>JAUIMM010000018.1:24688333-26054166 GCA_031769625.1 Taudactylus pleione
TCGAGTTTGTCTTTTGTATATTTGCGAGATGAAAAACTCACGTGAGTTTGCAAACTCACTCAAACTCACACAAACTCGACCCTTAGTAAATTTACCCCCAGTACTTCAGACCTCTGTTCCGCAGTCACACCTCCATTGGATTTTTGTTTTCTATAGAATTTGCTAAGGCCTGGCGGGGGGTAGCACCACAAAAATATCCAGAGGTATCAGAACCTCCAGGAGGGAATTTAAAACGCTATAAACCAGGTCTCCGAAGGGGACAATATTAAGACAAGTCCACCATCATAGTACCCCTGCAGCCACAACCCCACCAACAATTGGGTGAGGAGGACGGAAACATTTTGTTAAGTCTCTCAGCAGTATAATACCAGCAATAATAGATTTTGTATGCCGTCTATTTTTTTTTAGTAGCAATAGAGCTTTTGGCTATTCCCAGTCTCATATAGTCCCAGGCCTCATCATCTGGAGGAGGTCCGAGGTCTTGCTCCCAAGCAATTTCATGGGGCCTCAGAAGAGAGAGGGTGACGTCTAGAAAAAGGGCATAAAGCTGGGAGATTAAGCCTTTGGACAAGGGGGAGTGTTTACATAGATTATCAAAAGGGGTAAGGGCTCAGAGAACAGAAAGTGAAGGAAGGGAGTGTAGAAAATGGTAGATTTTAAGGTATTCAAAAGGGTTAAGTGTCTGGGATGGAGATTTTTGTTGCAATTCAGTAAGTGGGCTTTTTGTTTCACTGCTCATGCTTGAGTTGGCAAGCTGGCTCACTCATGTGTACAACTACAGAGACTGGCCAAGTAAAGTGGTAAGTTAACTCTTATTACGCTGAGTCAGTATTGCTATGGCAGCTGGATATTCCTTATCTGCTTAAGTGGAAGTTTTGGAGTAAATGACAACAAGGAATAACTTTTTGCTGCAAAGATACTTTTTATAATATATCATTAAGTCAGGTAATAACATTCATCACATGGTGAACTCCAGTAACTAGTTAGATAAATTAACACCTTTTTGTACCCCATTTATGTATTTGAACAATCAATTGAAAGTAATTATAAAAAATAAAATGGCAAGTGTATAACTTCAATAATGTACTTCCTACCGATATCCAGTTATTCACAGTACAGTAGGAAGTGCAACCTTTAGCGCTGTAAAGTCAGGGTAGGGCTTGGCAATTGGAGGGTTAACCATCAATGGTTACCATTGATTGTGTCATCGGTGGCATGTAACCATTAACTAGGAATCATCGATAGTTTGCACCCATCAATGGTTATCCTTGTAGTGTTAAAGGACGGCCGGCGAGTCAGTCACTGAGGGGAGCAGAGTTCAGCTCCGTCCCCTGCACCTAAGGTAAAATAAAAATGCATTGCTGCCTCTCAGCCATCAATGGCGGAGAACCATTGGACTTCGGTGACAAAACACTGATGGTTGTTAACTATCAAAGAGCGGCAACATTTTGTGGAGACTTCAGATAAGTACACTTAATAAATTTGATAAGAATGGAAGGAATATTGGGGCTAAAATCATGTTTGTGGATGCCTGATTTTGTTTGTTACAGTATTATTAACCTCAATAACATTCATTTCCAGTCAGTTTTGACCACCTCACAACTCACAATATTGTTTTCAGTTTTCAACCGTATTGGCTAAAGGCTGCAGTGAGCTGACTGGCTATACTAAGCAACAGAGCAGCAGCACAAACACATGGCAGTTTAAAAAAAGTATATAGTACATCTACTGTAGGAAACATATTGGCACTGCAGTGATTATACAATGCTATACAATGTTTCATTAATAAAGAACTAGATCAGAGGCCCTAGGCCAGCATAGGTAAATTGAGGTGGAGTACGATTTAGTGAAAGGCAGGTAAACCATTGATTGATTGATTAATTAATTGATTCATTGATACTTCAGCCAGTCAACTGACAGAGTAGAATGGTTGTCAGACAAGAGGGACATCTGTATCATTCTCCAGTAAATCACATCCTGTTAAAAACATAATTTCAGAGCTCTGCCAAACCATGCACTCTAGGCTACACATTGTTGCAAAAGAGTCTGGAAAAGAAAATGTATGCTTTTACATTAGTGAGACCAGTGATAATACTTTCATCTTGTCAACAAAGAATTTAATGATAAATGACGGCTACACTACAACTATAAATAGTCAAAAGAGTACTTAATGTATATTACAATTTAAATACTATATTTTTTGGTCTTTTGGTATGCTTTGTAAATTAATATATGTACAACATTAAGCTATTACAAAATTAGATACTGCTGCTGAAGGTAATACTCTCACCCAATGGTGTAATCTTTAGTTTGACCAGTACCGCTTGTCCACATATCTGTGGTTAAGTGGATCATGGGTACAATGGCATTTTCTAGGCCAAGAATTAGTTTTTTTTTAATGTCCCAGTACAAGCTAGGAAATGCTGTTATTGTAAAATGGAATCGAGATGGAATTTGGTAGCGGACAGGATCTCAATTGTCTAAAACCACATGCATTGATGGCGTATATTGGATACAGATCTGATGCTAGCATAGCCGTCATGGCTTCAGTGATCCACTTGCAACTGGATGGCAGCTTTCATACTTGCTTCCTTTTGCAAAGGATTGTTTCACAGTCAATTGTTGTTTGAAACTAGTCTTCTTGGTCCCCTTCTGGGATGAAGATTCACCTACTGCAGGAGCAGCCCTAGTGCACAAGGATTCTTTTGGGGAATCCTGGATAGGATAGCCTTCGCAAATTGGATGCAGACGAACTACTTCTGATCATTAATGAGGAGATTGATGATGAAGGTGTTGGTGGTGGAGATTGTATGTGCTGCAATCTATACATGCTGCTGGCAGCTGATGTTGGACAGCTAAATATTACTTTTTTACAGGATTTTTGAGATGTTCCCAAGTAATTTGCAAGAACTCACTGCAAATTACTGTACATAACAGGGTGGAGGTTCCTGGATGGTTAACGTCCCTACCTATTCATACTTTAGCTTCACAAACAGTACAGATGGCTTAACATATGTTGTCAGGATTTGGGTAAAAATAATATTAATAAAGAGGTAGCTTTTTTGGTCTTATGCCCAGGCATGACAATGGCCTTCTGCCAACTGCTGCCGCTGGTGGCTGACTTACTTTGACACAAACAACATCATCAACATCCTCATTAGTGTCAGATGCTTGAATAACTCTCTCATCCTGTTGCACTTCCACACTAGCTTCCTCAATTTCTAAGTCGCCATCTTTACTTTTACTGTTGATCATCCCACATTCGCAGATGGTGATGAAATGGTGAAAGGAGGCTTCTCTAGGAGTACAGTATCAGAAATGTCAGACTCACACAAAGCACTCATGGTGAACTGATTTGCCTGTTCTAAAGGTGGCACATGTAAACTTAAAGTGAGAAGGTGTTGCATGTGAGGATTCAGAAGATGCCTGACTGTGTTTGGCCCTGGCCACAATAGGCATTCTAGTGCATGAAACAGAAGTAGAAGCACCTGCACTCGCAAAGGAAGGCCATGACCATGAGCCTTTCCTAGCCATTGCATTTGGTGTATGGAGTGTTGGCAATTTTACACTTTTCAGCAGTAAATTTTCCCTTTGTTTTAAAAGGTGATATTTTCTTTAACATTGTGAAATATTGTTTAGATTTCGGGTGCCCTTTCTTAAACTTTATTTCCCCTGAACCACCTTTAGTAGATGTTGAAGTACTGTCATGACTGCTGGCAGCAGCTGCAGCACTTGTACTGGGATGCCGCTTCTACTCTTCTATCGACTGATCCGTATCAACTCACAGCGCTCTTAGTATAATGGTGGTACTCTAATGAAGTTATATTTTTTAACATACAAGTTTAAAATTTGTATTATTTTTTTATCAGTGACTGAACAATCAACACAGTGCTTCACAGCACTCCTAGTATAAGGGGGGCACCCTAGTGACGTTATATTTTTTAACACACAAGTTTAAAAATGTTTGTTTATTTATTTTTTATAACAATTCCTAAACTCACAACACAGTGCCTCACAGTGCTCCTATGGTGTTTTTCTTTATTACACTGTGACCCTTTAAGATAAACACAGTGCTCCAGTGCTAATGGTGATTTCTTTTAAATGACAACTGTGCCCCTTTAAGTTAAACACAGTGCTCCTGTCCTAATGCCATTTTTTTTTAAAATGACAAAGTGCCCCTGTAGGCTTTAACACAGTGCTCCAGTAAACTTCTCCTAAAGGCATTTTTTAGCACCTCACAGTGCTGCAGCCCACAGTGCCAAAGTTCCTCTACGCATACATGCCCCTTCAACGCAGTGCTCCTAATCGTTTTAATTTCTTTTTTTATGACACAGTGCCCCGGTAGGGTTTTTCAACACAGTGCTCCAGTCCACTCCTCCTTAATGGCTTTTTTAGTACCTCACATTGAAGCAGCCCATTCTCCCTCTGGTCTCCTTTGTAAAATGGCACCTGATCAAGAGGGAGGAACTTTAATATGCAATCCAAAACATGCGAGATCCGACTCCATAGAGATGACGTTTTGCCTCATTTCGGGATCCGAACATGGCGGGAAGACCTGAGCCCAGGCTGGGTTAGACTCAGAACCCCTAAGCTCGGGTGTGTTTGATTTCTACAGAAACCGAACCACACATCTCTAGTTTTTAGGCAGGCCCTGATATACAGCAGTGGGCTGCAGAATTGTTAACTATTGTTGATTCCACTTACATATGTAAGCTGACATTTTCTATAATGAGGTACAATAAAAATAAGAAGTGAAATTGGTTGATTGATGAAAACCTTTCTGCAGAGATGTATTGTACCTATT
Source organism: Taudactylus pleione (assembly GCA_031769625.1). Lineage (NCBI taxonomy): Eukaryota > Metazoa > Chordata > Amphibia > Anura > Myobatrachidae > Taudactylus > Taudactylus pleione. The sequence goes on from JAUIMM010000018.1 coordinate 24,693,138, forward strand.
TTAGCCTTACACCAATCTGGTCAAAAGGAGGGAAAAAATCTGGTTACCTGGTAGTCACACTGAATAATCAGACCATTGTGCCTGGTGATATGTTATTACAGATTTGTGTATCCTTCTTGAATTAAATGTAGTTTTCATTTATTAGTGAGATTAAGGGTAATATGTGATATTTTTAGGTTAGAGGGATGCAAATACAGACCTTTAAGTGTGTCAGATTGCCCATCATTGGACTATATGGTAGCATATCTGATCATATGGTGAGATATGAGATGGTATGGGGCATATAAAGATATATGGGAGCATTTGAGCTGCATGGATGGTGTAATGGTAAACATTACTGCCTCACAGCACTGAGATCTTGGGTTCGATTTCCACTACAGCCCTAACTTTGTGGAGCTTGTATATTCTCCCTATACTTTGTTGGATTTCCTCCGTATGCTCTGGTTTCTTCCCTCAATCCAAAAATATACTTTGCCAAAAAAAATTATCCCTTGTGCATGTGATAGGGAATTATTATTATAATTATTATCCTTTATATGTTGCCACAAGATCTCGGCAGTGCTTACAAGTGACTTACGATACAAAACATTGCAGGACAATGATGTGTGTTATAAACATTGCTGCAACAGTGGTTATAATACTCAAATAAGCAACAGGGTGATAGAAACCAGGGGTTAGGTGCCATTGAAGGGAGTATGGAATAGATGATAGTATAAGTAAGGGAAGGAAAAGCACATGAGGCAAGAGGGCCTTGCTCACGAGAGCTTACATTCTAAAGGGAAGGGGCAGACAAACAGGGGTGACACAGATGAGGGAGACAGTAAGCATGGAGCAATGGGTTAGGATGAGAGCTGGATGGCTTTGATGAAAAAGTGGTTCTTGAGAGCCAGTTTTAAGTTTTTTAGAGAGATGGAGTCTGATAGGTAGAGGGAGAGTGTTCAAAAGGTAGGGAGCAGCACGGGCAAAATCTTGAAGGCGTGAGTGGGAGGAAGTAATCAGTTGGCAGAAGTGACAGCATGCACTTTTGGAGCAAAGTAGGCATGCGAGAGTGCAAAAGGTGAGGTCAGACATGTAAGTAGAAGAGGTTTGGGTGAGAGCTGTCTATGTTAGTGTGAGAAGCTTGAATTAGGTTCTGAAGGGGAAGGGGAGCCAGTGTAGGGCTTGTATGAGAGGAGAGGCAGATGTAGTACATTTAGAGAGTAAGATGAGCAGGGCAGCAGCATTGAGGACAGATTGGAGTGGAGAGATGTGGATGTCAGGGAGACCAGAGAGGTGGGGGTTACAGTAGTCCATTCTGGAGATGTCCAGTAAGTGAATGAGGGTCTTAGTTGCCTCCAGGGTGAGAAAGAGTCTGATCCTGGAAATGTTTCTGTGATGAAAACAGCAGGATTACAAGAGGTACTGAATGTGTGGCTTGAAGTAGAGGGAGTAGTCAAAGATTACTCCAAGCCAGCCTACATGGGGTATAGAGAAGAGGGTTGTGCTGTTAATAGATGATGAAATTGTGGGAGGTGAGGTTATTTTCGGGAGGTTGGGAAGATGATCAGCTTAGTCTTATACGTTAAGTTTAAGAAAGCGCTGGGACATCCAGGAAGAGATAGCAGAGAAAGAGTTGGAGATACGAGTGAGAAGAGAGGGTGAGAGGTTAGGAGAGGAGAAGTTGATCAGCGTGGAGATAATATTGGAAGCCATATTGCTGATGAGCTCATCTAAAGAGGATTTATAAAGGGATAAAAGAGGACCAAGAACAGAACCTTGGGGGACACCTAACCTACCGTTAGTGGGAGGGAGTGAGATTTGCAGGAGGAGAGGGTTGTAATACAATAGGAACTGTGATTATGCGCTAAAAAATAAGTGATCAGATGCAGCAGGATAGCATTTAAAAGGAGGTTCACATAGACTCCTAGAAGCAATATACATAAAACTTAATCAAATGCAATCAAAGCGCAAATGCCTATACCAATCTCATATAATAAATGTATATAAAAAGGCAATCACCCTAGAATGGTTCCAATAGTTCTTTTCATATATTGTCCCACTTCTGGTGATCTTTCAATAAAGAGTACTTTTTACATATACGCTGGTCCCATCTCAAGTTAATTTTCCTTTTTTCTTATAATATGTGGTACTCATGAACTATAAGGCACAACACATATATGAAATAAAAAAAAGGGAAAAAAGACCAGTAGTGCAGATACCTTTGTAAAAGGGTTATAGGTTTAATAACAGAATGCACTCACAAGCACAACATTTTCACAAGCATATAAAGACATGGCTGTCTTGCATGTAGGACGACCGTTATACTCATCAAACCAGATGTTACGCCTATGGAACAGACATGGCTCCGGATCCCTCTCGTTCTGTACAGGATTACAAGCAAAAAGGTTCCCACAGATGCCAGTCCTTTTCACAATGCCACACCGCTTAACGCGTTTCAAATCTATATGGATTCTTCATCAAAAGTGTTGTCAGGAGGAGAGGGTTGTCCACAGTGTCAAAAGCAGAGAGGTTGAGGAGAATAAGAAGTAGTGGACCTTTGATATGGCAGCAAGGAGGACAGTAGGAATATAGTGTCACTCTCCGGAATATTAAAACCACTTTTTTACAGCTCCTGTGCCTGTCCAGGATAGCACAGAGGTCCACTTATGCTGCACATCGCTCCCGGCTGGTGCTGAGGTCTGTCTGTGCTGCTCCTGCCCCGTCCACTCAGTGTCCTACTGAGCATGGAGATGGCTCTCCGCAGCCTCTTGCCCACAGCGTGTCTTCCCATCTTCCCAGAATGATGGCCCACAGGCTGCATGCCTGAGTTCCCTCTAAACAACAGTATGGGTGCAACCATGTTGGATTCTGTCACCTGATGCTCTTCCTCCACTCAGAGCGCTGCTCCCAGACCAACTGATCACCGCATCCAATCCCTGGGGATCCTCCCCGATAAATTCCATTTCCAGACTGGCCGCTGTTGTCAGTACAACGTCGCTTCTTGCTGAAGTTACAGCTCAGTGCTGAACTCCCAGCTACTCTGTAGTTGAACGGTCCCAGGGCCTGATTCATTACGGATTGCTATTGTGATCACAGCTGCGAATGCGCACACAGTCCCACTGCGAAAATATGCTAATGATTGCTATCGCAATGCCTTTGCAGCCTAACATAAGGATGCCCAATTAACCTTATACACATTCATAATATTTTGCAAGTCTGCAAAACCATTGGTAACATTGAGTACCATCGGAGCCTCACGCACACTTGCGCAAGGTCTGACCTTACTCAGAAATTGCTAACCACACCGCATGTAGTTAAAGCCCAAGCATCGCAGCGGCTAGTTTATGCATGCCCCTGTAACGGCATTCAAACGCAATGGCACGTCTGCGTTTCGCTGACCACCCCCCCGTCACCATCCCCAAATGCTCACTTCCTGTCAATCACTCTGCGATGGGTCTGCGCAGTCAAATCACAGTGAAGCTTTCAATACACTGCGATACATACGCATGCACAGTGCACAATGATGGGCCATCTGCGTGCGTAATCGCAGTTGCGATCGGTAATGAATCAGTCCCCCATTCCATTATATCTAGTTCCTATATCTGGTAAAGAAGTCTCCTATAACATCTTGCACACTAGTCTTGTTCTTACAGCCCCCATCGGTTCCAGGGCTGCCATCAGAAATTGTGGGGCCCGGGACTGACAAAATAGGCAGGGCCCCTAAACTCCCAATGTTTCGGAAACTCAGCCCTGCAGTTTCTCCAGCCATCCCAATTCTGTCTCCCCAGCCAGTAGGACCTTCTGTCTCCCGAGCCAGAACCACTTTCTGCCTCCCCAGTCAGCACCCCCTTTTTGCCTCCCCAGCCTGCACCCTCTTTCTGTCTCCCCAGCCACCATTCCCCTCTGTCTCCCCAGCCAGCAACTCTTTTGTGTGACAAGCCAGCCCCCCTTCTGTGTCTCCAGCCAACCCCTTTTATGTCACCAGCCAGCCCCCCTTTATGTCACCAGCCAGCCACCCTTCTGTGTCTCCAGCCAGCCCCTTTTATGTCACCAGCCAGCCCTCCTGTGTCTCCATCCAGCCCCAGCTTGTGTGTCTCCATCCAGCCCCAGCCTGTGTGTCTCCATTCAGCCCCAGCCTGTGTGTCACCAGCCAGACCTCCTGTGTCTTCATCCAGCCCCATTCTGTGTGTCTTCATCCAGCCCTAGCCTGTGTGTCACCAGCCAGTCCTCCTGTGTCTCCAGCCAGACCCTGTCTGTGTGTCTCCATCCAGCCCCAGCCTGTGTGCCTCCATCCAACCCCAGCCTGTGTGCCTCCATCCAGCCCCAGCCTGTGTGTCTCCATCCAGCCCCAGCTGCACGCCTCCAGCCAGCCCCAGCCTGCGCCTCCAGCCAGCCCCAGCATCAAACACTTACCTTATTCTGCCTTCTAGCTAGCAGCTGCTCCTCTACATCTTGCGTGTGTGGCTGCGGCTCCTCTCAGCAACGCAGTGTGACGTCATTACGTCACGCACACCACATTAAATAAAAAAACTTTATTGCCTTGTCAAGCCCCTGTCACCGGACATCTAGAATCGGCCTGGCACTGGGGAGCTAGTGGCTGTGGGCCTGGCAAGCAACTGTGGGGAGCTCCGAGAACTGTCTCGAGCTCCCCATGGCCCTTGGTGGTAGGAGAGATGGACGGGCCCCCTTTCTGTCTGGGCCCGGGACTACAGTCCTACCGATCAAGTTCTTCAATTCATTAATATTGGACTCATATCATCTAAGTTCTTCAATTCTTCAACATCGGTCTCAAACTGATCATGTTCATCAATTCTTCAACATCGGATTCAAATCCATCAAGTTCTTCAAATCATCAACATCGGTCTCAAACCGATCCAGCTCTCAATCCAGCATCTTCAGTCCTAATCCGATTCTGTTCATTCATTCAGTATTATCATCTCCATTTCTCATTCCAACCTGCTGGGTTGAAGACATTCCATTCTTGTTTTCGCTTTCAGGCCCATCATGCTCTGCAGCTCCTATACCTCCTCACAGCAATACATGAGGAAATCCTGGCACAAGCCACCAAGATTCATTCACACCCCCCAAGTCTCCTCTTCTGCCTCCCACGCCTGTTCCAGCCCAAACTAGCCCTCAGGTGTGACATATAGCTTTGTAAACTCCAACAATCTCCACTGGCTCAGGGACTGATGTGAATGGCCAAATAGTCTCTGTATATATATATATATATATATGTGGTATTTGTGTGCACTATATAAATAACTGCTAATAATAAATACAATAAAATAAATATGAGCCTATTTCTGACAGTATGCATCTCTTTTGTGTCATTATGGTGTGGGATATGGGTCTGTTTTTCATAGACAATTGTATCTAATGTTGAAAGTATTTGTTTAAGTGCCTTACTGCAGATATTAAATATACACAGATTTAGAGTTGGACGCAAGTCCTTTATTTGAGTAAAACCATGCTCACCAAATAATACATATATATATATATTAAAGAATTAGGACCGGCACTGACAGTGTATCTTGGTATGCAGTCAATAGGTGAGTGCGTATACAGCTCACCACAGAACGACCAATGTTAGTCTTGAAGCACTAGAGTCCACACATTGAGCTGGGACCGCTGCTCCCCAAATGATAAACAAATGAATCCTGGATCTCACAGGATGATGGAATCTAAAAGAGAAATGACATATGGGGGCGCTCCATAGTGCATAAAAATATTTAATGAGACACAGTAACAATGCTGGACATCACAAGGGGTATGCTCGTACCGATGTGTAAAACAGGGTGGGCTGGTTACCACATGATAGAATAGAAAAAACAACCAGGCTTTTCACCAACACGTCCTCCGGAGATCTCGCGGAGTGGTGTGTGGCAACCTTGTATTCAAGACAAGCATCGCCTTACACCTGGAGAAATGGAATGGGGTAGGGAGGGAAGGAATGTGTTAGTACATTATAGGTAGAGATGAGCGGTTTGGTTTTACTCTGTTATGTTCAGATCTCAAAAACTGCATCATATTGGCTATCCGGCTCTCACATGTTTTGGATAGCCAATAAGATAAATCAGAACTAATCGAACTTGCGCTAATTTGGTAAAAAGAACTGAGTCAAAACCGAGCCGCTCATCTCCAATTATGGGTGTTTATGTAGTTGATATATGGTTAGTACTGGACACAGGGCCTGATTCAGATCCGTTCGCTAGATGCGGACTCTCGCTCCCAGTGTATGCAAATTCGGCTAAGTGACAGCACGGCAGGCGATCGGACGGCAAGGCATAACCACGCCCACTATGTCTTGGTGTGCGATCACTTTGTGTATGCAGACGCCAACCAGCCATTCATAAGATGCCCACTTGCTCACGTCGGGTAGCAATAGAAAGTAATCCAGACCGCCGGCTGCCCTACTGTCTAATCCCAGCAGGGGTCTAATGACAGGCGTCGAAATCCTGATGCCTGTCATTAGACCTACGCCTGGAGCCTGACACCCAGCTTACCAATTGAAGGTAAGCCGGGCGCGGACAGCCCGGGGGGGGTTAGGTTTAGGGCTTCCGGGGGGGACTTAGGCTTAGGCACATCCCCGGGAGGTTAGGGTTAGGCTAGGGAAAGGGGGGATAGGGTTAGACACCCCTTTGTGGGACTTAGGTTTAGGCGGCGGGGAAGGGGGGGGTTAGGTTTAGGCACTTAGAGGGGGGATTAGGGTTAGGGGGGTTAGGATTAGGCACCCCTAAGGGAGCATTAGGGTTAGGGGGTAGAATAGGGTTAGCTAATGCTTACCTTGGACGATCGGGATTTTCACCCCTGCAGGACAGCCACTGTCGGGATTTGCGGCTGGTGGTAAATCATACTGACTCCCGCACGCCATCTCATGGAAGTGCGTGAAACCATTGGTACATCGAGCACCATCGGATGCGATCGCAGCGCTTGAGATTTACTCTACCCTACCACAAGCACTGCGAGCACTTCAGTGTATAATTCAACCATGTGATATGTACTATGACGCTGGCTGTTAATTATGCACGCCTCTGAAATGGTGTTAAGATTCTCAGGCATGCCTGCGTTTGCACCTCCACTCCCCCGTTTCCAGTGGCCTGCCCCTGTTACCACCCACAAATGGCTTGACCTGTCACTCATTCAGCTGGGCTATCTATGCTGGGCGAGCGAGTACTTCCCGATCGCTCGGACTAGTTCGCGCACACGCACTGCGATGCAAATGCATGCCCACATGGCAAAACATCGCTCGCTCTGAGCAATCGCTTGCTAGCGAACGGGTCTGTATCAGGCTCACAGTCTTAGACACACCTGTCAGGAGGTATGTCTTTTGAGGGTTCTCTACCCCTGGAGCTAAGATGCATGCTGATTATGATGATTTTTTTTACCACAACTTGCCTGGTAAGTATTTTTATGACACAAAAAACATGTGAGGTATATTTTTACTGTACCGTGGCCCATCCAATTCATGTCATATGCTGTATGTTCTGTAATGGCATTCTAAATTAATGAATTCATGGTTCTGGATAACAAAAAATCCAGGTGCAACTTAGGTGCAAACAGAGTGCAAAATATGAATCTGCAAATGCAATAATATCATTACTTGCTTGATAGTGTGGCTTGGTGCACTAACAAAACAATAGTGATGAAGAATGAACTATTAAGCTGGGTACACACAACGGTGCAACCCATTGATGCGATAAGTGATGTAATGATAAATCATGCGCGCCGTACACCCTGCACAATGTGGCATACGAAGGCGCAATGTGTCGTTGCATGCTGCATGTAACAGCACCACCTCGCTCATTGCATCGTCCCATTTGCCATGCAGGACAGCAGATGGGACGATGCGATGAACGACTGTCGGGATTGACGGATCAGGCGTACATACTATACGATGTGCATGATATATATCGGTCCGATCCGATATATATAACGATATATCGCACAATACTTCGTATCGTGTATACACAGCTTAAGACAGTGACCTCCAACCCGTAGCTCGCGAGCTACCGGTAGCTTGCAGTCTTAATTTTGGTAGCTCACCTAGCTGCAGTACTGCAGAGTCATCTAGGAGGAAGTGACCTCTGATGCTCGCTCCCCCATGACGTCGACGCCATGGCTGGAACCACAGGCAAGCACTTCAGGTGATTTCCACAGCCTCTACAGCAATCACCTGATGTGCTTCCCCGTGGTTCCACCCATGGTGTCTACACCACTACGGAGCGACTGACTCTCGCCCAGCTTTGCCGAAAAATCACACAGCAGCCCTGCCTATATCTTTTGCTCCTCTACTGTACGTACCTGCTTGGATCCGGTAATTAACAGTGAAATGTGCCTGTTCTTAAAGTTTATTTACAAATTACAACGATATGACTGTAATAATTAAATGCATTGTTGTTTTCTATGAAACATTTTTTTTTATTTTCATTAAATGACCTACAATTGTTCAGTTATTAGCCAGATTTTTTTTTCTACAATTTTAGAAGCTCTTCAGGAGGTTTCAATTTTCTCAAGTAGCTCATACAGTACCTCAATTAAGGTTGGCGACCACTGGCTTAAGATATATAGAATCAATATAAATATAAAGAGGAGAAAATCAATCATAACTTGTTATAATACACAGACCAGATATACCAATTTGCTAATGTCTGCTATCAAATTTGTGTTTTTAAATATAGCATTTTTAACAGTATAACACAATGAGTATTTTATACTATGATAAAGAGCTATGTATGTGTGTTACAATACACATTTTGAGTTAGTAGTATTACAATTGTATGTTTTTATCTATGAAATAGTTTTTAAAACAATCTCCCTTTCATCTAAGCACTTTGGTATATTCTGGAACAGCCCCTTTAAATGCCATCGTGACCTGAAGTGACCGTTTCATGCTTTTGTAGTAGAAATCACATACACTTCCGCACATTAATCTCCGCTGAGAAAATGTCCCCATCTGCCTTAACTAATGGGATCTGAACATTTTCTTCTGCCCCAAAACAAAATCTTGATTTATCTTGTTGGCCTTTGACGTGAGGTGCATACTTCGAACAGCTACATTTGTTCACCGAGAATAGCAGCCACAGATACTGTCTCCCCGGCATTGTACTGTAAATCTGGTAATTAACATTTTAGTGTAGCCTCTACATTTCAATTTTACATACATTTTCATACTACACTTTTTTCAATCAAACTTACTCAGCATTTTAGTTCTATGATTGTATATTTCCTCTCAGTGAGACCATAGCAGTTTGTTACCTAAGTTTGGTATCTTTCTGTGCAGGCAAATGTGACTCATTAAGAAAAACTGAGCTAGTGATTAACTCATTTTTACTCAGGTAGGAATGTCACCAAAACCTGTGCAAAGGTATCATGCCAACATCCTTTAGCACTACTTAGCAAGCCCTGGCCCACAATCACTAGCATTCATACTTGGCTGCTGGAGCCGACTGTGCTTCTAACCTGCAGCCTTTTGGATCAGCAAGCTGGCGTTACATAACAGTAGTTACTGTCTTTCATGTGGCGCTTCGTGAAAAAAAGCAAGGCTGGGCAGACTAGGAGAGAGGAAGAGCTGATTAAAGGCACATTACTCTGCAGAAGTGACAGCGTAGTAGAATTTTCCTGACCTCTGTAGTAGTCTGTATCTTCACTATATGTTGTAAATGTTGTAGCTATGGTGCTTAAAATGTGACACTGCGCCTAAATGGAATACTCGGGCAATGTTAATAAAGGTCAATCCTACTGTAAATTAGATCACCGTCCTATAGTATATCATGTTTCCAATTAATGCTTTTATTTAATAAGGGGCTTATTTATCAGGATGTAGTCAGGAAGCCGACGGTCGAAATGCCGACTGCCGGCTTCCCGACAGTGAAATCCCGACATGGGACCAATGTTAGGCCTCTAAATACCGACGCCTATCATTAGCCTCACAATGAAATCCCGACGCCGTGCATACCGAACGTAGGTAAACCGGGCATCGGGATTTCATAGCCGCGGGGGGGGAGTAGAGTTAGGTTAGGGACTCCCGGTGGGACTTAGGGTTAGGCACCCCCTGGGATGGTTTGGGTGAGGCTAGGGGAATGGGGGGTTAGGCACCCAAGGGGGGAGGTTAGGGATAGGCACCCAGTAGGGGGGTTAGCTTTAGGGTGCGGGAAGGGGGGGTTAGGTTTAGACATCCCTGGGGGAAGGTTACGGTTAGGCACTAGGGGACGAGGTTAGGTTTAGGCACCCCTAAGGGAGGGTTAGGGTTAGGGGGGGAGAGGGAAGGTTAGGGTAAATACTCACCTCAGTCGGATCTTCATCTGCCAGCCTTTCCGGCGTCGGTATTTCATCCACCGAGCTTAGGTCCGGCAGTAATACATACCGATTCCCTATTCATCATTCTGATTTGTCCTGAAAATCCTGCGGAAAGTACTGTTTCCGCATGATTATCATAACTTTTGCAATTGGGGGCAAGTGTTAAAGCTGTTAATTAAGGACCTGCACAACATGTCGTTCCTACAGACCATTATGGGAACAGTGTTGTAGTTCAATTTACCAAGCTCTGAAAAGTTTTGCTTTTTAAAGATTGGCTCCAGATGGCTAAGACATTGTAACCTGTAGGCTAATCTGAGAAGACTCTACAAATTCTGCCTCCCTAGTAGCAAATACTGTGTGCCTGCAATGGCCGCGCATGCGCTGTAGGCAAGCTAGGTCCGAGTCCAGCAGTAAAGTGATAGAAAAAGCTGTCATTTATTCACTCTTCAGGACAGGTTTTTATCGGACAGTCTGTCCCGGCAAGAAAATTTTAACAAATTTCAATAACTTGCGCCGAAAAGACACCTGTAGTCACTGGCTGCCAGATTTGGAGTTAAGATTGGAAGTACTGTGCTAAAAGCGTCTGGAAGTTTCACAGCGGAAGCTTCTAACATTGCACCCTTTTATTTCTTATATTTTCCCTGCATGAACTCTGGCTACAAGACCGTAAAATAAGACTTACAAATGTGTCCACTATAACCACAGTTGTGCCAAACAGCTCTTCTCAGCATGCCAACATCTTTTTCGCATCTTTTTCACCCAAAAATACATCTTATACTGTGTACACACCCGGCAGATCTATCTGCCGACCCAACAGCGCGCTGACGGAGTGGTCGATCAGGTAAGCTAGACTCACTTACCGATCGGCTGCTCGATGTGTCTGCGCTGACCAGAGGCGTAACTAGACTTTTTGGTGCCCTGTGCCAAAAAGAGCATTGGCACCCCCCTCATTTTTCAAAGGGACATAATGCACCCAAAAACGGGCCATGGCTTCATGGGAAAGGGCCAGGGAAGAGATAGGAGAGGCCAGGAGATGCTGGGGATGAAATAAGAGGAAGCTACAGGCAAGAATGACAGTAAACAGAAATTTGACAGGCCCAAACAGCGCCCCCTGACCTGTGGTGCCCTGTGCGATGGCATCGGCTGCACTAACCTAGCTACGGCCCTGGCGCTGACATCGCAACTGGGCGGGTATTTGAATTGCCCGTCCAGTTGGGTCAGTCACTGACAAGGCCTGAACCAAGTGTACAGCGGTCGGCGGGTCGCCCATACACACAGCAAGATGCTCTGATATATATGCAGATACATATTGGGCATTGGCTGTGCTGCAGGGCCGATGCAATATGTCTGTAAACGACGTCCTTCACAGACATAACATCTGTACACACCCACCAATCCGCAAACGATATATCATCCGTTTGACAGAACGGACGATATATCATCCAGTGTGTACCCAGCTTTAGTCACAATGCGATGTGACAAAACGAGACTGCACTGAATAATTTGATATGTGACTCTTGTACATATGTGTGCGAATGAGTCTGAATATGTATACGAAGTATTACAATGCAGAAGCCGCTGCTTTTTTTATTTTTTTTCACGCCAAGTTCCGTTGTACTTCATCTGTGACTTTGTACATATTTAATACTAATTCCTGTGCGGTTAAAGTTGCAGCCCGGCGTCTCTGGTACAGATTGAGTGATGTTTGCCTGGTGCAAATAAGATGCAAATTTAAAAAGCTGCTCACTCGCACCAGAAATCTTGCATCGCATTGAGGCTAGGTGTTTGAGGACACATCTGTAACCTTAATCTCTAACTCAAGCATAAAATAATAGTTATGAAAAAGCGGCTGCAGGGGTACCTACAATAAATGACAACTAGCTGTTGCTCTAGGATTCTGCTATTAGGATGATGTCCCTTCATTAATGCAAAACTGATGGCAAAGCACCTGTATAACCTTTGGCTGTTGAGGCAGACACCTATCTTGGGCTACTCGAGACCAAGGTATGGAAAATTTTAAATACATTAGTGGAGAGGAAGCATTTCCAGCTAACCATTGGGGATCTACAACTGATGCCAAACATAAAGATTGAAGAATGGGTACTCATCAATGAGGCCACCTACCACTAATACCCTTCACTGCTTTAGGGCCTGTGAAAGTAACTACAATACTAAGGTGGTTTTCCCCGTGGAAAAGCCACTTCAGAAGTTCACCATGGGGCCATTTGCCCTGGATCAAAATAGAGTAACTGCACCAGGACGGCCTCTATCAAGGTTTTAAGCTCATAAAAAAACCCCGGGAAAGACTTGCTCCAATTGCGGAATCAGAGCAAGGAGCCAACAGCTGCTTTTGGTAACTACCACTAGGAACTTATTTGTCCAGATCACAATATTTCTAGGGAGCAGAGAAGGGTCATTTGAATGCAGTCAGTCCAATAAGTGGGGAATATGGCATTGAGTAAGAAAACCAACGTAGTACTTGATGGATGAGATAATGTGCAGCCAAGCTAAAGTATACCAAAGCCTAGCTGGATATATGACATCATTCCTGACATCCCCTAGATGAATGGAGGGTATACCTAGTGGGTAAGAAACAGATGACCCAGGGTGACATGAACTATTTCCTACGAGGACTAGGAGAATCACAAGTTGCTGGCCGAATCCCCCCTCTTTCATTTAAATTGGCTCGCAAATTGCTGAAAGTGAGTCTAAATGCTTCAAACATCTCAACCCTCACACTACAGTACTTCAATTTCTAAGTTTCTGTGAACTGATCCCAAGGAGGAAGAGGTTGGCTCTACATGAGAGAATTGTGATCAGCCCACTCAGAAACAGAGAGGGGCCAGAGCCCATGGGACATAGGGCGTGAAGGGTCATCTACCATGGGAAAGATTATTTAAGGTCCTTTAAAAGTTATTGTCAAAATAAAGGCACTACTAGGAAGCACAAACAAAGCAGTGCTGTTGCCTCAACATCAATCCATGACTATGAAGATGGAGGACCAAATAAGCCCAGTATGTCCACAAGTCTACAACCAAATTCATCAAAACTCCCTGAAGTACCACATAAGTCCTGCTCTTACAACATCTGCCACAATATCTTTTTCAGAGATGGAAGTACTAGCATCCACTTTCACCATTCAGGATAGAAGCATACACTAGAAGAACACACAGACAAGTAGGAGAACTGGCCACAGGTGGTTTTCTGACAAATCCCTGGGACTCACATGTTTTGCAGTCACACTACACAAATAGGTTACAGTGTTAACCAGATTTCACAAATGGGCATAGATCCAGGCCATGAGGATTTGCAACACATATACTTGGAAATACAGTAATTCTCATTGGATCTCTGGCAGTCCTTTAGTCCTAAGTGCCACTTAGCAGACCAATAAAAGGGTTCAAGAAAGGGGAATATTGCACAGTCCTCCATGGGAAACTAGTGGCAGAAACCCAAGTGGCTTGCGGTCCTGGATTCCAGAAACAGAATGGGGCGGGACTGTATAATTATTTTAAATTGGAGGTTAGCCCAAGAATTGCAGAATCCCCTAAGCCCTCCAATGCCAAGACCCAGGAGAACCCAGGACAACTGGGCCCCGGTACTGCCTGCCAGATGCACACAAAATGACTGTATGGTTGCTAGGTATACGATTGTGGGCATGAGATTATCCAGGGTCATTATCAAGACGTTTGTGACCAACTTGCACTGTGACGCTGGTTGCCCACAACAAACTTGGACTTGCGGACTACACTTATGGAGTACGATGCAGTAAAGAAGAGAAATGTGATGAAATGTGATCCCTAGGCCACCGTTCGTGTTTGCCTGTTCCCCCTTATTTAGACTCTGAGCTGCCCTTCCTGACCTCAACCTGTCTCCAGGCTCTTTGGTTTCTTGTTGCCAGGTCTTTTAGAAGTTGCCTTGCATGGCTAACATGGGGGCCACAACCTATGGGTGACTCACAGCAATGCTTATTATTTCCTTTGGATGACTATGATGAAGACTCTGCGCCTTAAGCAGCACAAACCACTATCAGCACAATTAGTCTGCATCCACAGTCTGTAGGAGCACCTTCAGCTTGTGGCCACCCAAAGTCAGTGACAAAAGTATGGCAGAATTATGTAAATCTGTAATTAATGCAGTGAGACAGTGAGATGTATTATATGAATCCCCCTGTTAACAACAGAACCTGGAGCCTAAATACTTTATCAGCCTGCATGTATATTTCTTTAGCTCAGAGTACTAGACCAAGTTAAAGTTTCCATTTTCATTTATCTATTGTATTTTGAAATAAACACTTTATTAGATATGTCCTTAAATTTGACTCCAACTGAGGTAGAAAATAAAGCATTGTATATCTAAAAGGTCACAAATGTGTCTCGGGTGGACGATACACACATTTTTCTCAGCTGTCAAAATTCAAACAAGTTTCCTTTGTAGAGGCTTTAAATGTGAATTTATTCGTCCATTGTTCTTGGCTCCTCATTCATCAATTCCGGAAAGGTCTCCATTAAAAGCTCCGGACTGTGGCCCCTAAAATCAGCAACACTTTGATATTTCTGTTGCCATTTGAAATGCGTTTGCTGTCTTTAACTGTTAATTAATAGCTCTTGGCTTTGTGTTCTCATACGCAGGCTGTCGGTCCCTGCGGTTTGCGGAGAGGTAGTTTATCTCTGTCAGGAAGGTGCTGGGTTTGGACGAAATGCCCTTCAAAAATCATGGTGGGTCAAAACAATGTGTGCCAGGATATCACTACTCATGGTTTCTCTTTTTGATTTGTAATGGTGTGACATTAACCCTATCACGGACTAAGTAAAGTACATAGCTTCATTATTCTAGTTGGGCAGCCAAGGGAGTGGGACAAACTCAGTAAATACATCACTGTCATTAAAACTCTTTGGGTGACTGACCTTTAACCCATTAAACAAGCCGCAGTCATTAGGTTACAACATGGTACTGACCCATTAAATGTGCCACTAAGACCCTGCACAATCCAAGTCTAGCTTTACACATGGCTTCCTCAAAATATCTGCTTGTTGAGAGAGCCGGCAGTTTAAAAATAGATTGAGCGCCAGTTTGGTACAAACCCCCTCGAGGGATGCAGGAGCACAGACCTCGCAGACGCTGCCTGATGCCAATTAACCCTTTAACAGCTAGGGAAACTTGACACTGTCGCAAAATCGCATTGTCTTCACATGCACATCACTTCATTATTATCAGCAGTTTTATTCTGTAAGTTTGTGTTATATAGTGTTAATAGTTCCTGTTCATAGACAGTGATGTTACTAGAGCACAGGCTGTGGTGCAAAATTTGCAATGCCTCCTCCTAAATTCCCTCATCTCCTGTGTGGTTTGACAGAACATCAATGGCAGCATATTATATCAAAGCACCATGTACTGCGGTATAAGTTAAGCATGACTCACATAGGTTTCATTATTATTGCACAGGCAGTATATTTTTTGTTATATGAACAACTTTTTAGAGACACATTTTAATTGGTAGTTGGTTTAAGCTTCCTTCAAAAGAAATACACATAAAGTTTCTGATTTATCCCTGATGTACGGTAGAGAATTTTATTCAGGTGTTTTTTTTTCTAGCAAGTAACTGAGTGCAGGAACATTTTATTTGTTTTCATTTGTAGTATTATCTTGCCTTGCTACAAATTATTATTATTATTATTATTATTATTATTATTATTATTATTATTATTATTATTATTATTATTATTATTATTATTATTATCATCATCATCATCATTCATTTATATGGTGCCACCAGGCCTCTGTAGATCCTTTCATAGGGGATAGAACATGTAACAAAATTACATAAGAACATTAGATGGTTACAGACAAGTTTTTTATTTTTTTTAATCAAGTAGTTTTTTTATTGGAAAACAGCTTCCAAAATTACATACATACAAACAATACATACAAAATAAAACAAAACAAAGTCATCAGTTGCATACATGACAAGATATACATATGATACAAATAGACAAAAAAACAGAAAAAAATATCTGTTAATCAGGCGAGATACAAAAATCAACAAAGCAGATATCGAAAAATGCACCTCAATACATAAGACATACAATATAACAGTAATTAAGTAACATAGATACAACATTATATCAAAGGAAATGCTAAATAATTGGAAAAGTCGATGGTCTCCACCTGAGCCCAGACAGACACATCCCATCCAAAACTGAAAAAAGGAAAAATAATTATACAGTCGTGATGTCACCAGTATCTCTGCCCAATCTTGAGTGGCACTACCTATCCCATTTATCATGAAATTTATATATACTGTAGCATTACGGGAATTGAACATATGTTTTTCATGTCTCATCACATCACTGACCAAGATTCTCCAATTAAGCACATTAAGAGGGTCAGATGTAAGCCATCTTTGAGCTATAATTACCTTGGCCATTGTAGAAAGACACATAACATATCGGTACAATATTAGGGAGTGTGTTTCCTCCAGGTCGAGTCCAAACAGACAAACCTCAGGGCTAAAGCTTGGTAAAGAGGGGTCTGTGATCAGGATAACTCTCCAAACATGCTCCCAAAATATATGAACTAGCGGGCACTCCCATATCAGATGCCAGAAACCAGCACTCTCCTCCCCACATCTAGGACAGGTAGAATCCTCCCTAAGTACAGCACGGTGCAGAAGAACAGGTGTACGGTACACCCTATGCAGGACATAAAAATGTACCTGTTGATACCTAACACGGTGTAGTATATTTAATTTAACCTAATATTTGAGATCAATGTTTGTCAGAAAGTGGGCCCAAGTCTGTTTCCCATTTTAGCCTAAGGGGAATAAGCAATTCTGGAGAAATTCTAACATTGAGAACTGCATAGATAGAGGACACCCTACCCCTTGAACCCAAACTGGAAACCAAGGCCTTAACAGGAGACGGGGAGAATACAGGAGAAACACAGGCAAATTGTGTATGTATAGCATGTCTTAGTTGCAAGTAGCGATAAAAAACTGTATTAGGAATATCAAAGTCAATTTGTAGCTGTTGAAAACACTTAAAGTCGCACCCTCATACACTTGGCCCACAGTCCTAACACCTTTCAGAAGCCATATATTATCCGCTGATAATTTAAGTAGTTCTTGATATGATCTATTAAACCAGCGAGGGGAATCAGTATCAGTATCATACCCTGCGTAGCGCCAAATTAACAGAGCCTGATGAAGTAAAGGGGGTACCCCAGAGGCAGATATACCAGAAAGTAAAAACAATAAAGGGGTAAGGAAAGATCCCACCTGTTCAGCTAAGAAGCCCAGTAACATTGGACTAGCGGACCCAGACACCCAATCAGACAAATGGACTAACTGAGCAGCTATGTAGTATAACCGAAGATTGGGAAGAGCCAGTCCCCAGAAGCTCTAGATCTATAAAGGGCCTTAATGGATATTCTAGCAGATCCATGACCCCATATAAAAGAAGAAATTACACTAGCAGAAAACACCCTCTTGGGAACATAAACTGGAGAATGTTGCAGAATATATAGATACTTGGGTTGGATAGACATTTTAAATAGGTTTATCCGTCCTACAACCGACAAAGGCAGTTTTTCCAAACATGTTCCTTTGCTTTGAATTTTGCTGTTATAGAAACAAGATTCTGTGAAATATAATCCAAAGCCAGTGGCGTAATCCACACACCCAGATATTTAAATCTTATGGTCCACTGCAAGGGGCAAGACAACTGCCCTTGTTCTGGGATACGGCCTGAAATGGGGAATATACTAGATTTATCCCAGTTTATAAGCAGTCCTGAAAAAACACCAAATATATTAATAATGCGTAACACCGACTCCATTGAATTCTCTGAATCTTTTATGAAACAGAAGCATATCGTTGGCGTATAGGGCCACAATATCCTCAGCTACACCAGTTTTAATACCTCTAACATCAGGGTCTGCACGTAACAAACAAGCCAGTGGCTCAATAGCTATGGCAAAAAGGGCAGGAGACAGCGGACAGCCCTGACGAGTCCCCCTCCCTAAAGGAAATGGAGCTGACATATACCCATTTACTGACTCTCTAGATGCCATAGAAGAATATAGGAGCTGAATCCAGTGAATGAAGCGGGGACCAAAGGCAAACCTGCGGAGCACAGCCCACAAATAACCCCATTCCACTGAGTCGAAGGCCTTGACGGCATCCAAAGACACCACCACTGCTACGAAGATTCTGAACCGTAGACTTCCCCGGCATAAAACCAGTTTGGTCAGGATGGATGAGTGACGTAATTATTGAGTTCAAACATGTAGCAAGTATTTTGGCAAAAATCTTTACGTTGGTAGGCAATAGTGAAATAGGACGGTAAGACTCAGGGAGGGTAGGATCCTTCCCAGGCTTGGCCAATATCACAATAATAGCCTCCGACATGGAAGGTGGAAAAGATCCCCAATCAAATAAAGAACTAAACAAATCCAACAAATACGGAACAAAGTAATCTCTAAATTGTCTGTATACCTCCACAGGAATCCCATCACAACCAGGAGCCTTAGAAGTGGAAAAAGAAGAAATAGCTGCATCAATTTCCTCCAACGTGAAAGGAGCATCTAAATGTATAATAGCTTCTTGAGTAAGCTTCGGCAAGACAACCGGATCCAGGTAGTCCTGCAGCTGATCAGATGAGTAGGACACTCTGGAGGCATATAGAGAAGAATAGTATTCGCAAAACACATCAGAGATTCTAACTCCTGAACAACACGATTGACCACTAGAATTGAAAATACACTGTACAGCATTGGAATGAGAATCCTCCCTAGCTAGAAACACTAAATAGCAGCCACCTACCTCGGCCTGAAAATATTGCTTATGTCTAGAGAAAAGTAGTCTACGCCTAGATTTCTCGAAGAGATACTCCGACTACTCCTTCTGAACCTCCAACCACAACCCACGATCAAGGGGCAGTTGAGTTAGGATATACTGAGATTCCAGCTGCATACACCGGAGTTCAAGTCGAGTCTCCTTCTTCCTATTATGCATTTTAATTTCACAAACGCGGGTAATGAAGGAACCCCGCATAAAAGCTTTAAGGGCATCATGCTTAATAGTAGGATCCTGATAAGAAAAATTATCTGAATTGAAGTCCTTCCACATCGCCACAAGATCAGAATTAGCCCCATTATGGACAACCAGAAAGGGTGTAGCTTCAAAAAATATGAACCCCTCTATCCTGGGACAAGCTTAATGTAAGTAATACAGGAGACTGATCGAAGATACCTCTGGACAAATAAGCCACCTCAGTTCCATGGACGATATACAAGGGGAAATCAATACTAGGTCTTTACGAGATAATGTATAGAAAGAAGCAGAGTGACATGAGTATTGATTAATGGACGGATTCCTGCAACGCCAGATATCAATCAAATCCAGTTCATCAACAAGATTGGCAAACAGAGTGGGAGAAGGAGAAGACACAGCAAAATCAGTGTTCTCCCTACACCGATCCAAATGACTATCCATGACATTATTAAAGTCGCCCATACATATTACAGGGGTGCCAGGGGACTGAGCAATAAATAGAGCAGCCTGTCGGAGGACCTCATTATTGTACGGAGGAGGAATGTATACAGCCAATATATGAAAGAGAACACAATTAATAGTGGCCCTGAGAAAAACAAACCTGCCATGGACATCAACTAAACTAGATTCCAAGTGAAATTGCAAAGACCTTTTAATCAAAACCGTGACCCCCCTTGCATTATGTGAGAACGTGGAATGAAACATATGCCCTATCCAGGTTTTTTTTAAACAAAAATTTACTACCATATAAGTGGATTTCTGACAGACAAATAATTTCTGCATGATACTTCTTAACTTGGGACATAACCAGTGAACATTTAATTCTATCATTTAGACCCCGAACGTTCCAACCAAGGAGATGAAGTGCACCAAAATCAGCTGGAACTCAGGAACGGCATCAAATAGAGGATATAATAATAATAAAAATAATAAACAAATGGGAGGAGACAACAAGATGGCCCAATGTGGGCCCAGGCAGACACACCGAGCACATATAGCATATCATACCACAGGAAGCAATGAAATAAAAAACACAGACATTGATGGCAAAAAGAAAAAACAAAAAAAGAGCAAACAAATGAACCCACCCTGTATGATCTACAAAACCTGAGGTATACCTATTCCCCATGCCCTTCTCCCAACCCCTAATAACCTAACTAAACAAACTAATAATTCTAAACTCTACATAGAGCACAGAGTACTGAGGGTATAGAAAATATATTCCTACAACTATATCCAGCAGGAAACTCCCTCAAAAGTAATTAGAGTCGGTCCCATGGTGGAACAAACGTTAATAAAACTTACATCCAGAAAAACAAGGGATGTAGACTGATTTAGGGTATTATACATTATATGCAATCCAGTGTTATATAGACTAACATACCATAGTAATCAAATATAAAATATACCCTATTAGAATACCAAATAGCAAAAATAGAAATGACTTGCATAAATTGCTACAGTGTTCTGTAGCAGCATAACGGGCAAGCACCTAAATTTAAAAAATTCAAATAGTTTTGAGGCATAAAAGATTTTCAACTAGGAGGATGGGGTTGCCTCTACAACCAGACCTCCGCATCATGGAGGGTAGTAAAAGTAAAACATTATATATTGTGTACCACACATCACAGTATAAATATACATATTAAAATATCAAATAGGAAAACATGAAAACCTCCATGGATTATTACATAGACCAATAGTAGCATATGAATAACCACTTAAAGCAAGCAAAAGACCAAAAGAGATTTAAACAATTCAAAATAAAAGACATTTCAGCGAGGAGCACGCAGCTTACGTTCCAGCCAAGCCTCCACATCCTTAGGAGTAGTGAAAAAATGGGTATTATTGTCGTGCACCACTGGTAATCTTGCAGGGAATAGCATGGAGTACTGGATACTACAGTCACGGAGTTTACATTTGACTTGCAAAAACTGTGAACGACTCTTCTGTACCTCCAAAGCGAAGTCAGGAAAAATTGAGATGGAATGGTTCTCAAACTGCAGTTGGCCTTTTGTATGGGCCAGTTGGAGAACAGTGTCCCGATCTTTGAAATGTAGCAGACGGGCAATAAAGGTTCTAGCAGGAGCCCCGGGTGGAGGAGGCCTAGAAGGGAGCCTATGAGTGCACTCCACAGAAAATTGAGGACTGAATGCCTCCCAGGAGAATAAATTAATTAGCCAGTCCTCGAGAAACTTCTCAGGAGTTGAGCCCGCTCAGGAAGCCCAACAAGACGGATATTGTTGCGCCTAAGCTGACCTTCAATATCGGAAAGTTTAGCCTGAATATACACGACTAGAGAAGATAAATCATCAACCTTATACTTTAAAGGTGAGGTAGCATCTTCCAGATCAGACATACGGTGTTCTGTTTCACCAACTCTCTCCCTTATTTTTTGTAAATCCTGACAAAGTAGGGACACATCAATCTGCACTTGATCAATTTTGTCGGTAACTCTTTGTAGAGATGGCCTGCAAAATTTGCTGATTTGCTGAGTGGAATGTGACACACCATTATGGTCAGCATCACCCCCAACGGATATAGGAGAAGGGGTATCAGCAACACCCTGGCTAGATGACTGAGGTGCTTGAGAATTTCTGGCATATTTTTCTAGCAGTGCGGCAGCTCCTGCGGCGGTGCCAGTTTTTCCCATGACTGAGTAAATATTTATGAGGATATTCCACACACATACAGGAGAGAAAGAAAAAGGGGCAATAGGAGACCAACAGGTACCCTTAATTAGACAGTTACAGTGTAATATATCTGTTGGTGGATGATTCACTGCAAGTGTGGTAATTGCAGCCAGAGGGCAGCACACAGCAGGAGAGTTGTAATGGAGGAGCACAGTGCAGGAGATTTTCTGGCCAAGATGGCAGCCAGATAAGCACTCACCGGACCTGAGACCCAGCGGAGGAGTGACAACGGACGGCAGGCACCTCTGCCACCAGCGCCAGCACACTGAGGAAGAGCTCCGGGCAAGGCACAGCAACTGAAGAGGGAGAGTCCAGCACACGCTGGCAGCCCGCACACGATGGATGCGCCCACAGCCAGGAGAGGAGCAGTCGCCGCAGCAGGCCCCAGCACACCACAATACAGGAGCGCTCGCAACAGGACACCAGACACACCCGCACAGGACACCTGAGACTTCAGGAGGGACTTCTACATCCACAGGTAAGGTGCCGACCCTAGATCACCAGGGGAACAGGATGTAACAACGGATCGTCCACGGGAGCTACAGCAAGACACTGTTACTCCATACTGTGCCAAGCCACGCCCCTGGTTACAGACAAGTTTACAAATTTGCAAGTATATGTAATTGTAACATGCAAGTTGTATAATTACATAGAGAAGACAATAGGCAAGTTGTCCCTGCTTGTGAGAGCGTGCATTTTAGAGGGGATGTGGGTGTACACAAAGAAGGAGAGAAGGGCAGAATTTGGGAATGCAGAGGCTGGGAGATTTGGAGTAGGAGTGGTAGGCCTGAATAAAGATATTGGCATATCTATAATAGGTGCAGTGTGTGTGGTGCACATGAGCCGCTAGGTCCAAGGGGACCCACACCTCACACCCTGCACTAATTTTATATTATACTTACCTCTCCGGAATCCCTCATTGGCTGGAGCTGCAGACAGAAATCACTGGGAAAATGGTGCAGTGGACATTTTCCCGGAGATTAGTGCTTGCACAATAGAGAAGTCTTGTGGAACATAGTGAGGGTGTCATGAGTACTGCACATACGCAGTAGACTCTGACACAAAGCCAGAGTCTACTGCGCTGCCAGAGAGGAGGGGGCCCACACGGAGGTTGCACACATGCCCCTCAGTTAAACCACCCCTGAATGAAGAGATGAGTCTTACAAATCAACATATGTGGCCTATAATGGTGTGTGTTCCTTATAGAGCTGATATTTCACTCACTGTATTGCTATTGTCCTTCAGGAGTCCCTGGATACCACCTCCAAAGTCTTTAATGAGATGCCAGCAAATCCCCACACAGTCCTCTCAGCCAACACGTTTTGATATATCATTTATCTTTCTCAAGGCATACAGAGGTTTCAGCTCTACTGGGTATTTATGCTAACTATAGTCCCTCCCTAAATGTACTTAATTCCAGACATGGATTTTTATAACCAATAAAACCTATAGCTCCCAATGTTCTATGTCCCCCACTCCGTGTTTTCGTTTTGGTCATTATAATCAAAGGTCCTTTTCATAAATGTCTGGATCCTAACTTCAGGCCCTAGCCAGAAGCAAATCTGCGTGCTGCACGTGGGTCTCCTCTACTGGTGTGCACGTGGCCGGGTCTGAACTTCCAGCCCTAGTTGGAAGCGAGTCTCCTGCATATTGTGTACTGGCCTCCTTCACTGATGTGTACGTGGCGTGATGTTCCCCTCCTATCGATTCCTACCTATCGATTCCTACCTACCTATCGATTCCTACCTACCTATACACTCTAAAATAATTGTCGCTGTTTAGCGTTATGAGTCGCACAAGAAATAATTGCTTTCAGACTTTGATTGTGGTTCCAAAGCACAAAAAGTTATTATTCAACATAAAAACAGATAGTTACATGCTGTGATCTAAATACAATTAGCGAGAATAAATCATACAGACCCAAGGTACATTTGTTACATACGCATGCGCTCTGGACCCAGATCCCGGCATCAAAGTAGAAACCTTCATCAACAGCAAAGCAAGAAGACTAGCATCCAGTTTCAGAGAGCACACATATATACTCTTACAGAGATAGGCAATACAATAGAACAGTTTGACATGATTCCATTGGTTCTTCTTCCTGGTTCTTCTGTTACAGTATAGTTCATAGGTCAGTTCGAATGGTCACAATCCTGCCTCCAACAGCCCTTTGTGTCCATTTTCCCGCTGCATAATAAATCTAAGCTGGCTACAGTACAGAGTACATTTTAATGTTTAACTCTCTATGGTCCATAGTTTGCAGACACATGTTGCGATCTTCTCACCGATGATACCAGAAATCAGCAAAGACACAGTGGATCAGAACAACTCCAAACACGGTCTGCTTATCATGTACTAAACCTTAGATATCAAATAACATTTATTTCACAACATTACTAATACTGAATAAACCTTGAATATTACACTTTAATGTTAGGGAACCTTTTTATAAAAGTGTGCAGTGGGTAAGTATTGGGGTATTGGGAAAAGACGCTAGTTAGTGTTGTGCGACTACGTGTTTGTGGAGTACATCATGGTACGTGTTTTGCAGAGTTGATCATTTTATATGTTTTAGTGACTGTCTGTATTTATATGATGAGGAATTTTAACATCTTTCTATTGTGTGGGAATCGCACGACGCTAAATAATAGCTTCGCCGTATGTACTTATAATGGGCGAGATTTGCTAAAATGGCGCTGGGCGGCCAGTCGCAAAATGGTGTCTCATTGCCATTCGCAAAATGGCGTTGTGCAGATTTAATTTTAAACCGATTCTTTCTCAGCCAATTATCCGGCTTCGACAGTCCACAATTTGATAGCAAACAACATGCTACTGTATCATACTCTGATTTTAAAATTTATTTAGGCTTACATTATGAAATATTATTTAATGTTATATTATGGGGATGGCACAAGGTGGTTCTTAAACCATCAATAATGTGTCTCTAGGAGGGGACATAAAACTACCCTTATACGCACACCGCGGATCTTGGAAGATCATGGGAAAGATGTGGGGATGCACCAATCCTATAAAGGAAGTCTTGAGGGGGAATAGGGACTTACATTATTTAAGATGTTTTAAAATAACATTTTAATAACACATTTCATGCATGTCTAAATCTTATACATCATATGATGGTACCTTCTAGTTCAGGGTTGTAATGCAGTCCTACATTTACCTCAGTATTCATATTGTTACTACTGACCACCATCATAATTTCATTCTTTTGATTCACCTTATCTTTAATTTTACACATTTCAACACAGTAGGAACACACCTGACACATAGGCCAATTACTATGATGACAACCAGTATGAGGATCAGGAGTTTACCTATACTCACAATCATTTCCTGGACCCACTCTCCTAGACCTGAGAACCATTTCACTGGGTTCAACCAAGAAACCCATTCCTCTACCTTCTCCTCTACTTCAGCCACTGAAGCATTATGGTTCTTTCGAATTTCCCATTTTAACTGCAGAATTTCATCCATCTTCCGGTCTATCACCTCCTTGGGATCGCTGGTATCGTTTGTAATGTAAGTGCAACATTTTACACCAAATTGGGTGGCCAAAGTTACGCAATACCCTCCAGTGACAGCTGTTAAATAATTTAACACTAGTCTGTTACACGATTTCTTTCTTGTAAGCTTGCAACTCCTTACCTGTGTACCTGAATGTGTCATCATACATCTCGGTGATAGTATCTATTAATTTAGCAAGATCTTGGATATATCTAAAATTTAGTGTACCCCGAGCGATCCTGGTGGGATCCAATGCTACCAAAACTTGAAAGCCAGTTGTCTCACTAATTAAACTGTGTGGCTTTATGCACGTCACCAGGTATCATGTTTCTTTTGTGTCTGTGTTCATACTGCGTGTGAAGATATGGTGATGGTGTGTTTTTATGAATACCAAGCATTTCACCATGTGTAAGGGTCATAACCTCTGGAAGTGCTCTTCCCAAATAACTCAAACCTTCGGAACTCGGAGAGAGCCACTTATACTCTTTGCTTCCACATATAAAATATACATAATCGGGGAGAACATAAGGAATAGAATGCATCATGATCATCCAACACATTTCCCTCACAAATGATCCTATCTCAGGTTCTCCCATCTGGCTAATACATGTTTCTGGTTGTATCACCCTGGCACAGTACCCTTCTGGTATTCTGCCAACCATTTCTTTGGTGTTAAGGCCCCCATACATCAGCAATCTGAAAACCACAATTGAACAATTTGAAGATTTATTGCCCGATCTTAGGATTTCCCAATCGAGCAATCATGCGCCCATACACTACAGATCTTTATCAGTGATTTGCAGATCGATTGCAGCAAACACAGATCTGGCACTCTTGAAAGGCCCATCATTTTGCTAGAAACGGTCTGCAAATCTGCTGATCATGTCCATACACTAGCAATCTAAAGCCCCAATCCATCTGTGAAATCCAACATGTTGGACAATCAGATTAAACAATTCCAATCACTTTTTGGTTGCAATCTGCGATCTGTGAAGCCCATACATTGCAGATTTCTATACACAATCGATTGCAAATTGCACGATTGCTCCAATCCATCTCTGATGTATGGGGGCCTTAAGTGTATATTTATACCGTAAGTGTCTTCCACCTAATTGTGTTTAACAGTTCATAATTCATAGGCTCATGATCAGCTCTTAGTGAGAAGGTCATCATCTGGTTATTCCCAGTCGCTTCCCAACTTCCTGGTTCATTGGAGTTGGTGATGTTCAAACATAAAAGTGTTTCATCTACCTGGTACAGGTGGTGTTTAAAATGGGGTTGTTTGGTGCTAAGAAATTTTCCATCCAGTGTCTTCCCTTTTTGTAATTCTAAAATTTCAGAGACATTTAATGGAAATGGCACTAATCCTACATTATGTTGTCCTTGGGGCACGTGAGAGCACACCCAACAGTCGGTTTGGTTTAAAATTTTGCCCACCATAGTATGATAATCATCTAAAGGATACCCACCCCAATACTGGTTATACTTAGGGTGGCACTGTTGGATGCATCTCTCATTGACTACGGACCCACAGAACTCACACATACAATAGTCCTCAGATGATAGACCTTCACACTGTCTCCGAGTATCCAGAATAGCAGATCTCTTAACAATGACTGTACTGGGTTTGCTCAGGTACCGCCCTTGTGACTGTATTGCGCCTTCTCCCGACTCCACTCGATTGATATCACCATCAGCTCCCCTCTCCGTCCTCTGTCCCCCATCACAGAAACCAGAGATCCCGAAACAACCCAAGATAATGAGGACTCTGGGAGAAAACACAAAGATAACCACAGCAGACCAATCCATTGCTGAAAACACTGATCTACAAATTTCTTTAGCTCAGGAATCTCACTGTAACCTTTAACTTTCCCGGAACAGACTTGCAATTGACAGATCTACGTTATCTGTCTCGATTCCACCTTGTTTCTCCACCGGTTGGTTGACCTTCTTACAGTGAGTGGAATGGACCCAGGTATCTCTCTCCGTCACTTTCAATGAAGTTGTACTCATCAGCAACACCTGATACAGACCTTCCCACCGATCAGTCAAACAACCTGAACGCAAGACATTTCTGATCATAACAAATTCTCCAGGTTCAACATCATGACAGTTTGTTTCAGGCATATCATGTGACAACAATTTCAGTTTCTGCTGTTGCTGTTTTAACTGTTTACTCATTGTTATAAGATACCTTACAGTTACCTCGTTGTTACCTTTCAAATCTTCCTGTGGGCTTATAATCAAATGAGGTTGTCTACCAAACAGTATTTCAAAGGGGGACAGATTGAGAGGGGGTCTAGGAGTTGTCCTGATACTATGAAGGACAAGTGGTAGTGCTTCTGGCCAACCCAGTCCAGTGTCCGACATGATTTTACTTAATTTGTTTTTAATAGTCCCGTTCATCCTCTCCACCTTGGCACTTGCTTGCGGTCGGTAAGGGGTATGAAGTCGACTATTAATACCCATCAACTTACACATATTTTGGAAACATCACCTGTGAAATGAGTACCCTTATCACTCTCAATAATTCTAGGAATACCATATCTGCATACAAACTCCTGAACAATTTTCTTGGCAGTAAACGCAGCAGTATTAGTGGCAGCTGGGTATGCCTCAACCCAATTAGAAAACACATCAGTGCACACTAATACATACTTGAGATTCCTGCAGGGTGGTAATTGGATGAAATCAATTTGTATTACCTGAAAAGGTCCGTCAGTCGGAGGAATGTGGGATGGTTCGGTAGGGATCGTTTTCCCAATGTTTTTCCTCAAGCAGGTCAGACAGGACATTGCTCTATTTTTCCGCTTGAGAAGAAAAACCTGGACACCAGTATGCTCTCACCAATTTGCAAATACCTTGCTTTCCCAGGTGAGTCAGACCATGCACTGCCTCAGCCAGGCTTGGGTAGTATGCCTTGGGAGCCAGTGGCTTACCTTGTCCATCTCTTCAGAGTCCAGAGGACTCTTGCCTACATCCCTTGGACTTCCAGACTGCCTTTTTCTGAATAGAACACAGATTTTGCATCTCAATTAATTTCAGCATATTAATCGTTTGAAAAGTCATCATTTGTTCAGTTGGTACATTCATTTTTAACCCTGCTGCCCATTTTGCAGCTTCGTCTGCCCTGTTGTTGCCCAGTGACACCGGGTCATCCTCACATGTATGGGCTTTACACAATTACCGCCACTGCCTTAGGCAATTGGATTGCTGTCAATAGTCCTTTTATATGTCTGGAATGTGCGATTGGTGTGCCTGCTGCTATCATAAACTTTCTCAGATGCCATAGAGCGCCAAAATCATGTACCACCTGAAGGCGTACCTAGAGTCAGTGTAGATATTAGCAGATTTACCTTTTGCAAACTCACACGCTCTCCTTAATGCCACCAGTTCCGCCACTTGGGCCGAGTGTGGTGGGCCTAAATGTTCGGCTTCTATAACGTCGTCATTTACCACAGCATAACCTGTACATAACTCTCCAGTGTCAGTTTGTCTATGACAACTCCCATCCGTGTAAAATGTCACATCTACATTTTCTAAAGGTGTATCCCCGTATGCAAGGTCTTGCAGTTAAAGTTTGATTCAGATATTCCATACAATCATGTGCATCAATATACCTGCAGAACTCACCTTTCACCAGCTCACCTCTCTCCACCCTTTGTGCATCATGTTGCACATATGGTAAATACCTAGCTGGGTTTAACGTACTGCACCTTTTGATGGTGATGTTTTCAGGTGCTATTAGGGCCAGTTCCCATTTTGTGAACCTAGCTGAGGAGACATGTCTGGTTTGGGCAGAGTTTAGCAAAGCAGATACAGCATGGGGAGTATAGACAATCATATCATGGCCTAAAACCACATCCTCACTCTTACTGACTAATAGAGCAGTTGCTGCTACACTTCTTAAACACATTGGGAGTGATCTTGCCACAGTGTCCAATTGTGCACTGTAGTATGCTACGGGCCTACTGGCATCACCATGTTTTTGTGTGAGGACACCTGCTGCACAACCATCAGCTTCCGTACAATACAAATCAATAGGTTTTTCATAATCAGGTATTCCCAATGCAGGTGCTCTTGTCAGACTATCCTTAAGATTATGTGTGTATGACACGATCGGGCTTTGAGGAAGAGACTAAGGGGGTCATTCAGACCTGGTCGCAAGTGCTGAGCGCTCACAACCGGGTTGATGTTTCCCCACTGGGCATGCGCACGTCGAAGCCAGCTCCAACATGCGCATGCGCGAGACCCGGCTAACGATGGGTGCTCCGTCGCTAGGGGTCTCGCACCAAAGGGGGCGAGCTGTCAATGGTGAGTGACAGCTCGCCCCATTTGGGAGGCAGGCAGGGGGCGTGGCCAGCCAAATAGAGGCATTCCCGACGGAATGCTTGCCGTTTGGGAGCGGCCCCACTGACATCAGCAATGATGTCAGTGGGGAACTTCCTGCTCGATCAGAGCAGGAAGCTCCCTGGGGCTTGCGAGTGCTGTGACCCAACCTTAGGGTCTCGTTGCAAGCCCCGATGGTCACGATGGTCTTGACCATCGCAACCATCACCCTGGTCGGTCGCTAGAGCTGTGGGTGGTAACCCACAGCTTAGTGATCGACCAAGAGGCGGCACTACAAGATGCAAGTGGCCGCCCTCATTCAGAGTGACCGCTTGCATCCAACGACTGCCTCTGAATGAGGTCCTAAGTCCTGTAATGGCAAGGCCGAAATAGAAAAACCTGGGATCCACATTCTGCAGTATCCACACATTCCCAAGAAAGTACAAATTTGCTTTTGATTCTGTGGCAGTGTCATGGTCTGTATGGCTTGGATTCTGTCATTTGTCAAACGTCGTAACCTCCGGGTTAAGTAAGTGTCCTAAGTATTTAACCCTGGACTGGCATGGCTGTAGTTTGTCCTTAGCAACCTTGTGTCCTGTTTGCGAGAGATGAAGCAATAAAAGTTTAGTATCATTCAAACATGACATAAACAAATCAGAACAGAACAATAAATCATCCACATATTGTATTAGAACAGATCCATTGGCAGGTTGAAAAGATTGTAACTAGTCGTGTAAGGCCTGGGAGAAGATGCTGAGGCTGTCTATGAAACCCTGGGGCAATCGTGTCCATGTGTATTGTACACCCCTGTATGTAAAAGCAAATAGGTACTGACAGTCAGGATGAAGAGGTACAGAGAAGAAAGCAGAACAGAGGTCAGTGACAGTGAAATGGGTTGCATTTGGTGGGATCTGCATAAGAATGACAGCTGGATTTGGCACTACGGGAAATTGGCTCTCTACTACCTTATTAACCCCTCTATAAGATCTTGTATCAGCCTATAACCCCTCCCACCACTCTTCTTCACAGGAAAGATGGAACTGTTGGCTACACTTGCTGTACAGACTAAAATTCCCTGCTGTAATACCCGCTCAATTATGGGTTTAAATCCTAAATCTACCTCCTTTTTTAATGGGTGCTGGGGATTTTTTGGAGCTTGTCTACCACTTTTTAGATTTACCATTACGGGAGCTACATTTGCCATTAATCCAGTGTCCTGTCCATCCTTGGTCCAAAGTGAATCTGGAATTTGGGATAACATTTGATCTACCTGAGATGGATTTTTACCTGAACCAGTAGAGTGATACATTATCCTTTGGGGAGTGTCCAACATATCCCTCACCTCGTGCGCAACTCTCTCTGGGATATCTAGAAATATACCATCAGGGGTACAATATATGACACATCCCATCTTACATAACAAATCCCTTCCCAGTAGGTTAGTAGTAGCCGCTGCTGCCAGGAGGAAAGAATGCCTGGTATGCAATGGCCCGATAGTGACCTCTGTGGATTTGGTTAAAGGATAATGTTGCACTTTACATGTTACACCCATTGCTGGTACTGTCTCGCTGGTCACCTGTAAATTAGCGGGAGATTTTATCACTGATCTGGTCGCCCCTGTGTCTACAAGAAAAGGATGTTTAGTATCAGCTATATCAAAAATCATCACCAGTTCTTCCCTAGTATGACCTGACCCCTAGCGTTCACTCTCCAATACAGCATTTAAGGCCACAATTGGAGCTGGTGACTGTTGGAAATTTCCTGTACTTTGTGTATATCCCTTATGTGGATATCCAGGTACTCCCTGGTTAGGGGGTCCTACCTTCTTCACCTTACAGTTCCTACTGACATGTCCCACTTGGTTGCAGTTAAAGCACCTTTGTGAGCGGGGTGGGCTCACCTTTGTGAGGGTTGCTGTGTGGGTTGAATGGTAGAGTAAGATTGCGGGTGTGGATAAGGATGTTGAGGGCAATATGGTGGCTGTGGATAGTATGGGTTTTGTGGCTGTGTGATAAGTGGGGTAGGGCTGTGTTTGTGGTGGTGCAGGGTTGGTGAGGACGTGTAGCTATGCAGGGGCATGTGTGTCTGGTGGCTGTGATGTTACAGTCATTCCTTCTAGAGCTTGAATACTAACAGCCATTAGCTTCTCGCTCTGGGTCTCTCTTTTTGAGGATGTTTTTATCATGTTAAATAGCGGATTCCATGAGTGTGTCTACAGTAACTCCTCTCCAGCCAGGTAGTGAGGTCTGAACTCGGGTCTTTAGATTGTCCTTTAGACCATCCATGAGTACCGTGATGATCATTCCCCTGTGATGAGTGCTATCTTTAATATCCTCTATCCCAGTGTACTGGGTGATAGCCTGCAGAGCCCGGTTACAGTAATCCTCTGCAGATTCACTCTCTTTTTGTTTTATGGTGAAAATTTTACTCCAGTTAACTACTACTGAAAAATATACACCCAATTGAGTTATTATGCAGGTAATGTTACCTTGGTTACCCTCGTCTGTTAAGGGACTATCTCCATTAAATACGCAATCCATGATAAACTTTTTCACGTCGGTATTGTGTGGAAGACAAGCCCTTAACACCACTCACCAATCTTTATTGGTTGGCTCGTGAGCATTACCCAAATTTTAAAAAAACTTTCGCATTTCGCTAACTCCTTTTTAGGGTCAGGGAAATCATTCATTATGGAATTTAGCTCAGCTCTTGTCCAAGGACAATGCATTGCTACCTCCCTTGTGGGCACTACACCGTTTGCATCCGCATTCCCATTTGGAACAGTTATTGTCCGGATGGGATGCAGACCAGCCGCACTGCTACTTTTGACCTTGTTACCTGGCTGGGGATTTAGTCTACTACTGCTACGTATGTGGTTAACAACTTCCTCTACAGGTGCAGTGGATGTTAACACTTCCTAAACTATCACTGATGAAGATAGGGCCACCACTTGTGCTTGTTGTGATGGAGCATCTAACATGTGTACAGCATGGGAAATGGCAGACATAACAACAGGTTCATCTTCCGCATCAAAAACATTTTCTTTGTGATTACTCAAGAGAGGGTACAAGTTACTTGTTACATTTTTATGGGTTTTTACATCGACTGTACCTGCACCTCCATCCACATAGGGTGGTGGTGGTGCACGTGAACCACTGGCAATACCTTCCATAACGCTACCTTGCCGTGCATGCGCGCGCACGCACCGCAGTTCAGCGCCGTGTGTGCACTCTCCTGTATTGTGCTCATGACACTAGTTTGCGTCGCGTGCATACCTTTAAGCCACGCATCCCCCTCATGCTGCCACAACTTTAAACACTCATTATATTTTACCATTTTCATTCGAGAGCGCACCATACAGATGCTATCTCGGACATTGTTCAATACCTCCTTATCAAAGCAGCCAATTCTGGGGAAAGGTCTAACACTCTTCATCATCATTTTAAACCATACATCACAGTACCTAGTTGCATAAACACCGTACCTAGTATGCATAATATGCCATGCCGACCCAAGCGGCACTTCCAACAGCAGCACATCATCTAACATCTCTACCGTTTGCTTGGCTCCCATCCTGGGAGAACCCTAAGCTTTTCAATAGAGATTTAGACTGGTGGAAGAACGTCAAGGCTACTTCCACTTACCTGTGGACGATATTAACAGGATGCGCCCACACACCTATGGAAGAATAACCAGGCTGCTTCCACGCACCTAATCCCTTTTTGACTACCTTTCAACTGCTAGCATGTAGGCATTCCAATAACACCTACCCTTTTCAGTGATTTCGTCCACCCTCTACTCAGTTCACAATCACAATTTGCCAAAACTGTGCGGTTCAATTACAATGCTCAAATAACCCTAACTGATCACTGAATACAGCAATCACACTGAGAGCCGAACCTACAACAAAGACAACAACTACACCTGCTTATGTGTATAGACTGCGGTATCTACTACCGAGCCACTAGGCCGACACCAGGCGCCTAGCACTTAAGGGTCCTGCGATACCCTTAACTAGGGAACATGTTACCCCTACCAACAAATATTCACTGTTACACACCCTTTTCCTGCGCAGAAAAATACACATTTTCCCAGATTATGGCAACACTGATCAAGATATTCACAACAATGCTATCTATCAATATCACAATGCAATGTCAATGGCTTTGTTTGAAACACGTGGCAGCAATACAGGAAATACATATACACTATTGTGCGACTAGTCGCATGCACAATAATGCAACTACTACACCAAACGTATTATTACCCTTACGCTATTGTGCGACTTCCCCTTTTTAACATAAAATTCTATCAACGAAGGAAAACAAACTTTTTCCTTCCTTGTCCCTGGATTCTAATCAGCGCTCCTTGAGCCACATAATAACGGGTTGCGGACTCTCAGCAACAAAGCGGTAGCAGATTTTCGAAGGCACAATGCGTTCTTTCCTGCTATGGCGCCTCCACCCTTTTGCTGAGAGATCGCTAACCGAGTGTTACCGTATGACTGGTAGCGTGATTCACACTTCGAGCCCCCAACTATCGATTCCTACCTATCGATTCCTACCTACCTATCGCTTCCTACCTACCTATACACTCTAAAATAATTGTCGCTGTTTAGCGTTATGAGTCGCACAAGAAATAATTGCTTTCAGACTTTGATTGTGGTTCCAAAGCACAAAAAGTTATTATTCAACATAAAAACAGATAGTTACATTCTGTGATCTAAATACAACTAGCGCAAATAAATTATTCAGACCCAAGGTACAGTCGTTACATACGCATGCGCTCTGGACCCAGACCCCAGCATCAAAGTAGAAACCTCCGTCAACAGCAAAGCAAGAAGACTAGCATCCAGTTTCAGAGAGCACACATATATACTCTTACAGACATAGGCAATACAATAGAACAGTTTGACATGATTCCATTGGTTCTTCTTCCTGGTTCTTCTGTTACAGTATAGTTCATAGGTCAGTTCGAATGGTCACAATCCAGCCTCCAACAGCCCTTTGCGTCCATTTTCCCGCTGCATAATAAATCTAAGCTGGCTACATTACAGAGTACATTTTAATGTTTAACTCTCTATGGTCCATAGTCTGCAGACACATACTGCGATCTTCTCACCGATGATACTGGAAATCTGCAAAGACAGAGTGGATCAGAACAACACCAAACACGGTCTGCTTACCATGTACTAAACCTTAGATATCAAATAACATTTATTTCACAACATTACTAATACTGAATAAACCTTGAATATTACACTTTAATGTTAGGGAACCTTTTTATAAAAGTGTGCAGTGTGTAAGTATTGGGGTATTGGGAAAAGACGCTAGTTAGTGTTGTGCGACTATGTGTTTGTGGAGTACACCATGGTATGTGTTTTGCAGAGTTGATCATTTTATATGTTTTAGTGAATTTCTGTATTTATATGATGAGGACTTTTAACATCTTTCTATTGCGTGGGAATTGCACGACGCTAAATAATAGCTTCGCCGTATGTACTTATAATGGGCGAGATTTGCTAAAATGGCGCTGGGCGACCAGTCGCAAAATGGCGTCTCATTGCCATTCGCAAAATGGCGTTGCGCAGATTTAATTTTAAACCAATTCTGTCTCAGCCAATTATCCGGCTTCGACACTCCTTACTGGACTTCTTTCAGGGGAGGGAGCTTTATATATATCCGGGATGATGCTTATATGTTTCTAGTTTCACTGGATAGATGATAAGGATCTTTTAATGTCCTCCGTAGAGGTGGCCACCATTTTGGGGTGGTTTAGGTTCTGTCAACATTAAGAAATCTAAAATAAAGCAAACAAAGTTGCATTATTATGTAATAATAAAACAAACAAATTATTTAAAACATCATAAAATCTTATCAAAACATAAAAACATAGGAATTATAAAACCTCATAGTGTGACTGTTACTTGTGCTGAACTTTCCAACATCCCCAAGTAGGGACCAACAAAGCCGGGTAGCCCTCAGAAATCACTAAGGGTGTAGCCGCACAATAAAGCAGCCTTAGAATGGACTAACCACCCCCTAACCCTCATATCATCACAGGCTAGTGCCCATTAAGACTTTATCAAGAGTAAAATCCGGGGATATTAGCTGTTTTCAAAATACCACAAAAAATGTCACAAAGTTTATTAGGGGAATTCAATATGGAGCGAAAACTCAGTTTTTTGCGTTAATATCACACCTATGACGTCATTATCGCAGGTTTTAGTTTTACACTGTATTCAATTTCAAAGACTTTTCGCAGGTTCGAAAAGTCTTTGAAAAGAAACGGGGATAACTTTTCACCACTGAATAGGTGGCGAAAAAAAGTGCAGAATTGGGGTTTAGGGGTGCAGGCTTAAAAAAAATAGCCTGCACCCCTGGGAATGACATTTAAAAAATAACTGTGTCAAAAAAAGTAAAAAAAAAAAAATAGGGACACCCCAAAAAATTATTTTAAAAATAAAAATTGGGGTAAAAAAAATAATGGGAAAATATTGTTTAACAATAGGGAAATAGGTTCAGGGCTATTCTGCAAGTATGCGGCAGGTGTTTTCTAGAATAGATTTATAGTGGCAGGTGCACAAATGCAGAATTTTTAAAAACTTACTTTAGGGACATCAAAATATGCTAGTACCCATTTTCATGTACCCCAAATTTGATGGGACCACTTAAAAAAACGAAAAAAATAACCTAAGTGCTCTTCTGCAACACTTCTTCAATGTCGGGAAAAAAACACCTACTGCGGCTATTTAAATCCCCGACTTTCATTTACAGGCTAAAACGGGGGTACCCATAGTGATCTCCCATGTTTTTACAACTTTAGGGGGGTCCTACAATTTTTTTAAGGAAAATTTCGTAACTTTACGCAAATCCCACTTCGCAGGCTCCCATTTTCGTTAGTTTCATATTGAATACGGGGATAAGCGGGCGCGCGCCCGATACTTTATCCCAGGTAAAAGCTCCGATATGAAACGTAAACTTCGACAGCGAAGTTTACGTTTCATATTGAATTCCCCTCTGTGTGTTAATTAAATTTTGCTAACTGTGTTGTTTATTTATATTTAATTTTTTGTTTATTTTAAATTGGTTACTGATAATTTGGCAGGTGGACAAAGCAGGAATTTATGCATGGAATTGTACACTTGAAATTGTACAGCCATAATAGAAATGTAAAACTTGAAATTGTACAGCTAGACTACCACTGGGAGCATTGCTAGGGGGGCTACCACTGGGGGCATTGCTGGGGATGGAGGACTACTAGTGGGGGCATTGCTGGGGGGAACTACTACGGGGGGCATTGTTGGGGGGGACTACTACTGGGGGCATTGCTGGGGGGGACTACTACTGGGGGCATTGCTGTGGGGGGGACTACTACTGGGGGCACTGCTGGAGGGGACTACTTCTGGAGGCACTGCTGGGAGGACTTCTACTGGAGGCACTCCACTGGTGGTACCACTACTGAGGGGCACTGCATAGGTGGGGATTACTGCTGGGGGCACTGCATAGGTGGGGGACTACCACTGGGGACATTGCTGGGGGGGACTACCACTGGGGGCATTGCTTGGGGGGGGACTACCACTGGGGGCATTGCTGGGGGGGACTACTACTGGGCGCATTGCTGGGGGAGGACTACTACTTGGGGCATTGCTGGGGGGAGGACTACTACTGGGGACATTGCTGGGAGGACTACTACTGGGGGCACTACTGGAGGGACTACTACTGGAGGCACTGCATAGGTGGGGATTGCTGCTGGGGGTGCATAGGTGGGGGATTACTGCTGTAGGCAGTGCATAGGTGGGGGACTGCTACTGGGGGCATTGCTGGGGGGGATTAATACTGGAGGCACTGTGGGGGGAGACTACTACTGGGGGCACTGCTGGGTGGTTAGTACTGGGGTCACTATATAAGGGGGACTGTTATTGGGGGCATTATATAAGGGGCACTGCATAGGGGGACCACTGCCTGGGGCACTATATAAGGGGCAGTGCATAGGGGGACCACTACTGGGGGCACTGTATAAGGGGCACTGAAACATTTTTGGCAGGGGGGGTAAAATTTATGGTTATGCCACTGAAATGATATACAGAATTAACATAAAATATAACCTTAATTACTTCAAAATATGATTACAATCCTCCTAAGCAAGACATTAAAGAGTAGAAACGAATGCCTGTAACAGGGATTTGATATTGAATATTGCTTCCTTGGGTTACTGTGAAGCATGAGTCTCTCACTCCCCACCCTCTGCCTTAGGTAAGATGGGACGCAGCAGAACTTAGTGACACAACAGGTCTCTTATACTTTAAACTTTCATCCTTCTATACTAGATAGTACATTTGACCTATCTAAAGGATAACAATTCTGATTTATTTGATGCATTTAACGACTATAGAGATAAGTAGCATTTAACAGTATCCCCGCACGATTTCATGACTATGTGATAACAAGGATTGTGACATCTGGATCCTTGGTGTATTTAAATTATTGTTTATGTATTACTTACTGTACAGTACATGATTATATAATGTATATATATGTTTTTATATATTGTCTGTCATATTTCGCCGCCCCACGAGGGATATCCTCTCATTTCCCTTTTTGTGTATCACTCCCACATCACCCTTCTGTCTAGTGTTTGTCTTGTAAGTAAATTTTAACCATATTTTAAAGCAATAAAGGTTATATTTTATGTTAATTCTGTATATCATTTAGCTACAAGAGTGCTCCATAATAGAGTCTTTGTTGGTCCTCTTGACTTTCTCCTCTCTCCTAAACCACTGTCATTTACTCAGGGCAGCACCACCACAAATTCCACTATGCATCAACTATTTCATTGAAAATGGAAACCTGTGGAGGTAGCATAGTATAATTCCTTTCCAATATCATAGTGGCATTTATACCTGTGCGGTGATTCTTATTCCCCTTTTTCCTCCCTTTTCCCTAAAAATTCCTTGTATTACTCCATCTGAAAAAGGAAGAGGAGTGGAGGTGAATCCAGAGAAAAGAACACTGAAAAAGCAATTTGATAAGTAGGATGAGAACCCGGATCGGACCTAGTGTCCTGAAGACTGAGGCATTGTAGTTTTTGTATAAGAGGAGAGTGGTAAACAGTGTCAAATGCAGCAGAGAGATCCAGGAGTATTAGAAGTGAGTAATGGACTTCAGATTTAGCAGTAATCAAATCATTGACCACCTTTGTCAGTGCAGTTCCTGTGGAGTGTTGGGAACGAAGCTGGAATAACTGTATCCAATATATTGCATGAGGTGAGAAAATGCCTGAGGCGAGTGTAGGCAAGCCTCTCAGGAAATGTGGAGAGGTATGGTGAGAGATGGGACAGTCATTTGGGAGATTTTGGTCAGAATTTAGTTTTTGTGTTGTTTTGTTTTTAGAATAAGAGTAATCACTGCATGCTGGAATAATGATGGAAAGATACCAGTGCAGAGAAAGAGATTACACATTATAGTTAAGGTTGGGATGAGCACAGGAAACATAGGAACAAAAGGAGAGATAGTAGAGTAGGAAGGTAAGAAGTGAGCAGATACTTCATCTTCATTTGTGG
Source organism: Taudactylus pleione (assembly GCA_031769625.1). Lineage (NCBI taxonomy): Eukaryota > Metazoa > Chordata > Amphibia > Anura > Myobatrachidae > Taudactylus > Taudactylus pleione. The sequence goes on from JAUIMM010000018.1 coordinate 24,732,571, forward strand.
GATCAAAAGAAGTGAAATTGCCAGAGTGTTCTAGAAAGGAACCAATTCATGTCAGATGTTATCAATCTTGTCCTTGAATTAGGAAGCAAGTTCTATGGCACTGATAGTAGTTGGAGGGTTTGGTATTAAAAAGGCAGTTTTGGTTAGAAGCCTGAGATGAGATGAGATAGAGGAAGTATGTTTGTTTGGGAGTGTACAGAACATTTCTATAGGCAGCTGTGTATGAGGAAGTGGTGTAAAAAGTGTGAGATTTACGCCAATGACCCTCTACTTTATGAGAACGTTTTTGAAGATGTCTTACTTTAGAGTACTGTGGTTGACAATTAAAATAATAAATCATATGCAGAAACATAATTTTATTACGTATTGTTCCAGGAGATCATTTTACTATCTGTTCTCTCACCTAATTTGAAACACCAGTATATAGACTTAAAGTTAACATAATGTTCCTCAATGCCCTGCATATAATTATGTGATTTTCATGCAAGTGCCTCATTATTACTGTTTATTGTAAATCCTGGACATAACTAGCACATTACTACCCTTATAGGAAACTTTTATTTTTGTCTTTGTTTTCAAAAGCGCATCACCCTTCTTTCCTCTTAATACATATTATCCCTACCTTTACAAGAAACCAGACATGTAATATGTGTTCTCACAGCCTGTATGTACACTATATGGTCAAAAGTATGTGGACACCCCTTCTAAATAGGGTGTTTGGCTATTTCAGACACACCAATCACTAACAAGCACACAAAATCACGCATACAGGCATGCAATCTCCATATCCAAACATTAACAGTAGAATGGCTTTTACTGAAGATGTCAGTGATTTTCAAAGTGGCCCTATCAAAGGATGCCACTTTTTCAACCAGTTCATCAAATAACTGCCCTGCTAGAGCTGCCCTGGTCCACTGTAGGAGCTGTTATTGTGGAATGAGAATATCTATGATCAACAACAGCTCGGCCACAAAATGGTAGGCCGCAACGATCATATAACAGGACTGCTGAGTGTTGAAGTGTGTAGCACTTAAAAATCATTTGTCCGTGGATGCAAATCCCACTGCTGAGTTCCAGACTGCCTCCGGAAGCAACATCAGCACAATAACTGTCAGTCGGGAACCTCATGGATTTTCCATGATTGAGAACACAAGCCTTAGATTACCACACACAATGACAAATGTTGGTTGGAGTATAAAAAAATATTGGACTCTAGAGCAGTGGGAATGTGTTCTGTGGAGTGATAAATCACTGTTCACCATCTGGCAATATTATGGACAAATCTGGGTTTGGCAGATGCCAAGAGATCTCTTTATGTCGTACCAACTGTAAAGTTTTGTGGAGAAGCAATAATGTTCTGGGTCTGTTTATCTTGGTTTGGCCACAGCCCCTTAGATCCAGTGAAGAACAATGTTAATTACAGCATATAATGACATTCAATAGAATAATGTGCTTACAGCTTTATGTCAACAATATTGGGAATGCTCTCTCCTGTTTCAATATTATAATAACCCAGTGTACAAAGCAAGGTACATCAAGAAATGTTCTGCAGAGTTTGGTGTGGAGGGACTTTTAGGATTTATTGGAATGCCGAGGCAGGCCTTATTGCATAACAGGAAACCTAAAGTGACAACAGAAGGAACGAGGTGCTACACAAAGAAATCAGGTTACATTAATTAAGTTGAAAAAATAAATAAATATAAATAAGAATAAAAGGGACTTGTAGGACTGCTGCTAGCAGTGAGGAGCTGACCCTCAAAATATCAAGAAAATAACAAACACAGTGAACCACAATGAATATTAAATGGTTTAACAATACTCCCAACAGACTAGACTTATACGAGCATGAATATTTTAGTACACAGAATTTAATAAAACAATACAATAATATAATAATATAAAAACATAGACCTGGGAAGTCAATTGAGAAGTCTAAACATGAATGCAACAAAAAGACAAGTTATTGCAACCGGAGTATCAGTTCAGGAATTCCTGTTGGAACAATGTAGCAATATTTTGTAATCCATATAAGTTAAGAATCATTTGTTGCTGATATAGAGCCAAATGTAATAGGGTGTCTGTTTTAGTAACAGCACAAACTCGCACCTTCACACATTTTTTACAGGTGTGAGTTTGTGCTGCAACTCGCAAATGTAATAGCCTGCGAACTTTTCAGCTCGAGGCTACTACATATGCAAATTTAGGTGAGTTTAGGACTATGTAAACTGACACCTTTTAATGCGACTAGCATTAAAAAGTGCAAGTTATACAGATCAGTGAGAACCATGACGGCTTCTGTCTGTGTTTTAAAAAAAAAGACGTGCAGCACTCCCCCAAAAGCATAACCAGCCCAGGTTGTAGGGCTCTCTACAACCTGTCCTGGTTCTAAAATTACGGGGACAAAATGCGTAAGGGTCCCCTGTATATTAAGAACCAGCACAGGGCTTTGCTGAGCCGGCCCTGGTTGTGAAAAAACGGGACAAAACTAGTAGGGTACCCCTGTATCTCCATAACCAACACCGGACTCTTTCTAGTGGGGGAGTAGTGCCACAGCCAGGGGAAACCTTTCACTGGTTTCCCTGGGACGTGTAGTACCACAGCTGCCCAGGTGTGCCGGGGATAGCCCCGGGCTATCAACATTTGGCCCATAGTATTAGAAGTACCTTATATAAGTGGCAAGTTATAGAGTTTAGCCAAACTCAGCCAGTCTCCTGGTGTGTCCTAGTCGCATCACTTTGCGACTTAGGGCCGGATTCAATTAGAGGCGAAAAGTACCGTTTGGAGATAAGTTTCCACGGATTCGGACTTTCCACCTGTTTTCAAAGTATCTCCATATTCAATTCCAGGATGATTTTGTGTAAGCGGAAAGTCAATGCATTGTAATAGGCGGAAAAAGTATCTCCTGTGAATAGCAGGAGAAAAAATGTGCAAACTCGTTGTTTTGGGGTGCAAAAGTGGGGAACCGACTCAGAACTCTTGGGACAGTCCCCCAAAGGACAAGTCAACCAAAAAAAATAAATAAATACCTCAGAACACTTTTGGGGGCAAAAAAGTAAAAAGTGGGAGGACAACTATAAAAACGAGCGAAATAGACTTCTTGGGGTGCTGTAAGGAGGGGCCAAGTGTTTTTGGGATTGCAGGTACATATATGAGGGTGGTTTTTCACGTTTTTTAAAAGTTCACTTTAAAGACAGAAAAATATGCTAGCACCCATTTTCAACTACCCCAAATTTGACTGGACTATTTATTTTCACCAAAAAATACTGCTTTATGCCATTTTTCACCACTTTTGCAAAGACGCTAATAAGATGCAATTTAAACAACTTAAGTACCCCAAACACTTTTATTAGAGCTATTTGTACACATCTACATTGATTCCCTATGTTAGTGCATCTTTTTTGGGGTTACAGACTGACTTCTCCACTTCTGACAGTACTTTCCGCCTGTTCCGCATTCGCCGGTTTCCGTTTTTGCCTGTTTGGGAATTGTATAGGGAGAAAAGCAGGGACGCGCACGTAAAGTATCCACTTCTGAAACAGGCGAAGGAGGTGTAAAGTCAGACAGGCGAAACTTTTCTGACTTTTCTCCTCTGATTGAATACACGCCTTAGACACATATTTGGCAAAGAAAGACGCAAAAAAGATGCCTGTCGCTAGCAAAGTCTCACAGGACCAGGTGTGCCGAGAGGAGCTGTTTGGAGCAATTGCAGTAAAGATGAGTGAGGACACATCTATATATGAACTGATAGGTATTATAAATAATATATGTGGATCTGTGTATAAAAAAAAATCACATAATATTTATTGACATATTTTTATGAAAGGAATAATATGTACTCACAAACCAATTCATAAGTGATTCATCACATGAACAAAAAATATATAAGTAGTCATAAAGGACCAATATCATTATTTAAAAGATGTGGAGGATCAGAATATATTGTCCAATATATTGGATGTAAGCATTTGTCCAATAAATATCCAGATAGAAAAGTTAATTCAAAATGGCAAATAGTAAAGAAGATTTTGAGATATTATCCAAACAAAATGTCTAGTCCAATGATGGCACAAATTGTACATACCATGGGGGTCTTCCAGGATGTTGGCAAATCGCACAGGGGTGTACGTCTACGGGTGACTCCAAATAGCATTGAAAGGTCCACTAATGGCTGGTTAAGATGGGTAATATGAATTTCCAATAATGATGTGATCCTCCAGGTAATAGTAACTTAATGCGTTTCGCTGAGTAAATACCCATAAAGCAAAAAAGAGCAAGTAACCATGCACCAGAAGCACACAATGTTGCAATGCAAAGGTCGTACAAACATTTATTGTTTTTGCATGCACTGTAAATACTGTCTGCCATTGGCTTATCTATAATGGGTGTACACCCTGCACCTCTATAATTTAACTCACCTCTCCGGAGTTCTTAGTTGGCGCTGCAGAAGCAGCGCAAATCGCTAAGAAAATGGCACGGTGGCCATTTTCCCTGAGATGTGCACATGTGCAGTAGAGAAGTCACCGGGAATATGACACAGGCGCCATGTTCCCGAAGATCTGCTCATGCGCAGTAGACTCTGGCACAGAGGGCCCGCACACGGGCCCCCTCCACTCTTAAACCGCGCTGCTGACTGCTTCTGCATGTAGCCCTTAGTTTTACACTGCAATTTAGATTTGAGTTTGAACATGTCTCTCTCAAATTTAAATCTCTGCACATTTTAAAATCTGCCCCATCTGCAGCGCAACATGGTGGGGGTGCTTAGTTACTTGCTGTTGTTTGCTCTACTCCCAACTCGGAAACAGGCCCTATTAGCAAATTAAACGTAAGTATTAGGAGAAAGTACCCAATTTGGGTAAAAAGGCAAAAGACAGAGGTCCTATACAAGTGACCCATGCCACGCATCATGATTAGAGATGTGTGATGACCCCCGTGTTTTGGTTTTGGATCTGGATTCATTATCATATTTTGGTCTTAGTTTTGTTTTTGCAAAACCACCTTCAAGTGTTTTGGTTTTGGATCTGGATTAAAAAAAAAAAAAGAGGGATAAAACATTTTTAAAAACAGCTAAAATTATTTAGTTTTTGGAATCCAAAATCAGACATTCGGTTTAAAATCCGAATTCCGAAGTGTTGGAAGATCAGAACCCCCAACTTGGATTTATCCGGATCTCTTCAAGATTTTAGAACCGTGACTCTGATCTGTCCGGATTCATGAAATTCAGGTAGATTTCTAGAGAACCAAACTGCACATCTCTAATCATTATGCTTCACCGGCAGTAACTGCTTCTAGTGGACCTTTAAGTGAGACAGGCTCAGAAATTCGGGATTGCCTTCATCCATCCAAGGCTTCTACTACCCAGTCAGGCTCACGTCTGCTGTATTGAGAGCAAACCAGAGGCCTTGTCTAGCAACCTTCAATCCGGCCCAGCCACACCTTGAATTTGAATATTAATTCCAATGTTGAGTTCTTGCCCCGGGTCGCTGTAATCTTGTACAAATGAACTAATATCTGTGAAATTAGATGCTTTTATGCCAAGGTAAGTGTGTGACTTAAAAAAAGAGGGTACTTGTGTACTTTACGGACTCATTGCAGAGAGAACCCAATGAATGTTTTAAATGGTACTTGTGTACTTTACCTACACAAGTACCGAAAGTTGTCCCCTCGCGGGCTCGGTGGCTCGCTACGCTTGCCACAAGGTTATATTCCCCCTCTATGCCCACTTGGATGATAGGGAATGACGCTGGACACTGGCTGATTACATCAGGGTACTCTCCGTGGAGGGGATTTAGACATTACCATGATTGATAATAACGGAGAGGACCCTGATGTCACCAGCCAGTGTCCAGCGTCATTCCCTACCATCCAAGTGGGCATAGAGGGGGAATATAACCTTGTGGCGAGTGTCAACTTTCTTCTTTAGGTGGGGACAACTTTCGGTACTTGCATACGTAAAGTACACAAGTACCATTTAAAACATTCATTGGGTTCTCTCTGCAATGAGGGGCCTATTCATTAAACTTAAAAATTCTCTGGAGATAATTAGCTTTAGAACTGTCATGGAGTCCTAGCTAATTATAGGTGGAATTCATCATTCCACCTCTCCATAAGTATCTATTCCGAAAAGCTGTCATTTTTGCGATGACAGCTTTTCGGGAAATAGATACTTTTCCCTGCCTACACTACCTTATCGCATCTGGAAACAGTGCTGCGCATGCGCTGTTACATCTGTAAAACCAGTGCATGCGCAGCACTGCCTACAGATGCGTTGTTTGTGTACCCCCCCGACCCCCCCCCACCCCCCTCCCCCCTCCGCTCACCTCCCCCCCCCGACTTACCTGTCCGCGCAGCAGCCTCCGGCTCCGTCCTGCTGGTCTGTCATGTGGTTTCCCAGCAGACCACATGACAGATTAGAAAAAAAAAACAACTTTTTTTTTCTTTTTCTAAACTTTTCTGCTGGGGAGCACACATGTCCGACCAGCCCCCGGAGCCTAAGGACGGAGCAGAGCGCCGGAGGGACTCGTCGGGGGACCTGCACACGCGGATACAGATAAGTTTCACCTGCTATTCGCCACCTCACAGTGGCGAATAGTAACCATCAAATTCCGAAAATTGATAATTTTCGGAATTTGATGAATACCACAATTTCCACATCCCCATACTAATGTACTAATGTATGGGGAGTGTGGAAATTAACGCAGGGGAACTTAGCAAGGAGATATCTGTGATATCTCCTGTGCTAAGTGGCTACATGAATACCAAAATAACGTTATTTAAGGAAAATTTCCTTAAAAACGTTATTTTAGTGTTGATGAATAGGCCCCTGAGTCTGTAAAGTACACAAGTATCAAAAAGAGTGTTTACACTGCAGTTTTTTTTATTGTGTTACCTACAATAGTTATCATGTCTGGATGCTATCTGTAGTAGGTGTAAATACACCTGTGAATCCAGAAGCTACACAAAGTTATAATATTTTGGATGTTGCGTTTAGTGTTTACAGATATGCTGTGCATGCAGATTTCATATACAACTTAAAAATGACATGAGTAAAAGAAGCCTGTGGTGGAAACTCATGTGATCAGCAGGTAGTTCTAACATCACAAGAAGCTCCCCGCATTCGCTGCCACAACCTGCATCTCTATTACCATCTGGACTGCTTGCTGGATTATAGCTAAATGCAGCTCATGCTGCAAGTGATAAATCTGCAGGCCACATTGGAAGTAACAGTGTAATGTGCTGCCTACTGAGAGCAACACATACCATGCAGCCAGTTAAGGGAAATGTGAAAAGAGCACACGCTGAAAAATGCAGTTGAGGGTAAAGGAGCTGAAGCATTTTATTTGGAAACTAACAACAAAAAAGTAAATAAAGCAAGATGTTTGTATAACCGTACATATTATATTGTAAATCAATTTAAGGATCAGTCAGCATTGCCTGTTTATTGCATGACAATACAGTACGATGGTGCTACTGCTTTTTATAAGTTAAGTTGCATATATCAATGGTAGCTGGCTATTTGGAATTGAACATTGGGTCCTGCCTGGAGCACAGTGTATGTAATTAGCACATGTATTGCTATTGTCAGAATTCTGAAAATCCATTTGCTTCATGCGTGCATTTTGTTAAAAAAAAACATTGACTTCCTTTCTGATCCAGGAAGCTAGTTCATTGATCATTGGCAACATCTAGTAGGGGTTGCCATCTTTTATTAAGGCCAACATTGGAAGGGTGCAGTGCAGCAGCAAATATAGTTTCAATGAGAGTGCATGCAGTGGGGATAAATATATCCCACTTAATGCTTGGTATGTAGCACAGCTCTTTAAGTAAATACTTTGAACATGTATGAAGTGGTGAGAAAAACATATTTATTGCACTTTACTTAGTATAAGCATTATGGTTAAAGAATATGCTCTGTGCCCCCTACATGATAGTTGTACAATACAGTAAAAAACTTAAATAGTGTGAAAATATGGCAAAAGATCAAACAAGCAGTAGCCCACCGCGCACCCTCCCCCAATCCCATCATTCATCCCACCCACTGCATGCGGGGCTCCAGGTAGGAGTAGGGATGGCCATAAGTGTGGTTACCATCAATGGCAAAATAGCAAGTAGCCATCGATGGTTAGCAACTTTGCACTGGATAACATCAATGGTTTCACCAACCGAAGGCCATCCCTGTTTTTTGACTTACTGGCCCGTGGGCCAATTAGAACCTGGGGATGGACTTTGTGGGTGCTGGGGGGCAGAGCTATGATCCGTGTCCCGTCACCTTGTAAAAAAGCACTAAAAAACATTCGGTTATGCTTAGACATCAATGGAGAGAAACCATCTGGTTCTCCCCTATCGATGGCAAAAGAATTCGACATCGGCCATAAATCATCGTTGATTATGAATCATCGATGGTCAATGGCCATCCCTAGATAGGAAAGGGAGAAGTTGCAAGTCAGCAATGTCTGCAGTCTGCCTCCAGTGCAGGGTGGGACAGGGCTGAGATGGAGGGGGCGGCCGGGACTTTTCTTCCAGGGGGGGCTCAGTGAGCACCTCCACTGCTTATGGCGCCAGCGTGCTCTGGAAACCGGGTCAGCCCAGGGAGTTGTGCGGCGTTCGAAAATTCTGGGTGCAGTGCCCAGCAAAAATACCCTGAGAAGAACACTGTGAATTGATGACATGGTTTGGTATCAGAATTGTTTTCACAGCAAAGCAAGCAAACCATGATCCTCCATGCTGGCTAATAGTGGGAGCCACAGAAATGTCATCTATTTTAGCAACAGTGATGCTGTCTTACCTGTTTTTGTAGCTTGGACTACTTGATGCTACTGGTATTTAAAATGTATTGGCATCAACTTATTGGTATCACAATATACTCATTAGCAGCCAAAAAAGTCTTGCATAATATATGTAACATCCAGAAATGTGGTCTTTGATTTCTCATCCTTGATGGGTATTGCGTGGGCCTAGCTTTCTAAAGAAGCTCCTGAGGAAGGTATTAACCGAAACGCATAGAGCGAACATCCTGTGTGCTGAAGGGGACAAATGGCAGCGGAATCACCACTTGGCCTGGTTTGAACTCCATTGCGGTGCTGCCGAGCTGGAAGTTCGGGACCTCTTTGCTTTAGCTAGCCCACCACAATAACCATCAAGGGTGAGAAATCAAAGACCACATTTCTGGATGTTACATATATGATGCAAGACTTTTTTTGGCTGCTAATGGGTATATTGTGATGCCAATAAGTTGCTGCTAAATGTAATGCTGCTGTGAAGTTCCTGCATAAGCACTTTGTTCAGTTTTTTTTATTGTTTTTTATTGTTGGTGTTTTTATTATTGATGTTATTGCATATTTTTAAATAAGTTTGCATAATATCTAGCAAGGAATCAGCTGGGCAAATCCTATTTATTTGAAGTTCACATCTTCAGTACCTGTAGCGCCATTCACCATTCCCGAAATCATTTTATTTTGGTTCTTGTTTATATTCTTTCACTAGTTAACGTTCATCATAAGATACAGCATATGGCTACGACTTCTTTATTTGTCTAATGAACTGATCTGAGTAATTCGGGGCACACACTTGGCCGATGGACCTGCTGACCGAACGGCTGTCCGATTGTGGTAAGCATACCAAATGGCCGCATGATATGTCTGGCCACAGGAACCAGCTATGATGTCGTCGCTGGTTCCTGTGGCCTGGATATGGGTCAGTTGCTTGGTCATTTGTACATATGAGCAGCTGTGAACAACATATCTTCCAGATATATTGCATCTGCCGTGCTCCATGGCCGATGCGATATATCTGTGAAAGACATATCATGTATAAACACAGCCAGATGCACTGAACAATATTCATCTGTACGAATGGGGATGGGTACAGGATGCCGGTGCTCAGGATCATGGTGGTGAGTATCCCGACGCTGGCATCCCGACAGGGTTAGGATACCGACACCTGTCGGTAGGTATCATAACTCTCCCCCTCTCCCTACCCTAACCCTCCCTCCCCGGTGGCTAAACAACCTCCCCCCTAGTGCCTAACCCTAATGCTAACCCTCCCCCTAACCCCAGTACTTACCTATGGGATGCCGGCGCCAGCATTCTGGGTGCCAGAATCCCTGCGGTCGGGATATTGACCGCATCCCATACAAATGATATATCGTGCAGTATGTACACAGCATAAATCAGTCCTTTAGCAGTGTCTCCAGTTTTGTTTTTCACTCATTTACCTTAAAAAGCTGTCGTCTGGTTTATACTTTTTTAAGGCACGTTTCACAGTGGTGAATGTGTCTTTACATTTGATCTTCAATTCTGGAATGTCCAAGATGTCCCTTTAATGCATGTGCAACCATTGAGAGCATCCCTCAGAGGGGAAACCCACTGGTAAATGAACAGTGGTTCATCCCTCTGAATTTCTCTTCTTGGTGCCCTTCCAATTTGAAACTAGAGATCACAGTATTTTCCGTGACTGGAGGTGATATTTTAAACATCAAAGATCCGGTTATACTTTAACTACAGATCATATACCGATATGTTTTATATTACCTCTGAAATAGTCCCTATTTTATCAATGGATGATTCACCAGCTAACTAATATATGGTATAATGTATTTCACATTTTATATGATATGTTTAGAATTTTTTTTGTACGCTTTATTTTTATGACGTTTTGGAAGATAATAGGACTTACATTTGGATTAAATAATAGGAATTTAAACCAATCAGCAATTGGCTTTTATCTGATAATGGAAGGAGGTGTCCAATTTGTTGCTATAGTTAAGTACAGTCCAAATTTGACACCTAAATGAGGTGTTAATATATAAGTTCTAAAATGTATCATTTGCTTTCACTTCTGCCTTTTTAATCACTAATATTATACTTTATTTATAAAGCGCTGACCTGTTACGCAGCGTTGCATCTTTTTTCTGAACACTGATTGTCTTTTATCAGTAAATTGGATTTGAACATCTTCTTTGTCCATTGTTAACAGTTGTTTAAGAATTAATTGACAGCACTTCCTCTGACACTTGGCAAGCCACAAACTGTAACACATAATTAGCACTTTTGATATTTTATATGTTACATTTCTGTTTCCCATTTGATTTAGAAATGTATTATAACATTGTTTCTTTTCAATTGATGTCAAGCAATAAAGAGACGTGTTTATTTTAATAAATTACTATCTGAAGTACCCGGCGTTGCCCGGGTTTAAATCTTCAAGTTATTAAGTTATGAATGAGCTGGATGTAACTGTCAACATTTTAAAACTAATTAGTAGCTTAGCAGCTCTTCCAACACACCCGTGAAGAAAGTTTTGCCCGGTGTACTCTGCCATGAGGTCCGACCGGGACCCCAACCACTCCTTTAGGCATCCCAGATCAATTGCCACCCCTCTATGAAGTTTTCATCCAAATCCATCCAGTGGAAAGCCCATGTCAGGCTCCCCAGGTCAAAGTTCTGCCAAGCGTACACCAAAGGGAGGTCCGACCAGGACCTCAACCCCCTAGTATGTCTTCTGGGATCCAATGTTACCACTCTGTGAAGTGTTCGTCCAAATCCATCCAGTGGAAGGCTCAGAACAAGCTCCCCAGGTCAAAATTCTGCCCAGCGTAAACAACAAGAGGTCCGACCGGGTTCCAGGCCCCTCTAAAACCTGACCAGGATCCAGCTGGACCACCTCGTGTTGGTTTCATCCCAATCGGTGCAGGGATGCCCAAATGCATAACCGGACAGACAAACAAACAAACCAATTAATTTTCTATTTAATATCTGTGGGAAATCAGTTTAACAGTTGTAGTTTCTTTTCAATTAAAACTAAAGCACATCAGGGGCAAACGCAGGATTTGTAAGGGGGAGTTTCTGTATATATATATATATATATATATATATATACCACCCACATGCCCGTCACATATGGATAGTTACATTTTTGCAATGTATTGTGTAAGTATAGTTGTATTCCCAATTTGGACTGCCCCCCTCCTCCCCTCCCGCACACATACACTCAGAGCAGATTACAGACACTTACACTGCACATTACACACATACATTTACATTGCAGATTACACACACTTACACTGCACATTGCACACTGACACACACTGCACATTACACACAGACGCTTACACTGCACATTATACACATACACACACGCACATTACACACACTCAGAGCACATTAGACACAGACACTTATACTGCACATTATACATATACACACACTGCACATTACACTGCACATTGCACACTGACACACACTGCACGTTACACACAGACACTTACACTGCACATTACACACAGACACTTACACTGCACATTATACACATACACACACTGCACATTACACACAGACACTTACACTGCACATTACACACAGACACTTACGCTGCACATTATACACATACACACACTGCACATTACACACAGACACTCAGAGCACATTAGACACAGATACTTACACTGCACATTATACACATACACACACTGCACATTACACACAGACACTCAGAGTACATTAGACACAGACACTTACACTGCACATTATACACATACACACACTGCACATTACACTGCACATTGCACACTGACACACACTGCACATTACACACAGACACTTACACTGCACATTACACACAGACACCTTGCACTGCATATTACACACACTCGGACTACAGACCATCTCCCCCCACACCCATGGTTTAAACAGAGCTGGGAGGTACAGTACCTGTGAGATGAACTTGTTTGTGGCTGTGCTAATTACATGCTGCCTGGAGTGCAGATGAGGAGGAGTGCAGTGAGTGACATCACCGGCACTCAAAGGCACATGGGAGCTGTCAGGGAGGAGCTGCAGCCACAGCAGCTCCCCTGTACAGCTCTCAGCCATCCCCATAGCTACGCGGAAACTGCCCAGTCGGAGCTCACAGACCGGCCTGATGAGACAGAGACAAAGCTCTCTGTCTCACTTTAAAAAAAACAAATACTTGTGCACTGCGGGGATGGATTGGCCTGGCAGGGGGGGGTTCTAGGTACTCAGAAACCCCCCCTGCGTGCGCTACTGCACATGTTCTCTGAACTCTTTCTTGTTATTTTCTATATATAGCTCATCATACAAAATGTGCATATTTTTTACATCTCACACATTTTTTACCAACTTCTTATAGTGTTTCATGTGTTTTTTTTTTTGCATTTCCAAAACGCCTTATACATACAGATGTGTCCACATACATCTTACCTCTGTGTGCTATAAGTAGTGTTAAAATAATGCGTGAGCACCGTGCAACTCTACATAGAGGGTCTTAATTACAAACAAGTTAAATATGTTATGATCCACCGCGGTGGATCATTTTGGTGGCAGGTCCCAGCCATAATAGGCGACTGGTACACTGCATCATGCCTTGATTCCAGTTCCAGCTCTTGCAGGTAGCAGGAACTCTGTCTGTGTCTGTGTGCAGCTCATTGCTGCATTCCTGCCTGTCAGTTGTGTGCAGAGATCAGCTGCATACTCTCCTGTGATTAGGGAGGCTCTCTGCAGGGATTGCGTTGATTGGTTCTGGCTTCTGATAAATTTCAGCCAGCTGTACACCTCCTGTCAAAGATATTGACTGACTTCCAGAGAATGTGCTCAGAAGCCTGACTTTTAGCCGGTCTTACCTCATTCTGCAGTTCCGGTATGCTGAGATTCTCTCTCCTGTGTCCTGTGCCTGTCTGTAAGATCAGAAGTCGCCTGTGAGTCATCTGCTGTGATTCCATCTGCCCACGTCCTTGCTGTTGGGATTTGCCAGAGCAGTGAATTCTGCAGCAACGGCATTTCCTCTCCACTGCCTGCGGCATTTCCATAACGCAGCCCAGTCTGGCTGCGTCAGCCTGTATCTAGCCGATTCAAGCCAGCAGTGTTCTCTACCTCACTGCCTCCTGCCTGTATTCCAGCTGCGCCTGTGTTCACCTGATTGTATGTGGGAAGGTCTGAGGGGCACTGAAGGAGCATGTGAGGAACCTGATGGGCATTAAAGGGGCATGAGGGGTCTTTATTGCATGTGGAAGAGGTATAAGTGGCACTGCGCTACAAGTTGTGTTAAACATAACACGTGAGTGCTGTATGACTCGGTAGCGCTAAGCGTCTTTTCGTGGGATATTTTTCCGTCAAATGTGTCTTATTTGCAAAGTGATGCAAATAGAATGCACAGGCAGCATCTAATGATTTAAATAATATGATATGGGCAGTGTCGGACTGGGCTGGGGGGTAGGATGCTATGTGCCCCCTGGGCCAGACTGTCACTTGGTGTTCTGGGCTGCCTACTCAGTAGAAAAAACCCTGGTGGTCCAGTGGTTGATGCGGTCGCAGCCACTATCCGACTGTCACTGTGACTGTCGGCATTTGTGGCCATGTGATGTATCGGACAGTGACAGTGTGAGTCACTCACTTGGCCCTCAGCTGTCCCAGACACTGACTCAGAGGAGGTTTGGCATTGCTCAGACCCCGGAGGCATGTACTGGAAAGCGGAGCAACCTAAAGGACGCCCCAGCCCACAACCCGGCACAGCACAACAAGCAGAACAGAGGGGGTGGGGCGTTCCAGTTGATCGGATGAACGGGGCCTCACCTCATAGGGGCGCAGGGTGGCCACGCAGAGCAGATATTACAACATGGAGAGGGCAGTACCAAATGCTAGCAGTATTCCCCTGCCTCTGGACTGTCCTCTGACCGACTCAATCAATAGTTCAGGCGGGCGCCATGGAGCTACAGTACAGGTCTCGTGGGATGCTGCATCAACATCTCATGAGACTTGCTTCCTGGACTCTCCAATCACTCTGTCTCCTTCTCTGCTCCACCTTCTCACTGCAGCTAGAAGCCCTCCTCCTCCTGCAGTGCAGCAAAATAATCACCCCCTTTCCCCTGCAGACCGACACCCACTTCCCCCCTGCAGCTAAACACACCGCTCCCCCCTGAAATGCAGCTTGTACCCCCCTTCCCCTGGCAAACTGAAACCCTTTTTCTCTTTGCAGCTAGAAGCCTTGCTTCTCTCTACAGTACAGCCCAAATTCACCCTCCCCTCCTGCAGATATAAACCCACTTTCCCTTGCAGTGCAGCCCAAATCCCCCCTTCCCCCTGGAAACAGAAACCCATATTCCCCTGCAGCCAGAAGCCCCCCTCCACCCTGCAGTACGAATTCCCTCTTGCCCCTGCAGCCCTCCTACCTGCTGCCTGAAACATTATAGTTTCTTCAGGTGTCTGCACTATAAAGAATTACGAAGTGAAGAAAAAGGTGAGCTAGCTACACCCCAGTCTCCAGTCATGGGCACATGGGTAAATCAAACTTGCAAATTATGTAATCTCTCTCTCTCTCTCTCTGGGCAGGTTGCATCAAGGGGAAAAATGCGGTCAAGCACCAAAAATGTGGGTTTGACTGCATTTCTCATATGCACCAGGCCCCGGAATCGGCTTGGTTGCGGTGGGTAACGCCATCTTCCTGATAGCGTTACCCATAGAAGCCTATAGGCTTCTCTCCGCTGAGTGCTCATAGATCTCTCCCAGCACCCCCCAGGGCACGCGTGTCCTTCTGCGCATGCACAGAAGGATGCCCGCAGGGGCTTCTGGGTCATAGACCCGGAAGTCCCTCCTTTGCAAAGGGCCGCTCTTACTGACAGAGTGGTCCTTTGCCGGGATCATCATGCATACCGGCATTACCAACTCCGGCATGCACATGATGACTGGCAGAATGCATCGCATCGCGATTTTTATATATATATATATATATATATATATATATATATATATATATATATATACAGGGCTGCCATCAGAAATTGTGGGGCCCAGGACTGCCAAAATAGGCAGGGCCCCAGGCCACCCTCCCTACCTTATTCATACCCCACCCAGGTTATTAAATCCAGTCTCCGCCCAGTTTTTTTTTTTTTTTTTAACACCTCAATCCCACTTACCTTACTTTCAGGAACAAGGAAGAATCAGGCTTCTTCCACCAGCACTGCAGACGCTGCTCCTCTTAATCTGCTCCTCCGACTGATGATCTCTCCAGTGGGGGAACTAGAGAGTGGTGGGCCCAGGTGCAAGAATATGCTTTGGGTCCTCTCCCTCCCCCCGTGTGTGTATCCTGATGAAGGGGATGTAACCCCCGAAATATTGAAAATGTGCCGCCTATATATACACATAATTACATTATGTACATATAAAATACGTTGGAAAAGCCGGATGTAAATTAAATACATTAAAATCGTATAATTTACATAATATACATTGAAATAGCCTCTTCCACCATTACACTTGTGCAGTTCAGATGGTTAAGACTTCACCTGCGTCTCTCAGTCCCTAACCCAGCCCCTGCGTCTCTCTTTCCCTAAACCAGCCCCTGCGTCTCTCAGCCCCAAACCCAGCCTCATGTGTCTCTCAGCCCCAAACCCAGCCCCATGCAACTCTCTGCCCCAAACCCAGCCCCATGCGTCTCTCAGCCCCAAACCCAGCCCCATGCGTCTCTCAGCCCCAAACCCATCTATTGCATCTCTCAGCCCCAAACCCATCTACTGCATCTCTCAGCCCCAAACCCAGCCCCTGCATCTCTCAGCCACAAACCCAGCCCCTGCGTCTCTCAGCCCCAAACCCATCTACTGTGTCTCTCAGCTCCAAACCCATCTACTGCGTCCCTAACCCATCCCCTGTGTCCCTCAGCCACAACTTCAGCCCCTGGGTCTCTCAGCCCCAAACCAAGCCCCTGCGTTTCTCAACCCTCAGTCTCTCAGCCCGTGTCTCACAACCCTCAACCCCTGTGCCTCACAAACCCCAGATCTGCCTCACAACCCTCAGCCTTTGTGCCTCACAACCCTCAGCCTTTGTGCCTCAGCTCCCAGACCCTGTGCCTCACAGCCCCCAGACCCTGTGACTCACAGCCCCCAGACCCTTTGCCTCACAGCCCTAGACCCTGTGCCTCACAGCCCCCAGACCCTGTGCCTCACAGCCCCCAGACCCTCACAACCCGACTCTGTGTCTCACAGGCCCCAGACTCTGCGTCTCACAGCCCCAGCCCGTGCCTCTGAGCCCCCAGCCTCTGAGTCTCACAGCCACAGCGTCTTTATCTCTAGCTCTCCCCGCTCCGCAACCACCGCCCATGCTCTCCTTACCAGCCAACACTTACCTGCTACCTCCTGTGCTGTTCCTCTTTTCCGACGGCTCAGTCCTGGGCCTGGCTCCTCTCTGCATCCAGTGGCGAGACGTCATGCGTCGCACTGCATCAATATAAACTTTACTGCGCCAGGCCTCCTAGGCCCTGCCTCCCTCTGACTGCCCGCAGCCGCAGGCCAATCATAGCTTGCGGACCGGCAGCTAATCAGGAGTGGCTGTCGGTCCGCGAGCTGTAATTGGCCTGCGGCCGGCATGTGATCTGCTGCCAGGCACCCCTCTCTCTGTAAGGGCCGGGACTAGTCTGATGGCGGGCCTGCTGAGGGGGTCTCTCCCTCCAGCGGTGCGCTCCGACTGTCATGTAAAGTGGTGGAGGAGCGGCCAGAGCAGCTTCTTCCTCCAGCTCCATCCATGGGGACCGGGTCGTTCGGGCTGCAGGCTCTGCAGTGGTCGTAGAAGTGGTCGGGCCCCCCACCGTTCAGCCAGGGTCCGGGCCCGGGACTCCAGTCCCGGCAGTCCCCCCCCTGATGGCGGCCACAGCAGGTGGCAGGTGGTCCCCATTCCCAACACAGCAATTGACACAGTGTAAACCCACAATCACTTTATTAAATAGAAACTCTTCAACAGTGGGGGTTTTCCTTTTATTTCCTTACTTGAATATGTCTTTAAGTAACACTTAATATGCCACAGCAAACTTTTGCAACAAATAGGATATACATGCGTCACTTGTATACATTTCAGGAATTGTGAATTGAAATGACCATTAAATGTCTAGTCTAACCGATATGTGAAGACTTTCAATTAAAGTGCAACACTAACTTATGATTATGTATGCTCTAAGAAACGGTAACCATGCTTCCTATATCTTTACACTAACTCTACACTTTGCTACTATTAATACCCCAGAAATAGAATTATATAAGGCTTACAGTGTATTAGAACCTTCAATTGCACACATTAAATAACCATAGAGACTAGCTTAACTCTACCCATCAATATGCATACAAATACAATTCATTAGTAATACACTATACCCAGGCTAAACCTGGCAGTCCTGCCTGGCCAGGCCTTCGTCTGTGCACATTACGGAATAAAGAAACGAAAGGTGAACTGGCTGGTGAATAAGGAAACTTTAGCAAAATACACTTTAAGTGCTCCTGTCAAAGCTGCATCCTGACTTTTTACGTACTGTAGCAGCCCTAGGCTGAGGGTAGTTTTGGGAATTACACTGGTAAAACTTGTTGCAGAATTATAAAATGGCGGTTGACGGCTCCTTTTCTTAAGATGCTTTATTCTGAGCAGTTAAGGTAACGTCTGATGCAAGAGTCTGTCTATCACAGTTTATACTGACTGTTCTGATATCGCCTCAGTGTGTGTGGGCTGCTGCTGTGAATAAGTCTCCCTCTCCTGAGGTAATATTGAAGCTCAGCACGGCTACATGCAGAACTGTACCGCAGCCCTCAGGTATTTTCTGCCATGGCCAGGTGAGCTGAACGCTTACTTGCTCTCATTAGCCTCTGGTTCAGTAACATATTATTCCGCAACTGGGGGTCCTTAGCTATCTTCTTGGAGCAGTTTCCTTTAGTCTCTATTTCCTCACTTAATCAATAGTTCTGTCACTATAGAGGTAAGTGTGCTCTGCCACTAACACACACTGCAGAGGGGGAACAGTAGGTACAATACTAACAGAGCTTCACTTCTTCAATATTTGTTGAATTATCACTATTGCAGTGACCGCGCCAGCTATCAGTCCTCATAAGCTGCGGCCTACTTATCCCTCTGCAGGCTGAAAGGATTGTTTTGGGCTGGTCCACTAAGCAACTCCCCACCTTCTGGGGCCGTCTGCTACCTCGGCTCACACAGCCGCAGGTTCCTGTCAGGAGCCTTTTACCACAATCGGCAGCGTCCTGCTCTCCGAACATTACCTCAGGCACTCACTGATCAACTGCCGCTCGCTTCCAACTGTCATATGTCTGACCACCTGACACTGGTCATGTGACCTGCTGCTGACCTCTGGAGCAGCTACAGAAATTACTGGGTGTCTGTCTGTGTAATGACAGACATGCGCTGTAGTCCAATGCCCAGTCAGGCATAATACCTCATATAGTGGGGTATTACATATATATATATATATATATATATATATATATATATATATGCAGTCTGCGCTGTTCCAGTGCCCTCCTCTCATATAATACAGGTAATGGAGAAAGATATGATGACACCAGGCATCTTAAGCAAAGTCAGTACATTATTAGACTAACATACCAACGTTTTAGGACCTGTCCTGTGTGACTTTGCTTAAGACTCCAAGTGCCGACATATATTTTTTCACTCTCTCTCTCATAATATATATATATATATATATATATATATTATGAGAGAGAGAGTGAAAAAATATATATATATATATAATTATACACATTATACAAGGAACAGGCGGCACTCGTGACAAATTTCAAATAAAGTACAACACACCCGCCAAATGCAACAAGAGGGTGTGCTGTGCTTTATTTGACAAGTCGTCACGAGTGACACCTGTTCCTTGTATGTTTATTCCTCTTGGCTGAAGAGGTCATTTGGAGGGCACCGGGCGCACTATATTTTCAACTAGAGCAGGAGTGTTGGCCCTACATAATTTTATTTAAATAATCGGCGGCAGCTTCATGGAGTAATTAGGAGTTTATCACCTATTTCTACATAAACCTTGAAGACCTCTGAGTGCCACGGATTTATTTCACTCATTGTTCACTTATGGGTGAAAGCATCCAGGTATGTTGACACTTTTTAAGGAATGAGTACTGGCATCTGGTAGATTATATATATATATATATATCTGTACATGTATATATATATATATTTATATATATATGTATAAATATGTATATACAGTAACTGTGTACTGTATGTATGTATGTATATATATATATATATATATATATATATATATATACAAAATCCAGGAGTGCGGCACTCAGGATATAAACGTGACACAATGACACAGATAATCGTTTTCAACGTTTCAATCTTATTCAGATTTTCAACAGGAAAGTCTGAATAAGATTGAAACATTGAAAATGACTATCTGTGTCATCGTGTCACATTTATATCCTGAGTACCGCACTCCTGGATTTTGTTATTATTGATTACTTATTTATGATTTTACTGAGTGCCGGACCATTTGTGGCTTTTTATATATATATATATATATATATATACATACATACAGTGTATATGTACAAGGTGCTAAATGATAAATTATCTGTAGCCTGTGCTATTTGACCCTTACATTGAACACCTGTATGTATAAAAGCAGGTAACGTAGCAAAAAATCACTATGGTATCTGACTTCACCATACCATCGCATGGCGACGGAACTCATGCAGATGTTGCTAAAAAAACAATAAGTGCACTTTTGTGGCTTATCTATTATGATGAAAAAAACCTCCATTTAAGGATGGGACGATACTTATGGGCCAGTGCTCTGAACTTGCCCCCCAGGCTAAAAGTTGCCTGGATATGGGGCATGCCTATATTCTGTGTGCAACTGTGGGTGTATCTGCAAAATGATACGTTACAGTGTCAGCGGCTGTGATGAAAACACGCTCGTCGCTACCGAGTCACGTCACGGCATAGCTCGACTAGAAGAGCTGTATAATGCGCAAAGAAATAAGATGTCTGTTTACACATCTGTATAGACTCTTAAATATTTGAAATGGCAGTGACACTTACAGGTATTGCGTATGCAATACTTGGGAAAGATGTAAGACTGCAAAAAATAAATCTCGTAATAATAGTAAAATAGAGCAGAACAGCTTGTTAATGCTTTCTGGGTAATAAGAACTATCTGAAAGCCTAAACACTATCTGATATCTTACACATAGTAATGCTTTTATTTATTATGTACTCTAAAACTATAATTTCAAGCTGTAACGGTGAGCAGGGATTGCAGTTACAATGCCTACTCTCCCGGGAGCCTCCCGAAAATCGTGTGCCGCTCCCGGTACCCAAAGTAGGCAAACCTCCCGGCCCCTCCAGTTCCCCCAGCAATGCATCCCAAAACACCCGCATGCGAATCACATCATCATGACCCCGTCCCCTGCTCCACAATGCCGGAAATTGCAGCATTGTGTAGAGGGGGCGGGGCCAAAACGTGTGCTGTACCGACCATGCCCCTTTTACGACCCCCCCCCCCCCCCCGCGCTAAGCCGACCTGGCTGCTCCCTCCCGAAAGGGGCAGCCAGGATATCGGCAAGTATGGATTGCAGCAACAAAGGGGCACTGAATCCCACAGTAGGGTAATTTGTTAGAGTTTGCAGGGACATCTTATCACTAAGGGCCACGGGAGAACTGATGGAAACAGAAGAAAGTCACACAAGCCAGGGTCTAGGGGCCAAGAGGGCAAAGATACTACTGAGCACGAACATTAATGAGTAGTCAGGTTGGCCTAAGTCAACATCAATGTCCAAATGGATATATAATAGGCCAAAGAAATTACAGTGGAAGAATAGAGTTATAGATTGGTAATGGACCCTTTTTTGCCCTGTGCTCTGCCCTCATGTACTAGAACACCACCAGGACTTGGTATTGTATGAGGAATGCTGGAACTCCAGAAGAGCAAAAAGAAGACGATAAGACCAAGACAGGAAAACAAGGAAGACAGCAGAAACAACAGGTCAGGAGAGACACAGAAATAAGAAAACAAGGATACACTGGGCTACAGCAAGAACTAGTGACAGTGACAATGCAGGAAGGACAAGGCATACAATGAAACCGTAACCTTAAATAATAAACATTATAATTGCATTTCGAAATGTAAAAGGAAACCCAAGTTCTCATTTACAATAGTTCTGTGATCATTAGTACACATACCATGTACTTGTTCCAGGGGCATTGTGGACTTGCTGGAATTGATTTTGTTAAACGTCATGAGAAAGGTTGACGCATTTGTGCCATTGTTCTGCGTTCCTTGTTTACAGTTGTTACAGCGCTTGTGCCTTACTTAACCCTGTGAGTGAAGAGGAGAGCTGTAAGCTGGGGGTGTTAATTAGTGTTGTGTAAGGTTAGATGACGCCAGTCTCTATTGTGAGTTTGGTGCTGCAATCGCTGGAGACAGTGAAAAAATTGGCTGAAGAATTTTTAGCTCAGAGTATTTGGCCAAAAGATGAAAACACTCTTCTAGTTGTTCCTTTTGTGTGTCTCTCTATAAAGGACACTTGTCACTTTGTTAACCTATGTGGCCTAACAATGCAGAGCCACAAAGGAACTAGGAGCGTATTGGAGAAATGTGTGAGGTCTCTTGTTAGGTGGTGCACAAAAATAATATATTTTCCAAATGCTCTAGTTACATAACAAGTAGTGAGGAATAGTTATTGAATAGCCTATCTAGTTTTCCCATTTAACTCCACCACATCTGAATTCCAAGAAACTTATCCAGTAAAACAGAATATTTTTAGATTGAATACATGATATCCAAATCACAATACATTTCAATCACTTATTATAAAACAGCTGCCAGCTCTGTTTTTGTATCACTCAAACAATGTTGCACAGTACTATGCAGCATCTTCAGCCTTCGTATGCCAGTTCCATAGCACTTAAAATCTAATATTTTTTCAGCCTGGCACACAGATATCTAAAATTACTTGTGCAAGAAAAATAGGGTTTAAATAGTGTATCTTACAGTATATTTTTTTTTAAGTCACAGTAGTGCTTTTAGGATGTCCTACTACAAAGCTAAAATACAGAGCGTTGTTACTATATTGCAGTCAAATCAACATTGATTTCTCACCATAATCTGCTATTTGTCATTGCATAAAGGCCAGTACTTAAACATGCCACAGTCTATTTAAAGATCAGTCTCTTATGGGTGTGGTATATTTTGTCAACATTCATAGGGGCCTATTCATCAACAATAAAATAACGTTTTTAAGGACATTTTCCTTAAATAACGTTATTTTGGTATTCATGAACAGACTTAGCACAGGAGATATCACAGATATCTCCTTGCTAAGTCCCCCTGCGTTAATTTCCACACTGTGGAAATTGTGGTATTCATCAAATTCCGAAAATGATGAATTTTCGGAATTTGATGCAGTTACTATTCGCCACTGTGAGGTGGCGAATAGCAGAATCGACTTACCTGTATCCGCGTGTGCAGTTCCCCCGAAGAGTCCCTCCGGCGCTCTGCTCCGTCCTCAGGCTCCGGAGGCTGGTCAGACATGTGTGCTCCCCAGCAGAGCACAAGAAAGTTTAGAAAAAGAAAAAAAACTTTTTTTTTTTTCTAATCTGTCATGTGGTCTGCTGGGAAACCACATGACAGACCAGCAGGACAAAGCCGGAGGCTGCTGCACGGACAGGTAAGTCGAGGGGGGTTAACGCAAAATTGACAGCTTTTCGGAATAGATACTTATGGAGAGGTAGAATGATGAATTCCACCTATGATTAGGTAGAACTCATTGCGAGTTCTAAACCTAATTATCTCCATCAAATTTTTAGGTTTAATGAATAGGCCCCATAATGTCTACATGAGAATGTCAACATGGTCGTATTGTTGATGTGCAGCATGTATGATCTGTGCAGGTTTTGGTTCTTAAAGGATTAAATACAGGGGTAATATTTGAAAAAAATGGCATGGGGCCCCTCCCTCAAAAGCATAACTAGCCTCAGACCTCTCAGCCTGGTCTGGTAGTGGAAAATCAGGGGAAAAAATGGTGTGGGTCCCCCCTATTTTCAAGTAACTAGCACTGGGCTGAACCAGCCGGCCTTACACTATACAGTAGCAGAGAGACACACAGCGCGAGGTCCTCCTGCCATAATGTAAAACCAACCCGTGCTGGAAGTTCTTGGAC
The DNA here is from genome assembly GCA_031769625.1 of Taudactylus pleione. Classification (NCBI taxonomy): domain Eukaryota; kingdom Metazoa; phylum Chordata; class Amphibia; order Anura; family Myobatrachidae; genus Taudactylus; species Taudactylus pleione. Next base: position 24,756,530 of record JAUIMM010000018.1, read on the forward strand.
AGTGGGGATCCCAAAAATAAAATGGGTCTCCCCTCCTGAGGATCAACCAGCCCAGGGCTCTTCTCCACACCCCTGGAGGCGTTGGGTGCAGGGGTAATGGTGTAAAAGATAGATTTAATATTGTTTTTTACAGTGGAACCACAGGTCCAAGCAAGCCTGCCCCAGCATGCAAGGCACTTGGAGAATCACAAGAGCCAGCATGCCTGGATATTAAGGGCCCACTGGCACTTATAGTTCCACTGTAAATAACACGCACACCGAATTTTGTAACACTTTATTACACACACTCACACTTTATACTAACCTACTCCTTGCATGTGCTAGGTCCCCTTGTCTAGGTAGAAATGCAAGATATTGGTAAAACAAAAAAATGCAAACACCCTAGCTTAGGAACATGCTCTACACTATGTGCAGTGCTACCCGACCTATGACAATTCCCATGTGGGTCACTACACTAGAGAATGGTGAAGCGTTACTTCACTATTAGGTGGACACTCTCAGTCAATCAACGGATGCTGCCATAGAAACCATCCGCTGATTGGCTGAGAGTGGCCAGGGCTGGTTGATCCTTGGGACCCCATTTTATTTTGGTGTCCTCTCTTTCCGAAGATTTCCAGCCTTGGGCTGACCAGTTTGGGGCTGGTTTTACATTATGGCAGCTGTGTGTTTCCCTGCTATAGTGTAAGCCCACCGGCTGTTACAGTCGGGTGCTGGTTATTGGAAAATAGGTGGGACCCCAATGAGGTTTTTACCCCGATTACCCAGTACCAGACCAGGCTCAGAGGTCCAGTACTGGTTATGCTTTTGGGGGGGAAACCCATGCCATTTAACAAAAAAATATATTAATCCTTTCTTTACACGTTTTAACGCAAATCAGATCATACTGATCTGTGCAGTGCTTCGGACAAACATGCCTGCCACACGCAGGTCTATTTATTTTGTGGATTGTGCTACGATTTTGTTGTGATTTTGATCGATTTGACAAACAGATTACTAGTAAATCCGTGATTTCTATTCTTCTCAATGTTAACCATACGATATTTGGTCTGATAGTGTATTGCATTGCTGTGTATTTCAGTGTAAAGTCATGTTTCACCTGCAATTTGCTGTTGATTTGGGCCTTATTAAATCTCTGATTTGCAAAATCACACCCAAATCGCAGAAAACCACCAAATCGACCAAAGGAAATCTGCGCTGGAAGCCATAGACCACTCTTAAGCAGAAGCATTCACATATTGTGGTAATATTGATTTCACTGATAAAATATAATTTTTATTTTACATCCCTCCTCCAGCCAAGTCTTGCGATTGCGAACTCAGTGAGCATTTATTTGTAAAGTGATTGGCAGGTAAGGACCATTTGGGGAAGGTAACAGGGGAGTGGTGACTAAATTGCAGGCGTGTATCGACCATTTTGGGGGATGTGCTCCTGGCCCTGGGGTCTTACTTGCAATAGACATTCTGAGCAACCATAGAGTTGTTTTTCCAATGCTGCATCTTTGTACGCAAGTGGCAGATCTGATAAGCCGCCGGTGGGCGTCTGTACAAACGACGGCAGCTGCGACATTTGCAGAACTCAGATACTCTGTGCACGAAGACACAGCGGCTACGGGCTTTGCGTCCACTTTTCAATCAGTTCCTGTGTGTGTTTTGGAGAAACCCACCCATTTTAACACCTGTTTAGACATTGGCAACTGGGAGAAACACCACTGTGTCAGTTATACCCCTTTTACACAACAGCTAAAACTCTGGTTATTGCCAGGTCAGGGGCGTTTCATGAGAGGAGGGGGCCCGTGTGCAGTCGCCGTCATGGGCCCCCTCCTCTCTGCATAGTGCATTCGCAGGTCACCAGGAAAATGGCTGCGACGGCCATTTTCCCTGTACTGCACATGCGCAAAACGACGGGAAAATGGCCACTGTGGGCAGTTTCCAGGTGTTTTTACAGCGCTGACAATGGTGCCGATGTGGAACTCCGAATAGGTAAGTATAATATGTGTGCAAGGTGCACCCATTATAAATACGCCCCTGTGATGGGTTCATCCGGGTTTGCTGCTAGGTGTAAAAGAGGCCATGGTTGGATCTGCCTGGCTACTGTTTATGTTGTGAACCTTACTGTGCATTATAATACTGTTTAAATCGTATCCAATATGCCTAGTATTAGAGAGAATGAATGAATACTGACCGCTTTCTATATGTCAAACACGAATGTCTACTGTCCTGATTAGATAGTGACCCCACAACGGGGAGAACATTGCAGCAGTTTCCCGGTGACTGTGATAGCTAGCAGACGCGGCCGTGGCCTGGAGAGAACAGAGCGTGATTAGAGAGTGACCCCACGGCGGGGAGAGTATAGTGGTAGTCTCCACGATATCCGCCACGACATCCAGCAGACGCGGCCGTGGCCCGGAGGGAATAGACATCGGGATGAAGTTATAATAAGATTTGCATTAGTGGAAATTGATGTACTAATGTACGGTATATAATCTGTGGCCCGGAGACAACAGATAACGTGTTGGAGTTAGAATTAGATTGCCTTGGTGGGAAGAGATATTTTTATGTGCGTCATATAATCATTTATTATCTTGGGAATCTATCCCACACACGTACATTATATCTGCTATAGATCGATGATATTTGGCATTGAAGACTATCACTCCTAATAATAGAATTTAAGACTAGGCATAGGGTGTAATGTGAGACCAGAAACAGAGTAACAATCTGATGAAACTCACTGTTAAGGATACAAATGTAACAGTCTATGGGGCCTATTCATCATCACTTATTTTTCACAAAAGCAGGTGAAAATTAACATTTTCGCATACTTTTGTAAAAAAATAAGTGTCAGGGCTATTCATCAAGTTCCTAAAAAGCATTTTTTTCAGAACTTGATGGTGTTTCGGAAGTGATACTTTTATTAGGGAGGCATGATGAATACCTCCGAAACATCTTGTAAACTAGCAGAGAGTATAAAACATAATTAACACTAGTGATAATTATGTAATGATGAATTAGGCCACTATGGCACAGTTCTCACAGGGTACAAGCAATATAGCTATTTCTATGGTATGAGAATAATAAGATCTATAACAAAGAAACAGTAGCCGGAAGAGTTTTTTATATATATTTTAATACACTGTTCTTTCTTTTTGCACACTGAAATTTGAATACTTCACCATTTCTCTGAAAATAAATGTTATGTTTCAATGCATATCAATAAAAAATATTACTTTTAATATATTATTTGGTTTAGAGTGCACCCATAAAAGATGCTTCTCTTTCTTCTTTTTTGAAATGACTGTTCATTGTCTCATGGCATCAGGGTGGCACCGCATTGGGGATGTATATATAGATAGTGGAAAGTTTACTTCTATGATAATAAATGTAAGGATACGGAACCAATGACCATTGGATAGTTGGTAAAACAGGTTCTTTTGGTACTGGTGTGGGATTATATCATTACGAGTGCCTGTCTATAAGCTGCTGGACAAGTTCACTTAAACTGGAGCAGGCACAGGAAACACTGTTCCCATGGCACTCACTGGCATCTCACGCTCATTCACACAGTAAAGTTTTAACACACTGAGAAAAAAATGTTTTTTTATTTTCAGCATGTTGGAGTTACGTTGTGAACATGCAGAAGGATATGCCATGGGGATCATTAAATGTTCCTTCTGCCTGCTCTATTTTATCTTCTAAGTGCAGAGCTTGGCCACAGTCAGCACACAGTGATCAAACACACAGCTAATGTGAATGGAGTACAAAAGGGAGTGCAATATAGGCAGATGTATTGAGGCTGTTGGCGCTCGCACAGTTGTAATTCATTTGGTATTGACTCATCCATCATAAATGGCACCCCATGTCTTACTATATCTGTAATTATAATTTATATAATCATGATTTACCCCAAACTGTTTGAACAAGATGTACACTTTCCCCATACACCTTCTCCCTATAACTGCAGTCTGTGGGGTTTTACTTCACAATTTGCCACCAGCCTCTATTCCTACTAACATGTTAGCATTTAAATGAAATAAGTATCAGCAGTGGCCTGGTAACAGCCCAGCTTTATTGTCTTGTTTGTCTTGTGTATTTCTGCGTCAGGACCTGATCTCTTATTGTGTGTAGAATACTTACTGATTTCTTTGGCACATACCATGAAAAATTGTCACAAGAAATTAAGGTTCTCTTTAAACAAATGTCCTACGGCTGATCAGGAATACTAATTGTTTCAGTGGATCAGATTTACATTTCTGAATGAAGATTTACTAGAGAACCATATAAGAGACAGCAACACAACATAACACATTGTGACATACATTGTATGTTATGTATATTTTTGTATATTCTTCATCTTCAAGAATGCCTGTGTCCATAAAATATACTCTTTATCGTTATGCATTGATATATACCTGGGACTTATGGTTTCATTAACAAGGGTATTTATTTTGCAATTCAAATAGCTTCAATTTAAAACTACCCCGTATCCTTGGCATTCAATACCTCATGAAATAATTTAGCAGTACTCCTCAGAGTGAGGATCATGTCTGAGCATAGCATAAATACTGTCCTATGACATCGCAAACCTACTTTTGACCAAAAAGAACACCAGTTTTTTATGTTGCTAAACTTGGGAATACTTATGTACATGTGATTTCTTAGTTTTGTTTTTTAATTAAATTTGCAAAAATCTAAAAAAATTTTTTTACACGTTGTCATTATGGGGTATTGTGTGTAGAATTTTGAGGACAAAAATGAATTTATTCCATTTTGGAATAAGGCTGTAACATAACAAAATGTGGAAAATGTGAAGCGCTGTGAATACTTTCCGGATGCACTGTCTCTGTCCATCGTGCTGTGTGTACTGGCGGTTAGTTGACCGTCCGTACACTTGCAGCGGAGCTGCGGGGAGGGGGTTGTGGTGTGCCCCGCGGACAAATGACAGATGATGGTTGTTCAGTGAGTATGAACAACCATCATCTGCAGATATATCTGTTAGGTGTGTACTCAGCTTAAGTTGTATGTCGTATCATAGTGGTAGTAGCTACATTTAACTTTGTCCTTGCTGGTAGCAGAACTTTCAAAGCATGTTTTCGAAGCTTCTCTGCAGCATAGTGTACTAGGACCCATAGATCTATTATATTTCCAATACTGCAGGCAATAAAACTATATAAATATATAGGTACAGGTCGAGTCGGAAAGCATGACTGAGATAGTGAGACCTTTGCTTTCTGATGGTTCAATGTACACAAACTTTAAGGCACAAAATTATTAAAAAATATTGTATAAAATTAACTTCAGGCTGTGTGTATAAGGTGTATATGAAACATTAATGAATTTTAAGTATGTACACAAACTTTGTTTGATGCACAAAATTATTAAAAATATTATATAAAATTACATTCAGACTGTGTGTATATGGTGTATATGACACATAACTGCATACTGTGTTTAGACTTGGGTCCCATCCCCTAGAAATTTCATTATGGAATGCAAATATTCCAAAGTATGGAAAAATCAGATATCTAAAATACTTCTGGTCCCAAGCATTTTGGATATGGGAGACTCAACTTGTAGTAATTATAATAATAATTAGAAAAATTGCATATACACCGATCAGCCAAAACATTAAAACCACTGACAGATGATGTGAATATCATTGATTATCTTGTTACAATGGCACCTGTCAAGAGATTAAGGACCTCATTCAGAACCAGTCGCACAGAGCGTGCGGTCGGTCTGAATGAGGGGAGGACGTCTTGAATTTTCAAGACGTCCTCCTTTGCGGTGGTAAGGCTGTGGGTTAACACCCACAGCCTTACAACCGCCTAAGGTGATGGTCGCGATGGTCAAGACCATCGCGATCATCGGGGCTTACAACGAGATATATACAAACAATTAGAGAAGTGATATTTTGGGGTGAGTGTTTGGGAGTGGGGCCCCCGGGGTTGTTCTGGCTGGACCTTTCTCATGGTATCATCACATAATTCACAATATTTTTATCACTTCTCTAATTGTATATTATTTGTGTCATTTTAATTATTTCACACTTCATTAACACTTATTGATTTATCCTTACACATCTATCCCCTACACTTCACTGTCACCTTTTTTTTCCCCTTTTCATGTGATGTCCTGGGGATGGTCCTTGGCTAGAATTTTTTGGGTGCCTTGCTTCTCGGACGTGAACCCCTTAATGTTAGGGACGCCAGTATAGAGGTATCTAAGGGACTTCACAAGGGCCAAATATTTTTGGCTAGACGATTGGGTCAGATCATCTACCAAATGGCAGGTGGTTCCCAGTATGTAGTGGTTAGTACCTACCAAAAGTGGTCCAAGAAAGGACAACTGGTGAACCGGTGACAAGGTCATGGGCGCCCAAGGCTCATTGATACAAAGCGGGGAGCAAATCCTAGCCTGTCTGATCTTATCCCACCAAAGAGCTACTGTAGCCCAGATTTCTGAAAAAGTTAATGCTATCTATGATAAAAGTGTCAGAACACACAGTGCATTGCAGCTTGCTGCAATTTGTACTGCATAGTTGCAGACTGGTTAGAGTGCCCATGTTGACCACTGTCCACTGCCAAAAACACTTACAATGGGCTTGTGAGGTTCAGAACTGGACCATAGAACAATGGAAGAAGGTGTCATGGTCTGATGAATCACCCTTTCTATTATATCATGTGGACGGCCAGTTACGTGTGTATCATTTACCTGGGGAAGAGATGGCACCAGGCTGCACAATGCAAAGAAGGCAAGCCGGCAGAGGCAGTGTGATGCTCTGAGCAGTATTTTGCTGGGAAACCTTGGGTCTTGGCATTCATGTGGATATTACTTTGACACCTACCACCTACCTAAACATTGTTGCAGACCAAGTACACCCCTTTATGGTAATGTTATTCCCTGATGGAGGTGTTGCCTCCAAATTCCCCAGATCTCAATCCTATCGATCATCTGTGGGATGTGCTGGAAATCGATCATCTGTGGGAAGTCCGAGCCAACAAGGCCCCACATGGCAACTTTCAAGACTTAAAGATCTGCTGCTAACTGGTTCCAGACATCACAGGACACCTTCAGAGGTCTTGTGGAGTCAATGCCTTGACGAGTTAGAGGTATTTTGATGGCACAAGAGGGACCTACATAATGTTAGGCAGGTGGTTTTAAAGTTATGGCTGATCGGTGTGTATTGCTAGTTGTGCTATATTATACAGATGTGTCCTCATATATCTATCTTTTATGCACGTATGCGCGACGTAGACGCTGTGCCACATGTAGTGCTTTTTCCTAAATTTAGCATTGTACTTGTATTGTAGAGGCATAGTAGGGGGTTTATGTATCAAGCAGTGAACTGCATGGAGAAGTGGACCAGTGGAGAAGTTGCCCATAGCAACCAATCAGCTTTGAAGTAGCAATTATCAAGTACAGTCTCAAAAATAATAGGTACAGTGGAAGCTGATTGGTTGCTATGGGCAACTTCCACACTGGTTCACTTCTCCACGCTTTTCACTGCTTGATACATAAACACCTAAGTCGCTTATAACAGTGTTTCTCAAGGCACACTAGCAGACCAGGATTCAAGGATAGTCATACTTGAGAACTGATTGTTAAATCAAAATGAATATAAATATGAATTTAACCTTTTCAGCACTTTGTCATAAAATATTCTTATACAAACTTTTGCTGAACTGCAATTAAAAAAAAAACTAACATAATGCATAATCTTAGTATGTACATCTGGAACAGGTAAGGATGCTATACATCCAGAATTGTACCGAAATTGGATTCTGTGCCCCAACTCCCTGAAGACAGTCTTCAGGAAACCAGATTTACTGGTTTAGTGGGGGAGGGCAACTGGAGGGGTGGCAGATGTCACTCAAGGGGCAGCCACAGCTGATGTCACAGTGAGGGCATAAAACTGGAAGAGGCAGCGCAGAAGAGTAGGATGCTCTTGTGCTGTCAGGTGATGTGTACTTGTGATACATGCTGTGACGTCAACGGCAGCCAGCCGTCTTGATATCCCCACCAGACACTGCGCGTGGGCAGTGGTCACTGGTAATTGGTCTGGAAAGATCGCTCCTTTCCAGAACAGCCAGAATGTGTAAATCACCCTTATTAGTTATCACTGTATGTCTACTCTTGTCTTCACTGAGGGCCTGATTCAGCAAGGGACGCATGTGAAAGATCGCATGGACTGGCCGCTGTGAGTATATGCTAATCAATCTCCATCGACTTTATCTCCATCCAAGACTTGGTAAATAGACCCCCAGGTCTGTTGTCCTACACGCAGCACCTACATCTCAGAAAGGCAACCCATCCCTTCAGTCGCGTAAATTCATCCCAGATGCTTGGAGGCAAGTTGTAATTTGGTGCCACCCCCCCTAAAAAAAAGGGAAAATAAATATGGTGCATATCTATCTATACGCACAAAAATACTAATATAGAATATGTGAATTTGTTTCTATTAGACCTATTTACTAAAGTACATTTGCAGGGTATCCCCCAAAAACACCCTTTCTCGGGTATATACAGTTATGCGTTAGTCACATATAAGATAGTGACCTGACAGTGCAATTATCAGGAGGCTCAGAGTCCTCCTGATGGAGGTGAAAGCCATCTGATGTGGGGTGGGGAGCCCTCCTGATACCCCAGATAGAGGGGAAAACCACGTGATGTGGGGGCTTTGAGGACTGTAAGACTGCTACTGTGGTATTGCACCTCCCATTGGCTGTGCGCCGGGCTGAGGGGATTTTTTTTTCTGTGGGTCTTTTCCTAAGGGGGTGTGGTCACGCCTACCGCTATTAGACCACGCCTCCTGTCACCCGAGCCCGGCGCGGCTCTTGGCGGCCTTGAGTGTGTTAGCAATTCACCCATGCATTTCTTTCATTGAGTTCCCAGAAAAATAATTTCTGTGATCCCCCTGTTGTAAGGCTTTGCCTACACGCTTCTTACTTGACATACCGCTATTGTATGAATGGACACTATCAGTCGTGTTTCCCTTTGACATGTTATGTGGAATATCTGAGTCATTCTTCACATTGTCAGTAAATATTGAAATGTATATGGTAAATTCAATTAAAGCAAAAGTTATTACAATCAGAGTTCCCCATGAGAGAATGCACCCCCAAAGTCCCGAATCTGGCCTTGGGCCCATCAGCATCGCTCTGTTCAGCATGGTCCTGATCTTCAAAGTACTCTTTAGAGTTGCGTATTTCTTCAGAGTTACTGCGTTGGCAAGTGGCCCGGGGTTTATTGTACCCCTAAAAACCACTTACTTGTTGCTTTCACTGGCGAAGTGTTGAGGCTGTGTCTTGGAGGATCTCCTCTGCTTGGGCTGTCTCAGGAGGCGTGACTCTTTCACAATGCGTGGCGTGGATCCACGCGGTCTTCTTCTTTATCTTAACAGCCATTGGAGTTGTCAGCAAGACTTGATAAGGTCCTTCCCACCGGTCTGTCAGGGAGTCTGATCTCAGGACCATTACCTCATCACCAAGTTTTACTTCATGACAAGCACCTTCCACAGGAACTGGTTGTGTGCCTATCACAGCAGTCTGTATCTTCTTTAGCTGATTGCTTAATGAGATAAGATAATTCACAGCTAAGTCATCTTTCTTACTGAGTTCATATGCGGTTGCAAAATAATATTGAGTTGTTTCCAAACAGTATCTCATAAGGAGAAATGATCAGTTTTCCTTTAAGGGTGACTCTGATTGAATGTAATAATATCAAAACTTCCGGCCACTGCAAATCAGTCTCTTTGCATATCTTAGAAAGTTGTTTTTTATTAGTCTCATTAAAACCTCGGATATCTCTTTTTAATTGAGGTATATAACTGTTGTTCTATTCCGAGAAATTGACACAAAAAATTAGTCTAGTATAATATGTGTCTTGGTCAGACAATATTATATAAAGTGTACTATATCTATAGACAAATTTTAGCAATTTCTTTGGCATTATTTTATGCTATCTAAACACGTTAAAACATGACTACATACAGTATAACAACACATACTGAAACATAATACCCTTTTGGAAGCTGAATGAAACAAGAAATCAATCTATATAACTTTTAAAGGACATATGTTTTTTGGAATATATGAAGGTATTGTCTTAACTGATCACCCTGCATTTTTCTGTAAACAGATAATACAAGAGTTGCAATATCTGGCTGCTTCCGATGCAAAACCTGGAGCACACCAGTAAGTCTGAATCAGACTTATCATGGCCATCTTACCCGCATGGGTCAGTCCATGGGACATCTGTGCCAATGCTTGCAAAAGCAATTTTGGGGCAACAGGCTTACTTTCAGAGCTTCGCCACAAGCCTTCATTCTGTGTATTCTTTACATCTTCCCACTTGATCCCTTTCCATAAATCGCAATTTTAAATTTTTATTAATATTTGTTCATTGGTATACATATACTGTATCAATAGATGAGCAAACATGTTCTTTTATTATTATTTTTGTAATGCTGCAATGCTACCATTAACATATTAAACTGTTATACTTTTCTCGTACCCACTCCCTTCTCTGAAACTCAATAGTTTCATAAACCTGTAACGAGATAGTGGGTTTAAAATTTCACATTTAACCAGAGTAATATCTACATTGCAATCCATAAAATAGAAAAATAAAATAAGATAATGCAAATTCCTTAGAACTTTTAAACAACACCTGCAACACCTCCCATTGAGCAGGTGAGCGTCAACTTCACTACCTATTTTCAGCAAGACAGGAATTTCTCGATCATGCCAAGACATCTGTCATTCAACAGTGACTTTTCCTTAGACAGCAAGGTTGTAAATAAAATAATTTCTTTACAGAATATTGTTCTACAAATGAGGTATATGGTAATTTGTTTAGTGTTAAAAAAATGAAAGCTAAAGGGTTTTTGTGTGAGACCCTCCAATTCAGCAATTGCAGAACCACGGGGATCAATCTGAAAACAACAGGTTAGGCATGTTAACACATTAAAACCTTGATAATTGACCATTTAAATATTAACTTGCAAATATAAAATTGCATAAGGTTGTTTAATGCATTAATTATGAGAGGTACCTCTTACTTAATAAATTAATCATATTATTATACTCCGGAATTTTACTGTTATACTAAATATACCAAAACCAATAAACCTCCTTAGTAATCATATACTTAGCACATTAGCAAAAAAACAAAACCTTATAAGTATACAGAAATAAAACAATATCAAAATAATTCTCAAAAATTAAGTAATTATAACAAAGTGATTGCAGAAGAAAATAACTCAATTCATTAATCAGAAGTTTGACTGTGCTGTGGAGAGTTTTGACAAGGGTTATCATCAGGAATTGAACTCCATCCGAAATAATCCGGTATGTCCTTAAAGCGTTCCTTTGAACCTCCATTTTTCATTACCCACTGATTTAAAGTGTAACGTTTAGTTGGATACTGTGAATTATGGCTGCTGTCCATAGTCGATGCAGACCTTTTGAAATAATTCCTTACCAAGTTTCGATTTGTTTGTCTAACTTTAAAACATTTCTGGGAGTTAATTTTCTGTGGAAATAGAATAGTTAGTTGAGAAACAATGTTATTAATATTCAAGATGTTAAGCATGATAGTTACAGAGTGATCTGTGTTAATGCCCATTGCTGCCCAGGTGGCAGCTCGATCAATGTCACCTGGCAGTGCCACTCCTAGAAAAGATCTTCACTCATGGTTAGTTGGTTCATAAATGTTTGCTATTGTTTCAATGTATTTACAGCAAGCTACAACATTCATTCTTGGATTTGGATTTGGAAAGCCAATTGTTAAATCAATAGTTTGTTCTTTTGACTCACAACATATGAAAGTCATAGTGTTAACAGGAACTGCAACATCCTGTCATTGCAGATCCTCAGCTATCCATAACACTTTTTCCTCGCTGAGTTTGCACTGGCTTTTTAGGGGATCTACACTGACGTGCATAATGTCTTTCTTCTGACAATTATAACAAATGATCTGTGACTTATCAAATTTTGGGACGCTCGGTACCAATGTTTCTGTTTTTATGTTGGTTTACCATATCACAAGTGGCTTGGGCAGCTTTGACCTGTAGGTTCATAAGCTTAGTTTCTGTGTTCATTTTTTTTCTACCAAATTATCTTCATGATGAACTGCTAATGTTGCTATATCCTCAGGGGCTTTCTTACTGCATAGTGGATCATTTATAGTCAACCAGGCTTTTATTTGTGGTTTAAGACCTTCAACATTTGCACCAGCCAACATGGGAGCAAGTGCCCTGTGTTCAAATATGTCAACTCCCCCGTAATTTTGTACCTCTGTTTTAAACCTGTCCCAATAATCCCAAACTGATTCTGTAGGACACTGTTTAATCATCATGATTTTTCCCCAGTTAAGCTGGCAAGGAAAATGCTCTGTAAAAGCCATCATCAAATTCTTCCATTCCTTATTTAATGCTTTACCCTGTGCTATCTGTGTCTAAAGCTGGTTTAAGAGCCATAGGATCCCAACCTGCCTTCTTAGTCAATGCAGTAAATTCCTGATCAGTAAGTAATTCAGTAAATAACTGTGCCATGTCTTTGTGCGCAGGTGCATATGTTTTGTATAACCTCTCAAATTTAATCTTAACTTCAGCTGTTTTATTTCCTATACTCTGCACACTCAGTACAAATCTGATTTAATTCTGACATTGTCCAAGGAACATGTATAGACCATGATTTGGCTTCAACAGTAGTCACTTAACTCAGGGGAGCTTGTACAATTGTTTTCTTTTGGGGATCTTGACTATGTGTCCCAGCAGTGATAATATTATCTGGGTGTACTTTGGTGTATTGAGGTCCTATCTTTTTGCTGTCTGGTTTTCTTATGTCTAGTTTACCCTCCTCCATTTCACCATCAATCTTCACAGAAGTGGGGTGCAATACATACAGTATATATATATATATATATATATATACACACACACAAAATAATTGTGTAAGGCTGTCATGTCTCCTCAATATGCGACCCCCATTGGTTGCAACTGTGTGAGAGACGGGACAGCACAGCCATTGGAGAGAAAGATTGGCCACCAGGGTACGTATTGGAGTGGTAGGGTGAAAGGGGGTGTTGGGATGGATCCATGATGGGGTGGAAGTCAGGAAATGACTGCGATGGGGGGGTGTAGACGGAGGACAGCAGAGAGGGGGTGGGATCAGCCAGAGAAAAGGTAGAGCGGGACAGGGTGGTTCGGTCAGAGACTTAGGTGACAGGTACTTAAACTATATGCGGTGTGCATATATATATATATATATACACACACACACACACACACACATCTATATACATACATACATACACATGTAACTGGAAATTTATGGGCCCCATAGCAAAATTTATAAGGGGCCCCCACCAAATCTCATGTTGTATACATTAAGGATACTGGATTTCAACATCTATACGCACCTACCTATACCTTCTAAACCCTGCCTATAAATCTCTAAAATTTACGCTATTTGCGTACGCAGTCATACAGTAAAATAAAGACTTTAGACCTTGAACATGTGTTCCAAAGCACAAAGTATTATTCAAGTAAAGTACAGTCAGTTACACGCTGTGATCTAAGTACAATTTAGCGCAAAGAATTATACAGACACAAGATACAGTCATACATACGCAAACGCTCTGGACCAGATACCGGCATCAGCAAGAAACCTCCGTCAATCAGCAATCAGCTAGAAGACTAGAAACCCAGGGTCAGAGCACACATATTTATACCCCCCCAGAAATAGACAACACAATAGAGGAGTTTGTTGCTGATCCCATTGGTTCCCAGTGCGGGTGCATTTGTTACAGGGCATTTAACAGGTTGATTCAAATGGCCACAGTCCAGCCTCCAACAGCTGGTTGCCTTCGTTTTCCCACCTCATGCAAATCTAAACTGTTGGTTTTACAAAGTACATTTTGGTTCTTTATGTCTTTACGGTCCATAAGTTGCAAACGCATGTTCCGATCTTCACACCGATGATACCGGAAAGCTGTGGATAAAGTGAGGATCAGTATAATATCAAACACGGCTTACTTATCACGTATTAAACCTTAGATACCAAAATAGTCTTTATTTCACAGCATTTGTAATAAATGAATAAAACTTGGGTCTTTTACTTTATAGCTATGGAACCTTTTGTGTAAGTGTGCATTATGTAAGTATTAGGGATATGGGAAAATACACTAGTTAGGTTTATCTGATTTGGGGCAGATGTGCATGCATGCAGCTAATAAACAGCGTTCGCATGCAGGATATTGTGCATTCGCTACTGAGCGTCATGTTAGCAGCTCAACTGTGCGTAATGTGCGGTGTTTATGCATGAAATTCTATCTATGATGGACTTAACATATATATATATATATACATACATATATATATATGTATACACATACACACATATATTTCATTCCTTACTAACAGTTTCAAACTGCAATGCAAATGTGTTACGGGCAGTGAGCTTCACTTCTCAAACAAGGTGGAGAATCCCAGCTGTGAAGCTGGGGCCATTCTGTCTGTGGGGCCTATTCATTAAACCTAAAAATTCTCTGGAGATAATTAGCTTTAGACCTCTCATGGAGTCCTAGCTAATTATAGGTGGAATTCATCATTCCACCTCTCCATAAGTATCTATTCCGAAAAGCTGTCATTTTTGCGATGACAGCTTTTTGGGAAATAGATACTTTTCCCTGCCTACACTACCTTATCGCATCTGGAAACAGTGCTGCGCATGCGCTGTTACATCTGTAAAACCAGCGCATGCGCAGCACTGCCTACAGATGCGTTAAGTTTGTGTACCCCCCCGACACCTCCCCCCTCCCCCCCCCCCCCCGACTTACCTGTCTGCGCAGCAGCCTCCGGCTCCGTCCTGCTGGTCTGTCATGTGGTTTCCCAGCAGACCACATGACAGATTAGAAAGAAAAAAATATTTTTTTTTTGTCTAAACTTTCTTGTGCTCTGCTGGGGAGCACACATGTCCGACCAGCCTCCGGAGCCTGAGGACAGAGCAGAGCGCCGGAGGGACTCGTCGAGGGACCTGCACACGCGGATACAGGTAAGTTTCACCAGCTATTTGCCACCTCACAGTGGCGAATAGTAACTGCATCAAATTCCGAAAATTGATAATTTTCGGAATTTGATGAATACCACAATTTCCACATCCCCATACTAATGTATGGGGAGTGTGGAAATTAATGCAGGGGAACTTAGCAAGGAGATATCTGTGATATCTCCTGTGCTAAGTGGCTACATGAATACCAAATTAACGTTATTTAAGGAAAATGTCCTTAAAAACGTTATTTTAGTGTTGATGAATAGGCCCCTGGGAGTGAGACTAAAACCTGTTTAGGATTCAGACAAATTCAGTTGTGTAGATCAATGTCTGGGTTATATTACAATTGCCACAACTATACTTGTCTATATACAGGGATTCCCAATTTGTATGTAAAACACTCACAGTATTCTGGTGTATTGTCTATTCTATTTACTTTTCTCAAGAGGCTGTTTTTCTAGTTGTTTTTGGTAGATTATCAAAAACATTGCCATCTGTACTTAGCTCGTGAGTTGTAACTTAAAATGGTCGCAAAATGGCGTCTTGCAGATTCTTATTTTTAAGATGGAGTCTGGTTGCCATTCGCAAGATGGCGTCACGCACGCTAATTTTTACGCTGATTCCGTCTCAGCCACTAATCCAGCTTCGACAACTTACATACAGAACATACATATGTATATAGATAAATATGTATATATGTGTATATGCAAATACATACAGTGATAGTGCAGAACGGAAATATTTGTGAGTCCCGAGGAGCCCTCACTTTAAAAAATTGGGGTCCTACTGCACTATTTCTGGGACCCATTACATATTATGGAGGGTGAGGGTAGGCAGCAGTTGGGGTAAAGCTGGGGTAGAGGGGAGCAAGAGCAGGCAGTGCTGGGGATAGGGAGGGGCTAAGGGTAGATACCATCTGGTGCAGTACTGTGGGGCAAGGAGGGGGTTAGGGGCAGGCAGTGCTGGAGACAGAGAGGGGTAGGGGTGAATAGTAGCTGGGGCAATACTAGGGGCAAGAAGAAGTTAGGGGCAGGCAATGCTGAGGGTAGGGAGTAGCAGGGGCAGTACTGGGGGGGCAAGGAGTGGGTTAGGGCAGGCAGTACTGGGGTAGGGAGGGATCATTAGTAAATAGCAGCTGGGGCAGTACTGGGGGGCAAGGAGGATTTTAGGGGTAGGCAGTGCTAAGGCTAGGAAGGAGGTAAGAGAGGAGGGCAGCTTTAAGAAGTAGTATTAGTAGCTGGCCTCCCCCACCAAACAGCCAAATGTACTTTTGTAAACAACTGCTAAGTTAGTTTTGTGCCAGGACCTACCTCTCGCCTGGTGCCAGGGACTGCTGCTGGGTGCCGGAGCCGTCCTGCCTCTGGGGCCATCTTGCTGCCGGGTGCCTGATGCCGAGTGCCGGGGCCATCCTGACGCCGGGTGCGGGGCCAGCCTGCCGCCTGAGCCATACTACCGCAGGGTGCCAGAGTCTACCTCCCGCCGGGGCCATACTGCCGCCGGGTGCCAGAGTCTACCTCCTGGGGCCATCTTGACGCCGGGTGCGGGGGCCAGCATGCCGCCTGGGCCATACTGCCGCCAGGTGCCAGAGTCTATCTCCCGCCATCCTGACGCCGTGTGTGGGGGCCAGCCTGCCGCCTGGGTCGTCCTGCTGCCGGGTGAAGTGGCCGCTTGTCCCTGTAATGTTGGGTGCCGCTCCTCCAGGTATCGCTGTCAGGGTCCAGGACACGCTCTGAGCCTCCATTGCCGCCGGCAGCCGCCTCCCCCATAGGTTTCTATGGGGGATGCGATGCTGCAAAATGTATAAATATCGGGAATGCGAAACATTCCCAATATTGACCCGAGCAGCTAACGCCATCTGAAGATAGCGTTAGCAGCTGTGTCCTATGGGCACTTTCCCGCATTTCAGCCGGCGGATGGGATCTTCCAGATCCCTCCGCCGGCAATGGGCGCCGCTCATGTGCAGTCCGCGGGACTGCGCATGCGCAGCAGCCCGGAATGCGCTCCGGCCACATCGCAGGGACGGGCTCTTTTAGGAGCCTGTCTCCCTGCATGTGCCGGGTCATGCATTCGGCCGGTATGATCGCATTTTGCAATGCGATCATGGTACTGCATGCCCTGATCGCATTGCAAAATGCAATCCTTAATAAATGGGCCTCCAACTCACTTGGCTCGCAATTCTCCTCCCGTCCAGGCTCCACTGTGCTGCTCACAAAGGGAGATGAGACAGGTGAGTGGAAGCGGCAATGGGGAACGGGGTGGACGAGGGGCTAGGACAGGGCGGACACTGGTGAAAGGTTATGGGACACAGCAGCAGGGGAAGGAGATAGGATAAAGGGGGGAGACAGAGCGGACATTGGGGAAAGGATACGGGGCACAGCAGCAGAAGGAAAAATGACACAGAGGACACGGGGGGTTAGCAGGGTGGGGGGTACAGACCCCGTCGGTGGCTTCAAAATCCATAGGGACACAGCAGATATAGGGGGAAAAGTATCACTTTTCCAAAAAGCTGACTCCGCAAATAGAGCAGCTTTTCGGAAGTGATACTTTAGGCAGTGATGCCTGCAAACAGTTTTTAAACTTGCAGTGAGTTTAAAACATAATTATCATAAGTGATAATTATGAAATGATAAAATGATGAATAGACCCCCTAGGGGCATATTCATTAGGATAATTATCGGGGCCAGAGGACCCCCAATTATTAACATTCTGTATTGCAGCGAGCACCAGGGCAATACATCAATGCTGATGATCCGAAAATCAGCTGTCTCCACAAATGTTTTCACTGCTATTATACTTTCATAGCAGTGAATATTAGCATTGCCCAAGTAGTGTTAGTGCGCCTGCGTGAACTAGGGTTCATGCGGTGCACAGAAGCCCCGGCGTCTAGTGATTGAAGCCGGGCAGGGGCATAGAGATCCGAAAGGGTGCGGGAGCAAATGCTATCTGAAGATAGTGAATGTTCCCGCAGTCAAGCTCCAAAAATATAGTATATTCCGAGCTTTATAAATTTAGGTCGCGAAAGGTAAGCAAGAGATATCAATGATATCTCTTGTGTTACCTTTCTGATGAATAGCCCCAATACTTAATTTCTACAAAAGTTGATGAAAAAAAAATAATTTTCACCTACTTTTGTAGAAATTAAATGATGATGAATATGGATCGGCTCAGTACATTGTAATTTTGCCCTCATACTACATAAATTCTTGATTGTATTGCCTTTTCCCATTGTGTCACATGTGTCCACTTTAATCATTTGTTTAATAACTAATTCCTGCACCCACTACTCACATACCTCTCTTTATATATCACTTTTGGAGCTGCGCTCATACATTAGCAGCACTGTTCTTTTATCTCTATTTTTGAACATTTAACAACTTTAATCCACACTGTCTCTATATCACACAGCCTCCACTCCAGTTTTCATCTCACTTATTACCTCATCCACAGCATGAACACTCTTACTTCAAACACCCCCCTTATTCAGTGACCACATACTCCTCTACGTTATCCATCCCTATCCTCCCCCTCTTGTCTCCTCCACATGCTGTTCCCCCTATTTTCTCTCATCAGTCTGCTTTCCAACCCTCTGCTTCTTTCCTCTGCCTTTCCTGTTCCTCCACTCTCAACCACCTCCCTCCCTCCATGGTCTTGCTACCCCACCACTATGCCCACCTGCTTCTGCCTGTCACCTCCAGGGCTGCCAAGAGAAATTCTGGGCCCATGTACTGCAACATTCTGTGGGACCGCATCATGTTGGGCATGGCTGCACCCATTTGTCGGTGGGTCTAGCATGTGAGATGCACCCACTCACAGGAGCATGGCATAGCACCCAGCAGCTGGGATTAAAGTAGTCACTACTGTATCAGGATGGCAGGACAGTCCCATAATATATCCATTTTTTATCAGGATGTATTTAGATCAGTGATTCCCAAACTTTTTTGAATCATGGCGCCCTAGTGCATCAGCCTTGTTTTCACGGCACCGATAAACCAAAAGTTTGTTATTGAGAAATTCAGGAAAAAAGTGTAGTGAAGTAAATTGTGCTTACCTGTCATCCTTAGGTTTGGTTATATAGTGATTGCCAGGTGTGTGCTTCTGTTTGTCCTCATATTTACATTACATTGACCATAAAGAATTTGATTTCGTACTGGACCACCAACCTGAGGCACCCCTGCAAGTGTCCTGAGGCACCCCAGGGTGCGATTTAGATGCTAAAATGTAACACACAATAATTAAAGTGCTACAACTTTATTTTGTACATCTCTCATATAAATAACATAATCAAAATCTATTTTCTGTCATAGAGATAGATGAATGAAGGACTTAATTTTGACATAACATCATGTCATCTTATACACACACATTCAGCAGCACATATCCTATTCCTAACCCACTGCTCCATGCTCCTTCCTCACTATCTACCCCATCTGTGTCACCCCTGTCTGTCTGCCCTCGTCCCTCACGTGCTTCTCCTACCCCTTCTTATACTATCATTTACTCCTAACTCCCCACAACGGCACCTAACACCTGGTTGCTCATGTCCTGCTGCTTGTGTTATGCAGCTATGTTTATAAACCGTGTCCTTGTCCTACATTGTTTTGTTCTACTATTAACTGTTTTTCTTGTGTGCTCATTTATGTACTGTGTAAGGCGCTGCGGAACCTTTGTGGCGCCATATAAATAAAGGATAATAATAATAATATGGCCCTAAGTGCTATGAAAACACTCCATACACTAGTAAATATAAACTAGACTATTCTTACCCTGCAATAAAAAATAGATATATTGTTATTTTAACTTGATCTTGGGTCTTTTGACGGGATGCATTAAAATGCCGACAGCGGGGATTCCGGCGGTCAGAATGCCAGCACCAGAATCCTGACACCGTTCAGAATCTCAGCGCCAGCATCCTGACTGCCGGACTTCCTAAGGTAAATAGTGGGATGGGGGGAAGGGTTAGGGTTAGGCACTAAGGGGGAAGGATAATGGTGCGAGGAGGGAGGGTTAGGTGTTAGGCCCTAAGGGGAGGGCTTAGGTTAAGCACTAAGGGGGGAGGGTTAGAGTTAGGCACTAGGGGGAGGGTTAGGGTTAGGCACTAAGGGGGGGTTAGGGATAAGAGTTAGGCACTAGGGGGAGGGTTAGGCACTAAGTGGGGAGGGTTATGTTTAGGTTGCGAGGAGGGGAGGGGGAGATTAGGTTTAGGCACTAGGGGAGATTAGGTTTAGGCCTAAGGTAAGTAGCGGGATCGGGGGAAGGGTTAGGGTTAGGCACTAAGGGGGAAGGGGAAGGGTGCGAGGAGGGAGGGTTAGGGGTTAGACCCTAAGGGGGAAGGGTAAGGGTGTGAGGAGGGAGGGTTAGGGGTTAGGCACTAGGGGGAGGGCTAAGGTTAAGCACTAAAGGGGGAGGGTTAGGGTTAGGCACTAGGGGGAGGGTTAGGGTTAGGCACTAAGGGGGGAGGGTTAGGGATAAGAGTTAGGCACTAGGGGAAGGGTTAGGCACTAAGTGGGATGGGTTATGTTTAGGTTGCGGGGAGGGGAGCGGGAGCTTAGGTTTAGGCACTAGGGGAGATTAGGTTTAGGCACCGGGAAGGGAGGGTTAGGGTAGGGAGATGGGGAGGGTTAAGATACCGACTGACAAAGTGTTGGTACCCATAACTTTTGACTCATAAGACTCCCATAATTTATATTAAATCCTATTTTGCTTTTAAATATTAAATCCTATTTTGCGTTTAACCTCATAGTTCTAATTTATAATTATTTAAGAATGCCACCACCAAAGAGAAAATCTCAGTGTACGAATAAATTAATGACTTTCCTTTTATTAAGAAATTTAGGGGCATATTCATGAAACGATAAATGGCCCATTAACCATGCGGAAATAGTAGTTTCTGCATATTTAGGTTACCGGACCATTCATCATCAGGGATCCCAAATGGACCACCTGATATTCAGCAAACTCCGAAAACTGAAAGTTTTCGGGGTTTGCTTGCGAGAACAAGCGCTATTTTCAGATTGCACTTGTTCTCGTATCCCCGTTCCTCCCTATGGGCAGGAGTTCCGGGGATGTGAAGAGGCATCAGAGCGGATCCCTCAGCCGTCTTCTCACTACCTCCCCGGCGGCTTCGCGCATGCGTGACCTCGGGTCACACATGCGTAGCAATGCCGACGGGGGAGAGGTAAGTAACGCAGCTTCTTCTGTAGCTCCACTACTAATCGCGGGGCCAGCTGCTTTCTGGAGCAGCTGTCCCCGCACCAGAGCAATGAAGATTTGCTACAGTGTAAAGTTTCCCCCGCTGCGAGTGGGTTACTTAAGTATCCCTTGCATCGAGATGATTACTTAATCATTGGGGGCCATATGGCCCCCTTTGATGAATAGGCCCCTGAAAGAGAATGACAATCAAACTGTTATGCTCAATGTGCAGTGCCATTTTTTTCAATTGGGCTTCAGTTGGCCATGGTGGGAGTTCTGACCTTACAGACTATATAAAATCAAAGAAACACAAATTTGCAGCTCAGGCTTCTTTAACTTCTGGGAAGATGAACAGTTTTTTGTTACACCTGTAAAAGTGGATAATGACTCTCCTACTCTCAAAACTAAAATGAAAGTGAAGGAACATCATCATTTACATCATAATGTAAGTTTTTAAAAATATTTCTTTATTTGTTCAGTTGACACATTTTTTTTTAGGAAAATGCATATAGTCAGTATAAATTGTGAACTTTAAATGGGCTATGTCCAAACACAACCAAATTCTATGTACATCCTTTATTTTGCCTTCTCTGCAATATAATTCTCATATTATGGGGTGTATGTAAAAGGGTGCGGTGCGGGTTGACTGCACCAGCTGGATCCCCATGAATGTGTCCCGTTTTTTTATTTTTGAAATATAGCAACTCTAGGTACAGGGACATGTCCATGTGTCACTCCCCCAAAATTCATCACGCTGGGGGTATGCCCAGTACTTCCCAATGTGCCGGGCTGTTCTCAATCTCTCTATTTAGCATGCGGCATCCATTCACCGTTACCCTGCTATGCAAAGCAGCAGGTAAGAGGGAGACATCCCAAAGGCTCCCCTGCACAAGACACTGTGGCCTACGGTGGGACAATGAGACAGTACCCAAGAAGTGGAACTGTCCTATCAAAATCGGGACGGTTGGGTAGTTCGCAGTAGAGAGGGAAGTCCCAGTGTATCAGGTGGTAGTGGCACTAGATTTATGATGGTGGCCCTGTGTACAGGTTCGCTTGCTTACATAATTTTTGGGGAATTGTAGCGTTAACGTTTGTTTATCAGGCTTTACAAACAAGCATTGAACATAATGCCTGTGAGTACAAGTCCTTACTGTATAAGACTATAATATGTGACTTGACATGTGTTGGATTAACGTCTGTCCTAATTTGATTGTGTAAGCTTCTTTTTTATTGAAGTATGTGAAGTACAGTAGAATATGTTACACAAATACAGACTTTCTCTGCCTATTAGTTTATATATTTATGTTGACACATGATGCTCACTGTGCTTTACAGCAAAATCAGAATAAATGCAGTGGAGATGAAAGAAATGCTAGGCATATAGAATTAGATTTTTCTGGTTTTTCCTGTTTATCTTGTCAGTCAAGTCGCCAATTTAGATGCTATGTTCAGAGTATTGACACCTGCATAGTTTGATGTTTCAGGCAACTTGATTTTTAATAGATTTTGTTTCCACATAAAATACTGAATGCTTTTCTAGAAAACACATTTAAATAACGTACAAGTGTGAAACAGATAAAAGCCCTATAAATCAAGGGGTTAACTCTGTAGACCCGGTTTACGCTGTGATAGATTTCAGATAGCCCCCTCCGCACCCCGGAAGAGTATCTCAATCTCCCCATCCCGCCCACTTCCTAGTTAAGTGGAAATGATGGGGAGATAATTGCTGGGAATCGCGGCTCTGTATGTAGGGGGTGGGGCTAAATGACACAAAACCGCATCATTTATCCTCATTATTATATTATATTATTATTATATAAAATATATATATACAGTATATACTGAATATATCTATATATACCATCAAATGTCCTGACTGACTGACTGATCAATGCCCAGCCCAAACCCCTGGACCTAGAAACATGAAATTCGGGGAGTATATTCCTTCCATGACGTAGGTGCCCACTAAGAAGGGATTTTTTAAAATTCGACTCCTAAGGGGGTAAAAAGAGCTAAAATATTTCTTCCCCCTGTGCAATGTTCTGCCTGACTGTCTCAAATATTCAAACACCAACTGTCACCCCAAGTGCTCTCAAACATCACTGGCAGTTGGTCTGGCTCCTCTATTTGAATAGTGAGGGAAGGGAATGTGTTACTACACAGGTGAGAGAGGAAAATGTGTTACTACACAGGTGAGGGAGGGGACTGTCAAATGTGTTACTACGGGATGAAGGAAGGTAATGTGTTACAACACGGGCGAGGGAGAGAAATGTGTTACTACAGGGGTGAGTGGGGGTAATGTGTTACTACACAGGTGAGTGAGGGAATGTCAAATGGTTACTACTACTACTTAATACAGATACCCAAATGCACACTTCCCTTAATGAAATTTAAATAATTCTGCACCAGTTTACTTTACCTAAACCCTAATTCATTTTTATTTCACCTACTTACAAATTCTTTACTATCGAAATGACTCCCCAAAATAGTTAATCCCAAAGTACATCTAAAATCCCCAATCCCCTTATCTGTATGTTGTTTAAATATCAAAATGTATATACTAACCCTCAATTTCCAATCATCCTAACACTCACTCTGCACAGTGAAATTCGAATTTATTGTACTAAACTTAGGGTCGTTTTAAATTAACCGCGATATTTTTGGTGCTGACAGCGGAATCTAGTTTCCGCCTACATCGCATGTTTTGGACTCGGAAACCTATCGGGCGCGCCCCCGCTATTCGCCGTTTTAAATTACAAAGGACATGAAAACGCATCCCGGCGAAACTCAAACAGGCGGAAAGTGCTGTAACAAATGGGGAAATCAGCCTGACACCCCCCAAAAGATGCACTAACATTGGGGATCAAAATAGATGTCCCCGAATAGCCCTACTGAAGCTATTTGGGGTACTTTAGTGCTGTCAATTGCCTTTAATTAGCGCCTTTGCAAAAGTGGTGAAGAATAGCATTAAGCTGTTTTGTTGAAGAAAATAAGTAGTCCTGTCAAATTTGAGGTACTTGAAAATGGGTGCAAGCATGGTTTAAAATCGCAAAAGTTAATTAAATAAAAAATGAAAAAAATGCACCTTCAGCAAGCACCTGCAATCAAAAAAATACCTCCCCCATACTTGCAGACCCCGCAAAAGTCTATATCGCTAGTTTACAAGTTTGTACCCCCCACTTTGTACTTTTTCGTCCCCATTTTCAAAGTAATTTTTTGGGGTGTTCCTATTTTCTTTTTTTTTGACACAGTTATGCTTTGGGGGGCTGTCCCAAGGGTGCTGAGTGTTTTCCCAACGTTGCACCCCAAAACCGCAATACTGCACTTTTTTTCACCACCTATTCATAGACAAATCTTTTTCGCCTATTACATTGCACTGCGTTTTCGCATACACGAAAACTATTTGGAAATGAATACGGCGAAAAGTTTCCACCTGGCAAAATGACGTCATCCGCGATACTTTTTCGCGGAAAATGGATTTTCTCGTCTAATTGAATACGGCCCTTAGACTTTAAATAAGACCAAGTTTACTATAGTCAACTTATGGCCACATTTTCAGTGGTGCACTTTTCACAATTGTTGGCCGAGAGTCTTACTATACAGTACTAAGCTATACTTTACTAGTGATAACTGTCTGGAAGCTGTACTTTCATTGGGACAACTCTCTGTTTTTTTATGAAATTGATACTCCTTGGTTACTGTCCTCTTTATTTCTCCGAGTAATATCTATTCACAGCACAATTAGTGGATTCAAACAGACTAGTCTGTGCCTATCGAGTTGTCTCTAGTAGATTTCTGTTGTGGCATACCCTAAAAGCCGCTGCATTTTGGTGTCACCCCCTCGGAGGTTGACACCCGGTGCCATCCACACCTAGTGACGCCACTGGCAAGCACTTTGTGAATAACATTGATTATACTTTTAATATCAATATAATTCTTAATTATTAATTGAGAGAGCAAGTCCTAATTGGAGATAAATGTCAATTAGACAAACCACGTGCCAGATAAATTATCTAGAAGGACTTATTTATCTGGCACTTAGGACCTGATTCAGACACGCTCGCTAGATGCGGACGCTCGCTCCCAGTGTATGGAAATTCAGCTAAGTGACGTCAAGGCAGGAGCTCGCACGGCAAGGTATAAGCACGCCCACTATGTATTGGCGAGCGATCACTTTGTGTTTTCAGACGCCCACTAGCCTGTCTTTAGCCACCTACTAGCGTATGTTATCTCCAGGAAGTGTATACAACCATCGGTACATCGGGTTCCATCGGATCTGACCGCAGCGCTTGCTGTTGACTGTACCCTACCGCAAGCACTGCGAGCACTTCAGTGTATAATTTAACCAGGTGACACGTACTATGATGCTGCCGGTTAATTCTGCAAGCCTCAGAAACGGCAACACTCAGGTACGCCTGTGTCCGCAACTCCACTCCCCCGTTAATACTGCCCTGCCCACTCACAAACGGCTCATTCCACTGGGCTGTCTTTGCAGGGCGAGCGAGCACATCCCGATCGCTCATACTAGTTTGCGCACGCGCACTGCGAACTATACGCATGCGCACATTTGGAAACATCGCCAGCAACGAGTGATCACTTGCTAGCGAGCATGTCTGAATGAGCTCCTTAGTTTGTTTAATTGATATTTTCTCCGATTAGGACTTGTTCTCTCAATTAAGAATTATATTGATATCAGAAGGAACCGTTATCTAATACTATGGCTCTGCAGATATTATGGCTGTTAATAATATTTTTGGGGCAAGCAGTCCATATTTAAATGTTGTAGTTTATATTTATATGTATGTCTGAAAGAAAGTTACATTTTAATATTTTACAATCATTTCACAAGAGTGCCCCCAAAAAAGAGTCTTCTTTCTCACAAATATAAATAGTATAATAGAAAAGTGTCAGAACACGCAGTGCATCGCAGCTTGCAGAGTGTCTATGCTGATCCCTGTCCACCACCAAAGTGCTTACAGTGGGCATGTGAGCATCAGAACTGAACCATGGAGGAATGTACGAAGGTGGTGTAGTCTGATGAATAATGTTTTCTTTTACATCATGTGTACGGTCCGGTGCGAGTGCATTGTTTACCTGGGGAGATGGCACCAGGATGCACTATGGGAAAAAGGCAAGCCGGCAGAGACAGTGTTATGCACTGGGCAATGTTTTGCACAGAAACCTTTGCAATTCATGTGGATGTTACTTTGACACGTACACCTACCTAAACATAGTTGCAGACCAAGTACACCCCGTTATGGAAATGGTTTCCCTGATCCCTGATGGCAGTGGTTTATTTCAGCAGGATAATGCGCTGCCACACTGCAAAGTTGGATCGAGCCCATTATTTCTTATTTGAAAGCATTTTAATGTGATGATGTGTTTATTATTTTGTTTTTATATATGTTAGTTCAAATTATATATATATTTTTTATGGAAACCATTTTTTGGCTTTATATATAAAATAGTAGGGGGTTATAGCACAATCACCAAATGCTGTAAATTGTTCCTTTTTAAAAAAATTCCATGATACCACTTTTTTCTTTAATCACAATCCTAGTATTAATCCTGGGATCCCGGTTATCCCCAAATTATAGGATTTAAAAATGGGTCAAATATTAGAATCCCTAGATAGGAAGCACAGTTCACAGCATACCGTGTTTCCCCGATAATAAGACCTACCCCGAAAATAAGCCCTACCCTTACTTTTGAAAAACGGTCCAAAATAAGCCCTACCCCGAAAATAAGCCCTAACAAAAAAAAAGAGGAAAAAAAATAAAGGTAAGTAAAGAATTGTAAAGCAGGACTGAGGCCATGATGGGGATAAAAGCAGGACTGAGGGCATGATGGGGATAAAAGCAGGGCTGAGGGCATGATGGGGATAAAAGCAGGACTGTGGCCATGATGGGGATAAAAGCAGGACTGAGGGCATGATGGGGATAAAAGCAGGACTGAGGCCATGATGGAGATAAAAGCAGGACTGAGGCCATGATGGGGATAAAAGCAGGACTGAGGGCATGATGGGGATAAAAGCAGGACTGAGGCCATGATGGGGATAAAAGCAGGACTGAGGCCATGATGGGGATAAAAGCAGGACTGAGGGCATGATGGGGATACAAGCAGGACTGAGGGCATGATGGGGATAAAAGCAGGACTGAGGGGTGGCTCTATTTGGGCCAAATTTTTTACTTATTATATCTGTGTGTTATGTCTGTAGCACCTCTTTATATTTTTTTCCATGTCTCTTAAATTGCTATCAATTAATGTAAACGGTCTTAATTCTCCTAAGAAACGTACCGTTCTCTTGGGGGCTTGTAGGAGGGAGAAAGCCGATGTTGCATTTCTACAAGAGACGTATCTTACGGGCCCGCATTCTCAGCTCCGAGGTAGGTGGTTTGCCCAGACCTTCTTTGCTTCTGCGAATTGTAAAAAACGTGGGGTAGCCATTTTAATTAGGCGTAATATCCCTTTTGTCCACATTAAAACTGTGACAGACCCAGAGGGTAGATTTCTTATAGTGATCGGTACTCTCCGTACTGAGATTTTCACTCTGGTGTCAGTGTACGCTCCTAATCTAGACCTGCCCCAATTCTTTGATTCTCTGTTCAGGCGTATTAGCAGAGTTGCGCAGGGCCATATTATTCTGTGTGGGGATTTCAATACCATTATTGACCCCTTGTTAGACAGATCGAACCCACCTTCAAACTCCTCTGGGATGTCTCTTCCTAGAGCTTCTCGTACTCTCCTGGCTTCCCTTAAACATTATGGCTTTAGTGATACCTGGCGTCTTAAACATCCTCACAACAAAGACTATACTCATTTTTCAGCTCCACACCAACATTATTCCAGGATAGATATGATCCACATTTCCTCCACTATTACCTCTCTGGTTACGGAAGCAGGTATTTCCCCCTTTACATGGACAGACCATGCAGGTGTCTATATTCTTTTAGATGTACATCGCTCTCCTCGTGGGAAGCGTAACTGGCGTCTTGATGACTCCCTTTTACAACATCCCCCCGCTCTGCTAGAAATAAAGTTGGCGATGACCTGCTACTTTGAGGAGAATACCTCTCCTGATATTACCTCTAGTATCCTCTGGGAAGCCCATAAAGCTACTATACGGGGTTTTCTCATTTCTAAAACCTCAGCGGTTAGGAAAGCGGCTGCACAAGAAATTAATTCCCTTGAGTCACAAATTTCAGTACTATTGATTCAACATAAAACATCACCTAGCGCCTCCGTGCTAACCCAAATTGAGAAACTACGAGGTCAGCTTAATGCCCTTCTGTCTCGTTGCGCTGCACTTATCTTGCAAAAACTTTGTCAACGCTTTTATGATAAATCTGACAAAATTGATTCCTTATTAGCTAATAAACTGCGTCGCAGACAAGCATTAGGTGCGATAGACAAATTACACTCTCCGTCTTCTGGTTCTCTAACCTATGATCCTGAGGTTATGGCTGAGGAATTTCGGACCTTTTATAGTTCCCTTTATAATTTATCAGATTCTTCTTATCCCACTTCTGCTGGAGCCGAGGGGGTGCGCTCATATTTGTCCTCTACTTCCCTACCCAGGCTCTCAGAATCCCAATTATCTACTCTCAATGACCGTATTTCAGATGAAGAGACAATAGCTGCTATTAGATCAATGCGTTCCTCTGCCGCCCCAGGCCCTGATGGGTTTACAGCCCAATATTATAAACTGTTTACAAAGGAACTTGCCCCACATCTTACATCTCTATTTAATGATGTTTTGGAGGGTGCTTCTTTTGCTCCTGATAGAACTCGGGCCGACATTGTAGTGATCCCTAAACCTGATTGTGATCCTACTCATTGTATTAACTATAGACCGATTTCATTATTAAACGTCGACCTGAAAATTTATGCTAAAATCTTAGCTACTCGGTTAGCTCCTTTGCTTTCTTATTTGATACAATCGGATCAGGTCGGGTTTATACCTGGACGTCAGGCATCGGACAACACCAGACGGGCCGTTGATCTGATACATTCTATTCATAAAAGGAAACTTCCTTCTCTGATTTTAGCTCTAGATGCGGAGAAGCCCTTCGACCGCATTTCCTGACCCTTCATATTTGCTGTCCTAGACAAAATGGGATTTTCAGGCAAATTTTTAGATGGCATTGTGGCACTTTACCGTTCCCCCACAGCACGAGTTTCGGTTAATGGTGTCTACTCCTCTAGTTTTGGGATAACTAACGGTACTCGGCAGGGTTGTCCCCTCTCTCCCTTAATATTTGCTCTTATTATGGAACCCCTGGCGGCAAAGATCCGTTGTAACAGAGCTATCTCGAGAGTATCCACTGGCCCCTCGGAATATAAAATCGCATTATATGCCGACGATATTTTAGTCTCTCTCACTGACCCAGCTCAATCCCTAAATTCACTTTTAGAGGAAATAAATTCATATTCCCAGCACTCGGATTATAAAATTAATGTTGCCAAGACTGAAGTTCTTGATTTCTATGTCCCTGCTACCTTAAAGCAAACACTAGAGGCCATGCTCCCTTGTACCTGGCATAAAAAAAAGATTAAATATCTTGGTGTTTTCTTAACGCGTCATCATCATCAGCTGTTTCAGGCAAATTTTCCCCACCTTCTAGATTGTATTAGGTCTGATTTGTATGACTGGTCCAATTATTTTATTTCTTGGATAGGTAGAATATTCAGTTAAGATGAGCGTTCTCCCTCGGCTCTTGTATCTATTTCAGACCCTTCCGATCTACATTCCTCCATACGTGTTCAAATTCATTCAGTACCAAACCTCATATTTCATATGGAACCGGAAACATCCGCAGATCAGACTAAAGTTGCTTCAGCGGCCTTCCAGGGGTGGGGGTTTGGGTATTCCTGATTTAAAAAAATATTATTATGCTGCGCAGCTCTCTCATTGTGCTCAGTGGTGTAACTTCGCTGCGGGGAAGGTCTGGGTGGCTATCGAGGCCGAGGAGCTGGGACTGGCTACTGTATCCTCCCTTTTGTGGATACCTAAGATTCATCGTCCCCAGACAGTTTCTTCTCATCCTGTAATTTCCCGTTCTACAAATTAGACATTTCCACTCCAAAATTAGCTCGATTCTGATTAACAGATCTTTGACTTCTTTTGAGTCTTTATGTTGGAGACGACCCTCCACTAGGGGTCTTATTTCTACTATTTATTCCTTACTAGGGGAAGAAGTAAGCTTCAATCGGGATCCTCATGAGTTAGCGTGGGAACGAGATTTGGGACACTCTATAGATGCTGAGGATTGTACGGAGATATGGGACAATGCTGCCACCAGTTCTATTTGCGTCAAAATTAAGGAAAATATTTATAAATTGCTATACCGATGGTATTATGTACCATCGCGGCTACAAGTAATGTTTCCCGATGCTTCGGATAGATGTTGGAGGGGTTGCGGTGGAGAGGGCAATTTTTTGCATATCTGGTGGACTTGTCCCAAACTAACTAGTATATGGCGGGAGGTTCTTGCTCTCCTCTCGCACCTCTTCGATATTACGATTCCCTCTGATCCTCGGCATTTTTTACTTCCCTTGAATCTGCCTTCTGTGTCCCGGTTTCAGAATAGGTTATTCCGACATATAGTGTCTGCTATGACCTGCCAAATTGCAGCAGATTGTAAAAACCCTCATCCCTCTCCGATGCAGGCAATATTATCACGTATCTGGTATATATACAGAATGGAATACATGACAGCTTTATTACGTAATACATCCAAAACCTTTGATAAAATATGGTCCCCTTGGCTGACATACCAAAATGTTTCCTCTCCATAGAACAATTAATTTTTCCTTTTATATTTTTTCTCTATTATGTTTAGTTTGAAAGAGAGTGATCCTATATGGAGTCCACCCATTCTTTTCTCCTCTTATTCTCCTTTGTCTTTCCTAAAGTCTTTCTTTTCCTTTTTTCTCTTTATTTTTTCTCTATTTTTAAACGGATTGCCACACCGTTGCTGCAAGATTTTTCTCTTGCTTCTATATTCCTTCTTTTCTTATAATGAGAAAATCTTCTATTATATTATATTATTATTCTGAAATAGTACAGTTCCCATTATAAAAGTATGTTATGTGCTGTACCTTATTTTTGAATATTGGAATGTACTGTTTTCTTTGAGATTTGCTCAATAAAAAGAGTTTATAAAAAAAAAAGGCAGGACTGAGGCGATGATGGGGATAAAAGCAGGACTGAGAGCATGATAGTGATAAAAGCAGGACTGAGGGCATGATGGGGAAAAAAGCAGGACTGAGGGCATGATGGGGATAAAAGCAGGACTGAGGCGATGATGGGGATAAAAGCAGGACTGAGAGCATGATGGGGATAAAAGCAGGACTGAGGGCATGATAGGGATAAAAGCAGGACTGAGGGCATGATGGGGAAAAAAGCAGGACTGAGGGCATGATGGGGATAAAAGCAGGACTGAGGGCATGATGGGGAAAAAAGCAGGACTGAGGGCATGATAGGGATAAAAGCAGGACTGAGGGCATGATGGGGAAAAAAGCAGGACTGAGGGCATGATGGGGATAAAAGCAGGACTGAGGCCATGATGGGGATAAAAGCAGGACTGAGAGCATGATGGAGATAAAAGCAGGACTGAGGGCATGATGGGGATAAAAGCAGGACTGAGGGCATGATGGGGAAAAAAGCAGGACTGAGGGCATGATGGGGATAAAAGCAGGACTGAGGGCATGATGGGGATAAAAGCAGGGCTGAGGCCGTGATGGGGATAAAAGCAGGACTGAGGGCATGATGGGGATAAAAGCAGGACTGAGGGCATGATGGGGATAAAAGCAGGACTGAGGCCATGATGGGGATAAAAGCAGGGCTGAGGGCATGATGGGGATAAAAGCAGGACTGAGGGCATGATGGGGATAAAAGCAGGACTGAGGGCATGATGGGGATAAAAGCAGGACTGAGGGCATGATGGGGATAAAAGCAGGACTGAGGGCATGATGGGTATAAAAGCAGGACTGAGGCCATGATGGGGATAAAAGCAGGACTGAGGGCATGATGGGGATAAAAGCAGGACTGGGGCCATGATGGGGATAAAAGCATTACTGAGGGCATGATGGGGATAAAAGCAGGACTGAGGGAATGATGGGGATAAAGGAGGATTGAGGGCATGATGGGGATAAAAGCAGGACTGAGGCCATGATGGGGATAAAAGCAGGACTGAGGCCATGATGGGGATAAAAGCAGGACTGAGGGCGTGATGGGGATAAAAGCAGGACTGAGGCCATGATGGAGATAAAAGCAGGACTGAGGCCATGATGGGGATAAAAGCAGGACTGAGGGCATGATGGGGATAAAAGCAGGACTGAGGCCATGATGGGGATAAAAGCAGGACTGAGGCCATGATGGGGATAAAAGCAGGACTGAGGGCATGATGGGGATAAGAGCAGGACTGAGGCCATGATGGGGATAAAAGCAGGACTGAGGGCATGATGGGGATAAACGCAGGGCTGAGGGCGTGATGGGGATAAAAGCAGGACTGAGGCCATGATGGAGATAAAAGCAGGACTGAGGCCATGATGGGGATAAAAGCAGGACTAAGGCCATGATGGGGATAAAAGCAGGACTGAGGCCATGATGGGGATAAAAGCAGGACTGAGGGCATGATGGGGATAAAAGCAGGACTGAGGCCATGATGGGGATAAAAGCAGGACTGAGGGCATGATGGGGATAAAAGCAGGACTGAGGGCATGATGCTGTCAATGTTAATTAAAATAAGCCCTACCCCGAAAATAAGCCCTATGGAGTTTTTGTGACCAAAAAAAAAAAATAAGACAGTGTCTTATTATCGGGGAAACACGGTAAATAAGGAACAAAGTCCTAGTCTAATTTGTCACACTAGCTAGGCTCTCTTTCCCTTTGGGCTCTATATATCAGCAGCTGCACTGGCAATGATGTAATCCGTTGTTTGAATTAGTTTCTAGATGCACTCTGTATTCAATGGCAGTAACTAGGGTGGTCTCTTGAATTCTCTTGTACATTGTACTCTGGAATGCTGTCTTTTATATTAGACTACGGAATGCTCTCTGTACTGTATATATGTCTCTGGATGGGTTGGGTATGAAATACCAGAAGTCGGGATGCCAGCTGTCAAAAAACCGACAGTGGCATTCCAATGCTCAGTATCCCGACCAGGGCTCCTTGAGTTTGCTAACCCTCCCCTCTTCTCCCCCTAACCCTAACTCTCTTTTCCTGCATCCTAACTCTAGCCGGGATTTCAACAGCCGGCATCCCAACTGTAGGTGTAATAAAAACAAAACTCTCCAATTCAATAATGTAATGTACCACTGCACTGGTCACAGTCCTTTTGGGGAAGGGCCCTGCACCTAGGGTTGCCCAGACTAATGCAGAGCAGCCATGGGCCTTTCCTGGTACCACTGACAAGTGGGGAGCAGGATAAAAATAAAGATGTGTGCAGTGCACCCCTTAATGTTTTAAATGAATGCATTGTGCCCTATATGTTTGTTTATTAATATATACTGCTCCTGTATTGTTTGTAATTATTAATAGTGCCACCATATTGTTTGTAATTATGAATAGTGCCTCCGTTTATATAATTGTAAGTAGCAGGGCCTCTTCAATTTGATTTCAGTTTTTTACCCACCAGTAAGTAATATTTATATTCCTATCTGCCCTTTAAAAATGTATGTAGTGCACAGGGTGGCTTAGTAACTTACCTACAATCAGGGGTGTAACTAGGTATTTCAAGGCCGCATAGCAAAAGTTTATACGGGCCCCTAGTACCACCCAATGGTGAAAAATGTATATAACACATGTAGCTTTGACAAGGAAGATGGGCCTCCCTCCGCTCTCGGCCCCATGGCAGCAGCACCTCCTGCACCTGTGGTAGTTACGCTCATGCACATACTCATGAAGGTTTATTTTTGTTGCTTAGAAGCCAAATAAACTACCTGTACGGGGTTTTTTT
Organism: Taudactylus pleione; assembly: GCA_031769625.1. Classification (NCBI taxonomy): domain Eukaryota; kingdom Metazoa; phylum Chordata; class Amphibia; order Anura; family Myobatrachidae; genus Taudactylus; species Taudactylus pleione. The sequence continues at coordinate 24,790,733 of JAUIMM010000018.1, forward strand.
ATGCGGGAGTAAGCCCACAGAAACAAGGACATACAAACCTCTCACAGATAAGGCATACCTCCGAACATATAGGAGTTTGGATGCATGCACCGCAGACATGCGCCCACAAAGGGGCATGGAATATTGGCTAAGGGTATGGCATCAATAGTATTTCTATCACTAAGGGCACTTACCCTGCGCTATCCAGAGCTGCTGGGCTACACCAGAGGCTCACCCCTGCACTGTTTAGATGCCGTGCACATGCACGGTAAGCAGGTGGGTATTTACAGACCAAATCAGATTTGTAACATCGAAAATGCTCCAGTTCTTGCTCAAAGTGACAGAAATTGATCATGTAGTTTCTAACATACTAATGAGATCAGTTCATCAGGAGCTCCTAACAAACCAACCTTACAATATTTACCTGTTACTGTCTGTTGGTGTTTATTAATTTCCTCTACAGGTGCTACAGATCATGGAACACCAATCGCAGAGGACTGTGAGCATGGAATGCATTCATTGAGATAATGGCGTTTCATCTGCTAGCCCAGCAGCGGGAGCAGGGAGACTTGGGCCAGCACTGGGGGGGAGGTGGGACCAGGTTGTACTCATCGCAGACTCTCATGTCCTGAGACTGTTCTGTCCAACGTGGGCTTCTCCTTCCTGCACTGCTTCCGGACTCGCGTGATGATGTCATCATCTCCCGAGTCTTTGAGTCTAATCTTACACGCGGCTGCGGGTGGCTCTGGGCGGCTCTCCTCAGTACGGGACTCCAAAAGGCATTGCGTAACTAGAGAGGGTGCAGGGCCGGATTAATTAAACTTAATATAAAAAAAAGGGCAGATTGCCTGCTGGAACTCGTGCCCTTACCAAGCGACGGGCCCCATAGCAACTGCACCCCCTGCATCCTCTGTAGTTACCCCACTGCATACAATCTTCTGAAAATAAAATAAAAATATATTTAGAAGCAACATGTTTTGCTCCAATGCAAAAGGAGTTCATAAACTATGAGGCCGCCTTCTGTCGTGGCCTCACTTTTACCCATACTTGCCTACTATTGAAAAAGTATTTCAGGGAGATTGTGAAAGCAGCACCTATGAACGCAGCGGTAAAGTGAGCGTGTACTATTATATCTGAGAGGCGTATCACAAACCTGACTTACATCCAAATGTAAATGAGCCCAAAAGCAGTTAGTAAGATCTATTTGTTGATGAAAACACACTGATACATTACAGAAAATGCATGTAGCCATATGGATCATTGTGCATTATACCCATACATGCCTACCCTCCCGGTTTTCGCGGGAGGCTCCCGATTTTTCGGGTAACCCCCCGCACCCCCGGAAGGGTAGGCATTTCTCCCGCATTCTGCCCACTTCCTAGTGAAGTGGGCAGAATTAGGAGAATACCCGCGGCAATCGCGGGTCTCCGTGAAGGGGGCGGGGCTTAAGCTGTGATTCTGCATGAATCACAGCATTTGGCCCCACCCCCTATGTAAATTGTGCCCAATCGTGGCAATTTTACCGCGAGGGGCGGGGCTTAATGACGCAAATCGTCAAGCCCCGCCCCCGTCGGCCCCCTGCTGCTTCTCTTATACGGGCTTCTCCCGGGAAGAGAATATTAAAGGTAGGCAACCCTGATTATACCACAGATTCTCAAACTCGGTCCTCAGGACCCCAAACAGTGCATGTTTTCCAGGTCTCCTTACAGAATCACAAGTGAAATAATTAGCTCTACCTGTGGATCTTTTAAAATGTGTCAGTGAGTAATGACTACACCTGTGCACCTGCTGGGTGACCTGCAAAACATGACCTGTGTGGGGTCCTGAGGACCGAGTTTGAGAACCACTGCATTATACCCAATGCAGGGAAATGACACTAATGATCACATTTGAATGTATATATCTCTGTTTTATTTTTAATACAACAGCTTCATAATGGGGGTAAGGTGCAATCTGGGATCAGGGAGTCTCCCTGACAATGAGGGCGAGTTGGCAAGTATGCTTTTACCATTTTTAATATATTTTAGACTGCTGCTTGAATTATACAGTACCTTGTAAATTTATATAGACCTTTTTAAAGTATTCAAATGTTGATAGTTTGCAAAAGATACTGATGCATATTTATCAAGAGTGCTTTAATTTTCAAACACGGAAGCTCAGAAATAATAATTTTACAGAGAGAAATAGTCATTTGTCAACAGATCCAAACTGATTTACATTGTATGCACAACTATAGCTCTGTGGGATCTATTTATCACTATGTGGCAATAGTAAACATTTTCCATTGTCACAATTTACCAAGGAAATATGCCTTCTCTGTCTTTCAGTTCCATTTTTATGAAAAATAGGTAAAAAAAAATAAATGAATGAAAATAAATGTAACATTAGATTTTTTTTTTTTAATGTTTCACTTTAGGAAAAAATGCTTTAATAAATTAAGTACTTTTTTTCCTTTACAGATCCTCTGCTATTGTTGTACTTGCTCTACTACTGTGTTCCTTCTTAAATATGATACAGTAGCTATCAATGGTAACACCCATTTTCAATGGATTTAAGGATTTTCTCCCTATAATAAAATAGCTTCTAATTGAATATGCCTAAGGGGCATATTCAATTAGAAGCGAAATGTCCCGTACTTTTCTCATGCCGGACTTTTCGCTGACATCGCTGGTTTTGCATGCGAAAAAGTATGCGCGCGTCCCCGCTTATCCCCGTATTCAATTCCATAGGACGCGAAAACGCATCCCGGTGAAACTCAAACAGACGAAAAGTGCTGGCAGATATGGGGAAATCAGCCTGACACCCCCCAAAAGATGCACTGACATGGGGGATTACTATGGATACCCCAGAATTGCCCTGCTGGAGGTATGTGGGGTATTTAAATGCTCTCAATTGGTGCTATTTTGCTTCTGGTGAAGAATAGCTTTTAGCAGGTTTTTTTGGCAAAAATAACTAGTCCCATCAAATTTGGGGTACATGAAAATGGGTGCAAGCATGGTTAAAAATTGCTAAAGTGAGGTCTTAAAACGCACCTTCAGCAAGCACCTGCAATCAAAAACACACCTGGGGCATACTTGCAGACCCCCCAAAGTCTATTTCGCTAGCTTTTAAGTTGTTCACCCCTTTTTTCAAAGTAATTTTTTTGGGTGTTCTTTAATTCTTTTTTTAATTTTTTTACGCAGTCTACCTTTGGGACCTGTCCTAAGGGTGTAGGGTGGTTTCCCCACCTTTGCACCTCAAAACCGCAATGCTGCACTTTTTTCCGCCAGCTATTCATAGGCGAAACTTTTCCTGGGGATACATTGCATTGCGTTTTCGCACCGGCAAAAAGTCGCAAAAATTGAATACGGGGATAAGTTTCCGCTGGCGAAATGATGTCACCGGTGAAACTTTTTCGCAAAAAATGGCTTTTCGCTGCTAATTGAATATGGCCCTAAATATTTTGAGATAGATGTCTACCAGCTGCTTTAAGCGTATGTAAACTGATCACCAGCTGTAAACTAGTACAATAATGAAGTCCTTCACCTGTATCATGTATTTCCATACACACAACAAGAGAAGCCCATGGTAATACACCCACTCCACACCCCTCATTTCTAATAGTTTCTCTCCACAAATGTAAATCTTTTGTTTGTGTTGTTTATGCAGTGGTCTCAACAAAAGCAGGCACACTGTTACCCCTACTGTACAAGGAATTCCCTCATTCCAACTCCTCCCACTTGTCCTTACAAACAGTTGCTCCTCCGCAGACGCTGCCATCTTGCTCCTCAAACCCATCAATTCTGGCTTGAATTCAGGTACACTTGTGGAAATCCAAAGAGCTTTATTTATTGCGTTACGGACATTTTGATCCTCATAAACGAGGCCCACTGCTTATTAAGTCTGTTTGTTTGTTTTCATTTCGAAAGGTAACATTTAATGTGAGACAATGTACAGTTGCTAAGTGCTTTATATTTGCTGAAAATGCATTGCGGGTTGGTAAGAAAAGCATTAAAGACTTTTCCAACAGGATGAATTATAAATGAAAGAACGGGCTCTGAAAAATATTCCGACTGTCAGCTTGTCAAAGCACAACGTTCTGTGAACGGCAAGCTCTCCTCTTTTCAGCATCCTGGATCACACAATCTCTCTCTTTCTCTTAGCTTGCGTGCTCTATTCATGTCTGACATTATCATTTCACATGGATGTAAGGAAAATTGCAAATTAAAAAGTATAATACAACTCTTTATTGTTGTTGAGAAGAGTCCAACCTCATTAAATGCTGCTTTGCCGACACCTTATATCTCTTCCACTCCACTTTCTACAGTGCAGTATATAGCACCAAAGAACATATACCAGAGGAGAATACCATGTGAATTTGACAAACCTTTAAAGAGAAACAATTTGTTTGAATTTGTAATTATCAACGTAATGTGCACAAAAGGTGAACCCAGGCAGAACGTAATTCTCACATCTGCAGGTAATAGTGGCGACCCACAATTTGAGGATGGGCCATAGTATGCAGAGATTGCTGATACTTGTAGTTCCCCAATACATTGTAAGCCACTTGACCTGGTGCACTATGATTCTTGCACATATGCCTAATGTTACACTGGCCAACAGGCTTATGGTGCGTACACACGGTCAGATATTCTGACCGATATAAACGATAGAACGATAAAGAATATCGTTAATACCATCCTGAATATAGCCCCTTTCAACGACCAAATGATGGTCGATGCGCGGGCACGGATGGTCGATATCGACCATCGCCCGTGCATGCAGGTCTACCTGGTCGATATCAATAGCCTGTTTACTATAGGGACCCGCGATCATTGATCACGGGGTCATTATAGTATTAGGTGTTTAGGGCATGTTGGATGTTCGATATCGAACATCCAGAACATGCAGGACGATCAGACAATTATATCTGATCGTTGTCTAATCGTCCCATGTGTATGCTCCATTATTCTACAAATAATTTTTTATTCTTCCCCAGGGACATGAGGTAGCTCTGAGGTTGGCATATAAAGGGGGAAGAGTGAGCTCTGAGACTGGCATGAAAAGAAACATGGCTGATGGGCTCTGAGGCATATAAAGGTGGGCAGGATGAAGTTCAGGCATATAAAGGCAAGTGATGCCCTGAGGCATATAAGGGGGCATGAAGGTTCTCTGAGGTACATAAGGTGCAGATGGCAAATAAAGAACGTGTGCAGACCTGAAATCTGAGAAATAAAATAGCTGTAACCCTACTGAGGTTTTGGCCACATCCCTTGTCACGGCCCCTGCCCTAGAATCTGATAAGGAAAAGGTGGTAACCCTAGGTGCAATCCAATATCTAGGTGTAGATATATTTTGTGCAGGGGATCTGGTGACATGTCCTGGAGTTGTTGTGCTACTGCTACCCTCCACCACAACAACCAGCAGCCATTCTAATATTGTAGAGTTCATTCTCCTTCCATGTTGTGACCCATTGGTAGATACTATTGCAACATACAAACTGGATTAGTATGCAGTGAAAGATCTTACACACTTGTCCACAGTTTTAGGACAATATGGCTCTAGAACTGGGATCCAAGGTGAGGTTGCAATTTGGTGCACCCTCTATTTTGTACCCAAGTAACAATGATTTAAGTGGACTACACATATGGTATAACTTTATAATTGGAAATTTTCGTACTCCACAAGCGCACCAAAAAATATGTATCATTGTGTAGATTTGGATGCATTTTACACTTACAACTATTTAGGCTTAATGGAGAGATGGAGCAGGGGATGAAAGAGGCAGACATGCGTATGTAAGAACAATATAACTAGTGCATGTTCACGCAATTCCGATTGAGGTAGACCTTAATGTAGACAGACCTGTACACATATGCATAAACACTTGTCAGCAGTGGCGTACCTAACATTTTTGGCACCCAGGCGGGTCCTTCCTTTCACATCTGCCCCAGTGTGCCCGAGCGGCTTTATCCCCCATTTGCCACAAAACCCCCCGTTACTACACAGTGCCCCCTAGTGCACACCTCCCATGGCCAACTCCTCTTGAATCCATTCGGCATGCAGAGTGCATGGAGAGTGACTCCTGAGTCCCCTCATCAGAGACACATGACTCTGATGAGGGGACTGGGGAACCTCTGTGCTGTATTCAGAATGCAGAGCTGCTGGGCACCTGTTCTTGGCAATTGCAAGGTCAGAACAACCCACCTTGATTTTGGTACCTGGGGTGGACACCCCCTTCTTCTTAGTACACCACTCTTTGTCTGCTGGTGTATCTCTTGCGGAGGCTGGAGGGCTGGTGCAACTAGATGGGATGATGATGATGACAATCAGCAGCACTGGCTAGCCACTTCTAATTAGCTAATTAGACACCTCAAGCTGAGTATTTCATTCATTAGTGTGGCAGCTATATTATATGAAGATTCAGCCGTCTAGTCAAATTACCTAATTGATATTTCCATTTGGTCTTTGGCAGGAAAGAATATTCTAATTTGATTTTTAAAGGAGAAAACAGCAGATGTTTGTATTTCATTTAATTTGTATTTTCTATTTGTGTTTGTATTTAATTGTATTTTATATGGTACATGTGACTATAAAAAAAATTTCATTCCACTGTCAAGACACGATTCTTTGTCTCCTCAACTCTTCATTACATTATTATGTTGTGTATAAAAAGGATAGTGTGATTTTAGCAGTTGCTAATAACAATGTCAAGCATACAGATGTGTCCACAGCGCCAGTATGGAGTAGGACCCCATTTTTTTTTAAAGTGAGGGGTCCCTGGGACCCACACTTTTTTTAATTTAGTGCGATCACTGGGTGTAAGGGGCATTACTGTGTGTAACTTGAATGAGGGGCACTACTCTGCAGTGTAATGTGACAAAGGAGCACTATGGTATGGAATAATTTGAATTGGGGGTACTATTGTATGCTCACGCCCCTTCTCAGCGAACACACTGTTTTTTTCGATGCGCGCCTACGGTGCGTATACTACCATATTCTTTTGTGTCGGGGGGAAACCAAAGCTCTTTATGTCTACAGGGCATCAAAATGTGTAGTAACAGCTCTGCTTTGGTGGCACAGACGTGACCTCCTCTGCTCAGCTCCCATGCCCTAAAAAATTCCTACAGTGAACACCATCTAATCCTCTACAACTGCTAGGCTAGGCCTTGGTCAATTGGAAAATGCCTTTCCTTTACATTGTGTGTGACATATACCAATGTAGCGCCAGCTTTACCTAACAGAACTAACCAAATGTTTAAAATGGCACATGTATGAATCCCCTGCAGGATGTGCTCTTTTGTTTGTATTTTAATACAGAGAATGATGTACACTTTTATGTTCTAATATTAATTATATGTGTAAGCGCATAGACTAAGATGTGGGAGGAGTCAGGATTAGTAAGGGGAGGAGTCTATGCCAGGAGCCAGGTGCTGACGCAAGGTGGGCCTGTGTGCTTTAAAATGCCAGAGCCTATTTTTAGTCCCAGTCCGGCCCTGTTGTATACTAAAGTACAGAAGTGATAATCTAATTGGCCAGTTATCCTGAGGAAATTCTGGGAAAAGAATAAGTAATAAGTACATCTGTGTGCTGAGAGTGCCAGCTTTTTACTTTTAGTACATGTCCTCCTCCTAGTAAAAAAGTAGATAATCTTTATTTACAAGGAAAACATATGCTACAAAAAATGATCAGCACTCTCTGTACTTTGCCGAACTCTTCTCTATCGGAATCGGTATGAATTAATCCCGACAGCGGCTGCCCGACATGGGTGAAAATTCCAATCGACCCCAGGTAAGTATTTACTAACCTAACCTCCCCCCCTAACCCTAATCCTCCTTAGGGGTGCCTAACCCTAACCCTCCCTTCCCCTAGCCTAACCCTAACCTCCCGGGGGGGTGCCTAACCCTAAGTCCCCCCACCGGGAGCCCTAAACTTAACCCTCCCCCCCCACGCGGCTGTCCGCAGCGGCACCCAGCATTACTTTGATCGGGATGCCGGGCACCGCTCTCCCCGCGATGGTAAAATGACAGGCGTCTAGATAGTTGACATTATTTTAGATGTCTTTATAACAGACACTAACTACATCCCAGATAGGATGTAGATTGTAAATTTAATACTGGAAGTCTTTTATGTAGAACATGACTTAAAATGGTCCAAATTCTTTTTCCCCACTATGAGAATACACAAAAACTGCATTTGAGTTTTCTGGGTAAAAGTCTTTAGACTGGACTAAGGGCTTATCCTCTGTTGCACAGCATGTGACATTAACACATGTATTAGTAATCATAAAGGATATGTTCCCCCAAAACCTTAGTACAGTGGAGTGAACTTCACTAACATATGATAAATTACACAGTTTAGCTTTGGTGTGGTGTCCTGCAGTGTGTGTCGATGCTCCTGCTTCTGAATTTAACTTTTGCATAAATAAGGTAACTGGGTTTGGAAGCATCAGCGCTAACTAAACAGTTGCCTGTGTGAATTAGACAAGCCATCAAGAAGAAATATGGGAGAGGAGTGAAGTGCTAAACTGCTGGAGCCTTCAGGGGTACATACTGGATCATAAGAATACCACAACCTAGATATTGTAAGCGGAACTCTTTATTTAAGAATTCATTTGTAACCTTCAACCAACACTAATAGTGTTACATGAAGTTTACGTGAGGTTCTCTTTAACGGTTCACACTGCATTTTGAAATTGAACGACTTTTCTAGAATGTAGTCATCATCCACTCTAATTTTTCACTCGTCCTAATCAATGTCTGAAAACTTTGACCATGAGTTAATCGGAATCTGGAATCATTTTTTAGACCTATGGATGCTATGATTTGCAGTCTCGGCTATTGCAGTCTCCTGAGGGCCTGATTCAGCATGGATCACCATTACAATAGCGCGCGCAGATTCACGATTGTTGCGTACTGTGCATGTTGCGTACTGTGCATGTGTATGCAGCGTAGTGCGCGTGCACGAGTTAGCATTGCAATTGCTCTGCATTCACCTATGCAGATACAAAGCCATCGCAGACAGAGGGACGGGACATCAGCGTCTGGGGATGGTGACGGGGGAGTGGTCAGAGAAACACAGGCGTGTCTCCGTTTGAACGCCATTGCATGTGCGTGCATAAATTAGCCACTGCGACGGCATACGCAGCATGAGTATTCACTGCGTGCGATGAGGTTAGTCATTTCTGAGTAAGGTCAGACCTATAGTAATTGTGCGTTAGGGGCCGATGTTACTCGATGTTCCCGATGTATACGCCGGATTGCAAAGTGTTACGGATGTGCAAAAGCGGTAGCGGGCGTCTCTATGCTGGCTTTGGGCGTTTCTATAATAGCTTTGCGATTGCAGTCATTAGCATATTTTCGCAGCAGACCTGTGTGCGTAATCGTAGCTGTTATCGCAATAGCGATCCGTAATTAATCATGTCCTAAATTTGGATACAATTGTCCTGTCCAGTACAATAAATGTGAGTTCTGTCATTGCTTACTGTATGTTGTACATTGTTGTACTAAAAAAAGAAATTGACCTTTACACTTCCACATATTTGGTCGGACTCACCAAAATTGTGTTACAAATTAATTTTCATCTACTTTGATTAATAGCTCAGTTTTTGTTGGTTTGCGCCTTATGAAACAGTTGGAGAGCTATGGATGAGTTCTGTGCATTATGCCATAGACAGCAAAATCATCTCTGCAGCATCACTTAAATAATGGGTTTGGATAGTTGCTAAATGAATGCTTCCACCAATTGAAAGTACTGTAACTTGCAGATGGAAACACTGTATCATTATGTAACAGTGGCTAAACATTTATCAATGGACAGTACAGTAGTTTTAAACACATTACATTTAAAGCAGTGTTTATGTAACAATGGTGACCTCCTGTGGTCACCATATATTTAGTGGCCTGCATGTACTATGTCTGTGTCTGATAATATATGTTATAACCAGCATGGTGTTGTGTTCTTTATGAAACTAATGGATTGTGGGCCTGATTAATTACGGATCGCTATTGCGATCACAGCTGTTTGCAACTCCTCAGCCAGCATAGAGACGCCCACTATTGCTTTCTCACATCCGTAAGAACATCGCAATCCTGCGTGTACATCGGTTACATTGAGGATACTCACACAGAATTACAGCAGGTCTGACCTGTCTCAGAAATGACAAGTCTCGTCATACGCCATGAGTACTCAAGCTGCGAATATCTTCACAGTGGCTAATTTATGCATGCGACGTTCAAACGGACAAGTACTCCTGCGTTTCTCCAACCACTCCCTTCGTTACCACCCCCAAATGCTGATGTCCCGTCACTCACTCTGCGATGGCTTTCTTCTGCCTGCGTGACCTGCACAATCCTGACCATCGGCCAATCTGCATACACTTTTGCAATTGCAATCAATGATGAATCAGGCTCTTTGCCAAGCATTTTGGATGCAAACATGTGTGTCATTGTTTTGTGACAGTTACCTGTCATATAGCATGCAAAATGATCTACCACAGATATTGAGATATATGTATTTGCGAGGGTTTCTTGTTTTACATAGTTAAAAATACAAGTCAGGGATGAAAAGATGATTTTTCCCTATTTGATATTGATCATTTAAAGGAAATATAGGATTATGTATTCTGTACTGTAGACTCTAGGAAGTATCGCAAGTGATTAAAATTACAAATATTATTATAATGACGGGACATTGTCACGCCTGCAAAAAGTCTAATTTGAGCTCTTAAACGAGTGACTTTTCGGTAATTTCTGCTCACTAGCTCGTGGGGGCTGGGAGTAAAAATTTCCGAACCAGCAACTGTGCACCCCCAAACAGATCAACAATTGAATTGCTCCGTCGGGGCCATCTAGTGGACACCGGCACGCAACATACTTGAATTCCCTCCGTAGAGATGAGGAGCAGCGTTAGCCTTATATATATATATATATATATATATATATATATAGATACTAATTATTACAGGATGTGTTATTGCTTATAATAATAATAGTAATAACATAATGGGGCTTATGTAGAGTTTGAATTATACGTGTTTTTGGAAAAAAAGATATACATTTCTGTACCATGCATGAACACATAATAGATTTATCCTGCAGTTATAGCAGCATCTTACACTTATCACTTCCTACCGTTAGGGGTATATTTACTAATACCCCTTTTACACCGGAGCTAAAACCCGGGTTATTGCAGGGTTAACCCGGGCAGCTCCTTGGTGTAAAAGGGGTGAGGGTTGTATCGCCAGGTCGAGTGACCCGGCAATCTAACCCAGGCAAATAGCAGGGTTTAACACGGGAGTAACCAGGCCCCCATTTATTAACGAGTTTTATCACCAAAACGAGTGATATATTTCACTGTGTATGATAAATGGTGCTCCAGCCAATCAGCTCCCAACTGTCATTCTTCTAACAGTTGACAGTTGGGAGCTGATTGGCTGGAGCATCATTTATCGTACACAGTGACATTTATCACTCATTTTGGTGATAAAACGCATTACTAAATGGGGCCCTTAGTGTCCAGTCACCTGTGGTACCAAGTGCACTCTACATCAGACTCAGGGCCTGATTCAGCAAGGAATGCACAAGAGAGAACGCATGCACTCGGTTGATGTTTTAGCTCTGCACATGCGTATACATCGCAGTGCGTGTGCGTGAACTAGCTATTGCGACGGGTACTGCGTTTGCAGAGACTACGCAGACCCAGAGCACAGTGATTGACAGGAAGTGCCGTTTGTGGGTGGTGACAGGGGGGTGGTCGGGCGAACGCAGGCGTGCCTGTGCATTCGGACGCTGTTGCAAGGGCGTGCATAAATTAGCCACTGCGATACCATACGCAGCATGAGGCCTCATAGCGAGAGCTGAAGTTAGCAATTCCTGAGTGAGGTCTGACCTGCCTTAACTGTGCGTATGGGTCCGATGTTACTCGATGTTACCAATTATTTTGCTATATGACCCAAGTATACAGATGTGTGTAAGGGGAAGTGGATGTCCTTATGTTAGCATGTGATCGCATTGCGATTGCAAACATTTGCATAACACCGCTGATATTAGCAATTGCAGTGCGTGCTTATTGGCAGAATAGCGATCCTTGCTGAATCAGGCCCTCAGTATCCTGTCACTTGTGTTATCAAGTGCATTCTATATCAGACTCAGGGCCTGATTCTGTAAGGATCGTAATTGCAAAGCTGCACTCAGGCTATAGATATGATGTATGCACTCAGGCAGCTTTGCAATTGTGATCCTTGCAGATATGGTAATGCAGTAGGAGGCATCAAGCCCCCTGTGCATTATTTAACCAAGCTGCATTGTTCAACACAGTATCAGTTAATCTGCGTACCATCGGCCGGCTGTGGTGACCCATAGGGTCCCGCAGCCGGAACCGCAGTTTAGAGGAAGAGGCCAGGAAGTCTCTGTCACCCGACGGAGATCCTGGCCTCTTCCCTCTCCCCCCAACGGGGGCGACACGCCTCCGTTTTGGGTAACGACGGAGGCTGTCGCCGCCCCCTCCCCCAAATGGCAGCAGGCTGTCAATCACTGACAGCCTGCTGCCAGTTTGCAGGCGAACTCGCAGACCCGTTCTGCACATGCGCAGAACGGGTGTGTCGCCTGTACAGAGTCCCAAACATCGGGAATCTGCATTCAGCAGTGCACTAGCGTGCACTGCTGAATCAGGCCCTCAGTATCCAGTCACCTGTATAGCCAAGTGCATCTGTCTCAGACTTTAGTCACCTGGGGGTATATTTACAAAGGTTCGATTTTGTTTTCTGTTCAATTTGCCGTTCGATTTTGGTTCGATTTTCTTAGAGGGGATTTACTAAAGCCCAAATCGAATGTCAAATCAAACAGAAAAATTAATGTAATTCAAAATCGAATTTCTGTAAAACGTCGATGTTTTCTCATAGAAGACTATAGGATCCCTAAATTTACTAACATTCGATTTGCAAATTGAATGTAAAACTAACATAAAATTGAACTGCAAATCCCCAAATAAATAGAAGAGCTTCATGCTTTCGATTCAGCATGAGCAGTTCTATTTGACACAGATGCATGCATACATCAGTGAGATGCATGCATGTATCTTAGTGTAAAAAGATTGTTAAGGTGCTCATTTCTAAAAAAAAAATTATATGGGGTCCCCCCATAAAATCACAACCAGCCCTGAACTTTGCATAGCCAGTCCTGGTTGTGTAAATACAGGGGAAAAATTGCATAGGGTTCCCCTGTACTTAACGCAACCAGCACCAGGCTCAGAGCCGGTCCTGGTTGTGGAATTACAGGGGGAAAAATGCGTAGGGTTCCCCTGTAATTTCCATAACCAGCACTGGGCCCTTTCTACTATTTACTAAGGTGCGGGTTTTTAGAAGTGGAGATGGGCCTATTTCAGCAGTGCACTACTGATCGCAGATTCCTGATTATCGGGAATCTGCGCATGTGCAGAACCCATTCTGTGAGTGTGCAGAATGGGGCCTGCGTAGTCGCCAGCAGACTCTTCTATGCCTCTCCTGATTGACAGGCAGAGGCATTTAAAGGGCGGTGCAGGGGCGGGGACAGCCGTCATTCCCAGAAACGTGGGCGTGCCTGCCCCATTTTCTGGGAGAGGCAAACCCAGGGACTGAATCGACCAACGCAGTGTCCTGGGCTTGCAAGCCGGCCAGCCTGAGTAAGCTGAGGCTTACTCAACTGACTGGCGGCCCGGCGCCATTCACCATCGCGAACATCAACCACCGATGGTCGTGATGGTGATCTCAGCCTGCGACCTCCGTTGCAGGGCTGGGATCGCAAATGCAGCAGGGGGTGTCATACATCTCCTGGTGCATTTGTATAATACCAAGGACATAACTGCAAAGCTGCCTGCGTGCAGCTTTGCAATTGCGATCCTTGCTGAATCACCCCGTGTACTAAAACATATATAGATAAAGATTGATGCATTTCCACTCTTTCCTCCATATTTGCCTTAGTATTTAGACTAGAGCCCAATCTCAATGTTCTTCTCTGTTGCTTTGTGAGGCTGTCTGCTGGGGTGTATGTATGCTGCTCTCACCTCCCGTAAAAACAAGCACCTTTGCAGTTTATAGGTCCTATTGACATTAGAAAGTGGAGCCTTTAGAAAACGCAGTCTGTATTAACAAATACAAAAACAAGTCACATAGAAATTAGATCTGTGTGTTAGCCCACGCTTTGGTAACAATTCAGGACCAATGTAAAACCTCTGAATTTATTTCAGTAAATTATCTGTCATGTTGTGGGATTGCCTCAGTGGCATTGGCAACAGCACATATTTCTTTAATCTCCTAAACAAGCAGGGCCTCCATCAGGAGGGGACCGCCAGGCCTCAAGTCCCGGACCCAGACAGGGAGGGGGGCCTGGGTGCAGCTGTGCTGGCACAATTGAGATAAAGCCGGCGGCATGTCAATTATTGTGACGGCCGTGAGTCAGCCAGAGCTCGCAGACCACAGCCAAACAGGAGCGGGCGCTCTTGATTGGCTGGCGGTCCGCGAGATGTGATTGGCTTGCGGCCGGATATCATCGCTCTGTGTAGCATAAACTGTGAAAAAAGCGAGGAGCGCCCATTGCTGTTTCTGGCAGCGGGTAATGATGTTTATTATTATTATTATTATTATTATACAGGGGGGAGCAGACTGTGGTGCTGCATTATCATAGTATGGTGGAGCAGCCTCTAGTAATGTGTCGTTATATTACAGGTGGAGTAGACATTAGTGTTGTGTAATCATAGTATGGTGGAGAAGCCTCTAGTGCTGTGTTATTACATTACGGATGGAGCAGTGCAGTGTTATCATAATAGTGGTGGAGCAGACTGTTGCCCTGCTATAATACAAGTGGGTCGGTCTCTGCTTGTTAACAGGCTATTCTGGTGTCCTGTGATTATAATTTGGGGAAGCAGAGACTGGTGTCCTGCTATTATAGCACAGTTGGAGCAGTCTTGGGTGCTATTTTATAATACAGGGGTCCAGATGTTTCAATACTGGTGGAGCAGACTCTGTTATAATAACAACCACAGCCCAAACTTTGAGAATTTTAAACTGGTTTACGAACAAATTGGTGTCCCACCCCCCGGTGTAGCTCCGCCCATCTCTGCCGCTCCCAGGGGGCCCTGCCTGTTTTGTCCATACCGGGTCCTCACAATTTCTGATGGCAGCCCGGCAAACAAGTATACTTTTGAGTAGTGTTTTAAAGGATCAGTATTTAATTGAAGAATATATACAGCATGCATAAGCCCCAGAATAATTTGCTATTGCCAAGGATGCTAGTAGGCTTCTTCCAGTAACCTGGGTTGCAACCATGACATTGTTGTAGATAGCGTTTTGCTGCTCATAAAGCCACACAAGCACAGCCAGCGATAATGAAAGTGATATCTATATATGGAGATTTCTCCTTAGCATAACATGTGCTGTATGTAACGTATTCTGAGCCGGGATTGATTAAAGTGATCCGCTATCAGAACTCTTTGTACATGAGAAGTAAGTAGGGAAGCCATTCCTGGACCATTTTTGTAATCCTGGGATTCAGGATTGAAAAAAAATCTCAATCCCGGGATTAATTGTACACTGTAAACTGTAATCCTGGCCAACTAGTGGCTCTCCAGCTGTTGTGAAACTACAAGTCCCAGTATACCTTCCCACTGATCAGCTGCTAAAGCATGCTGGGGCCTCTCAACAGCTGGAGAGCCACAGGTTGGCCAGGCTGTAAATTGTCAGTGACGTCCTGAGTCTAACTCAATCTGACATTTTACAGCTACCACTGTAGGAAGAAGAGAGGATCTCCTCTCATCCAGTCCCTTCCTCCCTCGCCCTCAACCACCTCAGTGACTCTGCCCATCACTACAGACTGTGGCTGTGTGATTTATGACGTCACTCTGCCACATAGGTCACAACTCAGATCACACCTGATCCACTGGAAGAGCCCAGCGCTTCTCAGGTCTGCAGTTAGCAAAGACTGCGGAGGACGATTTGCTGGAAACTGCTGCTTAATCCTGAAATCCTGGGATTGCTGCTTCAATCCCGGGGATTAAAAATCCTGGACGTTTTGGGGCAGGATCTGGGGATCCTGTGGATCGGGATCCTGGGATTAGCTTTTCTAGAAGTAATGTTTTCTGGGTTAACAAAGCTGGGTTTCTGCCAGCCTTGGGGATAATGACTGGAAATAAAATTTTACCCATTGTTATCATGATCACACTCACATTGTAACATTGTAATACAGCTTCATGGGTTTTATTAATTGACATTACAGAGATTTTTTTCTTGTTCATAGGTAGGAATTGCTGAATTAATCCAAGTTGATTCCATGATGTAACAAATAAAGTGAGAAAAATTATGATTACTTATATATATATATATATATTAGGGGTGTGCACCGGCCACTTTTCGTGTTTTGTGTTTTGGTTTTGGATCTGGATCTTTCTTCGTGTTTTGGATCTGGATTGGTTTTGCCAAAACCACCCTTCCGTGTTTTGGGTTCTGGGTTTTGTGTTTTGGATCTGTATTTAAAAAAAAAAAAGAATAAAAACAGCTAAAATCACAGAATGTTTTGGTTTTTCTGCTCCTATGCTATTATTAACCTCAATAACCTTAATTTCCACTCATTTCCAGTCTATTCTGAACACCTCACACCTCACAATAGTGTTTTTATGTCCAAAAGGCTATGCTAAGCGACACGAGTGGGCGGCACAAACACATGGCCCATCTAGGAGTGGCACTGCAGTGGCAGACAGGATGGCAGTTTGAAAAACTAGGCCCCAAACAGTACATAATGCAAAGAAAAAAAGAGGTGCAAAATGGAATTGTCCTTGGGCCCTCCCACCCACCCTTATGTTGTATAAACAGGACATGCACACTTTAACAAACCAATCATTTCAGCGCCAGGGTCTGCCACACGACTGTGGCTGAAATGATTGGTTCGTTTGGGCCCCCACAAAACAAGCTGGCAATTAATCTGTCCCTGCACAAACTGGCTCTACGGAGGCAAGATGTCGTCCTCATCCTCCTCATCCACCGATTCCTCACCCTCTTCAGTGTTGTGTACATCCTCATCCTCACAGACTATTAACTCAAACCCGCTGGAATCCACCACCACAGGTCCCTCTGTACGTTCTGGAGACTGGTCTCCCTGAAAGAGTTGGTAATTCATTTTTATGAACATCATCTTCTCCACATTTTGTGGAAGCAGCCTCCTACGCCTTTCGCTGACAAGGTTCCCGGCTGCACTAAACACTCTTTCGGAGTACACACTGGAGGGGGGGCAACTCAGGTAAAATAGAGCCAGTTTGCCTCTTTTTCCTGCCAGTACAGGTACGGACTGTCTGACATGCCTACTTGGATGCTGTCACCGATGTAATCCTCCACCATTCTGTCAATGGTGACAGTATCATATGCAGTGACAGTAGACATGTCAGAAATTGTTGCCAGGTCCTTCAGTCCGGACCAGATGTCCAAACTTGGTCCTGCCTGCCCTGCATCACCGCCAGCGGGTTGCTTAGGATACCTAAGTTTTTTCCTGGCAGCCCCAGTTGTGGGAGAAAATGAAGAAGGAGCTGTTGACGTGTCACGTTCCGCTTAAGCTGACAGTGTTTTCACCAGCAGGTCTTTGCACCTCTGCAGACTTGTGTTGGCCGGAAAGAGAGACACCACATAGGCTTTAAAGCTAGGATCGAGCACGGTGGCCAAAATGTAGTGGTCTGATTTCAACAGATTGACAACCCTGGAATCCTGGCAAAGCGAATGAAGGGCTTCATCCGCAAGTCCCACATGCCGAGCGGAATCGCTCCGTCTTAGCTCCTCCTTCATTTTCTCCAGCTGCTTCTGCAAAAGCCTGATGAGGGGAATGACCTGACTCAAGCTGGCAGTGTCTGAACTGACTTCACGTGTGGCAAGTTCGAAGGGCTGGAGAACCTTGCACAACACGGAAATCATTCTCCACTGCGCTTGAGTCAGGTGCATACCCCCTCCTTTGCCTATGTCATAGGTGGATGTATAGGCTTGAATGGCCTTTTGCTGCTCCTCCATCCTCTGAAGTATATAGAGGGTTGAGTTCCACCACGTCACAACCTATTGCTTCAGGTGATGGCGGGGCAGGTTCAAGAGTGTTTGCTGGCGCTCCAGTCTTCGGCACGCAGTCGCTGAATGACGAAAGTGGCCAGAAATTTTTCGGGCCACCCAAAGCGTCTCCTGCACGCCCCTGTCGCTTTTCAGAAAATTCTGCACCACCAAGTTTATTGTGTGAGTAAAACATGGGACGTGCTGGAATTTGCCCAGATGTAATGCCCGCACAATATTGGTGGCGTTGTCAGATATCACAAATCCAAGGAGAGTCTAAGTGGGGTAAGCCACTGGGCGATGATTTCCCTCAGTTTCTCTAAGAGGTTGTCGGCGGTGTGTCTCTTACTGAAACCGGTGATACACAGCGTAGCCTGCCTTGGAACGAGCTGGCGTTTCTGAGATGCTGCTACTGGTGACGCTGCTGCTGTTGTTGCTGCGTAAGGTGATACATCTACCCAGTGGGCTGTCACAGTCATATAGTCCTTAGTCTGCCCTGTTCCACTTGTCCACATGTCCGTGGTTAAGTGGACATTGGGTACAACTGCATTTTTCAGGACACTGAGGACACTTTTTCTGACGTTTCTGTACAGTCTCTGTATCGCCTGCCTAGTGAAGTGGAATCTAGACGGGATTTGGAACCGGGGACACACTACCTCCATCAATTGTCTAAATCCCACTGCACTAATGGCGGATACCGGACGCACGTCTAACACCAACATAGCAGTCAAGGCCTCAGTTCTACGTTTTGCTTCAGGATGACTGCTGTCGTACTTCATCCTCCTCGCTAAGGACTGTTGGAGGGTCAATTGTTTAGTAAAAGTAGTGGTGTTCCTACTTCCTCTCTGGGATGATGAACGACTCACAGCAGCAGCAACAGCAGCAGCGGCAGCAGTAGGCGTAGCAATGCAGGATCTTCCGGAGGAATCCCGGATAGGAGAGTCAGTCATGCCAGAGACATGGCCTGCAGAACTACTTCCGATCCTGACTAAGGAGGAAATTGACGAGGAGGGAGTTGACGGTGTGGTTTGCAGGCGCTTGGATACAACAGGACAACGGGATTTAGGTGTCCCTGGACTGCTTACGGTCTTAGCCAAAGTTTCTGAACTTGACAGTAACTTTTTATGAACGCGCTGCAGGTGCCGTATAAGGGAGGATGTTCCTAGGTGGTTAACGTCCCTACCCCTACTTATTTCACCTTTACATATGGTACATATGGCAAGACAGTTGTCCGGATTTGGATAGAAATATTGCCAGACCAAAGAGGTGGAATGTTTGGTCTTCTGCCCAGGCATGACCGTGATGGGCTTTTTCATCCCATGGACAATTGTCTCCCCCGGAGCCTGATTTAAACAAACCACATCACCATCAGAATCCTCCTCGCCAACTTCCTCCTCAGCGCCAGCTACACCAGTATCCTCATCCTGTTGTACTTCAACAGTGACATCTTCAATTTGCATATCAGCAAGTGGACTGTGGGTGCTCCTTTCAGCTCTTGCAGGGGGTGTGCAAATGGTGGAAAGAGCCACCTCTTCCCGTCCAGTGCTGGGAAGGTCAGGCATTGCAACCGCCACCACACTTGGACTCTCCTTGGGGATTTGTGATATCTTCTTAGAACGCACAGTTCTTCGCTGTGCTTTTGCCAGCTTAACTCGTTTGATTTTTTTAGCGGGAGGAGGGCTTCCATCGTCATGTGAAGCTGAACCACTAGTCATGAACATAGGGAAAGACCTTAGCCGTTCCTTGTCACTCGGTGTCATAAATGGCATATTGGCAAGTTTACGTTTCTCTTCAGATGATTTAAATGTTTTTTTTAAGGTCATTTTCCTGAACTTTGTCATTTGGGATTGTATATACCCTCTACTATGACATTGGGCATCGGCCTTGGCAGACGACGTTGATGGCATGTTATCGTCTATGTCATGACTAGTGGCAGCAGCTTCAGCACTAGGAGGAAGTGGTTCTTGATCTTTCTCTATTTTATTTTTATCGGAGAAAGTTTGGTCCTCAATTTATGTTATATCGATTTGATATATACGTGCGGCTAAGGCGCACACAAACACAGAAAAGATTTTTTTATTTGGTTTGGAGTGTACTTTGGGGGTTACAGCACCCTTTAATGGTCAAGCCAGCCGGCCCTTTACTTATGACACAGGCGCACGCTTGGCGCTGCTCGTTTGTTGATGCACGTGCGGCTACTGCGCACACAATTCACAAACACAGAAAATATTTTTTTATTTGGTTTGGACTGGAGTGTACTTTGGGGGTTACAGCACCCTTTAACGGTCAAGCCAGCCGGCCCTTTGCTTATGGGACACAGGCGCACGCTTGGCGCTGCTCCTTTGTTGATGCACGTGCAGCCACAGTGCACACAATTCACAAACACAGAAAATATTTTGTTATTTTTGTTGGAGACTAGTGCACTTTGTGGGTTACACCACGCTTTAAGAAATGAGCCTGCCGGCCCTTTACTTATGGGACACAGGCGCACGCTTGGCGCTGCTCCTTTGTTGATGCACGTGCAGCCACAGTGCACACAATTCACAAACACAGAAAATATTTTTTTATTTTGTTTGGAGTGCCCTTTGGGGGTTACAGCACCCTTTAACGGTCAAGCCAGCCGGCCCTTTGCTTATGGGACACAGGCGCACGCTTGGCGCTGCTCCTTTGTTGATGCATGTGCAGCAACAGTGCACACAATTCACAAACACTGAAAATATTTTTTTATTTTGTTTGGAGTGCCCTTTGGGGATTACAGCACCCTTTAACGGTCAAGCCAGCCGGCCCTTTACTTATGGGACACAGGTGCAAGCTTGGCGCTGCTCCCTTGTTGATGCACGTGCAGCCACAGTGCACACAATTCACAAACACAGAAAATATTTTTTTATTTTGTTTGGAGTGTACTTTGGGGATTACAGCACCCTTTAACTGTCAAGCCAGCCGGCCCTTTACTTATGACACAGGCGCACGCTTGGCACTACTTTGTTGATGCACGTGCGGCTACTGCGCACACAATTCACAAACACAGAAAATATTTTTTTATTTTGTTTGGAGTGTACTTTGGGGGTTACAGCACCCTTTAACGGTCAAGCCAGCCGGCCCTTTACTTATGACACAGGCACACGCTTGGCACTACTTTGTTGATGCATGTGCGGCTACTGCGCACACAATACACAAACACAGAAAATATTTTTTTATTTTGTTTGGCATGTACTTTGGCGGTTACAGCACCCTTTAACAGACAAGCCAGCCGGCCCTTTACTTATGGGACACAGGCGCACGCTTGGCGCTGCTCCTTTGTTGATGCACGTGCAGCCACAGTGCACACAATTCACAAACACAGAAAATATATTTTTATTTTGTTTGGAGTGTACTTTGGGGGTTACAGCACCCTTTAACGGACAAGCCATCCGGCCCTTTACTTATGGGACACAGGCGCACGCTTGGCGTTGCACCTTTGTTGATGCACGTGCAGCCACAGTGCACACAATTCACAAACACAGAAAATATTTTTTTATTTTGTTTGGAGTGTACTTTGGGGGTTACAGCACCCTTTAATGGACAAGCCAGCCGGCCCTTTACTTATGGGACACAGAGGCATGCTTGGCGCTGCTCCTTTGTTGATGCACGTGCAGCACACAATTCACAAACACAGAAAACATATTTTTTTTTGCACTTGGGGGGAGCACCCCTGATGGACAGAGCACCCCCTGGACAACACTACAGCACCTATTTAGGACTGGGACACTGCACAGGACTTTGGAGTGGACACAGCCCCTATGGACAACTGACTGCACAACACAGTCCAGCCAGCCCCTATGGACTTTGAAGGAGTGGACACAGCCCCTATGGACAACAGCAGCACAGCACAGCACAACACTACACTGCACTACACTACACTACACAGCCCAGCCAGCCCTAACTCCCACCCTCCCTCTTCACTGTCCACAGCCGAGTGAGAAAATGGCGCCGACGCGGGTACCTTATATAGGGTCCAAAACCCGCGAGACCCGGAAGGCGGGATGATGACGTTTTGCCTCAATTTCAGATCCGAGTCAGGCGGAAAAAGTCGAGCCTGGCTCGGATCGGCCTCGGATCGGGGGTGCTCGGGGGGGTTCGGATTTCAGAAATCTGAACCCGCTCACCCCTAATATATATATACTTTACATTAGAAAAACACTAAAAATACACCTGCATATTGCACATTTAGGGGGGTATACAATTAGCAGCACTACATTAGTGCTGCTAATTGATCGCAGCAGGGCTATCCAATTACCTCTGAAGTGCCGCCGACCTGATGTGTCCCGAAAAACAATCTACGATAAATGCCGTATTTTCACCACCTAAATGGTGGAAGAATTATCCTATTATTTCGACCAAAGTAATAGGATAGAGTGAGAAAAAAATCGCGGCTATCCAAAGTTTGGGGCTAATTGGATACTCCCCTTAGACTATGCAGTGCAAGAAAATGAAGCTGGACAATTCTATTAATGGCCCTCATTCAGACCCACTCGCAAGCGGGCGCACGTACGTTAGGCGTACGTACAAAAATATTTAAATTCAATGGTTCGCTCGTATTTTCGTTCGCATCTAAAATTCCTCCCTAAACTCTGACGACCCCTCCTCTAACTAACGAGCGTACGAAATAGCGAGCGTACATCCCCGAAATGGCTTGAAAGGAACGCACGCACACGTATAAACAGGAAGTGGCCTTGTCAGATGTCGATTACCTGCTCCTTTATTCTGCCTACCTCCATCAATCGTATCATGCCAATCAATGTATCAATTAGCTTAATTGTTTGTTTTTTTTCAACACAATGCAAGAAACTTTACTCTTGTCCGTGTTTGTGTTTACCCGCAGAATACGTACGGATGAAACATTCGCTTTTATTGTTCAAAAAACATGTGAACCACAATTAAACAATTGTACTATTGCTGTGGATCCCCGCATATTTCCCTGGGTTCATTTCTTTATTTAAATTTGCTTACGCATGTCACTGCATCAAGCCTATCCTAACTCTCCAGAGATTTCTGGCCCTGTCGAACACATGACTCATACACTAACCAATAAAATTGCTCCTGTTAATTTCCAAAATACATTAGCCAATCAGAAAATTTTTACACACTTTATCAAAAATGATTTTTAAGAAAAACACCATTGCCATCATGAGAGCCTCCGCATTCACCAGGCGTGAGCTGCTGGTGCTTACGGAGGTCATGGATCGCCGGATCACCAGCCAGCCAGAACCCATGACCAACCGGCAGAAGCGCTCCGCGTATGCGGAGGTACGGTCCCGCCTGCGGTCCTTCGGATCACGCCGCAACATCGGGCAGCTGGAGCGCAGGTGGTCCGACCTGCAACGGCGAACGCCCCGCTTGCTGGCATGCTTTCGCATGCAGATCCTGGCAAGTAAGTGTTATGTATTGTGGTTTTAATGTTTGTGTTTGTGGGGCAAACTGCGTGTGCATGTTTTCCTGTCTGTTCTATTTATTATTTGTACTCATATCTGCGTCTGCATGTTTTCCTGTCTGTTCTATTTATTATTTGTACTCATATCTGCGTCTGCATGTTTTCCTGTCTGTTCTATTTATTATTTGTACTCATATCTGCGTCTGCATGTTTTCCTGTCTGTTCTATTTATTATTTGTACTCATATCTGCGTCTGCATGTTTTCCCTCTTTTTCTGAATTTTTAATTCTACTGCTATTTTTTTTGGTTTTATTTTTTATTTTATTTTTTTTGTTTGTTTGTTTGCCCGGATTTGTCCATAAACTAAACGCAATTTATTTGACATATTTTAGGGGGACAGCCAAGACTCCGCCGTCAACGTCGGCGTTCCCGCCCACTCTCCCCAACCCCCAGCCAACACTCCACCCCAAATCTTTCCCCTATTCCCCACTCCTCCCCATCCTTCCCAGACCCTCTCCCGGAAATGTCGGGCCTCCTTCCCCTCCGTCCCACTTCCCCCTCAACTCCACCCACCCCTCTTCCAATTACCCCCTCCCCGGAGTCCAGCATAACTCCGCCCCATTCTTTGGGGAATGACGGATCCTCCGAGGAGGATCATGGAGGTTTGGCCGGAGCTCCCGATTTGTTTCCCGGTATGTTTTTTAATTTTTTTTTTTAAAGCACAAACTGTTTGTATGTAATCATGTGTCGTGCCTTTCTTCGTGTTTTTGTGGCTTGACTTTTGTTGATTGTGAAGGTTTGCCTTTACCTCTTCCTGGTGATTTAAGCATACACATATCATACCTGTGAGAATTTGTACCTAGGCCTTGTATTTTTGCCAGCCCACCCTTTTTATTTATGTTTTTGGGTTTAGGAGTGATTTGGGTTTTTTTTTATGTTTTTCTGTGGAGTCCCTATTGTTGTATTAACCCACACACTTTTCTCACCCACAGAGGAACAGAGGCGTCGGCAAGAGGTGGCGGATGTTGTGGGGCAGATGCGCCACCATGTAATCGGCCTTCTGGTGGCCCTCGACCGGCTGTCTGGCCTCCTTCGGCATTAGTTTTTTTTTTTTTGTTCTATTTGCCAAATAAATTTATTAAGACAAATATACGTTGTGGCTCATTTTTAAAAACCAAAACCAAGATAGTTTAGCCTGACATAAGTTCCTGCAAGGATTTCCCTTTTTTAAAAGTTAGATTGTGTTTTGTCTTTGTATGTCAAACAGACACCAGAAACACATAACAGTAACAATGTAATTT
Organism: Taudactylus pleione; assembly: GCA_031769625.1. Classification (NCBI taxonomy): domain Eukaryota; kingdom Metazoa; phylum Chordata; class Amphibia; order Anura; family Myobatrachidae; genus Taudactylus; species Taudactylus pleione. Next base: position 24,815,451 of record JAUIMM010000018.1, read on the forward strand.
CCCTTTTTGGGTGTAGTGTCAATTTCAGATTTCTACATTTTCCAGGTTCCTACTTGGTGCGCAAGCTGCTTAGGCCAATCTTACAAATCCCAAGGTTGGGCCAGGCTTCCTTTTGGTGTGGATTGGGAAGCTGAAAACATATTTCAGTTTTGCTCAACTGGCGTCAGTACTGGTTTACCCCTTAGTCAAATGTAACTTGTGTTAACCTGGTTACACTTGCTGTTAACGTCCCAAAAAAGGAAGACCATTTCACTCTTCAAACATTTATTGACAACATAACAGAGAAAACAAAGTGGTCACTCCCAAAAAAAATACACAGTGATAAATTCAAATACAACACATACCAAGAAATAATTAAATAAAAACACAAAATCAAGAACTGGTTGACGAAGGACCATGCCAACATGATTCCACAAACATGGCGTTGCGATATGGGTTCAAGAATATATGCCCAAAAGGACCAGATCCAGGTTTGGTAAGGGTAGCAGGAAGTAGTGAGCGTTGGAGTGCCAAAGATTATGTGAACAAACAGAAGATGGTGAGAAAATTAAAAATAAATTAGATGTTCGCCAAAAAACACAAACACATTAGGTATAAACACTGGAGTTTTGTTCAAACTTACCTAAAAAATCTGGCCACCACATCATCGCGTATGGCCCCCCCACATACTGACCTTCGACCAACCTCGGGGGGGCCATCCTCAGGTAAGGCATCCTCTGGCTGCATTGGGACACCACTCCTTATGGCAATGTTGTGAAATATCCCACACAGGACCACAATTTTCGACACCATATCCGGCACATACATGAGCTCGCCACCAGAGCGGTGGAGGCATCTGAATCGGCCTTTTAAAAGGCCGATACAGCGCTCCACCACTTGCCTGGTGGCTGTAATTGCGGAATTATACGCACTTTGTGGCCCTGGTGTGGGAGCCAAATAAGGAGTGAGCAGCCAGGACATGCAAGGGTATCCACTGTCTCCTGTGAACAAAAATAGACCACATCAGGAACACTGTGTATCAAGCTTAACATTGTTATGTACTAAAGGTCTCCACTTACCCAGAAGCCACGCATCACCAGCTTGTAGGTTGGTTAATTTCTGCCATATCCCTGATTGCCGGATGACGAAGGAGTCATGAGCACTTCCGGGTAATTTAGCATTCAGGGACAGGATCTGGAGGGAGGCATCACATACCACCATTACATTCAGGGAGTGATAGTGTTTCCTGTTTCTAAATATTGCCTCCAGCCGTGCTGGAGGCTGAAGTGGTATGTGAGTACCATCCACAACCCCTATGATGTGTGGGAAGCCAGCTATTTGGTAAAAATTGGCCTTGGCCACACTAAGGGCACCCATATCCAAAGGCATTTTAATAAAATGATGGAGGTGCTTGAAAAGTGCCTCCATCACTGCCCTCAGGATCCTGGAAAAGGAGGATTGGGAGATGCCCGCCACTATTCCCACCGTTGTTTGAAATGATCCTGAGGCACAGAAATGTAACACCGCCATAAATTGCGTCAGTGGTGGTATTGCTGTTGGACTGTCAATTTGCCGCTCAAGATCACTTTCTATTAATGAGAGAGTGTCTATGATGATTTTGGGAGGTAGACGGTAGCGTCTTAAAACCTCATCATCGGGCATTCCAAAAAGGGTGACACGTGTTCGAAATATCTGGGGCCTTGCATGCCTACGATGCCTACGCCTGGGACGAGTTTGAGGTTGGTCGTCTTCCGGGAGCAGGGCCAGAACAATTCGCCCCAGATCTACCTGAAATTCAAAGTTTACAATGTAAGGCTTTTGACCCACCCCAAAAGTAAGAAAAAACAACTTAGCTTTCTGATACCATCCATAGCTGCTTACATGCCGGGGTATTGTCATGATACGTATAAACTGTAAAAAAGCCAACAATGAGACTTCAAAAATTTAGAGGGTGTTTTTTTTGTTTAAAAATTGTTGCAAGCCAACACAGAAAATAGCGGAAAAACACATTTGGCCATCGATGAAAACTACATTGCACACCGTACGTCAAATAGGGTTCAAATGGACCCAAAAAATGGAAAAGGGAAAAGCAAAACTGGATTATATGATGAATAAGCCGTCAAAAATGCGGTCATTAATTCGCAAATGCAAGTCACTACACCAACAGTCAAAAATGCGGTCATTAATTCGCAAATGCAAGTCACTACACCAACAGTCAAAAATGCGGTAAATAATTCGCAAATGCAAGTCACTACACCAACAGTCAAAAATGCGGTCATTAATTCGCAAATGCAAGTCACTACACCAACAGTCAAAAATGCGGTCATTAATTCGCAAATGCAAGTCACTACACCAACAGTCAAAAATGCGGTAAATAATTCGCAAATGCAAGTCACTACACCAACAGTCAAAAATGCGGTAAATAATTCGCAAATGCAAGTCACTACACCAACAGTCAAAAATGCGGTAATTCATTCGCAAATGCAAGTCACTACACCAACAGTCAAAAATGCGGTCATTAATTCGCAAATGCAAGTCACTACACCAACAGTCAAAAATGCGGTAAATAATTCGCAAATGCAAGTCACTACACCAACAGTCAAAAATGCGGTAAATAATTCGCAAATGCAAGTCACTACACCAACAGTCAAAAATGCGGTCATTAATTCGCAAATGCAAGTCACTACACCAACAGTCAAAAATGCGGTAAATAATTCGCAAATGCAAGTCACTACACCAACAGTCAAAAATGCGGTCATTAATTCGCAAATGCAAGTCACTACACCAACAGTCAAAAATGCGGTAAATAATTCGCAAATGCAAGTCACTACACCAACAGTCAAAAATGCGGTAATTCATTCGCAAATGCAAGTCACTACACCAACAGTCAAAAATGCGGTCATTAATTCGCAAATGCAAGACAAAAAATGGACTTACCCAACTCGAATATATAAGATTTCCACAAAAAACTTCTTTGGGTCCGAAAACAAAAAAAAACTAAAAAAGATGAAATGAGTGTTAAACAAATTAACGAACCACAAAACAGAAGAATACACCAATTGGCCACAAATTTGAATGCACAAAACTTACCAAATCAGGAAAGGATGTTGAAAAAATGAAAAAAAAGCGAACGGAAAAACCAAAGAAATGTAGCAAAAACAAACAAAAAAACAACTCTCCAAAATCCTCCAAACGCAACCAACCAACCAAATCCAAACCACTTAACCGACAACACTCCAACAACCCCACCTCGAATCCACACACACCAAGCCATAAATAGTGTTTATTTTCCCGCACAAATTAAGGATGAATCATAGGGACGCACAATCAATGATGCGGCCACAAACTAAGGACGCATGTATAAATACGTCACGAAATCACATAGAATTTCTGGATGATTTCATGCTGGAAGCAGAGACATGGCTTCAAACCAGGGAAACAATGGTCAAAATTGCGGCGGTAAGGCCTTCATGCATTTTGTGTCAATGATTCTTTTAAAACATAATATTGTGCAAGTTGTGAAGTGGCTAAATCTGCATATTTACCCAAATAGGTGAGGAGGATGACATGGAAGAGACTGCTGGCCCCAGTCAACCCGCCAAAGCTGCCAAAAAAAAAAGGCAGCCACATTTCACAAGCAAGGAGATGGAGGTTTTGATCCAGAAGTGCGTTGACATCCTGCCCCAGGCAGCCAGGAATATGAGCCAAAGCCAGAAGTGGAGAATGTGGGAGGAGGTCGCCGTTGCTGTCAATAGGGTGGGTGATTATGTCCGTCTAGCCCGGGATGTCAAACGGCGGTAAGTAAACACTTTCCCATCCTATAAACAAACCCCATTGTAAAAAAAAGGATAATGGTTCCAAATTCATTCCACAGATGGGCAGACTTCAAATATCGTCTCAAACAAAAACTTGCCGACAGGGCTAGGCATGCAAGGGGGACAGGTGGGGGTCCCACCCCTGTGTCATTGGAGTTGACAGACTTAGAAGAGATGGCACAGGGGTGTGTGCAGGCTGTGGAGGTGTTTGGCGTGTCCAACATGGATACGGACATGCCAGACTTTGCGGCTCCTCATGTTGGCCAAGGTAAGTCTTGTGATGTCACCAACTCAGAAATGCTATTGTGCCAATATGTAGATTCTAATGTGAGTATTTTCTCCAATTTCCTAACAGAGACAGAGGCGGATGAGTCTGCTCCAGAGGGGAGCCTTGGCCGCAGAATTTCTGCTGACTCTGCAGGGGAGGAACCAGTACATCCGGCTGAGGACCCTGCAGAAGCCAGTCCAGGGCGTGCCCCCTCGCAGGCAGTGGGCCTCCTCACAGAACTCAATTTTAAATCGGATTGCCATACGGAGATTCTGCAGAGGATGGACGCCAGTCTGATACGGGTGGCTGAGGCCCTGGAGCAAAATGCTGCGGCCAACGTGACCATTGGTCAGGCCCTGGCGGAAAATACCAGGGCCAACATCCGCATCGCCGATGCCCTGGAGCAGCTCGTTCGCCAGCACATGGTGGAGCCGACCTCCCTTCCTGCCGGAACATCCGGATCCTCCACCTCTGGCACAACATCAGGCAATCCTCCAAATGTGCCTAGCCCTGTGCCTAGTCCAGAGGCCACAACATCTGCCTCTGGACAGGCCAGCCCGATGGCATCCCGGACCCGGTCTGGCGCCCACCCTCACCCAGCCAAACGGGCGAGAAAACGGTGACAGCAATGGCGACTTTTCCCACTTTCCTTCTGTGCTTGGCTCATATTCCTTTCTGGTCAAAACTTCCCTCTCCTTTCTTGTGAAATGTTTTTAAATTTTGTATTTACGCTTATGTTAGTAGTTATGTTTTTTTTTTTTTTGGATCAAATATCTTGGCCACAAAAAAAGGCAATACAATATTAGGCCAATTTGTTTGTGTGTAAACAATAAATTAAAAACAAAACACTGACATTGTATTGTGACATTATTGTACAAATGGGTTACATTTAATCCTGGCCTTAAACGCAAAAACTGACCCTCTTTAAAAAAAAAAAAGGCCTCTTTAAGGAACGTTTAAAAAATCACATAGCGATGCAAATTCCACAGTAAACCAAAACAAAGGGGAGCTAATTAAAAGATGATGACATTATTGTTACAATAGGCCATAACCACCAAATTGTGGCCAAAATAAAACCCCAAAAATGTACGCTAATTGATTGTGTAATCATGACATTAGCAGCTCTGATTTCCACCTGCGTACGCTTTTGTGCTATCCCAATAAACTGCTTTCCAAACACATACCAAGCCGGATTTCAATCCAACACTAATTACTTTACTGACCAGCCGCGATTAATCGCTGCACCATCGTGGAGTCCCGGGACGGAGGAGAAGGCCATCGCCAATGTGGTCGAGTAATCCTGACCCTAAGCTGTGCGAGCATTTTGAAGGGAAAGCGGATGTTTCAGTGACGTATGAGACGGTCCGAACACATTTGACGTTTGCATCTGCTAATGTATGTACGCCCCAAAAACGCCTCGCCACGCCTGCGTTTTTTCATCTCCACCCCCGTCAACACCCAAAAACGCCCTGTTCTGTCAATCACATTTGACATGTCACTTCCTGTACGCTATTTTAGGAACGAGAGAAAAAAAGCTCGCAATCTGCCGTACGCACATGCGCGGTGTAACACCGACGCATGCGCGGTTAGTCAACATCGGAACGCAACGAGCGTACTGTTGTTAACGTGCGGCTCTGAATGAGGGCCAATGTTTCTAAATCCACCTTATCCATGGCACTGGACTCACTCATTATCATGAGCTGTTAGATTTCTGACTTTGCTATTGATATTGATTTTATAGTACTTACATTACTGTGTAAAACACATGTTTTTGTTTTTATTATGTTGAATGATTGCATAGATAGTAGATACAGGTTGTTTTAAGAGAATTCTTTGCTGCTGTAACTAAATTATTTTCTCGGCCATCATTTCTCATCCCATCTTCCCCATGTCTATTAAATCGGGTGTCATCAATCACCACCGCGTCATCGTTATTACTTAACTTAACAGAGCTTTACTTGTGATTACTGTCAGTAATACAATGGCCAATTTAAGGCTAGCTTCTTTATTATTGTCTTCATCATAGGTGGCAATGACAGGCAATGCATTATCAATAATATTACCATCATGACACCAAGCAGAACAGAATTATAGGTGACGCTTTGGAATTTGGGCTGAGAGAAAAAAAAATGCAAACTGACTGATGCTTCACCATCATCATCATTACCTCCACTTTCAACTTACATAATTTTATCTTTTCCTAAATATATGTATCTGCCCCTTCTTGCTCTGTCTGCCTCTTAACATCATCATTAAAATGATGTCTCGGAACAAAACCTTGTATGAGCTCTTCAGAATTGGGTTATTGTACACTGTGGGCTGCCAGCACTGTTGGCTTTCTTAGTCATTGACAAGTGTGAATTATGTGACGTAGTGACACTAATAAATATATTGCACTTATTTATTTCTTATACCAAATGCTGCTGTTGCCTGGGAGTTTATGTCAACATCTACAAGGATGCTCTATAAGGACAGTATATCTTCAGATTTTCAAGTTTTAGCTGCTGCTAAGGATCTAGAGGATTTGTTCTTTAAACTTTTAATTCCACCGATGAGTAAATCAGAACTTATTTGGCTCATCTTATTAACGCTTCTTTCTCATTAACCTCATCAAAGCTAGATTGATTTATTTTGCGATTGCTTTAAGTACCAGTACTGCAGCTTTATCCCTTTGTCTATAATTATCTAATATCATTAGTCAATTGCTTTATGTTTTGGGTCTGCATTTTTTTTATCACACTCTTTTTCTGTTTTGGGAATGTTTCAGTGATATTGTTATTATTACTTTATTATTATTGAGAATGGTGGATCAGTTCTGCAAAATTTACAATTACAAAACTAAGATGATTATGAAATGTAGCAGAACCGGGGCAGAGCAATTGACACATGGATCAATAGCTGTGGCCAGAATTAATAAACAGTATAATAGTAAGTCATCAGAAACACTAAGGTCTCTATTTATTAACATTATTTTTACTAAAATAAAGTGAAAAAGGGTGTTTTCACACCCTTTTCACCTGATTTTAGTATCACCTAAATTTACTAAAGGGCAATTGGAGTAGAATTAATAAAATTCTACTTCAAGCCCTAATTATCACATATTTGTAGTAATTAGATTGCATTTCCCATAATTGTAATGGGAATGTGCTCTGCCTGAGATTTACTAAAAATAAATTGTGAAAAAATAGCAGGGGAAGCCCTGTGATAATAACGCCACCTGGAGGTGCTGTTATGCAGGCTTTTCCCCGGTTACTGGACGCCTGTTCTGCTCTAACAGGCAGAGCAGAGCCTGGAGCCGGCCCCAGTGATCCGCTGTGTGGTCTAAACCAACCACACGCTGATCACTGCTAAAAAGAAAAAGAAAAAAAAACTTACCTGACTCCAGGGCTGGTGATCGGTGCTAGGGTGATATCCTCCGAAAAATACAGTGATAATAAGGCTGCAGAGGGGATTCGCAGGGACAGAGCTTTATCGCAAGCTCTGGGCCTGATTCAGAGCCGAACGCTCTGACCAGAGCGCTCGCTCTGAATCAGGGCCCTCCTCCATGAAAATGGAGCGTCCTCCTGGACGCTCGCATAGCTGTGGGTGACCACCTACAGCTTATGCGAGTGTCCATGAGGATAGTCGCGATGGTCAAGACCATCGCGACCATCGGGCTTGCGATGGAGACCCTGCGGTGGGGTCTCGCTGCCGCAAGCCCTGGAGTGATTTTGGCTCTATCAGAGCCAAAGTCACTCCCACTGACATCACTAGTGATGTCAGTGGGGCCGGCTTCAGACGGAAGGCGTTCCCATGGGAATGCCTCCGTCTGGCAGCCACGCCCCCGGCACACCCACCAAAGGGGGCGTGCTGTCAATCAACATCGACAGCACGCCCCCTTTGGTGCGAGACCCGGAGCGACGGAGAGTCCGTCGCTATCCGGGTCTCGCGCATGCGCAGTGGGGCAACATCGACCCGCTTGCGAGCGTCCTGCACTCGCGAGCGAGTCTGAATGACCCCCTCTGTCCCTGCAAGAGATTTTCAATAAATCCCTGTGATATTGCCTGAATTCGCAATGTGAATTCAGTCAGTAATATCACACTACAATCTGCAGTTTAATGCGGATTGTAGTAAATAGAGCCATAAGGCTTTTCACAATGCCCAGTGGCGGGCTGGGCCGGGAGGCAGGGTGCCATGTGCCCCCCGGGCCGCAGCGTCATGCGGGCTGTGGCAGTCTGTATCACTGTGACACAGACTGCACCGCGTGTGTAGCACTGACCGGACGGAGTTCGGGCAGCGCTACACAAGTGACAAACACACAGCCGCCGGCTCCGCAGCTGTGTGTTTGTCGTAAGCAGCAGCCAATGAGAGTCTGTCAGACGCTCATTAGCTGCTTCTGCGCCCACTGCAGGAGCCGCTCCATCTTCCGGCTCCTGCAGTGGGCAATGGGAGAGGCGTCATGAAATCATATGACGTCTCTCCCATAATGCCCGGGAAGGACAGACGGAGGAGCGGATGGTGACGGCGGGAGCGGGGATTCAGGTAAGTGGGTTTTTTGGTTTTTTTTTACTACGTGTGTCTACTGGGGGGGAGGCTGGCACTACAAGGGGGAGACCACTACTGGGGGCTCCACAAGGGGGGAACCACTACTGGAGGCACTGCAAGAGGGGGACTACTACTGATGGGGGCAATACAAGGGGGGGACTACTACTACTGAGGGCACTACAAGGGGGGGAACTACTGGTGGCACTACAAAGGGGGAACCACTACTGGACTGGGGGCACTACAAGAGGGAGGGACTACTACTGGGGGCACTACAAGAGGGAGACCACTACTGGGGGTACTACAAGGGGGAGATCACTACTGGGGGCACTACAGGGGGGGGCACTACTGGACCACTACTGGGGATTATAACTGGGGGGGATTATAACTGGGGGCACTTCAAGGGGGGGACTACAACTGGGGGGACTACTACTGGGGGCACTACAATGGGGGGGACTACTATTACAAGGGGGGACTACTACTACTAGAGGCACTACAAGGGGAGGGGACAACTACTAGGGGCACTGCATAGGGGAGAGGGGACTACTACTAGGGGCACTACATGGGGGGGAGGGGACTACCACTGGGGGTACTGCATCGAGGGACCACTGCTGGGGGCTCTATAAAAAGGGCAATACTGGGGGTACTGCATAGGGGGGAGACTACAACGGGGGCCACTATTTAAGGGGCACTGCATAAGGGTTACCACTATTGGGGGCACTGCATGGGGTGTGGACTGCTACTGGGGGCACTATATAAGGAGCACTGCATAGGGGTACCACTAATGGGGGCACTATATAAGGGGCTTACTACTGGGGGCACAAGGGGCACTGCACAGGGGGGACCACTACTGGGGGCACTGTATAAGGGGCACTGCATAGGGGGATCACTACTGGGGGCACTACTCGAGGCCTGCATAAGGGGATCCTCTCCTGGGGCACAGGGGGCACTGCATATGGGCACCATGATGGGGCTGTTTCTAATCTTTATTTTTCCTTTACATTAATCCCATTAGGACCCGCCTCCTCCCTGGAACACTTGAGGGGGGGGCGTCGTAGCATGCATATTCTTCGGGCACCCTGGCTACACGCTACCCCTCTGCCAGGGCCACCTGCTTGCATTTGCCCCCCAGGCTAAAAGTTGCCAGCCAGCCCCTGACAATGCCCATCTTTTTTTCCAAGCAAGCTGAACTTATGACTCTCTGTGACAAGGCAGCCGAGATGGGGGTTTGAGGTGTGTGTACTGGGTGTGTCATTGTGAAATGTACCTAAAATGACCTTCAGTAAAGCAGAAATGTATCTCTTCGGAGGGAAATGATTTGCAGGTACTCAATTCATGATGATAATGAAGACCGCAGGCCATGTCTGATTGGTCAAATGTGTCTAAAGCCCATACCTCAGCAATCACAAAAATAAAAGATTCACACAGTCTGTGATTTGTTTTTTCATCAATTAAAATATTCCCCAATCCACTAATCTGTGCCCATACATTACAGATATTTTTTCCTTGATTTGCAGATAATTTTCAGGAAAGACAGATCTACCAATCTTGAAAGCCTCATCATTTTACAAGTAACGATCTGCAAATCTGCTGATTGTTACCATACACTAGCAATCTACAGCCTAGATTGATCTGTGAAATCCAACATGTTGGACAACCTGATTTGATCTGTGAAATCCAACATGTTGGACAACCACAATTTAAATAGTTTGCGTCATCTGTGGATCTTTTAAAATGTGTTAGCAAGTAATGAACACATCTGTGGCCCAACTAGTAGATCTGCAAAGCAAGCACTTTTAGGGATCAAGGACTGAGTTTGGGAACCACTAAAACTCAGGGCCTGATTCAGAGCCGGACGCTTTTTTAGAGCGCTCGCTCTGAATCAGTGCCCGCCTATTGTATTTTTAGAGCGGCCTCCTGGCCGCTCGCATAGCTGTGGGTGACCACCCACAGCTAGTGCGAGTGGCCGGGATGATGGTCGCGATGCGAGCGGGTCTGAATCAGGCCCTCAGTGTGTTTGGACGGGGAAGGCTACCCATAAGTTTATTAGTGTGAACTTAAAAGTGTTAATTTTATATTTGCTACTGGTTCATTTTACACATATACTTTAAGCTACTGTATTTGGGTACATAGGGCCAAATGTAGTAGGGTGAGAGTTTGGAAAACGTGAGGTTTAGCAGTAAACTCTCACACTTTTTAAACTCGCACAATGTAATAGAGTCCGAGAACATGCAACCTTGTACTGTAGGTTTTTAGACTTAAAAAACTCTCAAACTCTTATGGCCCGTACACACGGGACAATCAGACAACGATCAGATATCGTTGTCTGATTGTCCTGCATGTGCTGGACAATCACATGCACCAACCACAAAACTACTATAACGACCCACTATCAACGATCGTGGGTCCCTATAGTAAACAGGCTAACCTGGTTGATATCGATCAGGTTGGCCTGTATGTACGGGCGATGGTCAATATCAATATATGGTTGTTTTGTTGTTGGAGGGGGCTAAAAAAAGGATGATATAAACGATCAAACGATAAACGATATCATTATCATTTATATCGTCCTTTTTATTTAACCGTGTGTATGCACCATTATACAGATGTTTTTCCATTTTGAAGATAAATCTCAACCAATGTGAGAGGTTACTGCTAAACTCTCACATTTTCTAAACTCTTACCCTATTACATTGGGCCCTTAATATCTGCATTCCCTGGCCATATACTGTAATGTATATTAAATGTGTACTGCAGTGGCGGAACTAGAGGTGCAAGAATATTCTTTGGGCCCCCCTATGCAGTGCCCCAGTAGTGGTCCCTCTGTGCAATGCACCAGTAGTGGTCCCCCCATGCAGTTCCCCTTATACAGTTCCCCCAGAAGTGGTCCCCCCTACGCAGAGCCCCCAGTAGTAGTCCCCCCTATGCATTGCCCACAGTAGTAGTCCCCCCTATGCAGTGGCCCCAGTAGTAGTCCCCCCTAAGCATTGCCCCCAGTAGTAGTCCCCCCTATGCAGTGCCCCAGTAGTAATTCCCCCTATGCATTGCCCCCAATAGTAGTCCCCTCTATGCATTGTCCCAGTAGTAATCCCCCCTATGCATTGCCCCCAGTAGTAATCCCCCCTAAGCATTGCCCACAGTAGTAGTCCCCCCTATGCAGTGCCCCAGTAGTAATTCCCCCTATGCATTGCCCCCAGTAGTAGTCCCCCCTATGCAGTGCCCCAGTAGTAATTCCCCCTATGCATTGCCCCCAATAGTAGCCCCCTCTATGCATTGTCCCAGTAGTAATCCCCCCTATGCATTGCCCCCAGTAGTAATCCCCCCTAAGCATTGCCCCCAGTAGTAGTCCCCCCTATGCAGTGCCCCAGTAGTAATTCCCCCTATGCATTGCCCCCAGTAGTAGTCCCCTCTATGCATTGCCCCAGTAGTAATCCCCCCTATGCATTACCCCCAGTAGTAATCCCCCCTATGTAGTGCTCCCAGTAGTAGTCCCCTATGTATTGCCCCCACTAGAAATCCCTCCTATGCATTGTCCCCAGTAGTAATCCCTCCTAGACAGTGCCCCCAGTAGTAACCCCCCTATTCATTGCCCCCAGTAGTAATCCCCTCTATGCAGTGCCCCCAGTAGTAGTCCCTCTATGCAGTGCCCCCAGTAGTAATTCTCCCTATGCATTGCCCCAGTAGTAGTCCCCCTATGTATTTCCCGCAGTAGTAGTCACCCCCATACAGTGTGCCCAGTAGCGCCCCCCCATACAGTACCCCCAGTAGTGCCCCCCTATACAGTGCCCCTAGCCTCCCCCTATTACAGTGCCCCCAGCAGCGGCCACCATCCCCATACAGTGCCCCCTCATAAAGTGCCCCCAGTAGCAGCCCCCTATGCGGTTCCAGTCTCTGTGTCCCCTTACACACACACACACACTTAAAAATGCAACTTAACTGATCCCCGCTCCTGCTGACGACCAACGCTGTCCGCTCCTCCAGGCCCGCTATCGATCTGCACTATGGAATGGGAGAGACGTCATCATGATGTCTCTCCCATCACCCGCTGCGGGGGGAGCCAGAAGGCGGAGCTCATGAGTGAGCTCCTGCCAGCTCCATTCGTGGACGATGCAGCAGCCAATGAGAGTCTGTCTGACTCTCATTGGCTGCTATAACAAACACACAGTGTAGTGCAGACCTCTACTCACTGCGGTCTGCCCTACACCCCTGCACCACCGCTAGTTCCACCCCTGGTGTACTGCCTTTTTTCAGCATATTTTGTACTCACACCTCATATCATGTTCCTGGCACATCTACTCCTGTTACTTACATGGGTAGGGAGACACATTTGCTATCTATGCAAAAAGTAATAATAAACACTACTAATTAATACATTCAGGTTCAACAAATCTGGATCAAATGTATAAATGTCAACTGATTTAGTTAATACATTTCAATGCTGTGCTAGTCCTACACTGAGAAGACACAAAGCAGGAAAAAATTGATCGGCATCGTCCCAAATTTATTTAAAGACTATAAATTCAGTGAAATGCGAATTTACAAATAGAATGCAGAATACTGTGAAAAATATCCCTTTTTTCTCCTAAAAAGGCGGCTTGGTTAAGACACATTTATGTCTTAAATAAATCATGAGAGTTGAGCAATCTATCATTATTTCATGTGTCAGTATCATACATTTTATTTTTACATTGGTAGAAATTTGCCTATAAATGTGATTTTAAAGTGCGCCAGGAAAAAGATAAAGGTACCCCATTGAAATTATTAGCCAAGAACACCCCTTCTGAAGGCGTGGGAAAAAAAAGAAATCATTTTACAAAGGGAGGGGCGATTTGCCCTGCCGTCCCTCTCTAAAGAGGCAATAATAAGCATTAAATCTTATTTTAACATTGTAACCTTGTGTCTTGCAACACAAAATTATTTTTGTATTAATGCTTAAAATGAAGCACACAAGTGCCCTTACTTATCAGACCCACCACATTCCTCCCATCTATAAATGATAACTTTTGTAGTTTTATGAAAATTGGATGCATATTGCTTCTGAACTGTGGGCCTGATTCAGAGCCGCTCGTAAGCGGCCGCTCGTTCGCTCCGTGCGATGTTCACACATCTGCGCATGCATATGGGTCGTAATGCGCATGCGCCAACCAGTCAGTGCGGTCGGAAATCGTGTGTTTGCAAAATAGCGAGTGCCTGCTAATTTGAGTGACAGGATGAGGCGTTTGTGGGTGGTAACAGTGGAAGGTGCTTGAAAACGGGGAGTGGAGATCCAAACGCAGGTGTGCCAAACGGTCAAAACGGGCGTTTTAAGGGTGTGCATAATTAACAAAGCAGCGTCATCGGCCACGTCACTTGGTTGTCTCTTAGCCTGAACTGTTCGCATGATTGCGGTAGGAAATTCCAACCACAAGCACTGCGAGCAGTTCAGACGCCTTTCGATGTACTCGATTAATCTAATAAATAGCGGAGATAACATATGATGCGAATGGCCAGGGGGCGTGTTTACAAAATAACGAGCGCATATTTCGTTCGCTCGCTCAGACATAGAGGCGTCAACAGACCGCAAAGAACGAGCACTCAATTTAAATAGCCAGCCCCTTTTTCTGAACGAGCGAGCGCAAATAGCGTCCGGCTCTGAATCAGGCCCTGTGTGCACGGAACAAATGCGTATAATTCCTCATAATCAGAGTTGCATGGTTCTTGTAGTGCATCATCATCATCATCGTGAGTGAGCACTTGCCCATATCCAAACTTGGAGCAAAAGATATGCCTGGAAAACAGTAACCCCTCTTCAGTTGCAAGTGTAAATGAAAGTAAAATGAGTACAACTTTGCATCGCCTTTACACTCAATTCCATAGCATGTGTAGTGTGAAAACACGCAACATACACTCCATCAACCCTGCATCAGAACCAATATGCACATGCAGTGGCGGAACTCCTGGATACAATGGAGTCACTTGCCGCCGGTTGTCAGCCCAGAAGGGGGCACCCGGCTCCATTGTCACCCTTCCGTTTTACCTGCTGCTGAGGAACAGAGGAGCCGCTGAGCGTTGATCAGCAGTGGCGCTCCTCCTCCATGACCTGCTGCTGCCGAAGTGCTCTATGGTCGCGAATGTCACGTAGCATGTGACCGCCACGACCCACCTGAGCCCATACGCGCACACAGGGGGGTTTCTGAGTATCCAGAACCTCCCCTGCCCATTGATCAGTAAGTGTATTGCGGACCACATTGAGTGCGGTCATCACTACACAGTAACAAACACTCCCCCGGCAGCGATGTGTTTGTTTTAGCAACCAATGAGAGTCAGACAGTCTCTCATTAGCTGCTGCATCCACGGAGGGAGCCGGGCTGGAGCTCACTCATGAGCTCCGCCTTCCGGCTCCTGCAGTGGTGATGGGAGAGACATCATGACGTCTCTCCCACAGTGCCGAGCGGAAGGACAGAGGAGCGGACGGTGGTGGGCACAGGAATGGGGATTCAGGCAAGTAATCTGTGAGTGTCCTGTGTTATATATGTAAGGGGCACTGCAAAGGGTAACCACTACTGGGGGCACTGTATAGGGGGACCACTACTGGGGACACTGTATAAGGTGCACTGCATAGGGGGGACCCACTACTGGGGGCACTACATAGGGGGCACTGTATATGGGGCACTACTGGGGACACTGTATAAGGTGCACTGCATAGGGGGGACCCACTACTGGGGGCACTACATAGGGGGCACTGTATAAGGGACACTACTGGGGGCACTGTTTAAGATGCACTGCATAAGAAGCACTATTGGGGGCACTATATAAGAGGAATTACTGGGGGCACTGCATAGGGGGACCACCACTGGGGGCACTGTATAAGGGGCACTACTGGGGGCACTGCATTGGGGACCACTACTGGGGAAACTACATAGGGGAGCACTGTATATGGGGCACTACTGGGGGTACTATATAAGGGGCACTACTGGGGGCACAGTATAAGAGGAACTGCATAGGGGGACCATACGGGAGAACAGCCAGACCCAGCCCAGCATATAAGCAGTGTGGCAGTAAAAAACATAGTAAGTGCAAGCCAAGCCCTATGATAATGAGGCGGCAGCATCTGGCACAGGTGCGGAGGGGTGGTAAATTTAAATTTTTGGGGGCACCAACATTTACCTTGCCTCCGGGCAACTGGGATGAAGTTCCGCCACTGTGCGCATGATGACACAAAACAACATTTGTATTTTCAGAAATTACCCTTATTATATTTCACGTTATAGAATTATATATTAAAACATATTTTGTATTTTTTAATTTTAATGTGTGATTCCTGTAAATGAGCAATCAGATAAATCTGAGAACAGGAAGCCGACAGTGACAGAGCAAGAAGCCACCGATCTAACTATACAAACTCCCTTCGCTAAAACAAAGAGAACACCACTTAAGAAACAATACTGGCATAAATGGGTCTGAAGAAGCGGGCAGCGTACTAGTGAAATGCGTAACTTTAGTTTATGAAATTTATCTTCTATAGTCCTCATTCAAGATGATGTTTTCCTTCATTGTGACATCTGAACCGACTACCATAAACTTTTATATAAAATTTAAAGCCATTTATAAAAAGTGTTACCGGGCATTCAATTGGTAGAACCTGTGCCAAAAAGGATCTTCCCTATTCTATAAAGAATCAAGGAACAGCAGACAATAATATTGTGGTATGTTGAAAATGATACGAAAAGATGGATCTCTGGTGGATGCTGAGTTATTGTAAATGAGACAATCTTGGATTATGAGATTTGTTACAGAGATAGGGAGATATTTTCTCCATGTTTGCCAGATGTTAGATCTTGTTGTATAGTAAATAATAAATCTTATAGGCATTCTCTTTAACCAGAGATGAAATCCTTACCATGGACTAGTTATTATCGTCCAATAGACAACCCAAGTCCTTTTGTGTTTCAGAATGTCAGTTTGGTAGTGAGGATTGTCGAGGTACAAATTTTCAAATTGAGTAAAGGGTCTAGCTATGTGGTAGGAGGGGAGGGAATCTTTCTCCTGCATGTACTGTATGCTAAAGGAATTAGGTCAAATGTATCCTGTAAGGTATCCAGGGAAGGGCAACAATTAGAATCAAGGATGTCATTACCACGCTAAAGCCCTGTTCAACCCATGAACGGAAGCGCAGTCAAAAACGACCCAGAGGAAGGGGGATTGTCTGGGTTCTCACAGAGGGGGTTCTCCCATTGCCAATGGCAAAGAGGAAACATTCAAGATGTATCCATTTTAGGACATGTGATTTTGCAAACCAAGCAGCTGTGTGACTGAGGTACTGTGGGTAGCAAAATAGTAAAGTAGGATATCCAGAAACTACCCCCTACCCCCACCATTGGCAGTAACTCTGCATGAATTAAATAAGCTTGTGCACAGGAGGGAAATTTTCCACATACAGCGAGTCATAATGGTTAGTAATGTATATCCCCATGTACTTAAATTTGGAGCTTCTCCATGGGAAGTTTTTAGGTGCTGAGTGGGTGTGTTAATGGGTGAATAGGTTGTTGGGTGTGGGTGCTGTGTGGGAAAATCTTTATGGGAGCTGGTAGGGTGGATGAAAGTGTTAATGGGTGCTGAGAGGGTTAAATATTAATGGAATGAGAGGAATAGGTTATTGCATTCTTAGGGGTGGATTGATGGGTTTTGTGGAAAATTATTTAATAGGGGCATAATGGGTTCATGGAAGAATGGTTTATTGAGGGGAACGGATGGGGGAAGGTAATGGTTGCTGAATGGGTTAATGGGTGCTAACAGGATGTGTGAATAGGTTGCTGGGGTTAAATTGGAGTATTACATGGGGAGGAGATGAAGGGGCATATTGGGTGCTCTGAGTATACAACAGTGTTTAATAGATTTACAGATAGGATGTGTGATGTGTAGGTTATGTCGAAACCGGATAATTGGCTGAGACAGGATCGGTGTAAAATTAGTTCGGGGCGACGCCATTTTGAGAACGGCAATGAGACGCCATTTTGCAACTGGCCGCCCAGCGCCATTTTAGTGAAACTCGCCATTATAAGTACATACGGCGATGCTATTATATAACGTCGTGCGATTCCCACGCAATAGAAAGAAGTTAAAAGTCCTCACCATGTAAATACAGACAGTCATTAAAAACACATAGTCGCACAGCGCTAACTAGCGTCTTTTCCCAATTCCTCATTACTTACACACTGCACACTTACATAAAAGGTTCCCTACAGATTTCCGGTATCATCGGTGAGAAGATTGCAACATGCGTCTGCAAACTACGGACTATAGAGAGTTAAAACATTAAAATGTACTCTATAATGTTATCAGCTTAGATTAGCATGCAGTGGGAAAAAGGACACAAAGGGTTGTTGGAGGCTGTTTGTGTCCATTCGAATTGACCTATGAACTATCCTGTAACAGAAGCACCTCTAAGAAGAAATAATGGAATCATGCCAAACTTGTCTATTGTATTGCCTATCCCTGTAAAGAGTATATATGTGCGCTCTCTGAACCCAGTCTTGAGTCTTCTTGCTGTGCTGTTGACTGAGGTTTCTATTGCTGATGCCGGTATCTGGGTCCAGAGCGTGTGCGTATGTAACAACTGTACCTTGGGTCTGTATGATTTATTTGCGCTAATTGTCTTTAGATCCCAGCGTGTAACCATCTGTTTTTATAGTGAATAATAACTTTTTGTGCTTTGGAATCACATTCAAAGTCTGAAAGCATTTATTTACTGTGCGACTCATTACGCTAAATAGCGACAATTTTAGAAGGTATAGGCAGGATTTTAGAAGGTATAGACAGGATTGCATAGAGGTTTTAATTAGGTATCCATAGTTAATGCAAGGGCGAATTGGGAACTAAATGTGGCCCTGAAAAAAAATTCTAGAAGTGGTCTCTTGTGGGCGGCACCAAATCAATTGTAGGCGGAATTAGTATATCACTACGGAATCAGTATGATATCCCGGCTGCCGCATGGCCAGGAGTTAGGCACCCCGGGGGGGTGCCTAACCCTAAGTCCCCCCCGGGGGTGCCTAACCCTAGCCCTCCCTCCCCCTAGCCTAACCCTAACCCTCCCGAGGGGGTGCCTAACCCTAACCGTCCCAAGGGGGTGCCTAACCCTAAGTCCCCCCCGGTGCCCTAAACCTAACCCTCCCCCCGCGGCTGTCGGGGAAATGACAGGCATCTAGATATAGACGCCGGTCATTTATCCCATGCCGGGATAAAGCAGTCGGGAAGCCGGCTGTCGGGAATCCGGCAGCCGGCTTCCCGATTGTTTACCATCACTACACCAGGAATCATCAGTGAGAGACAAGGCTAAAGCAAGTAATGGCAGATGGAGTTACACCAACAAAATAGGAAGCATGTCACAATAATCTGTAGAGAGACAAGTTAGAGAGAGAGACATGGGAAGAAAGTGTCGGGATGGGAGAAAAAGAGGGCGGGGTGGGCAGAAACAGGAAAACAACAACAGCCAATCAAATAACATCATATTTATATTGCATTTTACTGTATAAAATGAAAGCAAATATTTAATTGCTGCTAAGGCTTACATTAAATCACCAAATTATTAAATAAGCCTCTTTGTGTTCTTTAATATGTTGAGTATATTGTCATTTTGAGGCAATGATTACATGAGACACGTAAAACAATCTACATCATTCTAATTAATAAGTGTAACAATTCTGCAACCATTAACACGTGTACGAATTCTACAACATTCCACAAAATATTCCTAATGTGTGGAGCAACTAGGCATACCCAGTGGAAAATCCTAACCAGGATAGGGCAGTAATGGGTAGGGTAAGGTTTAGAGTGCGGTGAGGGGCAGTGCTTAAAGTGGTCCTAGAGAAGTGGTGGAACTCACTGCCCCCCCTCTGTGCTTTTTCAGTAAAGGAACAGTACACGCTGAAAAAAAGGGCGTTGTCTCAAAAGAAAGGGGCGTGGTCACGCAATAGTATTTCCAATTCAAATTACGCCACACATTAGCACAATCTTGATTCACATTACACCACATAGTAGTGTCCCTTATTCATGTATGACACACAGCAGTGACCCTTTTATACAATGCCCACATTTGTGCCCCTTATAAAAAAATGCCCACAGTAATTCTGTCCCTTATACAATGCCCACAACAGTAGTGCCCCTTACACATAATGCCCACTGTAGAGGTGCCCCTTATGCAATGCCCCACAATAGTGGTTGTGCCCCTTATGCAGTGCCCACAGTAGTGGTGCCCCTTATGCAGTGCCCCCAGTAGTGGTAGTACTCCTTATGCAGTGCCTACAGTGGTATGCCCCTTATGAAGAGTCCACAGTAGTGGTGCCCCTTATGCAGTGCCCCTAGGAGTGGTGCACCTTATGCAGTGCCACCATTAGTTATCCCCATGTAATAGTGCCCCTAGTAGTAATGCCCCTGTAGTAGTGCCCCCAATAGGAGTGCCCCTAATAGTAATGCCCCAGTAGTAGTGCCGCCTGAGTAATGCCCCAATAGTAATGTCCCCTGAGTAATTCCCCCAGTAGTAGTGCCCCCTGAGTAAAGCCCCGTTCCGGCCCACTTTAACCCCTGGGAGGTTAGGTTTAGGCCGTCCATCTCTGATGCTACTGTACCTGCAACAGGAGGCACTCCTCCACAGACAGATCATCACCTCCCCTTAGCGCAGAAGATCCCACCTCCCCCTCATACAGATCATTATTTCCCTTAGCACAGAAGATCTCACCTCCCCCCCAGACAGATCATCATCTCCCCCTAGCACAGAAGATCCCCCCAAACCACAGATTTCCCCCTATCATTGAAGATCCAATGCAACTCTCTCACTGTGGATGCAGCCTGTCAGTCTTAAAAAAGATACAGAATGTCCTGGACTTGCCAATGACAGTGCTGCCAGGAATGTGCAAACAGCTGTGATGCCCCCAGTCAGCCCTGATTGTCAGGAAGTTGGAACAAATGGCGTGTGTGGCGCAGCTGCAGTTCTGCTGGGTGGGGACTTGGAGGAACTGTGAGAGGACTGCAGTGTCACACTTCCTCTTCACGCGATATAGCTCCTACCCATTTGGGAGTTTCCAAATGCTTGATTTTATAGTGAGTGTGGCCATTCCATGAAGGTGATACAGTCAAAATGCTGACTGCTGGGAAGCCGTCTGACTAAATCCCGGCATCTAAATACAGACGCGGGACTAAAGACAGGCGCCGAAATCCCGAAGCCCGTCTATATCCGGATGCCGGAATCTAGACAGACAACTACCCGAACGAAGGTAAGTCGGGCAGTGTTAACGCTTAGCAGCGGGGAGGGGATTAGGGTTTGGTTACGTACCCCCTAGGGTATTTAGGGTTAGGCACCACCCTGGGAGGGTTAGGTTTAGGGTGCAGGGGGGGTAGGTTTAGGCACCCCCGGGGGAAGGTTAGGGTTAGGTACCACCGGAGGTAGGTTAGGGTTAGGCACCACTAAGGGAGGGTTAGGGGGGCGGGGAGGGGTGGGTTAGGGTACTTACCAGCCCCAGTCGGGATCTTCAGCGTTCAGGCTTGCGGCTTCGGGATTTAGACAGACGGCTTCCCGGCCGTCGGCATTTCATACCCAACACCCATGAAGAGAGCATAATAAGCTGTTAGGGTTCCCTGAAGACCAAATTTGGGAAACACTGATCTATAGTGTAGGCTGCATGGGAGAGAGTCTATCAAATTTATTTAGGGCTTTATTCAGTTTGGATCGCAAGTCTGCAATCGCACGTACCCGGTAGTTGCGAAAATATGCAAATGAATGCGATTGCAGCACTATACCAAGACGCCCACCAGCTAATAAAGCTGCACACTTCCCATTACATACATCTGCAAGTCAGTGAAAACATCAGTAACATCGAGTAAAATTTAACCCATATGCATAGATGTGGTTGAGCTTGATGTACTCACAACCTGCAAAGCTTCCTGTCGCCATGTAGACCTCTGGCTGCGTATGCCGTTGCTGGGCACGCCCCTGTAACAGCGTTCTAAAGCACAGGCACGCCTGCGATCCTTCGACCACCCCCAAACGGCACGTCCTGTCAGTCATTTCTCAGTGGCTCTGTGTGTCCTCTACGTTCGCTTTTGCGATTGCTTCAGCCGTTCGTGCATGCGCACTGTGGTGCGTAAGCATGCGCAGAACGCAAACATCTGAATGAGGCACTTAGCTCATATAAGTAACATCAGTAGTGTTCCCGCTAGACTGCCGGAAGGGCAGGGTGCGGAGGGTCTGGGCACGGGGCGTGGTCAAGTGGGGGAGGGGCTTGTCTTTTTGACATGCCCCCATTTTGTCACAATTGGGGGCGTGTCCAGCACTTACGGAGGTGTTGGGCTTCCCTCAAACTCTTCGCTCATGGTGAAAAGATGTCTATTCACTTGGCGGAGATAGATCACTGCAACTTTTCCCACCCACCGGACACTACGGCCCGCCAGGGCCGGCAACAGAAATCTTGGGGCCCGGTACACTATTATCTCTGGGGGCCCCCATCTCCCCTCACATTGGCTGAATTTAAAAATGTGAGAGTTTTCTCTCACATTTTCTAAACTCTCACGCTATTACATTTGGCCCTTAGTAGAAGAAGCTGCCACTGGGCATGCAAAGATGCTCTATCACGTCCCTTATACTGCATGTTGTGGCCGTAGCTCTTTTAAAATCATATATACTACTGCAATTGTGGTCATAATTAAATATATTGGATGAGCTAAAGGGGTGTTTCAAGGCAACTAGATAACCCCCCCTGCATTTGCCTATGTAATCATTGCTGATATAATGGAGCAGAGTTGAATGATAGCCAAGTGTAATTGTTTCCACATTGTGTGCATTCACTTATTGGGTATAATTGCCTGTATGCAGACAGAGCTGTATACATGCATTCGGTCTGCCCCTATCTGTACACTTGGTTTCATAGCCGTCAAAATATAGCAACAGTGCTATACTTTGTGCAGAAAGTCCAGCTGAAAATGTGCATGTTTACAGTACATGTACAGTATGCACAACACTGCATAGCACAATATTCAATTGACACCGCCTCACGGAACTGAGCCTACATGAGAACGCCCAGGTACATCCCATTTATGCCAGTAGCGTAACTATAAATATTGCTCCTCCCTGCCAAAAAAGTTTCAAGTGCCTCCCCCCAACCAAAAAACGAACACACCCAAAGACGATGTTTAAGGTGTGTGGTTTCATGATACAGTAATGTCCCTTACACATTATGACACACTAAGTAATGCCCCTTATAACACATTATGCCACACCGTAATGCCCTTATAACAAATTATGCCACACCTTAATGCACCTATAACACATTATGCCACACTGTAATGCCCCTCACAACACATTATGCCACACAGTAATGTTTCTTACACATTATGCCACACAGTAATGCCACGTATAACACATAATGACACACAGTAATGCCATTAGAACAAATTATGCCACACCGTAATGCCCCTTACAACACATTATGCCACAAAGTAATGCCCTTACACATTATGGGCCTGATTGAGACCCACTCACAAGCGGCTGTCCGCTCACAAGTGGGTCGATGTTGTGCACTGCGCATGCGCACGACGGCGGGAGCTCCGTCGTGCGCATGCGTCAGACGCGACGAGCGAAGGACTTTCCTTCGCTCGTTTTGTCTGATCAAAGGGGGCGTGCTGTCGATGTTGATTGACAGCACGCCCCCTTTGGTGGGCGTGCCGGGGGCGTGCCTCCCTGACGGGGGCTTTCCCAAGGGAACGCCTACCGTCAGAAGCCGGCCCACTGACATCACTAGTGATGTCAGTGGGAGTGATTTTGGCTCTGATAGAGCCAAAATCACTCCGGGCCTTGCGGTTGAAAAACTCAACCGCAGGTTCCGGCTCGCAGTGGCGATGGTCGCGATGGTCAAGACCATCGCGGCCATCAACCTGCACGCTCGTACAGGCTGTGGGTGGTGACCCACAGCTATACGAGCGTCCAGGAGGACGCTCCATAATTATGGAGGACGGCCCTCA
Source organism: Taudactylus pleione (assembly GCA_031769625.1). Taxonomy (NCBI): domain Eukaryota; kingdom Metazoa; phylum Chordata; class Amphibia; order Anura; family Myobatrachidae; genus Taudactylus; species Taudactylus pleione. The sequence continues at coordinate 24,839,022 of JAUIMM010000018.1, forward strand.
TTCAGAGCGTGCGCTCTGCTCAGAGCGTACGGCTCTGAATGAGGGCCTATGCCCCTTATAACACATAATGCCACAAATTAATGCCCTTTATAACACATTATGCCACACTAAGTAATATCCCTAATAGCACATTGTGCCACACAGTAATGCCCCTTACACATTATGCCACACAGTAATACCCTTTACATCCCACCCTGACAGATCTACTTCACCAACCCTCCTCTCCACTCCTGCCATTCTGTCACCTCTGCCAGTCTGCACAGTTTCTATGTCTGTGTAGTACCAGATTAGTGGGAACATAGCTTATAACCTGCAAACTGCATATATCAATTAGTGCGCCTAATATGCAATGCCCTCTGTACTATTGCCCCTTATGCAGTGCCCCCTGTAGTAGTGCCCCTCATGCAATGCACCCGGTAGTAGTGCCTCTCATGCAATTCCCCCTGTAGTAGTGCCCCTCATGCAATTCCCCCTGTAGTTGTGCCCCTTATGCAATGACCCCTGTAGCAGTGCCCCTTATGCAATGCCTCCTGTAGCAGTGCCCCTTATGCAATGCCCACAGTAGCAGTGCCCCTTATGCAATGCCCCCTGTAGCAGTGCCCATTATGCAGGGCCCCCTGTAGCAGTGTGCCCCCTGTAGCAGTACCCCTTATGCAATGCCCCCTGTAGCAGTTCCCCTTATACAATGCCCCCTGTAGCAGTGCCCCTTGTGCAATGCCTCCTGTAGCAGTGCCCCTTGTGTAATGTCCCCTGTAGTAGTGCCCCTTATGCAATGCCCCCTCTAGTAGTGCCCATTATGCAGGCCCCCTGGAGCAGTGCTCCTTATGCAATGCCCCCTGTAGCAGTTCCTCCTGTAGTAGTGCCCCTTATTCAATGCCCCCTGTAGTAGTGCCCCTTATGCAGTGCCCCTGTAGTTGTGCCTATATGCAGTGCCCCCTGTAGTTGAGCTCATATGCAGTGCCCCTGTAGTTGAGCCCATATGCAGTGACCCTTGTAGTTGTGCCCATATGCAGTGCCCCCTGTAGCTGTGCCCATATGCAGTGCCCCCTGTAGTTGAGCCCATATGCAGTGCCCCTGTAGTTGAGCCCATATGCAGTGCCCCCTGTAGCTGTGCCCATATGCAGTGCCCCCTGTAGTTGAGTCCATATGCAGTGCCCCATGTAGTTGTGCCAATATGCAGTGCCCCCGCAGTTGTGCCCATATGCCGTGCCCCCTGTAGTTGTGCCCCTTAAAGTTGTGCCCCCCCAATACTTACATGATCTCAGTACTTACCTGACTCCACGCGGCCGTCGTCCGGGCTGTCGCTCCCGCTGCCGTGCTGACTGGATCTAACTTGATCCAGCAGGCACGGCCACGCATGCTCCTCACATCACGGGTGACGTAATGACGTCACCCGCGCACTGCATCACAGGGAACGCTGGCCTCTGAAGCGATCGGAGGCTTCCTTAGCCTCTGATCACTTCAGAGGCCAGTGTTCACAGTTGCAGTGTCAAAGCAACGTCCCCTGGCGCCCCCAAGCCACTGTGGGGGCTGCGGGGGCCGTAGTTACGCCACTGATTTATGCCCATTCAAGTGTATGTGTACACGCAAGTGTAGATGCATTCGGTTTGTATACGACTATGCATCACTCGTAGTTGCTTACACTTAAAAGTTCAGCAAATAAACTTGCATTCAATTCAGTGCCAATATATAAGCACCCATGCTATTTGCTCTTTTGATATAATCTGTGCATTGCTGATATAAATGAAATGGTAATATTATCTTGGCACTTCAGTTTTATAATCACTGCAGACATCTGGGAACCACTGCTTTATTTGCACTGCTACTATAATGAATGTACAGTGACTGCTGGTATAATGCCTAGGCACTGTCTGCTGGTACAATAAATGTGCAATTCTGGTATATTGAATGACCTCGCGTGACCGGTGTAATGTACTGGCACTGCTGGAATAGTCCATGGATGTGCACTCACCATTGGAAATATGTATTTAATAAAAAATATAGCATAAATATGGTAGCTACTTTAAACTGAATTTAAGTCAGTGCAGGAAAGATGATTACACACGGTAACATTTCTATGTCCCTCAAAATATATGTAAAGGTTAGCTGCTATTAAAACGTATATATATGTTTTTGACCTGGTCTGCCGTTATGTAATCCCATTATTAGAAGGTGCATTGGGTATAATTATCTCTCTGCTCCAAGGTGCCCGCCAGAAAAGCCTCACGTTTAACTAGTTGCTCGCAGCGTCATTTTCCCAGTGCCAAATCCCCTAAGGACAACCCTAAAAATAGCAGTGTCCCGTCCTATCCTGTTACACATGTACTGTAGAGCAGCTCTCTGTGAATCTGAAGCTGAGCTACTTAAGAGAAATAAACTTGAATTTCATATACATTTAATTCCACTACTTCTCATTTATTATGGTTTAGCAATGAAGACAAATTAGCAATTGTGGTAACAAATGAACATGAGTGTGTGCTCCAGCCCTTATGGAATTTAGAATTTGAGGGGGGGGGGGGGTTAACTTTCTGAAAGTAGAGGAAAATAGAAATGTAAGGTTCAAATCAGAGAAATAAATAGACAAAACTGTTTTATAGGGCACAGCAGCATTAGCCATTATTAACCACTATACGTTTCCTCCTGAAACGCACACGTCCTGATTCAGACTCAGACGCTAAGCCGCGATTGCTCGCTGGCGAAAGGGGCCAGGTGTGCAAATTCCGCGAATGCACTGTGTGGCGTAAGGACGCCCTCTATGTCTTAGAGAGCAACGGCAGTGAGCGAACGCTGGTGTATAAAGACGCCCACTTTCCTTTCTTAACACACGTCATCTCCAGGATGTGTATGATTAATCGGTAACATCGAGAGCCATCGGAGCTGCATGCAGCAATTGAGGTAGCCCCTACCTCGCCGCAAGCACTGCGATCAGTGCTGACTGAAATACAACCAGGCGACATGTACAATGACGCCTCCATGCTAATTATGCACGCCCTTTAAACGCCGTTTTGACGCCAAGACACGCCTGTGTTCGCACAGTCTGATGAGGCATACTGCATTACAGATCTGTGTGAGCTCTCTCAAAGGGATAAATTTACTAAAGTGCAGGTTTTTAGAAGTGGAGATGTTGCCCATAGCAACCAATCAGATTCTAGCTATTATCTTCTAGCATGTGCTAGATAAATGTGAAGTAGTATCTGATTGGTTGCTATGAGCAACATCCCCACTTCTAAAAACCTGCACTTTAGTAAATATTCCCCAAAGTGTCAGCCCATCCACTAACACACCTGAAAAATTCATGGAACTTCTTCAGTGTAGTTATTTATGAATTTGCCAGCACTTTATTACCTTACATCTTAGTTTCTATATGGGTAAGCTAACCTGCATGTCTGCTTATCCGCCTTTCTCTTATACAAAGAGTAATGGCACCAACTGAGTCATGCGGATTCATGGCCGCCCTTCAATCGTAAGGGTTGCAGCACTTGAATGCTGTACTTGCGTGCTAATGTTCAGTCATTCGTATTTGCTAAAGTGTTTTCAGTGTATATTAAGTGGAATTATCTGAGAGTATAACATGTTAATAATAGGAAACTTACATAGTTATACTGGGTTAAAGTAGCACTTTGCACTAAATAAAGCAAAATCTTCACTGCAGAGATGAAGTATTATTTTATTCTTTGCCTATTGTTTCATATACAATCATGTCCTATTAGTACATGTCTAATGCTAATACATGTACATGTCGTATGCTAATCATCTGGACACCCACATTTAACAATCCTGTACATCAGTGACTTTCAAACATGTGCTCTGGCTCCCCCATGAGTGCTTGTTGTCAGGATCTCAGAAGAGTAAAGACCATCTGCCAGGATAACCCCTTCAATGATTGATGTACCAATGTGCCTGTACCTAGACCCTAACAACATGAAGCCTTCAGAATTGCAGATGCCATTGTGTCTACTGGCTGCCCAAGGGTCCTCTTCCCATTATTACGTGACCTTAAATTAGTGTTCCTATTTTTTTCTGAGCTACGTGCTCATTATACTTAACAACCAAATATTGAAATGTTGCAGAGCTCTTGCTTCCAACATAAAATAATTGCATTTCCGTGATAAAGGAATATAATATATAGGTGCTAGATTTGGGATGCAATGTAAGAAAAATATATGTTTATTTAGCATCTGAGATTTTGGATTAAGTGTTAGGAAATAATTTTCTCCAAAGCAGGTTTATATAATATTACATGAATATGAGCTATCGGTTTATCTGTAGAGGGAAAACTGGAGTGTTTTGCAGCATGTAAATGTTAAACTTTATATCATTTCCCAGAGAGTAGTGCCTATTATTTTTTCCCTAAATTGGCACTTTTTAGATGGTGAGTACCTGTCTGTGCAGGCAGGGGACACTGCTCGCTTATTAAGCTAGAATATATTACAGTCAAGGCGGCTGGCATTTTGATAAAAGCAGATTTATTTCCCTCAGTCAGTGTGCTACTTAACATTGCAGTTGCTCTGAACTTACCATTTCTAGAGACCCTACAAAAGGTTCTCACTCTTTCTATGACTGAGGATAAGATTATAACTTATAAGGATCAATTTAAGAGTTTATATAGGAGGACTTAAATAGATTGGGATACATAGTGCCGGGGATGGAATTATATGAAAGCTTACACAAAAGAATATGATGTGTTGGTGAGAAGATGATATGGAAAAAAAAGATGGGGTTTGCCTGGAGTAGGAAAAAGGTATGCGGGATTTTCCTGCCAACATATAGGACTACTATTAAATAGCCAGGGAATGGAAAGAGGCATTATGGCATAGGACAGAATGTGGAAGAGGCATAATAGGGAAGCCCTTAGTACCAGTGGAGAATTGGGGGAGAGGCAGAAGCATCATGTAACAACAGGAGCAGACAATCAGAGAACCAGAAGAATACATTATTGGGCAATGGGGAGAATGGGGGAGTGGCAGACAATTGAAGAGTTAAGCAACAAGGAAGAATAAGAATAAGCAGACAGTTTATTTATGTATTTATTTATTTATTAACAGTTACTTATATACAGGCCCGCTGAGAGCCGCGGCAGGCCCGGGTAATAGGGAGCGTGGCCTAATCGCGGGAGGCGTGGCCACGCCCCCTTCCCGGAAAAAAAAAAGATTTGCTGCGCGCTGGGGAGGGGGCGCTCTGGGCCCCTCAGCCCTGCTCAAAGCCAGGGGGGGCGCAATCAGTGTGATCGCTCCCCCCCACAGGTATAGGAGACTGTTGTGGCTGCTGCTCAGCAGCCACAACAGTCTCCACTGCAGCTCAGCACACGCTGTGTGCTGGGCTGCTGTGAGGGAGGGGGAGCGGCACCAGACCTGGGCCCCCGCCGGGCCCTTCAGGAAGCCCGGGCCCCGGTAATCTTTACCCGCTCCCCCCCCTCTCGGCGCCCCTGCTTATATAGCTCCAGCATGTTCTGTTGTGTTATACAATTGGGAACAAAACAGTAATAAAACCAGACTGGTTAATAAGTTAATAACAGACAGACATAGAGGTAAGAGGGCTCTGCTCGCATGCTTACAATCTATAGATAGATAGGCATTAATACACAAGGATAAGTGCTACTTATTGCATAATGGTCCAGCCAAATTGCAGAGGTTCATGGTGGGCTGTGTGATCCAGTCACAGAGCAATGTTGGCCTGGGGACAACAGGATGTGTGAGTGTATAAGAGAAAATCTAAAAAAGTTATGTGTGGACTGTACTGTATAGAGGTGATGCAATTGAGTAGGATTGCTTATGGAGGTTATGTGGGTGGTTCTGGAATTTGATACACCTTCCTGAAGAGTTGAGTTTTCAGAGAACGCCTGAAGGTTTGGAGACTAGAGGAAAGACTTATTGTGCATAGGAGGGCATTCCACAGAGTGGGTGCAGCCCAGAAAAAGTCCTGTAACTGTGAATGTGAGCAAGTGATGTGTGTGGATGAGAGACACAGATCTTGTGCAGAGCTAACATTTTTGAGATAAGTGCAGATATGTATGTCGGTGTAGTTTGGTTTTAATAGCCTTATGTGTAAGTGAAAGTATTTTATATTGAATTTGTTAGAAAACAGGTAAGTGGAGGGACTGACAGAGTGGGGCAGCAGATAATGAACGTTTAGCTAGGAAGATCAGCCTCACAGATGCATTCTAAGTGGATTGTAAAGGTCTGTTTAGGGGAAAACCAGTAAGGAGACTATTGCAATAATCACTGCGGGAGATAATGAATTAGACTTGTTGCAGTGTCTTGTGTAAGATTTGGGCATATTCTGGATATATTTTTTAGATGTATGTAATAGGATTTGGAAACAGATTGAATGTGGGGAAGTACAGCTCTGATTGAAGTGTGTCCAATAAGTTGTGCTTGTGAAGAATGTGTGTGAGGTTGGTGTAGACAAGGAAGCTTGGAGGAGTATGGGAGCAGAGAGATGGGACGGTAATTTAAGAGAGAGAGTTAGGGTCAAAATTCAGTTTTTTACTTTTCAAAATAGGAGTAATTACTGCATGCTGGAATATTGATGAAAAGAATGATACCAGTAGAGAGCGAGAAAGAGAGATTACAATATTTCAGTTATGGTTGGGATTGTTGGACAGAGCCGTAACTAGACTTTTTGGTGCCCTGTGCCAGAAAGAGCATTGGCGCCCCCCTCATTTTTCAAAGGGACATAATGCACCCAAAAAAGGGGAATGGCCTCATGGGGAAGGTCCAGGGAAGAGATAGGGTAGGTCAGGAGATGCTGGGGATGAAATAAGAGGAAGCTACAAGTGAGAATTATAATAAACAGAAATTTGACAGGCCCAAAGAGCGCCCCCTGACCTGTGGTGCCCTGTGCGATGGCACCAGCCGCACTACCCTAGCTACGGCCCTGTTGTTGGAGATGAGTATGCTCCTGCACTGTCTCTTGCTCTTGCTGTGACCTTGCGTGCATCGCTGTGTTGAGGGCCCAGGTAACAGGGGCGTGGCCTAATCGCCGGAGGCGTGGCCACGCCACCTTCGAGGAAAAAAAAAGATTTTCAGCGCCGCGAAGCGGCACCGTGCGCCGGCGTAAAGCCAGGGGGGGCGTGATCAGTGTGATCGCTCTCCCCCACAAGCATAGGAGACTGCTGTGGCTGCTGCTCAGCAGCCACGAGCAGTCTCCCACTGCAGCTCAGCACATGCTGTGTGCTGGGCTGCTGTGAGGGAGGGGGAGGCGTCGTCGGACCCGGGCCCCCACCAGGCCCCTCAGGAAGCCCGGGCCCGAGTAATTTGTACCTGCTCCACCCCCCAGCGCCCCTGAATGTCACCACTGTGTGCTTTACCACTGTTACCAATAAACATGCAAACCTGGTAAGGACTTATTGTGTGGACTACCTCCACTTCACATTACGGTGATACCTACTGTAGTCACACAGAAGGTACCAGCCAGTCAGCTTCTAACTGCCATTTTTCAAACACAGCCTGTGACATGGCAGTTAGGAGCTGATTGGCTGGTACCGTATCACCGATCACTTTATCTCCTAACACAGCTTAGTAAATAGACCCCTTAGGTTCTACACCAATAGGTTATATCGATAGGAATGAGTACAGAAGACAGTGCTCTACTGTTTTGTGAAGTTATAGAATCAAGAGGAGAGGTAGTATAGTAGGAAAATGAGAGGAGTGTAGATACTTCGTCTTCATTTGTAAGATCAAATGAAGAAAAGGTGCTGGCTGAGATAGAGCATACCATTTCATTTCAGATTGTATCAATCTTGTCCTTAAAATAAGAAGACAGATCTTGGGCACTGATAGTAGCTGGTGGGTTGGGTGTTGAATAGGTAAGCTGTGATTTAAATGTATTTAAAAAGTCACTTGGGGTTAGAAGGTTGAGCAGATATTGAAAATATGTTTGTTTGGCAGTGTCCAGAACCTTACTATAAGAGTGGTATATAGTCTTATATGTGAGGAAGTCACGTGTAGTACGAAATTTACACCGCTGACTCTCTACTTCACTTGAGAGTTTTTGTAGGTGTCTTGTTACTTGAGAATGCCACAGTTGATATCTATGGGGGGAATTCAATTAGACCAGATATTTTTCAGGCAAATAAAATATGAGATATGGTAAGAACTTACCCTTGTTATCTCTATTTCTACGAAGTCCATAGGGTTCCACAGGATACCTTGGGGGGTATAGGTGTGACGTCAGTCATCGGGCACCAAAGAGTTAAGCTTTCAGCCTCCCAGGATGCACTAGGTCCCCCTCCTATACCCCGCCCCCGAGCCAAGGCATCTCAGTTAGTTACCAAGCCATAGGCCGGAGGAGGAGAAGGAAGAGAGAGAACAAAGATCTGGACACATACAAGAATCACATTCTCACCATAGGGAGACAGAAAACTGGTGACCAGAGCAAAGCCCATCTGCAGCACAGGTGCGACAGGGCGGGAGTCCTGTGGAACCCTATGGACTTCGTAGAAATAGAGATAACAAGGGTAAGTTCTTACCATATCTCATATTTTCTACTTCAGGGTCCATAGGGTATCCACAGGATACCTTGGGGATGTCCCAAAGCAGTATCCTTTAAGGGTGGGGACGCTCCTGTGCAGAAAGGAGAATCCGCCGCCCGAAGGAAGCATCCTGAGAGGCGAAGGTGTCAAACCTGTAATACCTCACGAAGGTATGGACAGAGGACCATGTAGCAGCCTTGCAGATCTGGACTGCAGAGGCACCACGTCGAGCTGCCCACGAAGGACCCACAGACCTAGTGGAATGAGCCTTCACAGAAGGAGGAACCGGCAGGCCTTCATGAAGATAAGCTTCAGAAATAGCCATACGGATCCAGGCTGCCAAAGTTTGCTTTGAAGCAGGCCAACCCTTTTTACGGAAGCCATAGAGGACAAACAAAGCGTCCGACTTCCTAAACGAAGAAGTGCGGTCAACATAAGTCCTTAAGGCCCGCACAACATCCAAAGAGGCCTCACCCACGGAAAGACCCGGTGAGTTAAAGGCCGGAACAACGATTTCCTCGTTAACATGAAACTGGGAAACAACTTTGGGAAGAAACTCGGGCCGAGTGCGGAGCACCGCCCTGTTCCCATGAAAAACCAAGAAAGGGGGTCTACAAGAAAGAGCCCCTAACTCAGAAACACGTCTGGCCGAAGCAATAGCCAGAAGGAAAACAGTCTTAGCTGTTAGCCATTTAAGATCCACTGAGCCCAGTGGTTCAAACGGCGGTCCTTGGAGAGCCCTCAGGACCACAGCCAAATCCCAAGGCGCCACAGGTGGAACAAAGGGCGGCTGAATGCGGACAACACCTTGCATAAAGGTGCGCACATCCGGGATTGTAGCAATCCTACGGTGAAACCAGACAGACAGGGCCGAAACCTGTACCTTCAAAGAAGCAAGGCGAAGCCCATGATCTAGTCCCGCTTGTAGGAAGGCGAGAATCCGAGACAGACGAAACTCCCGCGGTGCATAACCTCTTGGTCGACACCACAGGAAGAACGTATGCCACACGTGATGGCATATCCTCGCGGAAGACGGTTTCCGAGCTCGCAACATGGTACGCACCACAGAGCTGGAAAACCCCCGGGACCTCAGCATGGCCGTCTCAACAGCCATGCCGTCAAAGACAGCCGAGTCAGGTCCGGGTGAAGACAAGGACCCTGAGACAGAAGGTCCGGTCGTAGCGGCAACCGCAGAGGACTGTCCACGGACAGACCCTGAAGGTCTGAGAACCAGTGCCATCTGGGCCACGCGGGAGCTATCAACAGGAGCGTCCCTCCTTCCTGTTTGAATTTCCGGATTACCCGTGGAAGAAGGGAGACCGGAGGGAACAGGTATGCGAACCGGAATGTCCACCGGACGGACAGAGCATCCACCAGAGATGCCCCTTCGTCTCTTGTGCGACACCCGTACACCGGCAACTTGTTGTTGTGCCGGGACGCCATGAGGTCGATCTCTGGAAGACCCCACCTGTCCACCAGCAGTTGATAAACGTCCGGGTGCAGGGACCATTCCTCCGGATGAACGTCCTGGCGACTTAGAAAGTCCGCCTCCCAATTTAGCACTCCCGGGATGAAGACCGCTGATATGGCCGGAAGATTGTGCTCCGCCCAAACCAGGATCCGAGAGACCTCTACGAGAGCCGCCCGACTGCGGCTTCCTCCTTGCCTGTTTATGTAGGCCACGGTGGTAGCGTTGTCCGACTGGACCTGTACCGGGTGACCCTGGAAACACCGATGTGCCTGCTGGAGAGCATTGAAGACCGCACGGAGTTCCAAGATATTTATGGGAAGCTCCGCTTCTGTCGGCGTCCACCTGCCCTGGAACAAGTGTGGACCCGAAACTGCTCCCCAGCCCCGAAGACTGGCGTCCGTTGTCAACAGGACCCAATTTGGAACCCAGAACGGACGTCCCTTGTTGAGGTGGGTCGTCTGTAACCACCAAGCAAGGGACAGGCGAACCTCTGGGGTGAGCACAATCGTCTGGGACTTCAGAGACTGAGGCAGCCCGTTCCACTTGGACAGGATCAGGTGCTGCAGAGGTCTGGAGTGAAACTGGGCGTATTCCACCATGTCGAACACCGACACCATGGAGCCCAGTAACCTCATCGCCGAGTGTAAGGACACCCGGCGGCTGTGCAGACAACTGCGCACCCTTGACTGTAAAGCAGAGATCTTGTCCTCCGTCACGAAGATCCTTTGCTGTCCCGAGTCCAATAAGGCTCCAAAATGCAGAATCCTCCGAGACGGGATTAGAGTGGACTTCTGCCAGTTGATTAGCCAGCCGTGCCGTTGCAGCAGTGCAATGGTCAGGTCCAAGTGGCGTAACAGGAGCTCTGGAGATCCTGCCACCAATAACAGGTCGTCCAAGTACGGCAACATGCGGACTCCCTGCAGCCGCAGAGAAGCCGCCATGACCGCCATCACCTTGGTGAAAACCCGTGGTGCTGTCGCCAGGCCAAAAGGTAACGCCCGAAACTGGAAGTGGTCGCTGCGGATTGCAAACCTGAGGAACTGTTGATGGCGCAAGAGAATAGGGATATGCAGGTAAGCGTCCTGTATGTCCAATGACACCATGTAGTCCCCAGGTTCCAGCGCCAGAATGATGGACCGTAGGGTCTCCATCCGAAACTTCGGTACCCGCAAAGACCTGTTGAGTGCTTTGAGGTTTCTGTACCAAAAAAAGATTTGAATAGAAACCCTGGCCCCTCTGGGAGAATGAAACAGGCACTATAACTCCAGCCTGGAGCATAGTGTGCAATACCTTCCGCAGCTCCGTAGCCTTGTTCCGGTCTGATGGTAGACCCGTGGTGAAGAATCGAGCCGGGGGTCTGTGCCGGAAGGAGAGGGCGTACCCGTGGGAGACCACCTCCAGAACCCAAGTGTCTGTCGTAGTGGTCGACCAACACTGCGCGAACTGCAGCAGGCGGCCTCCCACCCTGGGATCCCCCAAAGGGAGGCCCGGACCGTCAGGCCGCAGGCTTGTCATCTGGCTTGGGGGCCGGACGTCTGGTACTCCATGCCTGCTTCCGGGGCTTGACCGATTTCTTAGGGCCAGCCTGTCGAGGAAACGACTGTGGTTTGGGCCTGCGCTGGGCCCTAGATGACCGAAAGGACGATGGTCCAGAACCAGAAGGAGCAGCGGCCGACGGGAGACAAGCCGATTTGGCTGCCGCCAGCGTGGCCACAATCTTATCCAGATCCGGACCGAAGAGAACTTCTCCGGTAAACGGCAACGCCTCCAGACCCTTTTTGGAATCTGCGTCCGCCTTCCAGGATCGCAGCCACAAGGTGCGACGAGCAGCTACCACTGCTGAAGAAATCCTAGACACCAGAGTACTAATGTCTAGGGCCACCTCGTTGATGTAGGTGGCCGAATCACGGAGATTGCCAATCAACTCCGCCTGTTCTGCCGGACAGTCGGAATCAAAAGAAGCCTCTAATGAATCCGCCCAGCGCTCCATCGCTCTGGCAACCCAGCAAATGGCCATAGCCGGCCGTGCTGCCCCCCCGCAAGGGAATAAGCGGACTTCAGGCAGATCTCCACCTTGCGGTCCGTAGCATCCTTAAGGGAGGACATGGATGGCATCGGCAATGTGGCACTACGGACAAGACGGGTCACGTGAGAATCCACCTGTGGAGGGGATTCCCACTTTGCAAAATAATTATCCGCGAACGGATAAGCCACCGCCAGGCGTCTCTGCGGCTGGTATCTTTTGCCAGGCTGTTTCCACGCCTCCTCTAAATGGTCCACCAACTGACCCGAAAGAGGAAAGACTGTGGCATCGCCCTTCACATCTTTGAAAAAGGCATAATTAGATTTAGCCGCTGGGGGAACTTCGTCCTCAATCACCAAGGCTGTGCGGACCGCCCGAATAAGTCCAGGAATATATACTTTGGACTTAGCATCAGCGTCCTTAGCATGGAGAGGTTCCTGATCGTAAGGATCCAGAATCTCCCCATCATCAGACGTCCCCTCGTCATCCTCATAAGGAGCCGACAGAGACGCCACCGGCCGTTTATGCGGCCGCATCACAGACTCCCCTTGCAACACATCCGACAAGTGCTGAACAGAACTCGTCAGGGAGTTAACCCACGCTGGCTCCTGAGAAACCGGGAGCGGGGAAATAGGGAGACTGTGGGGTACCACCAATTGTCGTGGGAAACCCTGCATGGGTGACGACACCACTGACTGCTGGGACAAACCCATCGGTGTAAACGGGGGCTGCGGAGCTAACTGGCCCACTAAGGCGGTAAGCGCTTGAGCGAAACAAGCCCAGGGCAGCAACGGTGCAGTAACCGTAAGAGGCCGCCCCATAGACAAACACTGCCGGCAGAGGCCCTCCGCGCTACCCTCCCCCTCCGCTAACGGTACTTTACACGTAGTACACTGTAGCCGGAGGGGAAAATCACTTTCAGACATGATGGCACCACGTATGTGACCCCTCTCACCAATTATATATTTAAGAGGCGAGAGACCACCCTGCAGCACCGCACCGTAAGGGCTTAGCAGAAAAAACAGGGACAGTATAAAGCTGACAGTTTAGAAAAAAAGTTACAGGCAGCAGCGCTAGCACAGTCACATACAATGCAGAGAAATAACAATTCCTGCACTAACAGCGCTGATCACTCAACTACACAGACACAGGGCCTGGTAGGACACAGTGCTGCATACACAGACCTGACCACAGCGGAGGAGAGGTATGCGGGGGGACCCAGACCACGATGCTTCCAATGCAGGCTTCCAGCAGCGTTCACCATGCTTCAGAAAAGATGGCCGCCGAGGAGCAGAGAGAAGGCTGGCCTGGGGGAGGAGCGCTGACACAGGGCCAGTCAGCACAGTGCAGAGAGGGCTGTGTGCAGTGGGGGAGGCGCCGACTGTGAGACAGGGAAGGCGTGCTCCCCTGGCATGCATTTAACCCCTGGGACGCCGCAGCGCTACCGCTCTGCTGCGGTCCGCTGTCCCAGGGGGTAGTGGAAGCGCAGGTTGGTCGCCTGGCTCCACGCTGCAGCCAGTCCCCAGGGAGCCTCCTGCCTGGGGACTTAGGACCATGTGATCAGCGGGGACCCCCGCGGGACCCCGCTGCTTACCTCTGTCCCCCTTGAATCCGGCCATGGTCCGGAACATCTGGGGTCACCGATAGCTGTGACCCCAGATGTCCACCAGCATCCCCGGATCAGTACCGGCGTTCTGGTACCGGCGGGGTGTAGGGAAGACAGCATTGACGTCAGGACTGACTGTCCATGCTGTTCATCCAGATGTGCAGCCACAGCTGCATGAAGAAAAAGCTTCAGGGGCTCTTCTAAGCCCCCCTCTAGCAGGTGCCTCCGACTCCGGCCGGGCACCAAACGAAACTGGGATGCCTTGGCTCGGGGGCGGGGTATAGGAGGGGGACCTAGTGCATCCTGGGAGGCTGAAAGCTTAACTCTTTGGTGCCCGATGACTGACGTCACACCTATACCCCCCAAGGTATCCTGTGGATACCCTATGGACCCTGAAGTAGAAAACAGGATTTTAGCGATTGAATTGCCTTCAGGCAATTCAACTATATTCCGTTTTATTCACCCGAAAAAATACATACAGGTTCACGGATTATATGTGTTAACGCTGGCGCCTGCCCAAAACAGATAGTCATCTGGCATTGTTTTTCGGGTGCTGGGCTCCTAAAAAGAAATGCCCGATAAACAGGGGCACCGATAGGGGGGGGAATTAACCAGGGACGGCCTGTTGAAGGGGCCGGGTCAGATACCACCAGCAGCAGCAACCCCCCCTCCGCTTTGCCCCCTTAACTGTCAGCAGTGGGACCATGGAGACTGCTGCCTCTGAGCATCAGCAGTCTCCTCTCCCTGTGCGTGGGTGTGGGGAAGAGCGGGCCTCTCCTTAGCCCGCACAGCGCTGCTAATACTTGTTTGTTTTTTCCTCCTGCGATTATGCCACGTCCCCTGATAACAAGTTTGGGCTTCGGGCTAATTGAATTAGCCCGAGGGACCCTATTAGCTTGCGGTAAAGGAGTGTGATGTGTAGCTGGAGCCACTTCATGGAGGGTTATTTGTAGAGTTTGGTTAAGGTGTGATACAGCAATCTCAGAAGAAGTGAATGTAGAAATTGGTGAGAGTCGTTGTTGCAGACAGGCGGTAAGATGTTCAAAATGAACAGAGTTAATATTTCTGTGACTTTAGGAGGCTTGGTAGACTTCAGTAACAGTGAGCCTGAAGTAATGGGGAAGAGCGTGCAGGTGATAAGGTTGTGATCGGAGAGAGTGAAAGGAGTGTTAATAAATTCAGAAACAAAGCAAAGTCTGTTGAATACAAGATCGAGGCACTTTATTCTGTGTTTCACGCTTATAATTAGTGCTAAGAGATCACCGTCCTGTACTTGTAGCACTTCATTATAGGCATTTTGACAAAAGCACAATTAACGTTTTCATTTTTGTAATTCAAGAGATTGCCTATTTGGGTCACAGTACTTATTTAAGGGAAAACACATAAGAACCTACTTTAAACAAATTGAGAATGCCTCCACACACTAGGGTTACTATCAAAGGAGCCCATTTACCAGTAACTTGATCAAAACAGATAATTGAAGCATATCTGTAGGACCATAGTCACCCGCCTTTTCAGAGTTATTGAGGTATCATATTACAGCAATGCCAGCCTCAAGCATAGGAAACAAACCAGATCAATATTTTTTTTAGTGAGGACTTTTAAGGTGAGTTTGACTGGGCCTTTAACTACATCAACTCTAAAGGGGGGTATCCACTACGCAACATGAAAGTCTGAACGTCCAGCGTTCAGATCCTTCATGTCGCCGAGGTGCGGTGTCCGCATTCAGTGAACGAGCCCAACCTCCTATCCCTGAACATGCCGAACCTGACGAGTGTCGTCAGGTTGAAGGGCATGTTCAGTAGACAGTCGGGGACGGCAAGGACCCAGCGTGCATGTGCATCACTGGTCTTTGCCGGCTATACATTACCTGATTTTATGAACAAAGTTTTGAGTAAGCATATCTGTAGCCAAGCATATCATCAGTATCTTCACAACGAAAATTCAATTAGAGGTTATGGCCACAAAGTGCTGCTGGAACAACCACCAACATTGCCAATTTTCCTTTGTACCCCATATAGGTGTAAAGGAAAATTTGTGATGTGGTACCGGTTACTACTTAGATGTGCATAGGATGAAGAAGCATCACTTGAAACTATGAAAGTTCAGCTTTGGTTTACGTTATCCTAAGTATGTTGTGATGTACAAATTGCTGGGTCTTTGCTTTATTACTCTGTCAGACACTGTATAATATGTACAGAAGAAGGTGAATCTGTTTACCAATATTTAGCATTTTTTCACATTTGTTTTGCCTTTGATGTAATGGGCTAATTAAACAAAGTTTATGATAAACATAATTGTTTGTTGTTTAAACCTTTATTCAGTAGAGAATTTATTCGGTAACTGCAGTTCATTGAACATTTTGTGCTTTTCTGTTACATTAAGATTCTACAGGCACTAACATGATAAACTCACAAGATAGGTGTTCTGTAGATTTACTATTGTCAATTTAACAAGAATGGGCAAGAATACTTGTCTATAAGACATCCCGAAGGCTGGGTGTAACGGCTGCTTCGTGCTATACAGTTGTCTTGTGTACCCCACATACAAAGTGCAACATGTATACACTAATACACAGGTTCTCAAACTCGGACCTCAGGACTCCAAACAGTTCATGGTTTCCAGGTCTCCTCACAGAATCACAAGTGAAATAATTAGCTCTACTTGTGGATATTTTACAATGTGTCAGTGAGGAATGAATACACCTGTGCACCTGCTGGGTGACCTGGAAAACTTCACCTGTGTAGGGTCCTGAGGAGAACCACTGCGCTAATAAAATCTTCTTCCATCTATTTTGCATATATTGACTAGCTGTGAAAGGATAACACTCTTCACATTACTGTGAGACGTGCAGATAAGGGTAGGGTACAAAATGACAACATTCAGGATGCCGACACCAGCATGTCAACATTTTCTGAATGTCGAAATGTCAAATGTCGACTTTCACATAATGTCAACATTTCCAGAATGTCAACAGTTCGGCATGTCGACTATGCAGTTTTGCGTTAGCGTGGTGAGTATCCCTTATCCTAAACCTAACACTAAACACGGCCTAACCCTAAAATCGTTAAAAAAAATCTGTCAACATTCGCAATATTGATATTGTCTTATTGACGACATTGTGAATGTCAACATTCTGCCAGTGTTAACATTCAGACCATTTTGACATTAAGGTGTTGACGTTGTGAAAGTTGACATTATGAAGGTATACTGCAGATTTGCTATATATACTTGTGGCCGGAAACAACAATTCTTTCAGTGACATAGCTTCATGCCCCCTCACATTCTTCACCACAGTCTCTGGCAGCACCAAACCACTTAGACACCTGTTACACATATTCAACCACACCTACGCCTTTTATAGAGGCACTCCAAAATCTGTCCTCTTGTACCTGCTTTGCCCCTTTCTCTGGCACCTCTTGTTCTTTCTTGTTTTCCAATCCTCAGGTGCAATGTACTGTACTAGAGTGCATTTTAGTAAAACCGTTATTGTAAGAATACAATAATTATGCCCCCTTATAAAGACTACAATATTTGTGCATTATTGCTCTAAGACAGGCTTGCCTACCTTCCCGATTTGGACGGGAGCCTCCCGAATATCGGGTGCCGCTCCCGACCCCCGGAAAAGCAGGCATCGTGGCTCCGCCCCCTGCTTTTACAAGGCCTATATTTTCGGCATTGTGATGAGGGGGCAGGGACACTATTACGCGATCGTGCGGCCCCGCCCTCAATTCCGATCTATTGCCCGGCACGCCCCCCGCTGTATGCAGGCATTCAACTCCCTCCCAGAAGGAGGGAGATGAATGTCGCCAAGTATGCTCTAAGAATGTGATAATTGTGCTCCCAATACAAGTGTTATGCCGCGTATCTACTTGCCAATTAAACGGAGCGATTGAACGATAACGACATTGTTATTGTTCAATCGCTCATTAATCATATATAAATCGTTCATTAAAATGTCAAAAGCAACCAGCAATGCGCACTCCCGCTGGTCATTTTCGACATTGATTATCGCCCGAACATGCAGGTCAATCTGCCAATAATGACAGATTGGCCATGTTGGGGGATGAGGGAGGATGCCTGCACTGAATGACATATCGTTCAATGTAGGCACTACAGGGGAAGAGGAACGACTGTACGATTACAATGTTGTAATCGTACTGTCTTCCAAGATCTGCAAGTGGATACACACCTTAAGAATGCAATTATTATGGCCCCTTTCTGTAAGAATATAATAAGTTTACCCAGTTACTGTAAAAGTACAGTAATTGTGCCACCTTAGACTATGAAAATAAATAATTTTGGCCTCATTGTTATATTTGATATAATGAGCCCCATAGTATTTTCTGTAGTTCGGTAATTCAGTGTACCTAAAAAATATTTAGCCTACCTGGAATTTTCATCTTGTCTTAATCAGACGTAATCCACAAGGGTAAAAAATGAAGTAAAAAAAAAGCCACATGGATGAAGCTGATACCGGGGAGCTCCCATAGCCAAATGAGTTAGGGTCCTCATGTGCGTTGTTTATTTCCCTCCTGCTGGATGATTTTGTCAGATTCATGTTTTGTATCCAGTTCCTGAATATTTCTCCCAACTTTAAACCAGCCCCAAGTATTCATCTTAGCAAATGTACAAATATATTGTACTGAAGGTGAGTTAGACTGCGGATGGCTTATCACCATTTAACTTTACTCATTAATTTCTGGAAAGCAAATCCTGGAATGTAAAGCTGACTGAAGGCAAATGGACATGCCCTCAAAAAGTGTGTCACATAGAGTCATTTAGTGAGTATCCTATAATAAAACATAGGGCCGATTGCACTTTAGTATATGGTGGCAGGAAATCTCCTAGGAGGCACACAATTATTAGACCAACACTCATACTATAGGTGGGCCTTCCATGAATCCAAATTTTCCCAATACAGTCCAGGTTTTTTTGGCCACCAGAGATCTCTAACTCCAAAGGAGCGTACACACTAGACGATATGCTCCCTGAGCGATATCGGCTAGTGTGTCCCCGGCAGGGTGTGCTCAATGTCGTTCATGACATTGAGCACACCCGCTGAACGATATCATTAACGATATCGTTCAGCACCGGGCTCTCTCCCCCATTCCATAACGTGCAGCGACCTGACGACATCATCAGGTTGGCCTGCATGTTAACCCGATGAACGATAATGACGAACGACCCGCGGGAACGCACGTCGTCGTTATCATTCATCGTTTTTGTGTTAAAAATGGACGATAAAGTGGACGACTGAACGATAACGATATCTTTATCGTTCAGTCATCCACTTTAATCGCCCAGTGTGCACCTTAACTTTTTTAATTTTAGAAACAAGCACAAGTAATTATTTTACTTGATTAGCAGCATACAATTAGCACAAAAGTAGTAGCAGCACGAAAGTAGTTAGTAGACTAAGAAACCAATAATGGCGTGTAGGTGTCTGTTTTTACATTCTTAAAGACAAGAGAGCCATAATTATGGGAACTCACAAGTAGATCATGGAGGCCATGTGCAGCTTTCAAATGAGAAATCCAGATTAATTGCTACCAAACCCACACATCAAGGCTGTGCTACCAAACATGTTGTTCATCTAAGCTTTGGGGGTCTTTTACGACCCAACCAGATTCTAGTCGCAATGACTAATGTATAGTTGGACAATATATTAATGGGAACCTATGGCAGTGCAGTGCTTTTCAGAGTGGATGCCACTTGTGATTGCATTTTAACAAACAAGGTGATTTCATTACACAAAAGTGCTGAGTAGACACAATTTTTTATGTGCATATTGGGTTGTGAACTTAAGTGTACAACAAACTATTCATTTGCAATGTTGTGTCCGGTCATTAATGATTCCCCCACTGACTACTAAGACAGGGTAGATTCAATAGCAGAGGTAGACAAAATGTACTTCCTATTTTTTTGTGAAACTACAAAAACAATGTTGCCTTGCTCCACACCTGGGGAGCCATAGGTTGCACCCACCTCCTCCACAAGTTCCTGTTGTTTTTCCTTTGGTTTACAGGTGCTACCCCAAGGCGTAATTCTCTTTATTGCCACAGGGGGCACTATTAGAGTAGCGGAGAGTAAGATGTAAGGATTGTGTTGGGGAAGACTGACTGAGCAGATGCAGATTCAAAGCATTAAATGGAGAGAGTGAAAGAGTACAGAAATGTGGGAAGAGCAGCTGAAAGAGTTGGTCTGGGAGAGAAGGAAAGTGTATGTGAAAGAGAGGATGTGCGGCCGCCAGGCCCCATCTCATTAGCAACTTGAGTTTCTCACTTGGCTCTCAGTTCTTGGCAGTTTTGCTATTTCACTGAACAAGGCATATGCAGGAAATGAACAGCCTGGTATCCCAGACACTGCAAGGATCAAATCAAACAGAACAATCTGTCTGTGTATCAGTGGAAATGGGGAATAGGGATTGTGCTATCTCTCCTCTAATCCTTTTGCTGACAGAAGGACTACCTTGCGGGCCCATTCTGTTGTGAAAGATTTTAGATGAATGGCTGCCTTTCACATACGTGCAGTACTGTGAGATTCATAAATCTGAAAAGCTAGCAATCTAATTTACTATATGTTTGCTTCCTAAGTTTGAACTTTCTGTACACTTACTATTTTGGTGTTAAAGGTTCCATAAGAAATGTACGGTAAACCATACAGATACAGTACCTCTCTTTGGGCTCTATTTATCAACATTATTTTTACTAAAATAAAGTGAAAAAGGGTGTTTTCACACCCTTTTCACATTATTTTAGTTTCACCTGTAGTTATTACAGGGCAATTGGAGTAGAATTAGTAAAATTCTACTTCAACCCCCAGTATCACTTATTTTTAGTAAAGCAGATCGCATTTCCCATAATTGTAATGGGAAATGTGATCTGACCATAGTTACTAAAAATAAATTTAAAAAAATACCGGGGGAAGCCCTGTGATAATAACGCCACCTGGAGGTGGCGTTATCCAGGGTCTCCCCCGGTTACCGGGCTCCCACTCTGCTCTAACGGGGAGAGCATTCAATATGCGGATTGTAGTAAATAGAGCCCTTTCTGAGTAAGGGCCAGATTCAATTAGAGGCGAAAAGTGCCGTTTGGAGATAAGTTTCCGCGGATTCGGACTTTCTGTCTGTTTTCAAAGTATCTTCATATTCAATTCCAGGATGATTTTGCCTAAGCAGAAAGTCAATGCATTGTAATAGGCGGAAAAGAAACTCCTATGAATAGCAGGTGAAAAAAAGTGCAAAATCGTTATTTTGTGGTGCAAACTTGGGGAAACCACTCAGAACCCTTGGGATAGTCCCCCAAAGGACAAGTCAACCAAAAAAATTATCTCAGAACACCCCAAAAAAGTACTTCAGTTTTGGGGGCGAAAAAGTAAAAAGAGGGGGGACAACTATAAAAACTAGCGAAATAGACTTCTTGGGATGCTGTAAGGAGGGGCCAAGTGTTTTTGGGATTGCAGCTGCATATATGAGGGTGGTTTTTCATGTTTTTTAAAAATTCACTTTACAGACATAAAAATATGCTAGCACCCATTTTCAAGTACCCCAAATTTGACTGAACTACGTATTTTCATCAAAAAATACTGCTTTATACCATTCTTCACCACTTTTGCAAATACACTAATAAGAAGCAATGTAAACTACTTAAGTACCCCAAACACTTTTAATAGGGCTATTAGTACACATCTACATTGATTCCCTATGTTAGTGCATCTTTTTTTGGGGGTACAGACTGATTTCCCCACTTCTGACAGTACTTTCCGCCTGTTCCGCATTTGCCGCTTTCCGTTTTCGGCTGTTTAGGAATTGAATATGGAGAAAAGCAGGGACGCGCACATAAAAATTTCCGCCTCTGAAACAGGCAAACTGTTGAATTTAGTTTTAATAAGTAAATGCAATGTCTGCCTCATTACGGGACTAAGGGCCTGATTCAGACCCGCTCGCGAGCGCAGGATGCTCGCAAGCGGGTCGATGGTGCCCTACTGCGCATGCGCATGACGGAGAGAGCTCCGTCGTGCGCATGCACGAGGCCCGGCTAGCGACGGGGTAGCCGTCGGTCCGGGTCTCGCACCAAAGGGGGCGTGCTGTCGAAGGTGAGTGACAGCACGCCCCCTTTGGTGGGCGTGCCGGGGGCGTTGCTGCCAGACGGAGGCGTTCCCATGGGCCCCATCAGTAGTGATGTCAGTGGGAGTGATTTTGGCTCTGATAGAGCCAAAATCACTCCAGGGCTTGCTGCCACGAGACCCTACCGCAGGGTCTCCGTCGCAAGCCCGATGGTCGCGATGGTCTTGACCATCGCGACCATCATCATGGACGCTCGCTATAGCTGTGGGTGGTCACCCACAGCTATGCGAGCGTCCAAGATGCCGCTCCATTTTCATGTAGGAGGGCCCTGATTCAGAGCGAGTGCTCTGGTCAGAGCGTCCGGCTCTGAATCAGGCCCTAAGGGCCAAATGTAATAGGGTGAGAGATTAGAAAATGTGACAATTTAGCAGTAATCTCTCACCCTTTTTATACTCTCCCAATGTAATAGAGTCCGAGAACAGGCAAACTCGCATGTTTTTAGACTAAAAAAACTCTCACGATTACAATGCTCATCCAGATGTTTTCCCATTTAGAAGATAAAACTCGACCAGTGTGAGAGGTTACTGCTAAACTCTAACATTTTGTAACCTCTCACCCTATTACATTTGGCCCGAAATCTGAGTTGGATGCATATGCCTCAGAAAATAAGTTTGAAAATGCTGCACTTAAAAACTGTATATTCATGTGCAAATACCAGGTATATGAAAGGTGTACTTATACCCAGATACACTTGTAACCAACCAGGTCATAAGCACAAGATAAGTTTGTTAACATTTGGTTTTTATAGCGAAAAAATGCTTTAGCTGTTAGGTTAATTTAATTAAACATAGAAAGCCGGCATAATATTACTCCTGGGTATGAATTGGATCCCATAATATATGCATGATCAAAAGCACCTATCATTTTTTAAAGATGAATTTACAATGCGCTAATAAGAAGCGTCTAACAGGTACTGGCAGCCGCCAACATCATCAGCATGTATCTGTACCTGCATGTGATACGGCTGCAGACTGGCTCTGTGGGCGTCTGCCTCAGTTTAAACTATCGTACATGTCCTTAGTGTACTCGCCCCTTCCCTCCCCCATTCTGTCTTCACAAGCCTAATGCTGGGTACACACTGGGCGATCATTCGAACGGCCGGCACATCGCAAGCGCGTCAGCAGGTGTGTACCCCCGATATGTCTGTGAACAACGTCATCACAGTCGATGGCCGATATATCTGCAGATATATCAACGCACCTGGCTGCGTTTGCTGGCCGCCCGTGCACATGCTCGAGGGACCCGGCGGTGATTAACATCTCAACTGGGCGGGCAATTCAAATGCCCACCCAGTTGTGGTGGCAGTGCTGACAGCACAGACACATTGGTAGAACGATTGGTAAGTGTGTATTGTGTATGCACTTATCAATCATTAGATCGGCCAAGTGTGTACCCAGTTTAAGGAGGGATACGTGTGAGATATGGACATAGGCACATGCTTTTGCATGTAGGCATATGTAGTACTTTACTCTAAGCAAGTTAGTTAACGGCCAACTCAACACCAATATTGACCGGTTCTTCAAGCTTCTCTTTTAAGAGTCTGAGAATAAAGAAATTATTTTTATATATACATACCTCCCAACTTTTATGGTCCATGAAGAGGGACACTTCGCGCGTGCCTGAAAAGTGGGTGAGGCTTCATGGGAAGGGACCTCTTGAAAATGGGGCAGAGCCTTGTAGAAACCCCCCATTTATGTCACTATAGGGGGCGTGCCCAGCACTCTCCGAGATGCTCCTGTGGCATCTGTTCAACTTCTGCACACCCGCAGCGGTATGTGCTCTCCCCAACTTCCCTGGCTGGAAGGGGTGGGGCTTAATGGCGCAATTATATGATGAGAGTGCTGAAGGGGTTATGACTTATTCTTAA
Source organism: Taudactylus pleione (assembly GCA_031769625.1). Taxonomy (NCBI): domain Eukaryota; kingdom Metazoa; phylum Chordata; class Amphibia; order Anura; family Myobatrachidae; genus Taudactylus; species Taudactylus pleione. The sequence goes on from JAUIMM010000018.1 coordinate 24,862,590, forward strand.
ATAGAGCCCCATAGTCTCTTAGGGGCAAATTCAATTCAGTGCGGTCTGCCCTACACAGAACAAACACACAGCCGCCAGCGGCAGCTGTGTGTTTGTTACAGCAGCCAATGAGAGTCACACAGACTCTCATTGGCTGCTGCATGGAGGGAGCCGGCTGGAGCTCACTCATGAGCTCCGTCTTCCGGCTCCCTCCTCGCCGCATGGCAGCAGAGCGGACGGCGGCTGGAGCGGGGATACAGGTAAGTTTTTTTTTTTTTGTGTATGGGGGCCTGCTAATGTAGGGGCCTACTACTGGGGGGGCATACTACAGGGGGCCTGCTACTGGGGGGAGCATACTACAGGGGGCCTGCTACTGGGGGGATTGCTAATTGGGGGCACACTACTGGGGGGGCATGCTAATGGGGGTCATACTACTGGGGGGGCATACTACTGGGGGGGCATACTACTGGGGGCCTGCTTATGGGGGCATACTACTGGGGGGCATACTACTGGGGGCCAGCTAATTGGGGGCATACTACTGGGGGGCATACTACTGGGGGCCTGCTTATGGGGGCATACTACTGGGGGGGCATACTACTGGGGTTCTGCTTATGGGGGCATACTACTGGGGGGCATACTACTAGGGGCCAGCTAATGGGAGGCATGCTACTGGGGGCCTGCTTATGGGGGCATACTACTGGGGGCCTGCTAATGGGGGGCATACTACTGGGGGGGCATACTACTGGGGGCCTGCTAATGTGGGGCATACTACTGGGGGGGCATACTACAGGGGGCCTGCTAATGGGGGCATACTACTGGGGGGCATACTACTAGGGGCCAGCTAATGGGAGGCATGCTACTGGGGGCCTGCTTATGGGGGCATACTACTGGGGGCCTGCTAATGGGGGGCATACTACTGGGGGGGCATACTACTGGGGGCCTGCTAATGGGGGCATACTACTGGGGGGCATTCTACTGGGGGCCTGCTAATGGGGGGCATACTACTGGGGGGCATACTACTACTGGGGGCACTGCATAGGGGGTCCTACTACTAAGGTGACTGCATAGGGGGCACCACTACTGGGGGCATTGTGTAAAAGGGGCACTACTGTGTGTCATAACATAAATAAGAGACACTACTTTATGGTGTAATGTGAATCAGGGGCACTATGTGCGGTGTAATGTGAATAAGATTGTGCACTGTGACTCATAGGGCCGTAACCCACTTTGTAAACAAGTACTGTGATTCTGCTGGCCGTACCCCACTGGGTGGGTGCACTACTTTTCATTTCTGCCACTGCTGTGTGGCAATGTGTCATAGATGTGCTTTATACTGTAGTGTCTGTGTCGTTGTGCCGCTGCTTTGTCGCTTAGTAACCAGTCAGCTCACTGCAGCCTTTGGCCAATAATGTTGAAAACAATATTATAAGCTGTGAGGTGTTCTAAATTGACTGGAAATTAATGTTATTGAGGTTTAATAATACTCTAGGAAGAAAAAAAGACCAATTTATTTGATTTTAGCTTTTTTTGTCAATTTTTGTAAAAAAATCCAAATCCAAATCCAAAACCGGACGACGAATTAGAAGTAAATCCAAATCTGGCAAAAATGTTCCGGCGCACATCCCTACTTGATTTAGGTCCGCACCCTCCTGAGGTGTTTGTTTGCTCTAACAGACATGTTGCAGCCTAGTGCATGTCATCCATGCTGCAGGCAGCTCAGTGATGATGTCAGATGAGGAAGTTTCTGTGCGGTAATAAATGATAGTGCTGATTACCAACAGGGCAATGCACATTAATTAATTACACAGAGGTCATGTAAAAATTGTTAGTCAATATCTGTGATTTTTTGTTTCTTCACCTTATTTTTCATTTTATTGGACTCATGATTAGTTGTTCCCACATAGAATGGTTATGCCATATATAATGCAGAACTTTCCCCACGCCCCCTTCCCTGCATCTCTCTTGCAGTCATTTAACACTTCAGTGCCTGGGGGTCTTGGTTTTGTTGCCCATTCTGTAGTTGCTGTGTCTGTGAATCTAGCCAGACTGCAACTTCATATTGAAGCACTTTTCAGCCTCTACTAACGATCCTCAGTTATTACTGCAGATGTAGCCTCTGGTGATGTTATAAGGAGCCAAACACTATATGTTGAGAGAGTGTTCAGGCCCTAGGACTCTGGTTCCCAAACTGTGCACCGTGGCACCCTGGGGTGCCTCGGGACACTTGCAGGGGTGCCTCAGGTTTGTGGTCCAACACCAAATCAAATTATTGAAAGGATAATTTCATGTAAATATGTGGACAAACAGAAGCGCAAATCTGTCCACCTCCACATAACTGAACCTAAGGATGACAGGTAAGAACAATTGACTTCACTTTACTACTTTGCTACTGAGAGATTCAGAAAAAAATGTAGTAAACCTAAACTTAGGGGGTACATGAAAACAATGCTGATACTATAGGGCGCTGTGATTCAAAAAAGTTTGGGAACCACTGACTTAGGATATGGGGCCTCATTCAGAGGCGGTCGGAGGATGCAAGCGGTCGCTCAGAAACTGGGCGGCCACTTGCATCCTGACCGCCCGCCTCTGTTGCAGTCGTTAGGCTGTGGGTTATCACCCACAGCTCTAACGACCGCTCGGGTGATGGTCGCGATGGTCAGAGGGTAGGGTCTCACTTGTCGTAAGCCCCGGAGAGCTTCTGGCTCTGTCAGAGCCGGAAGCTCTCCACTGACATCACTAGTGATGTCAGTGGGGCCTCCCCCAAACGGCAGGCGTTCCCATAGGAACGCCTCGTTTGGGCTGCCACCCCCCCGGCCCGCCTTCCAAACGGGGCGAGCTGTCAATCAACATCGACAGCTCGCCCCCTTTGGAAAGAGACCCGCTACGACCAGCGCTGTCGGTCGTAGCGGGTCTCACACATGCGCACGAGGGAGCCAACTGGCAAAACATCGAGGTGGCCGTGCGGTCGTAGACCGTACGACCGCCTCTGAATAAGGTCCATGGTCTCAGTTGCATAGCCTGTAATCCAGCACTGAATATGACATATAAATCAGATAATCTACTGATCTGGGGATAAAAGATAATGTTTAAGTACTTTCCTATAGACCTGCAGAGCTAACTTCAGGCACACATCCACTAGCCGATATCGTTATCGTTCAATCGCTCATGAATTGTGCATGAATCAGCCACATTAAAGTCGGAAACAACCAGCGATGCGCGCTCCCGCTGGTCGTTTCCGACATCAATCATTGGCCGAACACGCTGATCAACCTGACAATAACGTCAGGTTGAGCCACACTTGCCAACTCTCCCTCATTGTCAGGGAGACTCCCTGAAATAGTAGCAATCTCCCTGTATCCCTGAAGAGTCTGGCAATCTCCCTGATTGCACCTTAGCCCCATTATGTAGTGGTTATATACAAAAAAATATCAGAGAATTATACATTCAAATGGGATCGTTAGTATAATTTCCCTGCATTGGTTATAAGGTACAATGGGCCTGATTCAGACCCGGACGCTATTTGCGTCCTCTCGCTGGCTAAAAGAGGCCAGCTATTTAAATCATGCGCTCGCACTGCGTCGCGTAAAGCCGCCCACTAAATAATAGCGAGCGGCCGCACTATGCGCTCGCACCTGTACAAAGACGCCCCTTTGCCACTCGCAACACATGTCATCTCCGGCAGTTGTTGGATTAATCGGGAACATCGAGAGCCATCGGAGTTGCTCGCAGTGCTTGTGGGAGCCTTTTCCCACCACAACATTGTAAACAGTTCAGGCTAAAATACAACCTAGTCACGTGTGTAATGACGCTTTGCTAATTATGCACACCCATGACGGTCGGGCACGCTTGCATTCGCATATCTACACCCCCGTTTTCAAGCACCTTCCCCTATTACCACCCACAAACGGTACTATCTGTCACTCAAAATAGCGGCCCGACTGAGGGCTACGGGCGAGCACTTTCCCATCGCAATGACTGGTTCGCGCACTGCCATTGCGACTCATACGCATGCGCAGATTGCGAAAAATCGCTCAATGCGAGTGAGCGCAGCATAGCATCCGGGTCTGCATCAGGCCCAATGTTCCCTAGGGCTACATGCATTTTCTGAAAAGTATCAGTGTATTTTCATCAACAAGTAGATCTTACTAATGGTGCATACACCCGGGCAAATTTTTCTTCAGATCTGAACGATAACGATTTAAAAAATCATTCAATAGTTCATATCTGAAGGAAAATCTGACATATCTGTCAGATGAACGCTTTGAACGATGCGCATTCCTGTTGGTCAGATAACGATATCTGACATCTGATGTGTTTGCAGTCAGACTTGGACGATTCCATCCATTTTAATGCAGTCGAAAATCGTTCAATCGTTCACATTTTTGGTAAAACCGTTCAAATCGTTCATCTGACAGATCTGACCGTGTGTATGCTCCATAAGTCAGGTTTATGACACGCCTCTGAGATGTAGTACTTTAACACTTTAACACGTGCTCATAGGTGTTGCTTTAACAATCTCCCTGAAATACTTTTTCAAAAGTAGGCAAGTATGGGTTGAGCATGTTTGCAGATGATTAACGTGCCTACACTGAACGACTGATCATTCAGTGTAGGCACAGCATACACTGACAAACGACTGCGCGATTACAATGTCGTAATCATGCAGTCGTTTTCTGGTCTACAGGTGGATGTGTGCCTTTAGGCAACAGGATTTTGCCAACATTTGGGAAGTCATTTGATAAAATGTTCACGTTTGACAACAATATTTATGTCTAAGTGAAGACAATAGTATTTTTTTAGGTTGTGCAATTTTATTGCTGGCCAGACAGCACAATAGTACACACTAGTCTAGGGGTGGGCAATTAGTGACCCCCCAGATGTTGTAAAACTACACATCCCAGCATGCCCTGCCACAGTTTTGCTATTCGACCATGCTAAAAATGTTGCAATGCATGCTGGGATTTGTAGTTCAACAACAGCTGGAGGGCCGCTTATTGCCCACCCCCGCCCTAGACCATGCTTGCCTACTTTTGAAAAAGCATTTCAGGTACCACCTATGAGCACGGCGGAAAAGTGGGCGTGTACTGCTACATGTGAGAGGCGTGTCATAAAATGGACTTACATCCAAATATAAAAGAGCCCCAAAGCAGTTAGTAAGATCTATTTGTTCATGAAAACACACTAATACTTTTCAGAAAATGCATGTAGCCATAGGGATCATTGTGCTTATTTTAAAATATAACAGCTACATAATAGGGGTAAGGTGCAATCAGAGAGATTGATAGACTTTTCAGGGAGTCAGGGAGATTACTACTATTTCAGGGAGTCTCCCTGATAATGAGGTAGAGTTGGCATGAATGCCCTAGACTACCTATGTTTTACGGTCTAATAACAGCATCTAAATAATTGCTTCATTATACTATTAATTTTCCCTCCAATAACAATTACAGTTATGGAACACTGAAATTCCCTAGGCCATAAATGTATTGAGATGCCACTATACATTATATTTAATTTTCCATACCATAAACTCCAAGCATGTTCCTCAGTAAGGTGATCAGTCAACCGTGATACCTAATGTGATAAGTACGAGTCATGCATTGGATTCTGGGAAATGAAGCAATGTTAGAGATATAAGTCATGTATTATGAAGAGGGCTCACCCTCTCTCCCTCCTCTCTAAGATCTGTCTAAAAGATCAGACCATCTTCTCCCCTACTGGCAGAAACAGACTGCAAACTCAGGTCTTTGAAGTATTCTCCAGCAAAAGCATCACTCCAGGGATCACGCCATTCTTCCAGACCGTCTGCGAGAACCTTTGAGTGAAAGGTTAATACGTCTCGTTTCCAGCTCTTAGATGTAAAGCCTTGTAATCTAAATACAAGTGAAGTGGGCGTCCATTACACAAGTCCCGCGCTTCTGTCGTTGATTTGAGATAAAAGGAATTGTTCTTTGCCAGATAAGTTTGAGCAACACACACTTTGTATCTGTCTGTCGCCTTGGGGTGCACATATTATGAATGACTCTTAATATACAAATAGATGGCCTAGGCTAGACAGCCTTGGCACCAAAAAGCTGCCACCAAAATGTCAAAGCAAAGTATGAGAGTGGAGTAGCACAATTGTTTGAGTGGAGCCATATTTTTAAATGTTTTCTTAAATAGGTTCACAACCCAAAAAAGCATTCCTATGGTTAATATGCTCAAAGGCTTTGCTCAATTATTGCACTGTACAAGGAACAAACTCCTGCCTAATAATCCCCTTTCACCTCTCCATCATTATGTTTAGATTTTTAAAATATTACTTGTGTGATCCTCATTTACCTATTATATCATAATATAGAGGACAGTATGGCTATCTTTAGTAAGTATTTATTATATTTACAGTTTTTATTCAGATTTTCAAAACACTGTTTTATATGCACTTAATTACCCTTGTTGTATGTCTAGACTAAACTAGCAGCATTCTACTGAAAGTAGTGGATAATTTAAGAACAGCATCACACATAAAGTTGTGATAAATAATTCTGCACCACACTTCAAAATGAAGAAAACCTTTAGGTCTGCACTATTTCCATTGCTTTTAGCTCACTTTAAAAACACAAAAACAAATCTCATTTAATAGCGTTTCTGGTGCTTTATCTTGTAAATAATTTGGTACATATCAAAATTATAGAGGACATAGGGGGTCATTCAGACCCACTCGAGAGCGGCAGTATGCTCGCAAGTGGGTCGGTGTTCCCCACTGCGCATGCGCACGACGGAGGGAGCTCCGTCGTGCGCATGCGCGAGACCCGGGGAGCGGCGGGCTTTCTATCGCTCCGGATCTCGCACCAAAGGGGGCGTGCTGTCGATGAGAGCAGAGGCGGGAGGGGAGAGCAGAGGCGGGAGTCGGTACCAGTAATCAGCTATGTGGTCTAAATAGACCGCAAGCTGATTGCTGTAAAAAAAAGAAAAAAAAAAATGAAAAATTTTTTTTTTACTTACCTGAATCCAGGGACCGGTGATCGGGCCTCCGGTGATGGCTCCTCTCCGGTCAGCTGGTCTCCCACAGTGCACTGCTGCCCGGTCATCAGGTGATCGGGCCCCAGTGCAGTATGGGAGATCACCTGATCGGGAAGCCCGGAGAAGATCACCGGAGGCCAGGAGGATGGAGGTAAGTGTAATGAAGGGAGGGGGGGTTGCGGGGGGGAGGGGGAGTCGCGGGGGTCCGCGATCGCGGGGGGTGGGGTTAGCGTCGGGGGCGGGGCTTAGCGCCGTGGGGGGGCAGCAGCGACGGTGGGTCGGCGCATGCGTGGGCTCTTAGTCGCGGTATTTTTTCCGAAAATACCGTGACTAGAGTGCGGATGGGATCCGCAGGGACAGAGCTTTATCGCAAGCTCCGTCCCTGCAAGGGATTTATAGTAAATCCCTGTGATATTGCCTGAATTCGCAATGCGAATTCACTCGGTAATATCACACTACAATCCGCATTCAATATGCGGATTGTAGTAAATAGAGCCCTATGTGCGGTGTAATGTGAATAAGATTGTGCACTGTGACTCCTTGGGCCGTAGCCCACTTTGTAAACAAGTACTGTGACTCTGCTGGCCGTACCCCACTGGGTGGGTGCACTACTTTTCATTTCTGCCACTGCTGTGTGGCAATGTGTCATAGATGTGCTTTATAATATAATATATGTTGAAAACAATATTATAAGCTGTGATATGGTCTAAATTGACTGGAAATTAATGTTGTTGAGGTTAGTAATACTCTAGGAAGAAAAAAAAGACCAATTTATGTGATTTTAACTTTTTTTGTCAATTTTTGTAAAAAAATCCAAATTCAAATCCAAATCCAAAGCCAGTCACCGCAGTTTGGCAAATCCAAATCCAAAGCCGGACGACGAATCAGAACCAAATCCAAATCCGGCAAAAATGGTCCGGCGCACATCCCTAGTTGATTGACAGCACGCCCCCTTTGGTGGGCGTGCCGGGGGCGTGGCTGCAGATGGTGGCGTTCCCATGGGAATGGCTACCATCTGAAGCCAGCCCCACTGACATCAGTAGTGATGTCAGTGGGAGTGATTTTGGCTCTGATAGAGCCAAAATCACTCCAGGGCTTGCGGCAGCGAGACACTACCGCAGGGTCTCCGTCGCAAGCCCGATGGTCACGATGGTCTTGACCATCGCGACCATCATCATGGACGCTCGCTATAGCTGTGGGTGGTCACCCACAGCTATGCGAGCGTCCAAGAGGCCGCTCCATTTTCAGGTAGGAGGGCCCTGATTCAGAGCGAGCGCTCTGGTCAGAGCGTCCGGCTCTGAATTAGGCCCTCTGTCTGAAGCCGGTGTATGAAGTGAAACTGTGACTGTGGTGAGTACTCATCACCAGTGGCGGCTCTAGGGGTGGGCTAACAGGGCCGTCGCCCGGAGCGCCGACCCCTAGAGGGCGCCACTGAGTCCCCAGAAAGAAAAAAAATAAAAATCCCATAATAATAAAAAAAACAGCGCATGTCCTCCCCGCATTGCTGGGCGCCCGCTGATATTTGTTATCAGTGGGCACCCGGCTCCCTCCCTGCAGCGGCAGCCGAAGCTCACTCCAGAGCTCCGGCTCCCGCATAGAGCACTATGGGAGGGATGTCATGACGTCTCTCCCATAGATCCGTGGAGCCAGAGCTCAATCCAGAGCTCCGGCTCCAGCAGAGAGCACTATGGGAGGGACGTCATGACGTCTCTCCCATAGATCCGTGGTGGAGCCGCAGTCGGACCGGACGGCAGCGGACGCAGGAGCGGGGCCTAAGGTAAGTATTGTGTTTGTATTTTTTAATTTTCAGAAGGGAGGCATGGGGGCATTACTACTGGGGGCATGTCTATAAGGGGGCATTACTACTGGGGGCATGTCTATAAGGGGCATTACTACTGGGGACATGTCTATAGGGGGGCATTACTACTGGGAGCATGTCTATAAGGGGGCATTACTACTGGGGGCATGTCTATAAGGGGGCATGTCTATAAGGGGGCATTACTACTGGGGGCATGTCTATAGGGGGGCATTACTACTGGGAGCATGTCTATAAGGGGCATTACTACTTGGGGAATGTCTATAAGGGGGCATTACTACTGGGGGCATGTCTATAACGGGGCATTACAACTGGGGGCACTACTATAGGGGGCACTAATGGGGGCATTACTACTTTGGGCACTACTATAGGGGACATTCCTACTGTGGGCACTACTACAGGGGGCATTATTACTGGGGGTACTACTAATGTGAGCACTACTATAGGGGGCACTACTACTGTGGGCATTGTATTAGGGGCACTACTACTCAGTACTGTGGGCCTTGTGTATAAGGGGCACTAATTTGGGCATTGTGTAAAAGGGGCACCACTGTGTGTCATAACATGAATAAGGGACTAATGTGTGGCGTAATTTGAATTGGAGATACTGTATTATAAAGGGAATTACTGTGTGTGGCACAATGTATTATACAGGACATTACTGCGTATGGCATAATGTGTTATAAAAGCTATTACTGCATGTGGCATAATGTGTTATACAGGACATTACAGCATGTGGCATAATGTGTTATACAGGGCATAACTGCATGTGGCATAATGTGTTATACAGGGCATTACTGTGTGTGGCATAATGTGTTATACAGGGCATTACTGCATGTAGCATACTGTGTTATACAGGGCATTACTGCGTGTGGCATAATGTGTTATACAGGGCATTACTGCATGTGGCATAATGTGTTATAAAAGCCATTACTGCACGTGGCATAATGTGCTATACAGGGCATTACTGCATGTGGCATAATGTGTTATACAGGGCATTACTGCATGTGGCATAATGTGTTATACAGGGCATTATTGCGTGTGGCATAATGTGTTATACAGGGCATTACTGCATGTGGCATAATGTATTATACAGGGCATTACTGCGTGTGGCATAATGTGTTATACAGGGCATTACTGCTTGTGGCATAATGTGATATACAGGGCATTACTGCGTGTGGAATAATGTGTTATACAGGGCATTACTGCGTGTGGCATAATGTGTTATACAGGGCATTACTGCGTGTGGCATAATGTGTTATACAGGGCATTACTGCGTGTGGCATAATGTGTTATAAAAGCCACTACTGCACGTGGTATAATGTGTTATACAGGGCATTACTGCATGTGGCATAATGTGTTATACAGGGCATTACTGCATGTGGCATAATGTGTTATACAGGGCATTACTGCGTGTGGCATAATGTGTTATACAGGGCATTACTGCGTGTGGCATAATGTGTTATACAGGGCATTACTGCGTGTGGCATAATGTGTTATACAGGGCATTACTGCGTGTGGCATAATGTGTTATACAGGGCATTACTGCATGTGGCATAATGTGTTATAAAAGCCATTACTGCACGTGGCATAATGTGTTATACAGGGCATTACTGCATGTGGCATAGATCAGAATACAGTGCATCGGCGGCTGGCTTATAAAAATATCACAAATTTACCAACTGGCCGGGCTGCAGGGGTCGGGTTGGTGGACCCCTACAAGCTTCGGGCCCTTGGAAAACTGCCCAACAAGCCCAATGGAAGAGATGGCCCTGCCTGAACATTGATGTGCTTCTATGTAAAATCATTGGAGAGAAATTTCTGGAAATGTTGGTCTGATACCTTGGGGTCTATTTATCAAGCAGTGAAAAGAGTGGAGAAGTAAACCAGTGGAGAGATGCCCATAGCAACCAATCAGCTCCTACCTATTATTCTATAGACTATACTTGATAAATGCTACTTCAAAGCTGATTGGTTGTTATGGGCAACTTCTCCACTGGTTAATTTCTCCACACTTTTTACTGCTTGATAAATAGACCCCATTGTCTTGTAAACGACCCCCCCCTTCCTTCCCCACACACACATACATACACACTGAAGGTGTAAATATTATGAAACAATTAAAGATTTCCCATTTTATATAATATATGTACGGCAGTGTACATAGCAGTTTACTAGAAGACATACATAATAGCACAGCACATGTACAGGTAGAAAGGGGAACCCATGGCCAAACTACGTGATGGGCAACAGAAAGCTCTCATGGGGTCACATATAGCATGTCTTTGGTCCTCTTCCTAGTAACTAGCAGTAAGCACTGTGACAGGTTAGTCTGCAATATATAGCATGAGTGGCAATGACTTTTTTTTCCACCGTGACTACTCATTTATACATTTTGTGCCACAGCTTTCAATTAATAATGTTATATGAATCAAAAAGGTCATATATGGCCACTGATCTTGAGAGACAAAGGGACACCTGAAAAGACTCTTGTGATCAGATGACCTCACTTGACACACGATCACGGATTCGTTTTGATCCCCACTGGATCTTGGGGTATCAGGAATTCCTGCTTACCATCAGTAACGTTGCTGCCACCACCAGGTACTACCTCCGGCCCTAGAACCGTTTGCTGCTGTGTATGCGTCGACAAGCTGTGGCCACACCTCCTGATTGATGATGGTTGATATACACTGACCCTCGCAATGGACCAGGCTCTGTACCGTAGCTGGCAGAGGGCTTGAGCTTGGAAACACTGGGCTCAATCGAGAACAGCCGGAGAACAGAATAGCGTTTGGCGCAATTCTGTTGTCACAGGATTCAGATGTAGTCGTTTGTAAAGGCAAGATGTTTATTGCTCTTAAAAAAGTCTCTTCCCCGTATTTTAAGGGGGGTCAGCATACAGATGTTTCACAGCATACAATCCTTCTTGATATTCCAAAAAGATATACTTACAACCAGGCTTGCAGGCCTTCCTTTATGCCACTCCAATACACATTACCACAGGGGGTAAGTCTGCCCTGTGGTTTTTAACCAATCAACTTAAGTGCATGCCCAAGGCATGCTCATCTTTAACATTGTCCCCTATGGACAGTGGGGAGTGGTCACTACCCTGTGCCTGAGCCCACCCCCTGGACTCACCAACGCCCCCCGGCTCCGTCATGTCTGGAATGAACAAATTGTCCCCTCCAAAATGTACTTCCAGGAATCTGCTAAGGGACTAAGGGGTCTATTTACTAAGCAGTGTTAGGAGACAGAGTGAAAAGTGATAAGGTGCCAGCCAATCAGCTCCCAACTGTCATCTCACAGGCTGTGTTTGAAAAATGACAGTTGGGAGCTGATTGGCTGGCACCTTATCACTTTTCACTCTGTCTCCTAACACTGCTTAGTAAATAGACCCCCAAGCCTACTACATTTTGCCTGAATCTGAGCTCCAGATAACCAAGGCCATACTTACCTACTCTCCCTAAATGGTTGTGAGTCTCCCGAAAATCGGGTTGCGCTCCCGACCACCCGGAAGACTAGGCAAGTCTCCCGGAACCAGCCTCAGCCAGCCCACATCCCCCATTGCCGGCCACTTAGTATGCAGCCCAGGGGATAAGATGACGAGATTCGCGTTAAATCGCGTCATTGAAGCCCCGTCCCCCGCTGTACAGTGCCTATATTACGGGTTCTGCACAGCGGGGGGGAGGGGCCACGATGACGCCATTGAGCCATCACGCTCCCCCGCTCCACCCACCTGCTGTGTATAGAGAGTCGACCAGGCTGTCCCCCCCTGGAAGGGACAGCCTAAAGGTAGGCAAGTATGCCCCAGGCAGGGTTTCCTGGCCACAGAGGGGAAGCTCTTTGGAGCTCCCTGAAAACCACTTAGCTGGCTACCCTCCCGATTCCTGCGGGAGACTCCCGGATCAAGGCACAGTCTCCCGATGCCCCAGAAACTTAATTAAATCCTCTGCTGTTGGCAATTGTAGAGAACTTTCTCTAGCTGTAAATGCAGCCGGCGGCCACCAGGGGCAGAACATACGAAAGAGAGTTGTCCGGAATTGTAGAGCTTCAGCAACATGGCTGCCACCCTTCTGCAGTGAGGGCAGTATTTACCCTCTCCTCTAGTTATCCCTGCTCTCTGCTGCTGGACACAGGGACACAGGGCCATGACAGATGCTGTGTGGCTGTGCTACAGGTATGGAATAGTAATGTATTACTGTACTGTACTGTATGTGTCTGGCACTATGTATGTGGGGGGTGCATGGTGGTACTGTATGGGTAGGGGGGGCTGTATGCTGGGAACTTTGAGTTTGCAGGTATAGGGGGTGTATGTTGATCACTGTATGGGGGTATATGATGGGTACTGTGTCAGTGTGGGTATGGGGTGTGCATGCTGGGCACTGTATGGGTAAGTATGCTGGGCACTGTATGGTATATGTTGGGGTATATACAGGGCACTGTTGGAATGGGGTGTGCATGCTGGGTACTGTATGGGTATGTATGCTGGGCCCTGTATGGTACATGTTGGGGTATATACAGGGCACTGTTGGTATGGGGTGTGCATGCTGGGCACTGTATGAGTATATATGCTGAGCACTGTATGGTATATGTGGGGGTATATACTGTGTTGGTATGGGGTGTGTATACTGAGCACTGTGTGGGTATGGAGGGGGTGCATGCTGGGCACTGTGTTGGTATGGAAGGATGCATGGTGATTACTGTATGTATGGGGGGTGTATACTGAGTGTAAGTATGGTCAGGGTGTATACTGAACATTATGGGTATGGGTATGGGGGTTGTGCACCATCTGGGCACTGTGGGGTATATGCTAGTCACTGTATCGGTAAGGAGCATAATTACCTATCCTGCGAGAGTCTCCTGGTTCACTGCAAGAAACACCATTAGTGTCAATAGATACGCCCACAGGTGGATTTAGACACAACCTTTGAGCAGGGCATGACATGTCCCGTTAACAGCGCGCCGCATTCTACAATCTCCCTGAAACTAATTTTCAAAAGTAGGCAAGTATGGGCTGCATTAGCCAGCTCTCCATGCACTTCCTCATACCACTTTCAGGCATGAGGCTGGATAGGAGGGCATTGTATTTCTCTGGAAGGGACTGGAGGATCCAGCAGCCCAATGAGGACTCTGGATCTCCTGTTCTTCCAGAGCAATCAAAGGTAAGTGCACTTTTACTGTAATAACATACATTTATAAATTATAATACAGTCACATTTTAAATACATTCCATGTTAAAATACATACACTAAGCCTGTGCCCTGCAACAGGCTTTACATACTGCAGCACTGCAGCTCGGGTGCTGCTGTCCCGGCTCAGTGCTGCACACACTTTTAAAATAAAAATACAATTATATTTTTATTTTATAAATGCATTCTTCTTTGACTATTTTTACACTCTCCTAGCCCTGCAGTCCAGGAATGCAGGGGCTCATTGTGCACTCTGCTGCCTGGCACGGTAGCAGCCAGCACGAAGCTACCGTTAGTAACCCTTGGAGTGCTGGGGTCCCCGGCGCTCTGCTCCTCCTAGCCCTGCATCACCGCACTGGGAGCTGGCTAGCCATGTGTGGCTCTCAGCCTTGCAGCTCGGCTGCATCAGCATCCTGCCTCCTTCAGCTCTGGGGGTCCTAGGAGCGGGCTCTCCTTCCCCCCCCCCCCAACGTGTAGTCATCCAGCCTTGTGGAGCTGGGGCGCACAGAACTAAGCTCCTGGTTCCCAGCTAGGTGCACTCAGTGGCTCCTTCACCAGGTTCACCTTCCTCATTTCCGCGGCCGCCGGAGCCCATCTCAGGCGACTGTGGCACTTATATGCAGGGTTAACACATTCAGCGCTGCCGCAGCCACCAGAAGGGGTCCAGGGCCACGGTACATAAACAGTGTACGGACATACATTTAAAAATGGGCGCCTAGCGCCTATGCCATTCAAAAGATGGCGCTGCAGCACGGGGGTTTACCTAATTCAGTGCCGTGGCCACCATCAGCCATGTGGGGGGAGCGGGGGAGCTGGCTGAGGGACTGGGGCTGGCCACAACCCTACAAAAATATCAGGATGTCCGCCACCCTCCCGGCATGCTGTTTAGTAACAGGCTAAAAGGGAGTGTTAGCAAAATACCCAAGTGAATTATCTTCTTGTAGTCTGCTTATGTCACTTTTGAAATTGTTCCATGTAGTTATTTTTAGTTTTATAATATTCAATAGTACTAACACCTACCCTCCAACATGACCCATTCCACACGATACAAATTGCACTGCTGCTGAACTTCCCACCTAATTTATGATTGCAGACACCTGTGTTGAACTTGTTAATAGATGAGACAGGTGTTTCACCACAGGTGTCTGCAATCATAAATTAGGTGGGAACTCCAGGAGCAGAGCAATTTGTACCGGGTGGAACGGGTCATGTTGGAGGGTCAGCTAACAGTGACCGACTGACCATAAGACTAGACACACTAACAATCCAGGTTTTAGGGATAGCCATACTTGAGCACAAGTGGCTTAAGTAGTGCCTTAGTTACTTTGATTTAACTATCTGCGCACAATCATGGATATCAATAAAACCAGGGCCAGCTTAAGGCCCCCATACATCAGAGATTGATTGCAGCAATTGTGCAACTTGCAATCGATTGTGTATAAAAATCTTTCATTGTGTATAAAAATCTTTCCCTTTTTCAATCGATTGTGGCAATTCTGCAATCTGCAATCGATTGAAAAATGGAAAGATTTTTATACACAATCGATTGCAAATTGCACGATTGCTGCAATCAATCTCTGATGTATGGGGGCCTTAACATCCAACCAGCCAACTTGTTGATTGGTTGGAATGAAAATCTGGTAACGTATGGGAGTAAATGATGATAAGCAATTTGCTCCTAAATACCAGAAAACAGATGAAAATGGTCGTTCAGACAAGTTTGTTAAATGTTTGATCTAAACAATTTGTTCAAACAACAGTTTTGGTCCATTTTCCAGCGTTTGGGAGCAAATTGCTGATTGTATTCCTTACCAGATTTTCATTCCAACCAATCAACTAGTTGGCTGGTTTGATAGATAATCTTTAGATGTGTGGCCAGCTGTGTGCCTTGAGGACCAAGGTTGGGAATCACTGCTTTATGGCATCAAAACATGTTGATAATTTTGTAACTTTTATCTAATCTGTGCTTATTGGAAATATATTTGTAGTAATTAGAAAAATGCTAAACAATATTTTCTATTCTAGCAGTATCCATTCTAACACATTTTATGTAGATTAATAGAAGAGAAATACTGCATTTTATATGTACCAACTATGAAAATAAAAGTGTTTTGTAAAGTGAAAACTCTCCATGTTGTATTTCATCACCCGCCGGTGGCATGGAACATTAGTGAATGGTTCCATCTATAGTAGCTACATGTATGTGCTTGTATTTTGCTGGCCATGTATTACATGCATTGGAAGGAAAGAAATACAGTCAGGTGCATAAATATTGGGACATTGACAGAATTTTCATATTTTGGCCTCTATTCACCACCACAATGGCTTTGAAATGAAACAAACAAGATGTGCTTTAACTTCAGACTTTCAGATTTAATTTGAGGGTAATTACATCCAAATCAGGTGAACGGTGTAGGAATTACAACGGTTTCTATATGTGCCTCCCACTTTTTGAGGGGCCAAAATTAATGGGACAAACTAAACAATCGTAAATCTAACTTTCACTTTTTAATACTTTGTTGCAAATCCTTTGCAGGCAATTACAGCCTGAAGTCTGGAACGCATAGACATCACCAGATGCTAGGTTTCATCCCTGGTGATGCTCTGCCAGGCCTCTACTGCAAATGTCTTCAGCTCCTGCTTGTTCTTGGGGCATGTTCCCTTCAGTTTTGTCTTCATCAAGTGAAATGCATGCTCAATCGGATTTAGGTCAGGGGATTGACTTGGCCATTGCATAACATTCCACTTTTTAGCCTTAAAAAACTCTTTGGTTGCTTTTGCAATATGCTTCGGGTCATTGTCCAGCTGCACTGTGAAGCGCCGTCCAATGAGTTCTGAAGCATTTGACTGAATATGAGCATATAATATTGCCCGAAACACTTCAGAATTCATTCTGCTGCTTTTGTCAACAGTCACATCAATAAATACAAGGGAACCAGTTCCATTGGCAGCCATACATGCCCACGCCATGACATTACCACCACCATGCTTCACTAATGAGGTGGTATGTTTTGGATCATGAGCAGTTCCTTTCTTTCTCCATACTCTTCTCTTCCCATCACTCTGGTACAAGTTGATTTTTGTCTCATCTGTCCATAGGATGTTGTTCCAGAACTATAATGGCTTTTTTAGATGTTGTTTGGCAAACTCTAATCTGGTCTTCCTGTTTTTGTGGCTCACCAATGGTTTACATCTTGTGGTGAACTCTCTATATTCACTCTTGTGAAGTCTTCTCTTGATTGTTGACTTTGACACATATACACCTACCTCCTGGAGAGTGTTCTTGATTTGGCCAACTGTTGTGAAGGGGTTTTTCTTCACCAGGAAAATAATTCTTCTGTCATCCACCACAGTTGTTTTCCGTGGTCTTCCGGGTCTTTTGGTGTTGCTGAGCTCTCCGGTGCGTTCTTTCTTTTTAAGAATGTTCCAAACAGTTGATTTGGCCACACCTAATGTTTGTGACAGCTCTTTGGATCTCATATTGAGAGTCGACAGCAACTGATTCCAAATGCAAATGTCACACCTAGAATCAACTCCAGACCTTTTACCTGCTTAATTGATAATGAAATAACGAGGGAATAGCCCACACCTGTCCATGAAATAGCTTTTCAGTTGATAGTCCCTTTACTTTTGGCCTTTTAAAAAGTGGGAGACACATATAGAAACCGTTGTAATTCCTACACCGTTCACCTGATTTGGATGTAATTACCCTCAAATTAAATCTGAAAGTCTGCAGTTAAAGCACATCTTGTTTGTTTAATTTCAAAGCCATTGTGGTGGTGAATAGAGGCCAAAATATGAAAATTCTGTCAATGTCCCAATATTTATGCACCTGACTGTACATAGCAAGATGGGCGGTAGAACTGCGCTCTCGTTGACCAGGGGGTGGTGTGTTGTGGTTTCGGGGTGCTGCACCTTTGTGTGGGAGTACCTTTCCCGCACTGAAAACGTATGGGGGTAGGGGGGGTAAGGTGCGCTCTTCCTGCTAGTAATGGTGATGACTTGTGTGTGTTTGTGAGTGGTGTTAATTAGAATGTTTCTTCTGGTGGTGGTGATGTTTTGGGAGTGAGGAGGGTGTGATTGGGTATGGAGTGTAGTTTGGAGTAATGTGAAAAGGGGAATGGAATAGGATCAAAATGAGGCCAGCGAGACACAGTAATTTTGGGCAAAATCTTTTATTGAGTAGTCACAATGCTGCTCTGTTAAGATCCCGGGCAGGTGGATGGGGTTCAGTGATGAGTGGTGATGAGACTGGGGAGGTAGGTGGACCCTTTTAGGGGGCTCCTTCCCGTGCGGTTCAGTGACCTTGCACGTCACCCCTGCTGGACCTATGGTCAACAGTCTAGGAAGTCTCGGGGGGTGGGGGGATTTGCAGAGTGGGTTGGAACACCTGTGCGGCGTCCCGCGTGTTGGTGTGAGTCTTGGCAGTACTTACCTACCAGTAGGTTTTTTTTATGGTGATGTAGGTCGACGTTGCGGCCGTTGCAGATAGGTTGGAAGCTGCAGGTTTGTTGGTGAGCTGGATCAGCGTGTTGCTGGTGTGCTGCAAGTGCACGGCTGTTCTGATTGGTCTGCGGAGGTCAGCGACCGTAGTATGCAGATGAAATTGGCTCTTGGTCGTGCCACTGGTGGTGTGGAGCCAGAGGTGTGGATGGGTGAGCTGCTGGGAGGCTTGGTTGCAGCGTGTGTGCTGGGACCACCCCTGGGGGGTGGTCTGCCCGGGATACTGATTCTATGACTGTACATAGCGTTCCCGCTAGGCTGTTTCTGGAGGGCAAAAACCGTCCTGCCCTCACCGCGCACCGCTGAGACAGCCTGCGGGTGCCGTCTTCTCCCGTGGGGCAGTGTCCCGTGGCTGGGGAAATGTGCGGTGACCCGGTAGCCGGTGAATAGACACTGGGTGCTTGCGCCCGGCATCTATTCTACCTGTCAGCAGCGCTTTGGGGCTGCCTGGCATGCCCGTAAGTGCCGGGCACGCCCCCAAGAGTGACGAAAAGGTGACGTGTCTTATAGACATGCCCCCTTTTCAATGGTCACGCTTCCTTTTCGGGTGCACACGCGCCAAAGGTGCGCGCAGAGGTGCCCTCTTTAGCTCCAGCGCCCTGCCTGCCGCTGGAGCTAGAGTGAACATTAAATACAGAAGTATTGTCCATAACAAATCATGTATAAAAAGTAATAAAAGTAGTATGGTGAAAGCTCTTAACTGACAAACAATGGATTGATGGATTGGTCCACAAGCAGAAGTCCTAGTGCCTGAAAACAGTGTCTTCTATATACAGGACGCTGTCAGAGACTGATATGTGTTCCCCGAGAGAGGAGCAGTTGGCCCGTATGTGCTGTCACATTCTACGCTCTTATGACACATGAAATCAAGTGTATCTAATGGATCTCCTGCCACCATTAATGTACATTAGCTGGATTGAAAACTGCTAATAACATATTAACTGCTTTATTAGCTTGCATGATATTTAATTAACCTGCAGCAGCTGATTTTGTAGTAAGCACTTCATAGATGCATCACAACCTACAGATGAATTAGCAGCTGTTTGTATCCTGTTTGCCTTCAAAGACTTTGTAGACTGAAAACTCTGGTTATAGATTACACTCACGTCTAATCTATAACTAGCAGTTCTATGTTGCTGAATCTTATATATAAAATTCATTGGTCTGTTTGTTTGTTTGCCCGGTTATGCATTCGGGCACCCCTGCACCGATTGGGATGAAGCCAACGCGAGGTGGTCCAGTTGCATCCTGGCCAGATTTTAGGGGTGGTTAGGGTCCTGGTCAGACCTCCTGTTGGTGTACACTGGGCAGAACTTTGACCCGGGGAGCCTACTCTGGGCATTCCACTGTGGATTTTGATGAAAACTTCACAGAGGGGTGGCAATTTGTCTGAGATGCCTAATGGAGTGGTTGGGGTCCTGATCAGACCACACAGCAGAGTGCGCCGGGCAGAACTTTCCTCATGGGTGTGTTGGAAGAGCTGCTAAGCTGCTAATTATTTTTAAATGTTGACAATTACATCCAGCTCATTGATAATTAAATAAGTTTAAGGCTGGGTACACACCTAAAGATTTTCTGTCCAACCATCCAACTAGTTGATTGGTTAGAATGAAAATCTGGTAACGTATGGGAGTAATTGATGATCAGTAATTTGCTCCTAAAT
Organism: Taudactylus pleione; assembly: GCA_031769625.1. Classification (NCBI taxonomy): domain Eukaryota; kingdom Metazoa; phylum Chordata; class Amphibia; order Anura; family Myobatrachidae; genus Taudactylus; species Taudactylus pleione. The sequence continues at coordinate 24,882,745 of JAUIMM010000018.1, forward strand.
GCCAGAAAACAGATGAAAATGGTTGTCAGTCAAGTTTGTTAAATGTTTGATCTAAACAATTTGTTCAAACAACAATTTTTGTCCATTTTCCGGCGTTTGGGAGCAAATTGCTGATTGTCATTTGCTTTCATACGTTACCAGATGTTAATTCCAACCAAGCAACTAGTTGGATGGTTGGACAGAAAATCTTTAGGTGTGTACCCAGCCTAATGGGCCCCATACATTAGCGATGGATTGCAGCGATCCTGCAATGCTGCTGCATGTTGGATTTCGGCGATTTGACGATCGCGATCAAAAAATGATCGCAATTGTCAAATCGCCGACATTTAACATGACAAATGTCTGCGATCCGGAGACGGATTGCAGAGCATCGATGGTGGGAGGTCGGCGTTTCCACCCGGCATTTCCCATCTCATCGCCGGATCACGACATACAGTCGCTGATGTATGGGCACCTTAAGATTTAAACCCGGGCAACAGCTACTAGTGAAAATGTGTAAATGAACAATACACCATTGCTCAATGACGGGTCTGCGCACAGAAAATTCTGTTAGGCTGGCTGTCCACTGGAGTTAGGAAAGCACCAGTGATACAGGGCACACTTACACCAGCAGGGCCGCCATCAGGGGGGGACTGCCAGGACTATAGTCCCGGGCCCGAACAGAAAGGGGGCCCGGGTGGCAGCAGAGAGCATAAGCACCGCCAGCTTTTCAAGTTGTGGATGGTCGGCCGCAAGCCACTCATAGCTTGCAGACTGACAGCTGAGCTAATTAGGAGCCGCTGCAGCGGAGGCGGCTCCTGATTGGCTGCCGGTTTGCGAGCTTCGATTGGCTCGCGCCCAGTGCATAGTTCAAACTTCCACATCTCCGGGTGAGCGGTTGGCAGGAGCAGCAGTGACAAGTCAACCACCTGCAAGCCAGAGAGACTGCTGGGAAGAGAGCAGCCGGGGAGGGCAGAAGCAGCAGCGCAGGGGAGAAGCTGCCTACAGCCGCACAGCCGCTGCCGCTTGTTAATGAAGTACTGCTCGGACAGGCAGGGGCAGGAGGCTGCGGGGATCCCACCTCACTGTGATGGAAACAGACAAGGTACAGAGACTCCCGCTCTCAGCCCCTCACTCAGCTCTCACCCCCTCGCTGTGCGCTCTCACCCTGCACTCTGACTCCCTCACTCTGCACAGTCACTCCACCCTGCCCTCTAACGCCATCACCCTGCACTCTGACTCCCATCACTCTGCACAGTCACTCCCTCACCCTGCACAGTCACTCCCTCACCCTGCACAGTCACTCCCTCACCCTGCGCTCTGACTCCATCACCCTGCGCTCTGACTCCATCACCCTGCACAGTCACTCCATCACCCTGCACAGTCACTCCATCACCCTGCACAGTCACTCCTTCACCCTGCGCTGTAGCCCTGCGCTCTGACTCCCTCACCCTGCGTTCTAGCCCTGCGCACTGACTCCCTTCACCCTGCACTCTGACTCCCTCACCCTGCATAGTCACTTCCTCAACCTGCGCTCTAACCCTCTACTCTGACCTTGCGCCCTCACCCTGCGCTCTGACTCCCTCACCCTGCACAGTCACTCCCTCACCCTGCGCTCTGACTCCCTCACCCTGCACAGTCACTCCCTCACCCTGCGCTCTGACTCCATCACCCTGCACTCTGACTCCCTCACCCTGCGCTCTGACTCCATCACCCTGCGCTCTGACTCCATCACCCTGCATTCTACCCCTGCGCTCTGACTCCCTTCACCCTGCACTCTGACTCCCTCACCCTGCATAGTCACTTCCTCAACCTGCGCTCTAACCCTCTACTCTGACCTTGCGCCCTCACCCTGCGCTCTGACTCCCTCACCCTGCACAGTCACTCCCTCACCCTGCGCTCTGACTCCCTCACCCTGCACAGTCACTCCCTCACCCTGCACTCTGACTCCCTTCACCCTGCGTTCTAGCCCTGCGCTCTGACTCCCTTCACCCTGCACTCTGACTCCCTCACCCTGCATAGTCACTTCCTAATCCTGCGCTCTAACCCTCTACTCTGACCTTGCGCCCTCACCCTGCGCTCTGACTCCCTCACCCTGCACAGTCACTCCCTCACCCTGCGCTCTGACTCCATCACCCTGCACACTGACTCCCTCACCCTGCACTCTGACTCCCTCACCCTGCGCTCTGACTCCATCACCCTGCACTCTGACTCCCTCACCCTGCGCTCTGACTCCCTCACCCTGCGCTCTGACTCCCTCACCCTGCACAGTCACTCCCTCACCCTGCGTTCTAGCCCTGCGCTCTGACTCCATCACCCTGCACTCTGACTCCCTCACCCTGCACTCCGACTTCCTCACCCTGCGCTCTGACTCCCTCACCCTGCACTCTGACTCCATCACCCTGCACTCTGACTCCCTCACCCTGCACAGTCACTCCATCACCCTGCGCTCTGACTCCCTCACCCTGCGCTCTGACTCCATCACCCTGCACTCTGACTCCCTTCACCCTGCGTTCTAGCCCTGCGCTCTGACTCCCTTCACCCTGCACTCTGACTCCCTCACCCTGCATAGTCACTTCCTAATCCTGCGCTCTAACCCTCTACTCTGACCTTGCACCCTCACCCTGCGCTCTGACTCCCTCACCCTGCACAGTCACTCCCTCACCCTGCGCTCTGACTCCCTCACCCTGCGCTCTGACTCCATCACCCTGCACTCTGACTCCCTCACCCTGCGCTCTGACTCCATCACCCTGCACTCTGATTCCCTCACCCTGCGCTCTGACTCCCTCACCCTGCACTCTGACTCCCTCACCCTGCACAGTCACTCCATCACCCTGCGCTCTAGCCCTGCGCTCTGACTCGCTTCACCCTGCACTCTGACTCCCTCACCCTGCACAGTCACTTCCTCACCCTGCGCTCTAACCCTGCACTCTAACCTTGCGCCCTCACCCTGCACTCTGACTCCCTCACCCTGCACAGTCACTCCCTCACCCTGCGCTCTGACTCCCTCACCCTGCACAGTCACTCCCTCACCCTGCGCTCTGACTCCCTCACCCTGCATAGTCACTCCCTCACCCTGCGCTCTGACTCCCTCACCCTGCATAGTCACTCCCTCACCCTGCGCTCTTGCCCTGCTCTCACAACCTCACCCCCACATCCTCACTCTGCCCTCACCCCAACACCTCGCTCTCACCCCCACACCTCGCTCTCACCCCCACATTGTCACTCTGCTCTCACCCACACCTCGCTCTCACCCACACCTCGCGCTCTCACCCACACCTCACTCTCTCACCCACACCGTCACTCTGCTCTCACCCCCACACCTCGTTCTCTCACCCCCGCACAGTCACTCTGCACTCACACCCACACCTTGCTCTCATCCTCACACCGTCACTCTGCTCTCACACCCTCACCTCATTCCCACACCTCGCTCTCACCCCAACAACCTCACCCTGCTCTCACATCCTGACTCTGCTCTCACCCTCCTCACACCCACACAACACTCTCACCCCAACAACCTCACCCTGCTCTCACACCCTTACTCTGCTCTCACCATCCTCACACCCACACCTCACTCTCATCCCCACAACCTCACCCTGTTCTCACACCCTGACCCTCCTCTCACACCTACACCTTGCTCTTACACCCACAACCTCACCCTGCTCTCATACCCACAACCTCTCCTTGCTCCCCCAGCCTCCTCTCACACCCACACCTCACTCACACCCTCACCCTGCTCTCACACCCTCTCCCTGCTCTGTTACCCTCCCCTTTATATGATAGATTTACATGTTTTAACACCCACCCACAAGCCCAAACTTTTTAAAAAATTTTGTTTGCACCATTTGATGCCTCACCTCTGCTGTAGCTCCACCCACATTATCCACCACAACGTCAACCACTGACAAACTGTCCCCTGCCACCCAAGGGAAGGGGCCCTGCCAAACAAGGGAAGGGGCCCTGCCTGTTTTGTCAGTCCCGGGCCCCATAATTTCTGATGGCAGCCCTGTACACAAGCCTATACTTGGTGCAAAAGATCCATCTGAAACAGTCGTATTTACACTCCTGTCCAACTCCGCAATTCCAACGACATGCCCTTCCTGAACTTTGGTTATGTGTGTACCCCCAGTTATGCCCCTTTAATTGCAATTGAAATGTGTATGACTCTCCGCCGTCTGTACTTGTGTGTGTTCAGTTCTGGAGAATAAGTTCCCGTGAATACACGCAAGATACGTTCCGCAAACACCCAACATGCATCAGAGTGATTCCACGTGCTCATGCTAAATGCACTTTGTACTTTGGGGGGCACCAGTAATGGTACAGAAGGGGGGGAATCGCATGGCCGGCGTTTCAATTCCCGGCAGCGCCTGGCCGACAGATGAGCAGAGCCCGGCAGCGGAAGCCCGACAGCGCTGGAAATCCTGATAGTCCCTAAGGTAAGTATAAACGAACCTAACCCCCTAACCCTCCTTAGGGGTGCCTAACCCTAACTTCCCCCCAAGTGCCTAACCCTAATCCCCCCTCTATGTGCCTAACCCCCCCTTCCTCGCTGCCTAAACCTAAGTCCCCCGGGGGGGTGCCTAACCCTTCTACCCCCTAGCCTAACCCTCACGGGGGGTGCCTGACCCTAAGTCCCCCCCCCGGGTGCCCTAAACCTAACCCTTCTCCCCCCTAGCCTAACCCTCCCGGGGGGGGTCTAACCCTAAGTCCCCCCCGGGTGCCCTAAACCTAACCCTCCCCCCCACGGCTGTCCGCTTGCAGCGCCCGGAAAACTTTTGATTGGGATGCCGGGCGCTGGTCTCCCGGCGTCGGGGAAATGTCAGGCGTCTACATCTAGACGCCCGGCATTTCACCCTCGCCGGGATATGACAGTCGGGAAGCCGGCTGCCGGTATTAAGGCAGCCGGTTTCCCGATTGTATACCGAAGGGGGAGGTCAGTCTAGGCAGACGGGCTTGGGTTGCGCGCAGGGACGTATTAAGAGAGGAGGGGGCCGTGTGTAGTCTCCGTCCGGGGCCCCATCCCCTCTACCCGGCGGTCAACAGAGCACTGAGCGCAGCAGAAACTGGGCGCTATGCCAGAGACTACTGCGTACATGCAGGTCACAGGGGAAATGGTGCGGCAGCCATTTTCCCGGAGATTTCCCTACTGCGCATGCGCACAACGCTGGGAAAATGGCCACCGCTCCATGTTGCCAGTGATTTGCACAGCGATGCTACCGCTGAGAGGTTAGTATTGAATAAATGGGTGCAAGGTGTTCGGTGTGGGACCCCTTGGACCCGTGGGCCTGTGTGCACAGCACATTATAGATACGCCTCTGGTTGCTGCTACCTGTAGCATTAGACAGACAACTTGGCGGCATCTACCCAGGCTACACTGTGTGTACTACCGGTAAGCAATGGGCACCGCTATTATTGTGCACTAATAAATTGTAAATTTACTTGTAAAATAAATATGAGTTGATTTGTCACTATTATACTTAGCCACTTTGCTGCTGGAAGTAACTGTGATTTGTCAAACCCGACAACTGCTCAGTTGTCTTTACTTGGTCTTGTCAGTAGTATAGATGTGTCCTCATACACTTAGTATCTATCTGCTATATGACACAAGATGCCCGGAACGACTAAGACGCTTCAAGAGTAGTATTGTACCAACATTTTTATTTAAATTTTGCTTCTTATTAACATCGCAGACAAAGCGAAACACTACTCATAGAGTACTAGGCATAGCGGGGGCAAAGCTATGATGACGCGCAGAGCCGGCCCAAACCAATTTGGTGCCCTAGGCAAGATTTTGGCTGGTGCGCCTAGCAGATAATCTCACCACCAAGCTTAATGTTGTATTCAATATGAATATTGCACTCCAATGAATTCCATAGTATTTCCTTTCAAGCCCAACTAATTTGAATCTTAATTAATTTAATTGAGATTAACACTACTGTTCTCTCCTCACAACACGCCAGGCTCTCCCCTCACAACACCCCTCATTGCAAAGTCCCCATCACCCCCTCACACAGCACCCCTCTTCCAACACAGCATCCATCACCCCTCACCCAGCACAGCATCCCTCTCCCCTCACTGCACAGCAAACCTCTCCCAGCACAGCACCCATCAACCCTCACCAAGCCCACTCTCCCCTCAATGCACAGCACCCATCAACCCCTTAAACACCACAGCACCCCTCTTCCATCACAGAACCCATCACCTGGCTGGCTGTGCACTGAATCTGCTCTGGCAGGTCCACCCAGAGCTGTGCTTTGTGGGAGTGGCTGGCACTGGCAGGCAGAGGAGTCAGTGAAGGCGCTCTGCCTGCTGGACTCAGCAAAGACCCATGGGAGGAGGAGCTGCTGTGGATGGGGATGCACAGCAGGTCTCTTCCATCGGCCATTTTTGTTGTTACCTGCTGCCCCCACTGCCTCTGTTCCCATGGCCTGTTTGAGCTGCCCAATCGGTGTGGAGAGCTCGGATCGTGGTAGCTGCCGGTAAGGTAGCAGCACCCCCCTAGAGCAGAGACTCTCCCAGCTAATCACATCCAGCAGTTCCCTTCGGTGTGTCCCAAAACTCTGCTGGTGCCAGCCTTAGAAATGCCCCTAGGCATTTGCCTATGCCTAGGGCCGGCTCTGATGACGCGGTTGGGGTGGTTGGAGGGAGGGGCACTGAGTAAACTGGGAGGCGGAGGAGGGTGCAGGAGACTTGCCTACTTTTCTGGGTAGCCGGTTGGAAAGGATATGCAGACACGCCCTTTGAATTACAGGACCACACCCCCTTCAGCAGGCAGTGTAGTCTATTTACCCAAGTCCCCTTGTAACGGGTCCAGGCAGACCCGTTCTATACTGCTGGATACCGCTAGTGATCCTACGGGAAGCAATCGGGAAGCCGACTGCCTAAATACCGGCAGCCGGCTTCCCGACTGTCTTATCCCGGCATGGGTGAAATGCCGGGCGTCTAGATGTAGATGCCCGCATTTCCCCGCTGCCGGGAGACCGGTGCCCGGCATCCCGATCGTAGTGATGCCGGGCGCCGCGAGCGGACAGCCGCGGGGGGGGAGGGTTAGGTTTAGGGCTCCCGGGGGGGACTTGGGGTCAGGCACCCCCCGGGAGGGTTAGGGTTAGGCTACGGGGAGGGAGAGTTAGGGTTAGGCACCCCCCCGGGAGACTTAGGTTTAGGCAGCGGGGAAGGCTGGCGGTATATCATACCCATTCCGATCCTACTACCATGTTGCGTCCACAAGGCAGGAAATTGTGCCGCGTGGAGAAAGGCAGATATCAAAGCACAATATGGTAGCCGTGAGAGAAGGATGTCTTAGCTGAGATTGTTACATTTTCATAAACCCCCCAAAATATAACCGTAAAGTAGTCTCAGTTCCATACTGCATACTGCTGTGATCTGATACTTTCACACACCCAATCTCTCTTGTCCAAATAGATGTCACAATACAACATTGAAGCGTTTAACAGCCAAGAACAATATTTAATAAATAGAGTGCAGATGTTCTCCTGATCTAGGGACACAGTCATATGACACTAAACTGAGGTTGTTTGTGTCATATAGAGTTTACCAGCATAATACCAAGATCTCACACAGCAATATGTATAAATGGTTTTAACATGTAAGATGTATGTTAGATAACATGTAATAATAGTCACTATTTGTTCTCAAATTAATTATTGTCTACGTAAACCCCCAAATTTATATATTCTATAAAATTATTTGATAAAATTAATCTAATCATTGGCAAACAAAAATGTTTATTAGATTGCAGCACCAAGTTACTTCTTATCCTTAGATTGATGTTAGGATAATGTTACTTTGTCCCAAACACAGTTATTATTGTGTATTACTTATATGGTGCCACAAGGGTTTTGCAACAGCTTACAAAGTACACAAAACAGTGCAAATAAAACAAGAAGAAAAAAAATGCAAACAACTTACACTACAAAATATTTCCGAACATGGGTTACAGCAAGCTATATAAACATTGTTTCATATACAGTCATACCCACAGAAGTAATGCCTGCTGTTGAACCCAATCATTTGGTGCCATTGTGGGCAGTGAGGGGAGTTGATAGTATAAGTGAGGGAGGGAGAAGCACATGAGGGAAGAGGGTCCTGCTCATTAGAACTTACAATCTAAACAGTGATGTGCGGTGAGGTCAATGGCTGGTAAGGCACACATGTATAAAAACACAGTTTTTATATTAGAACTCTGGAGCATGACATGGAGTATGATAGGGGAGGCAGTAAGACAGGAGAGGCTCTGTCTACCCTGGCTGCATGTCCCTGAATCTAAAGGGGATGGACAGTCATACAGGGATGACACAGAGGAGAGAGACAGTGAGTAAGGAGGATAGAGTGGAGTGTTATTGCGTGTACACACTACTAGCCGATGTGTCGTCCGATCCGGCCGGATTGGATGTGTACCCTCAATGTCACTGGTGATGCGCGCTCCCACATGCAAATCCGACGGGAGACATTGTTGCCGGCATCGGCAAGTGTGTACCCCGCCAGGTCCCGCCGCTTACGAGGTCGGTACACACTAGACATCGTCTAGTCTAGTGTGTACCAGCCTTTAGTATGAAAACCACTACATCAATTAGCTACACCTACTCAGAACATTTTGTCATGTGAATGGCCCTGTCACAGAACATTGTGTAGTGCCATTGTATTCCCTCATATAAATCATGTTCCTGAGGTAGCCTAAGGGGGGAATTCAATTGCAGGCGAAGGGTGCGAATTGCCGTTGCCACGGTGTTTAAATGCCGGTAACGGCAGCCCATCTCGCCCCCTTCATCCGGCCAGCCCCCATGGGGTAGCAAACACTTTTGTACGAGATCCCGCTGCCGTAGAACGCAGCGGCTGCCGCCCGAATTTGGCCGGAGAATTAATTCGCCCTTAACTGAATTCCCCCAATATTTTTATACAGTCTGTTTAGTTAATACTTATCCTCAGATGAGTTACATTTTTTCTTTCATATTTACACTATAGATTAATTGTAGAATTTAAAACAATTGTACACGATATGTGGCTCTTCTCTGCCTAGTGTGACTAATGCTGAACCCAGTCCTTGTCTGTCAGCTTGCCAGTATTATTCCAAGCACACACTAGTATATTCTAAATAGAGCATGATGGGCCTCATCCACTACCGTACGCAACTGCAATTACGCACGCAATGGCCAATTGTTGCGTTCTGCACATGTGTATGCAATGCAGTGCACATGCGCGAACTAGCCATTGCGATCGGGACTGTGAAAGCAGAGGCTACGCAGACCCCTCGCAGAGTGATTGTCAGGAAGCACCGTTTGTGTGTGGTGACGGGGGTGGTCGTGGAAACGCAGGCGTGCCAGCGCGTTCGCACGCCATTGCAGGGGCGTGCACAAATTATCCACTGAGATAGCCTACACAACCTGAGGCCTGATAGCGTGCGTGGAAGTTAGCAATTTCTGAGTAATGTCAGGGCTTGTGCAAGCGTGCGTGAGGCTACGATGGTAGTCGATTGTACCAATGGTTTCATCAACCAAGTATTACGGATGTGTGCAATGTAAAGTGGGCGTCCTTGTGTAGTGCTGAGTTTGCATTGCGATCGCAATGTATTAGTATGCTATTGCAGTTGAACCGCTTGCATACGCAATATTGTTATCCGTAGTGAATCAGGCCCAATATTTCTATTAACATCTCTGCTCACCATATTTAAAGACAAAAATATATATTAAATACCAATGTATCCCCCTGTTTGATTGTAGGGTGGAGTTGGTTCCTACACCTGAGTACCTGCCACTGGAACTTGGCACCCAGCTAGGTGTTCTGTACAAACATGTTGCACCAGCTCATACAGGTTTAGCAACAATAAAACACATAACAGGTGCAGGTGCAGACATGGTACAATTTCCTGATGACAAAGTCCTGGCCAGGGGTGTTTTAAGACATGAGGGGGGCCATGTGCAAATGTCTGAAAATATGGTGCATGCACATGAGATATGAAACACAATAAAGGTGATTCTTTGGAAATATGGTGTGGGCAGTATCCAGGAGAGCTGACACTCTCTGGGCAAAATTTACTAGGCGGCGGGTTTGGTGGTGGTTTGACGGCAGGTTCTATTCTGTTCTAAACCCAGGGGCTGCCATTCTAGGCTGCGATTAACAGAGAGTGGCTTCCACTGGAGGCTGCTGCCCTGCCTTTTGGGCAGCCCCTACAGGGCTTCTCAGGGCTGCAAACGATGCAGTCCTCCGAGAAGCCGATGTTATGTGCATGCATGGTGCCACCATCGCTCATGCGCATGCGCTGGTCCCGGCACCTGCCAGATTCATTGCGCAAGCACTGGGACCCAGCCAGCCACGGCCAGACTAGCAGCAATGGCAACCCCCCAGGTAAGAGGGCAGGAACCGCTGCTGCTCATAAATGACTTAACCAAATTTATATTTTGTTTTTATTGAAACACAGCAATTTGGGATAACTCAGACTCATCTGCCATCACTGGCTTTCTATTAATTTTTTATCTCCCAATAACAGCAGGGCCATTTGAAAGTCTGTGGATGCCCTATGCACTCCTCACAATCTACAGGCACTGCATCCCACCCTGTCTATCCCCAAGCACTGTAGTATAGAAGGAGAGGCTTGGCGGCATACACTCAGGGGAGTAGCGAGGGTGGTTTCAGTGGAGCATGAGCTCCGGGCGCCAAAATGGACAGAGGGCGCCATCCTCAGTTCATGGGGTGCACAGTTTGATGGCCATCTGTTAGTTTTATCTCGGTTTGTTTGCTCTACATCCTAAATAAGTTTAGGCTCTGACATCTGTTTCTACATTTCGTGCTCCCTCAAACTGCCCAGATTGCCTCCCCTCCATCCCTCCCTCCTCTGTGATCATCTTCTGTCACCTGCTCTTTCCTGTCAGATTGATTACATTCACTTCTCACCTCTTTAATTCCCTCCCCTCTCTACCCTGTGATCGGCTCTTTGCCCGTGTCCAATCCTTTCTTATTGGCTTCTGTCACCTCCTCTCTCAGATCAACTCTTTGTCCCTCCCCTCTCCTTTCTTATTGGCCTGTCACCAGAACTCTCTTATGGCACTTTCCTCTCCCCTCTCCTATTTGATCCCCTCCCTTCTTCTCTCCTCATTCATCCATTGTGCTTCAATGGACTTAAAAGTGACACATCTGATGTAAAATCCTAAACTTCAGTTATAAGGTATGAGTTTAAAAGTCACTGCTTTGCTGTTTAAAGTAATGGAGGTGTTCCCAGGCATAACCACAAAGTGTTATTTGAAAGGTCTTTTAAAAAATACTGTATTAGGAGACCTGAAATAATAATAATGGTGGTAGACAGAACATGATTAGTAGTACTCACATTAATATAGGTGCAATGTATATTTGCTAAGTAGGAGCATAGCTGAGAATGGAGCTTCCCATAGGTGTTCCCACTCCAGTGAAAGCTGCTTGGGGCAGTAATTGCAGTAATAAGTTGTGCACCCTGTGGAATCTCACTCTAGCACATGTATTCTGTCAATTTAAGTTAAATGATCAGAATATATAATACAATCTCCTCTACTGACTAATAACAATGATTCGAAGGAGATAAAAGTCAGATCCTAGGTGCTATACATAAATAAAGCAGTGCCAAAGCAGCTACTCCTTAATGTCAGATAGTGCATCACCAAAGCATTCTATTCCCCCACTGGGACCTCAACACTCAGCGTGATACTGCCACAGTTTGCTGATTTTCTGTTCACTTCAGTATTCCCCCACAGGCTGGCCATACCCCACTGATACAGTTCTGTACAGGGGGTGGGGCGCTATGACATGCACTTTCTCCAGGCACCATGGTTCCACGCTACTCCTCTGCATACACTGCTCCTGTCGAACTGGGTATGTGGAGCTGGACTGTGAAATAGATCAGTACTACGCTCCCAACCCAAAACTGACATTGAGTACTAGCAGCTGGCAACATCATAGGCAAGAAGCTGCTGGTTGCTGCCCCTCACTATTTCAGGTGAAACATGACAATTACATTATATGATCATTCGCAGTTTAGGTGCCCCATTAACCATGTAAAGGCCCCCATACATCTGCCGGTGAATTTCGCGATCCTGCGATCAGATCGGAAACGCCGATCCGTTGGTCAGAAATGCAGACCGGTGACCATCGATGTTCCACTATCCGTCACAGGATTGGTGAAATCCACCATGTTAAATTTCACCAATGTGCCAATCACGATCATATTTTGATTGTGATCGGCAAATCTGTCACCGATCCAGGCTGATGACGGGCTGCAGGATCGCAACATTGCGGCAGTACGTCGCAGATATATGGGGGGCTTAACTTTATCCGGCAACCAAATGGTATAACGGGACCTGACTGACAGCCAACAATATGGGAGGTTCAAGCGGCTCTGCTGTGATTCTGTCTAGTCAATGCATACTTGCCCCCACCCCCCCACATCCTCGGAAGTGTAGGCAGATCTCCCGCATCCTGCCCACTTCCTAGTGAAGCGGGCAGGATGGGGAGATTTAATGGGTTATTTGGAGGTTAGCGAGAAGGGGGAGTGGCTAAATGACACGATTTGCGTAATTTCGGCGCAAATCGTGTCCTTCTTTCACGGACTCGCAAAATGCGGACTTTTTCCGAGAAAGGGACGGGGCCTAATTTCATTGACATTTTGGCCCCGCCCCCAAACTGGGCTGCTCCCGGAAAGGATTATTACAAGGTCGGTAAGTATGAGTCAACATCTTGTTAGAAACTAACATGACGTTGTTCAACTTTTAAACCATGCTGTCAGTCCCTTATCCCTGTTCATTCCTCAATATATTTCCCCCCCAGCACTTTGTGTTTTTCTCACCTGCTGTGTTTTTTGTTCGTTAACCTTCTTTTCAAGTTCTTTTTGACATTTTTTATTTATTTGTTGCAGGTATTTCCTCCTCCACCAGAGGTCATTATTGCACATGAACTTACCCATAAAGTTAACCAAAAGGACCAGTATTACCCTACGACAGGGGTATTCAACATGCGGCCCTCCAGCTGCTGTGGAACTACACATCCCAGTATGACCTGCCACAGTTTTAGTATGCCCTAATAGCAAAACTGTGTCAGGCATGCTGGTATGTGTAGTACCACAGGGCCTACAATAATCATGGTTCCTGCTTCCTACTTGGGCACTTAAAAAAGCACTTCCTGATAAATTCCTTGCTTGAATAATACATTTGCGCAGCTTTTGTAATTCCTATTCATCTTCAGTTCTGAACCTGTAGGTGATGTTAGGCTATTTACTATTAGCTTACCTTGTGACCCCAGATCTACAATAGCTTGCTTCTTGCTGCCATCAAAGTACTTAATATGTGAACTGAACTCAGCTTACCTCTGACTATTGATGAGCTGTGTATTTGGAATCTGACCTTGGCTTTGTGACAGTTCTCTTGTTGGGTGTGTATTATTCGTGAATGGGACCATTTCAAACACAGGCTACATTTACATAAACAGAAATAGTCTCTAAACTCACATTCTGAGGTATCCATGCTACTCGGGTATTTGCAGTGTATACTCATCTCACGTTCATAGGAAAGTTAGGGTGGTTGCTAAATTATCTAGAAGTAGAGTGAGTGTGATGTGATCCTGTGCCCCTAGGTATGAGTAGACGTACCCACAGCCTAGAACTTTACAATAGCACATTAAAAGGAGGATTTTATTATACACTCCAACATAAATGATGTACAAGTCATGCTTCAAAGTACTTTCTTTTCAAATGACACAAAAGTATGTAGTTTAACAAAATCCATGCAAGGTGTATTATCCTTACAAGGGGACCCAGACAAATTAGGAGACTGGGCAGCTGCATGACAGTTAAGTTCAATGTGATAAATGTAAAGTTATGCATTTAGGAGCTTAACATATGCATGCAGTTTACACCTTAGGTGGAACACTATTTGGTAAATGTATGATGAAGCACCTGGGTACAGTATAATTGTAGATCCATGCCAAATCATCACAAAGAAAGTTACTTTTCAATCCGACCAGCTCAGATTTTCCTGAAATTTGGTAGGATGATAGACGGCATAAAGTAACTTTCATATGTAACATTTTAGCCCTCAGTGATGCACAGAGGGCCTGATTCAGAGCCGAACGCTCTGACCAGAGCGCTCGCTCTGAATCAGTGCCCTCCTACCTGAAAATGGAGTGGCCTCCTGGCCGCTCGCATAGCTGTGGGTGACCACCCACAACATATGCGAGCGGCCAAAAAGATGGTCGCGATGGTCTAGACCATTGCGACCATCGGGCTTGCGACGAGACCCTGCGGTAGGGTCTCGCTGCCGCAAGCCCAGGAGTGATTTTGGCTCTATCAGTGATTTTGGCTCTATCCCATGGGAACGCCTCCGTCTGGCAGCCACGCCCCCGGCACGCCCACCAAAGGGGGCGTGCTGTCACTCACCATCGACAGCACGCCCCCTTTGGTGCGAGACCCCGAGCGGCGTATTCCTCGTCGCTCACCGGGTCTCGCGCATGCGCACAACATCGACCCGCTTGCGAGCGTCCTTTGCTCGCGAGCGAGTCTGAATGACCCCCAGTGTTCATGCTACAGGGTTGCAAACATTACAAAAAGTGTAACATTTATGCTTGCATAACTTTGCTTCTATTTTTGGTAGAACTTTCATGTTGGTCTTGTTTTGAAGCTAAGGGACCATCGTTTTCATAAAAATAGTTTTATATTTAAATATTGACTTCTACATTTCAAGGTCACATGATGTGACCTTTGACCTTGAATATCTAAAAAAGTGTATATTTAATATTTTTGTACATAAAGTATGTTATACACTTAAATGCAATCTGTCTTTGTTTCATTTTGGGAAGCCTTTGGGAACAGGAGTAAAAAAAAATATTAAGTATGGCAGTTGAACCCTTCTTGAACTAACTATGCAACTGGCAAGTTCAGACTTGTCTTGTAGTGTCTTTCTCTGTGTTCTATGAATGGCCATCGGTGGTTTTCTATCAATGGTTACCATCGATGGTGCAATTGGTGATAACCATCGATGGCACAATAACAATCTATAGTGAACCATCGATGGTTTGCACCACTCGATGGCCACCGCTGCCGGTTGCCTGGCAACCCGCAGGCTAATAAAAAAAATAGGGGACAGGGCTTAGACGGCAGGGTTTAGCATTCAGCCAAGGGGCGGGGCTAAGCGCTGTGTCATGAGCAGAAAAAAACCCATTGGGTTCCACTTTGCCATCGGTGGCAGAAAGCAGTTGGCTCTCTGCCATCGATGGCAAAACCATCGACCATCGTTAGTAAACCATCGATATTTGTAAACTATTGATGGTCAATGGCCATCCCTACTGTGTTATTCTCAGTCTGGCTGATGCTTCTGCATTGAAAACTAGTGATACAAGGGACTAAGGGCCTGATTAAGCAAGGATCGCAACTGCTAAAGCATATGTAGATGGTCAGTTGTTACGTACTGTGCATACGTATGCATTGCAGTGCACGTGCGCGAATGCCTCACTGTGATCGGGACTACTATCGCAGTGAGGGCCTAATTCAGACCCGCTGGCGAGCGCTGAGCGCTCACAGGCAAGTCGATGTTGGCCCAGTGCGCATGCGCACGACGGAGGCCAGCCGTCGCTATGGGTCTCGCTACAAAGGAGGCATGCTGTCGATGGTGAGTGACAGCACGCCCCCTTTGGTAAGCGTGCCGGGGACGTGGCTGGCCAGATGGAGGCGTTCCCATGGGAACGTCTATCGTCTGGGGCCGGCCCCACTGACATCACAAGTGATGTCAGTGGGAGTGCTTTCAGCTCTGATAGAGCCAAAAGCACTCCAGGGCTTGCGGCAACGAGACCCTACCACAAGGGTCTCGTCGCAAGCCCGATGGTCGCGATGGTCTTGACCATCTGCCTGGCCGCTCGCTATAGCTGCGGGTGCTCACCCACAGCTATACGAGCGGCCGGGAGGCCGCTCTAAAAATACAGAAGGACGGCCCTGATTCAGAGCGAGCGCTCTGTCAGTGCGTCCGGCTCTGAATCAGGGCCTGAGTACGCAGACCCATCGCAGAGTGATTGACAGGAAGTGCCGTTTGGGGGTCGTGACGGGGGGGTGGTTGGAGAAACACAGGCGTGTCAGTGCGTTTGAACGCTGTTGCAGGGGCGTGCATAAATTATCCACTGCGATGGCATACGCATCATGAGCTCTCACTGCGTGCAGGAAAGTTAGCAGTTTAGTGGTAGGGTCAGACCTGCCTTAAATGTGCGAGTGGCACCGATGTACTTCGATGTTACCGATGTTTTGGCTGGATTGCAAGGTATTATGGATGTGCGAGAGGGGAAGTGGGCGTCTGCATACTTTCACAGCAGAACTGTGTGCGCGATTGCATCAGTGATCTTTACTGAATCAGGCCCTAAGACGGTTTATTTAACCAGCTTGTTGTGACCACCTGCGCCCAACCATGGATATCTCTAAAACCTGAACTGTTGAATAATAACCTGAAATTGCAGAAGTTATAAAAAAGGATATATCCCAGGTGAGGAACCTGTGCCTGATAATTGTTTTCTGCTGCTGCTGTGTCCTTTAATATCAAATGGGTTGCAGCACTGAGACCTAATGTACTTCTTATTCATTTGCACACTCTTGATCAAACTGCCACTATTAAACTATTAGATACACCAGAGGTTCCCAAGCGCAGTCCTCAATGCACCCCAACAGTTCAGGTTTTAGAGATATCCATGGTTGAGCACAGGTAGTTACAACAAACTGACTGAGGTACTAATTAAGTCACCTGTGGTCAAGTATGGATATCCTTAAAACCTGGTCTGTTAGGGTGCCTTGAGGACTGACTTTGGGAACCTCTGAGATAAACTGTCTTAGGGCCTGATTCTGACCCGCTCGCGAGCGCTGAGCGCTCGCAAGCAGGTCGATGGTGCCCAAGTGCGCATGCGCACGACGTCAAGCCAAACCGTCGTTATGGGTTTCGCACCAAAGGGGGGCGTGCAGTCGATGGTGATTGACAGCATGCCTCCTTTGGCGGGCGTGCCGGAGCCTTGCTGCCCAGGCGGAGGCGTTCCCATGGGATAGAGCCAAAAGCACTCCAGGGCTTGCGGCAGCGAGACCCTACCACAAGGGTCTTGTCGCAAGCCCGATGGTCGCGATGGTCTTGACCATCGCGACCATCATTTTGGCCGCTCACTATAGCTGTGGGTGGCAGTGGCGTAACTAGGGCAGGGCGGGCGGGGTTCGTACCCAGGGCGCCGTTGGACCGGCGCCGTGGGGGGGGGGCGCCGCCGGCCACGGTACCGGCCTGCCCGCCCTAGTTAGCCAATGTAACGCTGACCGCAGTGAGTGCGGTCAGCGCTACACATTTACACAGGACCGGCGCTAGGCTTCCAGCGCCGGTCCTGTGCTGCACGCCTGAGCCCGGTCCCTCCCCCTGAGCGCTTGCCCAATAGCGCCAGGAGGCGGGCTCAGGCTGTGCATAACACACGCATCGCCGCCAGCGCTGGCGGCGATGCGTGTGTTAAACAGCAGCCAATGAGAGTCAGATAGACTCTCATTGACTGCTGCAGCACCCACTGCAGGAGCCGGACTTTCGTCCGGCTCCTGCAGTGGGTAATGGGACTGACGTCATGACGTCTGTCCCATAATGCTGAGCGCGCCCGCCCGGGCGGGAGCGGCGTCGAGAGCAGGAGCAGGACCAGGAGCAGAGATTCAGGTAAGTATATTTTTAGATATATATATATATATATATTTTTTTGTTTGTTTCGTTTTTTTTAACCTATCTGCACAACGGGGGAAGGGGGTGGCTACTACTGGGGGGACCTCTACTGGGGGAGGGGTGGCTACTACTGGGGGGACCTCTACTGGGGGAGGGGTGGCTACTACTAGGGGGACCTCTACTGGGGGGGGGTGGCTACTACTGGGGGCACCATTGGGAGGACCTACTCTACTGGGGACTACTACTTGGGGGTGAACTACCACTGGGGGCATTATAAAAGGGGCTTACTAGAGGCACTGCATTCGGGGGACCACTACTGGGGGAAATAATAGGAAGGACCACTACAGGGGGCACTGGATAGGGGGGATCACTACAGGGTGCCTGCATAAGGGGACCACTACTGGGAAAACTGCATGGGGGGGGACTACTGCTGGGTCACTATATAAAGGGCACTGCATAGGGGGGGGGACTACTACTGGGGGCACCATATAAAGGGCACTGCATAAGGGGATACTGCTACTGGGCGCACTGCATTGTGGGGACTGCAACTGGGGGCACTGCATAAGGGGGAACACTACGTGGGGCACTGCATTTGGGGGGCCACTACTGGGGGTACTGAGTAAGGGGAACTAATTGGGGGCTGTATAAGCGGGACCACTACTGGGGATACTGTATAAGGGGCACTATTAAGGGCCTGCATAAGAGGGACCACAATTACATACTGGGGGCACTGTATAAGGGGTACTACTGGGGTTAAGGTGCATATGGATAGGAATGTTCAGCGTGAAAATAAAGGGGTGTGTCATGTTGACACGCCCCATTTTTAAGTGACCACGCACATATCGGTATGTTAGTGTGGGGGGCTCCGTTTTCAAATTTGCCCTGGGCTCCAAATACCCTAGTTACGCCACTGGTGGGTGGTCAGGAGGTCGCTCCAAAAACTAGGAGGGACGGCCCTGATTCAGAGCGAGTGCTCTGTCAGAGCGTCCAGCTCTGAATCAGGGCCTGAGTCCAGAGAGACACTACAAGATAAGTCTTAACTTTCCAGTTGCATAGTTAGTGCAAGAAGGGTTCAACTGCCGTACTTAATATTTTTTTTACTCCTGTTCCTAAAGGCTTCCAAAAATGAAACTTATACCAAAGAGAGATTGTATTTAAGTGTATAACATTCTTTATATATAAAAAATAAACATACATTTTTTTAGATATTCAAGGTCAAAGGTCATATCATGTGACCTTGAAATGTAAAAGTCAATATTTAAATATACAACTATTTTTTTTATGAAAACTCTGATCCCTTAGCTTCAAAAGAAGACCAACATGAAAGTTCTACCACAATTAGAAGCAAAGTTATGATTCGTTTCAGTTGACCTTGTAAGCTTACATTTTACACTTTTTGTGATGTTTGCAACCCTGTAGCATGTTTCAATGAGGGCTAACATTTTACATATGAAAGTTACTTTATGTCGTCTATCACCCTACCAAATTTCATGACAATCTGAGATGGTCGGGTGGGAAGCTGTGATGATTTGGCATGGAGTAGCCTGATCATACACTTAGCAGTAACTTACAATAACCTATCTGTAGCTTTCGCAGTCAGCAACAGGGGCATATTAAGAGAGGGCGGGGTCCGTGTTCATTCCCCGTCCGGGACCCCTCCTCTTTCCCCGGTGGCCAGCAGTGCACTGACGAAGCAGTAGACTCAACTACTCGATGCTGGGCTTCCGATGCCCATCCCTAGAGAGAGTGAAGAGGAAGGCAACTACGTTAATAAGGCAGGATTGCCGACATTTAGCTCCCTCCTTCTGGGAGGGAGCTGTCGGGTTTCCACACGGGGGCGTGTCATGGCAATAGGGGGCATGGCCAGACACATCATTGGGGACGGGCATGACAGCGTGATCGTGTCATCGTGGCCCCGCCGCCTCTTCACAATGCTGAGATTAATGTTATTGTGAAGCAGAGGGCAGGGCCACGATGACGCGATTCAGCTGCCAGGGTTTATACAGATGGGTCTCCGGGGGTCTGGAGTCTTGTCTGACTTTCCGAGGGGCTGGGTGCAGCACACGATTTTCGGGAGGCTCCCGGCCGAATTGGGAGGGTAGGCAAGTATGTAATAAGGTATATGGAAGAGCTCAAATACTGGACCTCATTCAGAGCCGCTCGCAAAAAGCGAGCGCTCGCTCTCAATGAGGGCGGCCCCTTTTTCTTTTAAAAGCCGGCCACCTGGCCGCACGCTAAGCTGTGGGTGACCACCCACAGCTTTTGCGAGCGGCCAGGTGATGGTCGCGACCATCTGGCTTGCGACGAGACCCTTGTGGTAGGGTCTCGTCTGCCGCAAGCCCCAGTGAGTTTTCGGCTGTAATAGAGCCGGAAGATCACTACTGACATCACTTCAGGAACGCCTCCGTTTGTCCAGGCACCCCCCCACCCCGCTTACAAAACTGGGCGAGCTGTCGATCAACATCAACAGCTGCCCCATTTGTAGTGAGCCCCGGAGCGAGTGAATTTCTCACTTGCTACAGGGCTGGCGTACGCGCATTGCGCAAGCCGCGCATTCGTAATGCTCAGCCATCGACCTGCTTGCGAGCGCATAGCGCTTGCGAGCGGGTCTGAATGAGACCCACTGTGTGTGGTTCCCTGTATAATCACCCCCTCATGTTCTGTACTAAGTTTCGCTGCAGATACCATTTTTTGAAAGAGAGCCTTGCAGACCATTTTTTATTTCTCTTTGTGAGTTTGCAAACACCCTCTCTTGTATTGAGGCATTGCAAAGCATATCACCCTGTCTGTATGATCATCCTTACTTATTATCTTGATTCCATTCACAATTGATGACCTATTGTCCTCTGTATGTTTCCTGTTATGAAAAGTTTGTTATAAAATAATTTTTATTGGCCTCAGATATATGTACACACATTAATTAGTTCACATTTGAGACACAAATCAGTTTTTCTAACCTCCATTTACAATGTATTGCTCCATTCCGATTATTAGTGAGGTTACCCACATCCAGGGGCAGAACTATGGGAGACAATGGAGGCGCCTGCCGCCGGGCTCCAGCACCGAAAGGGCACCTCCTCCATTGCCCACAATATATTCACCCCAATTAGTGCTGTAAATTTGTACCCGAAGTGTACTGTCACGACTGACCAATACGTAGCACCTCTTCCCAGCACCTGAGAAGCTACCATAACCATATACTAGTGGAGAGCTCCATATCAGACCATCAGATGCCGCTTCTGTCTATCTATAGCCTGTCCTGTTTTTTTACGGGGGGCACAAATTATAACTTTATGCCACTGCCCATATCTGAGCCCTCTCTACTACTCCTATGTCCTACTTCCTACTTACAGTGAAACGCCCAGTCTCAGTGGCGTCACAAGGGGGGAGCGGGGGTTGCGGCCCGCACCATGTGTCACCCTTCAAGGGGGTGACACCAAAGAGCAGCGTACACACACCCGCGGGCCGCACCTGATCCGCACTCCCTTCCCCGGCACCACCGCACCCCACCGCCTGGAGTCAGTCTCACCGCGGCCGGTGTGCGCCACACACAGACACAGAGCACAGAGAATCTCTCTGTGCCTGTGTGTGGTTCTGGGCGCCGGCCGCGGTGACGTCATCACGCATGCGGCACGCCAGAGGGAGAAGAAGAAGGAGATGCGCACCTGGACATCGTGAAGAGAGATAAGTACTATTGCATAGGGGAGGGGGCACAGCATAAGGGGCATTACTGGGGGTACTGTATGGGGGCACAGTATAAGGGCTCTACTGTCTGGGGGCACTACTGGGGGTACTGTATGGGGGCACAGTATAAGGGAACTACTGTGGGGGCACTGCATAGGGGCACTACTGGGGGTACAGTATAAGGGCACTGCTGTCTGGTGGCACTACTGGGGGTACTGTATGGGGGCACAGTATAAGGAAACTACTGTGGGGGCACTGCATAGGGGCACTACTGGGGGTACTGTATGGGGGCACAGTATAGGGGCACTACTGAGGGTACTGTATGGGGGTACTGTCTGGGGGCACTACTGAGGGTACTGTATGGGGGCACAGTATAAGGGAACTACTGTGGGGGCACTGCATAAGGGGAGCTCCTGGGGCCGGGCATTGAATAAGGGTCACTACTGGGGGCATTGCATAAGAGCACTACTGGGGGTACTGTACAAGGGCACTACAGGGGGCACTGCATAAGGGGAGCTCCTGGTGGTATTGTAAAAGGGGCACTGCATAAGAGCTCTACTGGGGGTACAGTATAAGGGCACTACTGTCTGGAGGCACTACTGGGGGCACTGCATAAGAGGAGCTCCTGGGGGTATTGTATAAGGAGCACTACTGGGGGCACTGCATAAGGAGCACAGCGTAAGGGGCTTTAATACAGGGGGCATTGCATAAAGGGCTATAATACAGGGGCATTGCATAAAGGGCTATAATACATGGGCAGTGCATAAAGGGGCACTACTAAAGGGGGAACTGCATAATGGGCACAGCTACAAAGGGTATTGCGTAAGGGGCACTACTACTAGGGGCATTGCATAAGGGGCACTACTACTGGGGGCATTGTTTAAGGGCACTACTACTGTGGGCATGGTGTATAAAGGTCAATAATGTGGTCATTGTGTAAAAGGAGCACTACTGTGTGTCAAAACATAAATAAGGGACACTACTTTATGGTGTAATGTGATTCAGGGGCACTATGTGCAGAGTAATGTGGATACGATTGTGCTACTGTGTGGCGTAATTTGACCACTTTAAGCACTGCTACCCAGAATATCGGGCATCATCACGCCCACCAGGTGCGCCTGTCATTCTGGGAGGAGCACAGTGTGACTGCTGGACTGGTAAGGGGGAAGAGCTCGCAGAGCTGCGCATCTTGGTCCCAAATTTTTATTTTGGTTGGGGGGGGGTGTCACCGTGCAGCACAGCACCGGGTGACACCAACCCTAGTGACGCCTCTGCCCAGTCTACCCCATATTCAATACTGTATGTGGTCTAACTAATAACTAATTTGTTGCATGTGCATTAAAACTCACATTAGATATGAATCATTTCCTATACATAGGATTTTAGGCAAATTTGCCCCACTGCCTAGGATTTCTGAGTTTGTTTCCATCTCACATTTTGCCTAATTGTAATTCATGAAAGTGTAAGTAGTATACTTAGTACCATGGCCAAGCTGCAGAGTACTTATCTATATTACATTTCATCCGCTGTGTAGTGTACGTGTCTTCCATATTGTCTCAAATTCTCTGTAGCAAGTTACTATCCTGTTCTACATAGTGTAATGTCACCGGTAAATATGGACACTGCATTTTAGGCCAGATGGCTTAGAATAAATAGGTAATAAGTAGAAAATATAAACAGCAGTGCTAATTAATACTATTACACTGAAGTGCCAAAAGTCATGGGATAGCAGTATTAAAGGTAATGGTAGGTGGTATCACCGTATTGTGACATCTTGGAAATGCCCAGACCTGAAACAGTTGTAATCTGTCATATCATGAGTCAGTTTGAACACCGGCGAGGCTGCCCACGGCAAGGTGGTGTGAATTATCGGAGTTCGAACGGGGCATGATAATGAGTGTCTAACGGATGCATAGCCAAACGCAGGGGGAGTTTCCGTCTGCCTGGAAACCCCCCTCTCCAGCACACACATGACCACAGTAGATATAGTAATATAATAGAATTTTACTAGTGTTGAATGTTCTTCTCAGTATCACAAATGAAATAATTAGCACCACCTGTGGATCTTCCAGCCAGTAATAAATAACCTGTGCACCAACTAGGAAATCTGGAAAACATGCACTATTAGGGATGCACTGCTATAGAGCCAAATATGTACATATATGTCCAGGGCAGTGCTAGGTTCTTCTGCTGCTCCTCCAAGCTCCTGGACTTGCTGCAATGTTCTGGAATGGTGCCCATATCTAATATAAAAACATCCAGCTCAGGAAGGATGGCCCTACTGCTGCATCTAATGGCTTATTGCGATTGCTGGTCCTGTGTATACTGGAATTAAGATACACAATACACTTTGTATGACACATATTAAAGCTGGTTAAGTACTAATTCTGCCCTCTTTGTGGACTGGCCACACTTGCTCTAAAATCAAGCATTTGGAAACCCCCCTCTAGAAATCCTGCGTTTGCCACAAAGTCGGGGATTTAAATAGCCGCAGCAGGTGTTTTTTCCCGACATTGAAGAAGTGTTGCAGAAGAGCACTTAGGTTTTTTTTTTCCTTTTTTTAAGTGGTCCCATCAAATTTGGGGTACATGAAAATGGGTGCTAGCATATTTTTATGTCCCTAAAGTAAGTTTTAAAAAATTCTGCAACTATGACCTGTTGCTAATCCGCTTCAAAAATATCTTACCTTGTGACTAATTCATTGAGAACAAGAGAAAATTAAGGAAAACATAGGTTTTATCAACAATTTTTTACGTTCATTGTGCCAAGGAATTAACAGTTGTTGTCTGTGGAACACAATTCAATTAACCCTTCATTAGAAGGGTATTTTTATAGGTCTTCAGGCGCCTGAGGCTGTTCTTTATTGATGTGTATTTTATTTATACGTGCTGTGCAGTACTACCACTGATCTAGTGGGTATTATTGAAATTGGGTCATTATATGTGCAGCGATTATACAAGTGATCATTTACACATTGTGTTCTTTTATTTTCTTTTATGTATTTATGTCTTCATTCACTGTGATTAGGTCGGCACGACTAGCAATTTATATATTTATTATAGTGATTGATATTATTAAACTGTGATATTGTTGATGGTCAGCGCTCTTTCCTTTTGATGCAGCTATCTAGACAGCATGGGTCAGCATCTCTCTCATCGTGTCAAGTTGCTGCACTTCGCCAGGCTAGCGGGGGTCCTACATGATACTGGGGATTTATGCCATGACTTTTGGCACTTCATTGT
The DNA here is from genome assembly GCA_031769625.1 of Taudactylus pleione. Classification (NCBI taxonomy): domain Eukaryota; kingdom Metazoa; phylum Chordata; class Amphibia; order Anura; family Myobatrachidae; genus Taudactylus; species Taudactylus pleione. The sequence goes on from JAUIMM010000018.1 coordinate 24,907,334, forward strand.
ATGTATGATAATTTTGTAGCATAAAATGAAGTAAACAGTTTCTTAGGACCAGGGGCGTATTTATAATGGGTGCAGGGTGTGCGGGGTACACGGGTCCCCTGGGTGCAGGGGGTCCACATCACACACCCTGCACCCATATTATACTTACCACTCCGGGGTCCCACATCGGCGCCAGTGTCAGCGCTTTAAAAAAAGCCTGAAAAATGGCCGCCACAGCATTTTTCCTGGCGTTTTGCTCATGTGCAGTATAGAAAACACAGGGAAAATGGCTGCCTTGCCATTTTCCTGGTGACATGCACACGCGCTGTAGACTCTGGGCAAAAGCTAGTGCCCAGAGTCTACCGCTGCGGCGCTGCCGGCTTCCGGAGAGAGAGGAGGGGGCCGGCAGTATACCATAATATGCCATATACACAGACACATTGCCAGGAGCCCTTATGTTGTTGTTGGAACAGAACACTTATTGAACACGCAGTGTACTGTACAAGTAAAAATGAAGTTATATGAAACTGCATGGGGCGGCATGTTTTGTACACCCAGCTTCAACGTGTCGTTCCACCAGGGAGTACAGATACCCCTGGTTAAGAACCACTGTTCTACGCTATCTTTCAGAATTGCATCACTCAGACTGCCTTCAAATAATGTACTCTCAACTTAAGTAAGGCTCACAAGTCTGGGTTAGGACTAGGTTGCTGAGGATTGTTAGGCTAAAAGGTTGAACTTGACTGACATATATCTTTTTAAACTTAATAACTGTGTAAATATGGTTGTTTCATTCTGCAGAATTCTCCTAAATGGAAAAGCCTCTTCCACTGTATACTATGTTCCCAAACATCACAGTTTGTCTTTACTATATATGTACCAACACAATGTAAAAACAAGATGAAATAAGAATGTACATTAAAAACTGAGGATGACATAATTAATAGTTAATTTTGAAGTAAAACATGTTTTCAGGAGTTCACATACTGTGCCTGGCCTGGCATTCAAGCTGTCCATGGGTAATAGGCGCAATTGCTGCATGCTCCTGCCGGCAGATATGTTGTCAGCGGTTAACAAGATGTGTCTCTGATACAAGATTATTAACAGGGCCAAGTAGAGTTCCACAATGTCTTCAAAAATACACATATCTTAATAATAGCAGTATAATGGAAATAACAATACAGAAAAGAAGACATAAATCCACACTCTGTTCAGCTCATTGTCACAGTAGGTAAGTATGGAATCTACTATAATAATATTCAAACTGCATTCCAGTGGCAAAGGCACATTCAAATATGGCAAAAGGAAGTGAGCAATCACAATATTAAATTCATCGGTCGGTTTGTTTGTTTGTTATGCATTCAGACACCCCTGCACCAAGTGGGATGAAACCAACGCGAGGTGGCCCAGTTAGATCCTGGCCAGGTTGGATCTCCTGTGTGTGTCTACGCTGGGCAGAACTTTGACTCACATCTCTCGGCAACAGCAGAACCCCGACATCGACGTCAGACTGCGACTGGAAAGTTACGCTGCCGGCACTATAGCACATTTGACCCTCGGGGCCCCACTAAACTCTGAGGCCCGAAACAGGAGTACCCTTTGTACCCCCCTGTCGCCGGGCCTGCCCAGGGAGCCTGTTCTGAGCCTTCCACTGGATGGATTTGGACGAAAGCTTCACAGAGTGGTAACATTAGATCCCAGAAGACATACTGTACTTGGGGTTTGAGGTCCCGGTCAGCCCTCCCGTTGGTGCATGGGCGTGTCTACCCATTGACCAGGATAGCGCTGGCCATGGGGGGGTGCGATGTCCGGCGGTGCCACCCGCAGCCAAGAGGTAGAATCAGGCGAGGACAGCCAGGACTGGAGTCCTGGCCCCTGGCTCCTACATGGGGCAGATGTATAGGGCCGGGTACGAGCGGCTGCCAGTACGAGCAATTAATTGATAACGTGTTTTTTTTTTAAACAAGGCGCGTGTGACATCATGACATCACGCACGCCGTGTTGGTGCACTCACTGAGGAGCCTGCCTACCATAGCCACAGCCAGAAGAGATGGTAAGCCCCTGCTGGGAACACAGAAAAGGGATGGCTGAAGACACAGAAGGGGATGGCTGGGGACATACAAGGGGGATGGCTGTGGGACACAGAAGAGGGATAGCTGGGGAGAAAGAAGGGGGATGGCTGGGGACATAAAAGAGAAAAGAGGGATGGCTGGGGACACAGAAGAGGGATGGCTGGGGACACAGAAGAGTGATGGCTGGGGAGACAGAAGGGGGAATGGCTGGGGACACAGATGAGAGATGGCTGTGGAGAGAGAAGGGGATGGCTGGGGACACAGAAGAGGGAATGGCTGGGGAGAAACAAGGGGGATGGCTGGGGACACAGAAGAGGGATGGCTGGGGAGAAAGAAGGGGGAATGGCTGTGGAGAAAGAAGGGGAATGGCTGGGGACACAGAAGAATGATGACTGGGGAGACAGAAGGGGGAATGGCTGGGAACACAGAAGAGGGAATGGCTGGGGACACAGAAGAGGGATGGCTGGGGACACAGAAGAGGGATGGCTGGGGACACAGAAGAGGGATGGCTGGGGAGACAGAAGGGGGAATGGCTGGGGACACAGATGAGAGATGGCTGTGGAGAAAGAAGGGGATGGCTGGGGAGACAGAATGTAATTTATCAGAAAATATGGAGGGAGGGGACGCCAGTCCATTACTTTGCCAGGGGCACTCAGAACCCTAGTACACTGGGCAGACCTTTGACCCGGGGACGCTGGGCAGAACTTTGACTTGGGGAGCCTTCCACTGGATGGATTTGGATTTAAACTTCACAGAGGGGTGGCAATTGGTCTGGGATGCCTAATGGAGTGGTTGGTGTCCCAGTCGAACCTCACCGCGGAGTGCACCAGGCAGAATTGGACCCAGTGAGCCTGTTCTGGGCCTTCCACTGGATGGATCTGAACAACATCACATAATTTAGACGAAAACTTCACAGAGTGGTAACATTTAATTCCAGAAGATATACTAGGGGGTTGAGGCCCTGGTCGGACCTCCCGATGGTGTACGCTGGGCAGAACTTTGATCCGGGGAGCCTGTTCTGGACATTCCACTAGATGGATTTGGACCAAAACTTCACAGAGTGGTAACATTAGATCCCATTAGACATACAGTACTAGGGGATTGAGATCCCAGTTGGACCTCTTGTTGGTGTACGTTAGGCAGAACATTAACTCGAGAATGCTGGGCAGAATTTTGACCCGGGGAGCCTGTTCTGGGCCTTCCACTGGATAGATTTTGCTGAATACTTCACAAGGGGTGGCAATTGGTTTGGGATGCCTATTGGATTGGTTGATGTCCCGGTCAGACCTCACGGTGGAGTGTGCCGGGCAGAACTTTGATCCAGGGAGCCTGTTCTGGGTCTTCCACTGGATGGATTTGGATGACATCACATAAAAAAACTTAATAACTTGAGATTTAAACCCAGGCAACTCTGGGTACTTCAGCTAATAATATAATAATTGAGAAGTGTTGCTCACCTGTTATGGAAGTATTAGGAGCATAGCAGATCATGGTCAGATAGTTCAGAGTCGGTACACAGTAAAGTAAATGACGGCAGACCAGGATGCGACCAAAACGCAGTCCAACATCCAAGTCCAAAGATATGGTACACAATAAGGAGTAAGCAGAATTTAGGTCACATATAATTCAGAGAAACTGGGAATTGCAAAAACAGTTTTGCTGGGCACAGTCAGAGTCCATTTAAACAAAAATGGGTCAGTGCACAAGATACTCAGTAATAGCAGCAGGTAACAGGTATCAGATTAACTTTTCAGGGTGTGCACAGATGCAAGACCTTAGAGCAGTTACCTAGCATTTGATACGTAAGATCACATTTTAAAGGACTAGAGGGCGGAGCTCTTGGCTGAGAAAAACTGTTACACATGCGCAGTTAGACTCTTACATAGAAGTGCATAGGGACTCGATAAGGGGTGTGCGGAACATACTTCCCTGACACAGACCGCTAACCTGATCTCCATGTTGTCTCCTCCTCCTGTTCAGGGCTCAACCTGGGTCTTCTTCCATGCCGGGCTCTCTAATATCTCCTTGTAAAAACTGCTGTTACACTTGGCTCCATCAAGAACTTCTTCTGCAAGAACCTCTTTTTCATTTGTGGCTGCACAGTTGGTGATGGAGGGCAGAGGCACTAGTGGTGAGGGAGGCAGAGGGCAGAGACACTGGTGGCTAGAGGGGCATAAGCACAGGTGGTGAAGCGAACAGAGACATGGGGTGAAGGGGGCAAATAAATTGGTGGTGTAGAGACAGAGAAACAGGTGCGGAGGGAGGCAGAGACAGGTGCGGAGGGAGGCAGAGACACAGGTGGAGAGGGAGGCAGAGGCACAGGTAGGGAGGAGGAGAGGGCACATGAGGTAAAAGACAGTGGCACAGGTGTTAAATGGGGCAGAGGCACAGGTGGGGAGAGGGCAAAGACACAGGTAATAAAAGGTGCAATGGGACAGATTCTAAAGGGGCTGTGGCATGAATGATGCGGCCAGACAAAGGCAGCTGCATCCATATCTGATCCAAATCAGAGCCATTTTGATGTACCAAACCATTCAGGGTAAAATTCAACCTGGTGACACATCCTCCCCACCACCCGGCCTGGTGCTACTCTGTGTGGTGCCCTGGAAGAGAGCATCGGGTGGGAAGAGGAGGAGGAGCAGAAGTGGGGTCAGAGGGCACAGGATGTACACAGGAATAGCTGTGCCCCTGTGTTAAGTCAGCAATGGCGTAACTAGGGTATTTGGTGCCCAGGGCAAATTTGAAAATGGAGACCCCCCCCTCCCCCTGTGCGAGTGCCAAAGCCGCACGCTGCGAAAAATGGGCATGGTCACTTAAAAATGGGACATGTCAACATGACACACACCCCTTTATTGTCACTTAGAACATTCCTATCCATATGCACCTTAACCCCAGTAGTGCCCCTTATACAGTACCCCCAGTATGTAATGTCCCCAGTTGTGGTCCCTCTTATGCAGTCCCATAGTAGTGCCCCTTATACAGTACCCCCAGTAGTGGTCCCCCTTATACAGCCCCCCATTAGTTCCCCTTATTCAGTGCCCCCAGTAGTGGTCCCCCCAATGTAGTGCCCCATGTAGTGGTCCCCCCTATGAAGTGCCCCCAGTAGTGCTCCCCCTTATGCAGTGCCCCCAGTAGCAGTCCCCACAATGCAGTGCCCTTTATATAGTGCCCCCAGTAGTAGTCCCCCCTATGCCGTGCCCCCAGTAGTGATCTCCCTTATGCAAGCCCCCAGTAGTGATCCCCCCTATTAAAGTGCCCCCTGTAGTGGTCCTCCCTATTTAGTGTCCCCAGTAGTGGTCCCCCCAGTGCAGTGCCCCTAGCAGTAAGCCCCTTATATAGTGGTGCCCCAGCAGTAGTCCCCCCCATGCAGAGCCCCCAGCAGTAGTCTTCCCCCCAATGCAGTGCACCCAGTAGTGATCCCCCCTATCCAGTGCCCCCTGTAGTGGTCCTTCCTATTTAGTGGCCCCAGTAGTGTTCCCCCTTATGCAGTGCCCCTTATATAGTGCCCCCAGTAGCAGTCCCCACAATGCAGTGCCCCCAGAAGTGGTACCCCCGAATGCAGTGCCCTTTATATAGTGCCCCCAGTAGTAGTCCCCCCTTATGCAGGCCCCCAGTAGTGATCCCCCCTATCCAGTGCCACTTATACAGTTCCCCCTGTAGTGGTCCCCCCAGTGCAGTGCCCCTAGCAGTAAGCCCCTTATATAGTGGTGCCCCCAGCAGGAGTCCCCCTCCATGCAGTGCCCCCAGTAGTGGTCCCCCTTATGCAGACCCCCAGTAGTGATCCCCCCTATCCAGTGCCCCTGTAGTGGTCCTTCCTATTATTGCCCCCAGTAGTGGTCCCCCCAGTGCAGTGCCCCTAGTAGTAAGCCCCTTATACAGTGCCCCAGTAGTAGTTTCCCCCCCCAGTAGTAGTCCCCAGTAGAGGTTCCCCCTCTCGATGAAGTGCCCCCAGTAGTAGCCCCCCCAGTAGTAGACACCAGTAGTGCCCCACCCCCAGTAGAGGTCCCCCCCAGTAATGGTGCCGCCAGTAGTAGCCACCCCCTCCCCCGTTGTGCTCCCAGTAGTGCAGACACGTTTAAAAAAAATATAAATACACTTACCTGAATCCACGCTACGGCTCGTGGCACCGTTCCTCCCGCCGCCGCACGTCAGTCCTCCCGGCTTGGCAGGCTCAGCATTATGGGAGAGATGTCATGACGTCTCTCCCATTACCCACTGCATGAGCCGGAAGACGGAGCTCATGAGTGAGCTCCAGCCCGGCTCTTGCAGTGGGTGCTGCAGCCAATGAGAGTCTGTCTGACTCTCATTGGCTGCTGATTCACACACATCGCCGCAGTGGTCTCCTATGCCTGTGGGGGGAGCGATCACACTGTTCACGCCCACCTGGCTTTGATTGGATCAGGATTTAATTTTTTTGTTTTATGAAGATCAAGGACTTCTACATGGACCTAAGAGGATCCGATCTATGGGTTGGTGAGTATGGATTTTTTTTTTTTAAATAAAGGACTTTCACATTCAGTGTCTGTGTCCTGTCTTTTTTTTTTTTATATATTTTCTTTAAAGTGGGGGTTCGGGGGCAAGCAGGCCCTGATGTCTGGGCAAGCTAGCACTCGTTGTTCCACAAGTGAAGGCATGCCGGGACAGGCTTGCTAGGACTTGTAGTCCCACTGTAAAGTACAATATTATTTTCTATATTTTACACAATTAACCCTCATCCACCGCCTCCAGAGATGCAGGAAATAGCTTGGGCTGGTTTATCCTCATGAGGGGAGACCTCATTTTATTTTCGGGGTCCTGACCTTCTGAGGATATCCAGCCCTGGCCTTACCAGTTTGGGACCGCTTTTACATTATGGCAGGAGGAATCTACACTGTGTGTCTCCCTTCTGTAGTGTAAGCCCCATGGCTGGTTCAGTCTGCTGCTGGTTACTGGAAAAACTGGGACCCACACCAGTTTTTCCCCCAATTTTGCAGCAGCAGACCGGGCTAAAACGTTCAGGCTGCTTATGATTGTAAGGGGGAGGGGGGACCACATGCAATTTTTTTTTTTTAATATTGACCCTTTCTTTACTCTTTAACACACCAAAGCCTGTACGGATCTGTGCAGTGTTTTAAAACTGCTGCACATTGACAGCGGTTTCATACTTCTAATTAACTATGGAATCTATCGCAAAGGGGGCAATCCGACAGGGTTTTAGATGGAAAAACAAAATAGATACTCACAAACGCACCTTGGTAAATTTGTGACTGTGAACTTCTAAACTGCCAGCAATTTTGTCTAATAGTTAATCACGATTCTTACTAAATTTACCGCTGAGAGTATAAAACTGTATGGCCTACAATTGGTCCTTTAGATAAATTTCTGGTATACACAGTTGCATAGGAGTTGTAAACTTGGCCTTGCATGTTACACCAAAGATTAGTAAGTCTTTGATATTGGCAAAAGTTGGTCCTTCGACCCTAGCTAGTCTGCTAAGTAATCACTTTGCTTCACTGACCATAAGGAGGAGCTCTAGTCCCAAAATGTAAGACATGAACCTGAGATATAACTAACTTATGTGAGGTTATGAGATTTAGAGAAGATGTAATGCTCAGAGCATACTGTTGCTTAATATGCAGAAAGATGAAATGGCAGGGTTAAGCGGCCCATACACGGTGCGATTATGCAGCCGATCCGACTGATTGGTGCGATTTGGCTGCAACATTGCACCGTGTATGGGCCTGATGTCGTACAAGGCGCGCTCCCGTGGGGGTGTACATCGCATCCCATGATCGTACTGCTAAACCGGTCGATCAGGGGATGCGAAGTGCAATCCCATAAAGTGCTATGCAGCTGAGGCAGGGGGAGCCGGCATATCGGGCGGTCGGCCAACCGATCGCACTGGGTGTGGGGACCGCCCGATATGTCGGACGTCAGATCCCCTGTCTCCTCGCATGGTGCTATCACACCGTGTATGGCCAGCATTATTGTATTTATCCTACCGATCAGTGATCATCACAGAAGAAATAATTCATACTTTCTAAGCATCTGTTTCTAAAACATTTCTTTTTTTACTATTAATAACCTTTATTTATACTGTCTAGCAGATAATATTTAATAATTCACATTAGTCCCTACCCCAGTGGAGCTTACAATCTATATTCATTCCCATATAAACACACACTCTAGGGTTAATTTTGTCAGATAAGGCACTAATATAGTCTATGCCAAGCAGAATCCAGTACAAGCATAGGAGCTACACATTTTAGGGCCTGATTCTGAGTGGGATGCTGCAGCGTCCGTGTCTGGGTCTTTGCTGGTACTGCTTCTGTGACTTTATGCAAATACGGCTACAAGCCCTTCCCTGGTGTACATCCATGTGTCGCATCGACTGAGACGCCCACATTGAACGTCTTTAGACACTCAAATACCAGTTGGTCATCGTTGTATTATCAAACTTGCACCTACCCCATGCTAGATGCAGGTTGTCTGTCAGAGTATGAATATGTCCGTCATAATGTGAGCAATAATGCGCCTCAATCTGCAACCACATCCGTGACACGGCTGGGACGCTCCCATTCTTATAGGATGCTCTTTAGGTGGTAATACCATTTCTGATGTTTTGGAAATGCCTCAGAATCACTAAGAATACATTTTCTATTTCTAATTGTACTTCAACATATTTTTATTGTTTTTTTGCAGGACATATTGATGTTTTTTAAAAGGAAGAAAGGAGCACAGAAAGGAGTTAGCAGTTAGCCTTAAAACAAAGATGTACATTTTAGTTTTAGTAGCTAGACACTAGATAAATAAAGAACTTTGAAAAGTGAGATGGGACATTTTTAAGTCTGATTTTATTTCTATATATATATATATTTTTTTTTTTTATTACAATTTTTTTTTTCTATATTTTGTATTATTTTTATTTTATTTTTTTCATATATTGGATCTGTGCAGGGGGTACCTGATTCTGATGCATGCTTCCTAGATGTCTGCAGCAATTGACAAGTTATTAAAGTGATGTTATACTTACTGCCATGCCAGCTAGCAATAATGACAACTACCTAACAGGAGGAAGCAGTAGTAACACCAAGTGCAGAAGATCTTGCATTCCATATGAATTAGGGATTGCCATTGACCATCGATAGATAACCAACTAATGGTTTAATGGTTCTCTACCATTGAATACTGTGAGGCAGCAATGTTTTTTTTTCATTTGGCACCAGAGGCATGGAGCTTAGCCCCATCCCCTGGTGGCCCTCTAAGACTCACCCCCTTTCCTGATTGGTCCACTGCTTGCCATTTCCCACAGCAAAGATGTCCACTGATGGGTGCAAACCATCAATGGTTTCCTGTCTATTATTTCATGCCATTGATGTTAACCACTAATGGTCCCATCAAAGGTGACCATCGATGGTTAACCCACCAATGGCCATCCCTAATATTAATTTCAATCAAATGATTCCTAGCATGTATGATTGTAATGTATACTGTATCTTACTGGTTGCATTGCGTGTAGAACAGGACCTTCTGAACTACTGCCAACTTCTGGTGCCATTGTGGTTGGGAAGTGGTTAACCAGCTGTTTCTGTGAGCTATTGAACTTTCTGTGTCTGCTTTTCTGAAGAAGTATTTATTTTAGGGACATTAATGATACATTTTCATTTATTGCTATGAATCTTGCAAAAAATAAAAAATAAATGATGCATGTGCAGTTTGCATTGCATACCAGTCTGGTTCCAATGCTCTTTCTCCAAAGAAAATATTCTTTGAAGTTGCTCTCAGAATGACAGCCGCTTTACACTGGCCTTAATATCTTTGTTACTCTCACATTTTTGCGATATAACAATGCCCTGTTGCACAGCTCATATCTGGAGGTGACATGTATCTTCTATTAATTGGTCACTAGGTGAGGTTCTCCAACATCTCTTAAGGGCATCTTTATCAACACAGACATTGCTCCTTTTTGACAGCCATGCCTCTTGGGATGGGACCTCTCCTGCAGGGCATCTTGTATGACTGACAACAAGAATGTAGCAGCCTTTACATAAGAGTACGTTTCTTTCCAGTATAGAAGAGGTATCTAACCAATTATAATGCTAAGTGACTCAATCTATTGGTCTATTCATCACAAAAACATAGAAACTGTGGTGTAAGTCATGAGATAAGTTCCTGGCACCAAAATGAACAGGTAGTTGTCTATGCTGCTATGCTGACAATAGTATGTTGTTTTAAAGGCATTTTACATTGTAAAACTGAGTAACATAGATCAGAATGTGCATTACGGTCCTCCATACCTTGTTATTAGGAATTTTCTTCCTTGTACTGTATATTTGGTTGAGAGGTGTAACCAGGCAATTACAAGTATTTAGCAATAATGTGATCTAGCTCTGTACTGTCCTGTATTCATCTCTTTTTCTTGTCCTTTTATTTGCACTATGTTGTTGTCCCACACATAGGACCTCATTCAGAGGCGGTCATAATCGGCCGCTAGGTCGTACGCTGAATGACCGAGAAACTGAAAAAGGAAGCAATCGCATGGCCATACCAACCAAAGTGACGCCCATACGTGAAAACAATGCACCTCCTCTAGCTAACAAGTGATAGCAGTTAGCGATCTAGTCAATCGCTGTCAGTCGCTGTATGTTAATTTTCTTCTGATGGTTACGGCCGCTTGTGTTGTGTTGATGCCCGCAAAAAATAAAAAAAAAACGCATAGAGAAAGCCATCACCATGAAATTTATTTATTGTTATTATTCACTAATGCAAATGCAGCTGAATCAATTACAAACCAATTAGCAGTGTTATTAGCTTCAACAATCGATTATTAGCTGCTTGCATTGTATGGCTCAAAATAGAAACATCAATCCTAACATCAGTTACGTCTGATACTATCGATTGTACTGTGTGGCTTGCGGGAGCTCCTACCCTACCTTAAGCTGTACGATCAGCCAGCCCTCTAACCTGCTCGCAGAGTGACGTTTTACTACTTCCGGCCTTCTATGTCGGTTGTAGCAGGTAATTTACGTACGCCCCTAAAACGCCCTCTAAACGCTGAGGCACGCCTGCGTTTTCAGACCATCACCCCTGTCAACACCCACAAACGGCCTTTCATGTCAATCAACTCTCGGAAGCCACTTCCTGCTCGTAAGCCGTACGATCTAAAGCATTTTGGATTGCAAAGCCTCGTACGCACATGCGCACAACTAACCGTACATATGCTACCGTAGGTGTTTCAGTGACATTCAACACATATCAAAGTGTTAACAAAGTCTCCTATTATGGGCTTGACAAAGGCCTACACAGGCTGAAATGCGTTGGAGAGAGATTACATAACATCCACCAATCCCAACATCTCAATATCACCTACATCTTATGCTGGCCACACACATAGTGATATTTTACCTGATCTGGCCGACTCCGACACATTGGAATGACAGATCGTGTAAAATATGGCCAAATCCTGAGTAAATCGTGAGTCCACGATCACGATGCAATGCGCGTCCCCGCTGGTCTCACATCGCATCGTCAGATCTGCCGTGCAGTAGGGCAGATCTGACAATCTAGGAGGCGATCCATAGTGAAAGTCTGGATGCAGGAGTGATCGTATGAAGATTGGACACCAAATTGTGTGCAGATCGTGTGGAGATCGTGTGCAGAGCTGCCGGGGAGAGTTCCCAAGGGAAATTGTACACATCGGCTGATCGTGTGCAGATCGCTTTGCGTGTGGGCACCTTAAGTCTCCTCAGTCCTACACCGAGTGGAGCCACTGTTGCATTACGCTGAGCCCAGGTGCACCCAGAAGTCTAGCAGTGTTGCTGACAGCGCAGCCAGCCCGGCTGTGGAGGCGCGAAGGCCAAACATCACAGAGGACATGACACACCAGGAAGGACCAGGAGGACTATGCAGCACACCAGGAGGTGTGCATAGAAGACGCGGAGGGTAAGTTGGTGTACCTGTGGGACACGGGACGCTGCCCCACCAGAACCTGTCTGATCACCTCCTGCACAGGACATTGTTCATTCACTACAGTTGAGAGACATACGATCCCCAGAGAGGCTGCTCACACTGAATACGAGCTAACTGTTCCCAATCCAGCCTTCCCCTCATTTTTCCCTGACAGACTACCAGCATGCACACAAAGAAATTACAGCTGTGCACCCATTACCAACTTTTACCATTCACACAAGAGGAATATACCTATATTCAGGACCTCAAGGTTATCACCCATAGTAACTTTGAACCATTTTTTTATGCATATAGGAGCACTGTGACTCCGAGTACTACAATAAATGTGCATCTACATCAGCCCATTTCAGTAAACACTTATATAAAGAGGGATATACATAAGCAGTGCAGCGCTTAGCACAAATCATACCTATACTATATTAAGTTTTTGTGAGACTGGACATCTCGCAGGCTAAGCTGCTCCTCAAAAACAATTAGATCAGTGAAACCCCTAAGAGCGCTGTTGCATGAAACCCTTACCTAATTCCTATTATGGGCTGTTATTTGTGCACAGATCACTAGTGAGAAAAGTGATACCATACTTTGGATATACAAAATTCTACTCTTTTACGAACTTTTGATGCTTTCGATGCATATATTTCTACCCTCCCGGAAAGGCAGAGAGGCTCCTGAAAGTCGGGTGGCGCTCCCGGCCACCCGGAAAGGTGGACAAGTCTACCAGAGGCTGGGGCCACCCAACCGCCCACTTCCCCAGTGAAGTGGACAGCACAGGCGGTTGAAGATGCAATTTGCGTTGAATCGAGACACCGTGGCTCTGTCCCCCACTTTACAATGCTGGTAATCATGGCATTGCATAGCAGGAGGCAGGACTACGATTACGCTATCACGTCGTCATGCCCTCAGACCCGCCCACCTCTGCCGAGCCGTGCCCACTGCAGTGCCGACCAGGCAGCTTTCAATTTCTTGAAACACGTTGTTCTATATGAACATTCCTTCAACATATTTCATAGAGTGGTTCAAAAAAACGTAAGAGGCCCATACATAAGCAATCACAAAAAAAATTCACAGATTCTTTGATTTTTTTCAATTTAAAGATTCCCCAATCTACCAATCTGCACCCATACATTACAGATACTTTTCAGTGATTTGCAGAACATTTTCAGAAAACACAGATCTGCCTTACTTGAAAGCCTCATCATTTTACTAGTAACGATCTGCAAATCGGCTGATTGTTACACTAGCAATCTACAGCCCCAATTAGCAGGGACGGCTCCAGGCACGCTCCGTGTGTGCGGCTGCACAGGGGCGCCGGGGTCCAGCTGCAGAAGATCCCCGCCCTCCACCCACCTGCTACCGTTATTATTTTATGCTCAGGGGGAGGGCAGAGTGCGGGAAAAGGCGGAGGGGGAGCAAGGGTTGGTGCTGGGTGCCGAGACACCTAGTGCCGACCCTGCCAATTAGTCTGTGAAATACAACATGTTGAACAACCTGATTCACCAATTCAAATCAGTTTTTGGTCAGAATTTGTGATCTGTGAATCCCATACCACTAGTGCATGCAGGGAGGGGTTTCTGTGCACCTGGAAAACACCCCCCCCCCAATGGACCAATTTTCATCTACCTCAAGCCCTGAATCGTGGTATTACATCGCGAGGGGTCTAATGATGCGAAGTTCCCGTCCCTATTAGCAACCTGCAGCAGCTGCATCAGAAGTGTAAGTATGTATGGGTACTGTTTTACTGTGTATATATTTGTATGTACTGTATGTGTTACACTGTAGTGTGTGTATATATGTGTTTATATGTTTATGTATATATGTATATGTGTTATTGTGTATGTTTTTAGTTTGTCTAAACTATATGATTGTGTTTGTGATTTTATATATGTATGTATGTGTTAATGTGTATTTATGTGCATGTGTTAGTGTGTGTATACTGTTTATGTGTTAGTGTGTAATTGTATATATGTTAGTATGTGTATACTGTATGTGTGTTAGTGTGCATGTTATATATAACATATACATGTTTGCTATATATATATATATATTTATATATACTGTATATCATACTTGCCTACTCTCCCGAAAATTGAGTGGCGCTCCCGGAAGAGTGGGTAAGTCTCCCAGCCGGCAACACCCGCCCACACCCCCACACTGCACTCGACTCAGAATCAGACCCATCTTGAGTGTAAATTAAGGGGTTAATATTAGGGATAGTGGGGAAACTACTCACCGGAACGCCAATGCTGAGACTTCGCCGATGGAACTGATCCTCACTTGACCTCTGGAACCTGGAGGTCGCAGCCGCAGGGACAAGGTAAGACACCACTACACCACCAGGGACCGTTTGTCAACATTTCATCTACACACACATGATGAATATCGACATGGTCACTGTCGACAGTCTGCATGTTAACAGTTCAGCCATGTCATCAGTCTCATGTTGAAATGATGAATATTGACATGATAACTGTCGACCATTTGTACCCAAACCCTTCATTGAGGCAGTGACCCAGTTACTGCACAGTCACATTGTGAGAAACCAATTGGACTTCTGAGAAATACCTCTGATAACATAAGCTTACATAATCAGGCTCATTCACTATTGGAGAACCACTAGCAGTATCCACTTATGTATAGCTATGTGGATGTTATACAGGCAATGAGCTGGACAGTTACCCCTATACATTACCAATGATTTGCCAGTCAGAAATGTTGGAAAGTTTGCGGTTTACCCCATTATTATAATGTTAAGTAGACTGTGGGAGGTAATTAGGTGGTAATGAATATGACAAATGGGGACAAGTGAGTGTATGTCAAATATGTTAATAATGTTTAATACAGTAGTTATGGTGCTGTTAAAGGTGTTAATGATTTTTAAGGAGGAGTTTAATAATGAATTATGTTAGTGATAACATGTAATTCTGTCTAACTGTGCCTGGATTCAGTTATTTAGGGCTAATCCTGCCTCATTTCTATATATCTCTACCCCCTTTATTTAATTGTTCCCATCATTTGTGTCTATGAACAAGTGTTTAGTGCAGAAGGCCAGAATAGTACATAAGATATCCCACAGTAATTCTGGGCAGGTAGGAGCATTAGAAGGTATGCAGAATGTTGTCAATTATGATGTCGACATAGTTAAAATGACGACATGAACAGAATGTCAACATATGAAATGTCGACATTGTCAGCATTTTTAGGTTTAGGGCTAGGGATAGACTTGCATAAAAAAAAACATGGGCCCTCATTCAGAGCCGCTTGTTAGCGGCAGTACGCTCGTTCCGAGCGATGTTCGCACATCTGCGCATGCGTACGGTTTTTAGTACGCATGCGCGAACCAGTCAGTGCGGCCGAAAATCATTTGTACGCTATATAGCGAGTGCCTGCTATTTTGAGTGACAGAATGAGGCGTATGTGGGTGGTAACGGGAAGGTGCTTGAAAACGGGGGAGTGGAATTCGAACGCAGGCGTGCTTAAAGGTCAAAACGGCGTTTTAAGGGTGTGCATAATTAATCCAGCAGCGTCATTGACCACGTCACTTGGTTTTTTTAAACTCAGAACTGCTCGCAAAATAGCGGTTGAAAAAACCAACCACAAGAATAGCGAGCAGTTCATACGCTGTACGATGTAATCGATTAATCTAATAAATAGCGGACATGATGTATGGTGCGAGCGGCCAGGGGGCGTTTTTATCAAATAAACGAGCGTATGTTTTGCTCGCTCGTTCAGACTTAGAGGTGTGAACAGACTGCAATGTGCAAACGGATCATTTGAATAGCCACCCCTTGTTTTTGAACGAACGACCGCAAATAGCGAACGGCTCTGAATGAGGGCCATAGTGTCATCATTCTGACCATGTAGACATTTCGCCAGTGCTAATATGGTCGACCTAATAAACAGAACCCAGATTAGCCACTGATGTACTGCGATTTGTACTATGCATCTAAAGATGGGGATTCTGTCACTACAAACCTTACAGTGTTGGATGATAGACACAGGAGTTGTTGCTAGATGAACTGATAAGGTTTTGGGCAGTAACCCATTTTCGCCATTTCTTTAGGGCACAGTCAGAGGAGTGTGTGTAGCAGCTGCTAATACAGCTCACACTGATGTTGTACACTGCGCTGAGTGGTGAATTGTTCTGGGATGCTTCTACTCCAGGAGCTGCTAGGAGCAAAACCCATAAATACTTTATACACAGGGATCCTCAGCAGGCCACATATTGCTCGCTTTTATATCCATCTGCTGCTCTGTTGTGTAATGATGTGACTTTATAATGATGTGAAGTATCTGCGCGCCTGTAAGGAACAAACAAGAAAAGTATTGTAACTGTATTGAGTAACTATAAACACAATATTTAGGATGTTTGACACTGGCATTAGGCAATAATGTGTAAAGTTCCAGATATTATTATTAGAGACAACATGGATTATACTCTTTCAATAAGGCAACGTATTACTTCTCCATACTCATCCTCCTGGACCTCTCTGCTGCTTTCAATACAGCCGATTTCCCTCTTCTCCTGAACACCCTTCACCCCATTGACCTATGTGACACTGGGCCTTATGCAAACCCGGTCGCTAAGCTGCGAACGCTCGCTAGGGGCGATTATAGCACATCTGCGCATGCAGAACCAGTCACTGCGTCCGGGAATCGTGCGCTCTTAGTACACAGACTGGACGCTACTTTGAGTGACAGCGCCGTTTGTGGGTGGTGACAGGGGAAGGTGCTTGTGAACGGGGGAGTGGATGTGCTAACACAGGCGTGTCGGAGCGTCAAAACGGAGTTTAATGGGTATGCATAATTAGCAAAGTAACGTCATTGAACACGTCACTTGGTTGTTTTTTTAGCCTGAACTGATCGCAGTGCTTGCGGTGGGGTAGGGGCTACTCAAGTGGTGCGTGCAGCTCCGATGGGTGTTGATGTTACCGATTAATCAGACACTTTCTGGAGATGACGTGTGCTAAGAGAGAAAAGTGGGCGGCTTTATACTCTTGCATACGCTCACTGCCGTCGCCCTCTAACACATAGAGGGCGTCCTTAAGCCAGACAGTGCGATAGCGGGATTGCATACACGGCCCCTTTTGGCAGCGAGCGTTTGCAGCTTAGCGACCTGGTCTGATTCAGGCCCACAGTACACTCCTGGTACACTTCCTCTCTGGTCCTTTAGTGTCTCTACCTCTGACACAGGGGCTGATTCAGCAGAGGACGCAGATGGTGATATTCATGCAGATTACCGCGCATGTGCAGAACGGGTCTTCCGAGCTTGCATGTAGGCCCCCCTGATTGACAGGCAGAGGCATTTGCAGGGTGGTGCGGGTACGGCCTGCGTTTTTCCGGAAACGTGGGGGTGTCGCCCCTGTTTTCCGGGAGTGCCAAGGCCAGGGTTTGTGTCCATGGACGCAGACATCCTGGCCTCGCAAGCCAATCTGCCTGCGTAATCTGAGGCTTAGTCACCTTGCCGATGCCGCACAACATTGCGACCGATGGTTGCGATCGTCATCCCAGGCTGCGACCTCGGTCGCAGAACTGAGATCGCAGATGCTGACAAGAGACGTCTCTTTACTTCATACTTCTGACGCCTTTTACGGAATTCTCCCTTCCACTCCTACTATCGGTTGTGGTCTCACAGGGCTCTCTGTTTTTCTCCCTGTACACCTCTTTTCTTGGGGATTTAATACCCTCATTCAGTGATGACACCCAAACCTACATCTCCTTTCTTGACCTCTCCATCTTTGTACTATCTCATGTAATCTCTCTATGATTTGCACATAGATGTCCCAACACTACCTAACGCTCAATACCCGTATGTTCAAAACAGGGCTTATCATCTTCCCACACCATCGATAAGGTCTTGATTTGTGCCATACCTGACTCCGCCCCCCTATTCTTTATTCCTTACAAATTTTACCAGCTGTACCCTATTCCAATGAGAATGCAAGCTCTCACATGAGCAGGGGTCTCCCTACCCTTTCTTTTTATGTCTGCACTTATCATGTGTTTTCTGTATGTCCTGTTTTTGTGACGCTTTAGAGTGCTGTGGTGTCTGACCAATGAATAACAGATGTCAAAGGAACCCTCCATAGGTCACTAATGACGGACAGATGCAGTCCGAATTGCCAAATATTGTATACAGCTTCTTCCTGTACACATTCGCAACTGTACAAAACCATACACTATAAGGATTAATTACAAACCACAATGTATGCAGATTACATCAGTTTTAAAATTGGACAAATGTACCCACCTGATCGCAGAGCGCATAACAAAGAGCTCTACCATTTCCTGCTTTGAGAAGTGCCTGACTATTTGGAGGACCAGGGACAAGGTGGGAAGATGTTTTATAGCAAAGTAAAAAACACATCTTTAAAGTTAATATTCTGTCAAGTTTATTTTTATTGTAACCGTATTATTTATAAGCAACTAAGATGATTTGTCACATTACTTACATGTCAAACGTATTTAAGGAAAATGTTATTGAATGGTCTTTGCCTATACTTGATGAAATTTTTCGACTGTCCCTCCTGGAGGGGAGGTGCATGCTATTTGCATCATCATTGATACCCCCTGTTGTGAAATGCCATAGTTTGCATCAGAGATCAGGGCAAATAACGTCATCAAGCCCTGTCATCGTCAATTTTACTAGAGGTGGGTGGAATGCAGGTGGGTGGTTGCTCTTCTGGGCTCTTAGTGGCATCAAGAAGTGTACATCTTAAAGGAGCAAAATGCTTACGAAATGAAAGAGAAGGTCCTATAATCAGGCTGTTAATATTTATATACCATGCTCCCTCTTTATAGCGCACCAGCCTCTTTATAATACCACTTTTATATACCACCAGGTTTATCTAATGTATAAAAATGAATTAAGGGGCAGATTTAATTACCCACAGTGTCTACTGTGCGGTTAAAGCTTTGGGTTTAACTCCCAGAGCTGTTCAATTACTAGTCAATTTCCCTGCGTGATAAAGTAACGTGCATTAACCCATAGATTCCACGATAAGTGCAGTAATCTATGGGTTACCACGCGCATTCAACAGCCAGAGGGTGCATTTAACATGGATTTTACTTTGCAGCTCCAGACATTGCGATTAAAAAAAAAAAGCGTTAAATGCACCCTCTAGGGCTTAACGTGTGGGGTAGTGAGCCTTGATTGAATAGCTCAGGGCTGACAATTAGCCATGGGGTTTGAATCTGCCTCTAAATTGTAATAACTCCATTATATGCCACCCTCTTTATAACACGACCTTCCCTTTAATCACAATAATGTCCTGTGTTTTAAGCAGTACAAAAAGGAAGCACTGTATCTCCTGCTAAATGAAGATAATAAACAATCAAACTGTAAAGGCCCATCTTCTCCACAAACTCAGGCAGAATAGATCCTGGGGGGAGGTAGAATTCTGAGTTGATGTTGCCAATCACATCATTGTGCCCACGCCCCTGCTAAGCTATGTCACAATTTGTGACAACAGGAACAGGACCATAATAATGCCATTCACTCAAATCACTTCAAGTCCCCAGACCATACACTAAGCTGGGGAAGTGGCTGGGACCCAGAAAGCTAGTCTACTTTATCTGAAGTGATGAGACCAGGCAACCGAGACACAAAGCACTTTGTGCCTCATACGTTAATAATTTCACTTGTTCTTTTTTTTTTTCTTTTTTTTTAAACTGTTTATTGAACAGCTGAACAAAATTTACAAGTTGTATATAACAGAAAAAGTTAATTTCACAAAATCTTGAGAATGTAGAAAAATAGCATCTGCTAATAGCCCGGGATAATTAATGCTGTTCGTTTTTTCTTTTTTGTTTATACAATTAGGAAAAGAAAATTAATATGAATAGCAATACAAACAATTACAGAAAAAAGAAAAGAAAAAGTTATAAAACAAATAAATTTGAAAAGTTAAAGATTATTGATACACCACACAATGGCATTCACAATTATTAAACTATAAACTTGAAACCATGTTACCAAGATAATTATGCACGGATAACAATTTTAATAAAAGTCACCCATGTCACAACTGGAATTATGTATAAAATAGAATAGAATAGGTGGATGTGGGGAAAGGGGTAGTATACATGGAGTACATATCGCCACATCTCCAAAAAGATTACAATAGAAATTACTTTAGGTTAGTTAGGATTGTGAATCGGGGGAATTAATCAAGCAATCTGCCTTCGCAAAAACCAATCTGTATGGTCAAACACTATCCAAATATTCTTTTCCGTAATTGATCAGGTAAATGTTTTATGTATAGTTCCCATTTTTTGGAAAAAACTAAAACCCCTTTCTCCTTATCATATGTAGCCATACGTCTCTCATGGTACAATACATCTAACATAGTAGTTTTCCATTCAGATAATGTGGGGGCAGAACGGGAAATCCAATGCTTAAGGATTAGGTGTTCGGCCACCGTAACCATAACAATTAGTAAAGGTTTACAATGGGCTAAAGATTGAGTTTCTTCCCAAGAAGAAAATTCTGCAAATAAAAGAGCTGCTGTATTTTTGGGGAGCCGCAATTGTAAAATAAAGTTCAGCTGATCCAGAAGCTTATTCCAAAACCTGTTTATCTTTACGCAGTAACATACAGTCAGGTGCATAAATATTGGGACATTGACAGAATTTTCATATTTTGGCCTCTATTCACCACCACAATGGCTTTAAAATGAAACAAACAAGATGTGCTTTAACTGCAGACTTTCAGATTTAATTTGAGGGTAATTACATCCAAATCAGGTGAACGGTGTAGGAATTACAACGGTGCCTCCCACTTTTTAAGGGGCCAAAAGTAATGGGACAAACTAAACAATCCTAAATCTAACTTTCACTTTTTAATACTTTGTTGCAAATCCTTTGCAGGCAATTACAGCCTGAAGTCTGGAACACATAGACATCACCAGACGCTGGGTTTCATCCCTGGTGATGCTCTGCCAGGCCTCTACTGCAAATGTCTTCAGTTCTTGCTTGTTCTTGGGGCATTTTCCCTTCAGTTTTGTCTTCATCAAGTCTTCATCAAGTGAAATGCATGCTCAATCGGATTCAGGTCAGGGGATTGACTTGGCCATTGCATAACATTCCACTTTTTAGCCTTAAAAAACTCTTTGGTTGCTTTTGCAGTAAGCTTCGGGTCATTGTCCATCTGCACTGTGAAGCGCCGTCCAATGAGTTCTGAAGCATTTGACTGAATATGAGCATATAATATTGCCCGAAACACTTCAGAATTCATTCTGCTGCTTTTGTCAGCAGTCACATCATCAATAAATACAAGGGAACCAGTTCCATTGGCAGCCATACATGCCCACGCCATGACACTACCACCACCATGCTTCACTGATGAGGTGGTATGTTTTGGATCATGAGCAGTTCCTTTCCTTCTCCATACTCTTCTCTTCCCATCACTCTGGTACAAGTTGATCTTTGTCTCATCTGTCCATAGGATGTTGTTCCAGAACTGTAATGGCTTTTTTAGATGTTGTTTGGCAAACTCTAATCTGGTCTTCCTGTTTTTGAGGCTCACCAATGGTTTACATCTTGTGGTGGACCCTCTATATTCACTCTTGTGAAGTCTTCTCTTGATTGTTGACTTTTACACATATACACCTGCCTCCTGGAGAGTGTTCTTGAATTGGCCAACTGTTGTGAAGGGGTTTTTCTTCACCAGGGAAATAATTCTTCTGTCATCCACCACAGTTGTTTTCCGTGGTCTTCCGGGTCTTTTGGTGTTGCTGAGCTCTCTGGTGCATTCTTTCTTTTTAAGAATGTTCCAAACAGTTGATTTGGCCACACCTAATGTTTTTGCTATCTCTCTGATGCGTTTGTTTTGACTTTTCAGCCTAATGATGGCTTGCTTCACTGATAGTGACAGCTCTTTGGATCTCACATTGAGAGTCGACAGCAACTGATTCCAAATGCAAATGTCACACCTAGAATCAACTCCAGACCTTTTACCTGCTTAATTGATAATGAAATAATGAGGGAATAGCCCACACCTGTCCATGAAATAGCTTTTGAGTTGATAGTCCCATTACTTTTGGCCCCTTAAAAAGTGGGAGGCACATATAGAAACCGTTGTAATTCCTACACCGTTCACCTGATTTGGATGTAATTACCCTCAAATTAAATCTGAAAGTCTGCAGTTAAAGCACATCTTGTTTGTTTCATTTCAAAGCCATTGTGGTGGTGAATAGAGGCCAAAATATGAAAATTCTGTCAATGTCCCAATATTTATGCACCTGACTGTAGGTTATGGGAAAGTGAGGCCTCAGATTGGCCACATTTAATACAATTGCCAGTGTCCGAAGGAACACAATGCTTCCTTTTTGCAGAAGCAATATAAGTACGATTTAAAATACGAAGATGGACTTCTTGTAGACGAACAGATTTAAGATTAGGGAGAACTATGTCTAAACATTTAATAATTGGCTCGAAGTCAGGTAAATCAGGTATCTCAGATTTCCACGCCTGAAAAATGGGGGACCATGAGTGGAGGGATGATTCCACTAAGTAGGAATAAAGATGTCTAATTCAAAATTTTGAGGACTTACAAGCAATTAAAATCGAAGACAAAGCATCCGGGGGAATAGAAGTAGTTAGGGAGGCATCTAAGGATTGAATATAGTGGCGGACTTGAAGGAACATAAAAAAATTGGAACTGGGGAGATGGTATTTCTCTTGTAATTCTGAGAAAGAGAAAAGGTGGCCACCTGGGTCCAACACGTCCTTGATAGACATAATACCCTTTTGACACCAAGAACTAAAAGCAGAGTTAAGTAGAGATGGGGCAAAAGATGGGTTGCCCCATAATGGAATGTAGGGGGAGGAGAAGGGATTTCTATTTAGGCTGTTATTTATACTAAGCCATGCTCTATAGATGTCCCAAAAGAGTATGTTAAACCTGAACTTAGAAGGAATATGTGCCTTTGGGGTATGGAGTAATGTTCCCAGGGCATATGGATGGAAGAGAGCCTCTTCCAAAACAGGGTCAGTGTAGTGGGCAGTATGTAACAACCAATCAGTTATATAGCGGAATAAAGCAGCCCTTGCAAACGCTACTATATGGGGTACACCAAGGCCACCTTTAGCTTTCGATAATTATGTATGAGCACGATTCATCCTGGGTTTATGGGAGTGCCAAATGAATTTGGAAAAAATTTGTCTGCAAAGTATAATATCAGTTTTTGTAATCATGATACGTAAGGTTTGCAATAAATATGCTAATTTAGGAAACACTATGCTTTTAACGACCACTACCCAACCCAGCAGCGACAGTTTAAAGTCTTTCCAGCATGATAATTGGGATTGGATTTTATTTATAGTTGGTGGAAAGTTACTAATATATAGCGAAGATATCACTGCTGGAATGACAATACCCAGATATTTAAGTTTATGGGTTACAACTGTGAATAAAGAGGCTATTTGTGGACAAGAAGTTAAGAAGGAAGGGGCATTTATCGGGAGCAATTCTGATTTGTCTACGTTGATGCGGTAGCCCGCAAACGAACTAAACATATTAATAATTTTTAAGATGGCTGGGATAGACTGCACTGGTTTTGAAACAAAGAACATCATATCATCCTCAAATAAAGATAATTTGCACTCCTGATCCTTAACTTTAATACCTGTGAAATTCTGGCATTGACGCAGAGCTATTGCTAATGGCTTAAGGGCAGCTGCAAATAGGAGTGGGGAAAGGGGACACCCCTGTCTCGTACCTTTTTGAATAAAAAAGGTAGACGAGATATATTTGTTGGTTAAAACTTGGGTGGCAGGAGAAGAATACAAAGAAGTGATTAAGTCAACAAAAGAGGAGGGTATACCAAACCGCTGAAGAGTCTCAAACAAGAGATCCCAGGCTACCAGATTGCATCTAGAGAAAGAAGGAACCCAGAATCACCTGTTGGAGAGTCGTGTAAT
This sequence comes from Taudactylus pleione, assembly GCA_031769625.1. NCBI lineage: Eukaryota > Metazoa > Chordata > Amphibia > Anura > Myobatrachidae > Taudactylus > Taudactylus pleione. The sequence goes on from JAUIMM010000018.1 coordinate 24,931,252, forward strand.
GTCTGTAAAACAGTGAGCAGTTTTCTGATATTAGTAACTGAGCTACGACCCCATATGAATCCTGTTTGGTCATGGTGTATTATAGAGGGAAGAATAATTTTAAGTCTTTCTGCCAGCAATTTGGTAAAAATTTAGAGTAGAGATATGGGTCTGTAAGATGAAGGTAAAAGAAGGTCCCTACCAGGTTTTGGTATTACTTTAACAATGGCTGAATTGAAATATATAGGGGGAGAGCTTCCATCTAGTAATGAGTTAAAAAAGTTTGTCAGTGGTTGCGCAATACAGAGACAGAGTAGCTTGCAAAATTCTCCGCTCAAACCAATCTGACCTGGTGTTTTCAGGGGTTTGAGCAGCTTTATAGCTCCGTCAACTTCACTGGTAGTGAACTTGTTTGTTAAACTTTCCACCTGCAGTAAAGAAATTTGTGGTGAGGAAACTTCTTTCCAAAAAGATTGTTTTTGTGACTCTGATATAGGGTCTTGTGAGTATAGTTTCTGGTAATAGCGATAAAAGATATCAGCTATGTCATTTCCTTTGAAGTCGATATTACAGTGTTCGTCTTTAAGTGACGCTATATAAGTGTGATTTCTATCTCCCTTCAGTAAATTTGATACTAATCGACTAGGTTTATTACCATATCAGAAAAAATGAAACCTACTTGTCTGAAGATATCGACTATCAATTTGGGTAAGGACTTGATCAAAATGTTGCTTTCGTTCATAATAAATAGCCTTATTGGCCAGTGAAAAAGATGTCTTTAATGTTTGGAAAGCCTCTGTCAAAGAAGACTGAGCGGACCTGTAGACAGCATCCTGTTCAAGTCTGTGTTTTTTCGTAAAGGAAACAATATCACCACGCAAAACAGTCTTAGCAGCAGCCTGCCAAAATAAACTAGGATTATCTTTGTGGATTTGGTTATTAGATTCATATTCGACCCAGGTGGCATTTAACATATAGATGAAACCAGTTTTGCTGGGAAACGCCACTGAGAGCATGAACCCAAAAGGAACTTCCCATGTATATCCATCCAGACCGGGCATGGTCCGAAATAGAGAAGGGTTCAATATTTGCATTTAAAACCATTGGAGATAAGGAATTAGAAAGGAGAAAATAATCCAGCCTAGAAAATGTGTTATGGGTTGCAGAGTAGTAAGTATATTCTAGTTCTATTGGATTCCTTATTCTCCAGATATCTGACAAACCTAATTGTGATGTTATATAGTTTAACCCAATCTTTGGTTGGGAAGGATGTATACGTGAAGTGGATTTTCTGTCCAAAATTGGGGAGGCGACCAAGTTAAAGTCTTCACCCAAAATGATTTGCGTGTCAACTAGATGATATAATTTGTTGATTAGGTGTAAAAGAAACTTCCTGTCATAACTAGTAGGACAATAGACATTACATAAAGTATATTGTGTGCCATCCAGCGTGACATCTGCTATAATATATCGTCCACATGGGTCTATGTCTGTGGAGTGAAGAGTGTAAGAGATACCTCTGCGTATTAATATGGCTGCACCCAGTGCTCGAAGTGGGAATTTAGAGGTGGGGTATGGGGATTTGAATCTCACCCCCCCCCCCCCCACAACCACCTCTCACTCCCTGCTACCCTTTTAGCCAATGGTTCTTTCAGCCACTGCATCTCTCACTATTCTCTCTTACCCCCCACCACTTCTCCCTGCCTGCTTTCCCCTCTCTCATCCCCTGCTATTCTCCCTAATTGATCCCCCCTACCAGCCCCTCTCCCTGATTCTCTCTTACCTGTTATGCTGCATCTGGAACGGAGTCGGGATCCGGGACCATTGGATCCCTGCTGCACTGCAGTATAGTCACGCTCAGCCGCCAGCCAATCACAGGTCGCAGACTGGCTGACCTGCAAAAGAAGGGGAGGCACTTTAAATTTGGCACCAGCCACTAGCCAATGAGAAGCCACGGTTGGTTCGCTGTCAGTGCCGCTGTTTAGTAATGCAGTGCAGCAGAGACACAGAACTCCCGGCTCCGTGCCAGCGCCACCGCCACTGCCGATAGAGATGTGTCCCCAGCGGGACATATCTCCACACGCTGCTGTTCCAGCGCTAGGATCCTAGCGTTGGCACATCTTCTGCAGCAAAAATGAAGTGGTGGCCGGAAGTGGCGGTATGTCATACCGCCGTATACCGCCCCACTTCGACCACTGGCTACACCCCGTGCTTTGGTGGAGTAGGAAGAGGAAGCTAGTACCCTTTGGTGCATCATATTGAATTTGTCATGTTCGGAAGGGGATAGATGGGTCTCTTGTAAATGGGTAACATCCGCCTTCAGTTTATTAAGATAAGTTAGCACTCGTCTCCTCTTTATCGGAGAATGAATCCCCCTGACATTCCAGGGATAGAATACTAGTTCTTCTTAGTTGACTGTTAGGTTGTGTATTTATTGAGCTCACAAAATGGCTGCCTCCCATGTGTAGGTGACAGGTCTACTTTAAAATTTATCCATAAATATACTAGCTGCCTGTGACTAGGAGATGGGTCTGGAGAAATTATTTGAATTAGACACTGAAAATGAAAGAACACAATTTTATTTTACACTTGAGAACATATTTCTCAATATTATTTTTACTAAAATAATGTGAAAATGGGTGTTTTCACAGCATTTTCACGTTATTTTAGTATCACCTAAATGTACTAAAGGGCAACTGGAGGAAAATTCACCAAATTCTCCTCCAATCCCTTAAATTCACATTTTTTTTTAGGTAGCAGATCACATTTCCCATACCTGTAATGAGAAATGTGAGCTGACCAAATTTACTAAAAATAAATTGCGGAGGATGATGTTATCATGGCTTCCATCCATTTCCCCTACTCCAGCTCTGCTCTGACAGCCAGAACAGAGCTCAGAGTTGGCACCTGTGATCAGCTACGTGTGTCTATAGACCACAGGCTGATCACTAAAGAAAATAAAAAGTAAAAAATCAAACTAATAAAATAAACGTACCTGAACGCTGCTGCAGCCAGGGATCAGTGTCCGGCTCCTGGGACCCCAGTCAGCTGATGCTGTGAAACTCCCAGCCAGCATTTCAGTTTACAGCATTGATCAGCTGACTGGGATCACAGAGAGAAGGAGCTAGACACCAATCTCTGGGTGCAGCAGCGTTCAGGTAAGTGATAGCTTAGTAGGGGAGAGAGGGGGGATTGCGGGGAAGATCGTGCGGGAGGGGTGGTCTCAAGGGGAGGGGGCTGGCAGCAGGCAGCACATGCACTTTCTCACACTCAGGGTTTTCTTGCGAAAACCCTGGAGGTTCCATACTCCAGGAACCCCACTTCCTCTATAAAGAAATGGTACCCATTGCATCTACAGAATGTCCACATACATCTAGTCTCCTTGCATGCTAAACAGCCCTTCTAGTCGTGCCATGCCGTGATGCGACTTGGTAGCACTGAGCGTCTTTTCGTGCGACTTTTTCCCTTAAAATTATTCTTATTTGCAAAGCGATGCGAATAGGACGCACAAGCAGCTTTTGCTGATTAAAATTATATGCAGCATGCCTACAGTATATTCTGTGTGCGACTGTGGCTGTATCTGTATCACATCTGCTGACACTGTAATGTAGCATTTCATATGCAGATATGTCCACAGTCGCACACAGAATTTTAAGGAAAAAAGTTGCACCGAAGACGCTCTGCGCTACAGAGTCGCACGGCGTTCACACGTTATGTGTAACAAGACTTGTAGTGCACAGAGGATAGATGTATGTGGACATACAAAGAGGCAAGAGCGTGCACTCACTCTGTCTGGATGTGACATGCCTTTCCCCCTTCCTTACTCTGAATGATACCCCAAATACTGAGCCAACCACATAAACTGCCATTGTCCTGGGCCTTTTGTATTAATTGTTCTTGGTTGTTCATATTTACCTCTGAGCCTGTTTTCCTTTCTTTCTGTTTGTAACCAATGTTTTGTTTATTGAAAGCCTGATCTCCCCGCTCCCCTCCTTATTTTCTGTACACCCCTATTACTTTATATATTATCAGTAAAAATGTAATACTGAGAAGAAAAAATAGGACTGTCTCTGAAATGTAGGTTCATTTTGAAGCTTTGCTGCAGAAATTATAATAAGCTTTAACCAATTGCAGAGACCCAGAGGTATTTTGTAGATCAGTATATTTCTGCATCTCTTGGGGAAAAGAATTAAAGTTCAAATAAGTTTTACAAGCTGCTATAGATCCATGTCGGAAACCAACCTTGCTAGGTCACATCGTCCTGTCTGCACGAGTCTGTTCTCTCCAGACAAGGAGATGCCGTAAGGAGACACCTTGTACAAAACAAAGAGGCTGCGTTTGGGATATAATTAGAATATTCCAGGACTCTGCGGGAGCAACTGATCCAGATAGATGATCGCCTCACCTGCAATGTCTGCTGTGGCTAAATAGCAATAGGTACTATTTGGGAGATATAATGTTCCAGGGGCCTGCGTTTTACACAGTGCAATCATCTTGCTAGCCCCCTGTTGTGATTGTTCTATTTTGCCCCCACAAAAAAATCTTCCAGGACATAGCAGTCTTTCATGTGCACCCAATAGAACAGCTGTAAGCCATATGCAGCATGCCTTGCTTTTGTGTACATGTCCTTATCTACATCTATTGCCATCTGCCTATTACATTGTGCTAGTAATGAATATCTGTCACCTTGAATAGTTTCTTATTGAATAAAAGATAAATATTGATTTTTATTTAATTTAGTAACGCTTATGTTTTGTAGGCAATCTTGCCTTCAGTTGTGTCTATTGGAAGATAGTAAGAGGCAGAGGCAATAGCACTTTCATACATACGTGCCAAATTTCTAGCTGCACAGCACGGGGCGTGGCATAGGTGGATGGTGCGGGGCGCGTGGCAGCGAGATCGCTTCATCGTGCCCCCCTTCCATACAATGTTATGATGATGCGATTTGCAGAATCGGCTACCCGGACCACCCACTTTACTCGGGAATTTGGCAGTGTTGAACAGATGCGGGCAGAAGCAGGTCTGGTCCGATAGACTTGAATACTCTGCCGTGCGCCCGAGAGCACTACCCGAGATTCGGGAGCCTACTGGTCATTCTGGGAGAGTAGACAAGTATATTTAAATAAAACAGCAACAAAAAAGAAACATGGCTCCCATATATCAGTACTCCAAAACAGCTATTTTCCCTGGGGGTTATTTCTTTTTGCCTATAATAAATCACTATACATCACAGATTAAGCAGTGGTTAGCAGGTCTCGGTTGCAGTATGTGCTATATATACTGACTATATATACCAGATGAATTGTAGTTGAAGAGGTATAGTTATGAACATAGGGGAGATATCTGTCCAGCAGATCAATGGTAATGGCTACTAAGTGTGCCCGTTGTGAGATTTAAAAAAACTCCCATGATCTTACGAAATCTGAATCGAACGAACAGCACAAGCGCAAGGAGCATCCGGAGCCGATGGCAAGACTTGTTAGTAAGCATAGTGACATCCTTAGATGGAGTTATGTGTTGTTAGACAAGTTATTTATCACTTAGTAAGTCACCATCATGCAGTAGCTGTTTAGGGTGATGGCGTCATTAAGATAAAGGAAAGTCACTGCTAGAGAAATCTGATTTTGGAGAAACATTAATAACCCAATTTTTCGGCAAAACCGCACTCATGGCAGTCATGTGTATTCAGCCACACCCAAATATTTTAGGTCTGTGCAATGATTTTCCTTAGTAGTGCAGCTAGAAGGCACAAAATACCTACAGTTAAAACTATAGGACATGACCAGATAATTGGCAGCACATAGCTAGTGCAAAAGATAAGTCTTTTATGGGGGGAAACTGAATGTATGTCCCTCTGCAGAGCAAGGAATGGGGCTAAATTTGCGCTCCTGAACCCCTTATATTCATTCAGTAATTTTACTCTGTTTAATGAAATGATTTTGCACACAGTTCTCCTACTTCTGCAAACTCTTGTACTATACCAACTCATTCAATGGGCTGGTATAAATCCATGCTCCTCTAATTTCATAGACCCATGCATTTTGGCAGAAATCTAGGGGCATCAGTGTCACCAAATTGCATCTTGGTAAATTACTCGCACTTATTTCATAAGAATTATCTTGCTCACTCCCAACCATAAGGGTCCAAGCAAAAGCATTAAGTACATGTGGGCACTGCTATACCCTGGGGCGTCTGATTTGGTTTTACTTTTAACTTAAGCTTGACAGGTAGCCAATTTTGTCTGTCAGGTTGGTATAAACTGGAAATGAATCCGCCAATAACATGACAGAAAGAGGGTAGTCTTCCTCTTCTCAGGATAAGGGAGAATCTATTTTTACATCTAAACTGGACATCTCTAAAAACTATTATCACGCTGAGTGCTTCTTGCCTGTTATCTGATGTACAGACATGGTCCTGGAACTGTCTCAAAACACATTTGTGAATAAAATAGTTTCTATCTGACATTTCTTTCTCCTTGATCAGTAAGTGATGTGCTGCTAGATAGGAGGAGCCCTTTGAGACTGTGGCTGTGATGTCTATTACTGTATATGTCCGGCTTGTAAGTTTCCCCATGACAGCCGGTGTTGCACTTTTATCCCTTCCCTCAGGATCTGGATTCCCACAGCTCTAATTCTTACAAATATTCATATATAGATCTTTTTTGTTAAAATTATTTCCTTAGAGATAAGATTTGAATACAAAATCATTGTACCCTTTAATACAGAAGAACTTTATATTCTTTTTGAATAATTCTTTTTTTTTCTAAGATTTTTCCTTCTTTTGTCTTGATATGTATTGACTGTATTTTTACCTGTTATACTGGTTCATATACTTTTTACTTAAAATGATTCATGTGAATTAAAGCACTCCGTTATTTCCCAAGTTACTCTTTTGTATTACCCCATATAATTCTCCTTGTAACTGCTATTGTTTCAATAAAGTTCTGCTTGTTTGTTCTATAGTTGCATACAAGTGCACCCAGCACAGTTAAGTATTTTTTTAAATCTTGTATTATTCAGATTTTATGCGTGTTTGCTGACTTCCTGGCTGACCGCTCCAGGGGGGTGGTGGCCGGCTCCCGGAGACTCTTCTGGGCAGCCAGGAAGGTGCCTTTTAGGTAGAGTAGGCAAGTATGATATTATCAGGGGTATTCAATATGGGAGCGAAAACATCGTTTTTGCGTTAATATCGGAGGTATGATGTCATTATCGCAGGTTTTACTTTTACACCGTATTCAATTTCAAAGAGTTATCGCAGTTTTTAAAAGTCTTTGATAAAAAACAGGGATAACTTTTCACCATTGAATAGGTGTCGAAAAAAAGTGCAGAATTGGGGTTTAGGGGTGCAGGCTTAAAAAAAATAGCCTGCACCCCTGGGAATGACATTTAAAAAAGAGCTGTGTCAAAAAAAGTAAAAAAAAAAAAATAGGGACACCCCAAAAAATTAATGTAAAAATTGGGGTGAAAAAAAAAAATTGGGAAAAAATTGTATAACAATAGGGAAATAGGTCCAGGGCTATTCTGCAAGTATGCGGCAGGTTTTGAAGAATAGAATTATAGCGGCAGGTGCACAAATGCAGAATTTTAAAAAATTTACTTTAGGGACTTACAAATATGCTAGTACCCATTTTCATGTACCCCAAATTTGATGGGACCACTTAAAAAGCGAAAAAAAATAACCTAAGTGCTCTTCTGCAACACTTCTTCAATGTCGGGCTATTTAAATCCCCGACTTTCAATTAAAGGCTAAAACGGCGGTACCCATAGTGTTCCCCCATGTTTTTAAAACTTTAGGGGGGTCTTACAATTTTTTTAAGGAAAAATTCGTAACTTTACGCAAATCCAACTTCGGAGTTTCCCGTTTTCGTTAATTGTATATTGAATACGGGGATAAGCGGGAGCGCGCCTGATACTTTAACGCAGGTAAAAACTCCGATATGAAACGTTAACTTCGACAGTGAAGTTAACGTTTCATATTGAATACCCCTCTATGTCTTTTATTTTGCAAAGTGCTGCCTATACTGTAATACTTGCCAACTCTCCTGGAAGGCCCGGGAGAGTCCCGAATTTGGAGGGTCTCTCCCGAAAGAGTTAGCCAGTCTCCAAGTGTATGTTTTATATAATGCAATTTGCAGTAAATTGTGTCATCTTAGCTCCCCCAGGGCTGTAGAGAGCGGGGACGGGCCCGGGTACTGGAGGGGATCGTGGCCAAATTGTGGAGGTGTGACCACACACCCTGTCAAAAAATATATATGAAAAACAGTATGTGGAACCGCGCTCTGTGCCCCTCAGCCAGAGGCAAATCAAGTGAGTGGGCGGGAGGACAGACGCAGCCTCCCTGGACCCTCCTCAGTCCATCATACAGTTTAATGTGCTGGGCTGGGGACACGGGCTGCTGCCGCTGACAGGTAGTGTGTAAGTGTTACAGGAGAAGGGAGGGTGTCATGTCTGAGACTGGAATATGAGACGTGGTGGGCCTAGGTTGCGGGAGGAAGCGGAGACGAGGGGCCTGGATATATGTTCTCATCCACATGTCTTGAGTGTTGGCGAGACCTGGGCAAAGGTGCAGAATCTAACCCACAGGATGGTGTTCGCCAGTGACCCCTCCAAGCGGGATTTGGGCTTCGCTGCACCCCGTGAGCAGGTCGCGGTCCTTTGACCAGATACCCAAGCCCCGAGGGAATAGAGACACAATACCCGTGGCCCAGAGAGGATATGCCTGGGTAGGCACAAAACAATATCCTAACAGTACAGTAACAACCCCTTGACACGTAGATCACTAGCAAGAAGCTATTCAAGTGGAGAAGGACTCACGGTTACACGAGAAATCACCAGAGACGGAAGGCACACAAGTAGAGATGGCGTATACTGCTGCACGGGCATTCACCAGAGACGGAAGGTACACAGGTAAAGATGGTATACACTGCTGCACGGATATTCACCAGAGACGGGAGGCACACAGGTAGAGATGGTATACACTGCTGCACGGATATTCGCTATAGACGGGAGGCACACAGGTAGAGACGGTATACACTGCTGCACGGATATTCACCAGAGACGGGAGGCACACAGGTAGAGATGGTATACACTGCTGCTGTAACGAAGGTTAGGAACCTGGACCGGGAACTCAACTAAGGCACGCTAGGAGACAACCGTTGTTCAGGCAACTTCCTGTAACCTGTGGGACAGTTATATACTCAGGGGAACCCTTTGATAGATGCACAGCGTCAGCTGATATCTCACCTATCCTGGGAAGGAGATACTGTCACATGGGCCGACTGTCATGGCGGCGCCCATGTCCGGAATTGCGATGCCAGACACCAGCCCACCCGGAAGCCACTGCATGCTGGGAGAATGCTCAGCTTCTCCGCCGCCGCGCCAGCTGCCCGACCACCCGGGATGTCAGGGGAAGCCGGCGGAACAGTAAGCGAGAGCTGAGCCCTGACAGTACCCCCCCCCTTTCAGGGTGGGCACCGAACACCCATCAGGCTTATCTGAAAATCTATGAAAATTCTGGATTAATCGCGGAGCGTGTACATCAGAGGCTTTGATCCAGGCCCTTTCCTCGGGGCCGTAGCCCTTCCAATCAATGAGATATTGAAGGGTGTTAAATCTGTGTCGGGAATCTAGAATCCTTTCCACCTCAAATTCAGTGCCTTGTAACGTCTTTACTTGCGGTAACTTAGGAGAACAACTCTGAAAACGGTTGAGCACCAGAGGTCGTAAGAGAGAAACGTGAAAAGTATTTGAAATCTTCATTTGAGGGGGAAGTTCCAATTTATAAGTTACCGGACTGATTACCTTGAGGACACGATATGGCCCAGTAAAACGTGGGGCGAGTTTCATAGACGGTACTCTTAACCGAATATTCTTGGAGGACAACCAAACCCTGTCTCCAACTCTCAACAGTGGAACAGCCAATCGTCTCCTGTCCGCAAATTTCTTGTAATTTTTTGAAGATTGTTTTAATGATTTATGAATTTTACTCCACAAAACTGAAAAAGATTGGATATCTTTGTTTACTGCTGGAACATCCATATATGGGAGCTTTTGAAAATCTGGAACTCGAGGGTGTCTACCAAAGACCGTAAAAAAAGGAGTGGGTTTAGAGGAAGAGTGGTACTTATAATTGTGAGAAAACTGTGCCCATGGTAGGAGGTCCACCCAATCATCCTGGGAGGATGACACAAAGAGCCTAATGAAGGTCTCCAGCTCTTGATTAACCCTTTCCATTTGACCATTCGACTGTGGGTGGTAGGCCGAGGAAAACTTCAGTTTGATTCCACATGTATTACATAGGGCTCTCCAGAATTTGGCTATAAATTGAACACCTCGATTAGAGACTATTTCCTTTGGAAGACCGTGCAATCTGAAGATATCTCGATTAAAAATTTTGCCAATTGAGGGGCTGAAGGAAAACCAACCAGTGGAATAAAGTGTGCCATTTTAGAAAAGCGATCCACGACCACCCATACCGTGTTATGCCCCTTGCACCGAGGTAATTCAGAAATAAAATCCATTGAGATGTGGGTCCATGGAGCAGCTGGAATTGATAAAGGACATAGAGAACCAACCATCTTCCTATGAGGTGTCTTATGTTGGGCGCATTTAATACAAGACAGAACAAATTCCCTGACATCCTTCTTCATGGTAGGCCACCAGTAGGATCGAAGTAGGAACTGATAGGTCTTGGTGATTCCGGTGTGACCTGCGAACAAGGATGCATGAGCCCAAACCAATAGTTTTTTGCGTAAATTAGGGGGTACAAAAATTTTTCCAGGTGGTAGAGACACTACTTGAGTAGGAGCAAACACAATTGGGTCTAAAATAGGGCGAACTTGAGAGCACTCCTCCTTCTCCAACTTGGTCATAAAAGAGCGTGATAATGCATCAGCTTTTTTGTTCAACACACCTGGACGAAACTGAAGCTTTAAATTAAACGTAGAAAAAAAAGTGACCATCGTGCCTGCCTGGCATTCAACCGATGTACAGTTTGAAGATAGATCAGATTCTTATGGTCTGTAATAATCGTGACAGAAAATTCAGCCCCTTCAAGAAGATACCGCCATTCCTTCAAGGCTAAACGCATAGCTAAAAGTTCTTGGTCGCCTATAATAAAATTCCTTTCTGCAGGAGAAAATTTACGGGAGAAGAATCCACAGTCTTCAGCAATCTGAAATAATATCGCCCCTACTCCCAACAGAGGATGCGTCCACCTCTACAATGAATGGTTTGTCTATTTGAGGCAGGCAGAGGATTGGGGCTCTAGAAAAGGCAGTTTTTAATTTCTGAAAGGCTTGTACTGCTGGAACAGACCAATTAGATGGATTGGCTCCTTTTCTCGTGAGGGAGGTAATGGGTGCCATAAGCGTAGAAAAGTGTGGGATAAACCTCCTATAATAGTTTGCAAATCCTAAGAACCGCTGGGTGGCTTTTAAAGAAGTAGGCAGGGGCCACTCAGAAATTGCTTTTAGTTTGTCAGGGTCCATCTGAAGACTCTTCCCGGAGATTATATGACCCAAAAAAGGTACCGAAGTTTGATCAAAAATATATTTGGACAGTTTTCCAAAGAGGTGATGAACACGAAGGCGGGACAAAACCTCCCGTACATGAAGACGATGGCTCTGTAAATCTCTGGAAAAAATTAAGATATCATCGAGATAAATCACAACAAATTTATGAAGAATATCCCGGAAGACCTCATTGACATAACCTTGAAATATAGCTGGCGCATTGCAAAGACCGAAGGGCATTACAAGGTACTCGAAGTGCCTGTCTCTGGTATTGAACGCGGTCTTCCACCCGTCCCCAGCCTTAATTCGAATCAAGTTATATGCGCCATGTAGATCCAGCTTGGTGAAGACCTGAGCCCCTTGGACTTTGTCAAAAAGTTCAGAAATTAAAGGTAAGGGGTACCGATTTTTTATGGTGATTTGGTTTAATCCTCGGTAATCTATGCAAGGACGGAGTCCTCCATCTTTCTTCCCTACAAAAAAGAAACCTGCCCCTTCAGGAGAAGAAGATGGCTGAATAAACCCTTTAGCGAGGTTTTCCTTTATGTATTCTTCCATGGCAGCGGTCTCTGGAACGGACAAGGGGTAAACACGACCACGTGGAGGACTTTTCCCAGGAAGTAAATCGATAGTGCAATCCCATGGTCAATGTGGAGGAAGTTCATCTGCTACTTGTTCACAGAATACATCAGCAAACTCTTGATAGGCCTCAGACAAACCAGGCTGGGAGGGGTGTCTTGGAGACTCAGGGCAGAGGAACTTCTCCGCAGTATTAGAAACTGTTGCTTGGTTACATACTGGAATGCAAGTTGGAAGCTGCTCAATCACTTCAGTAATATCACTCAGGTGCATGTAAGGGAGGGGTTAGTCTATACAAGAAACAACAAAAAGTATTCCCCCAGCACTCAGAATGAAATCAGCAATAAGATTTGAAAAACTACATGGTGGTAGATAATTCAGAGATCTCAGTTGCATATATTTGCAAAGATATGGCTAAGCCTCCGGGCCGCGTCACGGCGTCTCTGATACCGGAGGTCCCTATCACTTGGTCAGAATCTGGGGTGCAGAACCCCAAAAAAGCCGGCAATAGCCAGCCACCCCAGCGAAGCACACCAGTGAGAGACTAAAGTGTTAGTATAGGATTAAAGGGAAAACTATGTGTTAATAAGTGAAGGTGTAATTAAAAAGCTAAGAAAAATATATATATACACACAAAATATATTGGAAAGTGTAAAAGTGCTAAATAAAGTGTTAATGTGTGCCTCACCAGAGCAGCCCAGCCACACCAACCCCAAGGGGCACCGCACCCCAAACTCATCCCCAAAACTGATAACTATATCCAATTTGGGTAATAATTGCCCAATATAAGGCCACATGATAATGGCACATACAAATATACCTGAATTGAGAGCTAGCTTACCTTGGAGTCACCCCTAAGTCCTTCACCCTCACTTATTAACACATAGTTTTCCCTTTAATCCTATACTAACACTTTAGTCTCTCACTGGTGTGCTTCGCTGGGGTGGCTGGCTATTGCCGGCTTTTTTGGGGTTCTGCACCCCAGATTCTGACCAAGTGATAGGGACCTCCGGTATCAGAGACGCCGTGACGCGGCCCGGAGGCTTAGCCATATCTTTGCAAATATATGCAACTGAGATCTCTGAATTATCTACCACCATGTAGTTTTTCAAATCTTATTGCTGATTTCATTCTGAGTGCTGGGGGAATACTTTTTGTTGTTTCTTACATACTGGAATGACCTTGGTCAAACAATTTTGAAAACAATGTGAACCCCAGGATAGGATTTGCATTTTATCCCAGTCGAAGACAGGATTGTGCTTTTTCAACCAGGGCAATCGTAATACTAGCTCATGGGAGGATTCGGGTAATACAAAAAATTCCAGCATTTCCTGGTGCAAGCAACCAACTCGGACAGCCACAGGATAAGAGAGCGAAGAAATGGGGAGCCCCACCAGAGTTTTACCATCTAAACCAGAAAGTAACAACTTATTAGGTAGGGGGACGACTGGGACACCTAAAGTGTGAATCAACTTTTCTGAGATAGAATTACCAGCGGCTCCCAAATCAATTAAGGCTTGGATCCTTCTTGTCCTGGACTTATGGGAAAGTGACACTACTAGAAGACTATCTGATAATTGGGATGGCTTGAGAATGATCCCCAACTGAATGCTCCCTTCTTCAGTCAGGGTCTCGCATTTCCCGCAAGCAGAGGACAATTTTTCAGAATGTGGTTAGGTGCAGCGCAATAAATGCACAATTTATTCTGGAAGCGTCTATTGCGTTCTGCCGGGGTGAGTTTGGTCCTATTGACCTGCATCGGTTCCTCCTCACTAGCTGAGGTGGGCATAGGCGGATTTGCAGCAGAAGAATGAGCTGGTAAACGTTCACCTCTTCCCCTACTAGCCCACCGCTCCCGGTGACGAAGGTCAATTTTGATGCAGAGAGAGATAACATCAGCGAAGGATTCTGGCAAATCCCTGGAGGCAAGTTCATCCTTCATTCTCTCAGAGAGTCCATGAAGGAAGGACGCCTTAAGGGCCTCCTCATTCCATTTTAATTCAGATGCCAGGGTCTGAAACTGAACAACATACTGTCCAACGGATCGCGTACCCCGACGCACACGGAGTAGATCAGAAGATGCTGACGCAGAGCGGCCTGGCTCATCAAAAATTCTCTTAAATGCTAAGACAAATTCTTCATAAGTAGATACGATGGAGTCGGCCCGTTCCCATAGAGGGGAGACCCAGTCTAAAGCTGCCCCTGTTAACAGTGATATCACATATGCCACTTTCGTCCGAGACGTGGGAAAATTCTGGGGAAGGCATTCAAATTGGATCTCACATTGATTGATGAATCCTCGGCACCGCCTAGGATCACCGTCAAACCTCTCCAGAGTTGCCAACTGGAGTCAGGGTTTGGGAATAGGAGCCATCAGAGGAGGAGCCGATGGAGAAGGTGCAGGAGCTGCAGCTGGAGGAGCCGGAAGAATAGAAGCCAACGTGGTTTGAATAGAAACCAGTTGCCTCGAGAGCTCCTGTAAATACTGAGCCATTTGTTGATGGGCCGCCTCTTGGTTGTCCATCCGAGAGGTCAACTCTTGTAGTGATCCAGTACCTTGGGACCCTGCAGCCTCCATTGGGCCTGAACAAACTGTCACGTCTGAGACTGGAATATGAGACCTGGTGGGCCTAGGTTGCGGGAGGAAGCGGAGACGAGGGGCCTGGATATATGTTCTCCTCATCTACAGGTCTTGAGTGTTGGCGAGACCTGGGCAAAGATGCGGAATCTAACCCACAGGATGGTGTTCGCCAGTGACCCCTCCAAGCGGGATTTGGGCTTCGCTGCACCCCGTGAGCAGGTTGCGGTCCTTTGACCAGGTACCCAAGCCCCGATGGAATAGAGACACAACACCCGTGGCCCAGAGAGGATATGCCTGGGTAGGCACAAAACAATATCCTAACAGTACAGTAATAACCCCTTGACACGTAGATCACTAGCAAGAAGCTATTCAAGTGGAGAAGGACTCACGGTTACACGAGAAATCACCAGAGACGGAAGGCACACAAGTAGAGATGGCGTATACTGCTGCACGGGCATTCACCAGAGATGGAAGGTACACAGGTAAAGATGGTATACACTGCTGCACGGATATTGACCAGAGACGGGAGGCACACAGTTAGAGATGGTATACACTGCTGCACGGATATTCACCAGAGACGGGAGACACACAGGTAGAGATGGTATACACTGCTGCACGGATATTCACCAGAGACGGGAGGCTCACAGGTAGAGATGGTATACACTGCTGCATGGATATTCACCAGAGACGGGAGGCACACAGGTAGAGATGGTATACACTGCTGCACGGATATTCACCAGAGACGGGAGGCACACAGGTAGAGATAGTATACACTGCTGCTGTAACGAAGGTTAGGAACCTGGACCGGGAACTCAACTAAGGCACGCTAGGAGACAACCGTTGTTCAGGCAACTTCCTGTAACCTGTGGGACAGTTATATACCCAGGGGAACCCTTTGATAGATGCACAGCGTCAGCTGATCACTCACCTATCCTGGGAAGGAGATACTGTCACATGGGCCGACTGTCATGGCAGCGCCCATGTCCGGAATTGCGATGCCAGACACCAGCCCACCCGGAAGCCACTGCATGCAGGGAGAATGCTCAGCTTCTCCGCCGAGGCGTCAGCTGCCCGACCACCCGGGATGTCAGGGGAAGCCGGCAGAACGGTAAGCGAGAGACGATCCCCGGCTGAGCCCTGACAGAGGGAAGGCGACCGGGCCCTCCAAAGAGCCCAAGTAATTGGTAAATCATGTCACCCCTGACCTCCCCTCCCCCCACAATGCTGTAAAATACAGCAAATCACAGATTTACACAGAGAGTAAGCCAGACACATAGCCATGTACAGTAGCCCCACCTTTGCTGTAAAGGCAGGAGCAAAATAACAAGAATGTTGTGCCACAGCTACCGCCTGCCAGATAGGGCTGCCCCCTCTGAGGCTCTCCCAGATGGGGGTTAGAAAAAGTTGGCAAGTATTGGTACTGTTTGTATATATAATCTAAGGCAGTCACACATGACACTGGCTCATTGGAAGTTGGAGCACTACTATCCCCATCACAAAACTAACAGTATACTTTTTGTATTTGAAATACTCCTCTTTAATTAGTCATGAAGCCTGAATGGTAATAATGGCATCTTACACCGAATAAGAGGATGAAAAATTCTAGTATACAAATGTTACAAGTTGGGATAGTCCCTGGATATTAGGCACAGTTGGTAACAATGTTATATATTTATATTTAGAAAACAAGAATACCACCCAGTTAAACTCTGGGCCTGATTGAGAGATAGACGCAGTTCGCATTGCTGCTGTGTCTTTAGACACAGGAGCCAGTGGCGTAACTATAAATTTTGCTCCCCCATGCCAAAAAAGTTCAAGGCGCCCCCCGCCCAAAAAACAAACACACCCAAAGACGACATTTAAGGTGTGCGGTTTCATGTTCACGATACAGTTATGTGCCTTACACATTATGACACACTAAGTAATACCACTTATAACACATTATGCCCTCCGGAATGCCCCAATAACACATGCCACACCATAATACCCCTTACAACACATTATGCCACACAGCAATGCACTGTACACATGCCACACAGTGATGCCCTTATAACAAATTATGACATGCCGTAATGCCTCTATTTCACATTATGCACATAACACATTATGCCACAGTAATGCCCCTTATACATTATTCCCCTTATAACACATAATGCCACACAGTAATGCCCCTAATAGCACATTGTGCACACAGTAATGCCCATTACACTTTATGCCACACAATAATGCCCATTACATCCCACCCTGACAGATCTACTTCATCAACCGTCCTCTCCGCTCCTGCCAGACTGTCACCTCAGCTCAAGACAGCTTGCACAGCTTTTATGTCCATGTAGAACCAGATTATTGGGAACATAGGTTATAAACTATTAAATTAGTGCCCCTTATATAGTGCCCCCTGTAGTTGTGCCCCATATGCAAAGCCCCCTGTAATAGTGCCCCTTATGCAATACCCCCTATAATAGTACCCATTGTCCAGGGCCCCCTGTAGTTGTACCCATAGGCAGTGCCCCCTGTAGCTGTGTCACTGTAGTTGTACCCCTTAAAGTATTGCCCCTGTAGTCGTGCTCCTCTAAGTAGTGCCCCTTGTAATTCTGCTCCTTCAAGTAGTGCCCCCTGTAATTGTGCCCCTTCAAGTAGTGCCCCTGTAATTGTTCCCCTTCAAGTAGTGCCCCTGTAGCTGTGCCCCTTCAAGTAGTGTCCCTGTAGTTGTGCCCCTCAAGTAGTGCCCCCTGTAGCTGTGTCCCTTAAAGTATTGCCCCTTGTAATTATGCCCCTTAGAATAGTGCCCCTTCAAGAAGTGCCTCGGTAGTTGTGCCCCTTCAAGTAGTGCCCACTGCCCCCTGAAGTTGTGCCCCATCAAGTAGTGCCCACTGCCTCCTGTAGTTGTGCCCCTTCAATTAGTGCGCCCTGTAGATGTTCCCCCTCTACTTACCTGACTCCGTGCAGGCTGCAGCTGTCATCCGGCTGTTTCTCCCAACTCCCGCGCTGCAGACGCGGCCGCTCAGGTTCCTCACTGCGCGGGTGACGTCATGACGTCACCCGCGTAATGCATTACTGGGAACGCTGGCCTCTGAAGTGATCAGAGGCTTCCTTAGCCTCCGATCACTTCAGAGGCCAGCGCTCACAGTTGCAGTGGTGTAACCACTGCCCCGGCGCCTCCAAGCTACCCGGCACCTCCAAGCCACTGCGGGGGCTGCGGGGGCAGTAGTTACGCCACTGACAGGAGCGATGCAAAAAAACATGTTAATGCAGCAGGAGACATCTGAAGAAAAAAGACGCCTTCTGGTAGCATTGCATATCCCAGTGCGCATCGGATCACAATCGCGCATCAGCCAACTGAGAAAACAAAAGGCTGCACAGAATGGCCTTGCCTGGACCCAGACCCTGGCCTTTGCACTCCCAGAAAATGGGGCGATACGCCCTGTTTCCAAAAATGCAGGCCAGCGCCACCCCCTCCCCGCCCTCAAACGGCTGCAGCCTGTCAATCAGACTGGGGGTTGGCGACACTGCAAATGAACTCGCAGATGGAGGCCAGCACATGAGTATACATCCTGCACATGCGCAGTCCTCCCGCCATCGGAGATGTGCGCTAACCATCAGGTTTGTGTACATATCTGACTGAGGCACCCTCTCGTCTTTCATATTATTTCTTTCAGTACCCTTTGCTTACACCACTTACTACCCTGATGTATCTCTCTTTATTAAGTGGTTTATAGCATTATAGAATAAACTGTAAACTTTAGTTGTAGATCAATAATTGTCCTACAGTATCTATAATATTGATTGTTACTCCATATAGATCATCATTATAAGTAATATTTCTTATAAAGACTCACTTTAGTGGCTGTTATTATTGACTGTAGCAGGTCTTTCTGTGATCGTCTGCAGAGTTTCTACATAGGGATATTTTGTTTGTGTGCAGCATTAGCAGAAATGTGTGAGTTTAATGGAATGGCACTGTAACCAGTCGGGTAATTACGTTATGTGTCACTCAGCCCCTTCAGCTTGGGGACCACAAACCTTTTCTCCTCTGCTATAGGGATAGCCAATTACTTCTTGAAGCTGACAGCATGCACTGGATCAGTATAAAACCACAGGAAAAAATCCCAGAGCGCCATAACACTGCTTGTATATATTATAGGAACAAGCTGTTTTTTTTCTACACTAGGGCCACACACCTCATCTTTGAACACATTCACCAGGATCAGAATTCTCTGGAACAAATACTGAAAAGGCAATATAAGTGCTGAGTGTGTAATCCAGTGTTGATTAAACATTACATATAATCAATGTATATAATAATAATAATAATAACAATAATAATAATATAATTATCTACAAAAGGACTCAAGGTGCAAACCATACATTATAGTTTTATTATTTATTAAAGAACAGCAAAAATAGAAAGCATCTAAAGATTCACATTCCTATTATCTGTTTATTACCAGTTATATATATAGCGCACACATATTCCACAGCGCTTTACAGAGAATATTTGTCCATTCACATCAGTCCCTGCCCAATGGAGCTTACAGCCTATAGTCCCTACTGCATGCTCACACACACACATACAAACTCCACACAGTTAGGGCTGTAGTGGGGATTCTAACCAACAACCTCAGTGCTGTGAGGCAATAATGCTAACCATTACACCATCTGTGCTCTAACACTTTACGTTATCATTACAGATATTTTACTATCAATCAAACATGTATGGATTACGGAGATGTAAAAGTCTTTATAAAGCCCTATTAACCAATTTCTCCTAATAAACAGCCCAGTTTGACACTTAGGACTCAATCCAGTTACCCGTGACCTACTCGGCTATATGCTGCACTTACGGTACGGCTGGATTTGTGGATTTTTGTTAGCAGCCCCATAGGGCTCCCTACAAAAATACACACAAATCTGAAGCAAAATAGGGCTGCAAGGGGGGAGTTCCATTGCCGTTGCCGCCGTTTACACTACAATGTAATGGCAACTTGCCCCCCTTACGTCCGGGGGCAAGTTAATTGGATTGAGCCCTTATTTGGCTGTTGTGTGACTATTATGTACTATTATTGTGTAGCAATTATGTAACAGTTTTTCACTTCTAGAACTTAAAATGGATTACTTGTGCTGAAGTTTACTGTATGTGCTGAACTATGGTGAATTTCTTTGCTTGTATTAAAATATATATGCTGAACTATGGCAAAATAGGTTATTTGCGCTGAATTACAGTATATACTTACTTTACATCATGCACTTTGATAGGAAATGAGCGAATGTTACCACTACCTGGGGACCAAGACAACACATGAAGTGTAAACACCCGCATCAATGTGCTGGTAAAGGTAGCTGCATTGGCAGATGTGCATGTTTATCATGCATTTAGTCAGCATTTCTATACACTATTTTACTTTGAATCCAATGTGTTCTAAGCATTTGTAACATTTCATTCATTTGTTCTCATTGTTATATGCATATCAAATGCTTTGATAAGGCATTTCTATTTATTTTAATGGTAAGACAACAGTCCAGAGCCGTAACTAGACTTTTTGGTGCCCTGTGCCAGAGAGAGCATTGGCACCCCCCTCTCCATTTTTTAAATAGGGACATAAGATAGTGCACCTGAAACAGAGCCATGGCCTCATGGGGAAGGACCAGGGAAGAGATAGGGGAGGCCAGGAGATGCTGGGGATAAAAGAAGAGGAAGCTACAAGTGAGAATGATAATAAACAGGAAAAGTGACAGACCCAATTAGTGCCCCCTGCCCTGCGGTGCCCTGTGCCATGGCACTGGTCGCACCACCCTAGTTACGGCACTGAGACAACCACACCTTGAACAGCAGTGAATAGGACATGAGAAATACAGTGCAGTGCATTGGATATAGAGATGGTGGTAGTTTTCTAAATAAACACACAGAACCCCTTGGAGTAAGAGGAACAGCAGCTACTGGATCATTTCCTTCTGGACGAAACACATAAAACAGAAACATTACAGTTGAGAACATGAACGCATTGAGAACACTATCCTAACCTTCACCTTATTGGTACTATAGAACAATATTCTTGCCTACATTTGAAAAACCATTTCAGGGAGATTGTGCAAGCAACACCTATGAGAGTGCAGTAAAGTGGGCATGTACTGCTACATCTGAGAGGTGTGTCATATCACTGACTTACATCCAAATGTAAATGAGCCCAAAAGCAGTTAGTAAGATCTACTGTACTTGTTGATGAAAACAAACTGATATTTTTCAGAAAATGCATGTAACCATAGGGATCATTGTGTCTTATACCCAATGCAGGGAAATTATACTAATGATCCCATTTGAATGTATATATCTCTGTTTTTTTAGTATATAACAGCTTCATAATGGGGTTGAGGTGCAATCAGGGAGATTATTAGACTCTTCAGGGAGTCAGGGAGATTGCTACTATTTCAGAGAGTCTCCCTGATAATCAGGGAGAGTTGGCAAGTAAGTAAAATAGTCCACTTATATATAAAACTCTGCTCGCTTCTTAGAGAAAAAGCACAATGTGAGGAACATGCAGTTAAACACAAATATCTTCAATGTATGAATACTTAAGACTATGAATTAAGTATTTCAAGAGGTCTCCATTGCCTTTAAAGATAATGGTGCACAGTACTCTGTAAATCAGGGGTGGACACAAAAAGGCCCGTGGGACGGATTATGGCCCCCCAGGCAATTGGGTCTGGCCCTTTGCTTCTTTCTCCTGAGTCCCGCAGATGGAAAAGCAGCAAATGCTCAGCAATTGGAGATCTTGCAGAAGGGGCCACTCACAATATACAACTTTCTACACACAGGGAGAGAGGAAGTGGTTTGCTATAATATAGTATATTAGCACCTCCCCTCTCCTGTGTGTATAATTTTGTATATTGTAAGTGGTCCCTAATTCCAGATCTCTGTAATGAGTGAAGGGGGGAGGGAGCAGTGAAAGAGAGGAGGAGACAGTCAGTGTTGCCAGCAGATTGCAGCATCCAGCACTGCTCCAGCCTGTCTTCTGCGATCCACAGAGCTGGTAAGAGCAGGTGACATCAGTGACACAGGCAGCGGTGGCACTGGGGTCGGTGACATCCATTGCGGCCATTAGACCCCCTGGGGCGTCGCAGCACTCCCCCGCTTCATCACTCTGAGGGAATGCTCAGCACTCCAAGAGATGCCAGGCTGTCCCCAGAGACTCACATTGCCGGCTCCTTCTCAGTGATTGAGAGCCTGGCGCTGCACACTCATCACAGTGCAGCACCCAACTTCAGGTCACTGAGGAGGAGCCGGCATTATGGTGTCACTCCCTCAGAGGGTGACATCCGGGGCCATCCACACACCCCACCCCTCTGTAGTGATGCCACTGGACACAGGAAATGAGAAGGCTTCAATAATCTGGGGTTAGTAACAATAAACAATATTCTTCTAATCCCCTCTGCATTGTAGTGTGCTACTATTGAGATTTCAGTATAATACTTCATAGTCCATAAATTTCTTTAATCTACAACATAATATTTGAATTACCTACATATCTTTGCTTAAATAGCTTCATATCTGCCTATTTTTGAAATTCACTAAAGTTATAAAAATATGTTTTTGTGCGGCACTCAACAGTTTGCTAAAACTTGTTAAATATCCCCCAGCTAAAATAATTGCCCACCCATGCTGTAAGTTGTACTTCTTTTGGAGACTCTGTGACTTTCTGAAATACAGTTGAAGACACCCATTCTTATTAGAGATGAGCAGTTCAGGTTGGCTGAAAACCAAACACACCCAAACTTTGGGGTTCTGAGTAGAACCGAGTCCCGACTCATGTCTTCTCTGCAAGTTTGAAACTCGGATCTAAAAACCGGATCTTGCATATTTTGGATTGATTTACGTTTCCCCCTCATGATTTGAGGTGGTCAAAACTGAAAATGACTGGAAACTAATGTTATTAATTTTAATAATAGAAACAAAATCAGGTCCAAGTTACATGATATTTAACTGTTTTTAGTTTGTTTTAAAGAAATGTGAAGCCGAACATAAAAACTTGAGATTGGTTTTGCTAAAACCAAAATAGGATGATGATTTAGAACCAAAACCAACACACGGTGGTCTGCATACATCTCTGATGCTTAGTGGACAACAGGTAGAACAACTAGAGACTCTGGAGTTACAGCACCTTGCAAACGTATTCACCCCCATGCATTTTTCATGTTTTGTTGCCTCACAACCTGGAATTAAAATGGATTGTTTGAAGGTGTGCATCATTTCATTCACAGAACATGCCTACAACTGTGAAATTGTGTTTTTTTTTATATTGTGAAACAACATTTAGGACATTACAGAAAACTTCAGCGTACATAACTATTTAACCCCCTAAAGTAAGTACTTTGTCGAGCCACCTTTTACGGCAATTACAGCTGCAAGTCGCTTTGGTTAAGTCTCTATGAGCTTGGCACATCTTGCCCCTGGGATTTTTACCTATTCCTCAAGGCAAAGCTGCTTCAGCTCCTTCATATTGGATGGTTTCCGCTTGTGAACAGCAATCTTCAAGTCTGACCACAGATTCTCAATTGGTTTGAGATCTGGGCTTTGACTAGGCCATTCCAACACATTTACATGTTTCTCCTTAAAGCACTCGAGTGTTGATTTAGCAGTATGCTTCGGGTCATTGTCCTGCTGGAAGGTGAACCTCCGTCCCATTCTCAAATCACAGGCAGACTGAAACAGGTTTTGCACAAGAATATCCCAGTATTTAGCACCATCCATCATTCCCTCGACTCAAATCAGTTTCCCAGTCGCTGCTGCTGAAAAACATCCCCACAGCATGATGCTGCCACCACCATGTTTCACTGTGGGGATGGTGTTCTTGGGGTGATGGGATGTGTTGGGTTTGCGCCAGACATAGCATTTTCCTTGGTGGCCGAAAAGTAAAATTTTAGTCTCATCTGACCAGAGTCCTTCCTCCATACATTTGGGGAGTCGCCCACATGCCTTTTGGCAAACTCAAATCGTGTCTTCTTATTTTTATCATTAAGTAATGGCTTTTTTTCTGGCCACTCTTCCATAAAGCCCAGCTGTATGGAGTGTACGGCTTATTGTGGTCACATGCACAGATACACAAGTCTTTGCTGTGGAACTCTGAAGCTCATTCGGGGTTACCTTTGGTCTCTGTGCTGCCTCTCTGTGTAATGCCCTCCTTGCCCGGTCTGTGAGTTTTGGTGTATCGATTCCTGCCTGTCTATACCTTCTAAAATTGTCGCTATTTAGCGTAATGAGTCGTTCAAGAAATAAATACTTTCAGACTTTGAGTGTGGTTCCAAAGCACAAAAAGTTATTATTCAATATAAAAACAGATGGTTACACGCTGTGATCTAAATACAATTAGCGCAAATAAATTATACAGACCCAAGGTACAGTTGTTACATACGTACGCGCTCTGGACCCAGATACCGGCATCAAAGTAGAAACCTCCATCAACAGCAAAGCAAGCAGACTGGCATCCAGGTTTAGAAAGCCCACATATATACTCTTACAGGGATAGACAATACAATAGAACAGTTTGGCATGGTTCCATTGGTTCTTCTTCCTGGTTCTTCTGGTACAGTACAGTTCATAGGTCAATTCGAATGGACACAATCCAGCCTCCAACAGCTCTTTGTGTCCTGTTTCCCGCTGCATAATAAATCTAAGCTGGCTACATTACAGAGTACATTTTAATGTTTAACTCTCTATAGTCCATTGTTTGCAGACACATGTTGCAATCTTCTCACCAATGATACCGGAAATCTGCAAAGACACAGTGGATCAGTACAACACCAAACACGGTCTGCTTACCGTGTACTAAACCTTAGATATCAAATTACATTTATTTCACAACATTAATAATACTGAATAAACCTTGAATATTACACCTTAATGCTAGGGAACCTTTTATGTAAGTGTACAGTTTGTAAGTATTGGGGTTTTGGGAAAAGACGCTAGTTAGCGTTGTGCGACTACGTGTTTTTGGAGTACACCATGGTACGTGTTTTGCAGGGTTGATAATTTTATATGTGTTAATGACTGTATTTATATGGTGAGGACTTTTAACTTCTTTCTAATGCGTGGGAATCGCATGACGCTAAATAATAGTGTCGCCGTATGTAGTTATAATGGGCGAGATTCACTAAAATATGGCTGGGCGGCCAGTCGGAAAATGGCGTCTCACTGCCATTCACAAAATGGCGTCATGCAGATTTGATTTTAAACCGATCCTGTCTCAGCCAATTATCCGGCTTCGACAGGTGGGCGGCCCTCTCTTGGCAGGGTTGTTGTGGTACCATGTTTTTTCCATTTGATGATGATGGATTTGATGGTGCTCTGGGGGATCATCAAAGATTTGGATATTTTTTTATAACCCAACCCAGAATTGTACTTCTCAGCAACTTTGTCCCTGACTTGTTTGGAGAGCCCCTTGATCTTCATAGTGTGATGCCTCTTGCTTAGTGGTGTTGCAGCCTCTGGGGCCTTTCAGAAAAGGTGTGTTTATACTGACAGATCATGTGACACTTAGGGCTCGATTCTATTCAGCGCGATGTAAATAGCGCCGGGAGATAGCTCCCGGAGCTATTCAATTCATCGCGCTGTTAGGTCGGGGAAGGCTCGTTATCGCGCCTTAAACAGGGTGTTTAGGCGTGATAACGGGCATTCCCCGACCTAACTTCCCGGCGCGAGGCTGTTTTCCCGGCGCTAAGGACAGAAAACAGCCTCGCGCCGGGACTTTTGTTGGATTTCTTCTCTCATCCCCGGAGGGATGAGAGAAGAAATCATTAGTCGGATTTGTCAGCGCGGTGTATTGAATAGCTCCGGGAGCTCACTCCCGGAGCTGTTTACATCGCGCTGAATAGAATCGAGCCCTTAGATTTCACACAGGTGGGCTTCATTTCACTAATTATGTGACTTCTGAAGGTAATTGGTTGTACCAAAACTTTTGAGGGGCTTCATAGCAAAGGGGGTGATTACATATGCACATGCCAATTTTCAGAATTTTATTTATAAAGATTCTTTTTTATATATATATTTCTCATTTCACTTCTCAAAATTAGACTATTTTGTGCAGATACATCACATAAAATTCAGATTAAAAAAAATAAATAAATTACAGGTTGTAATGTAACAAAAAAGGTAAAAAGTCAAGGGGGGTGAATAGTTTTGCAAGGCACTGTGCATGCTGCTTCACAGACAACATCACAGAGAACATTACTTTGGATCTTGAATCAATTCAGCATCTGAGCTCATATGAACTGTTTTGACACCTGAGTTTTTGACCTCCGTCCTTTATGCAATGAAGATTTGATCTACATGAAGACACTTTATGCCATTATTTTGTAAGAATCTCTGCAATTCTTCTGAAACTAACTGATGTTTATTATGACTGCAACTGTGTTTAGACAATGTTCTCAAAACAGCAATAGTTTTCTCAGATAACCTGGGGCCTGATGCAAAGTTGGGTGGAAATGGGGTTTCTATCACAGTGTCTGCACAGAAATAAATGCACATAGTTAAATGTATTGTGCCCACCCCTATCCTTACTCTTGATTTGCTACCTGTTATCATCATCAGGCACATTTGCATCAGTCTTTACTTGGTGCAAAAGAAATGCCTGGAAACAGTAGTATATACACTAATGTTCAACTCTGAATAGGCCACAGTAACGTCGACATACAGGCCATTGTTTATGTGAATACATTACATTACAGCCCAGTGATGCCTATTCATTAGTGTAGAAGTGTGTAGGACTCTGCAATGGTCATACTTGCAAACAACTGGTTCTGGAGGACACACAATGCAAAAACAAGCAAGATACGCTTTGCAGCAGGTGTACATTCCAGTCTGCACCAGCTTTGTCTTGTGGATGTCAGGCTACTTGGAATGAGAATCCACAGCAATAGGAAACATGTAAATCATAAATTGAACAGCAAAATCAATATGAACTCTGCTATGGTAATAATAACCATTCTCAAAGGTGTGGCATAACCAGGGCCGGACTAGCCATCTGGCACTTCTGACAAATGCAAGAGGTTCCGCCTCCTGGCGCTTTGCTTGGTCAGCATGCAGAGAGAGGAGGGTATTCTGTGATGCCACGCCCCCGTGACTTGCGGCACACCCCTGTGAGACACTGAATGGAACTGGTGGAATTTGAAACTTTTGTCATTCTACACAATGTGTAGTTATTGATTTGAAACGGGCCACCATACAGAAATTCGATTATAAGGCTTGATTTCCACTGTATCAAGGTGGCCTTCATGCAATTTTTCTGCTATTCCTGTATGAAACTTATTAGGCACTATTACTATCATACATGCCTACCCTCCCAGTTTTCGCGGGAGGCTCCAGATTTTTTGGGTAACCCCCCGCACCCCCGGAAGGGTAGGCATTTCTCCCGCATTCTGCCCACTTCCTAGTGAAGTGGGCAGAATGAGGAGAATACCCGCGGCGATCGCGGGTCTCCGTGTAGGGGGCGGGGCTTAAAACGTGATTCTACATTGATCACGTCATTTGGCCCCACCCCCTATGCAAATTCTAGCTAATCGCGGCAATTTTACCGTGAGGGGGCGGGGCTTCATGACGCGAATTGTCAGGCCCCGCCCCCCATTGCCTCCCTCCTGCTTCTCTTATCCGGGCTTCTCCCAGGAAGAGATATTTAAAGGTAGGCAACTCTGTTACTATAGATCTACACATTAGTGTTCCTCTACATACAGACAGTTGATCTTTTCTTGCTGAGAATTCGGGTTATAAAGCGTGCCATGGTCCAGCCAAGCACTGAAACAGGGCTGAAGAAACTATAAGGGGTAAATTTACTAAGATGGGAGTTCTATTTAAGAAGTGATGTTGCCCATAGCAGCCAATCAGAATCTACTTCTCATTTATCTAGCACCTTCTAGAAGATAATACCTGGAATCTGATTGGTTGCTATGGGTAACATCACTTCTTAATAGAACTCCTATCTTAGTAAATTTACCTCCCAGAGCGAGTCATTTTGGTATAATTTGAATGTTGTCACCAGTTGTGATTAAGTAGTTTTGAGTAAACACAGTGACCACTTGCAAATGGGAAAAGCAGCAACTACTACTGTACCATTCACTTATCAACAACAACACAGAATATGACAGTTGGACACATGAACACTCTCCTAGCATCTTCCTCTGTTGAACTATAAAGTAGTCTGCATATATTCAAATAAACCATTATATTTCTTTTTTGTTTATCTAAGATTTCCGTGTGTCTAAAAAAAAAGGGAGCAAATTGTGCAAATTTATCAATGATACTAAAGCGATAAAGAACAGGAAAATACAGTACTAGAGGAAAACCTGACTGCCTGGAAGCACAGGAAGCTGGGAAAAGCTTTTGATGTACTTGAAGAAACTCAGATTTCCTCTGAGCACTTCTTTTTTTAAATAAAAATAAAAATAATCTCTTTTATTGAGCCATACAAGTCTACAGCTATGATATAGACAGTACATCAAAGTGATGTGCCTGCAAGTGTACAGCTATGATATAATATCACTGTGTTATTTTTGGGGTACATATGGGAGATAATGTCCCCCTGTTGGATGTCCTTTTAATGTAGCAGGCTTTTTTGAGAAGGTAGTGTAGTTAGAGGCTGCGTAACTCTTGTACATAAAAGTGTACAGCTATTATATACAAGAAAATCAAAGTGATACTATAGATAATATTTATAGAATGACATAGAATAAATATATGTAGTATTAAAGGCCCCAGAGAGTATCCTTGGGGAGGGTATACAGGAAAAGTGTAAGGTGTGAGAATGGAGAAGGGAGTAGGGAGAGCTGAGGGACAGTGGGCCTGATTCAGCACGGATCGCAATTGCAATCGCAGATGCGTAATCATACGCAATGAAGCTGTGAAAATATTCTAATGCCTGCCACATCTCAGCCAGCATAGAGATGCCCACTACTGCTTTCTCACATCCGTAATTCCTCGCAGTCCTGCGTAAACATCGGTAACATTGAAGCACATCGGCCGTCATGCACAATTGCAGGAACTCTGACCCAAGTCTCGTTTCACGCAGAAGGCTTTCAAACTGTGTATGCAATCGCGGTGGCTAATTTATGCATGCCCATTCAACAACATTCAGACAGGCACACCTACAACCACTGCCCCGTCACCACCCCCAAATGCTCATGGCCTGTCACTCACTCTACGGTGGATTCCTATCTGTGTGCGTGATAGCAGAGCGATTGCCGCATACGCGCAGTGCGGTGCATACGCTTGCGCAATGGCTAACAATCGCTTGATTTGCATATGTAGTTGCAATTGCAATCGCTGCTGAATCATGCCCTGTGTGTTTTGTAGATGTGTGAGTTGCTGTGAGAGCAATACAACAGATAGCATGGATGCCAATGGGTTAAATAAATCAATTTATTAGTGTCTTTCGGAGTTAAAAATAAGGACTTTTTTTAAACTTTTTATGCCAGCCTTATTTGCATCTAAATACTGCTAAGGCAGCCGCACACATTATGAGGCTGATGCACAGTTGGAAATAAATCAGGTTTATGCTACTCAAAAGAAGTGTGTGGAAAAAATGCATATACTGTATTTTGTGCAAAGTTGTATAGATCTTGCTATGTGTCCCTGGTTTGTTACTAGTCATCATATTCATTAGCGCACACTTGTATCTGCCCTATACTAAAAGATAAGCCTCCAAACAGGCATATTTTCTCTTACTTCCTTCCAACTTAGAAACATAAAAACATAGAATTTGATGGCAGATAAGAACCACTTCATCTAGTCTGCCTCATTTTTAAACATATTGTTACCTCAACCCTTACTGATCCTTACTTCTTCTGAAAGATATCCTTATGTCTATCCCATGCATGTTTAAATTACTGCACTGTCTTAGCCTCTACCACCTCTGATGGGAGGCTATTCCACTTGTCCACTACCCTTTCTGTGAAGGAATTTTTCCTCAAATTTCCCCTGAACCTACCACCCTCCAGTTTTAGACCATGTCCTGTTGTTCTAATACTTCTCTTTCTTTGAAGAATGTCTCCTTCCTTTACCTTGTTAAAACCCTTTTTGAACATTTCTATCATGTCCCCCCTTTCCCTTCTCTGCTCCAAACTGTACATATTAAGATCTTTTAGTATTTCCTGGTACGTTTTGTGGTGTAGACCTTGCACCATTTTAGTTGCCCTTCTTTGTACAGTCTCTAATGTATTAATATGCTTCTGGAGATATGGCCTCCAGAACGGAACACAGTATTCGAGATGAGGACGTACCAATGACCTATACATGGTATTATCACTTCTTTCTTTCTGCTACTGATTCCTCTCCCTATGCAACCAAGCATCTGACTTGCCTTCCTCATTGCTTTGTTACAATGTTTGCTTGCCTTTAAGTCACCTGAAATAGCGACTCCTAGATCCCTTTCCTTTTCAGTAGTTTCCAGTATAGTGTCATTAATATGATATGTAGCCTTTGGATTTTTGAGACCCAACTGTCATTGCCACGTTCTTGACCATTCCTCTATAGTCTATCTAGATCATCAATAATTTGTTTTACCCCTCCTGGTGTGTCTTCCCTGTTGTATACCTTTGTGTCATCTGCAAAAAGGCATAGTTTCTCTTCAATACCGCATATATAAGAGATTTGCAGACCATTTTTGGGAGTAAATTGTTACTTTTCTTTTGAGAAGCTAGCCAGTTTGAAGTCTATGTTCAGTCCTTTTGGTTGGAGTGTTTGTAGGTTGTAGATCCATTTGCTTTCTTCACGTGAGATGTTATCTGTGTAGTTTCCTCCTCTCCAAGAGGCTTCAACTTTTTTATGGCTATGAATTCTAGGACACTGTGGTCCCTATTATGTTTTTGACAGAAATGATCTGGTACACTGTGTGTCGTGAATCTTTTTTGTATGTTACTTTGATGTTCTCTTATTCTTGTGTGTAGTTTTCTTGCTGTGCGGCCCACATATTGAAGGCTGCAGGGACATGTTAGTAAATATATTACTCCTTTTGAGTCACAGCTAAGTTTGTCTTTTATTGTAAATTCCTCTTTTGTTGTTCCTGCAGTGAATTTGGTGATAGGTTTTGTTCCTTGTTTTTTGGTGGTTCGACATGGTTTGCATCTATTGCAATAGAAAAAGCCTGTCTTATTTTCTTTCAGTCAAGATTCATTTTGTTTTGTGTCTTCTTTCAAGAAACTTGATACTAGTTCGTTCTTGATGTTTGGTGTCCTCTTGTACACAATTCTTGGGTGGTCTCTTATGATTTCCCTCAAATCTTCTTCTTTTTCTAGAATAGTCCAATTTTATTCTGATGATCTCCTTGATAATGTTATGAAGAGTAATTCATCTTTTTTTTTTTCCTCTTTTGTTTTGTAAGTTAGAAGGTCTCTTCTCTACAATTTTTCTGTTTCTTCCAATGCTTTGTCTATTACTTTCTTATTGTACTTTCCTTCTAAAAATTTTTCTTTTAAAGTGGATGTTTGATCTTTAAAATCTTTAATGTTGGAACAATTCCTTCTTAGGCATTTGAATTGACCGCCTGGTATTCCATCCATCCATTTCTTGTGGTGATTGTTGTTGGTTGGGATGAAATTATTGCAGTCTACGGGTTTGGCATTTATGTTTTTGTTGAGATTGTTTCTCCCTCTATGAAAATTGTGAGGTCTAGAAAATTCACATCAGTTGCAGTTTACTATTAGTGCCTGTGAATTCTAAATTCATTTTATTACAGTTGATCTTCTTGGAGAAATCTTCTAGATCTTCCTTACTTGCCGTCGGTGGGTTGCTGGTGTGCTGGATGATCGATATCAATCATTCAGCACTCTGGGAAGGTGCAGGTCGATCAGTCAGCGATATCGTTATCGCTGACTGATCGCACCGTGTGTACGCACCATTACTCTATTCCATACTTGCCTACTTTTGAAAAAGCATTTCAGGGAGATTATGAAAGCAACACCTATGAGCGCGTGTTACAGTGGGCATGTACTGTTACATCTGAGAGGCGTGTCATAAAATTTACTTAACATTCAAATATAAATGAGCCCAAAAGAAGTTAGTAAGATCTATTTGTTGATGAAAACACACTAATACTTTTCAGAAAATGCATGCAGCCATAGGGATCATTGTGCCTTATAAGTTATAACCAATGCAGGGAAATTATACTAATGATTCCTTTTGAATGTATATATCTCTGGTTTTTATTTTAAATACCAGCTTCATTATGCAGGTAAGGTGCAATCAGGTAGAATGCTAGACTCTTCAGGGAGACAGGGAGATTGCTACTACAGTATTTCAGGGAGTCTCCCTGACAATGAGGGAGAGTTGGCAAGTGTGCTCTATTCCCAAAGCTGCATCAGGCCCATTGTCTACGTGAGAACTCTCCATGTCCTCAGTCATAAGTATACTTGCCGACATTCAGCTCCCTCCTTCCGGAGGGAGCTGCTTACAGTGGGGGGTTTGGCCGGGCAATGATGAAGAATTTGGGGCATTATGAAGCAGGGGGTGGGGCCACGATGGCGCGAATAAGCGTGAATTGCATCACTTGCCCCCCGCTGCTGGGGTTTCTATCTTCACTCTGGGGGAGGTTAGGGGGCGGGAGGCTTGCCTGCCTTTCCGGAGGGTCAAATCGGGAGGGTAGGCAAGCCTGTCATAAGTGTAGATGCGATCAAAATCTGTGCAACTCTGCATTGCTCTTTTCAGAGTGTGCTGTGTGAATACACGCAATATACCCTCCACAAAGGGGAGTACATTCAACTCTGCATCAGTCCTTATGTGTCTAAAAGGTTATAACGTTTTATAGGAGAGACTGTCAGCACATGCTGTATCAGCCACATACACTGACCACATGGAAGGGAGCACTGGCTTTCCTATGAGGCAGTACAAATGATCCGTGTACAGACACTATAATAAAATGACATGAAAACTGCTGCCTTCTGTACACTACCGTCTTTAATACAATAAAATATATTCACAACAAATTTGTAATATTAGCCACATTTGAGGTTTTATTGGCTAACCAAAATGACTGTTATTCTTCAGAGGTACATGAGAAATTGCACTCAGCATTCTACCTCGTGGGGACACAGTAAAATAATAAATCACCCTCTGATAATGTGTGTTATATTCCCTTTAAAATATTTTTCTTCCAGTACGTGAATTTCCCTCCCCCATTATTCCCCATATCAACAATTAAAACACTACACAAAGAACAAAGTAAATTGAATATTTTTAATGCATTATGCTGCAGAATCAAGAACTACTGATAAAGAAAGTGCCAAGCTGAAAAGAAGTTATTTCATTAAAAATTAATAATGCAAATTAATTTGCAGTTTGTTAATAAGTGCCTGCAGATATATCCGTTACCCCGTCGCACCGCAGCCCATTTATTGAAGAGATAAATTAGAGGTTGGTGTCAGCGTTTGAAAAATGTTGTTTTATTGGCTGTAATTTGTCATGTTACCTGCTGGGTTCAGCTGACAGGTAACCCACTACTTTAGGAAAAAGGCTTTTTTTAGTGTCATTGTCAGGGGAATATCCTAAACATGATTTATACATCCCTGCACTGTGACAGCTCCAGGCCGCGGGGACAAGAAAAAAGTACTGATGTTGACACAGGGGCGCTTAAAACAGAGAGTTTGTGCACACCGTGTATGAAGCAGCATTTTACAGGAGAGGGAACATGCGGCCCACCCAGTGTATCTAATTTATATTTCTTATTAAAGCTTCAAGCCTAAAACATTTCATCTGAAATAAGCGGAAGGTAAGAACATATAAAACATATTACATAAGGGGCCTGATTTAGAGGTGGGGGCTGCTGCCTCCACTCTTGGGTCTGTTGCTGGAGTTGCTGTTGTAATAATAGGCAAATGCCAGTTTCTGCCTTCCTCTGGTGTAGTCTGAATGAGCAAGCCCTGAAACACCCATGTTCAAGTTTGTTGGTTGCTGTAACACTGCCAGGGATTCTCCAAACAGCACCATCGGTGCCCCATTGATACTTGCACGAGCCCTATGGCAGGTGAGGTCAGTGTCTCCGTCTGACTATGGCCTCTGTGGCTGCAGCTCTGTGCCTGACAACGCAGCTGCTATCACTGACACGCCGGCGGCACTACCGTCACATGAGACTGACTTTTTGTTTTAGTTTATTTAGGCCACTTCCCAGTCATCGCCAGGAACACCCATCACATTGCTGACCCATATCTGATACCATTTATCCAAATCGCAACAGTTCCTTTGTGCGCACACTCTATATAAGAAATGTGTCATAGGGGTTTTCAGGCGTTTAGATAGTCGCTCAACTACAGTATGTGAACATCTGCATTGCTTTCATATTGATTTTACATGGAATCAGGACTATAATGTAAAACCACGGCGGCACATGCATGGTCACACAGTGGACCTCATTCAGAGCCGCTCGCAAAATGCGAGCGCTCGCTCTGAATGAGGGCGGCCGCTTCTCTGTAAAGAGCTGTCCTCCTGGCCGCTCGCTAAGCTGTGGGTGACCACCCACAGCTTTAGCGAGTGGCCAGGTTGATAGTCGTGATGGTCAAGACCAACGCGACCATCAGGGCTTGCGACGAGACCCTTGTGGTAGGGTCTCGTCTGCCGCAAGCCCCAGTGAGCTTTGGGCTCTATTAGAGCCCGAAGCTCACCACTGACATCACGAGTGATGTCAGTGGGGCTGCCCCCAAACGGCAGGTGTTCATTCAGGAACGCCTCCGTTTGGCCAGCCACCTCTCCATCCCGCCTACAAAACGGTGCAAGCTGTCGATCACCATCTACATATTCGTGATGTATACATATATCGCAATGCAAATTTGGGCAATATTATCACAACTCATCCACATCTTAGATGCAGACTGAGATAAATAGAGCCCTATAAGTGGACTGTATAGAACACAGAGACAAAAATGTAAAAAGTTAATATATTCTCTTATTTTTCCTGAGGCAAAGAGGAAGTTAGGCAAATCTAAGAGCTAAATGATACTGCTAAGGTTCTTTTACAAATTGTACTAATTATCTTAAAAGGCACCATCAGAGAATTAGGTTATCTGCAGGAGAAATTCATGATGACTGGGTTCCACTACAATGTTTGAATGGGTTTCAGTAAACCTTGCTCACCTGCATAGGGGACAGAGGCTGGCTGGCAACTTTTAGCCCGGGGGGCAAATGCATGCAAGTGGCCCTGGCAGAGGAGTATCGTGTAGCCAGGGTGCCCGAAAAACGTGCGTGCTACGGAGCCGCCCCCCCTCAAGTGTTCCAGGGAGGGGGCGGGTTCATATGGGATTAATGTAAGGTAAAAATAAAGATTAGGGGGAGCCCCCTGTTGTAGTGCCCATATGCAGTGCCCCCGTGTACCACAGGAGAGAACACCCTTATGCAGGCCTCCAGTAGTGCCCCCAGTAGTGATCCCCCCTATGCAGTGCCCCTTGTGCCCCCAGTAGTAAGCCCCTTAAATAGTGCCCCCAGTAGTGGTCCCCCCTGTGCAGTGCCCTTGTGCCCCCAGTAGTAAGCCCCTTATATAGTGCCCCCAATAGTGGTACCCCCTATGCAGTGCCCCTTATATAGTGCCCCCAGTAGCAGTCCACCCCCCCATGCAGTGCCCCCAATAGTGGTAACCCTTATGCAATGCCCCTTAAATAGTGGCCCCAGTTGTAGTCTCCCCCTATGCAGTACCCCAGTACTGCCCTTTATAAAGAGCCCCCAGCAGTGGTCCCTCGATACAGTGCCCCCAGTCGTAGTCCCCTCCCCCTATGCAGTGCCCCTAGTAGTAGTCCCCTCTCCCTATGCAGTGCCCCTAGTAGTAGTCCCCTCCCCTTGTAGTGGCCCCAGTAGTAGTAGTACCTCCCTTGTAGTGCCCCCAGTAGTAGTAGCCCCCCACTCCCTTTGTAGTGCCCCCAGTAGTAGTAGTCCCCCCCTTGTAGAGCCCCCAGTAGTAGTAGTCCCCCTCTTGTAGTGCCCCCAGTAGTAGTGCCCCCCCTTGTAGTGTCCCCAGTAGTAGTAGTCCCCCACCCCCCTTGTATTGCCTCCAGTAGTAATAGTCCCCCACCCCCCTTGTAGTGCCCCCAGTAGTAGTGGTCTCCTCATTGTAGTGCCAGATCCACCCCACCCCTCAGTAGACACACGTAATATAAAAAACAAAATAAAAAAAACCACCTGAATCCTCTGCTACCGTCGCCGCCATCTGCTCCTCCATCTGTCCTCCCGGGCCGGACCGCTGTGCATTATGGGAGAGACGTCATATGACATCATGACGTCTCTCCCATTGCCCACTGCGGGAGCCGGAAGATGGAGCGGCTCCTGCAGTGGGCGCAGCAGCAGCTAATTAGATTCTGACAGACTCTCATTGGCTGCTGCTTACAACAAACACACAGCTGCCGGAGGCGGCGGCTGTGTGTTTGTCACTTGTGTAGCGCTGACCGAACTCCGTCCGGTCAGCGCTACACATGCAGTGCAGTCTGTGTCACAGTGACACAGACTGCCCGCGGCCCGCGGCCCGCATTACGCTGCAGTCCGGGGGGCACATGGCACCCTGCCCCCCGGCCCAGCCCGCCACTGATAGGGGAGCCAGTATCTGCAGCACATGGCACAGTTCCCTGATACATGTTGCATGGAAGCAGAGCTCTGTAGGCAGAGCCCTGGATAGCGGCTTTGGTTATTGACTTTGCAGTGGTGGACTGGAGCATAAAGGACCCACGGGGAATGCAATAATAGAGGCCCATAAACAAAGGGTGTTGGCAGTCACTGGAGGGGGTGTGAACAACTAGATTGGGGAAAAGTATTGGTATAATCTATGACCCTTATATATACTAAAAATTGAATACTATAAAACTTCAGAGTATACTAGCGACCCGCCCTGGCTTCACACAGGAGCAATTTTGAATTCATGTCGGCAGTCTATTTAGGTCTTCTAAGATTGCCCTGTAGTCCTTTTCCCTCCTGATGTCAGCGCAAAAAGATTTAGTGAGATGCAAAAGGGCCACGTAAAGTTATCTTTGAGAAAAACAGTCTCCACTTAGGAAAACGCCAGTGGCATGAAGTGTCTGTCCCTGTGCTGTATTTATTGTCATGCCAAAGCATAAATAGGAACGGTAATAAAAGGGAAAAACTTACATTTTGTATCAGCAAACAGGGCTTATATCAATGTTTATGAGAAACCGGATAATAAGTATCAATCTCTATATGGTATAAAATAAAGTCCATTGTTGTGATATATCTAACGGTTCAGGCAATGTAAGCCAAGAAACACTCAGATGTCCGTTTGTTCATGGACTTGCTTTACTAAAATCATCACTGCTCGGCTCCCTTTTGTCATGCATTAATTGTTTCATACACCTAAACCTTCCTTGACAAATGCTGTATAGAACCGTGAAACTGCATTAAAATCCATCCAGTGGTTCTCGAGATTAGCCCGGACAAACAGACAGACGCCTACCAGGGACTGTATTTTATACTATTTGTATAGATACATAACACACATTTATAGGACACCTATGCTGAAATTCAGAACACTCCAAGAAAATAGATTTGAACACCAATCCTCAGTCATACCTGGGATTCAACCCCATCACCTTTCACATTGCAGCCAGACACCTTCACATGGAGTTTTTTGCTCCTGCATTAGAAATCTGTGAATTCTAACTATATGAAGGAACTTGTTAGTTTAAAATCTTTGCAACTATGCAAATGTATGTAGTGCGCAGCCACACATCAATTCCCTTGCAGCCAGACACTACATATAACTGCTCAGTTACAATTTTCATGTAGAGGCCTGTAGCTCCATTGTTAATCATGCCCTGCCATGTAACCCCAAGAAATGAGCATTTCTGCTAGGACCTTTGGAATCTTAACTGTAGCTGCCACCCTGGACTTCTTGTATAGTCTTCCACTCAGCCTAAAGCTGGGTACACACCTGTACAATCATCGGGCCGTTCATCCAATATCGAGAGAAAGGCCGTTGGATTGTATAGGTGTGTACGCTGTCCCGATGCAGAAGCGTTACCCGATAATCGGCTTTTAATGCTCCTGCAATGGCCGAGATCGGGAGGTCGCATCTTATGTACTGTTTAGTATTTATCGGTTCCACGTCCCGATCCCATAGAAGCCCGTACACACTGCTATGTCTGCACAGTGTGTACACGGCTCACCCGCAGCTGACAGGGGGTCAGAGTGGGGACAGACTGCATGGCTGATTGGAAGAGTTTTACCCGATCAGCCTGTAATAGAAAAGGTGTATACCCAGCTTTAGGAGCCAGGCATCCATCAGATCCCTGGTGTTTGCTGCTATGGCTACTGTTCTGCCATTGATGACCTGGCTCCTGTCATTTATTCAGCTTGCAAAAGCATATATACTACAAAGTAGGAAAAGTGCGTTCATAACAAGAAAACTAGGCACGTGTCAGCAAGCCTTTACCTGTGATTTATACCTTTAAAATGTCAAATATAACGGAAAAGGTTTTTTGTTTTGGTTTTAAACATATGCTAGTGTCCAGCAGACACTGTTGCAATAATTAAGTATGAAGTTATTGTTTTGTATCTGCCTTACTGGTTTGGAATCAGCGTAGGAGCAAGTTCCCTGAGTCCCTCTGGCAGCTACGGTATGAATAGAAGCTAGGACTTGTTAGATGAGTTCAGTCACTTAGAGGTATATTTACTACAGTGCGAGTTTATAGAAGTGGAGATGTTGCCCATACCAACCAATCAGATACTAGCTATTATCTTCTAGAACAGGGATGGGGAACCTCAGACCCGGGGGCCGTATAAGGCTCGCGGAATCATTTGGTCTGGCCCTCTGAGCTTTTTTCTTCTAGCCTCATCTGGTTAGTAGGGTGCCTAGAATGGCACACCGCAGCCAGAATCTATGCAGCAGTGACACCTGGAGCGTCCTTAGGAAGCTTCAGACAGTCACACCGCTGCCTTACAGCTCCCCGGAGCATCCTCGGGATGCTCCGGGCATTGCTGTAATCGCAGGCGAGTGTGGCCCCACCCCCGTGTGACGTCACACATAGGGGGCATGGCCTGCACTGGACCCGCAAATAATGTTATATATATCATAATGGCCCTTGGCAGAAAAAAGGTTCCCCACCCCTGTTCTAGAAGGTGCTAGATAAATTATAAGTATAATTTGATTGGCTGCTTTGGGCAACATCTCCACTTCTATAAACCCGCACTTTAGTAAATATACCCCTTAGTCTGACTCAGAGTACCTAGGCCTTATATAAGACTGTTATAATTAGTGATAATGCAGACACCTCCTAGGGCGCAATTCAATTGTTTGCTGCCACCTATGCGCCCGACAGAGCTATTCAATTGTTGCTCCTGTATGCCGTGATCAGCTGACGGCGCCAGCTCGAACCCCCGGGGGCGAGCTGAAATGCACAAAACGAGACTCGTTTGGGCAACCCAAACGGCACTCTAGGCGGTCGCGCCCACCACTGTTTGGGTGTAGCCATTTTAAGCGGCTAAACCCAACCTCATTGGGTGCTATCGGCGCAATATTCTAATCATTTAATCTCGACCTACGATCTCCTGTCACTTTAGAAATCGGGCGTGAGAAAACAAGTGAATTCTGCCCCTAGGATCTGAGTGAGAGGTGCACGCAGCTGTGTGTGCACCTTTATGCTAATGCCATGACCGATGATCTTCCTACTATGTTTCGGTGAGTTTTTAGATGTCACCCTCGGTCGCATCATCAAAATTTGCACCAGACCTATGCATGTACAAATTCTCCATTTGAACATGGCGTCCTGTGTCAGTGTATAGGTGCATACACACACAATGATTTTTTGAACGATTATCGTTAAACGATATCGTTTAACGATAATCGTTTAACGATAATCGTTTGAAAAAATCGTTCACTTTCTGAGTCAAACGATGAACAATTATTGTTCATGCACGTTCACGTTTGTAGTTTGTAGTTCAGTCAGACTTGTCAACTCAACGATTTTCATTAAGTTAATATGCAAAAATCGTTTGTAGTTCATAAAAATCGTTCATTACATTTAAATGAACATAGTAAATGAACAACTTTAGTAAACGATTTTAGTTAATTTTTTCAAGGTAGAAAATCGTTTACTAAAATCGTTCATTAACTCAATCGTTGTGTGTGTATGCAGCTTTACTGTGTCTTTAGACACATTTGCTCTCAGCGACACACCTGCTGAATGATTGCAACCTATGGTGTATAAGGGATGAAAATGGGAGATGTATCAAACCTTCTAAAAAGGAGAAGTGGAGGAGTAGCCTAAAGCAATTAGTCAGCTTCTATGAAATGATAGCTAGAAGCTGAATGGTTGATATGAGAAACTTCACCACCTGTCCCTCTTTAGAAAGTTTGATAGATCTCCCCCATAGTCTGTAATATAACTGTTTGACCTGGTCAGCACTATGGGCCTGATTCAGCAGAGGCTGCTAAAGCGATCGCTGCCTTCTCATCTGCGTCCAACCTCGCGTACCTGCGTAAACATTGGTAACAGCGACGCAGATCGGACAGCCATGCGGCCATTGCGGCAGGTCTGACCTGTCTCAAAAATTGCAGCTCTCCTTGCACACAAAGAGGTCTCCTGCTGCGAAAGCAATCGCAATGAGTAATTTATGCATGCCCACGGAACGGCGTTTAAGTGGTCAGACATGCCTGCATTCACCTAACCCCCCCCCCATTGGGGTATCATAACCAACCCCTTTCACTGACTGTTTAATCTTGTTTATTTTATTAAAGCATTTTTTTTAGTTTGAAAAGAATATTAAAATAATGACTTTTTTTCCAATTTTTTTTTTTTTCAGTTCATTTATTGTTTATTTAAAAAAAAAAATCTTAAGGATCTGCTACTGGACGCCCAAGTCTGGCAGTGTGCATGTCTGACCCGAGCTGAGTCCCTCATGCGTGGACCCACACTCACTGGACTAGGCAGAACGTCTCTCCTTACCACTGTCTGGGGAGCTGAGCACTGTTTTAGTTAAATTGCGGAAAAAGAAGATTTTCTCTTGCTGTGATAAGTGGCGACAGAAAATGTTTTCTATTGCTACATAATGATAAATATAACCCTACATATTATCCTAACTAATATCAGTTTAAAGTGATTATTAAAGCTTTTTTTGGTTTTTTTTACAGCAATACTAAAGTAAATTCCATAGAGATATATGAGAACTCCTGGAGAAAAGAACCTATTCACACACCTGACTGAAAGCAGAAAGTTTATATTTCAGCTGCTTACAGTGCCTCCTAGTGTTTAATATATAAAGTTCACCCAAGAGCCACGCTACAGATGGCTGTTCAGTATAAGGTACATTCATTGCCAAAGTGCTTCTAACGCAAATACTTTTATTTTAAAAATGTTTCTTTTCCCTCATTTTTTTGATCTGTCATCTTCTTCTTAATCTCATTTTGCCCATTAGTGTAATTGTGTCTTCTGTTATTTACACTGACATAAAGGCACAAGTTAAAAGGTTGTTTATTGTCTCTTTTCTTGTCACTTGCCATAGGGAAGAGCATTTCTCAGAACCTCTAATATTACCCCTTACAACCTGTACCAAATACTCTGCTCCCAAGCACTTTATTTACTATTGCAATCACCTTTTGCTGATTTCATTAATCAATGTTAAGGGCGTTTCTTTATTATTATACTTTATTTATATAACAACATATTGTGTAGTGCAATGACAGAATGTTTATCATTCACATCAGTCTCTGCCTCAGTGGAGTTTACAGTTGTAATTCCCAAAGCTAGCCACACCGACACACACATACAGTACAGTACAAGGCCATCTTTGTAACCCTAACTAAGTTACCTGGCATTGAGTTTTTGTACTATGGATAGAAAGAAGTACATTGATTAATAAATTTGAGCACTGATAACTGCGTTAGTAAACTAAGTGGGAGTTTAAGGACCAGATCAGATTATATTAATGGGGGAGGGGATATGTGATGTTGGAAGGTCTGTCTTGTTTGTACAGCATACATACCAACTCTCCTGGAATGTCTGGGAGAGTCCTGAATTTCAGGGGCTGCCTCTGACTCCCAAGAGAGTGGCCCAGCCTCCCGGATTCTCAAGTGAATTAGGTCTTTCGGAGGGGTTTTCATAGTGCGATTGGCATTGAATTGCATCACCGTATCCCTGCTCCTCGCTTTACAATGTCACAAATCAATGCTGTGAACACCAAGGGGTTTTGGGCTGCAATTATGCAATCACGGTACCATGCCCCCCCCCCTCACCCATACACACACACACACACACACACACTTATGGTGGGTACACACTGGGCGATATTACTGAGCGACTGCACGATTACGACATCGTAATCGTGCAATCGCTCAGTAATCGTGCACAAATCGTGCACTATTATGTCGGAAACGACCAGCGATGCGCACTCCCTCTGGTCGTTTCCGACATTGTCCATCGCCTGAACATGCAGCACAATCTGACGACCTCGTCAGGTTGCTGCATGTTGGGGAATGGGGGAGAGAGCCCGGCGCTGAACGATATCATTAATGATATCGTTCAGTGGCTGTACTCAATGTCATGAACGACATTGAGCACAGCCTGCCGGGGACACACTACACGATATCGCTCAGGGAGCATATCGTGTAGTGTGTACGCACCTTTACCCTCGCACCACAACATGTATTTTTTCTTAATGTTGGTATGTTGTACAGTAGTTCCTCATTTTCATCAGTTGTTCACCAAAGCAGCGGCATATCTACCGCATGGCCAGGATGGCAATCGCCAGGGGGCGCTGGTTGAGGGGAGGGGGCGCCGCCCAGCGGTGTCACCTGAGACCAGGGGGTAGATACACCCCTGCTCATGTACACATCTGAGTGAGATGTGAAATGACTGAGCAACAAGTGCTGCACATCGAGATTGCACGTACCGCCAGGACTACTAGCTGACTGTCCTAAGTCCTGGTAATGTGCCTGCAATGCTGCACAGCATGTAACTTTCAGTATCCAGCACACTGCATGCCACAAAATTCTCTGTAACCCTGGCCGAGTGATGGGAAAAGCTGTGAAAGGGTAAGATAAGTGAGGGGAGAGAATTGTGTGATGGGGGAGAGCTGTGGGGGGGAGAGCTGTATGATGTGATGGTGGGAGCTGTGTGAGGGGGAAGATCTGTGTGATGTGATGGTGGGGTCTGTGTGATGGGTGAGAGTTGGGGGGAGAGCTGTGTGAGGGGGAAGATCTGTGTGATGTGATGGTGGGGGCTGTGTGATGGGGGAAAGCTGGGGGGGAGAGCTGTGTGAGGGGGAAGATCTGTGTGATGTGATGGTGGGGGCTGTGTGATGGGGAGCTGTATGATGGGGGGCTGTGAAGGGGAAGATCTGTGTGATGTGATGTGGGAGCTGTGTGATGGGGGAGAGCTGTGTGAGGGGGAAGATCTATGTGATGTGGTGGTGGGAGCTGTGTGATGGGGAGCTGTATGATGGGGGGGGGGCTGTGTGAGGGGGAGGGCTGTGAGATGTGACCGGGGGTGGTGGGGCAGCTGAGTAGCTGCAGGTACATAGAAAGTGTACCTGCTGTAGTAACAGCCAGGACCAACAGGCAATGTGGCCACAGAGAGTCCTGGTAGCTTAGCAACCATCAGTACCATCTGCCATTGCGGCTGGTGTGACACGGTGTCTTGGTTGCTTAGCAATGACTGGGATCCGCTGGACCTGTGAGCCACTGCGGCAGTTCATAACAGTAACACCACCACTAAGCAAGATTTCTAAGCGTGAACATCAATCAGGAACTGGCTGGTGAATTTTAGTCTGCAGAAAAAGTCCATCCAAGCAGCCCAATTTGTGCTACCAGAAGGGGTGTAGCCAAGTCACAGAGGGGGTGTCCTTTTTTTAATACAATCATAATTTTTTTTTAATATTTATGTATGCTTAGGTTTTAAAATAAAGCTGGGAGAGTTACGAACTTAGGAGCAGGGTTGTCTTAACAGCAGTGTGGGCCCTGGGCAAAGCAATGCACTGGGGCCTCTACCCACCCATTCACAGGAAAAAAATTTAAATGGTCAATAAAATTAAATCCTCTTGCATGCCCATCAGACCTCCCACACATGCAGAGAGACTCTTTCTGACTGGTCTGAAGCAGACGGATGAAGTGAAACTGGGACTGAGGTGAGTACTCGTCACCTGGAGAGGATGGGGTGGGGGAGGTTAGATCAGAACAGTGCACCGGTGGCCGGCTTATAAAAATATCACAAATTTACCAACTGGCTGCAGGGGGCAGGTTGGCGGGCCCCTACAAGCTTCGGGCCCTTGGGCAACTGCCCATCAAGCCCAATGGAAGAGATGGCCCTGCTTAGGAGCGCTCTCCTGGCCTCCCAATAGAGTTGGTCTGTC
The DNA here is from genome assembly GCA_031769625.1 of Taudactylus pleione. NCBI lineage: Eukaryota > Metazoa > Chordata > Amphibia > Anura > Myobatrachidae > Taudactylus > Taudactylus pleione. The sequence goes on from JAUIMM010000018.1 coordinate 24,975,208, forward strand.
CGGTGTATGCTGCCCACTTCCAAACTGAAGTTGGTGGCCATGGGGTTGTATGACATAATTTGCATTGAATCCCGTCATATTAGCCCTACTCTCTGCGGTAAAATACAGTGAAACGTGGATAGGAACAGCAAGGGGTGGATCTGAGTAGCCCCACCCACACTTTAAAATGTTGTGAATTGGGTCTTTGTACAGCTGGGGACAAGCTCTCCTGCCAGGGTTGGACACACTGAAAACCAGAGAAACCTAAGGGACACAGCAGGGCGGGGATCAGGTGCGAGGACAGAGCCGACTTCGGGAGGAAAGCTAAGGGACACAGGAGCAGGGAGAGAAGAGAGAACACGGCGGCTGACAGAGCAGACACCGGGGAGCATCACACAGCAGCAGGGGGAGAGATAGAATAGTGGAGGAGGGGGGGTTAGACACAGCCGTGAGGGCCAAAGACGTCGAGTGGCTGTGGCATGGGGGGGGGTCACAGACACAGGTGGTGTTAGGGAAATCCACAGGACATGGCATGTGTAGGGGGAAAAGCTTTTCGGAAGTGATACTTTTGTTAGGGAGGCATGATGACTGCCTCCCAGGGATGAGGGGGGCGCCAATACTCTTTCTGGCACCAACATGTCTAGTTACGGCTCTGCTGCCTCCAAGCAGTTTTTAAAACTTTATGTAATGTAGTGATGTAGTGATGAATAGACCCCAGAGCCGTAACTAGACTTTTTGGTGTCCTGTGCCAGAAAGAGCATTGGAGAGGTAGTGAGGAGGCGGCGGAGGGATCCCATAGGAAGGAGCCGGGATCCGAGATCAAGCCACATCTGAAGACTTTCAGTTTTCGGAGTTTGCTGAATATCATGTGGTCCTATTTTGACCCTTGATGATGAATGGCCCGGTAACCTAAATATGCACAAACTAGCATTTCCGCATGGTTACTGGGCCATTTATCTATGATAGGCCCCTCAGCCAGGTAAGTAACAGGCAGTAATCATGAATGTAATGGAGATGGTATTAAGTGGAAAAAACAGCAGCCACAGCCTAAATTCAAACTAATCAGGGTGAAGGAACCTCATGGCTTTCAAAGACAGCAGCCCACCTAGGGTTGCTATACATCACGGTTGTCCCGGCGTCCCCTCTTGTTTTCAGCAGCAGCAGCCCCCCTCATCTAAGAGAGCCGCCGCTGGTCCAGATTAATTCATATCTAAACTCAACAACTTAATAAGCTTAAGTTATAAACATGCCTCCACCAGGTCATTGAATGTCTCCAATGTAATGTTTTTCTTCCCAAGCACCCTTCTACCCAATTTATATCTCCGTATTGGCCAGGGGGCAATTGCAGTTTCAAATTATTGTCAAGACATTTGCTAAGAGAGGTTGAAGGGGAGAGGAAGGAAAGGAACAGGGGCAGGACCCAGGTAAAATGTGGTTGCAAACATATAGACATCTGCCTAAGTTTATAATAGGAAATACTCTATGTAGAAATATTTTAGGCGCAGCTGCTAGAGCAGCCAAATGTGCAGTATACAGAGGAAATACATTAAACTTTCAATGAACAATAAAAAGGAAGAAAACGTATACAATACTTTGCTAAGCAAGTTCCAATGGGGTCTATGGACCTCATTCTGAGCCGGACGCTATTTGCGCTCGCTCGTTCAGAAAAAAGGGGTGGCTATTCAAATGAACCGTTCGCTCTTTGCAGTCTGTTCACGCCTCTAGGTCTGAACGAGCGAACCAAACATGCGGTCGTTTTTTGGAAAACTACGCCCCCTGGCCGCTCGCATCCTATGTCATGTCCGCTATTTATTAGATTAATCGAGTACATTGACCAGTGTATGAACTACTCGCTATTCTTGTGGTTGGTTTTTCCTACCGCAATCTTGCGAGCAGTTCTGACTATAAAATAACCCAGTGAATTGGTCAATGACGCTGCTGTATTAATTATGCACACCCATAAAACGCCCGTTTTGACCTTTAAGCACGCCTGCGTTCGGATCTCCACTCCCCGTTTTCAAGCACCTTCCCGTTACCACCCACATACGCCTCCTCCTGTCACTCAAAATAGCAGGCATTCGCTATTTAGCGAACAAACGATTTTCGTCCGCAATGACTGGTTCGCGCATGCGTATTACGATCCGTACGCATGCGCAGTTGTGCAAACATCGCTCGGAATGAACGAGCGGCCGCTTACGAGCGGCTCTGAATCAGGCCCTATGTACTAAGCCTTGGAAAGAGATAAAGTGGACGAAGATAAAGTACCAACCAATCAGCTCCTGTCACTTTACAGGCTGTGTTTGAAAAATTACAGTTAAGAACTGATTGGTTGGCACTTTGGGCCTGATTCAGACCCGCTCGCAAGTGCATAGCTCTCGCAATGGTGGCCCAGTGCGCACGCGCGAGCCCCGAAGCGAGCAAAGAAAGCACTCGCTCCGTGGCTCACTACAAAAGGGGCGGCTGTCAATGTTGATCGACAGCTCGCCCCGTTTTGTAGGCGTGGCGGGGGGGTGGCTTCACAAACGGAGGCGTTCCCAAGCAAACTATTAGAGCCGGAAGCTCTCTGGGGCTTGCGGCCACGAGACCCTACCACAAGGGTCTCGTCGCAAACCCGAAGGTCGCGATGGTCTTGACCATCGCGACCATCATCCTGGCTGCTCGCAATAGCTGTGGTCACCCACAGCTATGCGAGCGGCCAGGAGGCCGCTCCAAAAACAAAAACCGCCCAGATTCAGAGCGAATGCTCTTTCAGAGTGTCCGGCTCTGAATCAGGGCCTTTATCTCCATCTACTTTATCTCTCTACAAGGTTTAGTGCATAGACCCCTATATTACCCATAGAAGGCCGGGTAGTACTGACAATATCACTCCTGATGAAGACGTCTCACAAGACCAAGTGTCTATAAAACAGAGAAAATATTAAGGGGCCCATTTATCAATGAGTTTTATCATACACAACAAGTTTTTAAACTTGTTGCGTATGATAATGGTGATCCAGCCAAACAGCTCTCAACTGTCGTCTGTTGGAAAAATGACAGTAGGGAGCTGATTGGCTGGAGAACCATTTATCATTATCGATGCGTATGCTAAAACTTGTTGATAAATGAGGATCATATATGATAACGTCTGATTCTATTATGTACCCAATGTGCAAATGCAAGGAATGTCTGGAAAGTGGTTCAATGTCCCAGCAAGGAAACATAGGGCCTGATTCAGACCCACTCGCCAGCGGCTGTCCGCTCGCAAGTGGGTCGATGGTGTGCACTGAGCATGCGCACGACGGAGGGAGCTCCGTCGTGCGCATGCGCCAGACGCGACGAGCGAAGGACTGTCCTTCGCTCGTTGTGTCTGATCAAAGGGGGCGTGCTGTCGATGTTGATTGACAGCACGCCACCTTTGGTGGGCGTGCCAGGAGCGTGCCTCCCAGACGGGGGCGTTCCCAAGGGAACGCCTACTGTCAGAAGCCGGCCCACTGACATCACTAGTGATGTCAGTGGGAGTGATTTTGGCTCTGATAGAGCCAAAATTACTCCGGGCCTTGCGGTTGAGAAACTCAACCGCAGGCTCCGGCTCGCAGTGGCGATGGTCGCGATGGTGACCCACAGCTATACGAGCGTCCAGGAGGACGCTCCATTTTTATGGAGGACGGCCCTCATTCAGAGCGAGCGCTCTGCTCAGAGCGTCCGGCTCTGAATGAGGGCCATAGTACCAAAAATGGATAGCGGTCACAACCACCAAAAACCTCTCAAGTTATACTGCTTACACAATGGCCACTTATCAGGAAGCACATAACAGGTTCTTTGGTTCTCTTTTCTTCTTATAGAGATAGTCTGGGGATTTCACTGCACTCCTCCTCACAGGGGTGGAAAGATGCTGATACACTGGGGGGAAAGAGACTGAGACATGCTGGGGGGGAAAGAGACTGACACATGCTGGGGCTGGGGGGAAAGAGGCTGACACACGCTGGGGGTGAAAGAGGCTGACACACGCTGGGGCTGGGGGGGAAAGAGGCTGACACGCTGGGGCTGGGGGGAAAGAGGCTGATACACACGCTGGGGGGGGAAGAGGCTGACACTCACACAGGGGCTGGGGGGGAAAGAGTCTGACACATGCTGGGGCTGGGGAGGAAAGAGGCTGACACATGCTGGGGTTGGGGGGGAAGAGGCTGAAACATGCTGGGGCTGGGGGGGAAATAGGCTGACACATGCTGGGGCTGGGGGGGAAAGAGGCTGACACGCTGGGGCTGGGGGGGAAAGAGGCTGACACATGCTGGGGCTGGGGGGGAAAGAGGCTGACACATGCTGGGGCTGGGGGGGAAAGAGGCTGACACATGCTGGGGCTGGGGGGAAAGAGGCTGACACGCTGGGGCTGGGGGGGAAAGAGGCTGACATGCTGGGGGGGAAAGAGGCTGACACATGCTGGGGCTGGGGGGGAAAGAGGCTACACATGCTGGGGCTGGGGGGGGAAAGAGGCTGACATGCTGGGGCTGGGGGGGAAAGAGGCTGACACATGCTGGGGCTGGGGGGGAAAGAGGCTGACACACTGGGGCTGGGGGGGAAAGAGGCTGACACATGCTGGGGGTGAAAGAGGCTGACACACGCTGGGGCTGGGGGGGAAAGAGGCTGACACGCTGGGGCGGGGGGGGCTGACACGCTGGGGCTGGGGGGGAAAGAGGCTGACACATGCTGGGGCTGGACGGGAAAGAGGCAGACACATGCTGGGGCTGGGGGGGAAAGAGGCTGACACATGTTGGGGCTGGGGGGAAAAGAGGCAGACACATGCTGGGGGTGAAAGAGGCTGACACACGCTGGGGCTGGGGGGGGAAAGAGGCTGACACGCTGGGGGGAAAGAGGCTGACATACACGCTGGGGGGGAAAGAGGCTGACACTCACACTGGGGCTGGGGGGGAAAGAGGCTGACACATGCTGGGGCTGAAAGAGGCTGACACATGCTGGGGCTGGGGGGAAAGAGGCTGACACACATGCTGGGGGGAAAGAGGCTGACACTCACACTGGGGCTGTTTTGGGGGAAAGAGGCTGACACATGCTGGGGCTGGGGGGGAAGAGGCTGACACACATGCTGGGAGGGGAAAGAGGCTGACACTCACACTGGGGCTGGGAGGGAAAGAGGCTGACACATGCTGGGGCTGGGGGGGGAAAGAGGCTGACACATGCTGGGGCTGGGGGGGAAAGAGGCTGACACATGCTGGGGCTGGGGGGGAAAGAGGCTGACACATGCTGGGGCTGGGGGGGAAAGAGGCTGACACGCTGGGGCTGGGGGGAAAGAGGCTGACACACACTGGGGGTGAAAGAGGCTGACACACACTGGGGCTGGGGAGAAAGAGGCTGACACATGCTGGGGCTGGGGGGGAAAGAGGCTGACACATGCTGGGCCTGGGGGGGAAAGAGGCTGACATGCTGGGGCTGGGGGGAAAAGAGGCTGACATGCTCGAATGGGGGAGAAAGAGGCTGACACATGCTGGGGCTGGGGGGGAAAGAGGCTGACACACGCTGGGGGTGAAAGAGGCTGACACACGCTGGGGGTAAAAGAGGCTGACACTCACACTGGGGCTGGGGGGGAAAGAGGCTGACGCATGCTGGGGCTGGGGGGGAAAGAGACTGACAAGCTGGGGGGAAAGAGGCTGACACACACGCTGGGGGGGAAAGAGACTGACACTCACACAGGGGCTGGGGGGGAAAGAGGCTGACACATGCTGGGGCTGGGGGGGAAAGAGGCTGACACACGCTGGGGCTGGGGGGGAGAGGCTGACATGCTGGGGCTGGGGGGGAAGAGGCTGACACATGCTGGGGGGGAAGAGGCTGACACTCACACTGGGGCTGGGAGGGAAAGAGGCTGACACATGCTGGGGCTTGGGGGGGAAAGAGGCTGACACATGCTGGGGCTGGGGGGGAAAGAGGCTGACACATGCTGGGGCTGGGGGGGAAAGAGGCTGACACATGCTAGGGGTGAAAGAGGCTGACACAAGCTGGGGCTGGGGGGGAAAGAGGCTGACACACACACTGGGGCTAGGGGAAAAAGAGGCTGACACATGCTGGGGCTGGGGGAAAGAGGCTGACACATGCTGGGGCTGGGGGGGAAAGAGGCTGACACATGCTGGGGCTGGGGGGGGAAAGAGGCTGACGCATGCTGGGCCTGAGGGGGAAAGAGGCTGACATGCTGGGGCTGGGGGGGAAAGAGGCTGACACGCTGGGGCTGGGGGGAAAGAGGCTGACACACGCTGGGGGTGAAAGAGGCTGACACACGCTGGGGCTGGGGGGGAAAGAGGCTGACACATGCTCGGGCAGGGGGAAAGAGGCTGACACATGCTGGGGCTGGGGGGGGAAAGAGGCTGACACACGCTGGGGGTGAAAGAGGCTGACACACGCTGGGGGTGAAAGAGGCTGACACACGCTGGGGCTGGGGGAAAGAGACTGACACGCTGGGGGGATAGAGGCTGACACATGCTGGGGCTGGGGGGGAAGAGGCTGACACGCTGGGGCTGGGGGGAAAGAGGCTGACACACATGCTGTGGCTGGGGGGGAAAGAGACTGACACGCTGGGGGGAAAGAGGCTGACACACACTGGGGCTGGGGGGGAAGAGGCTGACACACTGGGGCTGGGGGGAAAGAGGCTGACACACATGCTGGGTTGGGAAAGAGGCTGACACTCACACTGGGGCTGGGGGGGAAAGAGGCTGACACATGCTGGGGCTGGGGGGGGAGAGGCTGACACATGCTGGGGCTGGGGGGGAAAGAGGCTGACACACGCTGGGGCTGGGGGGGAAAGAGGCTGACACTCACACTGGGGCTGGGGGGGAAAGAGGCTGACACATGCTGGGGCTGGGGGGGAAAGAGGCTGACACATGCTGGGGCTGTGTGGGAAAGAGTCTGACACACGCTGGGGGTGAAAGAGGCTGACATACGCTGAGGCTGGGGGGAAAGAGGCTGACACACTGGGGCTGGGGGGGAAAGAGGCTGACACACAAGCTGGGGGGGGGAAAGGCTGACACACACTGCGGCTGGGGGGAAAAGAGGCTGACACATGCTGGGGCTGGGGGGGAAAGAGGCTGACACATGCTCGGGCGGGGGGGGAAAGAGGCTGACACATGCTGGGGCTGGGGGGGAAAGAGGCTGACACACGCTGGGGGTGAAAGAGGCTGACACACGCAGGGGGTGAAAGAGGCTGACACACGCTGGGGCTGGGGGGGAAAGAGACTGACACGCTGGGGGGAAAGAGGCTGACACTCACGCTGGGGGGGGAAAGAGGCTGACACTCACACTGGGGCTGGGGGGGAAAGAGGCTGACACATGCTGGGGCTGAGGGGGAAAGAGGCTGACACACACTGGGGCTGGGGGTGAAAGAGGCTGACACACGCTGGGGGTGAAAGAGGCTGACACACGCTGGGGGTGAAAGAGGCTGACACACACGCTGGGGGGGAAAGAGGCTGACACTCACACATGGGCTGGGGGGGAAAGAGGCTGACACATGCTGGGGCTGGGGGGGAAAGAGGCTGACATGCTGGGGCTGGGGGGGAGAGGCTGACATGCTGGGGCTGGGGGGAAGAGGCTGACACACATGCTGGGGGGGGAAAGAGGCTGACACTCACACTGGGGCTGGGAGGGAAAGAGGCTGACACATGCTGGGGCTGGGGGAGAAAGAGGCTGACACATGCTGGGGCTGGGGGGGAAAGAGGCTGACACATGCTGGGGCTGTGGGGGAAAGAGGCTGACACATGCTGGGGGTGAAAGAGGCTGACACAAACGGGCTGGGGGGGAAAGAGGCTGACACACACACTGGGGCTAGGGGAAAAAGAGGCTGACACATGCTGGGGCTGGGGGAAAGAGGCTGACACATGCTGGGGCTGGGGGGCAAAGAGGCTGACACATGCTGGGGGGGAAAGAGGCTGACACGCTGGGGCTGGGGGGGAAAGAGGCTGACACATGCTGGGGGGGAAAGAGGCTGACACATACTGGGGCTGGGGGGAAAGAGGCTGACACATGCTGGGGCTGGGGGGGAAAGAGGCTGACACATGCTGGGGCTGGGGGGGAAAGAGGCTGACACATGCTGGGGGGAAAGAGGCTGACACACTGGGGCTGGAGGTGACAGAGGCTGACACATGCTGGGGCTGGGGGGGGGAAGAGGCTGACACATGCTGGGGCTGGAGGGGACAGAGGCTGACACATGCTGGGGCTGGGGGGGAAAGAGGCTGACACATGCTGGGGCTGGGGAGGAAAGAGGCTGACACACTGGGGCTGGGGGGAAAGAGGCTGACACACGCTGGGGGTGAAAGAGGCTGACACACGCTGGGGCTGGGGGGAAAGAGGCTGACACATGCTCGGGCAGGGGGGAAAGAGGCTGACACATGCTGGGGCTGGGGGGGAAAGAGGCTGACACATGCTGGGCCTGGGGGGGAAAGAGGCTGACACATGCTGGGGCTGGGGGGAAAAGAGGCTGACATGCTCGAGTGGGGGAGAAAGAGGCTGACACATGCTGGGGCTGGGGGGGAAAGAGACTGACACACGCTGGGGGTGAAAGAGGCTGACACACGCTGGGGGTGAAAGAGGCTGACACTCACACTGGGGCTGGGGGGGAAAGAGGCTGACGCATGCTGGGGCTGGGGGGGGAAAGAGACTGACAAGCTGGGGGGAAAGAGGCTGACACACACGCTGGGGGGGAAAGAGACTGACACTCACACAGGGGCTGGGGGGGAAAGAGGCTGACACATGCTGGGGCTGGGGGGGAAAGAGGCTGACACACGCTGGGGCTGGGGGGGAGAGGCTGACATGCTGGGGCTGGGGGGGAAGAGGCTGACACATGCTGGGGGGGAAAGAGGCTGACACTCACACTGGGGCTGGGAGGGAAAGAGGCAGACACATGCTGGGGCTGGGGGGGAAAGAGGCTGACACATGCTGGGGCTGGGGGGAAAGAGGCTGACATGCTGGGGCTGGGGGGGAAAGAGGCTGACACATGCTGGGGCTGGGGGGGAAAGAGGCTGACACATGCTGGGCCTGGGGGGGAAAGAGGCTGACACATGCTGGGGCTGGGGGGAAAAGAGGCTGACATGCTCGAGTGGTGGAGAAAGAGGCTGACACATGCTGGGGCTGGGGGGGAAAGAGGCTGACACACGCTGGGGGTGAAAGAGGCTGACACACGCTGGGGGTGAAAGAGGCTGACACTCACACTGGGGCTGGGGGGGAAAGAGGCTGACGCATGCTGGGGCTGGGGGGGAAAGAGACTGACAAGCTGGGGGGAAAGAGGCTGACACACACGCTGGGGGGGGAAAGAGACTGACACTCACACAGGGGCTGGGGGAGAAAGAGGCTGACACATGCTGGGGCTGGGGGGGAAAGAGGCTGACACACGCTGGGGCTGGGGGGGAGAGGCTGACATGCTGGGGCTGGGGGGGAAGAGTCTGACACATGCTGGGGGGGAAAGAGGCTGACACTCACACTGGGGCTGGGAGGGAAAGAGGCTGTCACATGCTGGGGCTGGGGGGGAAAGAGGCTGACACAAGCTGGAGCTGGGGGGGAAAGAGGCTGACATGCTGGGGCTGGGGGGGAAAGAGGCTGACACATGCTGGGGCTGGGGGGGAAAGAGGCTGACACATGCTAGGGGTGAAAGAGGCTGACACAAGCTGGGGCTGGGGGGGAAAGAGGCTGACACACACACTGGGGCTAGGGGAAAAAGAGGCTGACACATGCTGGGGCTGGTGGAAAGAGGCTGACACATGCTGGGGCTGGGGGGGAAAGAGGCTGACACATGCTGGGGCTGGGGGGGGAAAGAGGCTGACACATGCTGGGCCTGGGGGGGAAAGAGGCTGACATGCTGGGGCTGGGGGGGAAAGAGGCTGACACGCTGGGGCTGGGGGGAAAGAGGCTGACACACGCTGGGGGTGAAAGAGGCTGACACACGCTGGGGCTGGGGGGAAAGAGGCTGACACATGCTCGGGCAGGGGGAAATAGGCTGACACATGCTGGGGCTGGGGGGGAAAGAGGCTGACACACGCTGGGGGTGAAAGAGGCTGACACACGCTGGGGCTGGGGGAAAGAGACTGACACGCTTGGGGGAAAGAGGCTGACACATGCTGGGGCTGGGGGGGAAGAGGCTGACACGCTGGGGCTGGGGGGAAAGAGGCTGACACACATGCTCTGGCTGGGGGGGAAAGAGACTGACATGCTGGGGGGAAAGAGGCTGACACACACTGGGGTTGGGGGGGAAGAGGCTGACACGCTGGGGCTGGGGGGAAAGAGGCTGACACACATGCTGGGGGGGAAAGAGGCTGACACTCACACTGGGGCTGGGGGGGAAAGAGGCTGACACATGCTGGGGCTGTGGGGGGGAGAGGCTGACACACGCTGGGGCTGGGGGGGAAATAGGCTGACACACGCTGGGGCTGGGGGGGAAAGAGGCTGACACTCACACTGGGGCTGGGGGGGAAAGAGGCTGCCACATGCTGGGGCTGGGGGGGAAAGAGGCTGACACATGCTGGGGCTGTGGGGGGGAGAGGCTGACACACGCTGGGGCTGGGGGGGAAAGAGGCTGACACACGCTGGGGCTGGGGGGGAAAGAGGCTGACACTCACACTGGGGCTGGGGGGGAAAGAGGCTGCCACATGCTGGGGCTGGGGGGGAAAGAGGCTGACACATGCTGGGGCTGTGTGGGAAAGAGTCTGACACACGCTGGGGGTGAAAGAGGCTGACATACGCTGAGGCTGGGGGGGAAAGAGGCTGACACACTGGGGCTGGGGGGGAAAGAGGCTGACACACAAGCTGGGGGGGGAAAGGCTGACACACACTGCGGCTGGGGGGAAAAGAGGCTGACACATGCTGGGGCTGGGGGGGAAAGAGGCTGACACATCCTGGGCCTGGGGGGGAAAGAGGCTGACACATGCTGGGGCTGGGGGGAAAAGAGGCTGACACATGCTCGGGTGGGGGGGGAAAGAGGCTGACACATGCTGGGGCTGGGGGGGAAAGAGGCTGACACACGCAGGGGGTGAAAGAGGCTGACACACGCTGGGGCTGGGGGGGAAAGAGACTGACACGCTGGGGGGAAAGAGGCTGACACTCACGCTGGGGGGGGAAAGAGGCTGACACTCTCACTGTGGCTGGGGGAGAAAGAGGCTGACACATGCTGGGGCTGAGGGGGAAAGAGGCTGACACACACTGGGGCTGGGGGTGAAAGAGGCTGACACACGCTGGGGGTGAAAGAGGCTGACGCACGCTGGGGGTGAAAGAGGCTGACACACACGCTGGGGGGGAAAGAGGCTGACACTCACACAGGGGCTGGGGGGGAAAGAGGCTGACACATGCTGGGGCTGGGGGGGAAAGAGGCTGACATGCTGGGGCTGGGGGGGGAGAGGCTGACATGCTGGGGCTGGGGGGAAGAGGCTGACACACATGCTGGGGGGGAAAGAGGCTGACACTCACACTGGGGCTGGGGGGGAAAGAGGCTGACACATGCTGGGGCTGGGGGGGAAAGAGGCTGACACATGCTGGGGCTGGGGGGGAAAGAGGCTGACACATGCTGGGGCTGGGGGGGAAAGAGGCTGACACATGCTGGGGGTGAAAGAGGCTGACACAAACGGGCTGGGGGGGAAAGAGGCTGACACACACACTGGGGCTAGGGGAAAAAGAGGCTGACACATGCTGGGGCTGGGGGAAAGAGGCTGACACATGCTGGGGCTGGGGGGCAAAGAGGCTGACACATGCTGGGGGGGAAAGAGGCTGACACGCTGGGGCTGGGGGGGAAAGAGGCTGACACATGCTGGGGGGGAAAGAGGCTGACACATACTGGGGCTGGGGGGAAAGAGGCTGACACATGCTGGGGCTGGGGGGGAAAGAGGCTGACACATGCTGGGGCTGGGGGGGAAAGAGGCTGACACATGCTGGGGGGAAAGAGGCTGACACGCTGGGGCTGGAGGGGACAGAGGCTGACACATGCTGGGGCTGGGGGGGGAAGAGGCTGACACATGCTGGGGCTGGAGGGGACAGAGGCTGACACATGCTGGGGCTGGGGGGGGAAAGAGGCTGACACATGCTGGGGCTGGGGAGGAAAGAGGCTGACACGCTGGGGCTGGGGGGAAAGAGGCTGATACACGCTGGGGGTGAAAGAGGCTGACACACGCTGGGGCTGGGGGAAAGAGGCTGACACATGCTCGGGCAGGGGGAAAGAGGCTGACACATGCTGGGGCTGGGGGGGAAAGAGGCTGACACACTCTGGGGGTGAAAGAGGCTTACACACGCTGGGGGTGAAAGAGGCTGACACACGCTGGGGCTGGGGGGTAAAGAGACTGACACACTGGGGGGAAAGAGGCTGACACACACACTGGGGGGGAAAGAGGCTGACACTCACACTGGGGCTGGGGGGGAAAGAGGCTGACACATGCTGGGGCTGAGGGGGAAAGAGGCTGACACACACTGGTGCTGGGGGGGAAGAGGCTGACACGCTGGGGCTGGGGGGAAAGAGGCTGACACACATGCTGGGGGGGAAAGAGGCTGACACTCACACTGGGGCTGGGGGGGAAAGAGGCTGACACACGCTGGGGCTGGGGGGGAAAGAGGCTGACACACGCTGGGGCTGGGGGGGAAAGAGGCTGACACACGCTGGGGCTGGGGGGGAAAGAGGCTGACACTCACACTGGGGCTGGGGGGGAAAGAGGCTGGCTGGGGCTGGGGGGGAAAGAGGCTGACACATGCTGGAGCTGTGTGGGAAAGAGTCTGACATATGCTGTGGCTGGGGGGGAAAGAGGCTGTCACGCTGGGGCTGGGGGGGAAAGAGACTGACACACACGCTGGGGGGGGAAAGGCTGACACACACTGGGGCTGGGGGGAAAAGAGGCTGACACATGCTGGGGCTGGGGGGGAAAGAGGCTGACACATGCTGGGCCTGGGAGGGAAAGAGGCTGACACATGCTGGGGCTGGGGGGATAAGAGGCTGACACATGCTCGGGCGGGGGGGGGGAAGAGGCTGACACATGCTGGGGCTGGGGGGGAAAGAGGCTGACACACGCTGGGGGTGAAAGAGGCTGACACACGCAGGGGGTGAAAGAGGCTGACACACGCTGGGGCTGGGGGGGAAAGAGACTGACACGCTGGGGGGAAAGAGGCTGACACACACGCTGGGGGGGAAAGAGGCTGACACTCACACAGGGGCTGGGGGGGGAAAGAGGCTGACACACGCTGGGGCTGGGGGGGAAAGAGGCTGACACACGCTGGGGCTGGGGGGGGAGAGGCTGACATGCTGGGGCTGGGGGGGAAGAGGCTGACACACATGCTGGGGGGGAAAGAGGCTGACACTCACACTGGGGCTGGGAGGGAAAGAGGCTGACACATGCTGGGGCTGGGGGGGAAAGAGGCTGACACATGCTGGGGCTGGGGGGAAAGAGGCTGACACATGCTGGGGCTGTGGGGGAAAGAGGCTGACACATGCTGGGGGTGAAAGAGGCTGACACATGCTGGGGCTGTGGGGGGGAGAGGCTGACACACGCTGGGGCTGGGGGGGAAATAGGCTGACACACGCTGGGGCTGGGGGGGAAAGAGGCTGACACTCACACTGGGGCTGGGGGGGAAAGAGGCTGCCACATGCTGGGGCTGGGGGGGAAAGAGGCTGACACATGCTGGGGCTGTGGGGGGGAGAGGCTGACACACGCTGGGGCTGGGGGGGAAAGAGGCTGACACACGCTGGGGCTGGGGGGGAAAGAGGCTGACACTCACACTGGGGCTGGGGGGGAAAGAGGCTGCCACATGCTGGGGCTGGGGGGGAAAGAGGCTGACACATGCTGGGGCTGTGTGGGAAAGAGTCTGACACACGCTGGGGGTGAAAGAGGCTGACATATGCTGAGGCTGGGGGGGAAAGAGGCTGACACACTGGGGCTGGGGGGGAAAGAGGCTGACACACAAGCTGGGGGGGGAAAGGCTGACACACACTGCGGCTGGGGGGAAAAGAGGCTGACACATGCTGGGGCTGGGGGGGAAAGAGGCTGACACATGCTGGGCCTGGGGGGGAAAGAGGCTGACACATGCTGGGGCTGGGGGGAAAAGAGGCTGACACATGCTCGGGTGGGGGGGGAAAGAGGCTGACACATGCTGGGGCTGGGGGGGAAAGAGGCTGACACACGCTGGGGGTGAAAGAGGCTGACACACGCAGGGGGTGAAAGAGGCTGACACACGCTGGGGCTGGGGGGGAAAGAGACTGACACGCTGGGGGGAAAGAGGCTGACACTCACGCTGGGGGGGGAAAGAGGCTGACACTCTCACTGTGGCTGGGGGAGAAAGAGGCTGACACATGCTGGGGCTGAGGGGGAAAGAGGCTGACACACACTGGGGCTGGGGGTGAAAGAGGCTGACACACGCTGGGGGTGAAAGAGGCTGACGCACGCTGGGGGTGAAAGAGGCTGACACACACGCTGGGGGGGAAAGAGGCTGACACTCACACAGGGGCTGGGGGGGAAAGAGGCTGACACATGCTGGGGCTGGGGGGGAAAGAGGCTGACATGCTGGGGCTGGGGGGGGAGAGGCTGACATGCTGGGGCTGGGGGGAAGAGGCTGACACACATGCTGGGGGGGAAAGAGGCTGACACTCACACTGGGGCTGGGGGGGAAAGAGGCTGACACATGCTGGTGCTGGGGGGGAAAGAGGCTGACACATGCTGGGGCTGGGGGGGAAAGAGGCTGACACATGCTGGGGCTGTGGGGGAAAGAGGCTGACACATGCTGGGGGTGAAAGAGGCTGACACAAACGGGCTGGGGGGGAAAGAGGCTGACACACACACTGGGGCTAGGGGAAAAAGAGGCTGACACATGCTGGGGCTGGGGGAAAGAGGCTGACACATGCTGGGGCTGGGGGGGAAAGAGACTGACACACACGCTGGGGGGGGAAAGGCTGACACACACTGGGGCTGGGGGGAAAAGAGGCTGACACATGCTGGGGCTGGGGGGGAAAGAGGCTGACACATGCTGGGCCTGGGAGGGAAAGAGGCTGACACATGCTGGGGCTGGGGGGATAAGAGGCTGACACATGCTCGGGCGGGGGGGGGGAAGAGGCTGACACATGCTGGGGCTGGGGGGGAAAGAGGCTGACACACGCTGGGGGTGAAAGAGGCTGACACACGCAGGGGGTGAAAGAGGCTGACACACGCTGGGGCTGGGGGGGAAAGAGACTGACACGCTGGGGGGAAAGAGGCTGACACACACGCTGGGGGGGAAAGAGGCTGACACTCACACAGGGGCTGGGGGGGGAAAGAGGCTGACACACGCTGGGGCTGGGGGGGAAAGAGGCTGACACACGCTGGGGCTGGGGGGGGAGAGGCTGACATGCTGGGGCTGGGGGGGAAGAGGCTGACACACATGCTGGGGGGGAAAGAGGCTGACACTCACACTGGGGCTGGGAGGGAAAGAGGCTGACACATGCTGGGGCTGGGGGGGAAAGAGGCTGACACATGCTGGGGCTGGGGGGAAAGAGGCTGACACATGCTGGGGCTGTGGGGGAAAGAGGCTGACACATGCTGGGGGTGAAAGAGGCTGACACATGCTGGGGCTGTGGGGGGGAGAGGCTGACACACGCTGGGGCTGGGGGGGAAATAGGCTGACACACGCTGGGGCTGGGGGGGAAAGAGGCTGACACTCACACTGGGGCTGGGGGGGAAAGAGGCTGCCACATGCTGGGGCTGGGGGGGAAAGAGGCTGACACATGCTGGGGCTGTGGGGGGGAGAGGCTGACACACGCTGGGGCTGGGGGGGAAAGAGGCTGACACACGCTGGGGCTGGGGGGGAAAGAGGCTGACACTCACACTGGGGCTGGGGGGGAAAGAGGCTGCCACATGCTGGGGCTGGGGGGGAAAGAGGCTGACACATGCTGGGGCTGTGTGGGAAAGAGTCTGACACACGCTGGGGGTGAAAGAGGCTGACATATGCTGAGGCTGGGGGGGAAAGAGGCTGACACACTGGGGCTGGGGGGGAAAGAGGCTGACACACAAGCTGGGGGGGGGAAAGGCTGACACACACTGCGGCTGGGGGGAAAAGAGGCTGACACATGCTGGGGCTGGGGGGGAAAGAGGCTGACACATGCTGGGCCTGGGGGGGAAAGAGGCTGACACATGCTGGGGCTGGGGGGAAAAGAGGCTGACACATGCTCGGGTGGGGGGGGGAAAGAGGCTGACACATGCTGGGGCTGGGGGGGAAAGAGGCTGACACACGCTGGGGGTGAAAGAGGCTGACACACGCAGGGGGTGAAAGAGGCTGACACACGCTGGGGCTGGGGGGGAAAGAGACTGACACGCTGGGGGGAAAGAGGCTGACACTCACGCTGGGGGGGGAAAGAGGCTGACACTCTCACTGTGGCTGGGGGAGAAAGAGGCTGACACATGCTGGGGCTGAGGGGGAAAGAGGCTGACACACACTGGGGCTGGGGGTGAAAGAGGCTGACACACGCTGGGGGTGAAAGAGGCTGACGCACGCTGGGGGTGAAAGAGGCTGACACACACGCTGGGGGGAAAGAGGCTGACACTCACACAGGGGCTGGGGGGGAAAGAGGCTGACACATGCTGGGGCTGGGGGGGAAAGAGGCTGACATGCTGGGGCTGGGGGGGGAGAGGCTGACATGCTGGGGCTGGGGGGGAAGAGGCTGACACACATGCTGGGGGGGAAAGAGGCTGACACTCACACTGGGGCTGGGGGGGAAAGAGGCTGACACATGCTGGTGCTGGGGGGGAAAGAGGCTGACACATGCTGGGGCTGGGGGGGAAAGAGGCTGACACATGCTGGGGCTGTGGGGGAAAGAGGCTGACACATGCTGGGGGTGAAAGAGGCTGACACAAACGGGCTGGGGGGGAAAGAGGCTGACACACACACTGGGGCTAGGGGAAAAAGAGGCTGACACATGCTGGGGCTGGGGGAAAGAGGCTGACACATGCTGGGGCTGGGGGGCAAAGAGGCTGACACATGCTGGGGGGGAAAGAGGCTGACACGCTGGGGCTGGGGGGGAAAGAGGCTGACACATGCTGGGGGGGAAAGAGGCTGACACATACTGGGGCTGGGGGGAAAGAGGCTGACACATGCTGGGGCTGGGGGGGAAAGAGGCTGACACATGCTGGGGCTGGGGGGGAAAGAGGCTGACACATGCTGGGGGGAAAGAGGCTGACACGCTGGGGCTGGAGGGGACAGAGGCTGACACATGCTGGGGCTGGGGGGGGGAAGAGGCTGACACATGCTGGGGCTGGAGGGGACAGAGGCTGACACATGCTGGGGCTGGGGGGGGAAAGAGGCTGACACATGCTGGGGCTGGGGAGGAAAGAGGCTGACACGCTGGGGCTGGGGGGAAAGAGGCTGATACACGCTGGGGGTGAAAGAGGCTGACACACGCTGGGGCTGGGGGAAAGAGGCTGACACATGCTCGGGCAGGGGGAAAGAGGCTGACACATGCTGGGGCTGGGGGGGAAAGAGGCTGACACACTCTGGGGGTGAAAGAGGCTTACACACGCTGGGGGTGAAAGAGGCTGACACACGCTGGGGCTGGGGGGTAAAGAGACTGACACACTGGGGGGAAAGAGGCTGACACACACACTGGGGGGGAAAGAGGCTGACACTCACACTGGGGCTGGGGGGGAAAGAGGCTGACACATGCTGGGGCTGAGGGGGAAAGAGGCTGACACACACTGGTGCTGGGGGGGAAGAGGCTGACACGCTGGGGCTGGGGGGAAAGAGGCTGACACACATGCTGGGGGGGAAAGAGGCTGACACTCACACTGGGGCTGGGGGGGAAAGAGGCTGACACACGCTGGGGCTGGGGGGGAAAGAGGCTGACACACGCTGGGGCTGGGGGGGAAAGAGGCTGACACACGCTGGGGCTGGGGGGGAAAGAGGCTGACACTCACACTGGGGCTGGGGGGGAAAGAGGCTGGCTGGGGCTGGGGGGGAAAGAGGCTGACACATGCTGGAGCTGTGTGGGAAAGAGTCTGACATATGCTGTGGCTGGGGGGGGAAAGAGGCTGTCACGCTGGGGCTGGGGGGGAAAGAGACTGACACACACGCTGGGGGGGGAAAGGCTGACACACACTGGGGCTGGGGGGAAAAGAGGCTGACACATGCTGGGGCTGGGGGGGAAAGAGGCTGACACATGCTGGGCCTGGGAGGGAAAGAGGCTGACACATGCTGGGGCTGGGGGGATAAGAGGCTGACACATGCTCGGGCGGGGGGGGGGAAGAGGCTGACACATGCTGGGGCTGGGGGGGAAAGAGGCTGACACACGCTGGGGGTGAAAGAGGCTGACACACGCAGGGGGTGAAAGAGGCTGACACACGCTGGGGCTGGGGGGGAAAGAGACTGACACGCTGGGGGGAAAGAGGCTGACACACACGCTGGGGGGGAAAGAGGCTGACACTCACACAGGGGCTGGGGGGGGAAAGAGGCTGACACACGCTGGGGCTGGGGGGGAAAGAGGCTGACACACGCTGGGGCTGGGGGGGGGAGAGGCTGACATGCTGGGGCTGGGGGGGAAGAGGCTGACACACATGCTGGGGGGGAAAGAGGCTGACACTCACACTGGGGCTGGGAGGGAAAGAGGCTGACACATGCTGGGGCTGGGGGGGAAAGAGGCTGACACATGCTGGGGCTGGGGGGAAAGAGGCTGACACATGCTGGGGCTGTGGGGGAAAGAGGCTGACACATGCTGGGGGTGAAAGAGGCTGACACATGCTGGGGCTGTGGGGGGGAGAGGCTGACACACGCTGGGGCTGGGGGGGAAATAGGCTGACACACGCTGGGGCTGGGGGGGAAAGAGGCTGACACTCACACTGGGGCTGGGGGGGAAAGAGGCTGCCACATGCTGGGGCTGGGGGGGAAAGAGGCTGACACATGCTGGGGCTGTGGGGGGGAGAGGCTGACACACGCTGGGGCTGGGGGGGAAAGAGGCTGACACACGCTGGGGCTGGGGGGGAAAGAGGCTGACACTCACACTGGGGCTGGGGGGGAAAGAGGCTGCCACATGCTGGGGCTGGGGGGGAAAGAGGCTGACACATGCTGGGGCTGTGTGGGAAAGAGTCTGACACACGCTGGGGGTGAAAGAGGCTGACATACGCTGAGGCTGGGGGGGAAAGAGGCTGACACACTGGGGCTGGGGGGGAAAGAGGCTGACACACAAGCTGGGGGGAAAGGCTGACACACACTGCGGCTGGGGGGAAAAGAGGCTGACACATGCTGGGGCTGGGGGGGAAAGAGGCTGACACATGCTGGGCCTGGGGGGGAAAGAGGCTGACACATGCTGGGGCTGGGGGGAAAAGAGGCTGACACATGCTCGGGTGGGGGGGGAAAGAGGCTGACACATGCTGGGGCTGGGGGGGAAAGAGGCTGACACACGCTGGGGGTGAAAGAGGCTGACACACGCAGGGGGTGAAAGAGGCTGACACACGCTGGGGCTGGGGGGGAAAGAGACTGACACGCTGGGGGGAAAGAGGCTGACACTCACGCTGGGGGGGGAAAGAGGCTGACACTCTCACTGTGGCTGGGGGAGAAAGAGGCTGACACATGCTGGGGCTGAGGGGGAAAGAGGCTGACACACACTGGGGCTGGGGGTGAAAGAGGCTGACACACGCTGGGGGTGAAAGAGGCTGACGCACGCTGGGGGTGAAAGAGGCTGACACACACGCTGGGGGGGAAAGAGGCTGACACTCACACAGGGGCTGGGGGGGAAAGAGGCTGACACATGCTGGGGCTGGGGGGGAAAGAGGCTGACATGCTGGGGCTGGGGGGGGAGAGGCTGACATGCTGGGGCTGGGGGGAAGAGGCTGACACACATGCTGGGGGGGAAAGAGGCTGACACTCACACTGGGGCTGGGGGGGAAAGAGGCTGACACATGCTGGGGCTGGGGGGGAAAGAGGCTGACACATGCTGGGGCTGGGGGGGAAAGAGGCTGACACATGCTGGGGCTGTGGGGGAAAGAGGCTGACACATGCTGGGGGTGAAAGAGGCTGACACAAACGGGCTGGGGGGGAAAGAGGCTGACACACACACTGGGGCTAGGGGAAAAAGAGGCTGACACATGCTGGGGCTGGGGGAAAGAGGCTGACACATGCTGGGGCTGGGGGGCAAAGAGGCTGACACATGCTGGGGGGGAAAGAGGCTGACACGCTGGGGCGGAAAGAGGCTGACACATGCTGGGGGGGAAAGTGGCTGACACATACTGGGGCTGGGGGGAAAGAGGCTGACACATGCTGGGGCTGGGGGGGAAAGAGGCTGACACATGCTGGGGCTGGGGGGGAAAGAGGCTGACACATGCTGGGGGGAAAGAGGCTGACACGCTGGGGCTGGAGGGGACAGAGGCTGACACATGCTGGGGCTGGGGGGGGGGAAGAGGCTGACACATGCTGGGGCTGGAGGGGACAGAGGCTGACACATGCTGGGGCTGGGGGGGGAAAAGAGGCTGACACATGCTGGGGCTGGGGAGGAAAGAGGCTGACACGCTGGGGCTGGGGGGAAAGAGGCTGATACACGCTGGGGGTGAAAGAGGCTGACACACGCTGGGGCTGGGGGAAAGAGGCTGACACATGCTCGGGCAGGGGGAAAGAGGCTGACACATGCTGGGGCTGGGGGGGAAAGAGGCTGACACACTCTGGGGGTGAAAGAGGCTTACACACGCTGGGGGTGAAAGAGGCTGACACACGCTGGGGCTGGGGGGTAAAGAGACTGACACACTGGGGGGAAAGAGGCTGACACACACACTGGGGGGGAAAGAGGCTGACACTCACACTGGGGCTGGGGGGGAAAGAGGCTGACACATGCTGGGGCTGAGGGGGGAAAGAGGCTGACACACACTGGTGCTGGGGGGGAAGAGGCTGACACGCTGGGGCTGGGGGGAAAGAGGCTGACACACATGCTGGGGGGGAAAGAGGCTGACACTCACACTGGGGCTGGGGGGGAAAGAGGCTGACACACTCTGGGGCTGGGGGGGAAAGAGGCTGACACACGCTGGGGCTGGGGGGGGAAAGAGGCTGACACACGCTG
Organism: Taudactylus pleione; assembly: GCA_031769625.1. Lineage (NCBI taxonomy): Eukaryota > Metazoa > Chordata > Amphibia > Anura > Myobatrachidae > Taudactylus > Taudactylus pleione. Next base: position 24,996,179 of record JAUIMM010000018.1, read on the forward strand.
GGGCTGGGGGGGGAAAGAGGCTGACACTCACACTGGGGCTGGGGGGGAAAGAGGCTGGCTGGGGCTGGGGGGGAAAGAGGCTGACACATGCTGGAGCTGTGTGGGAAAGAGTCTGACATATGCTGTGGCTGGGGGGGAAAGAGGCTGTCATGCTGGGGCTGGGGGGGAAAGAGACTGACACACACGCTGGGGGGGGAAAGGCTGACACACACTGGGGCTGGGGGGAAAAGAGGCTGACACATGCTGGGGCTGGGGGGGAAAGAGGCTGACACATGCTGGGCCTGGGAGGGAAAGAGGCTGACACATGCTGGGGCTGGGGGGATAAGAGGCTGACACATGCTCGGGCGGGGGGGGGGGAAGAGGCTGACACATGCTGGGGCTGGGGGGGAAAGAGGCTGACACACGCTGGGGGTGAAAGAGGCTGACACACGCAGGGGGTGAAAGAGGCTGACACACGCTGGGGCTGGGGGGGAAAGAGACTGACACGCTGGGGGGAAAGAGGCTGACACACACGCTGGGGGGGAAAGAGGCTGACACTCACACAGGGGCTGGGGGGGGAAAGAGGCTGACACACGCTGGGGCTGGGGGGGAAAGAGGCTGACACACGCTGGGGCTGGGGGGGGAGAGGCTGACATGCTGGGGCTGGGGGGGAAGAGGCTGACACACATGCTGGGGGGGAAAGAGGCTGACACTCACACTGGGGCTGGGAGGGAAAGAGGCTGACACATGCTGGGGCTGGGGGGGAAAGAGGCTGACACATGCTGGGGCTGGGGGGAAAGAGGCTGACACATGCTGGGGCTGTGGGGGAAAGAGGCTGACACATGCTGGGGGTGAAAGAGGCTGACACATGCTGGGGCTGGGGGGGAAAGAGGCTGACACACACACTGGGGCTAGGGGAAAAAGAGGCTGACACATGCTGGGGCTGGGTGAAAGAGGCTGACACATGCTGGGGCTGGGGGGGAAAGAGGCTGACATGCTGGGGCTGGGGGGGAAAGAGGCTGACACACGCTGGGGGGGAAAGAGACTGACACATACTGGGGCTGGGGGGAAAGAGGCTGACACATGCTGGGGCTGGGGGGGGAAAGAGGCTGACACATGCTGGGGCTGGGAGGGAAAGAGGCTGACACATGCTGGGGGGGAAAGAGGCTGACAAGCTGGGGCTGGAGGGGACAGGCTGACACTTGCTGGGGCTGGGGGGGAAAGAGGCTGACACATGCTGGGGCTGGGGGGGAAAGAGGCTGACACATGCTGGGGCTGGGGGGGAAAGAGGCTGACATGCTGGGGCTGGGGGAAAGAGGCTGACACACGCTGGGGGTGAAAGAGGCTGACACATGCTGGGGCTGGGGGGAAAGAGGCTGACACATGCTCGGGCAGGGGGAAAGAGGCTGACACATGCTGGGGCTGGGGGGGAAAGAGGCTGACACACGCTGGGGGTGAAAGAGGCTTACACACGCTGGGGGTGAAAGAGGCTGTCACACGCTGGGGCTGGGCGGGAAAGAGACTGACACGCTGGGGGGAAAGAGGCTGACACACACGCTGGGGGGGAAAGAGGCTGACACTCACACTGGGGCTGGGGGGGAAAGAGGCTGACATGCTGGGGCTGGGGGGAAGAGGCTGACACGCTGGGGCTGGGGGGAAAGAGGCTGACACACATGCTGGGGGGGAAAGAGGCTGACACTCACACTGGGGCTGGGGGGGAAAGAGGCTGACACATGCTGGGGGGGAAAGAGGCTGACACGCTGGGGCTGGAGGGGACAGGCTGACACTTGCTGGGGCTGGGGGGGAAAGAGGCTGACACATGCTGGGGCTGGGGGGGAAAGAGGCTGACACATGCTGGGGCTGGGGGGGAAAGAGGCTGACATGCTGGGGCTGGGGGAAAGAGGCTGACACACGCTGGGGGTGAAAGAGGCTGACACATGCTGGGGCTGGGGGGAAAGAGGCTGACACATGCTCGGGCAGGGGGAAAGAGGCTGACACATGCTGGGGCTGGGGGGGAAAGAGGCTGACACACGCTGGGGGTGAAAGAGGCTTACACACGCTGGGGGTGAAAGAGGCTGTCACACGCTGGGGCTGGGCGGGAAAGAGACTGACACGCTGGGGGGAAAGAGGCTGACACACACGCTGGGGGGGAAAGAGGCTGACACTCACACTGGGGCTGAGGGGGAAAGAGGCTGACACACACTGGGGCTGGGGGGAAGAGGCTGACACGCTGGGGCTGGGGGGAAAGAGGCTGACACACATGCTGGGGGGGAAAGAGGCTGACACTCACACTGGGGCTGGGGGGGAAAGAGGCTGACACATGCTGAGGCTGGGGGGGAAAGAGGCTGACACATGCTGGGGCTGGGGGGGAAAGAGGCTGACACACGCTGGGGCTGGGGGGGAAAGAGGCTGACACTCACACTGGGGCTGGGGGGGAAAGAGGCTGACACATGCTGGGGCTGGGGGGGGATAAGAGGCTGACACATGCTGGGGCTGTGTGGGAAAGAGGCTGACACACGCTGGGGGTGAAAGAGGCTGACATACGCTGAGGCTGGGGGGGAAAGAGTCTGACATATGCTGTGGCTGGGGGGGAAAGAGGCTGACACGCTGGGGCTGGGGGGGAAAGAGGATGACACACACGCTGGGGGGGGAAAGGCTGACACACACTGGGGCTGGGGGAAAAAGAGGCTGACACATGCTGGGTCTGGGGGGGAAAGAGGCTGACACATGCTGGGCCTGGGGGGGAAAGAGGCTGACACATGCTGGGGCTGGGAGGAAAAGAGGCTGACACATGCTCGGGCGGGGGGGGAAAGAGGCTGACACATGCTGGGGCTGAGGGGGAAAGAGGCTGACACACGCTGGGGGTGAAAGAGGCTGACACACGCAGGGGGTAAAAGAGACTGACACACGCTGGGGCTGGGGGGGAAAGAGACTGACACGCTGGGGGGAAAGAGGCTGACACTCACGCTGGGGGGGGAAAGAGGCTGACACTCACACTGGGTCTGGGGGGGGAAAGAGGCTGACATGCTGGGGCTGAGGGGGAAAGAGGCTGACACACACTGGGGCTGGGGGGGGAAGAGGCTGACACACACTGGGGCTGGGGGGAAAGAGGCTGACACACATGCTGGGGGGGAAAGAGGCTGACACTCACACTGGGGCTGGGGGGGAAAGAGGCTGACACATGCTGGGGCTGGGGGGGGAAAGAGGCTGACACACACTTGAGCTGGGGGGGAAAGAGGCTGACACTCACACTGGGGCTGGGGGGGAAAGAGGCTGACACATGCTGGGGCTGGGGGGGAAAGAGGCTGACACATGCTGGGGCTGTGTGCGAAAGAGGCTGACACACACTGGGGGTGAAAGAGGCTGACACACGCTGAGGCTGGGGGGGAAAGAGTCTGACATATGCTGGGGCTGGGGGGGAAAGAGGCTGACACGCTGGGGCTGAGGGGCAAAGAGGCTGACACACACGCTGGGGGGAAAGAGGCTGACACACACACTGGGGCTGGGGCGAAAGAGCCTGACACGCTGGGGTTGGAAGGAACACACGCTGGCGGGAAGAACGAGGCAGAGACATGCTGGGGATGGAGGAAGAACGAGGCTGACACACTCGGGCTGGACAGACTGAATTTACTGACTGGGGGGGCAGTGAGGGGTGGTGAGAAAACAAGGCTGGGCAGCAGGACAGACACTGTATTTAATTACTGGGGAGGGGTGAGGGGTGGTGAAAAAATGTTGGGTTGCCAGGAATGGGTGGGGTGGGGGGCCAAAGCATATTCTTGCACCTGGGCCCACCACTCTCTAGTTCCGCCACTGCCTCCTCATGTTACCAAATTATGAAAAACAAAAAAAGTATATAGTGCAGTATATCAATATGATACAAATATCAACAACCATAGCCCTTCAAGAGAAAAACTTATCATAAGGCAAGTAATAGATTACTTAATGCAAGGAAGGTTCATGGTGCAGTGAGTGAACATGATAGCATTTATTGTCATACATTAAAACCAATACAAAACATAAAAAAACGATGGTGAGAATAACTTCCTACCGACTGCAAGATGTAATACGGCATATCAGGGTGTAGTAGACAGAGGGCCTGATTCAGAGCCGCTCGTAAGCGGCCGCTCGTTCGCTATGAGCGATGTTCGCACAACTCCGCATGCGTATGGGTCGTAATGTGCATGCGCCAACCAGTCATTGCGGTCGGATATCGAGCGCTCGCAAAATAGCGAGTGCCTGCTAATTTGAGTGACAGGATGAGGCATTTGTGGGTGGTAACAGGGGAAGGTGCTTGAAAACGGGGTGTGGAGATCTGAACGCAGGCGTGCCAAACGGTCAAAGCGGGCGTTTTAAGGGTGTGCATAATTAACAAAGCTACGTCATCGGCCACGTGACTTGGTTGTCTCTTAGCCTGAACTGTTCGCATGATTGCGATAGGAAAATCCAACCACAAGCACTGCGAGCAGTTCAGACGCCTTTCTATGTACTCGATTAATCTAATAGAGGAGATGACGTATGATGCGAGCGGCCAGCGGGCGTCTTTACAAAATAGTGAGCGCATGTTTCGTTTGCTCGCTCAGACATAGAGGCGTCAACAGACCGCAAAGAGCGAGCGCTCAATTTAAATAGCCGGCCCCTTCTTCTGAACGAGCGAGCGAAAATAGCGTCTGGCTCTGAATCAGGCCCAGAGATGGAACCCAGGAATGATGTCCAAAATAATCTACCCAGATGGATATTTGGTAGGTGGATTCCTTACCGCCAATAGTCCTTCTCATTTCAAAGTGTAAAAATTATGTTTCAAGGGCAGTGGACTCAAAAGACAGTACTTGTTTAAATACCCTATAACCGAAGCAACATTCCCGGTTTCCATCATATTATTAACAAAAAATAGGATAAAAGTTTATTCAAATGTAATGACGTTGTCACTTATAGGCCTGTTATGGAGGGTGCATTAACTGAGTGAACTTTTACTAAGAAATGTTAATACAATGTAATAATCAATCTCTTCTTGCTCACATTAGACTGAGGAAAGATTACATGTAATAGTTTTTTACACTTAGCATATATGGTATTTATAGGAAAAGGCACTATAATGTGTGATTACATTATAAAAATGTATATACCCATTTTAAAATTAAAAAACAACCTATATTAAGACTTTCTGCCCTATCTGTGTCATGCCTGTTTGCCAGCCCCTCCCCTATAGAATGTAAGATCTCACGAGCACGGCCTACTTCCCTCATGTGCTTCTCCTTTATTAAACTTTCTTCTACTCCTTACTCCTCACAAGGCAGGGGCGGATCTAGACTGTTCTTTTAGGGGGGGCGATTTAATTATTAATCTTGGCTCCTCCTCTTTCCTGTATTGGCACCTCCCCATTCTTGCCACAACACCTCCCATTTACAGGTTTTTTTTTTTGTGGTCACATTGATTATTACACAGTTTTAGTACCAGCAGCCATCTCCCTGCTCCCCCCTCCCCCAGGCAACTCCCGGGCAAACCCCCTTCCTGTCCTAGAGCAGAAGCCATCTTCCCCTTTGTGCAGGGGCAGAAGCAGCCATCTTCCTTCTCCCCACTTCCCCAGCCATCACCCTGCTCCCCACTCCCCCAGCCATTTCCCTGCTCCCCCCTTCCCCAGCCATCTTCCTGATTCCCCTCTTCCCCTGTCCAAGGGCAGCAGAAGCCATCCCCCCTCCTCTCTGTGTGGGGGCAGTATAGCAGCGGTGTAGGATGGAGGCTGTAACCAGTAGTGGCTCCAGGCACCTGCGAGCCGGTCTGTCGCCCGGAGCGCCTCTGTATCCGGCGGGCGCATGAAACGCCCACCCTCCCGGCGCCATAGTGAATATGTAAGTTCAGGGGGAGGGAGCAGAGGAGGGAAGGGGCGGCAACATAGGACGGCGCTGGGCGCAGCAAAGCCTAGCGCCGGCCCTGGGTGTAACGTCTCCCTGCACAGTGTCAGTAGCACGCAGACAGCACCATTGCGCAGGGTTGACAGTCTACTCACCGACAGTGGCGTCACAAGGGGAGTGCTGCGCACACCCGGGTGTCACCCAACGAGGGGTGACCCCAAGATGCAGATTCCCCTTCAGTGACAGGAGCCGAGTGCTGCACTGTAGCATTAAGTGCAGCACTCGGCTCCTGACATTGAGGGACTGCACACAAGGCACCTCCTACAGCCCCCTCCCCCTCCAGTAAGAAGTACAGGACCAATGGGTTTCGGGCCCTTTTCGGCAGCACAGCGTCCCTCCCGTACAAGCCCGGTGACACTGCGGGGAGGGATGCCACTGCTCACCGGTCTAGGTCAGTCCTGCAGCAGGGTGCGGGGAGCCGGCTGTGCTCTCTCCCTCCTCAGCCTGTCACTGACACACCCCCCCAGATCATGCACTGAGCTGAGCAAGCTGTGTTCAGCCTGTGCTGTGATTGGAGCCTGTGTAATGCGCTGCCCGCAACATTGTATCTACTGCTGTAACCACAAGATTCACCGCAATTAACCTTGTGGTTACAGCAGTAGATACAATGTCACGGTTCCCACCATAGACTTCAATGGAGAATTCTCCCATTGTAGTCTATGGGGAGACACGCTGACTGCACACAGCCAATCAGCGAGCTGCTCCGACGGAGATGCCCGCTGATTGGCTGACGGTTCCTACAATGTCTGGAGCACACGTGTGCTCCAGTCATTCGCGCGGAGTAAAGGTATGTGTACACACATACCTTTACTCAGTCCGTCTTGGTTCGGTAGTACTCAGTTTGTTATTTTAACCCTTTGGATGCCTACAGAGAACGAAGAGGACCAGGACAGCGCATAGGAGAGGTGAGTATGTTTTTATTTTTTTAGAGGTACCCCTATGGATTACTATGGATGCTAGGTGAGTATGTGTGTGAGTGTTAGTGTGCAGGTAAGTCAAAATCAACTTTTACTATCACGTTGTGTGTTGTGTTTATTTACGTATTTCTTTAGTTGTGGAACTACAGGTACCAGTGGACCCGTAATGCCCCGCTTGCTGGTATTTGTGGTTCTCCAAATGCCAGCATGCGGGAGAGGCTTGCTGGGACGTGTAGTACCACAACTAAAGACAATATTTAACCCACTTTTTAGCACTACACTAAAACACTATCAACCCGCCACCCACCGCCCAGGGGAGGCAGAGATAGCCCTGGGCTATCAGCCTAGGCCAGGGGTGCCCTATAGGGGAACCCCTTTATTGGAGGGGTCCCCAACTCCCCAGGGATCCCTGGCCTGGGCTGACTAGCGGTCAGAGCTGATGCTGCGGCTGGGGGGCCCAGTGAAAGGGCACTCCTGGCTGTGGCATCAGTCCCCCGCTAGAAAGGGTCCAGGGCTGGTTTTAAATATAAGGGGAACCTCACACAATTTTTTTCTCCCTATATTTAAAACCAGGTCTGGCCCTGCTGCCTGGTGCTGGTTCTTAAATGACTGTGGAACCCTACACATTTTGTTCCCTGTAATTTTAAGAACCAGGACTGGCTGGCAAATCCGGGGCTGGTTAGTCTTTTGGGGGGGGACCTCACGTAATTTTTTTTTAACATTAACCCTATTTTAAACATTTCCAGAAAGAAACATACACAAATCACAATGATTTGTGTATGTTTCTGACCATCTAGCAGCTCAGGGGGTTGAGAGATTGAAAAGTGATTTTGACAGAGAGTTTGCTCCTATCTCCGCCGAGCTTGTCATCTTGGTAAATTTGAGAGATGTACTGTATGTTTTAGGTGAAAAGTACTTCAGATTTGGCCCGATGGTGATATGATTCGAGATTGCTATCTCGCCCGAGTTTTACGAGTGAACTGAGAGAAATCTCTCTCTAACTCACCCGACTTTTGCCTTTAGTAAATTTGTAAGCAGGAAAAAAAATTAATAAATCACCCAAGATGGTCATCTCGACCTATCTTGAATCTTAGTAAATTTCCCCCCTAGTGTACACACCAAAAGCACAAGAAAGTGTGTTCTGATGTGTTCAGCAGACGGATAAATGTAATACATCATAGCGGATGAAAGGTAGCAGTCAGTACTTGTAGGAGAAAGGTCAGCGCAAAGATGTGAAGGTTGCCATACCAATCTACTGTATATTTAATCAATGTATATTTATGCGGTTTTCCTATATATATATATATATATATATATATATAAATATATATATATATATATATGCATCAGTGTGGTCACAATGACCTCATTTTATTGGTAATGGACATACTAATGAATTTCTGCAAGGTGTCATCAAAATTCCTTAAACAATAAAAATATATGTATTTTGATGGGAATAATGAAGGTGTAGGGAAAATAAATTCTGCAGTTTACAGACAAAAAAGAGAGAATAATATCTGACCAGCCCTATAGTGGGGGATAAGTTCAGTATCACGGCACAGGGGATGCCGGCGCTTAGAATACCCGACGCCTGTCAGAAACCCAGTGCCACCATCCCGAAGGTAAGCAGTGGGATTGGGGGGAGGGTTAGTGTTAGGTACTAAGGGGTGAGGGTTAAGTTTAGGGTGCGGGGAGGGGTAGGTTAGGTTTAGGTACTAGGGGGATAGGTTAGGTTCAGGTACCGGGGAGGGGGGGGTAGCGTGAGGGTAAGGAGAGGGGTAGAGTTAGAATACTACCAACTCGTGTCGGTATCCTAATCCTGTCAGGATGCTGGGGTCGTATTTTGACCGCCGTGATCCCGAGCGCCAGCATCCCATACCCAGCCCCTATAATGGTACACCTGATTGTGATTGTGATCAGCTAAAATATTGGCAGAGTTTGATCAGTAGTCACAATTTTAAAAAATGAATTAGCAAAATTTGCCATGAAAAAAATTCCTTGCGTGTTGTATTTTATCTCTCCGTTTTCCGCATGATTCAAGTAAATATTTGCTCGTTTGAATACACCATTAAGTTAGTGTGTAATGAGTTTAACAAGGGATTGAGCATATTGAGAAACATCTTGTTAACATTTGTGAACTGCAGCGCTGAGCTAGTTTTCAAATTTTGATCTGCAAGGGACTCTTTCTGCAGCTCAGACCTCAGAGCCTATTAACAACTGGGGTACCTGGCGAATCCTGGGTAATAGGTACTGCAGCTGCATGTCTCACAGCACCTATGTATACACCACACCAATAAAAAAGGAGTCTCTGTGATATTTATAACAAAAAACAAAATTAATGAACAAGGATATCCTCTCAGTGAACTCCGTATTCTCTTGAGAAAAGTTCACAATAAGTGTACTTTGTAAAAGAATTGCAGTACAACAGTACAATGACTGGTGTAACATTGATATATAACAATTTTATATATACACATACATACAGTATATACAGTGTATATATATATATATATATATACACTGTATATACTGTATGTATGTGTGTATATATATATATATATATATATATATATATATATATTGTAATTAGCTAATTTTTCAGGAAACCCTTCATGAGATTGTTTAAAGGGGTAAAAGACAGTGCACGCAGCCATTTCATCTCTGTGCCTGATTAAGAGATGTACACTATGTAATAGAGATGTAATGCCATCGCAGCTGCTGTGTGAAAATATGACCATGTCGCAGACTACAAGGAATCTATTGAGACGCCCACCTGCGGCTTTGCAAATCCAAGCATTTGCATACGACGACGCAGCATCGGTTGCAGACCCTACGATAATCTGATTTCTAAGCAGCCCTATGGTTGTGCAGAATGGCCACGTGTAGTGAGACGCCCGAGTCACTTTCACCGCATAAGAGATAGCAGGCGCAGGCTGTGACATACCCTGAAAATGGCCGTGACTCACCTGAGTTGTTTGTCATCACTCCCCATTACCTCCCCCAAAACACTCCCTGACTGTCCATCACACATCGAGTAAATACTCGCTGCAAGCGACTATGGTAATATACCCTGATGCATGCGCTGTGCGACTTAGATGCAAGCGAAGGTTGCCGATAATCGCTTATCTGCGTAGGAATAGTGCCCACACTTTTTAAGCCTGCCACTTCAAACCATCGATTCACAAAGTTAGCATATGAATTTAGGCAATTCAGATGAACATTGAATTATAATCCACTGCAAGCCCATTTTGTTAGTCTAGAAATCAGAATGCTTTAGATCATATATAAACCAAAGAAAAGCAAAACAAAAAAAGTTGTCCTTTCAGTTCTAATGCTGCTGCTCAGATATTAATGTACAGCAATACAGTATTTCACATCTTCCTGCCAGCTTCTACTGCTCTCATCATCAATACTTTATCGCTGTATTTGTTATACCATATCCTCTTGCTTTCCGCACTTGCTCTCTTTGCAGCGTCTCCCATTACTTTCTGAGAGCTAACTATTTCTCTTCCTGCGTAACACGTGACTCCCAGGAGCACCAAGCCTACTTCTCTGCACAGATTTATCTCCGGACAGTCCGAGGAGCTGTACTTTCTTCTCTAGAGATGACACGCCTCGGGTTATAGATAGTTTGGATCCTGCTCCTCGCTCCTCAGTGAGAGGTCCATCAATATCCAGAGAAGCCAGGTGTGAGAGGCCCTTACACTTCGTCTATATCTTCACCCACATTACAGCTGCCAAAGATTATTCTTCCAAAGGGCGGCATTCCTTGGTACAGTATAAATCAGGAGAGGCGAAGGGGGAAGGGCAGAACCATTTTTACACGCTCCCCTGGGGGACTCAGGATAGGGATTCACTCTGTATTAGCTGTGTAATGATGTACACTGCAGGCTGGGGACGTTTCCACTAATCCATCTTTGCTGGGCTGGAAATATATAATAGAGAAAAGGGACTGCTTCATGCAGTAGGACCAAAATATCTTTGTATATATTCTTTTTTTTATCCTTTAACTAATTAGCTTTATTTTAGCCCTTCATCATGTACCTTGCAGTGGAACCCTCTGGCGTGTTCTGCTTTGGAAGGTAATTGATAGAATGAAACAATTTTTTGAAGCTTGTTAAAAACAAAGGAGTTTATTTACTAAGCTGTGTTAGGAGATACAGTGAACAGAGATAAGGTGCCAGCCAATCAGCACCTAACTGTCATTTTTCAAACACAGCCTGTGAGATGGTAGTTAGGAGCTGATTGGCTAGTACCTTACCTTCGTTCACTTTATCTCATAACACAGCTTAGTAAATAGGCCCCAAAAATGCTATCTTCATTAGTATTTTAGTTTTGGAAGAGCTGTATTAGAACAACTGCTTTCCTACCAAGGGTTAAGATTACTAATGTTTCCATAACCCATTAACACAATAAAGATTATGGGCCTGATTCAGACCCACTCGCGAGCGGCTGTCCGCTCGCAAGTGGGTCGATGGTGTGCACTGAGCATGCGCACGACGGAGGGAGCTCCGTCGTGCGCATGCGCGAGACGCTACGAGCGAAGGACTTTCCTTCGCTCGTTGTGTCTGATCAAAGGGGGCGTGCTGTCGATGTTGACTGACAGCACGCCCCCTTTGGTGAGCGTGCCGGGGGCGTGCCTCCCAGACGGGGGCGTTCCCAAGGGAACGCCTACCGTCAGAAGCCGGCCCACTGACATCACTAGTGATGTCAGTGGGAGTGATTTTGGCTCTGATAGAGCCAAAATCACTCCAGGGCTTGTGGTCGAAAACCCCGACCACAGGCTTCTGGTCGCACTGGCGATGGTCGCGATGGTCTTGACCATCACGACCATCATCCTGCACGCTCGTATGTGCTGTGGGTGGTGACCCACAGCTATCCGAGCGTCCAGGAGGACGCTCCATTTTTATGGAGGACGGCCCTCATTCAGAGCGAGCGCTCTGCTCAGAGCGTCCGGCTCTGAATGAGGGCCTATGTTTCAGTAGCTGTCTGTGTTTGATATACCCTAATCTAGTAAAAGTTTAATATTTTGCAATGTATTTACACTATATGGACACCAAAGCTGCTATATGAAGATCTATTTTCTATTACTGCTGCGTCTTTAGTTGTCCGATGTTTTAGTCTCCTGGCCTGGCAGTTTCTATCACCTTCCTGTCGTACAAGTACTCCAGCAACACATTTCAGCTTTCACCAACAAAGATCACTAATCTTCAATTCTTGGAGAACCCCTCTCAGTTTTACACTAGTAGTAATAATAGCAAGATCACATGCAGCAAACTGTATATGAGGTGTGTCTGCTAAATAACGAGACTGATGCAATGCTAGGTCTGGTGAGTATGGAGGGTGCTCTAGCACTGCAGTCTGTATCTCGGGCAAAAACTGCATCACAGGAGAGCTGTGTGGGCTGGTGCGTTGTCCTGATATAGGCATACTTACCGACTATCTGGCTGCCCCTTCCGGGAGGGAGCAGCCAGATCGGCATGGCTGCGGGGGGCGGGGCCAGCAAATGGGGGTGGGGCCAGCCAGACAACAAGTGTTTTACAGGCAGTGTGAAGTAGGAGACGAGGCCAAAATTACGCAAATCCGCGTGAATCGCGTCACCACCTCCCCCCACTGCGGGGGTTTTACATGTAATTGCGGGGGGATAGGAGGGGTCGGCGGCATCCGGGAGGCTTGCCTGCCTTCCCGGGGGGTCGGGAGCGACACCCAATGTTCGGGAGGCTCCTGACCAAATCGGGAGGTAGGCAAGTATGGATGGAGGATGAAACCATTTTTCCACAACTCTGGCCTTTTTCTTCTGATTCTTTCCCGCAAAATTGCTAGAACATTTTTGTAGTAAGGTTGTTTCATCATTTGGATGTTGAGTCGACGGTCAATTTGAACAATGTTCTACATTTTTACCACATTTTCATCAGTTTGAGATGTGAGATCCTCACGACCATCACTAAATTATTTGTGCCACTCAAACACACATGCACATGACATACAAACTGCCCGTAAGCCACGGTTAGCATACGGAAACATATGATGGGTGTTTTGTTCAATTTAACAAAAAAAAATGTAAGTTAACACGTTGCTCTACTTTTGAACTAAGCATTTTCATGATGCATGGGAAAAACACAACTTCTTCCAACGCTGTGTGAAAGCAAACTATCTGTGCGAGAGGGATGAACCTTGCAATACTCTTTTGGAATAGTCTGAGGTCAATGTTCCCCCACTGTCTTTTAACTTAAGCAGTATGCTTTATTTTTTAACACGTACAGTCTTGTTACTTAATAGCCACACCTCATATGTGTTTTGAATACAACTGTCGGCAACAGTATGTGATTTATTTGTGGCTTGTTTTTTTCCTGTTTTTGTGTTCACTATTATATGTAGTTGACATCTTCCATTAGAATGTCACAAAAGGATCTGTGGTCCAATAAAGATTCAACTCAACAGAACTCTGAGTGAATTCTGACTGAATTGTCAATGACAGTGAATTCTGAATGTGCTTAGCTTTATTTATACAACTTCATGTGCAAGATGTACTAAAGGGTGAAATGCGGTCAAAACTCAGAAAACCCCTTTATTCATATGTACCAAGCTCTGGAATGCGATACTTTCCAGAGCTTGGACCCGTTGGGTAACGGCATCTTTAGATGGCGTTACCCAATAGAAGTCTATAGGCTTATATGTGGAACTACCCCTGAGCGGGATCCAATCAGGTCCCTCCCAGCACCCCCCATATGCGCAGAATGATGCCAGAGGGACTTCTTGGTCATAAACCCGAAAAATTGCCCACAAACTAAAAGACTCGCAAACGATGCAATGTCATTAACGATTTCCCTTGAACTCCCCAGCAGCTCCCTGGCAGTCCTGGACAAACAATATTGTGCGTAAAGGGGTCATTTTGACAAACGACCTATCGTGCGTCCAATGCATCGTTAAAGAGATTGCCAGATCTTACCTGCAGTAGATAAGATCTGAAGATATGATTAACAACCCGCGCGACAACACATCGGATTGTTATCACTCAGTGGACACTGCACGATTTGCACAAATTTGAACGATTTATCGTTACGATGGATCGAAATCGTGCAGATCATCGTCTAGTGTGTGGGCACCTTATGGTCCTCTATCGCAGTGCTTTTCAACCACTGTGCCAGTTGTCAAGTGTGCTGCAGCGGTCAGCTCAGCGCCCTTGTACTGTAGTGTGTTTTATTCCTGAGGAGGCCAATGCAGTGTGTTTATTTCTGTGGAGGCCATTGTAGTGTGTTTTATTCCTGTGGAACCCAATGTGTGAGTATTTTTTTTATGTGGGAGCCAATATGTATGTTATTTCATTGGTCACGCACGCCGCATCGCAAGATGGTGTGCCTTGGCAATTTTAAAATCTCATGTAGTGTGCCTCGAGTTGAAAAAGATTGAAAATCACTGCTCTATTGCAAAGGACAGCTCTTATCGGCAGATCTGTCCTTTGCAATTTTGTAGGTACATACCGGCGATATTATCACCGGTATATACCCGATTAGTGGTGGAATGTACAACATTGCTGATGTGATACTTGGTACATCCCGCCCCATATGTTACAGCACATCCAGCAAAAATATCATAGACACTGAAATTACAGGTTGTGGACTACTTTAGCGTGAGGATGTCCATAAGCACAACAGATACCCGACCAGTATTAGCACTGCAATTATGATCTATGCTAGCTGAAACTGCATTCCAGAAAATGACAGTACACCTGTCTGAGGCCTTATGGTGCGTACACACAGTACGATTAAAATGGACGATATGAACGATATCAATCATACCGTTATCATTCATATCGTGCATTTTTCGGTGCCCAACGACCTGCAATGCGTGGGCACGTATGGACGAGATCGATGTCGTCCATCGACCGTGCATACAGGCCAACCTAGTCGATATCGACCAGGCTACTATAGGGACCAGCGATCGTTGATCGCGGATCGCTATAGTCGTTGGTTAGTTGGTGGTGTGCTGGATGATCAATATCGATTATCCAGCACACCCTGGAGATAGTACAACGATATCGTTATCGTTGTCGATTGTCCGGTGTGTACACACCATATGTTTACACACTGGAGAACACTTTTTATTTCTTCATTTTGTACAGTTTACAGTAAAATATGTCATCAATCAGTTTGTCATTAAGCAAATTTTATCTAAATCATTATCAGACACAAGAAATGAAGCACATTTTATATAACGCTCTTGCCTATCCACTCTTTACCATCCTCTCCCGCCCATATCATCTTGTGGAATCTATTGCTCTAAATCCTGGGGCTATATAGAAATTTACATTTGCTTTCTTGAATACGCTGAGAATAATTACTCATTGTCTACATATACAGATCATAAGAGTTTCATAGTCATAGGCTTACAGTATAACTAAAGGGTCTGATTCAGAAATTTCTTTACACTAATGTAATCGCAGATGCCATGTCTTACGGACAACAATAGCGAAAATATGCTACTGTCTCTGAAAGCTTACCCGAGCATAGGGGCACCCAGGGCTGCCTTCTCATAATCGTCCGAAAATGCGCCGCAACGAAACATCGGCAACATCGAATCAGATCGTGCAGTCCCGCAGCTTCTGAGTGAAGTCTGACCTGCCGCAAACACTGCGTCTCTCCTGACACACTGACAGCTCTCATGTTGCACAGGAGATCCCAATGGTTAATTTATGCACGCCCATGAAACACCGTTTATACAGTCCCGACATGCCTGCGTTTCCTTAACCACTCCCCATTACCTCCTCCAAACGCTGACTATCTGTCACTCATTTTGCAAGTGAATCATCTGTGTGAGTGTAATCACAAACCAATCGCAGTGCCTGGTCAGTACAGCTTTTATGCATGCGCAATGGCTAGCAATCGCTCAATCTCAGTAAGTATCGGCATTGCGTACATCTCTGAATCATCAGGCCCAAAGTCTGTAAAGTACATTTTACTGGATTTCTTTCGGGATCCCTGACTGTTAGGGGGTCATTACTGTGCAGTCAGACAGAGAGTTGAAACAAAGAAGGTTATTTAGAAACATGGGTATATCAGGAGCTGAACTACAAAGGACATTGGGGGTCATTCAGACCCGGTCGTTAGCGCCGATGCACTCGGACCAGGTCGATGGCCCCCCACAGAGCATGCGCACGACGGCGCCGTCGTGCACATGCGTGAGACCCGCTACGACCGACAGCGCCGGTCGTATTGGGTCTCGATCCAAAGGGGGCGAGCTGTCGATGTTGATTGACAGCTCGCCCCGTTTGGAAGGCAGGCCGGGGGGGTGGCATCCCAAACGGGGGCGGCCCCACTGACATCACTAGTGATGTCAGTGGAGAGCTTCTGGCTCAGACAGAGCCGAAAGCTCTCCGGGGCTTACGACAAGGAAGACCCTACCCTAGGGTCTCGTCGTAAGCCCCGATGGTCGCGATGGTCTTGACCATCGCAACCATCACCTTAGGCGGTCGTAAGGCTGTGGGTGTTAACCCACAGCCTTACCACCGCAAAGGAGGACGTCTTGAAAATTCAAGACGTCCTCCCCTCATTCAGACCGACCGCACACTCTGTGCGACCGGCTCTGAATGAGGTCCATTGTGCTAGTACTGTAAACTACAAAACACAAACTGCACTGTGTCATTTACCTTTACTGCTGGACCTAAACATATTTCTTGACTTCTGCGTTATTTTTATATTAGAGTAAAACCAGATGTGTTTTATGGATGAATCATGCACATGGGTAAGCAGCAACATGTGTCATTGCAGCATATTTACCAACTCTCCCTCATTGTCAGGGAGACTCCCTGAAATAGTAGCAATCTCCCTGTCTCCCTGAAGAGTCTAGCAATCTCCCTGTTTGCACCTTACCCCCATTATGTAGCTGTTATATTAAAAAAAACAGAAATATATACATTCAAATGGGATCATTACATGCATGCCCATTCACTTCAATGTGTTAGCAAAAAGCAATTGGAGTGCTATGAACGCTGTTGCTTTTTTTGGGTGGGGGGGGCAGAGTTGGTAGCGTTCAAAGCACCTGTGTGACCCTAACTATTATAGAAATACTTTCTAATTAAATGTAAAGTTCCACTAGGAATTTATGAGCTGTGCGTTCACAATGTGGGCTTATCAGGTTTGTTCTACAAGATAGCACCGTTTAGTATGTCTGGGCCACGATTTGTTTTAAGCAGAGCATAAGTGGCTGCGATTCCTCTGAGGAGTCTCTCTCCCTACACTCTGCCAGCACTAATTTCACAGTCTTAAAACAACTCAGGCAACAAAAGGAATTGGTAATGAACTGCCACAAGATACCATTGTTCCGTCTACTCAGGGAAAGATGTTGCTGTGCCAGGCTTATTAAAAATCATTTCTCAATTAGGGTAGTTACATGTTTTAACCATTCATGAGTTGCGTAAGAACAGAATACAGTGAAGTGACACATTAATTCCTTTCAGGGCAAAATTAATGTCATTTGAAGGGACAGCCAGTAACATCTACTAATGTTCAGTAAAGTCAATTTGTGTTCACTGGCTATATGAGGTATTAAGGTAGCTTAAGTAAATCAGCACTGATTGTAATAATTACAACTAGCACACAGTAATATAATATGCTTTTCATTTGTACACCATTGGTATTTCTGTATAAGTTTGCAATGCGAGAGGACATACATACTATAAATGTTTAGGCACATTATCCCATTGTCATAGAAAACAAGTGTTTCAATAGTTTGTCAAAGACATAATTTAAAAAAATGGAGCCGCAAAAGAAACTGGAAGGCAAATTGGTACTGTGGATCGTATGTACTATAGGGGGTCCATTGTTACTGAAACCACTGGCATCCCAGAACTCACCTGGATATAGATAAAGAATATAAAAAATAGTAGAAATGTGTGAGCAGATTGTACAAGTTACCATTGCATAATTTACAATATTGAGAATCAAGATAGAAACATAGAGTTTGATGGCAGATAAGAACCATTTGGCCCATCTAGAGTGACCTTTTTTAACTTTTTGGTAACCTCAATCCTACTGGATGATTATGGAATCACTAGTCTGCCTGTGGAAGAGGGTGTTACATGCAGATACAGTAGTAGTGCTGTACAGATATGGAGATTGTAGATAGTAATGACAGACAGCAGACAGTGCCAGATTAATGACCACATGGACCTGGAGCGGAAATTTATGAAGGGCCTACTATATATACACAGACACACACATATATATTATATAAGAGGATAGTCTCTTCTTTCAAACGATGTGACCCCTTAGTACTTATTGTCTGGTGGCATATGGAGTGCGCACCAGGTGTCACCAGACCCAGTGATTCCGATATTTACACTAATGCAATCGCAACTGCATACTCTCACTGATTGCAGTTGCTAAAATATGCTAATGCCTTCCAAAGCATTGCCGAGCATAGGGATGCTCACTGCAGTCCTCTTATATACATCTGACGAAGTGCAACAGCGTAAACATTGGTACCACCGATGCACATCGGGCAGCCATGCAGCATATGCGGCAAGCTCTCATGCTGCGAAGGAGATCGCAATGGCTAATTTATGCACGCCCATGAAATGGCAGTTAAATGATCAGACATGCCTGCATTCTTCTAACCAACCCCTTGTTACCACTTCCAAACGCTGACTACTTCTCACTCACTTTGCTAGTGGTTCCTCTCTTCCCCTGTACTGGCGTAATCGCATTGCACAATCTCTGTACATGTGCAGTGCGGCTTTCGTGCATGCTCAATGGCAAACAATCGCTTGATATGCGAAAATATCGGCATTGCGTATCTCGGAATCAGGCCCTATGCTAGGTAAATGACTAGTTGCTTCGGCAACTTCTCCACTTTATCTCTCTTCAAAGCTTGATGCATCTTAATACCCCCTTAATGCAGTAGATAATTTAGTTGATAAAATGGTAGGTCTTGTTGGGCTACCATATTCTTTCTACACCTAGGTAGGGTTTAAATTAATTTACATTTTCTTGTCAAAACCTACACATAGAGCCCTGTTATTTACTATTTTGGACAATTGGATTCTACAAGATTAGGTGAAAATGTTAATTTTCACTTTTTTTTTCGAAATTAAGTGATAATGAATAGACCCCTTAGTATAATAACTAGAGGCGGCAATGCTTCCGGTACATTTTTATTCATGAAAACAATTATATATTTCAACTACAACTAAAACCTTTTTTTTGCCATCCCTTCCATTCCCTACTATGGACATTTTCAGGACGGGATCGAGGAAACAAGGTTTTTCAACATGCTTGAATATCCCTGATTCCCGATCCCGCCGCTGGGGAATTGCAGCAATCAATCACAGTACAAAATCTTTTTATTGATTACATTTTATTGTTTAATGTCTTTATTTTATTTTTTTCTTAATTCATCAGTGACATCCAAAATAAACAAAAACTATTTCTGAAAATTCATGTTACTTATCTCTAGTTACAGAATATGACAGACGTGCTATGTTTTTAAAATAATTGTAAATTCTTTAGTTCTGGTATTAGAGCAAATTGACCCAATAGATACTTAGAACAGTACCTTTCACATTTATTATATTAATATTTAGAATTTATACAAGTAGACCCTATTATGCCCTTTTGCATGTCTACTGTACTCAAACTGCACGTACGTATGTGACAGTCTGGATGAAGTCTGTGTGTTGCAGTGTGGCTATGAATGTCTATTGCAAGTAAAGGAATCAGTTTTCCTGAGAAGCAATCACAGGTTTTGCAGTGAGAGAGGTGAAGGGGATTCTATGTGATAACCCCTTCTCTGGACAGGTTAGATATGACAGATATGCTGACTCATCCCTAGACCTGGGAAAGTTTGAGGCTTCTAGCTGACGTCACACTACAATCAGGTCGCCTACTTATTTCACAGAAGTGATCTGATCATTTGGTTTAATTACTTCCTAAAGGGGCAATTCTACATATTCAGCAGGCTAAAATAACTTTCAGTTTGAAAGGAATAAAAAAAGTTCAAATTACCAAAACAAATGTTTCCATAATAGCTAACTATTTCTACAATACAGTCATTTCTCATACAATACCGATTGTAAGTCTATGTTCGCAGACCACTAAGAACTTGTTCATACTGCGTATATTTTTTTAAAGTATCATTTTTTGTATAATTGTATTTATAACGAGAATCAGCCCACTGGGGTGGTCACTGTTTGCAGACGTGGAATACGGAACCATGGAGCAGGAACAATGTTTTTATACAGTACAGAACTGTGCGTTGACTTGTAAAAAGAACCGTGTTATCAATGCCCCAGTCACTTTTCAACCATTCTCTATGGAGACCTGGAGGGCACCACAAAATTCGAGAAATTCCCAGACATTTCAAAAAAGTAAGTAGAACTTAGACAAGTTACTAAAAACATAAGCTTGGGAGACAACCGTTTCCGTCAGCTTTGCAGTAAGTATTAATTAATAGCTTCTTTCCATGCCATTCTTTTGAGATGGTCCTTTCGATTGTTATTTTATTTTATTATTACCAGTTATTTAAATAGCGCACACATATTCCGCAGCGCTTTACAGAGAATATTTGGCCATTCACATCAGTCCCTGCCCCAGTGGAGCTTACAATCTATATTCCCTATCACATGCGCACACATACACACTAGGGTTAATTTGTGTTGGGAGCCAATTAACCTACTAGTATATATATTTTGGAGTTATACATGTGAATGGTGAACTCGAACCTTAAACACAAACGCAATAATGCTCGCTGTATAAAATGTAGCCATTTAAGCCGGAACAGGCAACAATTTATGATTTATTTTAAAATACTTTATTTAGCTGGGAGCTGAAAACTATAAACGGCAAATTTAATTTTGAGGTTAATGAATCAGGTGCAGGACGGCTGTGGCAAATTAAATCAGAAACCAACCAGCTCAAAGTTTATGATTGTACCAAAAACAAGTTTGAGACCCTTCATCTGGCCAAATTTCATTGAATTTCAAACTGGTTTAAATAATTTAAGCTTCTGTAGTATTTATTAATTTCTTAACCAATTTGGAGGTAGTAAATGGACTTGTAACCTGTCTTTTAATTTGAAGAGGTGAAGGTAATTATAATAACACTGACATTGCGGTAATGATTTATCACTGTAGAGTAGACATCTAAAACGTCTGCCTCTTGTTGCCCCTTATCTGTGGAATTTGCAACCCACTTATTTATTTTTACTTTGTAAAGCAATAACATTGATTAAACATAATTTCTGCTGTGCAGTACAAGTCAGCAGTACATATATAGTATATATACTGTACATTATTACAATTGTTACATTTACACAGTATGGAGACACAGTGGGACTGAGAACTTAGCTCAAGAGATCCTACAATCCCCTGTATTTAGGCATGGTTGGGTTAGATAATTAGCATTATAGCTGTGCATACAGAATAGAGGCAGAATCAGAGATAAAAGCTTTCTTACAGCAACAGAAGTGTATAGCAAATGAAACAAATGGAGACAATGTTTTTTTATGTATAGATCACGATATTAAAGTTTTGTTTTGCATACTAGCGGCACTATGAAATAATGATATCACTATGCAGTGTGAGGTTACAGATGGCAGCCTCAGCCAAAAATGACGAACTATATAGGGGCCTATTTGTCATTAGTCCCTTCAGAGGCTGCTTTTCAACCACTGCACATAATCAATTATCTCAATTTAAAAATACACAGTATATATAATCAGGTACTGTAGCTGTTTGTGGCCCAGAACCATAGATCTTCATCTACTTGTTATGTGGGTCTCCCGCGTGATTTCTGGCAAACACTAGACAAAACTATATATGTTTAAGTATAGTTTACTTGTCACCTTCCAATACAGCAATCATGGGGCCTGATTCAGAGCCGGACGCTATTTGCGGTCGTTCGTTCTGAAAAAAGGGGGTGGCTATTCAAATGAACCGTTCGCTCTTTGCGGTCTGTTCACGCCTCTATGTCTGAACGAGCGAACAAAACTTGCGGTCGTTTTTTGGAAACTACACCCCTGGCCGCTCGCATCCTATGTCATGTCCGCTATTTATTAGATTAATCGAGTACATCGACCAGCGTATGAACTGCTCGCTATTCTTGTGGTTGGTTTTTCCTACCGCAATCTTGCGAGCAGTTCTGACTATAAAATAACCAAGTGACGTGGTCAATGACGCTGCTGTATTAATTATGCACACCCTTAAAACGCGCGTTTTGACCTTTAAGCACGCCTGCGTTCGGATCTCCACTCCCCGTTTTCAAGCACCTTCCCCCGTTACCACCCACATACGCCTCCTCCTGTCACTCAAAATAGCAGGCATTCGCTATTTAGCGAACAAACGATTTTCGGCGGCACTGACTGGTTCGCGCATGCGTATTATGATCCGTACGCATGCGCAGTTGGGCAAACATCGCTCGGAACGAACGAGCGGCCGCTTACGAGCGGCTCTGAATCAGGCCCATAGTTCACACTCTATTTCTCCCATCTCTGCCATGTAACTGTAACAGTTCCCATAGTTAGCCTCCCCAACAAGTGCACTTCTGGCATGATTGCACCATTACTAGAATAGCATGTTCTAGACAGACTCACAGTCGAGCCATGTTCTCTAATTTCTTGACAGTGCCATGGGTGACACTGAAACATTTGAAATCTTATTTGGTTTCCATCCTTTTTTCTTTGAATGTCATTTGATTTTGATATCTTGATCTCACAATGATCACAAAATAACTGTGAAACCTCCCACGGACAGATTTTTTTAATATTTAAATAAATTAAAACAATCTAGTTGGGGCTCCCAATAATTTATTTATGTGACCTTTATATACAGCTGATTGCAAAATGTTTTATTTAGGAGTATCTTGTAATCACTTTTTGAATGTTTATATTTGTAATTAACTAACATAATGTTTTGGAGGGTTTTTTTTCTGTAGTTTCAGAATATTATACATGTGTTACATAACGACAGAAGTGGTGTTATCATTCGTCTATGGCTAGCCACCTGCTATCTGTAGAGGTTGTTAATTAATTTGCACTTCATTGAAGTTTTCAATTTACCCATGTGTGCTCAAACAATTGTATACAACTGTATAATAATTTCCTAAATATATGTTAATAGAAATTATAAAAATACAGTTACAATTATGATATACATTATTAAAGCTAAACATATATAAATACTAACACACGCAATATATGGGTGGCACTTTCAGTACAACTTAATAAAATATACAGTACATATAGAGCAGAATATAATTATCATACATTATATTATACAAAACATATTATTCATCTTTAATACAAACTACAAAGTTATATAAAGCATCTAATACCTCTATATGTAAATATAAAAATATATATAAATATAAAGTCCAAATCCATGTGCTGCTGCTCCAATAATAATCCACTACCAAAAAGGATTGACAAAATAAAATCATACAAAATGTAAGGAGATAGATAGAGCCAGGGTCAGTACTGACAGAGTGTAAATTGTGCATGCAATGTTGTGATCAATAAAGCTTATCTGTATATTGTATTGAGGCTCATTAAAGCTCATCAGGGAAGAGCACATCAATATGCAAACTCAAAACAGTCTGGGCTGTGCAATAACGAGTATCAGGGTCCTGGGGTTGTATAAAGAACAGACGGTCACTAATAGTGCAGTATTTTCATACAAATTATTAGTGTGCCATATAAAGAATCAAATATACAATTAAAAAAGATTATCTGGGGGCATCACAGTGTAGATAGGAAGAAACTTTCATCGCGCGTTAGGGGGCTGGAAGTGGGCGTCCTAAGTCCGCACTTAAATCATGCTCAGAAACACCATAACAAAGAAATATACTGATTGCTAATTTTTTTAATTATCCTTTATTCAATTTTAAACATTTGAATTCTGATAAATTGGAATGTGTGCATCTACCTAAATTCCAGTTGTTGGTGACACATACTGGAATATATATCAAGCACTTGGAACATTTCTTGACAATTAGCTGCCCTGTATGTATAAATTTGCTCCTAACCTCTGCACATGTTGGGCCAAAACAGCAGTCCTGCAAAAATAACAACATGGGCCCTCATTCAGAGCCGTTCGCTATTTGCGTTCGTTCGTTCAAAAACAAGGGGTGGCTATTCAAATGATCCGTTCGCAAATTGCAGTCTGTTCACACCTCTAAGTCTGAACGAGCGAGCAAAACATACGCTCGTTTATTTGATAAAAACGCCCCCTGGCCGCACGCACCATACGTCATGTCCGCTATTTATTAGATTAATCGAGTACATCGTACAGCGTATGAACTGCTCGCTATTCTTGTGGTTGGTGTTTTCAACCGCTATTTTGCGAGCAGTTCTGAGTTAAAAAAAACCAAGTGACGTGGTCAATGACGCTGCTGTATTAATTATGCACTCCCTTAAAACGCCCGTTTTGACCTTTAAGCACGCCTGCGTTCGAATTCCACTCCCCCGTTTTCAAGCACCTTCCCCTGTTACCACCCACATACGCCTCATTCTGTCACTCAAAAAAGCAGGCACTCGCTATATAGCGTACAAACGATTTTTGGCCGCACTGACTGGTTCGCGCATGCGTACTAAAAACCGTACGCATGCGCAGATGTGCGAACATCGCTCGGAACGAGCGTACTGCCGCTAGCGAGCGGCTCTGAATGAGGGCCATAGATCCAAATGGTAATGCAGACTCAAGGTGCATACACACAATGATTTTCTGAACGATTATCGTTAACGATATCGTTTATCGTTCAATCGTTGAAAAAATCGTTCACTTTCTAAGTTAAAATGATGAACGATTATCATTCATGCGCGTTCACGTTTGTAGTTTGCAGTTCAGTCAGACTGACCAACTCAACAATTTTTATTAAGGGAATATGCAAAAATAGTTTGTAATTAAAAAAAATCGTTCATCACACTTTAAAAAATCTGACAGAAAATCGTACTGAAAATTGTTCTGAAAATCATTGGTAACAAAATCGTTGTGTGAGTATGCAGCTTCACTGATAACTCCAAAACCTCAACTACTGTACAACTCAAACAACAAACCTTCACTAAAGTGCACACATTTGGTGTCCCTGTAATAATGAATAGAAGCTGCAGAATAATACCCCTTTCAGACCGATGACCCGGGTAATCCACGGGTTCATCAATCCGTCAAATTTCCCGGGTCTCAGTTTCCGACCTGGGTGCATAGCAGAGTCGTGTTTGCATTCACACATAGCAAAAACCTGGGTCGATGCGAATTCACGTGCAAAAACCCGTTTTTTTGCACAATGTGTAACAAGAGTATCACTGTACATTTTGTGCATTATACTTTGTAAATGTAGGTAAGGGTAGAATTCTGGAAAAGATCAAAATTAAACACGTTTCCCCCTTTCCTTATATATAATAGTTGTTACTAAGGTCCAATTAAGTGACAGACTGCTGGCAGCAAAAGGGTTAAAACTTATGGCTTTTATAAGGGACTGTTGGCCTGATTCAGAGCTGAACGCTCTGACCAGAGCGCTTGCTCTGAATCAGGGCCCTCCTACCTTTTTTTGGAGCGTCCTCATGGACGCTCGCATAGCTGTGGGTTACCACCCACAGCTTATGCGAGCGTCCATGATGATGGTCGCGATGGTCTTGACCATCGCGACCATCGGGCTTGCGACGGAGACCCTGCGGTAGGGTCTCGCTGCCGCAAGCCCTGGAGTGATTTTGGTTCTATCAGAGCCAAAATCACTCCCACTGACATCACTAGTGATGTCAGTGGGGCCGGCTTCAGATGGTAGGCGTTCCCATTGGAACGCCTCCGTCTGGCAGGCACGCCCCCGGCGCGCCCACCAAAGGGGGCGTGCTGTCAATCAACATTGACAGCATGCCCCCTTTGGTGCGAGACCCGGAGAGATGGAGAGCCCGTCGCTCGCCGGGTCTCACGCATGCGCACGACGGAGCTCCCTCCGTCGTGCGCATGCGCAGTGGGGCAACATTGACCCGTTTGCGAGCGTCCTTTGAGAGCGAACGGGTCTGAATGACCCCCAGTGTCAGGGAATACATGACAGTGGCTGCAATCATAAGCAACCACAAGAGGACTTGGTTGAATGATACACAGCTCTCCCAGCACTCAGCATTCTGACTCCCAGCACTCAGCATTCTGACTCCCAGCACTCAGCATTCTGACTCCCAGCACTCAGCAATCTGACTCCCTGCACTCAGCAATCTGACTCTCTGCACTCAGCAATCTGACTCCCTGCATTCAGCAATCTGACTCCCTGCACTCAGCAATCTGACTCCCTGCATTCAGCAATCTGACTCCCAGCACTCAGCATTCTGACTCCCAGCACTCAGCAATCTGACTCCCAGCACTCAGCAATCTGACTCCCAGCACTCAGCATTCTGACTCCCAGCACTCAGCAATCTGACTCCCTGCACTCAGTAATCTGACTCTCTGCACTCAGCAATCTGACTCCCTGCATTCAGCATTCTGACTCCCTGCATTCAGCAATCTGACTCCCAGCACTCAGCAATCTGACTCCCAGCACTCAGCAATCTGACTCCCAGCACTCAGCATTCTGACTCCTTGCACTCAGCAATCTGACTCCTTGCATTCAGCAATCTGACTCCCTGCACTCAGCAATCTGACTCCCTGCATTCAGCAATCTGACTCCCAGCACTCAGCATTCTGACTCCCAGCACTCAGCAATCTGACTCCCAGCACTCAGCAATCTGACTCCCAGCACTCAGCATTCTGACTCCTTGCACTCAGCAATCTGACTCCTTGCACTCAGCAATCTGACTCCCTGCACTCAGCAATCTGACTCCTTGCACTCAGCAATCTGACTCCCTGCACTCAGCAATCTGACTCCCTGCATTCAGCAATCTGACTCCCAGCACTCAGCAATCTGACTCCCAGCACTCAGCAATCTGACTCCCAGCACTCAGCATTCTGACTCCTTGCACTCAGCAATCTGACTCCTTGCATTCAGCAATCTGACTCCCTGCACTCAGCAATCTGACTCCCTGCATTCAGCAATCTGACTCCCAGCACTCAGCATTCTGACTCCCAGCACTCAGCAATCTGACTCCCAGCACTCAGCAATCTGACTCCCAGCACTCAGCATTCTGACTCCTTGCACTCAGCAATCTGACTCCTTGCACTCAGCAATCTGACTCCCTGCACTCAGCAATCTGACTCCTTGCACTCAGCAATGACTCCCTGCACTCAGCAATCTGACTCCATAATCAGAATTCTGCTTGTGTGTACTCCTAGTCCCATGAAATCGCACAGTGCTGTGTTGAACATTTTTATCAACCTTATATAGTTTTGTAGTGTTATATGAGTATTAAGAGGATTTTTTTATGGCAATAGACCTTTCTTTTTCAGCATCTATCCTTTATCTATTCTATGCTTAAGTTTTACATTTATGAATAGTATACTTGAATATTGGGCCTGATTCAGAGCCGCTCGTAAGCGGCCGCTCGTTCGCTCCGAGCGATGTTCGCACAACTGCGCATGCGTATGGGTTGTAATACGCATGCGCGAACCAGTCATTGCGGTCGGAAATTGTGTGCTCGCAAAATAGCGAATGCCTGCTAATTTGAGTGACCGAATGAGGAGTTTGTGGGTGGTAACAGGGGAATGTGCTTGAAAACGGGGAGTGGAGATCCGAACGCAGGCGTGCCAAAAGGTCAATACGGGCGTTTTAAGGGTGTGCATAATTAACAAAGCAGCGTCATCGACCACGTCACTTGGTTGTCTTTTAGCCTGAACTGCTCGCATGATTACTTTAGGAAAATGCTACCACAAGCACTGCGAGCAGTTCATACGCCTTTCGATGTACTCGATTAATCTAATAAATAGCGGAGATGACGTAGGATGCGAGCGGCCAGGGGGCGTTTTTTTTAAAATAGCGAGCGCATGTTTCGTTCGCTCATTCAGACATAGAGGCGTCAACAGACCGCAAAGAGCGAGCGCTCTATTTAAATATCCGGCCCCTTTTTCAGAACGAGCGAGCACAAATAGCGTCCGGCTCTGAATCAGGCCCATTGTCCCTAAGTAATTATTGCATTTAGTAGTTAATGACTATGGAGTAAACATTCTGCAGCATTTATTGGTTCATCTTCCACTCATGTATTTGCTTTCTGCTGTTTTTCAAATATAATTTTATATTGAAATATTGGAGCACATTAATGGAAAACTCAATTCAAATGTCCCCTGTTGTTATTATTATTATTATTTCCTTTACGCCCACTAAAAACGGTGATTAAATTGTTGTACTTGGTAAGGTCTTTATTTCCCCCTTCCCTTGGCTTAGTCTGGGAAGGCCAATGCTCGCCGTGCTATTTTTGTATTTCAGACGTAGTTCATATATTTCACACTACGAGAGCTAACCACCCCTCCTTCCTTCTGTGTGTCTATAAGGATCAGCATAATCCTTGTTATCCTGATCTCTGTAACTAATCTGCATCCTCTAATCATCATCAAAATGCACTTGTAAAAGATCTCATGTATCAGGGACACAAGTGCAGAGTATCCCCAGGATCAGTCACAGTGCTTGTGCTCCACAAATCACAAATAAGCCCAGTCTGATGTTGACAGCTTTCGAAAATGTCTAGGTTAAGACACACAGCCTACGCGTAAATGATGTCTAAAGCTATAGTAATAACAATTACACAGCGGAGTATTTCAATATGTCCAGTGCTGTTCAGTAGAGCTTTATGGAGCTCTGCTGAAGCAGACTGGACAAATAGTTTCCCCAGAGCTGGTCTATCTTCCTGGCTCCAGATAATGGGAATTTTATTTGCTAATAAGAGAGGCCAGTTATAGTAATTGGGTTGTCCAAAAGGAAAAATTATAATTAATTGGAGAAACTTAACTTTTGTGAAAAGTAAATTTTGGTCCGTTACTGTCAATGTTCCTTATTTAGTTTTATTGACCCTACAGTAATGTGGTGGCACTGCCAGTGTTTCCTCTGGCCCATCTCAGCAGATCACAATGAAGCTTAAACTTAAACTAATATTTGGGGCATGCTCGCTGCATGTGCATGCCTCTGACCAGTTACATTGAATTATCTGTTACTACCGAGATCAAGGTATCCGTGTGGGAATTTAATAAATAGGTAAAAACCATACATCCAGTGAAAAGTCCCTTTTTCTTAGGAATAGGGATTTGAGCCTTTGATAAATAGACGCCTAATTCTGTTTTGTGACAGCTGCACTGCTCATTTGTTTGTACTCCAATGCGATAAGTTACAAAACGTAGGTTTGTGCTTCTGGTTCGGATGGATGGAAACCTCACTGGGAAGGGACATTGGAGTTTATAACGCAAGTCTGCCCTGATGAAAAGAGAGGCGCTGCTTGGAACGTTATGTAGTATTTAGCACCTAATTTATTGCAAAATAAAAATATAAAAAAAGAATCATTAAAATTATTATCATTTCAATTTCTATGTATTGTCCGTTGATTCCGTTATCTTTTTGTGTGTTTTTATTCTGATAACAAGCTTATGAAATGCTTGTAGTAAAAAGGTGATGATATAATACCATGCCTGCAATTATATTTCATTCATTTATGTAAACAGATATTTTGTTCTGAGTAAGCGGGACTCTACACTGCTACAACTACCACCATATTATGCAATAACTCTGTTTACTGGTAGAGATAGGACAGCAAAGTGTGTTAACCAAAGGAAACAGGCCCAGCGGGGATGATGCGTTACGTGTGCCTGATGGGAGGTGTTTGTGGTCTCGTGTTCGGGTGATGAGGGGCTCCAAGAATTCAAAAGTCAGCAAAATAAAATCACATTTATCTCCGTTTTAAAATAACCATAAAAGAAGCTAATTTTAATAGAGGGTTTAGAAGTCATGGGTCCGTACTCACCGGTAGTTTAGCATTTATTCATTGTGCATTACCCGAGGGTTGCGTCTAACAGAAGGTGAGTGCAGCTTGAAAACTTGTAAAAACCACAATCACTTGATTACTATAGCAAATGCAGGTAAAATATGGAGGCTTTAAAGAGAACCGGTCATTTGAGTGTTTTTTCATCAGAGGATTTGTTTGTATTTATTTTTTTATTTAGATTTTTCTGTAACATAGGGATCTATTCATCATCACTTAATTTTTACAAAAGCAGGGGAAAATTAAAAATTTCAACTGCAATTGTAGAAATTAAGTTATTGGGCCAGTCATCAAGAGGTCACAGATATCTCCTGCTTACCTTCCTCTCGTGGAATGGCCCGCTGTCCTCATACACTACTATGGGGGAAGAATTCATCAAGCTCCAAAAATACAATATTTTTGGAGCTTGAGTGCGGGAGTCTCGGGTTTGCGAAGAGGGATCCTTTTGGATCCCTCTACCCCATCCGGCTCCATCCGATGGACGTCAGGGCTCTTGTGCATATGCATGACCTGTAGCTTACGCATGCACACTAGTGTCACTGCTCCGAAAGGAGCTGTCAAGCCGCTTGCAGAGAGAGCAGATTTTCGCATCAGCTATCTTCGCATCAGTGCAAGGATGAATTGCTCCGGCACTCTAGGGGCAAGTTAGAATGTTAATTATTGGAGTCCGTTCGAACCCAGATAATTAACATCTTGAATAGACCCCTTAAAGAATTAGAAATATTCTCCCAGCGTCTTCCAGTCTCCCATGACAGTGCCAATATACTGTACAATAATGCAGTGGTTCTCAAACTCGGTTCTCAGGACCCCACACAGGTCACGTTTTCCAGGTCACCAGCAGGTGCACAGCTGTCATCATTACCAGGGCAGGCTCTAGGGGTGTTCGACCAGTGCTGTCGAACATGCACCCATAGAGGGCGCACCCCTCCTCAACATCCCGATTTCAGAAGGACAGTACTGTCCCGCTGTTCCACCCGTGGGCCGAAGTGGCCCGCGGGTGGTCAAATCGGGAGGTTGGGGACCCCACCGCCGCTGCTGTGCGGCGGTGCCGTACCCCAGAGTCTGAATGGATGCTACGCGCATGCTCGCGGCGTCCATTCAGTGACGGGAGAGGGCTGAGAGAAGCCCAGCTAGTGAGGCTCCCCCCAACCTGATGTTATTTGGAGGCGTGCCATGCGGGTACGCCTCCAAATAACATCACACAGGGGCGTGGCCTATGGTAATTAGGCCCATCCCCATTTTTGGTCACGCGCAATGTTGGGGCGCACTGTACAGAGCCAGCACAGGGTGCTCCGGCCCTGGTCATTACTCACTGACACATTTTAAAAGATCCACAGGTGGAGCTAATTGTTTCACTTGTGATTCTGTGAGGAGACCTGGAAAACATGCACTGTTTGGGGTCCTGAGGACAGAGTTTGAGAACCTGTGCAAAAATGAACATTTCTATGCTGAAGTTTAAATAGTATTTTGTTTCAGTGGTCCTGGCACACATTGCAGCTGTATTTTGTTGTGTTCCCACATTTGCAGAAAACAAATGTTGCATTGGATTACAGTGTAGTTGCACAGCTTCCTCCGCCTGCATTCTTAAACTCAAAATTAGTGTGTACACGTTCCATCTGCTGTTATCTCCTTGTGTCGGTTAAATGGCAACAGGTTTGTGGTGTATTTGTTTGGTTCGCAAATTGTTTCAATCCGGCAGAAATTAAAGAATCATATTTGGTATGATACATGGAAGCATAACACGGTGTAGAGTAGTGACTTGTTTTGTGTTTCATAGGCTGTCAGAAAGAGAATATTCCCAGTTCAGGTTATAGCTGACAAAGCACATATATTGGTAATTGTGAAGGGTTCTTCAAAGATGAGAAGGGAGGCGATTAATTAGAGGAAAACAGAGAGGCTGAGTTGTACCTGCAGAGAAAACAGACATTTAACCCTTACATCATAGGGCTCTGCAGACATTATATTCCAGTGATTCTTATCCCTGTACCCCCCTGTATTCCCCCCAGGGGTGCCGAGAGGGGGGGGGAGCGGGTACAAAATTCCCAGGCCTAGGCTTGCTGGAGGGGCCTGGCGGGGGCCCGAGTCCTGCCCCCCACCTCCCTTCTACATCACAGCAGCCCAGCACATGCTGCTGTGTGCTGGGCTGCAGTGGGAGACTGCTCGCAGCTGCTAAGCTGCAGCTGGAGCAGTGTCCTATGCCTATGGGGGGAGCGAACATGCTGATTGCACGCCCCATTGGCTGTACACCGGGCTGAGGAACTCACAGCACCCCACTCCCAGCGCGCGTGCTGCTTTAATGTTTTTTTTATTTCTGTTTTTTTCCCCTAAGGGGGCGTGGCAACGCCGCCTGCAATTAGGCCACACCCCCTGTCACCCGGGCTCTTGGCAGCCCTGACACCCCCACCCACAGCACAGCATGTTTTCTAGCTCCTAACTATAGACCTAATTCCGACCTGCCCGCAAAGGCGATTACTCACGCAGATCAAGCGATTGTTTGCCATCGCGCAGGCGTATAAGCTGCGCTGGGCTTGCACAGCAATCGTTTGGTGACTACATATGCACAAAGGAATCCATTGCAGAGTGAGTGACAGGTTGTCAGCATTTGGGGGTGTTGACGGGGGGGGTAGTCTGAAAAACGCAGGAGTGTCTGTCCGTTGGAACTCCATTTCATGGGCATGCATAAATTAGCCACTGCGATTGCATCCGCAGCGCTGCGTGTCAGAAGAGCTCTCAAGGCTGAGGAAGGTCAGACCTGCCACAAGGGCAAGATGGCTGCTCGATGTCCGTCGGTGTTACCGATATTTACGCACGTAAGCAACGTCATACGCATATGAGAAGGCAACAGTGGGCATCCTTATGCTGGGGTAAGCTTTGCAACCATTAGAATATTTTCACAGCTGCGATGTGTACAAAATCGTAGCTGCGATCACATTAGCGTGCGTCTCTGAATCAGGCCCTGTGACCACAGTTCTGTTAATTCAGTTGCTATCCTCCTACTTCAATAAAGTCTGAGAGGATGTTTCTGAATGTTCTTTCAGAAATGGCAGCTTTAGCTGGCAGCAGGCTGTTTGTTGTGACAGCATCTGGATCCAGGGCAGCGCCGTGAATAATTAAAAAAAATTCCAAGGCACCAGATTAATGCAAAATGTTTATTGGAATCACTGTTTAAACCAATGAGAAAGTGTAACTTCCCCATATTAGTTACTGCAGAAAATCTGTCTTCAGCCAGGGATGAGCAGATCCTGGAGTTAAGAATCAATTTTAAAGAAAAATAAATAAATAAATAAATGGTAACATAAATAAATAAAGGATCCCATTCTGCTCCACAGTTCAACATGAACATTTTTCATGACACTGAAAAATTTTATATGGGTCCTGATTGGTCCTCCTGCATAATCTTCTGACACCTCTAATGGAGCATACACACGGTCAGATTTGTCAGACTTGTCAGATTTGTCAGATGAACGATTGAACGATTAAACGATTTGAACGATTTTACCAAAGTTTTGAACGATTTGAACGATTGAACGATTTTTGACTGCATTAAAATGAATGGAATCGTTCAAGTCTGACTGCAAACACATCAGATGTCAGAAATCGTTATCTGACCATCGGGAACGCGCATCGTTGATCGTCCATCGTTCAGGCATGTCAGATATGAACGATTTTCCTTCAGATATGAACGACTGAACGATTTTTAAATCGTTATCGTTCATATCTGAAGGAAAAATCTGACCGTGTGTATGCACCATTACCCTCCCCACATCATCTACTGTGTCTCATAGACCCCGGTTTTCAGAAGGCAATTTGGGTAGGGCAAGTGAGCAGAAAGAAAAATGCTGTAGAAATCACAAAATGAATACAATGTATATACTAAGTGCAGGGTTGGATTGGGAACTTCAAGTGGCCCTGGAAAAAAATCTGAGAGTGGCCTCATTCAAATTTAAACTGTAGGTGCCCCAAAACAAATATAAGTTGTGCTAGCAAACAGCCAACTTGACAGCCATACAATACAGAGAGCATCTTTGTGCCTGCCATACAGCACAAACAGCATCCCAGCCAAGGGAGTAGCTATAGTAGGTGCAGAGAGTGCAGCTGCTACTGGGCATAGGCAGCCTCTAAGGACCGACCCTCTCCCTGCACTGTTACATCCAGTCCACATGGGCCTATTGGGTGCTGCTGCAGAGGCGTGACTACAGATGTGGGGAATGGGGGGGCAAGTGCTTGTGGGTCTGGTCTACACATGAGGTGTGGCTGGTACCATCATGGGTGTGGCTATCTCCATGGAGGGCATAGCTGGCGCCAGCCTTCAACCATATTTTAGTGGAGCTATAACAAGAAAAAGTTTGGTTTTTTTTGTGAAAGGGTGAGAACTGCATGGTCTGTCTTTCCTTGAGTGCAAGAATAGTTTAGATTAATTAAAAAAAAAAAAAAAATTTGTTCACTGATTATTGCCATATTTCTATAAGTGTTCATCCCACAACCTAGTCACTGCAGTAAATTAATACAACCTGCCTCTTTAGCTATTGCTTTTTTTTATACTAAATAGCTGCAGTGGCAATACTGGATAAGGGCACTAAGTGTTAACAGCTGGTTTGGACTCTCAGGTCTACTTTTTATTACAAATAAAATAAAAATACAAATAAAGTTTAAAATAAAAAAATATTTTCCCAGATCTCACACACTGGAATTTATATATTTACAAACACACACAAAAACATACATATACATATGTTATTTATAAAATGTAGGGGCGGTTGGGGATATTTATATGTATGTCTATACATACAGTCAGGTCCATAAATATTGGGACATTGACAGAATTTTTAGATTTTGGCCTCTATTCACCACCACAATGGCTTTGAAATTAAACAAACAAGATGTGCTTTAACTGCAGA
This sequence comes from Taudactylus pleione, assembly GCA_031769625.1. Taxonomy (NCBI): domain Eukaryota; kingdom Metazoa; phylum Chordata; class Amphibia; order Anura; family Myobatrachidae; genus Taudactylus; species Taudactylus pleione. The sequence continues at coordinate 25,030,757 of JAUIMM010000018.1, forward strand.
CTTTCAGATTTAATTTTGAGGGTAATTACATCCAAATCGGGTGAACGGTGTAGGAATTACAACAGTTTCAATATGTGCCTCCCACTTTTTAAGGGGCCAAAAGTAATGGGACTATCAACTCAAAAGCTATTTCATGGACAGGTGTGGGCTATTCCCTCGTTATTTCATTATCAATTAAGCAGGTAAAAGGTCTGGAGTTGATTCTAAGTGTGAGATTTGCATTTGGAATCAGTTGCTGTCGACTCTCAATATGAGATCCACAGAGCTGTCACTATCAGTGAAGCAAGCCATCATTAGGCTGAAAAATCAAAACAAACCCATCAGAGAGATAGCAAAAACATTAGGTGTGGCCAAATCAACTGTTTGGAACATTCTTATAAAGAAAGAATGCACCGGAGAGCTCAGCAACATCAAAAGACCTGGAAGACCACAGAAAACAATTGTGGTGGATGACAGAAGAATTATTTCCCTGGTGAAGAAAAACCTCTTCACAACAGTTGTCCAAATCAAGAACACTCTCCCGGAGGTAGATGTATATGTGTCAAAGTCAACAATCAAGAGAAGACTTCACAAGAGTGAATATAGAATATCCACAAAAACAGATAGACCAGATTAGAGTTTGCCAAACATCATCTAAAAAAGCCATTACAGTTCTGGAACTACATCCTATGGACAGATGAGACAAAGATCAACTTGTACCAGAGTGATGGGAAGAGAAGAGAAGGAAAGGAACTGCTCATGATCCAAAACATACCACCTCATCAGTGAAGCATGGTGGTAGTAGTGTCATGGTGTGGGTATGTATGGCTGCCAATGGAACTGGTTCCCTTGTATTTATTGATGATGTGACTGCTGACAAAAGCAGCAGAATGAATTCTTAAGTGTTTCGGGCAATATTATATGCTCATATTCAGTCAAATGCTTCAGAACTCATTGGACGGCGCTTCACAGTGCAGATGGACAATGACCCGAAGCATACTGCAAAAGCAACCAAAGAGTTTTTTAAGGCTAAAAAGTGGAATGTTATGCAATGGCCAAGTCAATCCCCTGACCTGAATCCGATTGAGCATGCATTTTACTTGATGAAGACAAAACTGAAGGGAAAATGCCCCAAGAACAAGCAGGAACTGAAGACATTTGCAGTAGAGGCCTGGCAGAGCATCACCAGGGATGAAACCCAGCATCTGGTGATGTCTATGCGTTCCAGACTTCAGGCTGTAATTGCCTGCAAAGGATTTGCAACAAAGTATTAAAAAGTGAAAGTTAGATTTAGGATTGTTTAGTTTGTCCCATTACTTTTGGCCCCTTAAAAAGTGGGAGGCAAATATAGAAACCGTTGTAATTCCTACACCGTTCACCTGATTTGGATGTAATTACCCTCAAATTAAATCTGAAAGTCTGCAGTTAAATCACATCTTGTTTGTTTCATTTCAAAGCCATTGTGGTGGTGAATAGAGGCCAAAATATGAAAATTCTGTCAATGTCCCAATATTTATGGACCTGACTGTACATAAGCTAGGCTTTCTGTCAACCGGGGCGACCACCAGAAAATGCATGGGACATCACAACCACACTGTGATTTCTGGAGTTGGATAAATTAGACAACAAGCTGCTTGCATATCTATAACTACAAAATATATCTGTATATATATATATATATATTATAGACAAAGAAAAGAAGCAGCAAAATGAGACTTGATGAGAACTTATCTTAAATATAGGCTCAGCAAGCTTGAGAGCACACTCAATACAGGTTGCACGATAGAAAATCATCTGTAAGAGATGGTCTCATCATACCTCACCCATCTCTTACCTCTCCTTATGTTCTGCTCCCCACTGATGGTAAGCTAACCTCGTTACTGCCAAATTGTTGTCACCAGCTCTGAGGATGAAACAGAGCGCGGAGCTTAGCACGACCAGGAGGTGGGGCTTCAGCTTACATTGGGCGGAGCTTTGCACTGTATGGGGCGGAATTTTGGGCGGACCCCGGCAGGGGGGGGATGGGTTGTGACAGGGCTATTCAGATCGAATGCCCGGGGAACTTGAAGTGATCTGCGGGGCATTGAAATGCTTATGGTGACAGGAGAAAAGTTTTTATTTTTATGTCTCCTGTCTGTACTGCACAGGATCCTGTGAGCCTGTTTGCATGGGGGGTTTGGAGCTGCAGCTCCACCTGCCCCATTTTTAATCCAGCCCTGGTTACACCGCTATCTCCTGAGTCCCAGTTTTTCTATTCTCACCAGGGCATCTGGGCCCAGAGCTGATCCAAGCTACAGCCATCTCTAGCTGCTGCCTGCATGCATTGTGATGTCACAATGCAAGTCACAGCCCTATATAAAGGATGCCCAGCTACTGGCAGACATTTTATGGTGACAGTTTGTCCTACATTGATACTCTCTGTGTAGAGCCTGCTTTATTTAGGTGACTTTGGATAACAACTACTGATAAGGACTTTGGGTTTTATTTTCCAGTAAGGTCCAGAAAAAGAATCTGAATAACATCTTCAGGTAATGACTATATAACAAATTTCGGTCTGTCAATCTTACCCCTTCAGACATCTCCCTCTATTTTTTCTGCATTTTGTAAGTTAGAAACAATGGATAAAGCAAATTATTTATCTAATATGACACTGCATGACTTAAGATGTATACACACTTGTTCAATCCTCTGAGGATCCAACTCCAGACCAGACTGTTGACACAATCCTACTGGAGACCTTGTTGCAGATTCAACACCCAGTATATGCACCTGTCCAATTCTGGAGCAGATCTCAGACAGTAGGTGCAGAGAATGGAGCTGCCATGGGGCCCAGGCTGCCTCTGAGTGTTGCTGCAGGGCATCTGCCATCACTGACCCAACTATTACTGCCTCCATCTCTCCTCACATAGGGCTCTATTTATCAACATTATTTTTACTAAAATAATGTGAAAAAGGGTGTTTTCACACCCTTTTCACATTATTTTAATATCACCTATAGTTATTACAGGGCAATTGGAGTAGAATTCGTAAAATTCTACTCCAACCCCTAAGTATCACTTATTTTTAGTAAAGCAGATCGCATTTCCCATAATTGTACTGGGAAATGTGATCCGACCAATGTTACTAAAAATAAAATGTGAAAAAATACCGGGGGAAGCCCTGTGATAATAACGCCACCTGGAGGTGGCATTATCCAGGGTCTCCCCCGGTTACCGGACTTCTGCCCTGCCCTGACGGGGAGAGCAGAGCCGGGAGTCGGTCCCAGTAATCAGCTGTGTGGTCTAAACAGACCGCAAGCTGATTACTGTTAAAAAAAGAAAAAAAAATAGTAAAAAAAATTCACTTACCTGACTCCAGGGACCGGTGATCGGGGCCTCCGGTGATGACTCCCCTCCGGTCAGCTGGTCTCCCATAGTACACTGCTGCCCGGTCATCAGGTGATCGGGCCCCAGTGCAGTATGGGAGATCACCTGACCGGAGGAATGGAGAACATCACCGGAGGCCCGGAGCATGCAGGTAAGTGCTATTAAGGGAGGGGTGGGGGTCGCGGGGGGGGTCCGTGATTGCGGGGGCGGGGCTTGGCACCAGGGGGCAGGGCTTAACACTGGGGGGGTAGCAGTGGCGATCGGTCGGCACATGCGCATGGCACTTTATCACAGTATTTTTTGCGAAAATACCGTGATAAGGCTCCGAAGGGGATTTGCAGGGACAGAGCTTTGTCGCAAGCTCTGTCCCTGTAAGGGATTTGTAGTAAATCCCTGTGATATTGCCTGAATTCGCAATGCGAATTCACTCGGTAATATCACACTACAATCTGCATTCAATATGTGGATTGTAGTAAATAGAGCCCTAAGGTCTCTATTTATTAACATTATTTTGACTAAAATAAAGTGAAAACAGGTGTTTTCACACGTTTTTCACATTATTTTAGTTTCACCTAAAGTTACTACAGGGCAATTGGAGTAGAATTCGTAAAATTCTACTCCAACCCCTAATTATCACTTATTTTTAGTAATCAGATCGCATTTCCCATAATTGTACTGGGAAATGTGATCCGACCAAAGCTACTAAAAATAAAATGTGAAAAAATACCGGGGAAAGCCCTGTGATAATAACGCCTGGAGGTGGCGTTATCCAGGGTCTCCCCTGGTTACTGGACTCCCGGGGGAGAGCCCGGAGCCGGCAGTAAAAAAAAAAAAAAAAAGTAAAAAATTTTTTTTTACCTGAATCCAGGGACCGGAGATCGGGGTTCCGGTGATGTCTTCCCTCCGGTCAGCTGGTCTCCCATGCTGCACTGCGGCCCGGTCGTCACCTGACAGAGGAACAGAGGACACCACCGGAGGCCCGATAACTGCAGGTAAGTGTAAGTAAGAGAGAGGGGGGTCGCAGGGTTCCGCGATCGCGTGGGGCAGGGCTTGGCGACGGGGGGGTAGCAGCGGCAGCCGGTAGGGGCTTGCGTGGGGCACTTGCCACGGTATGTTTTGCGAAAATACCATGATAAGTGCGCGGAGGGGATTCGCAGGGACAGAGCTTTATTGCAAGCTCTGTCCCTGCCAGGGATTTGTAGTAAATCCCTGTGATATTGCCTGAATTCGCAATGCGAATTCAGACGGTAATATCACACTACAATCTGCATTACAAATGCGGATTGTAGTAAGTAGAGCCCTTACTGATTTGTTAGTGAATCATACCCTTCTTGTATACTATGTTATATCATAAACATTTAGTATTAGGGAGACTATATAATTTTTTTTATATATTTTTTTTTCTTTTATAATTTTTACTATATGCTAATTACCATTTATTTAATCCAGCATGTCAGCTAAGTAGGCAGATATTAGATTATTTTAATCAAAATGGATAAACTGCTAAATAATTTGCAAAGGGGGGCCCCTTTGGAAATTTTGCTATGGGGTCCCCATAGGTCTTGCTAAGCCCCTTCTCCCAGTGATCATCATACAGTAGATGCATCTCAGTCACCACCACAAGTATAGAGACCAGCTTGGTTACCAACATAAAGTACAGAGATTATTACAGAGACTGCCCATAGTTGCCGACATTCAGCTCCCTGAATGCCTGCACACAGCGGGGGGCGTGGCCGGGCACTGACTACTCATGGGGGCCCGATGACGCGATTCATGCTAAATCGCGTCATCGTGGCTCCGCCCCCTGCTTCACAATGCCTTTATTTTTGGCATTGTGAAGAGGAGGCGGGGCCACGATGACGCGATCGTGCGGACACGCCCCTTGCCCCGCCCTCTCTTAACAATGCCGAAAATAATAATAATAAAATTTAGCACGAATCGCGTCATTGGGGGGGTTTCTAGCTGTAGTCGGGGGGTCAGGCAGCAGCCGGGAGGCTTGCCTGCATTTCCAGAGGATCGGGAGCGGCACCCGATATTCGGGAGGCTCCTGACCAAATCGGGAGGGTAGGCAAGCCTGGGACTGCCACACATTAAATTGAGCATCCTAGTGACAATACAGCAGAAACAGCATCCTAGTTTACCACCATACAGCAAAGACTGTGGACCTCATTCAGAGTCGGTCGAAGCGGGCGTACGGTCGTACGGGAAAAGGGGCCGGATATGCAAATGATTCCCTCGCAAGTTGCGGCCCTAAGTTTGAATCGGTAGATGGCCGACCAAGGGGAGGAAGCAGTCGGAATTCAAAAAAATACGCCCCCTTCTCGTACGCATTGCACGTCATCTCCGGGCATATAAGGATTAATTGAGACCATCGGAACTGGTCGTAGAGCTTAAGGTTGACCATACCCTCTCTTAAGCTCTACGATCATGTCAGTGTAAAAACCTCCCATGTCACATGTGCCATGACGCTACTTTGTTAATTATGCACTCCCATAAACCATATGCACTCCCATAAAACGCTGTTCGCATAATAAGGCACGCCTGCGTTCAGATCTCCACTCCCCTGTTTTCAAGCACCTTCCCCTGTTACCACCCACAAACGCCTCCATCTGTCACTCAAACTACCGACCTGGCTGTGTTCAAGGAGAGAGAAATTTCTGATCGTAGCGGCTAGTTTGCGCACGCGCATTGCAAACTTTACGCATGCGCAGTATAGCGAACATCGGTGGCGTACGATCGTGCGGCCGCTTCGACCGACTCTGAATGAGGTCCTGTATCCCATGATCATCATACAGCGCTGACAGCATCCCAGTCAGTGGCAAACGCAGGATTTCTAGAGGGGGGTTTCCAAATACTTGATTTTAGAGTGAGTGTGGCCAGTCCATGAAGAGGACATAATTAGCACTTATCCAGCTTTAAAATGTGTCAAACAAAGGGAATTGTGTGTCATAATTCCAGCATATACAGGACCAGTGATCACAGTAAGCCATTAGATGCGTCAGTAGGCCATCCTGTCTGAGCTGAATGTTTTTATTTTAGATGTGGGCACCATTCCAGGGCATAGGAGCAAGTCCGGGAGTCTGGGGGAGCAGCAGAAGAACCTTGCACTGCCCTGGACACATATTTAAATATTGGGCTCTATAGCAATGCATCCCTAACAGTGCATGTTTTCCAAATCCCCTAATTGGTACACAGGCTATTTATTACTGGCTGATACATGTTAAAAGATCCACAGGTGGTGCTATTTATTTCATTTATGATACTGAGAATAACATGCAGCGCTAGTAAAATTCCATTATATTACTATTTCTATTGTGGTCATGGTGTGGGCTGGGGAGGGGGGTTTCCAGGCAGATGGAAACCCCCCCTGCATTTGCCTATGCCAGTGACTGCCATAATGTACAGGCAGCATTCTATTGAATGGTATACACTACATTGAGTATCAAGGTGATGTCATACAGTGCATCACAATGTACATAGCACCCCAGACTTGTAGCTTGATCACGTCTGGATGGCAAGCTCATGGAACAGCAGTCTGGCCTTAGCCCGTGTCCAACAAACTGTGTGGAGACCAGCATCGTAGATCACCATGCTTGCGTGTCTGTGGACTTGGACGCTTGTTGCCCAATTCCTGTTACATGTTTGACAAAACAAATTATATACATCTACCAGTGCAAACTACGAACCAATCCGCCCTGCTGTTTAGGTGCGTATAGTTATTCTAGTCTGCATCAGTATTTTAAGTAATTGTTTCCTATAGTTTAGTAAAATAAGCCAGTATTTTAGTTTAAGTTATTATATAGTAGTTAGAGTTAGTAATCTGCAGACTAGACTACGAGAATGCCAAATGAAGTATCCCTGAGTTAGTTTAATCCATTGTAGTTTAATTGCTGGCAATCTAAATAACGTGTGTTTATGTTAGTTTGATCAAGGGATCTTCATATGTGCACTGTGTATTTGGACGATTATGTAATATTTCTCTCACCCCATTTATGAGAGAGGAGGAGTCAATTAAATGTTGAGGAGGTATAGGTCTTGTTGGCTGGGACCCACTTTGTTAATCCCCAGAGGTGAATCCTCTAGCTGGTTGGTAACCGAGTAGACAGGACTTTTCTCTCTGTTAGGGAGTTTTCCCGTTGCTGGACTTGGGGTGTTTGTTCTCCTCCTGTCAACAAGGCCAGATTAACAATGGGGTGGACGGAGCTACAGCTCCAGGCCTCCTCATAAAAATAGACCCATCATCATGGCAGCATAATGATGACCAGCTGCATCAAATAGTCAGCCATAAATCTTAACTATTAAAATGGTATTTCTATTTTTATCACAAAATTCTGCAACTTTTCTATTTTTATGTATTTTGGGAGACAGTGGGGCTGAGAGTGTAGGGGGGCTGAGAGTGTCTTCCCTTCTCAGTGGCGTAAGTTCATCGCACACGCCCAGAGGCAAGTTCTAATTTGGTGGCCCCCCCGTCGCAGCCGCTAACACTGTAATGTAGCAATTCGCATGCAGACAGGCTATAGATAGATGAAGGCAGCAGCTGATGGTCTGACATGGAGCTCTCCACTAGTGTATGTTGGCTTTTCAGGTGCCTGGAAGGGGTGCCATGTATTGGGCGGCCGTGATGGAACACTCTGGGTGCATAGTTACAGCCCTAAGTGGGGTGAGTATGTTGTGGGCAATGGAGGAGGTCCCCTTCAGAGCTGGAGCCCGGTGGCAGGCGCCTCCATTGTCGCCCATAGTTCTGCCCCTGTCCCTTCTCAATATAAGCCATTGAACATTTACAGCCCCATGCCCCTGTAGCCCTTAATGCAGACTTGCCTGTCAGCCATGATTAGGAGTAGCATGGCTGTTTCGGAAGCTTAGTCTTCAAAGGGGATGGGCAAGTGGTGGAACTTCAGCTGGTGTGCCCGGAGGGGCAGAGATATTTACACAGTACACAGTAAGTGCAGACTGTGTTATGCAGCCTTTTTGAATGGCTACACACAGGGGATTTACATTACTGGGCAGCATAAAAATATTTACAATATATACAAATAAAAACACAACCAGTAAACTGGGAATTTCTGGTGATGCTATGGCCAATCTACCCATTCCCTGACTAGGAGTATAGGCTAAGACGTTGTTTTAAAAACTGTCAGCAACCACTATGCACTTAGGCCAGGCCCCATCATTTTATTTATGGCACCCCTAGACCAAGGAGGAGATTGTTAGCTATTCCATCGAAAAGTTGCATGCTAATGGGTTAACAGGCAGCAGAACCTTGCTTGGTTTCCGTACTATAATAACCTGCTGTATGTGCAGACGAAACCTTGCGCTTAACGGAATCTCCCCCAAAAAGTTTCCTATTGAGATACAGAGCAAAAATGTTTAAAATCCAAAAATCAAACTCACTACAATCCTTAAGTTCAAGCATGTGGTGTTGGACACAGTAACATTTCAGTTTGTCTGCGCTTCTTCTGTTCGGCACCTACCAGCCCTCGTTTTGTCTATCACATGTAGTAGAAAAGGAGGAAAGAAAGGCTTATGAAGAGGACTGAAATGTAAGATGAGTGGGTATAAGTGTAATGGAAGTGGACAGTGGGGTGTGCATACTTCCCACGTTTGGATAGTGAAAGTGGTATTCAGGACTGCATCACGCCTTCTTTGCTTGGCATATTGATGACATTTTCATGATCCCATTCCCGATCACGCAGGACAGCACTCGAAAAGCTGAACTATCCCGCCAAAATCAGGATGGTTGGGAGGTATGGATTGTGGGAACAGATGGGATAGGGGAATGGATGAGATAGGAGGACAATGGGGAACCATACACACAAAGGAGGGGACATAGAGGCACACATGGAGAGGCAGGTTGAAGTCAGAGAGATAACAAAAATATGGTCACATGCAGAGAAGGTGAGCTGAGACATAGATAGATAACAGGACTGTGGGCCTCATTCAGACCCGCTCACAAGCACTGAGCGCCCGCAAGCGGGTCGATGTTGAGGCACTGCGCGTCCGCAAGCCCCGGAGTGAGAGAGAAATTCTGTCACTCCGGGGCTCACTACAAAAGGGACGGCTGTTGATGGTGATCGACAGCTCGCACCGTTTTGTAGACGGGGTGGGGGTGGCTGGCCAAACGGAGGCATTCCCGAAGGAACGCCTGCCGTTTGGGGGCGGCCCCACTGACATCACTCGTGATGTCAGTGGTGAGCTTCTGGCTCTATTAGAGCCGAAAGCTCACTGGGGCTTGCGGCAGACGAGACCCTACCACAAGGATCTCGTTGCAAGCCCCGATGGTAGCGATGGTCTTGATGGCATTTTGCGAGCAGCTCTGAATGAGGTCCTGTGAGTGCTGGTGTGTATTTCACTTCTGTGATGTAGGGGCCATTTTTTTGTTTTATTTACACTGCAAAGGTCTGTACTCACAATTATCACCATTAGAGCAAATCTTTTCACCTGGGGTTGAGCACCTACAAGAGATACACCTGCTGGCAGGCTTACCTGCAGATCTTACATCTCTAAATTGTATTGTAATTACATCTACATGCCCTTACCTTACCCAGTCTATGGGCAGTATTCTATTGTTGGCGCCATCACCTATCCCCTCTTCGCCCCCGACGGAGCTATCCAATTGTTGCTCCTGTAGGGCCCGAACAGCTGCCAGCGTCCGCATTTCAGCCCGCACCCCCCGGGGGTGGCGAACTGAAATGCACGAACAGTGACCATGCCCAGCACTTTGGTCGGGTTTAGCCGTTTTAAGTGGCTAAACCCAACCTTTTTGGGCGCGATAATCGGAATCGATTGAATATCGCCCAGTGATCTCCCGTCACATTAAATGGGAGATTGGGCGCAATAAGACAAGTGAATACCGCCCTATGCTTGCTTGCCTGCCTCTTCCCTCCCCTGTTCCATCTATGTGTCACGCCTGAGAGTTGGTTTGGGCTGGAACAGGCGTGGGAGGCTGAAGCGGAGATATGAGAGGCGTGAATGAACTTAGGTGGCTTGAGCAAGGACTTCCTCATGTATTGATGTGAGGAGGTAGAGATACAGCAGTGGATGATGGGCCCGAAGGCGAGGACAGGAATAGAATGTCTTTATTGAGCAGCAGGTTGGAATGGGACTGGATATATAATACTAAAGGAATAGGCAGAATCGGATTGGGACAGATGATGCTGGATTGAGAGCTGGATCGGTTTGAGATGTTGATGAATTGAAGAACTTGATTGTTTTTAATCCGATGTTTATGAATTGATGAACTTAATCAGTTTAGAACCGATGTTGATGAATTGAAGAACATAATTGATATGAGTCCAATGTTGATGAACTTGATCGGTTGGGACCGATGTTGATGAATTGAAGAACTTAATTGATGAGTCCAATGTTGATGAATTGATGAACTTGATCGGTTGGGACCGATGTTGATGAATTGATAAATTTAATTGGTTGGGACCGATGTTGATGAATTGAAGAACTTAATTGATATGAGTCCGATGTTCGAGGCATCGGATGGGACCGATGGTTGGAGGTATCAGCTGGAACTGATGGAGGCTGTAAGAACAAGTCTCAGTGGTAAACCAGACTGGTGTGCAAGATGGTACAGGAGACTTGTTTATTAGATTTAGGAACTGGATATAATGTACTGGGGTCCTGATTCAGACCCGCTCGCGAGCGCAGAGCGCTCGCAAGAGGGTCGATGTTGGCCCAGTGCGCATGCACACGACGGACCCGGTTCCATCGTGCGAATGCGCGAGACCCGGATAGCGACGGCCAAGCCGTCGCTATGGATCTCGTACCAAAGGAGGCGTGCTGTCGATGGTGAGTGACAGCACGCCCCCTTTGGTGGGTGTGCCGGGGGCTGCCCAGACGGAGGCATTCCTATGGGAACGCCTACTGTCTGGGGCCGGCCCCACTGACATCACAAGTGATGTCAGTGGGAGTGCTTTCGGCTCTGATAGAGCCGAAAGCACTCCAGGGCTTGCGGCAACGAGACCCTACCACAAGGGTCTCGTCGCAAGCCCGATGGTCGCGATGGTCTTGACCATCGCGACCATCGTTCTGGCCGCTCGCTATAGCTGTGGGTGGTCCTTGTTCAGCAATGCACGCTAGTTCCCGATGATCGGGAATCTGCATCTCTGCGCAGGCGCCTGTCCCATTCTGCGCATGTGCAGAACGAGTCTGCGATCCCGCAAGGAGACTGGCAGCAGATTGTCAGTGATTGTCAGTCTGCTGCCGTTTGTGGGTGGGTAGGGGGCGGCGATGGCCTCCATTTCCTGAAACGGAGGCGTGTTGCCACCATTGGGGGGTTGGAAGAACCATGGGTCACCTTAGCCGGCTGATGTTCTACAGATTATCCGATGCTGCGTTGGACAATGCAAACTGAAAAGCCTGAAAAGTTGTATCTTTTTTTTTTTTTTACCTTTATTGGCGCAATAAAGAAGAAATACAATCACAAATATACTGGCAAGCATATATCACATTGAAATAGAAGCAGAGTACACCTCCATTATAATAGAGGGGCCTATTCATCATACCTAAAGTTTCTCAGGAGGTAATTAGGTTTAGAACTCGCTTGTAGTTCTACCTAATTACCGGAGGAATTCATCATTCCTCCTCCCCATAACTATCTATTCCGAAAAGCTGTCATTTTTGCTATGACAGCTTTTCAGGAAATAGATAGTTATCCCTGCCTGCTCTAATTTACCGCAGCTGGAAACAGTGCTGCACATGCGCTGTTACATCTGTAAAACCAGCGCATGCGCAGCACTGCCTACACCTGCGGTAAGTTTGTGTTCCCCCCCCGTTCAGCACTTACCTGCCCGCGCAGCAGACTCCGGCTCCGTCTGCTATGCTGTCACGTGTTCTCCCAGCAGAGCACAATACTGTTTAAAAGAAAAAAGTTTTTTTTTTTTTCTAAACTTTATTGTGTTCTGCTGGGAGAACACATTGTCAGCATAGTAGATGGAGCCAGAGGAGAGACCAGAGCGCCGGAGGGAGACGCCGGGGGACCTGCCCAGCTGAAAGCAGGTAAGTGTTACCTACTATATGCCACCTCACAGTGGCGGATAGTAACACCATCAAATTCCGAAAATACATAATTTTCGGAATTTGATGAATACCATAATTTCCATATCCTCATACTAATTTATGTGGAGTGTGGAAATTAACGCAGGGGGACTTAGCAAGGAGATATCAGTGTTATCTCCTGTGCTAAGTGTGTTCATGAATACTAAAATAACGTTAATTAAGGAAAATATCCTTAAAAAAGTTATTATAGTGTTGATGAATAGGCCCCAGAAAGAGAAAAGAGAATAAAACATAACTAAATATTATACAATAGCTGGACCCAGCAGAGATAAAAGAGTAAAAGAAGGAATTACTAGAGAAACATATGAACTCCTCTTCAACCTCTCCAACCCAGACATGGCCAACATAGTCACAGGTGTTATGAGAACCCAAAGGGTAAGGATAAACTCATATGAATATTTAAGTATCAGATGGCAACAAAATGGGGGGTTCCTCCATCAACATTCTAGCTTCATACCACAAAGTCGTATTAAAATAGCAATAAATTTGATGTTTGAAGTCGAGAGGCAAATAATAAATATATCCATCCCATAGCTGGAAAAAGAGCACTGTTCTAGATATGCAAAGTACATACAGAAGGCATATAGAAGGCTGGATGGCCCCCGATGATAAAGTATATCACTCGGTGCAGGGGATACTTAACACTAGAGCAATTCAGCATTGCTCTGGTGCAGAGACAGCTGCTCCACAAAGCAGCCGTCCCCGTGATTAGTAGCACTGTTACTTCTGTAGTAGATTTACTTACCTTCCCCGTTGCTGGCTTCTGCGCATGTGTAACCGGAGGCCCGCATGCACAAAACCACTGGGGAGGTTCCTCTTCGCAAAACCGGACCTCCGTCCCATAGGAAGAAGCGGTGCTCCAAGAACCAGTGCCATCTGAAAATGGCATTTGTTCCCAAAAGCAAAAGTTTACGTTTTCGGAGTTGCTGAATATTATGCAATCCTTTTGGACCCCTAATAATGAATGGCCACCCAGCAATCTAACGTTATCCACAGTACGTCCCACTCAGCAGAGAGGGGGAGATAATTCATTAAACAGGTAGAAACAAAACGAGGAACCTGTCTCCAAAAGTAACGAATGAGGGGCAGTCCCACATAGCAATGTAAAAAAATGAGCATTAGGTTAGAATTGGATAAACCTATTAGAAACTTATGATGAGGGATTAAATAGCCATTATGTCAGAAATTATATATAAAACATTTCTTGATACTTGCTGGAAGAGAGATTTCAAGAGCCCAACCATAGTAAGTGTAGAGGAGAGTTCCGTGCTTATCTTAAGGTGCCTACACACTTAGCGATATTTTGCACGAATTGCCCAATTCCGACGCATCGTGACAACAGATCGTGTAAAATATGCCCAAATCGTGAGTGTCCACTCACAATAACGATGCCGATGCACGTCCCCGAAGGTTGTACGTCGCAGCTTCAGATCTGCTGTGCTGTAGGGCAGATCTGACAATCTCAGTCACAATGCACTGGAATAGTTAGGAGGCACGATAGATCGTTTGTCACATTGGACAGTTTTTAAGACCAAATCGTGTCCACGACTGCCGGGGAGCTGCTGTGGAGAGTTCAAGGGGAAATCGGACACAATGTCAGATCATGAGCACATTGCCAAGTGTGTAGGCACCTTTAGTATGGTCATTTTGAGTATGTGACAACCTGTAATGAAGGGAGATAGACTTTGTACCAAATAAGGGGTGTGCCAATAATGAGTCCAGCCGAGTAAGACCAATCATGAGTATAAAGTGTATGAATCACTGAGCTCATATAGTGCTGGGCTTGAAATAACGCCAGAGTCTGAGGACAGGATTTACTAAGCATCGCATCCGCGATGCAGTACACACCCGCCACTTATCGTGTACATACCGATGTTAATTATGCCGGTATGTACTTAGAAATGTGATTAAAATTGCAAAAGGACAGCTCTCCCGATAAGAGCTGTCCTTTGCGATAGACTCGGATAGAGGGACTTCGGGTTTGATACCCAGAAATCCCATTGCGCAAGTATGGAGAGAAGTGGTCATAATTCGTCCGATTCTGAATCAACTGTAGATATGCAAAGATACATATGTTAGCCACAGTGCATTGTGCAGTCTGCTAGCATTTGCTATATGTGGTAGTTTACGGAGCTGCATGCAACTGAGAATCGGGCTCTAATGCTGAATACACACTGATAGATATATCGCCCGTTCAATTGAATATATATCGATGCGATATATCTGTAGCGCATTGGTGGGAGTATACAGACGATATGACATATTGCATCTGCCTGCAGATACCTCTTGCGGATATGTCGGTGGCAGTGCCAGTGGTGGGCAGCAGCGCAGTCCAAAATTCAAATAGGGGAGCCACACCAACTGCCCTTCCAAACATTGTCAGCCAGGACTCACTGGCAGTTGGTGTGGCTCCCCTATTTGAATTTTGGACTGGGGTGTAACCCCACCTCTGGAGCCGCCACTGGTCAACACCTCTAGCTGTGTGTACGGGTGTACACTTGCTGAAGGGACCCGCCGGTGACTGACATCTCAACTGGACGGGCAAATTTAAATGCCTGCCCAGTTGTGATGTCAGCGCAGACAAATGCTTAAAGTGGTCTTAGAGATGTGGTGGAATGAACCCCCCCCATCGTCGGCGCTATCTTAATAAAGGGGCAGTGCAGTAGTGCCCCTTTTACACAATGCCCACATTAGTGCCCCTTATACACAATGCCCACAGTAGTAATGCCCCTAATACACATAATGCCCATAGTAGTAGTGCCCCCTATACAACGCCCACAGCAGTAGTGCCCCTTATGCAATACCCCTTATGTAGTGCCCCCAGTAGTGGCACCCCTTATGCAGTGTACCCTATGCAGTGCCCCCAGTGGTAATGCCCCCGTGGTAATGCCATTAGTTGTGCCCCCAGTAGTAGTGCCCCCTGTAGTAGTGCCCCAGTAGTAGTACCTCCAATAGTAATGCCCCCCCATGGTAGTGTCCCAAGTAGTAATGCCCCCAGTAGTATTGCCCCCTAGTGCCCCCAATAGTAATGCCGCCCAGTAGTAGTAGTAATGCCCCCTATAGTAGAGTCCCCAGTAGTAATGCACCCTGTTGTAATGAACCCAGTGATGCCTCCGGTTGCCGCTGTAGGGAAGGAGCCGGGCGCCCACCGGTAACAAAATCTCAGTGGGCGCCCGGCAACTCCCTGCAGTGCAGGGCTGACAGGTTGGATAAGGTGGGCTGGGGGAGGCGGAACTGGTTCCATCTCCAAATAGAACTGATGGAACGCAGTTCTGTCCTGTTCCAGTACCACTTTAACCCCTGGCGCAGACACATTGGCCAAATGATTGGTAAGTGTGTATGCAGGGCCGTTTCTAGGGGCAGACGACCCGTGCAATCGCACGGGGCGCGCCGCCTCCGACCTCAGCAGCAGAAACAGCCTATTAATTGCTGGGCGCCCGCTGAGATCCAGTTACCAGCGGGCGCCCGGCAGAGCAGAGCAGCCGGAGAGACGGAGGCTCCGGCTTCCGGCTCCCGGCTCCCCCAGTGTGCACTATGGGAGGACGTCATGACGTCTTTCCCTTAGTGCAGAGGAGCAGCCGAACGGAGCGGACGCCGGAGCGGGGCTGAAGGTAAGTATTACTGTTTGTTTTTTTTATGTGCAGGCAGCCTGGGGACATTACTCTGGGGGCACTTCTGCTGGGGGAGACACCACTACTGGGGGCACCCAGGCACTACTACTGGGGACATTACTCGGGGGGCACTTCTACTGGGGGCATTGCTTAGGAGGTACCATTACTGGGGGCATTACTCAGGGGCACTACTACTGTGGGCACTACTACTTGGGGCTTTACTACTTTGGGCACTAGTACAAAGGGAGCATTACTATTGGGTGGACTAATACAGGGGCATTAATACTGGGGACACTATTACAGGGGACATTACTATTTTGGGCAATACAACTGGGGACACTACTACTGGGGCACTACAACAGGGACCATTACTATTGGGGGCATTACTGATAGGGGTATGACTACAGGGGACACTACTAATGGTGGCATGGCATAGGGGGCACCACTCCTGGGGGCACTACTACTGGGTGCACTGTATAAAGGGCACCACTACTGTGGGCTCTGCAGAAGTTGCACTACCACTGTGGGCACTGCATAAGGGGCATAAATACAGGGGACACTGCATATGGGGACAACTACAGGAGGCACTGCATAATGGGCACTTTTGCCTGAGAGCCAGTGGGGGGGAAGCCTAAGACCTGTCGGGATGGAATGGCAAGGGAAGGGGCTGGAATGAAGTGTGTATTATGTAAATCTTGTATGTTCAATGTGTTTTATGTGGTTCTGGAGATGTGGTTTTAAAACGTAGTTTATGTGCCTCTGGCTTTTCCAATATATTTTATGTGGAAGTGGTTTGTTGCAGTGTATTTTATGTGCATCTGGCTAATATTTTCAATGTGCTGGGTTCGCTCCCAACGCAACTAAAAACGAGTGTGATGCAAGGTCATACTTCTGCAAATGTCACACCAAAGGCATGCACACAGAAATGCGGCGTGGGCTTGTGACAGCTAGGCCACACCCCATTTTTTGAGTGCGCGCCTTAGGCGCGCGCATGCTGTCTGTCTTTTGTTTAGCTACATATATTTTTCAGCGCTTTGCCTCTGACAGGTTAGCCAACCCAGTACTCAGTAGTCACAGTGGCTGTCATTCTGTGGTCTTTCGAGATCACACTCCCTTACTGTGATACCACACCCCCTCACGATGAGGCCACGCCCACTCCACAATATTACTGCTTCGAGGGGGAGGGGCGCATTTTGACTGCTCGCACTGGGAGCCTCAAACCCTAGAAACTGCCCTGCGTGTATGTATATACCAATCATTAGATAGGTTGGCCAGGTAAGTACCCAGCCGTAGCCAACTTATAAGGGAAATGCAAGTATACATTGTATACAGTACAAATTTTATGTTAAAAGTTTGTAACACAAAGATATTGAGATTTTTTTTGTGCTTTTACACATCTTTCTGCAGGATCTTTTAATGTTAAAAGTACAGGCATCCTTTTGTATAAATTAATTCCTAATATTTGGAGAGAGTTTAAGAATGAGTTAAGTGATTGGATGTCACTCTCAGATGAGAAGAAGGAGATGTGAGACCCACCAATGGTGGTAATCTTGTCATCCCCAATGCTTGTGAAGTCAGAGATATACTTGGCAGAGCTCAGGAAACCAGTGATAGGTAAATGCATACTTTGCTTGAGGTTTCTTTGTGCAACAGGAAACCTTTATGTCTCATGCACAGAGAAAGGATAGGATTTTTTTTCACACCCTACGTGAATGAAGCATTTTGCAACAGTTGTCTACTTCTTATAGCATGATTTACTTCACGTTAGATTTAAGTGGAAACATAAGTGTTGTTATTGTCAATACAATGGGCCTAATTGAGAAATTGACATAAATTTTATATTTACATAAATCTCCCGTGTTTGCAGGTCTGTGCATGCGCAGGAGCTGCACTGATCATGTGCAGTGCTCCAAAGCCGGTGCATGATTGACATGCTGCTGGCATTTGGGAGCGGCACCGGGACGGCAACAGGGAACATGCCAGAAAACAGGGGCATGTTGCCCCATATTCTGCTTGTGTCCCGATTGCCAGTGGTGGCATCATGATTTCACCAAACCGAGTTAAGCCAGGTACACACTAGACGATATGTCGTCTGATCCAGCGGAACGTACGTCATATCGTCCACATCAGCCAGTGTGCCAGTGTGTACCCACTATGTACATTCCGTGCATCATCAGCAACGTCATCCTTCGGACCTGCATGCAGGTCCGAAGAGCGATATCTTCAGCGATATCTTCAGCGGGGGCCATGCTGCTGAATAGAGCATGGCCCCTGCCGTCGCTCCTGGTATTGGCAAGTGTGCACTTGCTGATGCCGAGACCCCTGTTGGATCCCGACGTGAACGAGATTCTGCTGGGTACACATCGTTTAGGAATACTTGCCTACCCTCCCGCTCCTGGCCCCCGGAAAGGCAGGCAAGCCTCCTGGCCCCCGACGACCTGTCCGGCTCCCCCCTCGTGGTGGTGACGTGATTCACGCTGAATCGCATTAACGTGGCCCTGCCCCCTGTTTCAATGGCATTGTGAAGAGGAGGCGGAGCCACGATGATACGATCGCGATGTCATGCCCCATGCTCCGCCCCCAATGGTCTCTATATGTTGCAATCCATAATGAATCAGGCCGTCTGTTCATAATTTGGTGTAAGTTGACTTATGGTAGTTTACCATTTCTGAGTATGCGACTACAGGCATACTAATGTGTTTGCAGCATACAGTAGCTATATTATATAGACCACCAGCACCTAAATAATATCAAATAATTAAAGCTGTAATAAACAAAGAAGAACTATACAAAAAAAACATAAATAGGGCTCCAGTTGACCTATGCAACATATAATAACCAAATCATTCCTTGGAACCAAAACACTACAACACTAAACAGATACATAAGGGTAACAAGGAATGAATACAAATCTTAAAGCTGCACTACCACCTAGGAAAGATATTCCTGAGGTGCCCGTCCCCTAGCTTGAGCCTGGGGGCTGCTACATTTAGCTATTTTTCCCGAGGGGTGCTGTCGGTTGTGTATTACAGTGCACAATGTATAAATACATTTTTGTAATCTGTTGTATGAGAGAAAATAGTTTTACTTTTATTGAATCTATTGTCATGCATTAATTGTGACAACAATTTTGTTCATGAACTGCTTTACCTATACCCGGGCCCTAACAGTGCCACTTTGGGTGGGACAGTCCCACTTTTTGGGCACTGTCCCGTCTTACCTTCTGCGGGCTGTAGTGTCCTGTGAAAGGGTGAAAGGTTGGGGGAGCACCGCTCTGCACAGCATGTGCTTGGCATGTAAACAGTGCAAGGGAGAGTCAAAAGGCAGCATAGCAGCTCAGGGAGCGTAGGACAAGCCCTCAGAGTGACAGAAAATGGGACCAGGGGCGTAACTAACTTTGAGGGCCCCATAGCAAAGGTGCACACAGCCCCCCCCCCCCCTGGTGGAGTTCAAGAGACATAGCCAGACAGAAAAAAATATATATAAAAAATTATATGTATATACACATGTATACAGTGTATATATATCACTATTATGTAAAGCAATGTACAGTATATATGACAAAACATCTATACATTACAGAGCAGTGTATACATGACAAGGAAGTGTGTATATGATAAGGTAGTGTACATTGCTGTGTAGAGCAATGTATATATGACAAAGCATTTATACATTACAGAGCAGTGTATACATGACAAGGAAGTGTGTATATGATAAGGTAGTGTACAGTGCTGTGTAGAGCAATGCATATATGACAAAGCATTTATACATTACAGAGCAGTGTATACATGACAAGGAAGTGTGTATATGATAAGGTAGTGTACAGTGCTGTGTAGAGCAATGTATATATGACAAAGCATCTATACATTACAGAGCAGTGTATACATGACAAGGAAGTGTGTATATGATAAGGTAGTGTACAGTGCTGTGTAGAGCAATGTATATATGACAAAGCATCTATACATTACAGAGCAGTGTATACATGACAAGGAAGTGTGTATATGACGGGGTAGTGTACATTGCTGTGTAGAGCAATGTATATATGACAAAACATCTATACATTACAGAGCAGTGTATACATGACAAGGAAGTGTGTATATGACGGGGTAGTGTACATTGCTGTGTAGAGCAGCGCTTATATAACAGCAGCCTCTGGTTAATCTCTGCAATGTGCTCATAGGAGAATCAGCATGAAAGGGAATAATAAAACATATCAGAGTTGGAGCATTATATTGAGCTGTAAAATACTAATGAAAAATGAATGGATCACACATGTGTCGCATTAACCATCTACTGCCATTATATCTTAAGGCCTGATTCAGCAAGAAATGCAGTTGGTAATACGCACGCAATCGGACGATTGTTGCATATGCCTTGCAGTGTGCGTTCGCGAACTAACTATTACGATTGGGATAGCGATCGCAGAGACTACGCAGACCCATCGGAGAGTGATTTGCAGGAAGTGCCATTTGTGGGTGGTGACAGGGGAGTGGTCAGGGAAACGCAGGTGTGCCAGTGCGTTTGAATGCCGTTGCAGGGGCATCCATAAATTATCCACTGTGATGCCCTATACATCCTGAGGCCTGATAGCGTGCGTGAAAGTTAGCAAGGTGAGAGCTTGTGCAAGTGTGCTTTAGGCTGCGATGGTACTCGATTGTACCGATGTTTTCGCAGTATTACTAAACATTATGCATGTGTGTAAGGTAAAATGGGCATCCTTAAGTAGTGCTGCGGTGGCACTGCAGTCGCAATGATTTAGCATACTATCACAGTGAGACTGCGTGCGTAATCGCTATTGCATTCACAGGCCCTTAGTTGTTTTACAGCTCTTCTCACAAGTTTGCAAGTGCATTGGTCACCAGTAATTTTGTCAGTTTAAGTTATCTACCATTGAAATGGGATTGTAATGACGGTCCAAATCCCGTCACTGTGAGCCCGACAGATGGAAATCCCGACAGCGGGAGGTAAGTACCCTAACCCTCCCCTCGCCTCGCCCTAACCCTCCTTTAGAGGTGCCTAACCCTAACCTCCCCCCCTAGTGCCTAACCCTAATGTCCCCTTAGGGGTACCTAAACCTAAACCCCCCTCCCCTCTATTTTTTTGGGGATAAAGTATTGGGTGCGTGCCTGCTTTATTCCTTTATTCAAATAGAGATAAACGAAAACGGGAGCCGGCAGACAGGTATCGACAAAAAACGGGAATTTTCGGGAAATATTCCAGGGACCCCCCTAAAGATGTCTAGACATGGGGGATCACTATGGGTATCCCCATTTTTACCTGCTGAAGGAAGACGGCGTTTCTAATAGCCACGGCTGGTGCATATTTGCGGCTATGAAGAAGTGGTGAAGAATAGCAGTTAGGAATAGTTATTTTTTATTTTTTTTAAATCTATCAAATTTGGGGTACATGAAAATTGGGGTAAGCATATTTTTAAGTCCCTAAAATGATATTTAAAAATTCTGAAAATATGCACCTGCCACTACCACTAAACACCTCCCGCATATTTGGGAACCCCCCCTGAATTAATTTCGTTAGTTATAAACTTGTTCCCTATATTTTGTTTTTTAACCTCAAAATGAAAATAATTTTTTTGGGGTGTCCCTATATTTTAAAAAACTTTTTTTGAAGCAGTTAATTTTTAGGGGCTATTCCCAGGGGTGCAGGCTATTTTTTTTAAGTCTGCACCCCTAAACCACAATTTGCACTTTTTTCCACTTTTAAGTGGTGAAAACTTATCCCCGTTTTTTTTTCAAAGACTTTTCGCACCGGCGAAAAGTCTTTGAAATTGAATACGGGGATAATTCAAACATGCGAAAATGACAAACATGCGATTCCGACTTTTCGCAGCCAAATTGAATACGGCCCTTAGAGTGGTGGCGAGAGATAAAGTACCAATCAATCAGCTTTTAACTGACATTTTACAAGCTGTGTTTGAAAAATTACAGAAGCTGATTGGTTGGCACTTTGGGAATGATTCAGATATTTACGCCAACCCGATGGTTAGTGCACATTTCCGATTGTTAGAGGACTGTACTTGCACAGGATGTGTCCGCTAGCAGTGCCTTCCAACCACAGCCTCACTGACACACTGCATCAAGGATCTCCCTGGGTAGTGTTCCCTGAAACGGGGGCATGTGGCTTTGTTTTCCGTGAGGGACGAGGCCAGGGTCTGCGTTGGTGGATGCAGATTTCCTCGCCTCGCAAGCTGCCAGGATCTGGTCAGGCTGCGGTAAGTTTCAGCTACCGCAACCTGGCCAAAGGGGCAACCGTTCGTGATGATTGCGACAACGGTCGCAGTGCTGGGATCCCAGATGCAGCAAGGAGGTGTCTGTTTCCTACAGACACCTTCTGCTGCATTTGCATTTTAGATGAACGAAATTGCACAGCCGCTTGTGTGTGTTTCTGCAATTCTGTCAATCTGTGAATCAGGCACTTCATGTCTCTACACTTTATCTCTCTCCAAGGCCTGATATATGTTTGTCTAGGTCCAGTGTTGGACTGGGGCATGAAGGGCCCACCGGGGGAATGCAGTGGTAGGGGCCCATGCTTAAGGGGTGTGGCCAGCCTCCACTGATGCTTGGTTAACCAATAGGCAAATGTTAATGTAGTTTCTATAGAAAGGAACCAATCACCCATGATTAGTGGTACTACTCCACTAGGTACCTGACCATCTAATAGAGTAACAATGTATGATTTGAGGTCTGGAACCTAATACCTAGAGGAGGGAGGTGGGCCCTCAGGGAGTGGGGCCCACCGGGGATTATCCTTGTACCCCTGTAGGCCAGTCTGACCCTGTCTAAGTCAGCTTTGAGCATTTAGTACCTGGGAGCCCAGATTCTGCAATATATAAAACATAGAAAAAAATTTAATGATCGTAGGGATGCACCACCGTTGTACTTGTTAAATAGTCAATAGCTCACAGGGAAGGTACTGGCAGAGATGGCTGCCTTCAACAATACTTGGCAATAGCCATTACCAGTACAGCCTTTAATAATTAGGCAAAATAAAGTATCTGTCAAAAACAGCCAGAAAAAGAGCTTTTCAGAGCCTAATAAACAGACCTCAAGGGCTGATTTTGAGTTGGGAGCAAAGAGAAAAACAACAAGTAACTTGGCACCTTGGTAAAACAACAACATTACACTGCAGGTGGGGAAGATTTAAAATGTGCAGAGAGATTTAGGTTTAAGAGGGGTTTATTCAGTAGGGCATAATCTAAGTGCCATATTGCATGGGTGAGAGAGGGGCATAAAAAATATCAGAGTTTGCAGATATCAACATGGTCTGACCACGAGAAGAGAGTGACCCCTGCCCAAACTAGTTTTTCGGAAATAAATTATTATTGTTACCTTTAATATTAAGGGGCCTATTCATGATGTTAATTATCGGGGTCCGAGCGGACCCCGATAACTAACATTCTAACTCGCCGCGGCCACCGGAGCAATTCAGCATTGCTCCGGTGTGGTGGCAGCTGATGTGAAATCAGCTGCCTCCGCGAGCGGCTTCACTGCTCCTTTCGGAGCAGTGAATCTTTTCACTGCTCCTGTCGGAGCAGTGACGGTGGTGCGCATGCGTGATCTACAGGTCACGCATGTGCACAAGAGCCCCGACGTCCGGCGGAAGGAGCCGGACAGGGGCGGAGGGATCCGAAAGGATCCCTTCTCACAACCCGGACCTTCTTCCCATAGGGAAGAGCGAGTAGCAATCCACAAGCGAGGGTATTCGCCATCTGAAGATGGTGAATGCTCCTGCAGTCAAGCTCCGAAAATATAATATTTTCGGAGCTTGATGAATTCTATCCCCATACTAGTGTATGGGGACAGCAGGCCATTCCGCAAACAGAAGGTAAGTAGGAGATATCTGTGATATCTCCTGCTTCACCTTCTTAATGAATGGCCCGAATACTTAATTTTCACAATTGCAGGTGAAAATGTGCTTTTTCACTTGCTTTTGTGAAAATTAAGTGATAATGAATAGGCCCCTTAGTACCAACATATTCTGTAAAGTAAAAATTATAATTACTTGCAATGACATGAAAGGTAAGGATGACCCTGGCCCCAAATTAGCTTGCCTCAATTAAAGAGGTGTGGTGATCATCTGATACATAAAGTAGCAGAATAAACATTGTAGCTGTCAGAGGATAACGTTTATTTGCTACTTTAAAGCTTCTGGTGCTATGGTACAGCTGGGATGAGGAGAGACAATGTTAGGTGGGACAAGAAATCTCCAGATTACAGGCGGGAAAATGGTTTCATTTTGCACTATATATAAATTCCTCGTCCTCTCATACCATCAATATAAGACAGACACGTTCACCATACTGCATTTATTGTTATACACCATACATAGAGCATGCACTGAGCTAGTCTGTCATCCTACATCCAAATTCTGTATCCAATCACTACCATATGTCAGCAATAGATCATAAGTGCACACTGTGCTGCAGAAGGCACAACTGTTGGCAGTGACATCAACTGCTGTACAGAGCAATGTAAGATACTGTAGAAAGAGAAAGACACCTTTAACCCGCAACCTGCTGTGAATGTTACCGGTACTACAATGATGGCACCACCAACACCCAAAACAGTGAAGCTAAAATAAACCAATAAATTTGGCCCTGTATATTTATGTATGTAAGATATCGCTTACATAGACTATTACCTACCTCTATAACAACTTTGTTTTATTAAAATCCATTGCCTATAACTTTTCCTTTTGCTCCACTTAAAATCCATTCATATTGATATTAATTACAGTCACGAAATTTTTAAAGTTATGGTATAAGCGGTGTCTCTTCTTTATACAGAATTTATCACAGATTTTGGGATCCCCCGCGACTGAAACACTAAAGTTTCTGTAAAAGTTTTATAGTAAAGTTACCTGTGTAATTAGTACGTTCCTACAGAGGATCGCTCCCTTTTTATAAATGCCCTTTTTTCTTGCTCCTCTACTGTTTAATTTCCTTCAGTTCCCTCCTTGATAATTTCTCTGCTCCCCTCGGGGGATGAACTGAAACACAATTAATATATCACATTTTCCATTTAGAAGGGGTTTTTAGCAGTTAACCCTGCTCAAATGATCTGGTTTATTCAGAGATCTGTCTGTATCTGTCCAGGATAAAATATGTAAACTCCAATAAATATGTAAAATGATTTTATATAAATGTATCTTTTTTAACTCTTACATTTTTTATTTTATCAAGATATGAAGACAAAGATGTTTTATATTGCACAAGCTGCTTCCTGATCCATATGGGGAATTCATTTCTTTTACACTACTGACTTTCTGAGAAACAGCAACCTTTCCTTAGAAACATAGAAACAAAGAATTTGACGGCAGATAAGAACCACTTGGCCCATCTAGTCTGCCCCACTTTTAAACATATTATTACCTCAACCCTTATTGATCCTTACTTCTTCTGAAGGATAGCCTTATGTCTATCCCATGCATGTTTAAATTGCTCTACTGTCTTAGCCTCTACCACCTCTGATGGGAGGCTATTCCACTTGTCCACTACCCTTTCTGTGAAGTAATTTTTCCTCAAATTTCCCCTGAACCTACCACCCTCCAGTTTCAGAACATGTCCTCTTGTTCTAATACTTCTCTTTCTTTGAAGAATGTCTCCTTCCTTTACCTTGTTAAAACCCTTTATATATTTGAATGTTTCTATCATGTCCCCCCCTTTCCCTTCTCTGCTCCAAACTATACATATTAAGATGTTTTAGTATTTCCTGGTACGTTTTGTGGTGTAGACCTTGCACCGTTTTAGTTGCCCTTCTTTGTACAGCCTATAATATATTAATATCCTTCATATGGCCTCCAGAACTGAACATAGTATTCGAGATGAGGACGTACCAATGACCTATACAGTGGTATTATCACTTCTTTCTTTCTGCTACTGATTCCTCTCCCTATGCAACCAAGCATCTGACTTGCCTTCCTCATTGCTTTGTTACAATGTTTGCTTGCCTTTAAGTCACCTGAAATAGTGACTCCTAGATCCCTTTTCTCTTCAGTAGTTTCCAGTATAGTGCCATCAATACTATATTTAGCCTTTAGATTTTTGAGACAAGTGCATGATCTTGCATTTTTTGGCATTAAACTGTAGTTGCCACGTTCTTGACCATTCCTCTAGTCTACCTAGATCATCAATCATTTGTTTTACCCCTCCTGGTGTGTCTACCCTGTTGCATACCTTTGTGTCATCTGAGGTACTCCACTGGTAACATTTCCCTCTTGAGACTGCACTCCATTTACTACAACTCTCTGTTTCCTATCCTGTAGCCATGATCTTATCCATTCAACTATCTTTGTATCCAATCCCATGCTTTCCAGTTTATTTAACAGTCTGCGATGTAGAACAGTGTCAAAAGCCTTACTAAAGTCTAGATAAGCTATATCTATGGCCCCCCCTTTATCTATTTCCTTAGTCAACCAGTCAAAAAAGTCAATAAGATTTGTTTGACATGATCTCCCCCCCAGTAAATCCATGCTTTGGGCAGCACAGATGGTGTAATGGTTAGCGTTACTGCCTCACAGCATTGAGGTCATTGGTTCGATACCCACGTTGGTTCGATACCCACTGGCAACTTTCAGGCTGGGGGACAAGCCCAAGTGAGTGGCCCCAGGTTTTCTCCCCCCCCCAAAAAAAAAATATATATACCGTATATACTCGAGTATTAGTCGACCCGAATATAAGCCGAGGTATCTAATTTTACCACAAAAAGCTGGGAAAACTTATTGACTCGAGTATAAACCTAGGGTGGGAAATGCAGCAGCTGGTAGTGCCCCCAGAAGTAATCCCCCCCTAGTAGTGCCCCCAGAAGTAATCCCCCCCTGGTAGTGCCCCCAGAAGTAATCCCCCCTGGCAGTGCCCCCAGAAGTAATCCCCCCTGGTAGTACCCCAGAAGTAATCCCCCCTGGTAGAGCCCCCAGAAGTAATCCCCCTGGTAGTGCCCCCAGTAGTCCTAATAAAAATTTTAAAAAACACTTACCTGAAACCCCGCCCTTGGTCCCGCCGCTGCTATCAGCTCCTCCGGCCGCTTTGCATTATGGGAGAGACGTCGTCATGACGTCTCTCCCATTACCCACTGCGGGAGCCGGATGATGGCTCCCGCTGTGGGAGCAGCAGCAGCCGATGAGAGTCTGACAGACTCTCATCGGCTGCTGATTACAACAAACACACAGCTGCCGGCTCCGGCGGCTGTGTGTTTGGCACTGTGTAGTGCTGACCGAACTCCGTCCGGTCAGCACTACACACGCGGTGCAGCTGTGTCACAGAGACACAGACTGCACCGCTGCCCGCATGGTACGCTATTCAGCTGCATACCATGCGGGAGAGCCGGCATCACACGGGTATAAGCCGAGGGGGTGCTTTTTCAGCACAAAAAATGTGCTGAAAAACTCGGCTTATACTCGAGTATATACGGTATATATATATATATATATATATATAAGTCCAGTATTAGTCCACACTCACGTCTGAAAATCCAATTGCTGGGGTACCTTGACAAAGGTCCATGGCTAGGACCGAAATGTCGGAGCTTTACTATGATGCTGTAAATTTTTTTTTAAAAAGATGAAATAAAAACTCATTTTAGAAGACTGGTGAGTGCACCCCCTTTGTTCATTTTTCATATTTTATATATATATATATATATATATATATGTATACACACACACTACATAATTATTATGAGCGGTCACGTCTCCTCAGTGAACCCCCAATGGCACCCACTGTGAGGGAGACAGGACAGTCTAGAGTAAGACCAGCTGCCGGGGTTAGTATGGGCGCAGTGGGGAGAAGGGGGTGTTGGGATGGAACCATGATGGGGTGGAGATCAAGACATGGCCGTAACGGGGAAGCGGTTGGGGGGTGGAGGAGGAGGACAGCAAAGGGGAAGTGGGACCATCCAGACAAAAGGTGGAGCAGAGCAAGGAAGAGGGGGGGGAGTTTGGGGTGTCGGAGTTTGAGGTGACCAGGTGCTTAGACTATATAGATAAATATATATATATATATATCATTACATCTATACACATGTATAAAATCTATCTCTCTCTCTCTCTCTCTCTCTATATATATATATTACACACACACACACACCACAGTGTCTACACCCACAAATATATGCTGCTTCAAAAATATAATTTCTGTAAGTGCTTACATCTCAGTAGCAGCAGCCACCAAGAAACGACACCCCAATCAGCAACACTGCAGGTCTGACACTGGAGTCAGGAAGAATCAGTCATCCAGGTGGTCGAGCAGCCTCCACGGAGCTGATCCTGAGCTCCTGCTAATGCTTGGCTGTGTTGTTGATGATTCTTTGGTGGGGGCGTCACCTAGGTGACATCACACAGAGGCGCCATACACTATACAGCACATTGAGGGCCGGGGCGGACAGTGAAGCCTTCCACTCCACTGCGCAGCAATATGATGTCTGAACTGCGGGCGGACAGGCGGCCGGGAGAGGGGATGCCGACGGTGTTTCAGTGGGCGGGGCTTGAACTAGTGAGTCAGCCTGTCTCCAGCCGTTCATGCAGCTGGCGGCCCCCCAGAACTGAAATAGTACCGGCCCGGGGGCAGATGGCACCCTGCCCCCAGGCCCAGCCCGCCACTGACATTGCACCATCAAAAATCAAAGGTTTCATTATCTCAGTCATGCTAAAAAAAAATCTCTATTTCGGAATATTCCATATTTCGGAATATTTGGATATGGGAGACTCAACCTGTGTATATACATATATATATATATATATATATATATATAAGATGCAAGCATCGGCACTCTACAAAGCTGAATATAAATAATTTAAACTGGTCAGGTGCCCTCCAACTCCTCAGAGAAATATACACCACACACGGCGGCACTCCACAAATCAGCTGTCCCCGCGAGCGGCTTCGCTTATCCTTTTGGAACAGTGTAATAAGTGTGCATGCGTGACGTACAGGTCACGCATGTGCACAAGATCCCCGACGTTCGGCAGAAGGAGCCGGACAGGGGCAGGAGGATCCAAACGGATCCCTCCGCTACCCGGGAATCCTTCCCAATGATGAAGGAGCGGTTAGTGGGAACACTCACCATCTGAAGATGGTGAATGCTACCGTATTCAAGCTCCAAAAATATTGTATTTTTGGAGCTTGATAAATTCTGTCCCCATACTAGTGTGTGGGGACAGCGCGCCATTCCGCCAGCGGGCCATTCCTCCAGAGGAAGGTAAGCAGGAGATATCTGTGATATTAGTGTATTTTTGGAGCTTGATGAATTCTGTCCCCATACTAGTGTATGGGGACAGCGGGCCATGCCAGAGGAAGGTAGGTAGGAGATATTGTATCTGTGATACTAGTGTATGGGTACAGCGGGCCATTCCGCCAGAGGAAGGTAAGCAGGAAATATCTGTGATATCTCCTGCTTTACCTTCTTGATGAATGGCCCAATAACTTAATATCTACAATTGCAGGTGAAAATTGTCATTTTCACCTGCTTTTGTAGAAATTAAGTGATGGTGAATAAGCCCCATAGAGTATAAGTGTTCCTTTAGGAATAAAGTTATGAGGTAACTTATGGAATAAGTTTTGAAGAGTTTCTAACTCATACATCATATATTGGGCGGGATACACCAAAATGTGAAGTGAAATGACGTTATTTACCGTCACAAATCGCCAGTGTAACGTTTTTTTTTCGTTAGTATACAGCAAACCTCTCTTTCCAGAGAGGCTGCTGCAGTAATTGGATAATTGGATATTCCTGCAATGTTTTGGGATAGGCATAAGAATATCCTTAAGAGAGACCTAGGGAGCAAATAGGGTTAAAATTGCCAAAAGGATAAATTAAAAGGGGCGACTAGATGGGGCAAGTGGTTCTTATCTGCTGTCTCTATGCTTACTGAGCTGTGGCAGGCATTAGCATATTTTTGTAGTTGCATTGCGTGCGATTACACAGCTGCGATTGCAATTGCGATCCGTGCTGAATCAGGCCCTCTAATTTCATATTTGATCTGTAAGTTTTTTCAGAGTGATACTATCAAAATTTTTTATAGAATTTGTTTTCTTCAGCATAAAAAAAGAAACCAAAAGTACTATTATACTATTATATTGCTGTGACTATGGTATATTACTACATTTTCAACTACTGCATTTACTTACCGTAAAATGTTTAGTAAAACAAAATGAATCTACTTTACATGTTTATTAAAACAAAATTAAATGTTTTGAGAGTCACAGCGCTGCCCTCATTTTAATGTGGTGCCAGTTGCGAGCCAATATGCAGCGGCTGCCGGTCTGCGTGCTCCACTTTGCTTGCGACTGGCACCAGATTCAAATGACGGCGGTGCTGTGTCTCTCAAGGGCTGGGAACGGTTGCCTGCCAGTGCAGACATGCAACTCCAAATCCACACCTGCTGATGCAGGGGCACAGGTGGTCAAGGTGAGAGGCTGCTGGAGGGCATAATGTGTAAGATGCATTACCATAATAGGTGCAGGGTGTGCGGGCCACACGGGCCCCTGGGTCCAGAGGGGCCCACACCGCACATCCTGCATCCATATAGTCTTATACTTACCTTATAACAACAGAAATATTGAGTGTAATGACGCTAAGGCATAAAAAATAAAATAGAAATAGTACTCCCCTGTTTCTCCAAAAGTCTTATATCACCAGATGAGTTCGTATATAAGAGTAACATATAAAAAAAGGAAAAAACACAACAAACAATCGTGTAATCCTGTTTACATGACTTGTACAACATGCAATATATAATCAAATGGCTATATTGGAAAACCTCCTCCTCTGAAGATTTAAAATTATTGGGGTTGCCCCCCACACATAGCACTCACAGCTGTGCACTGATATTCAGGCATGTAATGATCTCAACTACTCCAGCTCACACCAATACCTCAAAGTGAAATAGATTTGGGGTTGCCCCCACACATTGCTGGTCATCAGACATGTAGCGTGTACTTTAATGGGTTGAAAAAAAAAGTCCTCCTTCCTGGTCTCCAGATGTTCAGGTATGGTTTTATTCATATATCCAAATAAACAAGTTACAGTTACCAAAATAATTTATTAAAACATCACAAATCCATAAAAAAAACATAATAAACAGGTAAGTGGAACTCATACCCATAGCAGCATGGCGGTAAAAGAAATGTTCTTAACAGTAGATGACAATAGGGATCCCAAAACACAGTGGATAATTCCTCCTCCCTTTGGGTAGGTCCGCACTTGATGCCAGAAGTCCCCACCAACGCGTTTCGATCCAAATAGGATCTTTTTCAAGGTGTAGCAATTACCCTCATTTCTGTTGGTATATGTTATTTGTAGGGTTTTGGTGTAACTCTTCTATTGTGGTGTTTAGGCTGCATTAGCTTGTGCACTGAGGGCTACCAAATTTCTATATCTTATACTTACCTGTCCGTAGTCTCCAGAGTGCTGCTCTGCAGCACTGGGCCAGCGCTGCATAGCAGCAAAAATCACTGGGAAAATGGCAGCTGCCATTTTCTCGGTGACTTGAGCATGCGCAGTACTGCTGTCCCTGGGAAAACGGCGCAGGTGTAATTTTCTTGGAGAACCGCACATGCGCAGTAGATTCTGGCACTAAGCCAGAATGCACTGCACCGCGGCACTGCCAGAGAGAGGAGGGGGCCTGCACTGAGTCTGCACACGGGCCCCCTCCTCTCTTAAAATGCCCCTGTGCATTACTGTATGTGGCATAATGTTATAAGGGGCATTACTGTGTGTGGTCAGAGCCGGATTAAGGCCCACATGGGCCTGGAGCTGAAAATGTTCAAAGGCCCATAGTGAGAAGGGGAAGAGCTGTGATTGGTGCTATGTGAGTGTGTTCAGAGTCACCTTGGTGTGTACACCCCCTGCACTATGAACACTAACTACATAGAAATAGAAAAATTGAATTTTTTCTTTTTTTTGGGGGGGGGGGCGGGGGTTGTGGACTAGAAAAACTATTTAAATATTTAACATTTATGGCCAGTTAGGCAGCTGGTAATCATGCTGTCATGTTGATGGGCCTATGTTTATGTGGAGGCCTGGAGCTGGAGCTCCATTCGCCCCATTGTTAATCTGGCCCTGTGTGTGGTATAATGTGTAAGGGCATTACTGTGTGTGGCATAATGTTATAAGGGGCATTCCTGTGTGGAACAATGTGTAAAGGGCATTACTGTGGCATAATGTGTTGTAAGGGGCATTACTGTGGCATAATGTGTTATAAGGTCATTACTGTGTGGCATAATGTGTTATAAGGTCATTACTGTGTGGCATAATGTGTAAGGGACATTACTGTGTGACCATACTTGTCTACCTTCCCGGGACCTGCGGGAGGCTCACTATTTTTGGAAGAGTAGGCAAGTGGACAGAATGTGGAGAAGGAATCAGCGGGTCAGTGAGTAGGGGCGGGACCTATTGACGCATATCTATGAGAATTGCGTCAGTTGGCCCTGCCCCTATTTAAATATATGCCGTTCACTGCAAATTGCCACAAGGAGCGGGGATTAATGACACAAACAGTCCGGCCCCATCCCCAACACAAATCACCTGCATCTCCTCCCCGGGCTTCTTCCGGGGAGGAAAACTTAGAAGTCGGCAAGTATGTGTGTGGCACCCTGTGTTATAAGGGGCATTACTTAGTGTGGCATAATGTGTAAGGGGCATTACTGTGTCATGAAACCACACACTCTTTTCGGGAGCTGGCGTGCCTTTGTCGCGTGCAGAAGACCGTGCTCTTTGTTTTGTTTTTTTGGAACCTGGCTTTGCCAATAGCAGAGGCAAGTAGAACACCACTTACTCTGGGTCTGATTTAGAGGTGCACATTTGTGTGATATAATGATGTGCTTTGGTGCTCATGTGCACAACTTGCATCTATATTAGTGTATCACGTATCTTACACTTGTGGCTCCTTACTTATAGTGGTGGATCAGGGATATGTGCAGATACATTGTACTGTACATTGACGGCATGAAGATGCAAGGTAACCATGCCCCATGTTATTTGGTGTCACATGGCTTTTAAAATAAGTTTATTACATTTCTCACCACAATCTGCTAATTGTCTAACAAAATTATTTATGTCTTTCATCTTATGGGGGTATCCAATTAGCTCTGAAAAATTTCCTGACAAAACAGGGTTTTTTCACCGATGTTCGGGTATTTTTCTACATCTTTTTTATCGTGCTATCCAATTAAACCCCGTTTATTATGGTCGAAAATTTTCTGTATTTCTCACGAAAATACATAGGATCCGCGAAAAGTCGTGGACCCATGTATTTTCTCTGCTGTGTTCGGGAGAAAACACCTTCTTATCGGGGATTTATTTTTGCCTGCCTGAGGCAGGTGAAACAAAATCCCTGTTAAGTGCTGGCTTCGGGGCTAATTGGTTAGCCCCGAGTGAGGCAATTAGCCGCAGTAATTTGCCGCGGCTAATTGGATACCCCCGTTTGTGTGCATAGACTATATACTTGGTGACACAAATGGATAAAGCCCATAAGGAGGAGCAATGTTTTGCAAACACTGTAGGACATATTTATCTTTAGTTAAAGCTAATCCTGGTAATATGTAGAATTGTAGAATATTTAATCACCACTTATTACCATATTGGGCTTCTGCTCCGCATGCTTAGGGAAAACAAAGTATAAAATAACAATGAATTTGTATGAAAAATGAAAGCTTTGTTTTGCTTTTTCCATCCTGCAATGGAGATAACAGAACAGATAACAGAACATCATGCCTGTGGCAAACCATTGTATCCTTATAAGTGAAAACTGCCCCTACCATCCACAGTTTTTACAGGCAATAGGGAATTTCGCCCATTAATAAATGTACCTTTTTAGTTTTAAGTTTGTTGTGTAAATATCTGAAAACGTAGAATACTAGAATGATGGCTTGTATGTAGAAACACAGAACACAGCATTCCATGCAGAGGAAACGCATTTACTGTGTGTCTGATACATGCTGAAAAGGCCCATTCTCTGGCTGTGATCACCTCTATATGAACACATGTAAAAGTATAAAAGGTTTACAGGAGCTAACAAACATGAGACCAAAGCTTTATTGAGTCGTAAAACCAAGCACAACTCAGGTCATTTCTCTTAGTTAAAACACCGTCTTTTCTCAGGCCCACACTATAAATGACAAAAGTTTTCTGCCTCGGTGAAATGGTAACTATTAATTAAAGCCACAGCACAATGCATCTGGTGTGTGGGCACATACACTAAAGAAATAGTGTAATCCTTGTTATGTGTAATCCTTTGTGAAGTGTAGGCATTTATTGTGATAAACTTCTTACAAAATCCTTTATAACAGCTAGGTAATGCACTGGGCAATTTACAGGGTCATGTATCACTGTGTTTCTTTATATAGTGGAGTACAGTGCTTGTTTCATTCTGTTTGGGGAAAAGGTGTATACTATTTAGTCAGTGAAGTGGTAGAAAAAGGCCCTTTAGTAATAAATTCCTAGAGAACATACTGTGATAGCCATCACAGTATGTGGTAGCACCAGAGCCGTAACTAGACTTTTTGGTGCCCTGTGCCAGAAAGAGCATTGGCGCCCCCTCATTTTTCAAAGGGACATAATGCACCCAAAAAAGGGCCATGGCTTCATGGGGAAGGGCCAGGGAACAGAGAGGAGAGGCCAGGAGATGCTGGGGATGAAATAAGAGGAAGCTACAAGCAAGAATGATAATAAACAGAAATTTGACAGGCCCAAACAGCGCCCCCTGACCTGTGGTGCCCTGTGCGATGGCATCGGCCGCACTACCCTAGCTACGGCCCTGGGTAGCACATTTACTATAGGACCGCTTTTGGGCTCTGTGCACACTTTGGTTCCTGACAATTTGTGAAGGGAGAATGTCTTTCTACTCAGTTGGTTGCATGTGTACGGCTCATTGCAAGGCCAGATTATTCATACTTTTTGACTGAGAGTAGGTCCTAAAATTGCAGAAGGCACGATGACAGAATTTGCAGCGAATCATGTCATCAGGTCCATGCCCCTCCCTCTGAGTTAATGAATCTGAGTTCCCTGCCATCCTATAAGAATGATTTGAAATTCAGGAGTCTCCTGGACTTACCTTGGTGCAGAGCTGCTTGTAAATCATTATGTATATGGGACACCAAGAACCTCTTCACAAAGATGTCATCTTGGTGTTCAAAGTCATGAGGAACAGCATAAGTCCTAGTTCAAATGTGTCAAAAGCAATTACATAACTGTAAAGGAACCTAAAAAGTAATTTACAAAAATGGAAAGATTGAGAAGAGCAAACCTTACTCTTATGTGACGTTAAGTATAATGTGACATTATACTATCATACACTAATTTGTCCCTTGTATGTAAGCTCTTACAGGCATGGCCCACCACCCTCTTGTTCTTCGCTAGCACTTTTCTGGTCACCAGTGCTCTGCTCCCTTGTCTCCATCACCCCTTCAGCAACCCTGACTCTGTATGCTCGCCCATTCGTTGTGTTGGGCATACATTATACAATTATCTGGGCAATCCGCTTGATATAGCCCAGATAATGGTACAGTGTATTTGCATTGTCAATTGCAAAATATCGATCTGTCGGGCATGCCGAATCGTCCAGTATGTCCATCCCATGCGATATGTTTGCAGTGTCAAGACGGCCGCATCTGGCAGTGTTTGCCCAGCCGTGGCCAACCAACCAACAGACATGTCCCCTGTTCCTTCACATGGGAGGAACGGGGAAATGTCTGCTCCCCATGGAAGGAATGCAGCACTGTATGATATATATATATATATATATATCTCACAGTGGAGCTATAGAAAAACAATTATATATATTATATATGTATAATATATACATATATATATATATATATATATATATATATATATAGTATTTAGAAAAGAAGGCACTCAAAGTCAAAAGGGACTCTAAAAATAAAACTTATCTTATGGAAAATACATTTTGGCCTAGTACATTACGTCATAGTTAACGAGAGGTTCAGGTACTGAAAAATAGCACTGTATATATATAAATATATATGTGTATGTGTGTGTAGGTGTGCATGTGTGTGTATTTATTTAACTTCATTTATTACTGCAGTGCTCTATGACAGTGACAGTGTAAGTTGTTACAATCTGTATTTTTCTATGTAAGGTGAAGATAATGGGTCTGTGTTAATGCTAGCAATTTACTGGAAGGGTCTCTGTCTGTCAGGAAAGTACTTTCTACACATATGTCTGCAGAACCCCTTCTCCGCATCAATCAGAAATGAAGAACACGATTAATCGCAACTCCTTAAATGCTATGTACATTATAGTGGTGTTCAACTATATATCTAGCACAGGTTAAATGAATTGTTCCCATTAGTGGAACGTGATGGCTGAAGGAGATTCTGCGCGTCTGAAAGTCACATGGAGGGAGGGGAACAGAGCTTGTATAGAGGGTGACAGGGCTGCTAACGGTCATATTTTACTGTCATAGTTAAGAATGCCATAAAGTGATAGCTTACAGGAAAGCCTCTCAGTTTATAACGATAACAAGACCTCTGCCAAATAGAGAATGGATGTGGCCCATATTCACTAAGGAGTGTCAGGGTTTTTAAGGTATGAGAAAAGCACAGTTATTAGAAAGGTCCACTCGCAAAAATATATATCACGAAAAATTAGAAATGAAAGATCAGCTTTGCATACATGTAATATTTTCACAACTGGAACTATATACTGGCATTATAATGTGTATTGTCATTTTCCCTAAAAAAAATGTCCAAACTACAATAAGCGCTAGGCCTGGTACTCACTGACATTGTTCTAAGTGCAAGTAAAACACGTCAAATGCAAATACATTTGACATACATTTTGTGTAGTGTTTTTTTTTTTTAATAGCATATGAAGCTAGCTAATGCTAGTAACTGTAAAACGGGTATGGTGGTACTATGTTGTCTAATTTCATACATATTTACATGTGTTTCATTAGTATTAAAGGTTCCAATAAAATGCATGCAACTAGCATCAGTTGGTACACCGTACAAGGCCTTACTGACCTGTCTCACTGTCTTATAACAATTCATTCCACTCACAGTATGTGTGATAGGGTGGAGGTCTTATCTCCTGTAATATTTGGGAACAGATTGTTGTTAAAAAAAATAAAAATAATATTGATGATGAAGAATGATTGTTTTCCCATTCTTGACATATTCATTATTCCCTAGATCTTCAGCCCCAGGACAATGCTTCATTAAAAATTCTGCAGTGAATGAAGGCAATCGCTTGTTAGCTGCAGTAAGACGATTCCTGTTGCCTTTCCAATAGGAAGTTGGAGATAACATTTAAACTTTTCTTAGGAAAGGTTCCAAATCCCAATGATTTTTCTACATGTGCAGATTTTTTATTTTTTTTTGCAATGCTAACAAAAGTGTTGCAGTATATTTTATAAATGTACCATTGTAAATTAAATTTTATTTTTTTCATCCACTTCCACAAATAGAAACCTTATTTGTTGAATTACCTGAATCATACTGAGATACGTTTGCAAAAAGATTTATAAATGCCAACAGATGTTGCATTGTGTAAGACTGGATCTAGAGCTGCAGCACAAAAACTAGCCAAGACCATTCTGATTCTGCAGAGCACCAGCCAACACATTTGCCATGTAAATCAATTTTTGTCACATGAGGATGGTGAAATATCGAAAAAAAAATAACTAAAACCAATTCTAAAAAAAATCAGCATACTAAAACAAAGGAAAACTAGAAGAGTAAATAAAATTAAGACTTCCTCGTTTGTATTGTAAATTGTTATGTTAACTGTACCCTTTAATAGGGATTAAGAATCACTTACTTAGAACTTAACATGCAAAATATCTGTGCACCATTATTAACATGTCCACTTGCATATGGAATTCTGGATACAGAGAATGATTTTACACGTATAACACTACTTAGTAGACTTAGGACAAGTACATTACACCAGTAAAGTTGTATCTGTCAACGTCCCTTGTCCTTGCCCCCAACCTGTGATTTATGTCTCTTGGTGAGCATTACAACTCCATTAAGAATTTGTGAAACCAAACTGTAAAATTACTCCAAAGCACTTGAAGTAGCGGACACTGATTATCATTAATGGCCCTATTGTCCTACACAAGGGCATTCATCAGCCAAGTTGCTCTGTTCCTGCCTAGAGCTGCTTTTGGCCTTGTCCCTTTGATTGCACAATCTTGGGAGGTCCAACCTCCATTGTCAAGCGTTGCCAACTCTTTAGTAGCTGTCCTGAATTATTTTTCATCATTATTTGTGTAGAAATCACAGCTCTGAAAAGTGCACCACGAAAGCTTTTGGTCATTTTCTACTGGTTTTATAGTATAATATTTTTTAAAGAAAAATATTTACATTTCAAAAACATTACATTATTTTATAACCAATAGTGATGGAGTTTGTAATAAACCCTAGGTCTGAGGAGACTATTCCCTGCATGGGGATGATATGCTCAAATGCACCACCATGCAACAAAGACTGGCAATTATGGTTAGTGTATACCAATGATGGGCAACAAGTAGATAGATGCCTCTTTTTTCATTAAAAGCAAAGTTTAAACATATTACTGAGATTATGGGTAATGTGTGTCCCTTTTAATAGTTAGAGGAACCATGATGTGGCCACTGGTGTGTATTAGGTAGTCTATCATTGGGGATGTAGTTAATTCAACAGGGCCCGGGATGCCGGCCGTCGGAATCCCGACATCAGAATCCTGACCCGGGACTAAAGATAGGCGCCGAAATCCTGACGCCTATCTTTAGCCCGATGATGAAATCCCGACACCGGGCATCCCGAACGAAGGTAAGCGGGGCACTGTAAGCTATTAGCTGCGGAGGAGGATTAGTATTAGGGGCCCCAGGGGGAGATTAGGGTTAGGCACCCCCCAGGGAGGGTTAGGCTTTGGGGAGTGGGAGGGTTTAGGGTTAGGCAGCCCCGGAGGAAGAATAGGGTTAGGCACCACTGGGGGGAGGTTAGGGTTAGGCAGCACAAAGGGTGGATTAGGGTTAGAGGGGGGAGAGGGGTAGGGTTAGCATGCTTACCACCCCTGTCTGAATTTTCATCCTTCGGGCTTCTGGCGTCGGGATATGAACCGACGTCTATTGAGCCGCCGGGACTTCATACCCTTTCCCCTACAATTGGTATATGCAATCTCATTAGCACTGTTTGCTTGATATGTTGCCCTGTTGTAAGAATGTGTAGGCTTAATTAGTTATTATCATACAGTGTCTTCTTATTGGAGTAGGTACTGGAAGTCTGAGGGAAAGCATAACATTTCCTCCCATTTGATTAAACTTTTATCTAATATATATCTTAGGTTCTGATAGATTCTTGTACTTTCTACTAATGGTTGTGAAGTGTAATAATAGCTTTATTTTATATATAAAGCAATTTAAATATTGCAAATAACATTAGCTGTGATACTTTTGTTTTGAAACTTAGGGCAAAATTTACTAAGCGGCGGTTTGACGGCAGGTTCTATTCTATTCTAAACCCCGGCGGTTTTGGTGGCGGATTCTATTCTGTTCTAAACCCTGGGGGTTTGTTGGCAGTTTTGCAGCAGTTTATGAATGACAGCCCTGTTCCATTCTATTCTAAAATGTATTTTGATGACAGTTTTGCAGCGGTTTTGGCCTTAGTAAATCTGCAGATAGCAAAACCACCACCAAACCGCTGTCAAAACACATTTTAGAATAGAATAGAACAGGGCTGTCATTTAGAAACCGCAGCAAAACCGCCACCAAACCCCCGGGGTTTAGAACAGAATAGAACACGCCATCAAACCGCCAGGGTTTAGAAAAGAATAGAAACCGCCGCTTAGTAAATTTTGCCCTTAATGTGGACAAAGACAAACACACCCTAAATACCCCCTTTTTTCATGCAGCATAGGGGTTTCCATCCCCAGTTTGGGAAGGAGTGTGTGTGTGTGTGTGTAGTCAGACAACACAAAGATATCCAGATACAGCACTGAATGAAAGGCTATAGATAGATGTGGATGCAATGGTAATGGTGTAATCCTTACTAAGAAGGTTTTAATAGTTTATCAGTGATCTCCATATAAAAATAATAATAAATGCATCATCAATCTATAACTATATAGTACAATGTAATTATTATATAAATGTCAAACTGTATATTATAAAAAAGTATAATCTGTAGCATTTGCACAGTGCCATCAAATTGTGTTATACACTGACAAACTGAGGTCAATTAGTTCTCTCTGACTTTCTTTTTTCTTTTTTTCCTGGCCAGGTCTGTCCATAACCAAGAAGACCCACACATGTGAGTAAAAGTTGCAAGACCAGATTAACATACAGAAATCATCAGAGATAACCACCCACCTCTAGACTTGCTAATAAGGGAACAGCGTAATGTACATACACACTGGTGGTTCTCCCTGCTGATGCATTTCATTCATCTGTGTCTCTGTGAATGGAACTTGAACTGTGCATGATTGATTCCTAAACTTATAATTTCTCATGGACCAATGACAGAGGTTACATGTTAAATGTTATATAATGTCCAATAGGGGTGAGTAGGATGTATACTGCTCAGCATGTTTGTCCTCAGATAGCAAGGAGAGAGCTGAGAGGCCCTGCACGTTTTAATAAAAACAATGTTTATTTTAAAAAAAG
This sequence comes from Taudactylus pleione, assembly GCA_031769625.1. Classification (NCBI taxonomy): domain Eukaryota; kingdom Metazoa; phylum Chordata; class Amphibia; order Anura; family Myobatrachidae; genus Taudactylus; species Taudactylus pleione. Next base: position 25,071,399 of record JAUIMM010000018.1, read on the forward strand.
AAGCTGCTTGGGCAGAAGCTAGTGTCAGCAGTGCAGAATGAAGTACATGTGCAGTCTCTGAGCTCTTGGCTATATCTATTTAGTCTGCTTTTCAGCTGCATAATGGACACTCACTTCTGCTACTGTCACCTGGATCCAGTAACTGCAATACCTGTTTGCCAAGCATAATGCTTATTTTGTTACCTAGACTACAATATATGACATCCTGCTGAACCATGGCAGACAGCAATCTGTGACAATTAAATCTGACCATTGCAGGAAGTGTACCGTAAGATCTCCTCAGGCATCCACTCACCTCACTCAGTGATGACCCATTGTGCTGCCAAGGTCACAGTGCTTCTCATAATGGTCAATCCAAGGATAGTGTCCCCCCTCTATTTGCAGTACCGTTTCTGTTGCCCTATGCTTCACAACAATTGTCACATAATCTAGTAACTAACCCAGAGGTTCCCAAACGTGGTCCTCAAGGCTCCCCAACAGTTCGGGCTTTAGAGTTATCCATGGTTGAGCACAGGTGGCTTAATTAGTACCTCAGTAAATTTGATTTAACCACCTGTGCTATACCATGGACAACTCTAAAGCCTGAACTGTTGAGGGCCGGGTTCGGAACCTCTGCTCTAACCAATATACTTATAAGCTGTAGATTTAAAGTGACATTATTTATTCAGTTTGCAAATACAGTAGCCAGGATATGAAGAATATAAAATTAGACAAAAATGAGTCGACATCTTTAACTCTAGTAAAAAATTCCATCCAACTTTTAGACAGAGACAGTCCTTTGGACCCAATTATGGCATTATTAGTGTTTTGTGGTGTATCAGTTTATTATATGTATCTGTAGGTTTCCTAAGACTTTGACGCAAACAAATGCTCATTTTTCACACTATGCTATATACTATTTGAAGTGTAGGGAGGTACATTATGTGTCCCTACCAGGACCCTTTATTCACAGTCCATTCACGTAGAGTGCAGCTCTGACTCAATACCTCGATATACTAAGGCCTAAATACTGTGAGCTATTTATTTTTTTAAAGCAATAATCTATAGGTAATATGATCAAGACTGGTATTTGTTAGAACGCGATGGGTACGGGAATGCAGGTACTCGGGATCCCGGCGGTCAAAATCCTGATGCCGGCAGCCCGACAGGGTTAGGATACTGACATTTGTTGGTCGATATCCTAACCCTCCCCGTCTGCCCTGTTGGTCGATATCCTAACTCTCCACGTCTGGGGTCTTTGAAAATGGAGCAACAACTGCTGGCATCATTTTCAAAGACCCCACAATGTAGCACTCGTCATCTGTCTTGTGAACGTGGAGTTAGTCGTACGGCCATTTTGAGAATTCTTCATCTGTAACAGTTTTTGGTCATCTACTTTTTTTTTTTTCTGCAATTGATCCAATTTCTTTAAATTTAGCAAGGAGTTTGTCAACTGCACTGTGAGTAATGGGTGGCCTATTTGGGTGACGTTGGTTGAAATAGTTTCCAATAACTTATGTGCTTAATTCTCCAGATATCAAAGCAATCTCAACACGTTCTGTTTGTGTTAGTGCCATTGTCATTAATATTACTACCTGCAAAAGAAAATTCAGTTAAAACTGGAGAATGAATAAAGATACGTTAAAATGAAGAACACCATTGTTTTTCTTATGAAATTCTGCATCTGTTTCATATGTCACATGACTACCTTCCCATTTAAAAAAATTAGAGCTGCACCCAAGATGGCAGACTTCAAGATGGCCGCCATACTGACAACATGTCCTAAAAAGTCCCCCCCCACTCCCATATATTATGTGTAGACACTGGATTAATATTTCCTACTCATTTTCTTTTTATAAGGGTGTTTCCACACTTATGGACCACCCTGTATTCCCTTATGGACCGCCCTGTATTCCCATCAGCTGTTCCTCTACAAATGCTGCCACCTTGCTTCGCAAACCCACTGACTTTGTCAGAAATCTAGGCACACTAGACGGAAGCATGTGATGTCACCATTGAGCATTTTGCACATTTTGGACACTGCATTTATGGCAGTATATAAGTAGACCCGTCTGCTGTGTTATTTGTTATATATCCATAGCATTGATGCATATCACAGTAACAAAGAGCTTCTCTGTACATGATTTCTTATGAAGCTGGCCTTTTCTATCTATTGTAAATCCATTTGCACCACAGTAGGGGAAGCAGGCTTTTCCATTCTTTCCCTTTTTTGCCATTTTGGGCTTTCACTTACATTTTAGGTTTGGCATTGCTAGATAGGCTGGGTAATAATTCCCTGCCCGTATAATTTCAACTTACATGGAGTGTGGCTAATAGGAAGCAGAAATAATCAGATCCCTCCAGAGTACTTTCTGAATCTAAGCTTCGCTCTTCCATTCCCCCCCCGAGGCCCAGGAAAATAGCAGTGGAGGTCCCAAAAGTATTGCTTCATAAATGTCTTAACTGGGCAGCCTTGGGATCCCTCACGGAGCTTTTTCCAACTGCCAAATTACTTTCCCTTTCTCTCAGCGGCTTTAAAAAGGCTTATTAAAAATGATTCTATAATAAAGCTGCAAGTTCTCCCTTGGTTGTCCTTGAGAAGGAAGTGCGATATCTTGCAGACGGCTGTGCCAATTTGTGGGAATTCTTAATTCTTCAGGCAACAGAGAGGTTAAATACAAATGGCATTTTCATCTGATAATTGGGAAGACCTCACCCATGGTGCAGGGCTCAGTTATAGAGACCAGGTAAAATAGTCTGCGTAAAAAATAAACTACAGACTGGTAAACTTCATATACTGCAGCAGCAGAACTGACAAAGATGCAGTTCAGAGATGAGAAGATACAGTGTGTTAAGGGAACTTTCTGCGTTATTCACAAAGGTTAGGATTTGAGGTATGTAAGAGTAGTGTGATTTAGTGTGCAGCTAAAATAACCTTCTCTGTGATTTAACTGGAGGGACAATAGTTTCCCCCCATTGTAATCTAATGTTCTAGAGTATATTGTAGCACAGGATATCCTGTTCTGGGTTTGTTGAGGTTTTCTAGAACGTCATTTTTACCTTATGCAGTTTTTATTTGTTTTCAAGTAATTCTCATTTTTATTTTGTTTTGACCCTAATGACAGAAAGCTGCTCCCAAAATACTCCTTATTATAAGTTAATTAACCAATATGAGGGAGACTATGCACAGGTTATTAACTGTATATCTAAAATGTCATTAGTTATCTCGTCACCTCTGTTGGAGTTTATGACAGCATGACTTCCCTCAGCATACTGCCAAAATACATTGGTTAGGCAGCAGGAGATACATGTTCTCATCTGTGCTGCCAAACTGCATGTACTGTCCTTGGGCCTGATTCAGCAGCGGACGCAAAGGCGATTACGGACGCAGACGAGCTATTGTTTACCATTGAACATGCGTATAAACCGCACTGCCCGTGTACAGCGATCGTATTGCGATTATGGATGCACACAGGAATCTGTTGCAAAGTGAGTGACAGGCTGTCAGCGTTCAGGGGTGGTAACAGGGGGTGGTCAGAAAAACGCAGGAGTGTCTGTCCATTTGAACGCTGTTCCATGGGCGTGCATAGGTTGGCCACTGCGATTGCATGCGCAGCATGAGAGCTCTCTGCGTGATTGCGCCTGGTCAGACTTGTAAATGCTGCGTGACTGCCCGAGGTGTGTCGATGGTACCGATATCTACACAGAAGAGCAACATTGGACGGATATGAGAAGGCATCAGTGGACGTCTTATGCATATTTTAGAAACTGCGTTCCGTAGGCGATTGCAGTTGCGTCCGTTGCTGAATCAGTCCCTTTATTAGCTAAGTCAGCCACTAGTACTGACTAAAGACTACTTTGTGAGTGTATACATAGCATTGTTGTGAGAAAAGTCATGTCTGCAGAGTAGGTTAACCCTAGCCTACCTATTGGTTGCACAATAGTTGTGGTGAGCACTAGGTGACATGGTTCAAGATCCTGTTTGTGGCCACTTCCTGTCATTCTCTAACTGTCCGTGAAGCCATATTGTATTATGGTGTTTACACTCAGCGGTCTAATAGTGTGGTTAAGATAAGGTGTGCACCTTTGCTGTCTAATCTCACAAAGGACATGTTTACTACATATGAGTTAGGATTGTGACTGATTAGCCTATAATTTTATGTATAATACACAAGTATCTTCTGTAAATAATATATGTAAAACAGTGAGTTGTATAGTCACCACTTCAGTGTTCACTACAAATGTGTTACAGATGTCTTCCCACACATCTTTGCTGCAGTCGCGCCAAAACGCCTCTCTCTGCTTGCCAGGTCCTGCGAGAATCTTCTAGCGCCAGGCATCTTTATTTGCCGAAAATGCGTCTAAGTCATAGCAGACTGTGCTGATAAATTTGATATGCGACACTTATATATCTGTGAGCAACTGAGTCTCTGAAGCTTAATACGAAGTGCTACAATGTAGCGTCTTCCGCTTTTTCATTCCAAGTTGTGTTGCGCTCCATATATAGACAGGTGCACACAGATATACAAGTGTTGCATATTAATGTAATCAGCACAGTCTGCTGGTGCTTCCTAGTGGCATAGGGCTCTATTTATTAACATTATTTTTACTAAAATAATGTGAAAAAGGGTGTTTTCACACCCTTTTCAAATTATTTTAGTGTCACCTACAGTTACTAAAGGGCAATTGGAGTAGAATTCGTAAAATTCTACTCCAACCCCTAAGTATCACTTATTTTTAGTAAGCAGATCTGACCAAAGTTACTAAAAATAAGTTGTGAAAAAATACCGGGGAAAGCCCTGTGATAATAACGCCACCCGGAGGTGGCGTTATCCAGGGTCTCCCACGGTTACTGGACTCCTGCTCCGCAGAGCTCGGAGCCGGCCCCAGTAATCAGCTGTGTGGTCTAAATAGTCCACATGCTGATTCACTGTAAAAAAAAAGTTAAAAAAATAAAATGTAAAAAAAAAAAAACTTACCTGAGTCCAGGGACCAGAGTTCGGGGCTCCGGTGATGTCCTCCCTCCAATCAGCTGGTCTCCCATGGTGCATTGGGGCCCGCTCGTCACCTGACAGGGTCCCAGTGCAATATGGGATGTCACCTGACCGGAGCGATAGAGGACATCACCTGAGGGCCGATAACTGCAGGTAAGTGTAATTAAGGGAGGGGGGGTCGTGGGGGGTCCGCAATCATAGGGGGTGGGGCTTAGCGACAGGGGCAGGACTTGGAGACAGGGGGGTAGCAGCGGCAGCCGGTCGGCGCATGCGCGGGGCATTTGTCACTGTATTGTACTTTATCGCAAGCTCTGTCCCTGCAAGGGATTTGTAGTAAATCCCTGTGATATTGCCTGAATTCGCAATGCGAATTCAGTCGGTAATATCACACTATAATCTGCATTACAAACGCAGATTGTAGTAAATAGAGCCCATTGTGACTTAGATGCATTTTCGGTACTAACACATTCCACTCCCCCACCTGTGTAGTAACACATTTCCCTCCCTGGTCAGTTTTGTAACACATTCCCTTCCTAACACATTTGACATTCCCCTCCCTCACCTGTGTAGAAAGAAGTACAATCCCTCCCTCACACTTGTAGTAAGACATTACCCTCACTCACACCTGTAGTAACTTATTCCCCTCCCTCACCTCTGGAGTAACACATTCCCCTCCTTCACCTCTGTAGCAACACATTACCCCCGCTCACCCCTGTAGTAACACATTCCTCTCCCTCACCTCTGTAGTAACACATTACCCTGGGTCACCCCTGTAGTAACACATTCCCCTCCTTCGCTCGTGTTGTAAAACATTCTCTTTTCTCTTCCTTCATTCAATAGTAACATAATTGACATTCCCCTCCCTCACCTTTGTTGTAACACATTTTCCTCTCTCAAATCTGTAATAACACAATCCTTTCCCTATTCAAATAGGGGAGCCACACCAACTGTCAATGATGTTTGGCAGCACTTAGGATGACAGTTGGTGTGGCTCCACTATTTGAATATTGAACTGTGCTGCAGCCAGTGGCGTATCTATAATGGGTGCAGTGTGTGCGGTGCACATGGGCCCCCAGGTCCAGGGGGGCCCTGCACCACACACCATGCTCCCATATTATTTTAAACTTACCTGCCCATGGTGCAGCTGCGGGTGTCAGCGCTGCTAAGAACACCAGAAAATGGCCACCGCGGCCATTTTTCCAGTGTTCTGCGCATGTGCAGTAGACTCCGGGCACACTCTAGTGCCCGGAGTCTACTAATGCTCCGGTGGCTGGCCAGCCACATCAGTCGGCTGCCGGCCACCGGGAAGAGAGGAGGGGGCCCCGCACGGGGAGTGCACACGGGCCCATTCCTCTCTTAAGATGCCCCTGGCTGCAGCCACAATCAGTCAGTCAGGACATTGCACAAAGGGAAGAAACATTTTAGCCTTTTTCACCCCCTTTGGAGTCGAATTTTGAAAAATATCTTCTTAATGGGCACCTATGTCATGGAAGGAATGTACAACCGGATTTTCATGGTTCTAGGTCCAGGGGTTTGGGCTGGGCATTGAGTCAGTGAGTCAGGACATTTTCTATATAGAATGTAGAGGATGTATGTATTTAACACCTCTTCAGAGTGACACCTCCATTCCATGAGGCACAGTGTTGTGGGAACTGATGGTTTAAAAATATATCTTTTCTGGAAGGTGGATGTTCTAAGTTAGCAAGAGTTTAACTTTAGGTCCCTTTCATATAGCCCTGACCATGATATTTATCAGGTATTGCGATATGCTGTAGAACTCATTTGAGTATAGTGAGACTGAAAGTTGATGAGTTAGCTTACAGTGTAAAGCTAGTATGAGTTCTGATATGGAGGTTCTGAAGCAAGTGGATGCTGAGAGGAGCCAGAGAGTTGTTTTAACTCAATGTAATACACCATGGGAAACTGAAGTATACTTCACCTGTCTGGGAGTTGAGTAGTGAGGATGTTTCATACACTAGCCTCAGACCATACTTGTCCACTGGCCTGGCCAGCCGGCAGGCCCCCAAGAACGGGTGGCGCTCCCAGCCACCCTGAAGAGTGGACAATTCTCCCGGAGCCTGCTGCCAGCCACCCACTTACCAAACAAAAATGAGCAGTCTGGGTGGCCGATGACAAAATCCGCACTGTATCACGTCATGGTGGTCTCACACCTGCATCACAGTGCTGGAAATCGCGGAATTGTGTAGCGGGGAAGGGGGGCCACGATGATGCAATTGTGACATCACACCCACTGGTCCGCCCACTAACACACTTCCCGCTGAGCCGACCTAGCTGCCCAAAACTAGGACATTTGGACATCCCAAGACTGTTTGTGGGACAGAGACCCCAATTCCAGTACGATCCTGGTAAAACCAGGACATACTACAACCCTAAAGATACAACATATTGAACAGCTGACTGCATGTCTTGGGCCTGATTCAGAAATAGACGCTAATGCAGCCTCAACTGTGTCTTTTTCGCAGCAGCGTGACGGCATCTTTATGCTAATGCCTCAGCCGATGGGATTCTTACAGAGATGCCTACTGGCTTTGGGGCTAATCCTCTGCATTGTGTATTAATATGTACCATCGGCCACACATCGGTCACACCATTGAACATGGCACCAGCCCTATGGAGGTACAGAATATCTGTCTGAACATGGCTGCCGAATTCAGTGCAACTGCGGAAAAAGCCATAGTCGTTGCCTGCATCTGGCTATCACCCAGGAATGCCCAGTGAAATTGCCTCTCTGTGCCCAAATTTATTCTGCGGCTTTTGGCAGTGGCCATCGGGATCCATGCACAGTGTGACTTGGACGCATGCACAGACTAAAAACATTGGCCGCTTGCATGCGGCAGCAAAATAGGGTGCACCTCTGAATCAGGCCTCTTATATCAGGTCACAAGACAATGATTTAATTTGATATAAACTGTAAAAGCACTGATTTGCTGGACTACAGATGTGTACACATACATCTCTCTCTGCCACATAACTAGAAAGTTGGACACCTCATTTTCACAGTTGTTCCCAACTTGATCATAGCACAAATGGTGGTTCTTCAAGTTCCTCCTAACTTTGACTGGCACCTCCTGATTCCTGATGATTAGTTCCTCAAGCCTGACTGTTGTCATCTTCTCCCACCTGGCTGCTCTCAGCTCCTCTCACCCAGCTGCTCCCAGCTCACCCACCTGCTGTAATGTCCACAACAACGGCACAGTGATATGTAACATTCTAAGTCATGGGGCCAAGCGCTAATTTGCAGGCAGCCTGCTCTCTGCCTCTGAAGAATTTTATTGCGGGGTTCTGAGGCAGTGCGGTAGAACTAGGGATGTAACAATGAAAGTAGTTCCGCCACTGCCTGCACCCACTATCATCTGAGAGCAATTGTAGTGGAGTTGAAAAAGGGCTTAACTACACATACCATTCTGCTATTCATGTATTTAATAATGATCATTTTCCATTTGTGGCCTTCTTTCTTATGATGTCTCCTTGCTGAATGCCTATTCAATGATTAAGGAGATGGTTGGTAATATTTGAGACCCTGTTAATAAAAATCAATTTAACAGAATGTATTATAATGCAACTCCCATGTGTTTAGGGGCCTGATTCAGCTTGGTTTGTAGTTGCTAATATGCATGCTATCGGCCGATTGTTGCGCCCTGCGCATTCGTATGCATTGCAGTGCGAAATTCTGCCACTGCGATCAGGACTATGATTGCAGTGACTACGTGACCCATTGTAGAGTGATTGACAGAAGTTCTGTTTGTGGGTGGTGAGGGGGGGTGGTCAGGGAAACGCAGGTGCCAGTGCATTTGAACACCGTTGCATGGGCGTGCATAAATTATCCACTGCAATGCCCTACCCTGAGGCCTGATAGCGTGCAATGAAGTTAGCAATTTGAGTAAGGTCAGACTTTGTAAAAGTGTGTGTGAGGCTGCGATGGTACTCCATTGTACCGCTGGTTTTGGAGTCATGCTAAACATTAGGGATGTGTGTAAGGTAAAGTGGGCATCCTTATATAGTGTTGTGGCGGCATGGCAATCGCAATGAATTAGCATACTCTCGCAGTTAAACTTCATGCGTAATCACAGTTGCGATCGGTAGTGAATCAGGCCCTAAGTTACATTCTACAAATGCTATACAAGAATAGTTCTTAAATCACTAAGGGGCCTATTCATCATGTTAATTATCGTGGTCCGAACAGACTAATTAACATTGTAACTCTCCGTGGCTACCGGAGCAATTCATCATTGACAGCTAATGTGAAATCAGATGTCCCTACGAGCGGCTTCACTGCACCTTTTCGGTGCTCCTGTTGGAACAGTGACGGGAGCGCACATGCGCAACCTACAGGTCACACATACGCACAAGAGCCCCGACGTCTGGCGGAAGGAGCCAGACAGGGGCGGACCTCCTATAGGGACCTCCCATAGGGAAGGAGCGGGTTGCGTTGCCGGAGCAGGAGCATTCGCCATCTGAAGATGGCGAATGCTCCCACAGTCAAGTACCCTTGTGCTGGGTAGGGTTGTCACCCCAAAATGGGCATGTTGTTTCATCCAGTATTATTAATGCAATAAATCACTGCCATAAACATATACACAATGTGTGGAAAATGTAATTGATAGACAGGCCAGATTGCTAAACCTGGCTATAAATAATGAATTACACCAAATACCAATAGATATAAAATTATCCAAAAGTGATTGTGTTCATAGTTTAAGGTGATGCAATAGTCTACAAGAAGCACAGTAATAGTACGGGTTGTCTACATTTGTTTTAGGGTATTATGACATGGGAATATTAATTCAGAAATATTCTTCCATTCAAAAGTACTGAAGGGACAGTTCTTAAAATACCCATCATAATAACTTGGCCTCTGTTTTCTCATAGCACATAACTAATAAGAGATGCCAGAATTACACTTGCAAACTTTATGTCCATTATTAAAGCTGTTGTCCGCATTTTGACAACCAATAGCTCCCGCGCTGTTTACTTGGTCGGGAATTGGTTAAGGCAGAAAATGGCGGTTCTCACGACTTAACCTGGGTGTTTAGGCACGAGAAAAGGCATTCTCTGACTAAAGTGCCAGGCGCGCTAAGCCGACAAACAGCTGTGCCCCCACCACTTTTGTCAGATGTCTCCTCACATCCACAGGGGGGTGCGAGAAGAAATCCTTTAGCCTGCCCAAACAGTGCGGTGTATTGAATAGCTTTGGGAGCTCCATCCTGCGGCTATTCATCTTCGCATTGAATTGAATTCGGCCCTGAGTCCTTGTCATGCCATATGCATTAAGCAATGCCCCAGAGTTTTTTTCAAAATTACATTTACTGCGATCTGTTTTACCACACTGTTATGGTATATTTGGATGATATCCTAATCTTCCCGTCTGATCTCCAATCCCATTCTTTACACATGAAGGAAGTCCACCATCGTCTCAGGGTAAACAAACTTTAATGTAAATTAGAAAAATGTACTTTTGACGTGGAGTCCATCTCCTTTTTGGGGTATATCATTTCAGGTCCCAATACGAATCAGAAAACACAGACTCCCGTGACACCCCTGTTGCTGGGTCTGATCCTCTGACAGCTGGTGCCCGGAGGCCAATGCCTCCATCGCCTCCGGGAGTTCCGCCACTGGGGCTGCATATGACCAGGATAGTGTAATATACAGTAAGGAGGGAATAGAGGCAGGTATGTAGTTATCTTACACTCAAAACAGTGATTTCTGCCACCTGTGTAACGGATAAAGGAAAATTTTATTTACAAAAAACACCTTAACTATTCAGTTATATTTTCATGACCTCTTCCTAGTGCAATATCTGTTTTCAATCTGCCTGCTTATCCTCATTAATATCTGATTCACATCACTGGCAGTATTGTGCAATCACAAAAGAACATTACAGTCTTCCTATTTGGGACCACACCATAGAAACAGTGCTGAGATTCTAGATCTCCCAATCCTGAGATAGCCCTGTACTATCATCTGAGGCTTCTGTAAGAAAGCGAGAATTACATCACAAATAAATGCACACTAAAAGGAAAGTTTTTTAACTGGTTGGTGACTGCTGCCCGCAGCAAATCTGGCTCTCATAAGCCACACAGTCAATAAGGAAAAAGATGCTGTTTGTCTATATGTGATAAAAACCTTTTTGAGCTTGGCATGAAATGAATATCAAGCAGGGAATAAAAGGTCTTCATATTTACTGCACTAGGTTTTTCCTTATTTGCTTACCAAAAATAGCCTGCATAACAATAGAACCCAGCATGCAGGGGCGTATCTACCCCTTGGCCATGGTGCCACTCGCCAGGGGCTCTGGCTGAGGGGGCACCCACGGGCAGTTCTGTCAGTCAAAAGTTTCTGTTGCTCTCTCAGTTAGAAGCATGAGTGCTGGCCGAGGGTGGGGGGCAGTACTGTCTGTCAATTTGACAATGTCAAAAATCTGTGCTGCTCTCTTAGAAGCATCAGTGGCAGCCGGGGAAGGGGCACCTGCGGGGGGAAGGTGGCGCCCACTACCAGTAGTGTCTGTCAAAAGTATGTGCAGCAGGTACTTGATACGCAGCAGGGCTGCCATCACATATTGTGGGGTCCGGTACTGACAAAATAGGCAGCCCACTAACCCCAGGGGAGAGGGGCAGAGCTGTGGATAATGTGGGTGGAGCTGCTTTGGGGGGAGGGGGGCAAATCAATAGGTGCGTAAACCAGTTTAAAAATTCTCAAAGTTTGGGCTGTGGGGGTGGTTGTTATTATAACATGTCAATCTATCATATTATATATGAAACTATACAAATACAAAAATTTAGGAGAGAAAGCTGTTGTAAAGTCACAGAAAACCAGAATCTATACTAAATATATAGGGAAAGCAAATATATAGGGAAAGCAACATCCGCAGCGACTGCTGCTGATTGGCTGCCGTTCCACATGCTCTGATTGGCTTGCGGCCATCACTGCTTCTCCATGGCTGCTGGTGCAATCCACACCGCTCCCATCCAGGCTCCCCTTTCTCTGCTGTTATTCAGCCGCTGCATCAGACTGACAGAATCCCCATCAGTCAATGAGAAGGACGGAGGAGCCTGCCCCTGAATCCCTTACAGGTCAGAGAAGTGGCTCAGTGCAGGAGCCGGCAATTAAATAAAGTGCGGCCAGAGGTGGGGATCTGAGGTTATATAAAAAGGAGGACGGCCACAGCTCTCGAAGACACCGGGGCAGTTTCAGTCCTGCTAGGGGCAGAGAGAGAACAGGCAAAGCAACCCCTTTTCCCTGCTCTTTCAACCTAGAGAGGATGTAGCGGGTGTTGCCGGCAGCAGACAAGTGGTGATTAAGCCCCAGGAGGCGTCTGATTTGGGGGAGGAGCATCTCTGGATATAAATCAGAGGATAGGTCTGCAGACCTGTAACTGCTTGTAGAAACATGTTAGGCACCATTCAGCAAATTATAAATGTGTTACTGAGTTTAACAGCTGTTCCCTTTCCCTATTTAAAATGGGGTTTGGCGCCAGTCCCTTACTTTGCCAGGGGCGCTCGGACCCCTAGATACACCCTCGCCAGCATGATCCAGTAAAATATATTATCCTCATCATTTTAACCTATAGTTTAAAGTATATCATCCGATATGGCCAATTGCACAGAAAAGGGGTCTGTTTAGTTGTAATAATGTGCCTCAATTAGTATTATTATCATTCTTTATATATAACTTTGATACAAAACATACATTTATAACAATACAAAAAACATAACTACTGTAGAAATAATGTGAGGGCCCTGATTGATAGAATAGAGCTGGAGAAATCCAAGTAGCCAGGTAGCCAAAACATCTAAAAAATGGCTGTAGGCACATCTATATCAGTGCTGGCTCCTGTACAGTATATCATTAAATGGCTCAATAATGCTACATTGGTGATACATCTTACAATATAAAAGGAACAAGGAAAGGGAAACAAAATAAAGAAGTATATATCTTTAGGAATTAGTCATGTATACTGTAAACAAATAAGAGTATGTATTGTCAACTGCATGTGATTACTGTGATTAACTTATTATTTAACTAATTTGTGACCAAGCACTGAAATAAAGTGATTAAGGCGCTAGATAAAACCAGGAGATCTTCAAGACAACGGATAGAAGTTATGCTACATATAAATTATATGTGCTTGGCGCGTTTTAGGTTTAGACGCTCTTATGTGGCACTGTAATATTCTGTACACCATATCTGCCTAAACCTTTTGTGGGTTAATCTCCGCCAGCCTTGACCTATGCTCTGGTTCTGATCTTGTGTGTACCTGCTGATCTTGTACTGTTATACTGTTCGTTTGTTTCAGTTTGTTAGCCTTCTCCTCCGTGTGAATAAAATGTGACTGAAGTGTACCTCATCAACAAATCAACTTTGGATAGGCTTCATGAGGACATCACTGATGAGTAAAATTAGAAACAGCAAAATGTCACAAACGCCTTCAAAAGCACCAGGGCCTGATGGATAACCTATATTTTATTATAACATGTTTACACCTAACCATATCCCTCAATATGAAACTAACTTTTCATATTGGAGGATTACTCTTTCACTCTGGCATGACCCAAGCCAAAAATAGAGTTAATCCAAAACCAGACAAGGACTCTAAGGCTGGGTACACACCTGCACGATATTGGGCCGATTTAGCCAAATCGGAATGACAAATCGGGCATATCGTGCAGTGGGTATGCCCGATTTGCACACTCTCGCGGTCACATGCGATATCGTATGATTGGCAGTGCTGCACGTCCAATCACACGATATCGCATGCGGCACCATACATATTAATGAATGACAGAACAAGTAATCGTTCCGTCGTTCATTAAATCTGACTTCACTGTGGATCTGACTGGTTTGGAGATTAAGAGAAACAAGTAAAAGTACCAAATCAGCAGACAGGAGAATGATCAAGCACAGATGCAGAGTGCAGTAACAGTTTGCCTTGAAACTTCCTGTGAAACCAGGGTTTAAACCAAATGTTTTTTAAAAAACAAAATCATAGCTGTCACTACATAGCTGTATTTAGCAGCATAGCTGTGACTACACATGACTTCTTAAAAAAGCCTATTATAAGGGAATTCCCTTGGTATTATTCCACATTCTTGTTGCTTGTTGTCTTAATTTGAGTGAGCTGAACCTATACAGTAAATTCATACACACAACATAGAAAATAGGGAGGGTGAACCAGATCAGAGAGGTACTAAAATCTGCCTAGCATTAGACTCCACAAACTCCTCGTCTAACAATCCTTAAGGACAGGCAAAAACCACAACTACCATTCTCAACCTTAAAGAGTAAACAGCTCCATCACATTAAAGAAAAAATAAACAGAGAAACACCTCATTGTTTAATCTCCCTCCTATTCAAGATGTTTAGTGGCAAGCCCAGTGCTAATGCTTAAGTGTGTGTGTGTGTGTGTGTGTGTGTGTGTGTGTGTGTGTGTGTGTGTGTGTGTGTGTGTGTGTGTGTGTGTGTGTGTGTGTGTGTGTGTGTGTGTGCGTGTGTGTGTTTGTGTATGTGTTTCTCTGAAAAAATGTTTTTATTTTCCATTTTGTATTACTATTCAGATTTATTTAATTCTAAGTAATAAGTAAGTTTAACATTAACTTATTCTTATTTTAAAAGTTATCTATATCTGAGTATACTTTGTATGTTTTATATATTTAGTCTATCTACATATATTCAGATGTAATAGGAATAATAAGCAGTTAAAATTAAAAATTGGTTTTATTGAAAGAAGTAAAATAAATAATATCAACGCCTAATAACTTTGGATTGTTAATGTTAGAAGCATTAAACCATTGTTGATCAAGGTTTCTAATAGTATTAATATAACAAGCAGGATACATTATTTTCATTAAAACATTAATGGAAAAAAAACTGGTTAAAAATATAACAGTTTAAAAAAACTTTTTTTTTTTTTTAACCCTTTGTGAAACCCTTTAAGAAGTCATGGAGCAAACTTTATACAAGAATGCTCTTCTGGACCAAAGTCTTTCCAATAAACAAGAAAAATAATGTTGTTCTTGTATCAACACGGGAGTAGAATGATGAGGCTAAGAGAATTGAAAATAATGTAATATGATAAACTTTGGGAATATGCAAAAATCTTTGAAGTTCCAGTTGAAAAGCTAAAGAATGAATGACTTGAGTCATTTTAAAACATCCAATGAAATGAGGCGCTATTTTCATACTGGGTACCTTCAAACAAAGGTGGCAGGTTGATAACAAGGCTCTGTATCTGGTAATAAGTTTGGGCACTATCTTTCTCTTTTTATATTCAAAGAATTGTAACTACCTTCAGCAGATTGTTTTTTCCTTGGACCCAAATGGATGAGAGATTTCAAAGAAGGTAATTGACAACAGGAAGCTAAAGTAGCAGCAGAAGATAAACCTTTACGCTGTACAAAACTAATAATTTTAGAAAAAGAGGAACCACAACCCATATTGTATTATCTCCTTCATGAGATGGGAGTTCTGCAATAAAATCCATGAACACATGGGCCTAAGGCTTGTCCACAATGGGAAGTGGTAAGAAAGGAGCAAGAAGTTTATGAGCTGCAGGCAGAAATGAAATGTTTGACATCAAGGCACATCGAAGGCCACCAGTAACTTCTAGAAATTAATTCCAGCATGTTATTAACTCCCACATGCCCAGAAAAACGTGAGCTATGTGCCCATGACAGAAGTTTTTCCTGATGCTCAAGAGGCACAAAAGTCTTCCCATTTGGAAGAGTCCAGCTCCCTTGAAATATGTTGGCTTTGACTACAGAGCTGGGTTTCAGTATAGGCTGGAGCTCAGGAGATTTCTAAGTCACAGTGTGTCAGTATAGTCAAGAGAACGAAATAGAGCATCTTCTTTTCTGTTTTTGGGTCCAGGCCAGAAAGTAATAATAAAATTAAACTGGGAAAAGAAGTGTTCCCGTCTGGCTTTGCAGGATTTAAGGTGTGGGCAGACTACTGGTACAATAGGATAAATTTTTATGGTCACTGTGAAAACTTTGTCCCTCCTAACAGATGACGCCATTTGTCTCAAGCAAGTTTAATAGATAATAATTCCTTGTCACCACTCCCATAGTTTCTTTCAGTGGAAGAGAATGTGTTAGAAATAAAAATGTCAAAGGTGGCAATTTCAAGTGCACTGATGTTGAGGTAAAACTGCTCTAAACTTAAAAGAGAATGCATCCGCAAATTATATTCCATCATTTCATTTTATATATATATATATATATATATATATATATATTGTGATAGGATCACTGGTAAAGTGGTCTGTGGCAGGTACATTTGTCCCAGATTCCTGTCTTTTGTGTTTTAAACCCCCAGGAGAAAGTCTGCAGTGTAGCAGGCTTGAGTTTCGGCTTTTTGAAAAGCCGGTTTGGGACCTGGGGGTTGTGGGTGAGAGGAGACGGAGGGCTCCACCCACGGCCACTCCAGGTTTTGGTTCTCGCAGCCTGGTAACAGGCTTGTTAGTTTTCCACCTGAGAGTGGCCAATATAAGCCTAGTGTGTTTAGGGCTGATTGTCTCACCTGGGAGAGCAGGCAGGGAGTTTGCTCAGAGACACTTGAAAAACCTATTTGTGAGTACTGTGCTGTGCTTTGTTGCTGGCGAGGGCATTAGGCCCTGCCAGGTTCTGGTAGTGAGGGAACTACCTGTGAAGTTAGTGCCCCAACAGGGCTAGGATTTATATTTATGTTTTCTTTATATTTCTGTCATTGTACAATAAAGACTGGCGCCGACCAGCTTGTACTTGCATCCAGACTGGTGTGCTGCTTCCCTGCTGCTGTGTTTGTGTGTAAGGAAGGAGTCCTCTACCCAGGAGAGGGACCCCCTAACCTAACTGTGTCACAATATGGTGGAGAATGCGGGCACCCACACACACTGAAGTTGCAGCAAGAGGAAAACTTTCCGTTTAAAAATTAAAGGGACAGACACCCAATTTGTGAGTGTGGAAATAACACTGTGTCCTTGGAGTCCCATAGAGGAGGCGTCAGCCAATGCTCAGAGAGGCAAGGTTCAGCTTCCAACCTACACCCCAGGACAAAATGGAGGAAATTCTTAAGGCCTTGCTCCAAGCTACAGCAGCTCAGCAGGAATCTACCAGGGCTCAGCAGGAAGCTACAGCAGCTCAGCAGGAATCTACCAGGGCTCAGCAGGAATCCACCAGGGTGCAACTGTTGGCCTTGGAGACAGCCCAGAGGCAACAACAGGTCGCCATCGAGGAAACCCGCCAGGCCTTAGCGGAAAACAGCCAGGCCATAAGAGAGGTGGTACAGCACCTGGTCGCCCGGCCCAGAGATGTTACTACTGGTCCTCCCACCACCACTCACTCCGTACGAGCCAGTCACTTCCTCCAAAAGATGACTTCAGGCGATGATGTGGAGGCCTATCTCACCGCGTTTGAAAGAACGGCCAAGAGTTGGCCCAAGGAGCAGTGGGCAAGTCTGGTGGCACCTTTTTTGTCTGGAGAGCCACAAAAGGCCTATTTCGACTTATGCCTGGCTGATGCCAAGGACTATAAAAAACTAAAAGGAGATCCTAACTCGCTTGGGAGTCACCACCTTTGTTCGTGCCCAACGGGTCCACCACTGGGAGTTCCATAAGGACAAGCCTCCACGTTCACAGATGCATGACCTCGTCCATCTGTCCTCAAAATGGTTACAGCCCGAGACGCTGACGGGACCACAGATCGTGGAAAGGGTCGTGATGGACCAGTACCTGCGATCATTACCTGTGACTCTGCGCAAGTGGGTGAGCCATGCAGACCCTAAGTCCGCGGACCAGTTGGTCGAGCTGGTGGAGAGGTACGTGGCGGCTGAGGAGCTGATGAGTATGCCCCACCGAGCCCCGATGGCGCACCGGCGAACTCCCACAGACACTGGTAAGACTGTTCCAGGGGAGAAGGGTGCTGGGCGGTGGAATGTACCTAAGACTGAGGGTGTAGAACCTGGAGACAGGCCTGCCCCGTAAACGACTAGACATTAATATGACTCAGTGTTTCCGATGTGGTGGCTTCGCCCATATTGCCGCTAATTGTGCACTTACAACTGAACCTATGCAATGTGATACTGCTCATGTCTACCGCAGGGGGTCTTTCTTTGCACAGACAGCCTGTACGGCTGACCGGCAGGCTGAGACTGATAAGCACATGTGTGTACTCACTGTAGATGGCCATCGAGTAGGGGCACTGTTAGACTCTGTTAGCTTGGTGACACTTATAAAAGCTGAGCTGGTGAACCCCTTGAGGCATACAGGGAAAACTGTTGGTGTGACCTGCATACATGGGGATACTCGATATTATGTTACAGCCGAGGTGAACATCGAGACACCATGTGGCTCTGCTATAGTTTCTGTGGGTTTGGTGCATGGTCTGGTGTACGATGCAATATTGGGGAGAGACTTTGCTCACTTCTGGAAGTTGTGGGAAAGCCGTTTTGTTCCAGAGGTGAACAACCCCGATCCATTTGAGAAGGTTGTCGATGTAGTGGAGGAGGGAGTTTCTTCTGAGTCAGAGTTATTCCCTTTTTCTACTATGGTTGGTGAACTAGAGAATGCGGAACGTGACGGTGGCCCGCCAACTGATGTGCCTCCCATTGAGGTGGGAAGTGTTGTTGGGCCAGGTGATCGTCTGCCTGATTTAGAGGTCAGAAGAGAGATCTTTGCCGTGGAGCAGTTGAATGACCCTACTTTGGTAAAAGCCAGGGAGAATGTAAAAGTAGTTGATGGTAAACCCGTAGACCCTGATAGTCCTTTGTCCTATCCCCACATGGCAATGTGGCAGGATTTGTTATATCAGGTGACTAAGAAGGGGAAAGATGTTGTGGAACAACTAATAGTTCCCAAAGCCTACAGAAGAACAGTGTTGGATCTGGCCCATGGTCATATAACGGCAGGCCATCTAGGGGTAGAGAAAACCACTGAGCGAATAATGCAGAGGTTTTTCTGGCCCGGGCTTCATAAAGAGGTATCTGACTTTTGCGCATCCTGCCCTGAGTGTCAGTATCATGCTCCCAGGCCACATTTTAAGGGTCCACTAGTTCCATTGCCTATCATAGAGGTGCCGTTTGAAAGAATAGCGATGGATTTGGTTGGACCCTTAATGAAGTCTGCCAGGGGACACCAGTATATTCTGGTCATAATGGATTATGCTACCAGGTACCCGGAAGCGATCCCGTTGCGCAATACGTCAACCAAGACCATTGCCAGAGAGTTAGTTCATGTCTTTAGCAGGCTGGGTATACCTAAGGAGATACTAACTGACCAGGGTACACCGTTTATGTCCAAAGTCATGAAAGAGTTATGCCGCCTGTTCAAAATCGAACAGTTAAGAACTTTGGTTTATCACCCCCAAACCGATGGGCTGGTCGAGAGGTTTAACAAGACATTAAAACACATGCTTAGGAAAGTGGTCGACAAGGATGGTAGGGATTGGGACTACTTATTGCCGTATTTATTGTTGGCCATAAGAGAAGTTCCCCAGTCCTCCACCGGGTTTTCACCCTTCGACTTGTTGTATGGGAGACACCCAAGGGGGTTACTAGACATTGCCAAAGAGACATGGGAGGGGCAGTCTAGTCCTTACAAAACGGTGATTGAGTATGTTTCTCAAATGCAGGAGAGAATTGCTGCGGTAGTGCCGATAGTGAGAGAGCACATGGAACAGGATCAACAGGCACAGCAGAGGGTATACAACCGCAATGCTCGGTTACGCAGCTTTGCTCCTGGGGACATAGTGTTAGTATTGGTTCCCACTGTGGAAAATAAACTTTTGGCTAAATGGCAAGGGCCCTTTGAAATCTTAGAAAGAGTGGGGCAGGTCAATTACAAAGTTTACCAGCCGGGGAAAAGAAAGCCGGAACAGATATACCATATAAATCTGTTAAAGCCCTGGAAAGATAGAACGGTACTGTCGGCCGTCCGAGACCCTCCAGTAAGTCCAGGGCCCTTAGTTCCCGAAGTGACAGTGGCAAAAACCCTGTTGGCAATTCAACAACAAGAGGTCAAGGAGTTTCTGATTAGAAATAGGGTGCTGTTCTCTGACGTACCTGGGAAAACCTCGGTCATTAAACATGACATCATCACTGACCCAGGGGTTAAAGTTAATCTAAAGCCCTATAGGTTACCAGAAGCACAAAGAGAATCGGTGTCGAAAGAAATTAAAAATATGCTAGAGTTAGGGGTTATTGAAGAATCACATAGTGAATGGTCAAGTCCCATTGTGTTGATTCCAAAGCCTGACGGGAGTGTGCGTTTCTGCAATGACTTCCGAAAGTTGAACAGCGTTTCAAAATTCGATGCCTACCCGATGCCAAGAGTGGATGAACTGATTGAGAGACTAGGGACGGCAAGGTATTTAACCACTCTTGACCTAACCAAAGGGTATTGGCAAGTACCGTTAACCGAGAGCGCCAAACAAAAGACAGCTTTTTCAGCGCCAGAGGGCTTGTTTCAGTACAAGATGTTGCCCTTCGGGCTACATGGGGCACCTGCTACCTTCCAAAGAATGATGGACAGGATTCTAAGGCCCCATAGACGGTATGCGGCTGCTTATCTGGATGACGTGGTCATTCATAGTCCTGATTGGCAGTCTCACTTACCCAGGGTACAAGCAGTATTGGACTCCATCTATAAGGCAGGTTTGACAGCCAACCCAAAAAAGTGTTGTCTAGGCATGGAGGAAGTAAAATATCTGGGATACACCATTGGCAGAGGCCTGATAAAGCCTCAGCTCAATAAGGTTGATGCCATACAAAACTGGCCACGGCCTCTGAATAAGAAGCAGGTGAGAGCCTTCTTGGGAAGTACGGGGTACTACAGGAGGTTTATACCCAACTTTGCCACCATGGCAGTCCCACTGACTGACCTGACCAAAGGCAAACAAAAAGTAATGGTAGAATGGAGTCCTGAGGCAGAGAAAGCTTTTCAGGAGTTAAAAGTAGCGTTGTGTTCCCAACCAGTCCTGATGACTCCTAATTTTGAAAGGGAATTCATAGTACAAACCGATGCATCAGAAGTAGGTATAGGAGCGGTCCTGTCCCACAAAAAGGAGGGTGAGGAACACCCTATTTTCTATCTTAGCAGAAAGTTGAATGTACATGAGAGAAACTATGCCACAGTGGAGAAGGAGGCGTTGGCCATAAAGTGGGCGTTAGATTCTCTCAGGTACTACTTGGTCGGAAGAAAGTTCAAATTGATCACTGACCATGCCCCTCTGAAGTGGATGTCTGAAAATAAGGACAGTAATGCGAGAATTACAAGATGGTTCTTGGCGTTACAAACTTTTAAATTTTCAGTGGAACACAGGCCAGGAAGCCAGCTGGCTAATGCTGACGCGTTGTCACGCGTTCATTGTTTGGGGGCTTCAGTTGTTCCGCCCCACAGGTCGAAACAAAAGGGGGGGATATGTGATAGGATCACTGGTAAAGTGGTCTGTGGCAGGTACATTTGTCCCAGATTCCTGTCTTTTGTGTTTTAAACCCCCAGGAGAAAGTCTGCAGTGTAGCAGGCTTGAGTTTCGGCTTTTTGAAAAGCCGGGTTTGGGACCTGGGGGTTGTGGGTGAGAGGAGAGGGAGGGCTCCACCCACGGCCACTCCAGGTTTTGGTTCTCGCAGCCTGGTAACAGGCTTGTTAGTTTTCCACCTGAGAGTGGCCAATATAAGCCTAGTGTGTTTAGGGCTGATTGTCTCACCTGGGAGAGCAGGCAGGGAGTTTGCTCAGAGACACTTGAAAAACCTATTTGTGAGTACTGTGCTGTGCTTTGTTGCTGGCGAGGGCATTAGGCCCTGCCAGGTTCTGGTAGTGAGGGAACTACCTGTGAAGTTAGTGCCCCGACAGGGCTAGGATTTATATTTATGTTTTCTTTATATTTCTGTCATTGTACAATAAAGACTGGCACCCACCAGCTTGTACTTGCATCCAGACTGGTGTGCTGCTTCCCTGCTGCTGTGTGTTTGTGTAAGGAAGGAGTCCTCTACCCAGGAGAGGGACCCCCTAACCTAACTGTGTCACAATATATATATATATATATATAAAAAGAGTGTGCCATATAAGAGTCTTCTCTTGCCCTCACAAGAAACTTTGTACAGATTTGACAATTTTTCTGACTCTTGTGGGCACCACCAACAACATATATTGTGATGTAATTACATTGTTTATATCAATTCTGTTTATAATTCCTGTGTGGAATCTTCTCCAAAAATTCCCCAATCCCTCTTTTTAGAATATAAATGATTGTCCCTGAAACAAGTTAGAGTTAGACAAAAGAGTTTGGGAAAAGATCAAGATGTTATCCAGGTTAAAACAACATATTTATACAGAAGATCTCATTCATAAAGCTTTGAAAGACTGCTGGTGCGTTACTGAGTCCAAGTGGCATTACAAGGTACTTTTAATGTTTGTCCCTTGTATTGAGAACAATCTTCCATTCATCTCTGAATCTAACACAGATAAGACTGTAAGCTCTGCATAAATTACATTTTGCAAAATTTGGGGCTCTCTTTAGATGGTCAAAGAGCATAGAGATGAGAGTTAAAGAATATCTGTTATTTATTGTGATGGCATTCAAACCCCTAAAGTTGACACTGGGAGAAAGTCACACATCTTTCTTCCCATCAAAAAAGAGACGGCTCCTGGGAGGTAGATTAAAGGATGAACCCACATTAAAGATTTTCTTTCATTTACTCAGATGTAGTCTGGGTCTTCTGGAAAACCAGTAGATAGATTCTAGTTTTTCCTGGAACTAGATCAATTGCACTTTCCCAAGGCCGGTGAAGAGGACGTTTCTCAGCCTGATGCTTACTTAATACATCAATAAAATGTACTTATTGCAGGCGGACAAAAGATTTAGACTGTGAAGGAACAACAGAAGTGGGACATCCAGGTAACACTTTCTTGAGGCCTTGATGATTGCATGCAGAACTATAGGCCAGGATTTGCCCTGTTTTCCAATCCAGTTGAGGAATGTGACATTGCAGCATGGCAGACCCAGGATTATATAACTAATTGCCTAGGGGTTTCTCTGAATGAAGCCCCTTTCTGGATACTAAGGGGTAGAGTTTGATACCGAATAGAAGCTCCAAGACCCTATTCCCATCAATACCTAAGAGAACAACTGGAGAAGAAGAGACTGAGTAGGTAATCTAATTTTTTTGACAAGAGAGGCATCAATTAAAATCTTGGCTGCTCCAGAGTTAATGAAAACAAGATATTAGAGTTATAAACTGAAGATATAGCTATTAGAGAAAGACAGTGACATAAGAAACCTTGAGTAAACTGTCCTTTCACGCCAAGCCCCCTCTGCAATCCCAGCATGCATAGCTTCAAGGATCGCAGTGTGATTGACAGGAAGGCACTGTTTGGGGAAGGAAATGGGGGAAGGAAGCAGGTGGGTCGGTTCCATCTGGGGGTGGGTCACAGCAGGCGTCTGCGATCCCCTACATACATAAGATGGCTCCAGCGTCTCAGTCCAGATTCTCATGACTGATTATCGGACTGCCTGCGTATGGGCTGCAAATATGTATGCTGTTGCAGTGCTGTTTGCGATGGCTCCGGTGGGTGTCTCAGTACTGTTAGGGAAGGGTGCTGTTTTACAAACAATCGCTCCTCCTCAGCATATGAAATCACAGAAGCAATTGCAACACCATACATCTCTGAATCAGGCCCACAATCCCGCCTTCAAATCTTTAAAAGCTCCCTGAAAACCAGTTCCCCGTGTTTTGGTGCTGGTTTTCTGTCTAAATCATCATCGTGTTTGTTTTGGCAAAGCCACCCTCAAATGTTTTAGTTTCGATTTCTTTAAACATTGATAAAAACAACTAAAATCATGTAATTTGAACCATATTTTTGTTTATACATTATTATTAACATCAGTAACATTCATTTCAGTGCTCGAAGTGGGAATTTAGAGGTGGGGGTATGGAGAATGAATCTTTCCCCCCCCTGGGCCCCTGTTTCCATATCATCCCATTGTACGTCTCACCCCCCCCCCCACACTTCTCCCTGCCTGCTCACCTCTCTCACACCCTGCCCTTCTCACTGAATCCCTCTCTGTCACCCCCTACAATAATAACTGCCTGCCTCCCTCTGTTTGCCCCTCCCTCTATTCCCTCTCACTTCTTACCTCTGACCTGCGCTCAGTGCGCTGCTGGAACGGAGCTGCCAGGACTCAGGAGCATCGGGTCCCACGTTGCTGGTGTAGCTGTGCGAGCCAATGAGAAGCTGCCACTTGGCAGCTTCTCATTCTCTGGCGGCCGCGAGCCCTGTGATTGGCTGGTGGCCGCGATCCCCGTGATTGGCTTGCGGCCGCGAACCTTGCGATTGGCTGGTGGCCAGTGTGTGCTGACTGTAGCTGGGACCAGATGCTTTGTCCCGGCTACATGCCAGCATCTCTGCTGCCGCCGATCAAGATATGTCCCCTGCGGGACACATCTCTTCACATTTCCACCGCTGTTCCAGTGCTGGGATGCCATACTACATCCCAGCGCTGGTGCATTCTCTTCTCCGGCTAAAATTAAGTGGCGCCGGGAAGTGGCGGTATGTCATACCGCCGTATACAACTCCACTTCGACCACTGATTCATTTTCAATCATTTCCAGTCAATTTAGACCACCTCATAGCTAACAATATTGTTTTCACCAATATTAGCCAAAGGCTGCAGTGTGCTGGCTGGCCAGACTAAGCAACAGAGCTGTGGCACAAACACAATGCAGTTTTAAAGAATATAGCACATCTATTAAAAGCAGTAGCAAACAGTATGGCACTTTAATAAACTATAAAACCCTATAGAATGTTTTTGTTTTGTTTTTTTCAATACATTTTTATTGAATTTTCAACATAGAAAAAAAGATAATTGGGTACAGAAATAAAAGAATGGAAAAAACTAAAGGATGGAATGGGTGTACAAATATATAAGACAAAATCCTATAATATATTACACTTCTAATGCAGTAATACAACCTAATGCAGCAAATAGGTAAGCTTACACTATACAGAGAAAATTAAACATCAGAAAGAGGTGACTGAGGAAGAAGGAGGTCGAGATCAGTATTCCTGCTCTGCGTGGGAGAGCGATTCTGCATTTCCTTATATTCATTCCACCTAAACCACTTCATATGGGGAGATGAAGCAGAAGTGGAGTATTTATTACATGCAGTCTCAAAATCGCAGTGCATCTGGACCATATGCTCAGTAGCAGTTAAACTAGGCACTGAGGGGGATCTCTAAAGCTGTGCGATAGCAGCCTTAGATGCAATTAGGATATGACCCATAATATATCTATCTCCCAGTGTCATACAGTACAGTATATCCAGGGTAAAAATGAAACAGGCAATTATGGGGTCCACCGGTATTTTCACACCCGTGACTCTACCAATCAAAATTAAAACTTCAGACCACACTAATTGCAATAGAGGGCAAGACCAAAAAACTTAAAAAATACTTCCTAAACAACCACAATTCTGCCAACATTGTTTAGAAATAGGCCAGATTTTATGCTGTTTTTCAGGGGTAAAGTATACTCGGTGAATCAACTTAAAAAACATTTCCGAGTGACTAATGCAGCGGGACATTTTAAAACAAGTACGGAAAATAATCTCCCAGTCTTCCTTCTTAAGTGTCCTAAGGCTCTATTTACTACAATCCGCATATTGAATGCAGATTGTAGTGTGATACTAACGACTGAATTCGCATTGCAAATTCAGTCAATATCACAGGGATTTACTACAAATCCCTTGCAGGGACAGAGCTTGCGATAAAGCTCTGTCCCTGCGAATCCCCTTCGGAGCCTTATCACTGTATTTTCGCAAAAAATACCGTGATTAAGTGCCCACACATGCGCCGACCAGTCGCCGCTGCTACCCCCCGGCGCTAGACCACACAGCTGAATACTGGGACTGACTCCCGGCTCTGCTCTCCCCTTTAGAGCAGGGCAGGAGTCCGGTAACCGTGGGAGACCCTGGATAACGCCACCTACAGGTGGCGTTATTATCACAGGGCTTTCCTCGATATTTTTTCACATTTTATTTTTAGTAATTCTGGTCAGATCACATTTCCCATTACAATTATGGGAAATGTGATCTGCTTTACTAAAAATAAGTGATACTTAGGGGTTGGAGTTGAATTTTTCGAATTCTACTCCAATTGCCCTGTAATAACTATAGGTGATCCTAATATAATGTGAAAAGGGTGTGAAAACACCCTTTTGCACTTTATTTTAGTCAAAATAATGTTAATAAATAGAGCCCCTAGAGAGATCCTCCTCCCACTTCTTTTGACATGTCAATTTCCCCAACTGCCTTCCTTAATTTGAGAGAGGTACCACCAAGTACCTCTGATTAGAAGACTGAAAACGTACTGATATATATTCACTCAGAGTTGGACAAATTGCGGAGGAAGGAAGGAAGCTCTGAATCCAGTGACGCATAAAATCCTTTCTGGGGACATTGTATTTACCTTGAAGGTCAGAAAAGGGGACAACTCCTGTTTCAGACACAAGATCCCCCAGAGAGCAGATACCACTTGTCGCCCAAGATCTTAACTGCAAATCCCCAATTAAATTGGCTATACAAGATAGCGATAGGGCTGGTGCCGGTAAAATAACATCCTTATTAGCAGATACAACCTAATGCCACGCTGATATGGAAGATTGAACTGAACCAGGAAGTGTTGCACCCAGATGACGTACAGAAGCAGGTAACCATAGTAGATCAGGGAGAGAAAAGGGTTTTACCATGTCTTTCTCCCAAATTACCCATGGCTTGGGGTTCTCCTTCTCAAACCAATCTCTTGCCTGGCTCAAAAGACATGAGTATTGATATTTCTCAAAATCAGGAAAGGCTACTCCGCCAACTAATTTGGGCAGTGACAAGTACCCCTCACAATCCTTGGTTTGCCTCCCTTCCAAATATACTGAACAACAATCTTTTAAAATCTGTTGCAAAAAGACTTAGGAATCAGCCTAGGAACTGTACGGAATAAATATAAAAGTTTTGGCAATAATACCATTTTGAAGGCAGCTATCCTTCTCAGCCAAGAAACTTCATGTGACATCCAGTCCTTCATAAAACTTTTGAACGCTTTAAAGAGAGGGCTGTAATTGCATTCAATTAAATATTTTTCCCTGGCTAAGTGAACCCCTAAATATTTAAGCGAACAAGATTGCCAAGAGTATTTGTAGGACCCCTTAAGTAACTCCAATATATCACTAGAAATATTTAATGGAAGGGCTTCAGTTTTATTAGTGTTAAGTTTATAGAAAGAAACCTTGGAATAGGAATCTAAAATACGATGAAGAGCAGGGAGAGAATCCAGCAGTTGAAGCAGACACAGCAGAATATCATCCGCGAACAAACAAATCCGTATAGTCTCCTCACCCCTAATCTTCTCAGCCAGAGGCTCAACAGCCAACACGAAAATTAAAGGGGAGAGTGGACACCCCTGCCTGGTACCACTGGAAATATTGAAACCTGAGGACAAGCGTCCATTAACGAATAATCTAACAGACGGAACTGAATATAAATCCATAATGGAATTCAAAATCCTGCCACCAAACCCAAAGCGACTAAGAACAGCCTGAAGGTAGCCCCAATACAGCCTGTCTAAGGCCTTCTCAGCCTCTAAGGCATACTTGCCGACATTCAGCTCCCTCCTTCCAGAAGGAGGGAGCTGAATGTCTGCACACAGCGGGGGGCGTGGCTGGGTAATGATGCGGCATTGGGGGCGGAGCTGCACGATCGCGTCATCGTGGCTCCACCCCCTCTTCACAATGCCAAAAATATTGGCATTGTGAAGCATTGGGTGGGGCCACGATGACGCGATTCAGCACGAATTGCGCCACTGGCTCCCCCCACTGCTGGGGTTTCTATGAGTAGTGGGGGGGCAGGCGGCAGCCGGGAGGCTTGCCTGCCTTTCCGGGGGTTGGGAGTGGCACCCGATATTCGGGAGGCTCCTGACCAAATCGAGAGGGTAGGCAAGCCTGATCTAAGGAAAGGATCAGCAAGGGATCCCTAGTGCGCTCACAGCACTTGATAATGTTAATAACTCTACGGGTGTTGTCTGGTGCCTGTTGTCCCATGACAAACCCCACCTGATCCGAGTTTATCAAAGAAGGTAACAAGGGACAGAGTCTAAGCGCAGTTAACTTAGCGAACAGCTTGACGTCCGTGTTCAGGAAAGCAATTGGCTGGTAATTCTAGACCTCAACAGGGGACTTGCCTGGTTTAGGAAGGGCAACAATCTGAAATATCCCCCTTTTTATAGCCTCGCTGAACACCGACGCCAAAACCGGCGCAAAGTCAGACTTAAAAGTTTTATAGAAGGGTAGCCATCAGGCCCAGGGGTCTTATCCATAGGCATAGCATCAATAGGTT
Source organism: Taudactylus pleione (assembly GCA_031769625.1). NCBI lineage: Eukaryota > Metazoa > Chordata > Amphibia > Anura > Myobatrachidae > Taudactylus > Taudactylus pleione. The sequence continues at coordinate 25,099,742 of JAUIMM010000018.1, forward strand.
TTTCAACCTCTTCAACTGACCAAGGAGCTCCCAGGGCCAAACAAGTATCTGAGTCCAGGGCAGGTAATTTAATGTCCTTCAAAAATTCATCAATCCTCTCGTCTGTAGGTTGAGAGGTATGTGGGTCCTCTACCAAATGATAGAGTCTGGAATAATAATCTGTGAATGTATTTGCTATTTCAAATGGGTCTGAAGTTTTAACCCCCCTGGAATTCATAATATTCTGAACTTGTTCTCGTGCCCCTCTCTCTCAATTTACGAGCTAACAATGTAGATGCTCGATTCCCATAACCGTAAAAAATTTTATTGAAACGGGCTATATTTCGGGGGACTTCCTGCAATGAAAGAACATTAACCTTCTCGTGAGCAACTAGTAATTCTTTATATAAATCCTTTTTATTGGTATCGGATTTATGAGCTGCCTCCACTATATTCACAGTGTCTTCCAATTCCACCCACCTAAGTCTATATGCCCTTTTAAGCCTGGTAGCCACCTGTATGGCTGAACAGCGGACCACGGCTTTCAGAGAGCACTAAAAATTAAATACCGAAGTCTCCCCAGGCTTATTATCCCTTAAATAAACTAAATACACTGCTGTATATGCTGCTGAGCCTCTAGCTGAGAAAACATATATTTACCAAGTCTCCATGGGCCAGGAGGTACACATCTATTTGTGATATTCCAAGTAACAAAAATAGGGGAGTGATCCAACCAGGACATAGGCAAAATACCAATTTTACTAATGGTAATAGAGTAAACTTATCAGATAGAATTAGATCAATTCTGGAATACGAATTATGTACATGCGAGAAAAATTTATAATCTCTATCCTTCAAATGCTTAACTCTCCAAACATCATACAGTTCGTATTCCGCTAGTAGTTGGCGAAAACCTCCAGCGAACTCAGCAGTCTGACATACACGAGGTGGAGCAACTTTAGACCTGACAATTAGTGGGTCAAGGACCATATTGAAATCGCCCATAATCATCACTGCACCTTTACTATGTTTCTGGAGAGATGAACAAAATTTTCTACAAAAAGACAGTTGTCGAGTATTGGGAGAATACAAAGAAACTAACGTTACTACAACCCCTTCTAAACGACCCACTAAAATCAAATACCTACCGCTGGCATCTGAAAATTGCTCTAAAAGTACAAAATTACACTGTCTAGAAATAAGAATAGCTATTCCAGCTTTTTTAGCAGGGCCACTGGCAGTATAGCAATGGAGACATTTATCATTTGAAAAGGTAGGGGAGGCAGAGCTTTGAAAGTGAGTTTCTTGTACTGCAACAATATGGGCTTTTAGTTTATGAAAATACCTCAACGCAAGCCTCCTCTTATGAGGGACATTATGACCCTTGGCATTTATGGAGACAATATTCACCATGGTGCAATAAATAGGACATGCATTCTTCTTCCTAAGAAATGCTGCTCATTTAAGCCCGTATTCAATTTGAGGCGAAAAGTTCCGGAGTTTTTCGCCTGCCGGACTTTCCGCCTACATTGCGTGTTTTTGGAGAAAACACTTTCCGTGCGTGCTCGCTTTTCGCCCTATTCAGTTTCAAAGGACACGAAAACGGCACCCGGCGAAACTGAAACAGGTGAAAAGTTCTGTCAGATTTGGGGAAATAAGCCTGACACCCCCCAAAAGATGCACTGATATGGGGGATCACTATGGATACACCCGAATAGGCCTGCTGAAGGTATTTGGGGTACTTAAATGTTCTCAATAGGTTCTAATTAGAATAGCATTTAGCAGGGTTTTTTTGTGAAAATAACTAGTCCCAGCAAATTTGGGGTACCTGAAAATGGGTACTAGCATATTTAAAAGTTGCTAAAGTGAAGTTTAAAAAATTGTGAAACATCCACCTGCCGCAAGCACTTGCAATCAGAAAAACACCTGGGACATACTTGGGGACCCCCCTGGAATCTATTTAGCTAGTTTTTAACTTTGTCCCGCAACTTTGATTATTTTCGCCCCCAAAACTAAAGTACTTTTTTTGGGATGTTCTTAAGTGTTTTTTTTTTATATTTGATGCAGTTTACCTTCGGGGACTGTATTAAGGCTGCACTGGGGTTCCCGCATCGTTCCAACCCAAGCACCCCAATTCTGCACTTTTTTCCGCCTGCTATTCATAGGCGAAACTTTTCCGCCGGGTCCATTGCATTGACTTTCCGCCTAGGCGAAAAGTCTTTGAAATTTAATACGGCGAAAAGTTTCCGCCTGGCGAAATGACGTCACCCGCGATACTTTTTAGCCGAAACTAACTTTTTGCCTCAAATTGAATACGGCCCTTAATCTGATAAACAGAACGCTGCAGCAGTGTAGACGTGGCACCCAAGCTTCCAAAATAATAAAGAAAAAAAGACGGAGGGAAAATGAAAAGACAAAAAACAAAGAAACTGAAGCCACAGGGGGCTGCCGTACCATAGCAGCACAGTGGGGGGTACGCGGGAAGGAGCAATGTCTCCAGCCACCATATACTAAATATAAAATATAAATCATAAAGATAACATTAACCTTTGTATATCACATGAATATTAGAACCAAACTATGGCCCAAAAAGTTAAATGAAAGGAACATAACTATCAATCTGTTCGACCCTTGAACTTATTAAAAGAGACAGATACTTATGTAATAGCTATACATTAGCATAAGAAAATAAAATTTTTCTTATAAACGTGGGAATAATGTCCAGAAAGTGCCTCAACATTCTATACAGAACCATTAGTACTAACACATCTATATTACCCATCTTATACTAAAAAGATGAATGGAGTAGATGCATGTGAACCTGCTCTCTAGAGAGATGAGGACAAAAACAACTATGGCAGAACGAGTAAACATTAACCAATCGTGGACCAGTCCTGGTGAAATCCACGATCAGGTGAAGATCTCGGAGAAGTTCCAATAACATTCCACTCAGATCTTCTCACCCTCCTCCAAAGTGGTGATAATAGTCATAGAGCCGTTGCGTGATATCAGTAGCTTCGTAGGGAAGCCCCAGCGATATAAATATACCAGCTTTCCTTAATGAAGAAGTGATGGGTTGAAGGGAATGCCTCTTAGTTAAGGTAGCCTGAGAGAGATCGCCGAACAGCTGAAGATTACCCAATAACTCCGCAGACCCTTCATTCGGGTGGGCAGCTTTTTTTCTTAAGGCTTCCTTTGTGTGAAAATAGTGCATCCTCATTAGCACATCTCTAGGTACGCCCTCCGGGGCCCTTTTTACTTTGGGGAGTCTGTGAATGATGAGGTCCGAAGACTGTACTGCAGGTAGGAGTTTCTTAAAAAGAGTAACTGCAAAGTCATTGGGACTACTGTTTGAGACGTTTTCAGGTACACCGCGTAATTTAAGGCTGTTTCAGCGGGATCTACAGTATCCTCCAGATCGCTGATTTTATCCCTAAGAGCTGTCACCTCATTCTCCAAGGCATCATGCAAGGTTATCAGATCATTGTGTTAGCCCACCACCTCACCCATCTTCGTCTCAAGGTGATCCGTCCATCCTCCAAGGTCATCTATGGATTGCTGACAAGCCTGAAGGGTGGAATGGAACTCAGCTGCCACCTCGAACTGAGCTTGAACTGAGATAGAAGCGCTTTCATAGTGCCCACCGTCAGGGTGTCATTATCATTAACAAGCAGCTGTGAAGGTTCAGAAGGGGGAGATGTAGTAGCAGCATTAGTATTATGAGATATAAGCGAACTCTTCTGAGTGACTGAGACGCTAGCACTCCCAGATTTGACAGACTGCGGTGATGGTTTGAAAAAGGCCACTCTGGATGCAGGCTTAGTTATTTTCGGCCGTTTAGGGGCCATGATGCACAATGCACTATTATGTTACAGCAGGAGTAATAGAATTGATAAACAATAATCACACAAAGGCTCCAATTCCTATCTGTAATTTAGGCCATTTGTCTGACAGCCAGAGACATGTATAGAACAATCAGCTACATATCCCTAGGCAGGAGACAGCACTGATTATTGAAATAAAAATAAAACTCTTGGACAGTAACACAGTCACTAATGAAATTTTCTGTATGGCCCCAATAAGGCTTTCAGTAGAGACAAGAAACAGTAATGTCCAGACAGTGCGAGGGCATAAACTGCTATCAGGCACGAGGTTCTGTGGAACTATGTAATATTATGTAGTAGTGAGCTCCCAAGATGGCCACCACTACAACAGTCCAAAGGAGCAAGCTTAATCCTCCTCCGCTCTCCTCTCTCTCCATGCAGCCTCTGTCTGCCCAACACCTGCCGCTCAAGCCTCAGCCAGGTAGGGGTAATAATGGGGTACCTCTCCTTTAGTACACAGGCTGTTCCGCTTCCGTGTACAGGACCCGGCAGTAACCGAGTGGCTCCCGCTGCCAAATCGAAGCCGCGGCTCCAGCTAGATCACTAGGCCCTGACCGTGAGTGCCGGATTCCGGTCACTGCCGAGGAATGGGAGGGTTCGGTAGGTGTTCCCTGTATACGAAAGTGGAACAGCCTGTGTACTAAAGGAGAGGTACCCCATTATTACCCTTACCTGGCTGAGGTTTGAGGGGCAGGTGTTGGGCAGACACTTGGTACAGTAACAGGGGACTCACTGGGCTCATTTTAAGCCGTCTAAACGGTGATGAATTGCCGGAGTTCACTTGTGGCACATCTGCTGCTCTGGACTTCTAGGCCACGCCCCTCCCTATAGAATATTTTTAATAATCAAGAACTAATAACCTAAAATTAAGACGCTAGTAGAAAATTCTAAATATAATATAATACCAAATAATAGGCCAAATGCCAATAGAAACTGTTAATTATAGAAAGTAGAAATTGATAATTAATTAATAAGTTAATAAAAAACTTCTCCAACCGGCAAATCACAGGCATAATCAAATTAAATCACAGGCCCAATCAATTTAAAAATGCCTCATTATCAGAGGGTGCCTATTAGAATTTCCATAAATTCGGTTTGGCTGAGATATACCGCTGACTATGTTTCATAATAGTTCACATGTATTCATCCTGTCGCCATCGCTATTCACAATCAGGGGAGCATAGTGGTGATAATCACATGGAGACTTGTAATCTCATCTTCATATGGTCAGAGTTTTGCTTTGTATTAATATCATTTTGATTTGGGGCCAAAAACCAGTAAAATATACACTGCCTGTCAACACACACAATAAAGGATAATAAGGAGGATGATACTCTGTATCTGTGGAGAAACTGCAGGAAATGTGGTGTTTGCGTCTGGTTGAGAAGCTGGTGATGGATGGTCTTGTAAGATACAGAACATCAATGCCTGTGATTACTGGCTGCCACTTTTGTGGCTGAAGTGCTTGGTTTGTTTGGACCCCAGAAAGGAAAACATCTTGGTTGTCTGGTTACAACAAGCCACAAATGGGCTTAAGCCTAACAATGTTGCTCATCCTCTAAGTTGGAAAATAATCACAATCCTCATCAGCACCCTCATCATTGTTGTTAATATAATCATTACACATTATTAGCTCATCCCCACTGGAATCCATTGTTACCGTCTCTTTTTGGTGTAATTGGCGGCAAAGTTCATCTTCTTAGAATTTGTAGTTAATTTTAATGAACATCAGTTTACCACATTTTTTGGAATCAGCCTCATTCGCTGTTTAGTCACAAGGTTCCCAGTTGGGCTAAATACTCTTTCTTTTTTTTAATTTCAATATTTTTTATTTATTTTCAAGAAAACATAAACATAAACACTAATAAAAATAATAATAATAAAATAACTGTTTACAGCACATTACAGCACATTAGACAGTCTATGTGTGGTCATTTACATAGAATATACCCAATAATATAGGTCCAACAGGACATATTGCAATTAAATTTCACATTTGCATTTAGGGCACATAACTCGGGCACATATTGTATAACAAAATTTAGACAAATACACCTCCTTACGTAGATATATATCGCAGTTCATGTACATATCACCAATGTTGCATCATATTGGGTAGGGGGAAATTAAGTACTACACACAGTTATATCCCATTAGTTATCTGCATCTGATCAAGTCTAGTCTCTCCCAATCTCCGTACATACATCGAATCCAGCCATCTACCCCAAACAAGACGGAATTTCTTCTCAGCCTTCCTAGCTAAATACACAAATTTCTCATGCGCCAAGGTCTCATTTACCAGTGCTATCCATCGTTGGGCCTTCAGAAGAAAACCATGTTCTAGCTATATAAACCTTGGCTAGCATACATAAATTAATAACATATTGTGCAAAATGTTTATCTAATGTATCTTTTTCAATAACAGCTAAAGTACACACCATTGGGGTTAGCACATCCCGGGGAACACCAGTGGACACCAATATAGCATTAACCTCTTCCCAAAAGGAACTGACAGTAGAGCATGTCCATAATAAGTGCCAGAAATTGCCACTAAGGGAATTACACTTTGGACATTTTGAATCAGATCTACCTCCGAATTCAAACAATCGATCTGGTGTTAAATAAGTTCTATGCAGAAGGAACAACTGAAATTGTTGAAACCGAATTGTTGTAGTAGCCATTTTTGGGCTACTCATGGCCCCTTTCCACACATCATCTGGCAGTATTACAAGGTCAACTTCCCATTTTTGCCTAATAGATGGTAAATATGTAACATGATGTTCTCGCATTAAAGCTGCATACATAACAGACACCAAGTGCCTTGGTCCAGCAGCTTGTAATAGAATTTTAACCGGGGAATCTCGGAACATTGGAGCAGCATCCACAAATTGTGCGTCTATGGCATGACGAAGCTGAAGATATCTATAAAAGTAATGTTTTGGGGTATTAAACTCACACTGCAGCTGTTCAAATGACTTAAACACTCCAGACATATATAATTGTCCTAACGCGTTCACCCCCCATTTCCCCCAGGCCTTATTAATTTGCAGTAAAGCCAGTTCCTCAAGTCCCCTGGTATTGTGTAGGGGAGTATCAGGATCCCATCCCTGGCCCTGAAAAATCTGTGTGACCTGCCTCCAAATCAAAACCGCTTGTCTAACCAATGGAGCTCTAACACCCTTCAAGTTGCTGCTGAGTAGCACCTGAAGTGTAGTATGGCCCCGGGTTTCCTGTCTCACCAGAATAGTACATAATTCATCTACCTCCAAAACCTGTGTCCATGCCTTCAATTGCGCCAATTGTGATGCATAATAATAAAACTTAAAATGAGGTAACGCCAATCCCCCAGGCTCCCGTGACCTAGTAAGTGTATTCAACTGAATACGGGCTCTACGTTTAACCCAAATCAAAGAGGATAACAATCCATCTATTTGTCTGAACACACTCTGAGGAAGATAAATTGGGGAATGTTGCAACACATAAAGAAGTTTGGGTTGTAAAATCATTTTTACCAGGTTTACTCTGCCAGTGAGTGTTAAGGGCAATTTCCCCCAAGTATCCACCCGGGATCTTAAATATTCTATTTGCGGCTTAATATTTAAGGAGACATAATCATGAGGGTCATTAGTTATCCATACACCTAAGTATTTGAACGAGTCTACCCATTTTAGTGGGAGTGGTATAAGCGGAACAACTGGACACGCTCCTCTAATGGGAAGTATACATGATTTGTCCCAGTTTATTTTCAGACCTGAATATTTCCCAAAAGAATTAATAATTGCAAGGGCATTAGGCATGGAAATATCGTATTCTGAGACAAAAAGCAGGATATCATCAGCATATAATACTATTTTATCCGATCTAGTTCCCATGGAAAATCCCTGAATAGCAGGACTAGCCCTAATCAAGCAGGCCAATGGCTCAATAGCCATGGCAAATAAAATAGGTGACAAGGGGTAGCCCTGCCGCGTACCCCTCGAGAGAGAGAGGGTAAATCCATTTATCGATACCCTGGCCATAGGCGCCGAGTACAACAATTTAATCCATTTAATGAATCCAGAGCCTATCCCAAAGCCACTCATTGTTTCCCATAAAAAGGCCACTCTACAGAGTCAAACGCCTTAGCGGCATCTAGTGACACAATTATTTTAGAAGAGGGGTCTTCATGCGACATCTGCAATTGGGTAAAAAGACGTCGAAGATTAAGCGAAGTTGATTTTCCTGGCATAAATCCAGTCTGATCCAGATGTATCAACTGGGCAATCACCCGATTTAACCTAACGGCCAGGACTTTAGCAAGGATTTTAATGTCTGTAGGGAGGAGAGAAATAGGCCGATATGACTCCATCTGCTTAGGGTCTTTCCCTGGCTTTGGTAACACTACTATAAGGGCTTCCGACATGGATTGAGGGAGAAAATTACATTCATACAATTTATTGAATAGCTCAAGTAAGCGAGACACATAAAACTGGCTATGTTTTTTATACAACTACAAGGGAATTCCGTCTAACCCTGGGGCCTTTACCATTTGGGAAGGATCTTATAGCTAAGTCAATTTCCTCTATAGTCAAAGGGGAATCCAGGAAATCCTTGGCCTCAGATAGTGACGCAGTTCCACAATATTATATGACATACCAGAACTATATAATTGCTGATAGTATCTAACAAACTCCTGTGTGATATCTGGTGGTTGATTATAAATTATACCCCCTGAACCCACAATTTCTACTATAGTTATTGAAGGGCGTTCCAATCTTGCCAAATTGGCCAAATAACTACCAGGTCTATCACCTGTTGCATATCTAGAGTGCAAGTTGAATAAAAGTTTATATCGAGCCTTATCTGTCAAACAGTCGTTCCCTGCCCTATGCGCAGACAGCCATGCAACCGTGGATGACTCTAATCCATCAGCGAGGTAGGTAAGCTCTAATGATTGGCAAGAGACCTCCAACTCTAATTCCTTTTTTTTGTAGAAAGACCTTAAATCAGCAACACGTTTAATCAAAGTCCCCCTAAGAAAGGATTTAAATGAGTCCCATAATATCTGATCTGGGGCCGTACCATAATTAAGTTCAAAATATTCCACATTTCTTCCAGATCAGAACCCGCCCCCATACGAGTCAACCAAAATGAATGAAGTTTCCAAAATGATTGACCCCTTTGACATTCCAGATCTAAGATAAGTGTCAGTAGAGAATGGTCCGAGATTCCTCTGGTCTCATAACGCACAGACTTAATTCTTGGCAGCATATCTCATGTGAGCAGTGCCAGGTTGATCCGGGAGAACGTGAGATGAGAATACGAAAAACAGGAAAACTGCCTTGTAGTAGGATTTTTCGTCCTCCACGCATCGACCAAGCCCAGCCCAGACACATAAGCCAAAAACCTGTTCCCTTGTGATGAAGGACTTTTCTGAGCTGTACCCCTTCTATCCAAATCCTGATCCAGAACATTATTGAAATCCCCAACACAGATTGTAGACGTTCCCGGGGACAGGGCCATAAACTCAGCTACTTTCTTTAAAACTACAGAGGAATAAGGAGGCGGTATATATAATGCTAACAATAAAAGTGATAGATTATTAATCCTACATTTCAAAAAGACATAGCGACCCCCTGGGTCAATCTGCACCGACTCCAGTATAAAAGGGACCGATTTGCGGACAAGAATGGAGACCCCCCTGGAAGTGGACGTATGTGACGCATGGTAGGCCCAGCCCACCCACGGTTTTTTAAGGGAGAGCAATTTCCCACCTACCAGGTGTGTCTCCATAAGGCAAACTATATCCACTCCATAATTTTTAAGTTGTCTCAGCACTGGGGAACTTTTTATTTTGTCATTTAGACCTCGTACGTTCCAAGTGAGAACATTGATATTAGCTTGCGTCATAGTATTCCAGCTAGTATAGCGTCTCTTCCCAAAATATGTAACAATAGAGCAATCCCGTATAGACCCACAATACAAGCATGTCTTGGACCAGACATACAACAGTGCAGTATATAATAATTTGAGATCACATAAGAAATCAAAGAAAAAAAAAGGAAAAAATAGTAAAACAATAAATCTACAACCCCTATCCCTTCTGTCCCCCCTCCCTGTATACCCAACCCCAACTACGGCATACCTATTCCCATTCCCTTCCCTCAACAAGTAAACAACAGAAGATTAAGTTCACCAAATGAACATATAAAGAAAAAAATTATCCCGTATACAGGGTGAGGCAAAATATATAATGACCCCTAAACACAGGGAACCCTCCAATATTTCACACCCCGGGAATAAAAATAAGAACAGAATACTGTCCTGGCCTAAAATAGAATATTATTAGGCTAAGGAGCTTGGATACTATACAGATATTTAAGGAAATGATCATTATAACAATCAATCTACGCCATCGCACAACAACTGAAACATCAATATGCATAATCGCAAAGGAAAAACATTTGATTATGATGGCAGTCACATATATAACATAGTTACGTGCTATGCAAAACAGGAGCATTAATCCATGTTCAGTCATTTACTAGCGGCCTCCTGGCCGGGGCACGACGATCCAACCACAAAGCAGCCTCTCTCGGGGTGAAGAAAAATTTAGTTTCACCATCCACAACCACTCGTAATTTAGAAGGGAACAGCATGGCGTATGGAAGATTGAGATCTCGCAGACGACGTTTGACTGAAGAAAACTGTGCCCTCTCCTTTTGAACCTCAACGGAGAAATCAGGGAACACCGAAATCCATGAGCCATTACGTTCCATAGGACCTTTAGTGCGAGCCATTCTTATCACAGCATCCCGATCCTGATAGTGTAGGAATTTGGCAATAAAAGTACGCGGGGGTGCTCCAGGAGGAAGCGCTGTGGTCGGCACACAGTGAGCCCGCTCTACTGAAAAGTGTGAGGTAAAGGCCTCCTGACCATATGTTTCCAGCAACCACTTTTCCAAAAATTCCTCTGGATTCGAGCCCTCCTCTTTTTCCGGTAGCCGCACAAATCTGACGTTGTTACGCCAAAGGGGCCCCTCCATATCGACATCTTCTTATGTACCGCAGCCATCTGAGAATCCAAAGCAGCCACTTTCTCTTTTAGTGGAGATACTGTATCCTCAAGCGTAGAAGTACGTGCTTCCATCTCTCCCACTCTCTCACGAACTCTCTGTAAATCATGGTGAATTATAGATAGGTCAGACTGCACTTCACCAATTTTATCAGCAAGCCTTTTCTCACTTGCCGTAACTGCATCCAGCACTCTCTGCAAAGTAGCCGCAGAGGAGTCCTCCGGTATATTATTGGCAAGAGGGGACGCAGGAGGAGATCCGACATCCCATTCTTCTCGGGGCGGGGGCTGCGGCGTCGACGAGCGAGAAAAACGCTCCAGCTTTGCTGCTGCAGCAGCATGATGAGTTTTCCCCATATTTGAGTAGGTGAGGCAGTATAGAAATATATAAGATAGATAAATAAATAGCAGGAGCAGCACCACTGTGCAGAGGAGGCCACAGATTAAACACACTGACCAGAAATCAAAATGGCCACCAGCAGCACTTCCAGCGTTTAGGAGAGGCACCCAGGTAGGGAATCGGGACATCAGCAACGGCATTCAGCAAGGGTATGTTATGTGGGTGTCAGGGCCAGCGCTGGGGGAGCCAAACATGCAGGGCTGTGTTTTGTATAGTAGCGCCGCGCGGAGACACGGAGCCCGCCGGCGTCCCACGTGACCCGCCTCGGCTAATGCACCTGCCAAGATACTGCCTCTAATAAGGCTCAGGAAGCTGCTGCAAGCTCCCGGACCCGGCGTGATAGGTACTCCAGGACCTCCGACGTCCACCTGTTATGTTATATCCCCGGGGTGCTGTATCAGGAGATGATGCAGGATATATTTATTGGAGAGCTCTCGACTGCATGTGCTACTCCATAGACACCCACGCCCCCCAGGCTAAATACTCTTTCTGAGTGCACACTGGAAGGTGGGCAGCTTAAGTACACCATAGGAAATTTGTACAAGGGTCTCCAAATTGCCTTTTTTTCTCCCAGTATTAAAAGGTACTGTGTGAGATGCTAATTTGTACATTATTATTACAATAATCCTCCACCATTCTATTGATGCTTGCGGTATCAGATGGAGTCACGGTAGAGGTGTCAATAATTGTGGGCAATTCTTTTAAGCCTGCCCAGATGTTATAATGTTTCACTCTGGTGTACTGAGTTGACTCATCATCATCACCAATAGGTCTCTTGGAAAAGATTATTTTTTTCCTGGCAGCAGCATTTGCAGGAGAAACTGAAGCTGGAGACATCATGTTAGGTGCTACTTGAACTGAAAACTTGCTCGCAGGGAGCTCTTTGCATTTCTTAACATCTGTGTCATGGTTGACAAAATGCATTGATCCAATTGCAAGATGTTGCAAACCCTTTGGTCCTGGTGAAGCAAAAAAAAGAACCTAATCTGCAAGTCCATCATACTTAGCGGAATCACTTAATTTCATCTCCTCCTTCCATTTCTTTAGCTCAGGCCTGGCCAACCTGTGGTTCTCCCTGTTCTGTGAAACTACAAGTCCTGGCATGCTTTACCAGCTGATCGGTGTGAGGGTATGCTAGTTCTTGTAGTTTCACAACATCTGGAGAGCCACAGGTTGGCCAGGCCTACTTTAGCTGCTTTTCCAATAGTTTAATTAAGGGTATGACTTGACTCAGTGTCTGAACTCACTTCATTGTTAACAATTTTAAATGGTTTCAGTAGCATGCATGAAACCGATATTATTATATATATTATAAAATCAGTATTCCCCAGTGTGCTGCAGTAAGGTATCATGCCCCCTCCCTCTTCCTATCTCATGTCTTCATGCATACGTCATGATGGCTCTTTGCTGTTGCTCCAGTCACTGAAGCATATAAAGGGTGGAATTCCACATGGTTACTACCTCTTGCTTCAGTTGGTGGCATGGCAAATTGAATTGTTCTTGCAACTGTGGCAATCTTTTCTAAGCGGTTGTTGTATGCCGAAAATGCCCAGAAATGTTACGTGCCACAACTAGCATATCCTGCATGGACCTGTCATTTTTCAAGAAATTTTGAACCACCAAATTTATTGAACTTGCAAACCATGATATGTATTAAAATTGACCCAGTTGTAATGCTAGTAAAATGTTATTTGCATTATTGGAAATTATAAATCTTGAGGAGAGCAGGGTAAGCTATTTTGCTATCACATCGCTGAGTTTTTCTAATAGATTAACACTAGTATACCTCTTAGTGATGCTGGTGATAGAGAGTAGCCTGCCTGTGAATGAGCTGGAATTGTGTGTGTAATGTGTAATGCTGCTGCTAAAGATGAAACACTCACCCAGTCATAGTCAGTCATGTGACCTTTAATTTGACCAGTACTGCTTGTCCATGTATCTGTAGTTAAGTGGATAGTGGGTACAATGGCATTTTATAGGCAAATAATAACTTTCTGTTTAACATCCTGGTACAAGTAAGGAATTGCTGTTCTGGTAAAATAAAATTGAGATGGAATTTGGTAGCATAGTTACATGACCTCAACTAATCTTCTAAAACCAGATACATGGGACGCATATCTAATACAAACATAGTTGTCATGGTTTCAGTGATCCGCGGTACAACAGGATGGTGGTTGTCATGCTTAGATCCTCTTGCAAATTATTATTTCACAGACAATTGTTGTGTTAAACTACTAGTCTTATTCTTGGTCCTCTGCTGTGATGAAGATGCACCCCCAGCAGCAGCACTAGCGCACAAAGATTCTTCTTGGGAAACGTGGATAGGGAAGTCAGTTGGATGCAGGACTACTTTTGATCATCAATGAGGAGGTTGATGATGAAGGTGTTGGCAGTGGAAATTGCATGTGCTGGTATCTATCCATGTTGCTGGTAGCTGATGCTTGGCTGCTTGATATTATTTCATATGATTTTATATGATAAATAATTTGAATGAACTCGCTGCAAATTAAGTAACAGCCAGGAGGTGCCTAGATGGTGAACTTCCCTACCTCTACTAAATTTGGCACTACAAATGGTACAGATGCTTTAACAAAAGTCTGGATTTTGGAAAATATAATTCCACATGGAAGAGGTGTCTTTTTTGGTCTTTTGCCCAGGCATGACAACGTGCTTCTTATCACTGGCAAGAACTGCTGCCACTGGAAGCTGACTTTCATATAGAGCATAATTTTCCAGAAATGTATTAATTTGGTCTTGTCCAACACATTCATCATCAACACCCTCATTAGTGTCAGATACACAATTATCCCCCACATCCTGTTGCACTTCCAAAGTAGCATCCTCAATTTCTATGTCTAAACCATCATCATCACTACTTTTACTACTACTTATCGTCAGATTTGCTGAGGGTTCAAAAATGGTTGAAGGAGGCTTCTCTTGGATTACAATTGCAGAATCAGAAATGCCACCACACCAAGTGAACATACAATGAGATAGGGAAATGAATGACTTTTACCTTTACCATGCAGTTTTATTGAAAGAGTTGAGATTTTGTGTTTACACCAGAAAAAAAATGTATATTTTGTTTACTTTTATTTTGGAGTGCAGCTGACGGGTGCATGACCACAGCCAATTAGTATAGTAATATACACTGCCTCTTAATACACACTCTTGGAATATGACTTAAATTGAATTATAAAAGACCTGAGATTTTTTTTCTGACCCCGGGCAAAAGAAGCATTTTTGCACGTTTATTATTTTAGGGTGCAGCTGACAGATGCATGACTACACCCAGTAAGTACAGTAAAATACTCTGCCTCACAAAAAAAACACACTCTTGAAATTTAATTTTAATTGAATTAAAAAAAGACTTGAGATGTTTTTGACACCAGAAAAAAATAAATATTGTTTGTACTTTTATTATTTTGGGGTGCTGATGGGTAAATAACCCCATCCACTAAGGACAGTAATATAGGCTGCCTCTCATAAACACACACTCTTGAAATATGATTTCAATTGAATTATGAAATGCTTGATTTAAAAAAAAAAATGGAAAAGATGTCTTCTTTGGAGTGCAGCTCACTTCAAGTTCTAACAAAAATACACAAGAGCCTGTTTGCACTCGAATGCAGGTGCTACAGTACTAGTGTCTGATAAACAAACACCAAACCGCTCATCTCTACCTAAAACCCATCCTTTTATTAGAGTTTACCCTACTCCCACCTATATTACCCACACCACTGTACCCTTGCTATTGTCCACTCTGGACCACACTCGCTACTCTTGTTTCAGCTGCACCTCTTCCAATTAGAATGTAAGCTCTCTAATAAGCATGGCCCTCCCTACCCTTGTTTTATTGTGTGCATTTATTTTGTCTACGTTGTATGTTGCTGTTTTATGTCTGTCCTGTTTTACCTCCTGTGGGGGCAATGGCAAGCTCTGTGTATCCCCTGAATTTTTGATTTTGATTAAACTCCACAAGCCCTGACCTTCACTTTGTTTGTGGCTTTACCTACCCATGAAGATTTTGTTACTTACAACGGTTCATTTGTCTTTGATTGCACAATCTATTAAGAAATTCTTAGTGATCATTATTCTATGAGCAAACATATACAGTACCTGGAAATAGAATCCATAGCTAATTAAGCGGAGGTTTCAATTAGCCATGGGACTTACTGTGCGGCTGCAATACCCGGGTTTAATGCCTGGAGCAATTCAATAAGCATCCTGTTTTCTTGTGCAGTAAGCCATGCAGCTAAAACACGGTAAACCATAGTTTCCAGGTTAAGCCACGAAAGCCCTACTTACCACGGCTTTCTGTTCGCAACTGAGGAGGGCGTTAAGTGCAGCCTGTGGCCTGTACTTTAATTAACCCGGCAGCCACAAACCAGCGCTAAGTACCGCTGGTAATTTAATTCAGTCCTTACTGAGCAAACCAATAGTCCTTCCACTTGCCATTTCTGTCAAAGGGTTTATATTCCAAGGTGCTTTAAAAACAAGCTGCAATGCTCTTGTGATAAAACCAAGTGTGGAATCAAAGTCACATGCAAAAGCATGAAATGTAATTCTGTCTAAAATATATTTTTTCCACAAATGCAATACTCTTACAGTATAATGCAGCACACAATAACAGCCTACCAGTAAGAGTTGGGTTCTTCAAAATAACTAATTTTAGAACATTAGAGCTCCTAAATTCAATAAACCACTGTGTCTTTTCTACTACTTTACAAGTGCATAATAACTGGTCCATACACGGCAATGTAACTATAGTATCACTATCTAAGTTATTGATAGACGCAACAGTGAATTAAGAAAACAATAAGATGGCATCAAGATTAATGCAATTAAATTGAAAAAGGCAATTGTAAAAAAAAAAAGAAGGAAAAAAAAATAGAGATTGCCAATCTATATATATAATAAGGCTAATGCTACTCCTCACCTCTATGGGGAGAATTCAAGTGTATTGCGCGCCGCTGGCCACTAGATGGCGCCCGACGGAGCAATTCAATTGTTGCTCCATTCAGGTTCGCACAGCTGCCAGCGCTGACAATTCTACTTGCAGCCCCCCGAACTGGCGAGGAGAAATGACCAAACAGTGACCCGTTTGAGCTCTCAAAGAGGACTTTTTCGCGGGTGCGTACAGTTCTGCATCAGGCCCTAGATCTTTTGTAGCTGCTATAGAGAAGTACAAGTATGTGCTGATGATGTTGACTATATGCTGCCTATGCAATGGCATACATAGCTTGTGTGCAGAAAGAGCGTTTCTTTTGAATAATTTACTCCTGTTTTACTACCAACTCTACATCGGCCCCAATGCCAGGAGAATATTTCCTCCTAATTGTTGGTGCTCCCAGGAAGGATGAATTAATGATTAATTCCAATATGTCGCCCATGGTTGGCTACTCACAAATTTGCATTTCTTATGTCACAAATGGTGATTTATTTGAATATCTAAAGTTTCCATATTAAGTGAGCTTAATGGACTAATTTCCATCCAAAGAGATATACTCATATGTGGCAGAGTAGCTGCTGATTCAAAGGTCCAAGATGTATTCTGTAAGCATAGCAGTAAATGGTTACACACCAGTCTACATCAGATTAGAAGGTGATCTGTGCCCAGGTTGAATAGCTGTTGAATAGCTGTCACAGCAGGTGCATAAGCATAGGAGGCCATAGCAAGCTGCAAAATGACAAGACTCTAGCAAACATTTAAAATAATAATATAATAAATAATAATAATAAAATGTAAAGTAGTACTGTCCCGTTTAGATGAAAGGACTTCAATCTACAGGTTTGCTTTCTATAGCAGGAGTAGAAAGACATTAATCATGTTTTTTTTCTACACCATTTAAATTGGAGCTTCACATTATTGCAGTGTGATCAGGATGTTGGAGAGTCCTGGACAGTGGCGTAACTATGGAGGGTGCAGGGGGTGCGGTTGCTATGGGGCCCGGCAGCTTAAGGGGCCCGCCGGCCCAGCGATCGCACCCCCTGCCGGGCGCCGCTGAGATTGTGTTACCAGCGGACGCCCGGCTCCTATTCAAACCCCCGACGGCAGCCGGAGGACGGAGCTCCCTCCATCTTCTGGGTCCCGCAGTGCACTATGGGAGTGACGTCATGACGTCACTCCCATAGTGTCGAGGAGCAGACACCGGGGACGGAGCTCAGGAGTGAGCTCCGTCTTCCGGGTCCCACAGAGCACTATGGGAGTGACGTCATGACGTCACTCCCATAGTGCCGAGGAGTGGACGCTGGGGATGATTGGCAGCAGCACTGGAGCGGGGATAAGGTAAGTGGTTTTTGTGTGTGCGCGCGCTCGTGCGGGGGTAGGGGGGCGGGAAGATACTGGGATCTCACTACTGGGGGCAGCTACAGGGGGCTCACTACTGGGGGCAGCTACTGGGATCTCGCTACTGGGGGCAGCTACTGGGATCTCGCTACTGGGGGCAGCTACAGGGGGCTCACTACTGGGGGCAGCTACAGGGGGGGGTCACTACTGGGGGCATTACAGGGGGCTCACTACTGGGGCAGCTACAAGGGGGTCACTACTGGGGGCAGCTACAGGGGCTCACTACTGAGGGCAGCTACAGGGGGCACACTACTGGGGGCATTACAGGGGCTCACTACTGGGGCATTACAGGGGGCTCACTACTGGGGGCATTACAGGGGGCTCACTACTGGGGGCAGCTACAAGGGGCCCACTACTGGGGGCATTGCAGGGGGCTCACTACTGGGGGCAACTACAAGGGCTCACTACTGGGGGCATTACAGGGGGCTCATTAATTGGGGGCATTACAGGGGGCTTACTACTGGGGGCACTGCGTAAGGGGCACCATTACAGTGGGCATTGCATAAGGGGCACCATTACAGTGGGCATTTAATGTTTTAGGGGAACTACTGTGGTTATTGTGTAAGACCTAAGTTAGGGGGGCCCCTTAAAAATTTTGCTATGGGGCCCAAAAAGTTCTAGTTACGCCCCTGGTCCTGGAGGTAAATTTTCTCTGAATCGTGTTTGGCCAAGATTGCATTTCTGTGCGAGTTTCCCCTGAATTTGCAACTTGGAGATTTACTAAAGGCAAACCCGCTGAAAAACACGTTCCCACACAGCAATAGATCGCAGACCATCGAACCAACCTACGAGTACTTTCCATAGACAGGAATACAACTCACGGATTTCAAAACACGATAGAACATGGAGAAAATGCAGAGCAGAATAGAAGAATCACATAGACTACCTAATCTGCGACGTGTTATCCCAAATCACTGCACTGATCAGTATGATCTGTGCTGGTTTTTGTATGTTGTATTGTAATCAAATGGTTAAAATTAGAAAAAAACAGCGTGCCCCCCTCCCCAAAAGCATCACCAGTCCCTCTGAGTCAATGCTGGTACTGGGAAATCGAGGAAGGGGGTGGACCGGTGTGGGGTCCCCCCAGATGTCCCAACAATCTGGGGGATAATGCCATAGCAGGGGGACAGAAATCAGGAGGTTCCCCTGCCATCACATTCTCCAGCCCTAAAATGATGAGCGATTTGTATTGCAGCTACCGAAAGCATTATAAGCAGCATGTCCCTGAGGATGGGGCACCTGTGCATATTTCCGCAGCCTCCATGTGCACCCCTCTTCAGCTGCAAAACATGGCGATGAGCAATGTCCTCTTTGCACAATGTATCCTGTATTTCCTAGGCTTCCTGTTGAGCTTCCTTGTGTGCTGCCCAAGTCCGAGAACAGAGCTGACTTCCATGGGAGATGCCTCCTGTTCACCTAGGGCGTGTGGCTGAGCAGGAACATCACACTGGAGAAGGAGCACTTCACAGTGGAGGAGTGGTAGCCAAACTCCGCCTTTGAATTCTGATTAGCCAGTTCATATGACCTTCTTTCCTTCATCAGTATCCACTGGAGGTGCTTCTTGGCCCAGACAAGGCTCTTTTTCTTATCTTGTCATGTTATAAATGGCTTTCTTACTGCCACTCAACCTGTCAAAACTGCAGCTCAAAGTCTTCTGTTCACGGTGACACTGGGACTTGTTAACTTCAAACAGTGTCACCCCTGCATCTCACCAGTGTCACCACAACCCCCACTGCTGCTTTCCTGCAGCTGGCTGGGGCCCGGCCACTAGAATGTGCTGGAAAGGGCAGGAAGATCATGGATGAGCGATTTGTATTGCAGCCACCAAAGCATTACAAGCAACATGTCACAATCTGCTACAAGGAAGTCCGCAGTTGGAGGACTGGGATCCGGGGGGTTAGGGTGGCCAGGAGGCAACTGATGGGGTGTCAATAATAATATCCACTTTATTGGTCAAACCCAGGTTTTGGCTCGACCTGACCAGAGGCACGGAGTCTCTCCCCACTTGGTAGTCTTCATCAATGACCCCTCCGATTGGGATTTGAGTTTCGCCAAACCAAGTGAGCAGCTCACAGCCCTCTGGTCAGGTACCTGGGAGTGGCAAGGAGACCGGGAGAATAGCGTGAATGAATACACAGGATAATGAATGTAAAGAATACTGTGAGTTCGTACACTGGACTACAATGAAGGAAACATGTAACATGAGAACACTGGAAGATCCCAGCAAGGGCTTGCACTAGAGAATATCTCTGATAAACCAGACACAGCAGTGTATAGAAGAGCAGCACTAGGAGTTAGTACATGAATTCTATACTGAGTACACACACTGGCGATCGAGACGCAGGCACAGGAGAATGACACTTGGAATCAGTACACCAATGCTGTACTAAGTACACATGCTGGTAACCCAGACGCAGGCACAGACTCAGGAGAATTACACTTGAAGTCAGTACACAGATGCTGTACTAAGTACACATGCTGGTGATTCAGTTTCAGGCACAGACACAGGAGAATGACACTTGAAGTCAGTACACAGACGCTGTACTGAGTACACATGCTGGTGATTCAGACTCAGGCACAGGCACAGGAGAATTACACTTGGAATCAGTACACAGATGCTGTACTAGGTACACACGCTGGTGATTCAGATGCAGAACTGGTGCAGAAGTTGTTAAACCGGAGTTTCAGCACAGAGACAGGTGTTCACATATACACAGGAGAACTAGACACTGATTAGTGCTGAAGTAGTTAAACTGGAGTTTCAGCACAGAGACAGGTGCTGACATATACACAGGAGAACTAGACACTGATTAGTGCTGAAGTAGTTAAACTGGAGTTTCAGCACAGAGACAAGTGCTGACATATACACGGGAGAACCAGACGCTGATTAGTGCTGGAGTTTCAGCACAGAGACAAGTACTGAAGAGATCACTGGAGGAGTCTGATCCTGAGAAGCACTGGAAGGAGTCACTGGAAATAAATAGTATAAAGCTAGGAGCGAATCTAGACCCTAGGATATAACACTGGTAGGAAAGAACATGGAACTTGGAGAGCTGCAACAGATAGTAATCACAGTCACTGGAAAAGCAAAGTTGAACAGCAGCTTCCTGTTCCCGGTCTCAGACTAAATACCCTTAGGTAGTTGGTCATTGGATCAGAAGATCAGCTGAGTGATCACAGGACTACCTTTGGGATACTAGTCAGGTGATACGGACCAATATGGCTGCGCCCATGCCTGCCACCATTGGAACCAGGATGCATGCACGGAAGCCCTAGCAGACCCCTGGGAGAATACTCAGCCCACCATTCACCTCCACCACTGGCGACTGAACATCTAAGCTCTAGGACACCGGCACAGCAGAGAGTAGCGGCCAATCCCAGGCTGTATCCTGACAGTACCCCCCCCCCTTCAGGGTGGACTCCAAACACCTAGGAAGTGCATAAAAATTCCTTCCAGACAAAACTTAGGAACCTGAAATGCAAGACATCAAAAAACTGAGAAAAATTATTATATCTTGATCAACGTTTTCAGATATCATCCCAACTTTCGTATCCAAGAAAACTACCTTTGTCCTCGGAACAGGTGGATCACTCACCCTTACTGCAAACGGCACATTTCTCACCTAGGAAATCCATGGTAACACCAGTATGAGGGTCTGCTCCTAGAAACGAAGTACGAAAAAGACTTGGTACGTGGAACTGTAGATTTTCCAATCTTTAATTGATATCTAGTATGGCAAGATGGATTTTTCTTCTGGATACTCATAGTTCTCAAGGGTAATTCTTGGGGGAACACATGACTAGGAAGAATAGGGTCAAATTCAGACTCAGAGTCTGTATCCAAAGAGAGAATGGAAGAGTTAATATGACTTGAAAACCCAGAGGATAGTGGAGATGAGCAGAGAGAAGCATAACCAATTCTGATTGTATCAGGTTGTTGGTCTCTAATAGTTCTTCAAATCTTTTTTCCTTTCCGGACTGATTGATCTTGCTCCGTGTAGTTATGAGAAGGAATTAAAGGAATGTATCTGAGTTTAATGTCTGAGGATGGTAAACCCGAGCTAGAGACTTTAACAGCGAAGGTGTCTGTAGGCGGACTCTGGCAGGCATCAGAATAGGTAGAAACCCATGATGGAGTCGAATTAATGTTATGCAACTCATCGTTCTCAAAGCATATTTGCTCGGGAAACGATTCCTTGCTGGACGAGGAGTACATTAATTCAAACAAACCATCCGCATCAATAATCTTGATCCCAAGACTCTCTGCCTTCTTCCGTTCGGATTCATCACCGTCATGGCTCATGATGAGATAGTAGGTTTCCTTGCTAATATTTTCAGTAACTTTGCCCCCAACGCACTCTATTAAAGACTTGAGTTATTTTTTCCCAATGAGTCCTGAGACCCCAGTGATAACAAAAATCAGACCTTCCATGTAATTATCACTTCTCTGAGGAGTTTGCTTTAGGACTAGAGTTCAGAAAAATTGGATCTTGTGAAGCACATTCAAGAAGTGAAAAAGAAGAATTCCCAACTAAGATGGACAGGCCACTTGAAGATTCCTCCTGAGGCTTAACACTGGAAACTCTCCTGGGGCATGAAACATGAAACCCCCCTTGGGGCATGAAACTTGAAGACCCCTCCTGGAGTATGACACTTTAAACCCCCTTCCGGGGTATAGCACTTCCTAAGGAACGCCTCCGTTTTGGAAACCACCCCCCCGGCCCGCCTACAAAACGAGGTGAGCTGTCAATCAACATCGACAGCTGCCCCTTTTGTAGAGAGCTCCGGAGCGAGAGAATGTCTCTCTCGCTCCGGGGCTTGCGCACGCGCAGTGCGGCCGCTGCGCGTGCGCAGGGCTAACCATCGACCCGGTTGCGAGCGCATCAGCGCTTGCAACCGGGGTCTGAATGATACCCACAGTCCATAATAAAGTGATCAACACTACTGCAGTATAGACAGTGTTGTAACTCCTGGCGCTGCAGATGTTTAGCCTCAGTAAGCTTAGGGCGTGGGTAACTGCGATGTCTCACCTTATCTTGAATGAAAGAAGTTTTGGTTAACTCAGGGGCAGCACCAGAAAACAGAGAAAATATTTGAAAAAATGTAGGGAGCAAACTTTGAAGCTCTTCTAGAAGTTGATAAAAACCAGTTAGCGGTTGGTTCTTACTCTCAGGAATAAATTCTTCAGTAGAAGTCAATGATACTCGAGAATGAAGCTCTGGGAAAGTAGGCTCAAGAGGTTTTACTGGCGGATCTTGAGACGGAATCGGAGTTAAAGTATCAAGAACTGAAGTAATGATTTTTAGTTGAGTGAAAACTTCTTGCAATTGTTGTCCCATGAGTTGCTGGGCTGCTTCTTGTGCAGCCATATGGAGGAGTAGGTCTTGAAAAACTGCTTCACCCTGGAACCCGGCGGCTTGCATGTTTTAGGCTGTACAAACTATCACGATCCGCTACAAGGAATTCCTCAGTTGGAGGATTGGGAGCCGGGGGGTACATATATTATATATACACACACACACACAAAATGTAATATCATATATATGTCTATATATCTATCAATTAATTAATCTATCTATCAATTAATCTATCTATCTATCTATCTATCTATCTATCTATCTGTTTTTTATAAAAGAGTTCAGTGTTATCTGGCAAAGGCTAATTTGTCTCTCATCAGGAATATCATATATATGTCTGTCTGTCTGTCTATCTATCTATCTATCTATCTATCTATCTATCTATCTATCTATCTATCTATCTATCTATCTATCTATCTATCTATCTATCTATCTATCTATCTAATCTATCGATCTATCTATCGATCTTTCTTTTATAAAAGTGCAGTGTTATGTGGCAAAGGCTAATTTGTCTCTCATCAGGAAGGGTCATTATCAGAGTTTACTCTTCTCAGTGTCTCAATGCTTGAATAGTCATGGCAGCTTGTACTGTTTAAATTTCCTGCAAGGCAAGCAAAATGATGTTTGTCAGATAGACAAAAAGGTAAAATTTAAAATAAGCCTTTAAATCCTCTTGAGATTTCTGCATAAAATAACAATTGGGCAGGTAGATGAGTTTGGTAATGTAACAATAAACATATTAATTGCATCTGGTTAGACCGGTTTGAAAAGTACATTATGTAACAGATAAATTAGCCTCCTTCATAAAAAGCTAAGAATATCTTGGTGCTTGTTTTCACACCGACAAAAAAATTCCTCTCCACCTTCTAACCTGGAATAGTTTTCATTTTCAATAGTGTTAAAAACAATAGGACAATAGTATCTCTAAATGTTCTTGAATAATTTGCTCTAATTCCTCCCACTCTTACAATATGTCCTCTTTTTTTTACCCCCAAAGTTATTTAACTAAAACGGAGGCGACACATTATGACCAGATTTCCTTGTACCCTCTCTGGATTTCGACCACAATTGCAGCAAGAGACAGATACATGTGAGTTGTGCCCAGTGTGATTCTTACAATGGATATTAAAAAGCTCATGAAAACCTTCACTAAATACACATTACAAGCCAGTACTCTAGCATATATTGTGTATAGCCAATGTATAACCCAGTACAAATGTTGGTTTTTTTTTAAGTTATAAAAAATTGTGTTGGCGCATAACAGAATTGACATGTTCCAACAGCAACAGCAGAAGCCAGCAATACAGCAATAGGTGCCACAGCTTTTGTCTGCTGGAAACAATAATATTATCCAGCATATGCTGTATAATATAAACACAGGTTGTGTTTGAGGTGTGAGTGTGCCAATTATGAACAAAAGTGCACATACCTACCACAGCTGTGAATTCTTGTGTGATCCCCTATGCCATCTGTACACAACAGAGCTGTATACAGATAATAATTTTGTTTAGGACAAAGCTACATACTCACTTTTCCAGAATATTATCCATAAGGAGATCTCTAGAGTTTTGACCTGGACAGGATTTAGCAAAGCTTTTCCTGCATTGCTATACCCCCATTGCTGACTATAGGTAACGTCATCTCAAGATGTTGTTACTTATTGGCTAAGGTTTTCGCCACCTGATGAATGGAGTGGTCTATGTCATTGTTTCTTTACTGTATGTGTTGAGGGCCAAACTGCACTCAACACATACAGGAAATTGGAATTGAGATGGGCCACACACACTTCCCCAAATCAAGGTTTGACTTATGGTCTCCTATAGGTGCCTATGAGAGAAATCAACCAACCTAATTTTCTATCCCGCTCACATTCAGTTGATTAAACTTTGACTGTTCACAATGGTGGCACCACATTGCACAAAAAAAACATTCAGTCTCTTCAGAAACAAACAATTTGACTGATGAAATTGGAACATGAGTCGCCAGCTAACTGCATGACCAAGATACGAGTTTCCTCAGAATCATCAGTATGTTGATTAATTATCTTATCATAATCAATGTCCAAAAATATTGTTGGCAGATAGCTGCTCTAAGCCTGTGTGCGCGGTGATCTGCTGAGTGTGCCATTGGGCCCCCATGTAACTTAGCTGCTTGCTCTGAGTGGTAAAACAATACATCTTTCCAGTTTGGTCACTCTGGTGTATGGTGTAAGTGTAAACTGACCCTAACACCCAGCTGTATGAGGAAGGCTATCTGTTATAAGAATGATTGAAGTAGTAGCCTTTCTTGTTAATTATCAAGTGTAATAAGAATTATAGTTTTCCATTATATATTGTTCAACTGACAAACTGTACTCCAGAAGTTTCCAGAAGTTTCTCCTAGACTGATAAGACAATGATGATTTTACATTTCCCTAAACAGGGCGTCTTCTCTTATTTGTTTTCTGTTCTAAACCTCTTAATTAAAAGTCTACATTCCAATGAAGTTACCAATAAGCTGCACTTGGTTCTGAATGTCTGAATGAATTTGATTAAATATTTTGTGTGATATCAATTTTCCTGCATATTACACATCAGTCTATTCAGAGTTAAATTGCAGTATTTATTTTCAGATTGTTGCCACGTGCTCTTCCAGTGAATCCTCAAGGTATGGTCTTATGTCCTGACTGACTGGGGAATATGTTCACGCAGGCACTGTGTGCAGGTTACAGAGCTGCTTGGAAAGTAGCATTCTGCTGCCAGCTGTTTTAAGAGTGCCTTACATAAGATCCCCACACTGCTACACCCTGTATTCTTTCTAGTGTACTGGATCTGAGCCACTGCCGTGATTCAGACAGACTCGCTACCTGTATGCCCAGGTGTAGGTTGTCTCAGAATTTAATTGGTGACTTTGAAATGGAGTTTCTGCTTCACAAGAAACATTTGTTTTTGGTGCATATTAAAATAGGTGTTTTCTATGACCAAACCCTGAAATCGAATACCTTTAGTTCTGATCAAATACTGACGTGTACATATACACTGTAAATCCTAT
This sequence comes from Taudactylus pleione, assembly GCA_031769625.1. Taxonomy (NCBI): domain Eukaryota; kingdom Metazoa; phylum Chordata; class Amphibia; order Anura; family Myobatrachidae; genus Taudactylus; species Taudactylus pleione. The sequence continues at coordinate 25,125,795 of JAUIMM010000018.1, forward strand.
TAGCAACTGTTTATGTAAAGCAAGTTGCATTTTAAATATAGTAAATCTCTATGAATGCACTTCAAATCTTTTATAGTGACACCATAATCCCTATGTGAAGGTGTAAGTGCAACATGAAATAATGTTCAATAGTGATTGGAAAACTGCTGACAAATGCGGAATAACTTCCACTACTTTGGGCAAAATGGGAAGATGATATAGGGGCTGTTTTGGATAAAGATTCTGTCCATATTTTAGGTTTAATCCATATTCCCATGTCCTACGTAAAGTACCATCAAATCAGGTATATATCTTACAGAATCTTTTTAACCCCTATAAAACTGGTGGAATTTGGAGGTTGCTCTAAATTAGAGTTGATATATCTCAAAAATAAAAAACCGGCACCGCACTGCACCCTATTACATAAACCCCGTAATATGGGAATTATATAGCGATTAAGTAAAAATTCAGGCTGTACATAGAATTTAGCGGTGGCCAAGTCCAGGTTACAATAAAATAATAAAAAATTACAGGGTCCAGGCCCGACAGACTCTGAGGCTCCCGAGCCTGTATCTGGCTATTGGCAGGTTGCGACATGGGCTGGTGTGACTGTGAGAGTCGTGACTGGCAGCATCTGTAATGTCAGTCTCTGGGTCTGAGTATACTACAACACCAATCCATAATAAACAAGGGTCAGAGCCAGAGGCGGTGCATAGTAGTGGCTATACAACTTATATTATCTTCTAATAACAGAAGACCATTACATAGATCCCAAAGTTGCAGAGTGTCGAGGAACCTACCTTTCAGAGGGGACTTTTCTGCCTTAATTCTTGTGTTGAAATACAACAGTTGGCAGCAGCAGTCATATAGTAATCCCCAGACCGTGTCCCTCATCCTCCTCCAGGCAGTCCGACTGAGCCATTAGGGCATCCTGAACACAGTTTTTCGGGAAGCCGGGATGGATGCACAAAAACCGCTACCATCCCATGAAACACGGGACAACCCTACTCTAACTGAATTGTCTTAAGTATGGTGCTGGTTTGGTTATTTTTGGCACCTGATTTGGAAATGGCCAGTATTGAATGGTTTCTGGTTTAACATGACCAATTGCATTGGCAAAATTGGTGTCTCAGTTCCTCTATTTCCCCCCTGGGTGGTTGGATTCGGCATGTCTTTACAGTCAAAAACTGACAAGTATACAAGGAAGCTTCTCCTAAATTCATTTGCAGTTGCGAAAGCAAGTAAAGCGAGATCCTGGTTAGCTAAAGGAGATATGGTTTTAAAAAATTTGGATTAGGTTGGTGAATTATTATATTATCAGTTACAAGACACATACTATATATATCTCAGTAGCGACTGAATGAAAAATAAAAAAAGATATGTTCAAAGTTGCTTAATTCCAATTGTGTTACCATTGGTGTTACTTATGGCTCTACTACTGGATGCTCAAACCAATAGTTATGCAAATAGTTTTTTTTTGTTTTTTTTATTGCAGTGTTCATTAATTGTGCCACATTTAAGACAAGTTAAGATTACTCATTTTGAGTTTCCACCAGCTGACAACTTTTAAGTAACGGCCCTTCCTTAAAGGGAGGTTTTCAGTACAATAAATATTTATCAATTAAAAATAAATGTGGCCTGGTGTTGCTTAACCCAAAGATACTTTATTATATATTCTAGTAACCTGCTTACAAATGACTCCTAACTCCAGTCTGCTTTGTAAGATGGCTCCTTTATTTCATTAAAGTAACACTGGGGCACAACATTTGAAACACTCTATGGCTTCCTGACACTAGCTGAACCCACCAGCCCTAGCTATCGTCTGGCTTATATTCAGCATTGGAAGCCCCACTCACCAGATCCCACAGTCCTTTATCCTCCCCTCATATCCCAAACCAATCACACCCATGTAGTGCACCTGTATGTAAGAACCCTTTCTGCAGGTAAGAGCAGGATTCTTAACCCTGTCTGCCCCTTTTCCTAGGAAACAGGTCCTGTTTTGGACATCAAAACTTGGCAAAGTACCCCTTTTTAAATATATATAGGGCCAAATTTAATGAGATTTTAGAAAATGTGAGAGTTTAGCAGTAAACTCTCACATTGTTTGAGTTTTAGCTTCAAAATGGAAAAATATCTTGATGAGAGTTGAAATCTTGAGTTTGCATGTTCTCGGACTCTATTACTTTGGCCGAGTTTAAAAATTGTGAGAGTTTACTGCTAAAGTCTCACATTTTATAAACTCTCACTCTATTACTCTCTCTCTCCTCCCACGTGCTTCATAATTGATGACAGACTCATCCACATTCCCTAATATGCCACTAGAATCTTATGTTAGTACATGAGGTCGTTCATGCGTACAGGTATCCTTACCACCATTTTTTTCCATCAGCAAAATAATAAAAAATAATATATTACTATATACCATACACTTACCTAGATTTCTTTCATTACTCTTTTTCTCTGCTTCTCTATTTTTTTTTAATCTCCTTTAACTGGGCTCCAGAGCCGTAGCTAGACATTTTGGTGCCCTGTGCCATAAAAAGCTATGGTGCCCCCCCCATCGTAAACAAGGACAGTGCGTGCGTCGGCGAGCCAAAAAAGGACATGGTCTCTTAGGGAAAGAGCGTGTCCACACTATAGTACCCCCAATTCACATTCCGACACACACTAGTGCCCCTTATTTACATTACATTACATACTTGTAGTAGTGTCACTTATACACATTACACTAATTGTAGTAGTACCTCTTACATATTCCGCCACACAGTAGTAATGCCCCTTACACATTATGCCACACAGTGCAACTCCCCTCCTCCTCCCTTACATATTATGCCATACAGTACAACTCTCCCCCTCCTCCCTTACATATTATGCCACACAGTACAACTCCCCCCTCCTCCCTTACATATCATGCCACACAGTACAACTCTTCCCCTCCTCACTTAAACATTATGCCACACAGTACAACTCCCCCCTCCTCCCTTACATATAATGCCACACAGTACAACTCCTCCCCCCTCCTTACATAAAATTCCACACAGTACAACTCCCACACCTCCTCCTTACATATTATGCCACACAGTACACAGACCAGAGCAAATGTCAGAAGTCAGCATCAGACGTTCCATATTTAGGACAGGGGGTGGAGGCCAACCTCTCAAATTTCTCCAAACACACTGGTGTCCAGTACACTCTATGGAGGATATACAACTGTAACTGCTGGAATCTGGAATCTGGCATATGCCATACGAGTAGAACCCAGGACAATGCTCCATTTCTCCACTGACAAGAGACCTAAATCTACCTTCCGCTTGTCCCGAGTCAACAGCTGACCTTAGGAACAAATAAATACAGGAAATATGTTTCTTTACGGGAAGGGTAAGTAACAAAGCATGCAAAGGTAACTCAGCCAAAACAGGAACAACCCCCCTTCCCCCCATTCCCAACCCACTATGCACCAAGCACAATGCGAAGCTGAAAAATCATATAAAACATGGCCTTTGGAAGATGGAAGGCCAAAATCAGAACCTAGTTGAGTAAAGGAGCAGAAGACTCCCTCCCGATATAAATGACCCAAGTGGAAATGCTATGAGCTAACCACAATGAACTACCTTCCAACAGGAATAATAAAGAAAAGTGTCACTTCCCCATAGTGGCGAACAGGGTTCCAATCCATTTGCACCAACATTTTATGGGTCACCAACCATACCTTGCATGCCTGTACCAGAAAGGGGAGATGACCAACAAGAGAGGACTCAGCAAGAAGAAACTGCAAAGGGGTTAGAGGTATACCAATCTGTAGAAGCAGTGGCCAATGCGTATCCCCACACTCTGGCACAACCAGCCAATCTCTACTCTGTACTAACTGCGCAGCCAGATAGCAGCATATCATGGAGTGCCAGTCCACCCTCATCCCTGAGTCTACACAGTGTTTCATAGGCAATATGTGGGCGTTTAGTTCCCCAAACAAAGGAAGTAATATATCTAGCTATTTTGAAAATAAGGCTAGGGCAAGATAATCCATAGTGTGCTGACGGACATACAAAAATTTGGGCTTGATAATAATTTTCGCCAAGCTCACCCTGACTGAGAGGACAATTTTGCCAAACGTACACTTAATTTTAAGGTGTTAAGAGGCACATACTCAGCTATGTCATGTGAGTTTAGAATACCCAAATATTTAAATTAGGTATACCAGCGTAAGGAGAGACTGTAAGTGGATGGCTGGGATAAAGTAGGGAGTATAGGAAACACCGCAGCTTTATTCCAATTGATTTGGACACCCATGTAGGTGCCAAACACATCCACCATTGCCAAAAGAGTCGGAAGCGAAGTTTTTGTACGTGACAAAAACAATAATAAATAATATATCATCTGCATACAGGGCAATCTTCTCCTCAGAGCCCAATTCCAGAAGTAACAGGAGAGGGCAGGTATCACACAAGCTAGTGGCTCTATGGCAATGGCAAACAAAGACGGTGACAATTGACAACCCTGATGGGTACCACATCCCAGTGCAAACTAAAAAATAACAAAGTAAACAAACCCATTCACATGGAGCCTTGCTGCTGGAGAGGAATACAGAAGCCGGGAAGCAATCGGGAAGCCGACTGCGTAAATACCGGCAGCCGGCTTCCCGACTGTCATATCCCGGCAAGGGTGAAATGCGGGCATCTAGATGTAGACGCCCGCATTTCCCCGACGCCGGGAGACCGGCGCCCGGCATCCCGATCGTAGGGATGCCGGGCTCCACGAACGGACAGCCGCGGGGGGGAGGGTTAGGTTTAGGGCTCCCGGGGGGGACTTAGGGTTAGGCACCCCCCCGGGGGACTTAGGTTTAGGCAGCGGGGAAGGGGGTGGTTAGGGTTAGGCACTTAGAGGGGGGATTAGGGTTAGGCACTTGGGGGGGAAGTTAGGGTTAGGCACCCCTAAGGAGGGTTAGGGGGGTTAAGTTAGGTTAGCAGATACTTACCTATCCACGATCGGGATTTCCAGTGCTGTCGGGCTTCCGCTGCTTCTAACTCTGCTCTTGTCGGGCTGCCGCTGACGGGAATCGAACCGCCGGCCGCATACCCATTCCCAGAAGCCTTATCCACTCAGTAAAGCCGTTACCCACCCCAAGCTTGGAAAGCACAGCCCATATGGCTATTCTGACTGAAATAAATGCCATGGCAGCATCCATGGACACCACCAAGGCCTCCTCATGGTCCACATTCTGTAAATAAAGTTAGGAGTAAAGATATATAGTATTAGTCAGATTAGATTTCCTTGGCATAAAGCCAGTTTAATCAGGTTGAGTAATCTCCAAAATGACCTTAATTGGATAGCCAGAATTTTAACCAAAAGTTTTCACATCCATAGACAACAGGAAATAGGGAGGTAGGAATCTGGATAAGCCAGGGCCTTACCAAGCTTGGGGAAGACGACTATCAATGCCTCTGCCATAGAAGGAGGCAAAGAATCAACTGCAGAGAGATCATTAAAGTATCTTGAAGTTTAGGGACGAAAAAACCCAAACAAGTCTTATAAAGTTCAATAAGGAATCTACCAGTACATTTTTAGATTGTGAGAGGACATTATAGCACCCGAAGCAAACCCACGCAAAACATGCAGAATATACAAACTCCACACAGCTAGGACCTTGGTGAGAATTAAACTCAAGACTTCAGTGATGTGAGGCAGAAATCTAACCACTGCACCACTGTGGTGTTACATTACTTTCATTGCATTATATACATCATTATATAGAGTATATATATATATATATATATATATATATGAATTATACTTCCTTTACTGTAAGAGTATTATATTGTTTCCATAAAGAGACTACACTATTTTCCATTTGCCATTTTGGAAAATGTTGTAAAAATTGCTTGACGTCTGTAAGGGATATCTAACCAACAAAAATAGTTAAGCAGGAAGTACGCTTTAACGTGAATCCTTTGGGTCACATATAAAGGCAAACAGAGGCAACCTGGTGAAATATGTAATAGTCTAATAAGAAAATCACTATGGATAACATATACAGATAATGCAAACATTATTTCACATTCTGAATCTTAAGGGGCCTAACCATTAGGCGACCTGAAAAACTGAACATCTAGCGTTCAGTCCTTCAGGTCGCCAGGTGCGGTGCCCGCACTGAACGGCGTTTACTGAACATCTTTCAGTGCAGGATCCTGACCTCCTATCTCGGAACATGGGGAACCTGACTAATCGTCGTCAGGTTGAACTGCATGTTCCGTAGATAGTCGGGGTCGGCAAGGACCCAGTGTGCACGCACATCGCTGGTCCTTGCCGGCTATCCATTACACGACTTTGTAAACAATGCGACCAAAACCTCCTGGTTTTGGTCGGATTGTTCCAAAAGTCGTGTAATGGATAGGCCCCTTTAGTTTACCCACATTTACAGAACAAACCAAAATGTCCCACGATAAAACAATTGTTCTCCACAGAAAAATATATCTATCTCAATAAAGACCACTACATATGTAAAATAGTATAGAAGTACTGCTGAGTCCTGGGGTTATATATACGAAAGTGCAGGTTTTTAAAAGTGGATTTGTTGCCCATAGCAACCAATCACATTCTACTTATTTATCTAGCACCTTCTAGAATATAATAGCTAGTATCTGATTGGTTGTTATGCGCAACAACTCCACTTCTAGAAACCCGCACTTTAGTAAATATACCCCTTAGTGTGCATTTGTGGTGGGTGCAAGATGGAGGAAAACACAGTTTTACCCGGCACATCTCTATGTGTTATGTATTTGTCTGACACATTATAAAATATTGTATAATGGACAGAACTAAGGGCCTGATTCAGACCCGTTCGCTATATGCGTGCGCTCGCAAGCGGGCCGATGTTCTGCATACACGCATGCGCATGCTTTGTTCTGCGCATGCGCTAACTACTCACTGTGATCGCATACCGCTCGCTCGCCCTGCAAAGACAGCCCAGTGTAATGAGTGAGAGGAGAGGCCGTTTGTGGGTGGTAATGGGCAGTCCAGTAAAAACGGGGGAGTGGAGGTGCGAACGCAGGCGTGCCTGAGTGTTTCAACTCCGTTTCAGAGGCATGCATAATTAACAGGCAGCATCATAGTACACGTGCCTTGGCTTTTGTTTTGCGCTGAAATGCTTGCAAAGTTTGCGTTAGGGTAAGGCTACCACAAGCACTGCGTTCGCATCCGATGGTCCTCGATGTACCAATGTTTTCATACACTTCCTGGAGTTGACGTGTGCCAGTGGGTGTCCCTACATACGCTAAGGGGTATCTGCATACGCAGAGCGATCGCTCATACAGCCAAAGTGGGTGTGCTTATGCCTTGGCGAGCGATCGCATCCCATGATGTCAATTTGGAAAATTTGCATACGCTCTTTGCGAGCATACGCATCTAGCGACCGGGTCTGAATCAGGCCCTAAGAACGCATGCAGGGGACAAGTTTTTCTCCTAGCACAGAGTGGAGCATACAATTAAAATTTCTGAGTATTGATTTTTTTTAGTACAGAAATGAATCTGCTTACCTAACAAATTATTTGCTCATATTAAGTAGGGAACACTAGAATGTTTTGCAAGGATTACTGTGAAAGAAGAAGATGATATAATACAAAACAATTATTTATAATGTAACCAGTGTATCAGATACCAGAATCTGGGTGTTTGTGTATCAGTCAAGTGATGCTTATTCTTTCACAGTTTTTAGAACACTTATAATGTCAGTGATACCCTGGATCTGCTGCCCTGCAGAGTTGCCCTTAATGTAATTTCATAGGTACATAAGATGAGAACGTTGGACAACCCCAATCGATCATTCTCCCTGGGAAGTCTTTCCTACACATGGCTCCACCAGATCCCACAAACCTCCATGGGGGATTCTCTTCTCGCTCAGAAAGGTCGTCCCTGTTTCTCTTATACTGAAATAATGAGCTACTGCTCTTACTGAATTATCCTGTTTCTGCACCTAGGCTGAAGAGTAATAAGCTCTGTGCTAGTTTTACATAATTATAGAGGGTTTTTTTGTGTGGTCTGTATACTGGGAAAATGCCACCTGTTTTAATGTGGTCTATTTGATTAAGTGGTGTTTGACTAAGTAGATGGTAGTAGCACAGGGTAATACTGATATCTTTGTTTATATTGTGAAAGTTGAAAGAAGTTATTCTGAAGTTATAAACAGTTTAGATAAAACTTTAGACTACAGCGTTAGTGGACCACAATTACAGCAGGAAATATCCACCTATAGTAGCCTTAAAAACTTGCAAGTAACATATATTCAATGGTCAACAAGACAATGTGTAACAGAAGAGTATGACATAGTTTTCATATTGGGCCTGTTTGTTTTTACTAATGAACATGGTCAAAGGCCTAGAAGCTAGGATGTCCATATGTTGCACATATTGCTAAGTATTTTTAACCACTTTAATACCATAACGGTATTGCCTTTTTAACAATAAACCAGATTTAACTTTATTTTAGTCCCTGACAGTCCAGGTCCAATGATGGAACATCCCTTAGTCGTCAGAGTAAATATAAGCCAAGTTAGAGACATATAGGGGCTGGCACATAAGTTGAATATACGCTTGCTATGAGTCATATTTTTCCTATCTGGTAAAGGGTCGCTGTAAGTACACAATAATGACGATGACTAGTAGTAAACAAGGCACATATACTACCCATCTAGATGTGCACTGCTCTGCATATGGGGATAATATGAAATTTTTCCATGCATGTTTCCTTAATGTGCGTCCATTTTACTTCCAACTCTGCATATACACACTGGGATGACTCATATGCAGTGGAGATATGTTTTTTGTCTGTGAGGAGCATTCCTGAGCGGTTATTGGGAGATAACAGGGGGGTGGCTAAAAGGAAATATTGTACCTTATGGTAGTGTTGGATGCGTGTCTCGGGAATGCCACGGGTGTGTCAGGGAAAGTGGTTCCATGCTAAGGCCCCCATTTATTAACGAGTTTTATCACCAAAACGAGTGATAAATGTCACTGTGTATGATAAATGGTGCTCCAGCCAATCAGCTCCCAACTGTCATTTTTCTAACAGTTGACAGTTGGGCGCTGATTGGCTGGAGCATCTTTTATCATACACAGTGACATTTATGACTCGTTTTGGTGATAAAACTCATTGATAAATGAGGCCCTAAGGCACTGCACCGCTGACATAGGAGGCCATACTCGGATAGAGAAACAGCACCTGCCATAGAGCTGGAGCAAGTTTCGATGGTGCGACCGATGGTGCGTCTACAGATGCACCAATCAGTATTTCAACGTCTACAAATGCTGACAGTGGGCATCTCAGTCCTTGCACATTCAGGATGCACAGATCTCCACTGAGGGGCATATTAAGAGAGGAGGGGCCCGTGTGCAGTCTCCGTCCGGTGCCTCCTCCTCACTCTACGATGGCCGGCAGCGCACTGAGTGCAATTCCGCAGCAGTAGACTCTGGGCACTAGTCTGTGCCCAGAGTCTACTGCGCATGCGCAGGTCACCTTGAAACTGGCGCGGCAGCCATTTTCCTGGCGAATTCCTTACTGCGCATGCGCAAAATGCCAGGCAGAGGACCATGGCACGCGGAGAAAGTGCACGTCATAGCACCCCCTACCTATACTGAACTGTGCCATAGGGGTATGGCCAGCCTGCGGGGGAATACTGAAATAAAGAGAACAGCAAACAGTTGGCCTTATTCAGACCCACTTGCGAGCGCTGAGCGCTCGCAAGCGGGTCGATGTTGGCCCAATGCGCATGCGCACGACGGAGGCGGCTCCGTCGTGCGCATGCGCGAGACTCGGATAGCGACGGGCAAGCCGTCGCTCCGGGTCTCGCTACAAAGGGGGCGTGCTGTCAATGTTGACTGCCCAGACGGAGGCGTTCCCATGGGAACGCCTACCGTCTAGGGCCGACCCCACTGACATCACAAGTGATGTCTGTGGGTGGACTTCCGGCAACGAGACCCTACCACAAGGGTCTCGTTGCAAGTCCGATGGTTGTGATGGTCTTGACCATCGCGACCATCATCCTGGCCGCTCGCACTAGCTGTGGGTGGTCACCCACAGCTATGCGAGCAGCCAGGAGGCCACTCTAAAAATACAATAGGCGGGCACTGATTCAGAGCGAGCACTCTGAAAGAGCATCCGGCTCTGAATCAGGCCCAGTGTCAGTATCACGCTGGGCGTAGAGGTCCCATTGGGGGAATAGAATGCTTCGGTGATGCACTATCTGACACTTTGTCACTGCTTTATTTATGTAGATCACCTAGGATCTGACTTTCATCTCATTTACTGGCCCAAGCAGCTTTCACTGAAGTGGGAACACCTATGGGAAGCTCACTTCTCAGCTATGCTCCTACTTCACAAATATACATTGCACCTACAATATATTGAGTACTACTAATTGCGTCATGTTCTGCCTACCACCATTATTTCAGGTCTCCTAATACAGTATTTTTTAAAAGTCCTTTCAAATAACACCTTGTGGTCATGCCTGGGAACACCTCCATCAATTTACATAGCAAAGCAGTGACTTTTTTTTAAACTCATACCTGCCAATAAGAAAAGGAGAGGAGAGGGGAGGTGACAGAAGCCAATAAGAAAGGAGTGGACAGGGGCAAAGAACTGATCACAGGGTAAAAGGAAAGAGAGGGAATTAAAGAGGTGAGAAGTGAATGTAATCAATCTGATAGGAAAGGGGAGGTGACAGAAGATGATCACAGAGGAGGGAGGGCCAGCAATCTGGGCAGCTTGAGGGAGCATGAAATGTAGAAACGGATCTCAGATCCGTAACTTATTTAGGATATAAAGCAAACAAATCGAGATAAAACTAACAGCCGGCTGTCATACTGTGCAGCGCTCCACGTATTCAGGACACTGGATGGCGCCATCTGTCCATTTTGGCGCCTGGAGATCATGCTCCACTGGAACCACCCTCGCTACTCCCCTGATGCCAGGAAAATGGCTGCACTAACGTGGGACTCCAGAGAGGTAATTATTAAAAAGATGGGTGGAGGGTGTGCGGTGTGGGCCCCCAGGACCCAGGGGTCCATGTGCCCTGCACATTCTGCACCCATTAAAGATACACCCGTCTCCACTAAGGAAGGACTTTATAGTGGCATTAACATAAAGACGCAGACACAACTGCGGCAAAAGACCCAGCCTGTGTCCAACTCAGAGCCAGCCCCAGAGCCTCCAGAAATGTGTTGTGCTCAGTTGGTAGGCAAAAGGGGGATGCAGTCAGGAAGCAGTACGGTCGCAATGCCAACCGCCGGCTTTCGGACTGTCAAATCCGGTCAAGGTACTAATGACGGGTCAAAATCCCGACGCCTGTCATTAGACCTACGCCGCCCGGCATACTGATCGAAGGTAAGCCGTGCGCTGGGCGCGGACAGCCGCGTGGGGAAGGGTTAGGTTAGGGGCTCCCGGGGGGGACTTAGAGATAGGCAGCCCCCGGGAGGGTTAGGCTAGGGGAAGGGGGGGGTTAGGAACTTAGAGGGGGTTTAGGCACTAGGGGGGGAGGTTAGGCACGCCTAAAGGAGGGTTAAGGTTAGGGGGTAGAATAGGGTTAGTTGTACTTACCTTTTTTAGCTTCGGGATCTTCACCCCTGCTGGGCTTTCGCTGTCGGGATTTGAACCTATGCGGCCATACTGATTCCGGCGAAAGGTATTAATACAGAGCTTGGCAGTAACTGACAGCAAAATGATTTGTAGAAGATTACAATTTGGGAAGAGAAATGACAGATGAGGTTCAACATTGATAAATGTAAGGTAATGCATCTAGGTTGTTTGGAACAATTATGCTTCTTACAAATTACATGGGATTAATTTTTTTCTGGGGTCAAAAATCATGGAAACGGATTTAAAAATACTATTAGACAGTAAGGTGAGTAGCATTACTCAGTGCCAGACAGCTGCTGCAAGGGTTAATAAATCCCAGCCTGCAATTTAGGGTATCTAGAGACTCTGTGCTGCATATGTGAGGAGCCTACTGTAGTGCTCTTTACAATGTAAGCATGTGCGCTTTCTGTCTTCTTTACCTTTTCTGTATTTGAATAAATTGTTTAAGGGTTTCTTGGGTATAAGGTTATATAGAGGTAAAAAGGGGGCTGGGCTGCACATCCTAATTCTAAACATAATTAAAGGTGCTACCATGCTGAGACCTGTAGTAGAAAAAAAGGAGAGATGCAGGTGCACACTATAAGCACTAAGAATTCTAGTGATCAAAATATTTTTAATAAACTCCAACAATTAACATGGTTTTTAGCATAATTGTATTTAATGTGTCAGTATTAGGGATGTTAGAGACCCACCTTATGAGGTCTCCATGACGTGGTAGGTGGGCAAACATGTACTAAGAACTTTACTTAAAAACAATGTTAATTGTTGGAGTTTATTATAAATATTTTGATCATTAGAATTCTTATAGGGGTATTCAATATGAAACGTTAACCTCGCCGTCGAAGTTTTCACCGTACATAGGAGCTTTTGCCTATGAAAAAGTATCGTGCGCGGCCCCGATTATACCCGTATTCAATATGAAATCGTCGAAAATGGCACCCGGGGAATGTGAAATCAGCGAACACTTCGCTGATTTTTGTGGAAATGACCCTAACACCCCCAAAAAGATTATATGACATGGGGGATCACTCTGGATACCCCCGATTAGCCCTGCTGAAGGTTTTTGGAGTCTTTAAACGGGCTCAATAGCTGCTATTTTGGGGATTTGGGAAGGTGGTGAAGAATAGTATCTAGGAGTGGTTTTTTATTCAGAAAATAAGTAGTCACAGCAAATTTGGGGTACTTGAAAATGGGGGTGAGCATATTTAAAAGTTGCTAGAGTGAAGTTTTAAAAAACGTGAAAAAACCACCTGCCGCAAACACCTGCAATGAAAAAAACACCTGGGACATACTTGGAGACCCCCCTAGATTGTAGTTCGCTAGTTTTTAACTTTGTACCCCCCAATTTTTTTTTTTGCCCCCAAAATGAAAGTGCTTTTTTGGGGGTCCTCTGAGGTATTTTTTAAAAATATTTTGACACAGTTTACCTTTGGGGGACTGTCTGAAGGTTGCGGGGTGGTTTCCGAAATGTTGCACCCCAAAACCCCAATTCTGCACTATTTTTCGCCACCCATTCCTTGGTGATACTTTTCCGCAGGGTCTAATGCAATATACTTTTCGCACCGGCGAAAAGTTTTCAAATTGAATACGGTATAAAACTAAAACCAGCGAAAATTACGTCATCCGAGCGAAAATCTCGTAGAAACTGCGTTTTCGCTCCATATTGAATACCCCTATTAGTGTTTATAGTGTGCACCTGCAGCTTCCCTTTTTTTGTGCTATATAAAGTTATACTGTATGTCTTTTTTTCCGGATGAGTAGTGTTGGGCATTATTTGTTTGTTAATGAAATGTTGCGTGACCAGATTATGGGATGGAGTATGACCCTTATGTACCCTATTCCCCACTGCCATAATTTACTTATTTTCTTTTATTCACTATCCTTGGTAAGTAACTGCCCATTAAATCATAAGCTGGAATGTTAGAGGGGTTGAATAATAGTAATGGGATGTAGTTATGTGACCGGCGGCCTGACAATCCCGATGGCAGAATGTCGGCTAGAGATTCGTGACAGGCGTCGAGATACTGACGCCTGTCATAATCCCGACGCCGGAACCCTGACCCCCGCCATCCCGATCGTCATCCCGCGTGCAGCATCCATTCAGCTACTCCGGGGTCTGGCACAGCTGCGGCAGTGGGGGCCCCAAATCTCCTGATTTGCCACTTCGGCCCACGGGTGGAAGAGCAGGACAATACTGTCCCACTGAAATCGGGATGTTGGGGTGGGGAGTGCCCTCTATGGGGTGGCACCCCTGTTCGACTGCACTAGTCGAACACCCCAATAGCCGGCCCTGGGGGGTAGGGTTAGGCTGCTGGGGGGGAGGTTAGGGTTAGGCTGCGAGCAGGAGGGTTAGGTTTAGGCTGCAAGGAGAGGGGGTTAGGTTTAGGGGTAAGGTTAGGATACTTACCAACAGGTATCGCTATCCTAACTTTGTCGGGATGCCAGCATCAGGATTCTGAATGCCGGCATCCTGTACCTAACCCATGCATACATAGCCACTGCCATCAGGGGCAGGATATGTAAATTCCGCGATCGCACGGCAAGGCTTAAGGACGCCCATGTTTTAGAGAGCGACGGCAGTGAACGAACGCACACCAGTGTAAAGACGCCCACCATTCTTTCTTAACACACGTCATCTCCAGGAAGTGTATGATTAATCAGAACCATCGGATCTGCTCGCAGCCGTTGAGGTCGACCCTGCCCCACCGCAAGCACTGCGATCACTGTAGGCTCAGATACAATCATGTGACGTGTACAATGACGCTTCCATGATAATTATGCACACCCATAAAACGCTGTTTTGATGCCCAGACACGCCTCCGTTCGCAGCACCACTCCCCCGTTCACAAGCACCTTCCCGTTACCACTCACAAACGGCACTGTCACTCAAAGTAGCGTAGAGTCTGTCTGCTACGAGCACACAATTCCCGAGCACAGTGAGTGACTCGCGAATGCGCCTATTGACGCATACGCATGCTCAGATGGGCAACTATCGGCCATAGCGTGCGTCCACAGCTTAGTGTCCAGATCTGAATCAGGCCCTGAGTCTTTGAGTAACTTCTCTGTCTGTATCTGAAAAATATTTAACAGCTCAAACAACATGGGTGAGAAACTTGGAGTGCATGCAGTATTTCAAGGGAAAACAGTTATTGTTAAATGGAAGTAGCTGTTTTCTTCTTCAGTCCTCATGGCGGTCATTACACTGGAATGCACCCAGACAATGTAGTAAGGAGGACTACAAAGAAAATCTAAGCCACATATTCTGCATAATCAATATCTCCCAAATTGAGTATCAGTAGAGGATAAAATATCCATATAATAGTGACTAGTAAAGGCATGGATAGATGTCCAGCCTGTTGCGTTGCAGATCTCCCTCACCGAAGCCTGAGCCTTTTTTCCTCAAGATGTTACCACCAGTCGTGAGGGCGTTCTCTGGAATGAGGCCACACTGGGGCTGGGGGGGGACTGAGGCTACACTGGGGCTGGGGGGCACTGAGGCCACACTGGTCCCGGGGGGGGGGGGGGGACTGATGCTGAGACACAAACTGGTGCTGGGGGGGAATGACACAGAGACACACACTGGGGCTGGGGGGGGTCTGAGGCCACACTGGTCCTGGGGGGGGACTGATGCTGAGACACACACTGGGGCTGGGGGGGGTCTGAGGCCACACTGGTCCTGGGGGGGGACTGATGCTGAGACACACACTGGGGCTGGGGAGGAATGAGGCTACACTGGGGCTGGGGGGTTACTGATGCCACACTGGGGTTGGGGGGGACTGAAGCCACACTGGGGCTGGGGGGTGGCTGAGGCTACACTGGGGCTGGGGGGGGGACTGAGGCCACAATGGGGCTAGGGGGGGACTGATGCTGAGACACACACACTGGAGCTGGGGGGGAATGAGGCTTAGAGACACGCTGGGGGGAATGAGGCTGAGAGACACACTGGGGCTGGTGGCTGGGGACTGATGCCGAGGACTGGGGCTGAGAGACGCACACTGGGGCCAATGGGGCTGAGACACACTGGGGTTGGGGGAATGAGGCTGAAAGCACCCTGGGGATGGAGAGACGTAGGGGTGTCTGGAGTAACACAGTGGGCTGGAGAGACAGGGAAATTGTCTGATCAGAGAAATTCACATTTTGCCCTGCACAAACACTTCTGTTACTATATATTAACTGGTTATGATGATGACATTGGTTATGTTTCTACGTAAACATCTTCCAGACAATGTGATCTCCTACATGAATAATGAATACCGGCTGAAGACGCTGCCCAGTGAGGCTCAAATTCTTCAGAGGTTCCCCATTGCAGAGAAACCACCATATAGGTAAGAAAAGACTTTCAAACTGACTGGCCTGTGTCTAGTGCAGAGGGATGGGGGACCCCAAAAAGAGTGTATCATTCACCAAGATTGTTGTTGCCAGCCCTGCTCCCCTCAGTGGCTTGCAAAGGCCCCTCCGGGCCCTAAGAGAAGGGAGTATTCTGCCCTCCTCCACAGACCCACCCCCTCAACAGACCAACCCCCATTAGAGCTGCTTCCAGAAATTTCCCGGGTTGGTTTTCCACCCCAATCCGCCCCTGGCTGCGCCTTCCCCAGCCGAGCACTCGGAAGGAAGCCGCTTCTGCACTCTGCTTTTTCTGTGTGGACAGGAGAGACGTTATACCGTCTCTTCTGTCTAGTCTCCCCATAGTGGCAAAAACGAAGAGCTAGGAGCCGTTTATCTGGACGCACAGGCAGTGTCCAGTACAGTGACAGACAGTGTTACACTGTCCGCCCGCAGTCCATTCCAGACACGGTTGTCAATCAGTGGCGTAACTAGGGTATTTGGAGCCCAGGGCAAATTTGAAAAGGGAGCCCCCCCCCAACAACTCGATATGTGCGCGCTCCGAAGGCGCGCGCGGGGAAAAATGGGCGTGGTCACTTAAAAATGGGGCGTGTCAACATGACACACCCCTTTATTTTCACGCTGAACATTCCTATCCATATGCACCTTAACCCCAGTAGTACCCCTTATACAGTACCCCCAGTATGCAGTAGTGGTCTCTCTTATGCAGGCCCATAGTAGTGTCCCTTATACAGTATACCCAGTAGTGGTCCCCCTTATACAGCCCCCAATTAGTTCCCCTTACTCAGTGCCCCCAGTAGTGGTCCCCCCAAATGCAGTGCCCTATGTAGTGTTCCCCCTTATGCAGTGCCCCCAGTAGCAGTCCCCACAATACAGTGCACCCAGTAGTGGTATCCCCTTATGCAGTGCCCTTTATATAGTGCCCCCAGTAGTAGTCCCCCCCCCTATGCAGTGCCCTTTATATAGTGCCCCCAGCAGTAGTCCCCCCATGCAGGTTTCCCAGTAGTGGTCCCCCTTATGCAGGCACCCAGTAGTGATCCCCCCTATCTAGTGCCCCCAGTAGTGGTCCCCCTGATGCAGGCTCCCAGTAGTGACCCCCCCTATCCAGTGGTCCCTGTAGTGGTCATTCCTGTTATTGCCCCCAGTTGTGGTCCCCCCAGTGCAGTGCCCCTAGTAGTAGGCCCCTTTTATAATGCCCCCAGTAGTAGTTCCCCCCCCCAAGTAGTTGTCCCCAGTTGAGGTTCCCCCTCCCGATTAAGTGCCCCCTGTAATAGCCCCCCCCAGAAGAGGTCCTCCCAATAATGGTGTCCCCAGTAATAGCCCCCCCCCAGTAGAGGTTCTCCCAATAATGGTGCCCCCAGTAATAGCCCCCCCAGTAGAGGTCCTCCTAATAATGGTGCCCCCAGTAGTAGCCACCACCCCCCGTTGTGCCCCCACCCCAGTAGAGGTCCCCCCAGTGGTAGCCACCCCCGTTGTGCCCCCAGTAGTGCTGACAGGTTTTTAAAAATATATATATAAAAACATACGTACCTGAATCCACGCTGCTGCTGCTGCTCCTCCAGTCCGCGATGCTGCTCCCGCCGCCGCAGTCCTCCCGGGCTGGTGCGCTCAGCATGATGGGACAGACGTCATGACGTCAGTCCCATTACCCACTGCAGGAGCCGGATGGAAGTCCGGCTCTTGCAGTGGGCGCTGCAGCAGTCAATGAGAGTCTATCTGACTCTCATTGGCTGCTGTTTAACACACGCATCGCCGCCAGCGCTGGCGGCGATGCGTGTGTTATGCACATCCTGAGCCCGCCTCCTGGCGCTATTGGGCAAGCGCTCAGGGGGAGGGAACGGGCTCAGGTGTGCAGCACAGGACCGGCGCTGGAAGCCGGTCCTGTCAGGGAAGAGGGGGTTGGGGGAAAGTATTTCTACTTTGTGGCATAAAGTGTAAGGGGAGGAATTTTACTGTGTGGCATAATGTGTATGGAGCGTTACTACTGTAGTCATAATGTGTAAGGGGCATTACTGCTGTGTGGAGTAATGTGCTGTGTACAAAGCTTAAAGTGAATAAGGGGCACTACTGTGTAGCTTAATGTGAATGGAGGGTACCAGAGTGTGACCACGCCCTTTTGGTATGCACTGTCCTTGTTTACACTGTGTGGGAGGGGGGGCGCCAATGCTCTTTCTCGCACAGGGCACTAAAATGTCTAGTTACGGCTCTGGATAGTTCCTAAGACTTAGAAGAATAATGTCGGACCTGGCTCAAGGCCACAAAACTGTGGGACATCTAGGAGTAGAGAACACCTCTGAGAGAATTTTGTAGCAGTTTTTCTGGCCAGAGGTCAATAAAGATGTATCTAATTACTGTGCATCCTGCCCTGAGTGCCAGTTCCATTTTCCCAGGCTACATTATAAAAGTCTGCTTGTCCCATTGTCTATTATTGAGGTCTCGTTTGAGAGTATAGCTATGGATTTGGTTGGACCTCTAATAAAGTCTGCCTGAGGTCATCAGTATATTTTAGTGGTAATGGATTACGCTGACAGATGCTCGGAAGCGATACTATTGTGCTATATGTAATCAAAGACAATTTCTAGTGACCTAGTACATCTTTAGCCGAATGGAACATTTTAACTGATCAGGATACCTCATTTATGTTAAGAATCATAAAAGAGTTGTGCCGCCTATTGAAGGTTTTTTAGCTAAGGACCGCAGTGTATCACCCTCAGACTGATGATTTAGTGGAGAGGTTTACAAAAGCTTTAAAGAATATGCTTAAGAAAATGGAGGATAAAGATGGGAAAGATTGGGATTATTTGTTACCCTAAATATTGCTGGCCATTAGAGAAGTTCCATATTCTTCCACAGGGTTTTCGCCTTTTGATTTGCTGTGTGGAAGACACCCAAGGGGATTGCTGGATATTACAAAATAGATATAAGTTGAGCAACCCAGTCCTAATAAGACTGTTATTGAGCATGCTTCTCAGATGCAGGAAAGACTAGCTACAGTGGTGCCGAATATCGAGAAAGCACTTGGAACAGTCTCAACAGGCACAATAAAGAGTGTACAAACTTAATGCCCAATTACACACCTTTGCTTCTAGAGACAGAGTGCATATTTTGGCTCCCACAGTAGAAAGTAAATTCTTGGCCAAGTGGTAAGAACAATTTGAAATTATAGAAAAAGTGAGGTTAATTATATGGTGTATCAGCCTGGGGAAAAAAACAAGAACAGATCTACTATGTAAATCTTCTAAAACCTTGGATAGAAAAGCTCTGTCTGCTCCCTGGTCCCTCTGGTGACCGCAGTACCTTTGGTTCCTGAAGAAACAATAGCCAAAACCCTCTCAATTATTCAACAGCATGAGGCTAAAAAATTTCTTGTAAGAAATAGAGATTTGTTTTCTCACATACCTGGCAAAACAACAGTCATTAAACATCACATAATCACTGAACCGTGGGTTAAGGTTAACCTAAAGTCCTGTAGAATACCAGAAGCCCAACAGGAATCAGTGTCTAAAGAAATTTTTAAAATGTTGGCGTTAGATATAATTGAAGAGTCACATAGTAAGTGGTCAAGTCCCATTGTACTCATTCCAAATTGAATAGTGTGTCTAACTTTGATGCCTACCCAATGCTATTGAAAGGTTGGGAACAGCCCGGTACTTAATCACTCTAAACTTAACCACAGGGTACTGGCAAGTGCTGTTGACAGACAAGGCAAAAGAAAAGACAGCTTTTTCTGCACCAGATAGGTTGTTCCAATATAAGATGTTGTCACTTGGGTTACATGGGGCACCCACCTCCTTTCAGAGGTGATGGATAAAATTCTAAGGTCTCATAGACAGTATGCGGCTGCTTATTTCATCATGTAGTCATCTATAGTCCTGACTGGCAGTCTCACTTACCCAGGGTACAAGCTGTGTTGGACTATCAAACTTAAACTTAAAAAGGTGTTGCTTAGGGATTGAAGAGGTGAAGTATCAAGGATACACCATAGACAGGTTTGATAAAGCCACAACTTAATAACATTGATGCAAAACTAAATTGTCCACGAACCCTAAAAAAGAAGACGAGAGCTGTCTTAGGAATAAAAGGGTCTTTTAGAAGATTTATACCCAATTTTTCCACCAATGGTGTCCCTCTGATTGACCTTACCAAGGTAAACAGTTAGTCATGGTTCAGTGGAATCCTGAGGCAGAAAAGGCTTTTCAGGTATTGTAGGTAGCATGCAGTTATCCAGTTTTGATGACACCTGACAAAATGAATTTGTTATGCAGACAGATGAATAAGATGTAGGTATAGGTGCTGTGTTGTCTCAAAGCAAAGTTGGTGAAGAGTATCCTTTTATTTATTTGAGTAGGAAAGTGAATATACATGTGAAAATTATGCCACTGTTAAAAAAAGAAACACTGGCAATTAAGTGGGCATTACAAACACTAAGATACTACCTTTTTGGGGCAAAATTTTTGATTGATTACGGATCATGCTCCGTTGAATGGGAGAATAGCTGCAGTAGATGGTTCTTGGCATTGCAACATTTAAAATTTCATTAGCGTATAGGCCAGGAAGCCAACTGGCCGACGCAAATGCTTTTATCCTGTATTTTTAGCCTGGGGGGGGTGACAAAAACACTGGAAAAGTTGTCAAGGGGGAATAGTAATGCCCTAGGTTTTTAGCTTCTTTCTGGTAGACAGAAGCTGATTAGCAGCCTTGGTTGCCAGACAACCTGTGAGAGGCTGATAAACTTCTGTTTTGTGAGAGGGATGTTACGTTTTTCCACTCTGAGTGAGGGAATCATTATGTTTAGCTGGAGCCAAACAGGCCATGAGTTATTTTTATGTTTTGTTTATTTTTGTGCTGCTAATAAAACTAGCTGTGAATACTTGTACCAAGGCCTCGAACTGTTGTACTACTGTACTACTACTTGGCTGCTGCATGACAAATGCAACAGTTTATCCCATGAGATGGCACCCTTACCCTGATCTTGTCACATAACAAATATCCTTTTTGATGTGAAAGAACTAGGGACATTGGGGGTCATTCAGACCCGCTCGTGAGCGCAGGACGCTCGCAAGCGGGTTGATGTTCCCCCACTGCACATGTGCACGATGGAGGGAGCTCCATCGTGCGCATGCGCGAGACCCGGCGAGCGACGGGCTCTCCATCGCTCCGGGTCTCGCACCAAAGGGGGCGTGCTGTCGATGTTGATTGACAGCACGCCCCCTTTGGTGGGCATTCCGGGGGCGTGCCTGCCAGACGGAGGCGTTCCCATGGGAACGCCTACCGTCTGAAGCCGGCCCCACTGACATCAGTAGTGATGTGACATCAGTAGTGATGTCAGTGGGAGTGATTTTGGCTCTGATAGAGCCAAAATCACTCCAGGGCTTGCGGCAGCGAGACCCTACCGCAGGGTCTCCGTCGCAAGCCCGATGGTCGCGATGGTCAAGACCTTCGCGACCATCATCATGGACGCTCGCATATGCTGTGGGTGGTCACCCACAGCTATGCGAGCGGCCAGGAGGCCGCTCCATTTTCATGGAGGAGGGCACTGATTCAGAGTGAGCGCTCTGGTCAGAGCGTTCGGCTCTGAATCAGGCCCATTGCTTGTGCATTCATAAAGGTCTGTAGCCGTTTTGGACTATACCTATATATTGTTTTTTTGGGATATTGATGGGAGTCCATCCTGTGTCCATTTCTTAAGATATCTAAAACCCATTGAACCTTGATCGAATGACTTCATATATATGCATATTGCGTAATTCTGTTAGAGGGAATTGACTCTGACAATAGTCATTGTGAGATCCTCTAATTTGATCTTCTATTTTTGTTCTTGAAAGTTCTAAAGGGCTGTCTAGAAGTGGAAGAAATATTTTGCTTGTATTGTCTTCCTAGCCTATAGCGTCTTGAATCTTTAAATTGCTGTAATGAAGGAGGATAAAAATAAACCTTCACTCCTGTGGCAAAGAGTTTCACTTTTCTCCAGAGGTCTTTTTGATAATGGAGTCTATTTTGTCTCCAAATAGAAGATCCCTTTCAAAGGGATATTAGCTAAGCTATTTTCTGACTAAGTGTCTGCTGCCTAGGCGCATAATCAGAGGCCAATGCTGCTAATGCCATAGACATTACTGAAAAAAGCAATGGTGTCCAAAGAAGCCTTAGACAGGAATTATATCCATCTTTCGTGGTTTCCACGCTTTTTAAAAAGTATTGCTTGATTACCTTCTCCTGCACATCAGTATGGAGTGTCTCTCCTCCTAATAAAAACCAGCAACACCTGACTTCAATGTGGTTCCTGATGAAAAATATGAATCTTTTGAAAAGAACTCTCCATCTTCCTATTCGTGGTGTCTCTCAGAGAACACTATTCTTCAAGAGGAAATTTAGTTCTGGCAGCCATAATAGCAATAACTGCATCTACCTTAGGGACTGAACTCCATTTTCTACACCTCATTACTAAATGGTTATGTTGTAGTCTTTTAGGGTTAGACGGAACATTTTCCACACTAATCCATTTCTTATAGATGAATTCCTTCACCATCTGATTTACCGGGAACATCCTACTTTTAAGACTTCGGTCCTCAAAAAGAGATTTCTGTTCTGTCATGAATGTTGTTCCTTTATCTAGCTTTTTTCACATTAGCTTTTGATTTTCCTGCGTTTAATCAGGCTTCTATAGCACTAGGCTACCATTAGCAACTTTGTTTCCCACCTAACGACAAATTTTCAGTATTGGAAAATCGGGAAGCAATCGGGAAGCCGGCTTCCCGACTGTCTAATCCCGGCAAGGTACAAATGACAGGCGTCGAAATCCTGACGCCTGTCATTAGACCTACGCCGGGAGCCCGACACCCGGCTTACCGATTGAAGGTAAGCCGGGCATGCTGACAGCCACGGGGGGTGGAGGGTTAGGTTAGGGGCTCCAGGGGGGGACAGGGAAAGGCTGCCCCCCCGGGAGGTTAGGGTTAGGCTAGGGGAAGGCGGTGTTAGGGACTCCTGGGGGGGGAGGTTAGGGTTAGGCACCCCCCCGGGAGACTTAGGTTTAGGCTGCGGGGAAGGGGGGGGAAGGTTTAGGCACTTAGAGGGGGGTTAGGGTTAGGCACCCCTAAGGGAGGGTTACGGTTAGGGGGTAAAAAAAAAGGTTAGTTATACTTACCTTTTGGAGCTTCGGGATTTTCACTCCTGTCGGGCTTCTGCTGTCGGGATTTGAACCACCGCCCATGCGGACAGCGGTAAATCATACTGATTACGGAAAATCTGCTCAGCCAAATTTGTTTCTATTGTGGAAGATAAGGATTGTAACCATTATTATATTTAATCTATACATTTTTATAGATTATTGTATTTATTTATCTTAAGGAAAACTTTATTATGACTAGGTCTTCATATAATGTATATTTTATTATGCTTTTTTTCTGAATGTTTTTAGATTATGTATTACATTCCCTAATTAATAATTATTGCTTTATTTGTATAATTAAATTATGTGGCAACACATGCTATACTGTATGCTCTATGGTTTATATGCAATATATTTAATAATTTATTTTCTCTCAACACCACTCTTCAGCACTGATATTCAATTGCTTGCTTTTGGTTATATATTTATCTGAAGGTAAAGGCAATCGCCTCCTGAATATAGCTGCAGGAGTGTGGTGTTTTAACATATATCCAGTTTAATTGTCTACACATTTGACACATACCCCGGCATCCTTCCAGTCACAGTAGCACAACTTATATTTTTGAGATCTAATGAATGTTGTTATCTGATTATTCCATATGGATTTATATGTTTGTTTGTGCAAAACTACCACATTGTCCAGATTAAACATCATAAGCATTTCTTTCATTACTAAGGGAGATATCTAATATCTCAGAAGTATCCCGTTTTGACTGGGAATATCGGTCTTCCTTTTCCATATTTCTGGGATCTTGATTTTGCTACAGATGATCCTTATTAAGAAAGATATTCCTTCATCCAAGCTATAAACTGTTTAAACTGTTCTGGAGGTTGATATTTTTCCTTGATCTGAGAACTGCATGTTACACAAGAATCCTTCATATTCAGTGGTTAAGGGTTTATCACTAGCTACACAATCTCCATATTGCTGTACCTTGTTTTCCTTTCCCCCTCTACATAAGTAGTGAAGATAGATACACTAACACTATAACTAAATATTGAAGAAATAATGCAGTGGTAAACGCAGGATTTCTCGAGGGGGGGTTTCCAAATGTTTGATTTTAGAGTGAGTGTGGCCAGTCCATGAAGAGGGTAGAATTAGCACTTAACCAGCTGTAATATGCGTCATACAAAGTATATTGTGTGTCATAATTCCAGCATGTACAGGACCAGCAATCACAGTATGCCATTAAATGCGGCAGTAGAGCCATCCTGCCTGAGCTGAATGGTTTTATTTTAGATGTGGGCACCATCCCAGAGTATTAGAACAAGTCCAGGAGTCTGGGAGCAGCAGAATAACCTAGCACTGCCCTGGACATATATATATACATATTGGGCTCTATAGCAGCACATCCCTAAGTAACAGTGAAAGTTTTCCAGATCTCCTAGTTGATGCACAGGTTATTTATTACTGGCTGATACATGTTAAAAGATCCACAGGTGGTGCTAATTATTTCATTTGTGATACTGAGAAGTACATGCAGCACTAGTTAAATTCTAATATACTACTATTTCTATTGTGGTCATGGTGTGGGCTGGGGAGGGGGGTTTCCAGGCAGACGGAAACCCCCCCTGCGTTTGCCTATGTAATGAACAATACAATGGACCCCTAGTTTAGTGTCTGACCTCGAGATCTTCAGCTGTTCGGGTTTTGGGCTCCATTCTGTCTCTGGGTGCCACATTGAATACCCATTTTCCTGTTTTAGGAACAGTGATTGCTTTTAAACCATCTGGTCCTCCAAATCTGGCATTCTCCTATGAAGTTGTGGGCTATCAAAGCAAGCTCTATTGAAACTCAACCAGGTCTGGTCCCATAGGTAACAAATGGCATTACTGGGAAGCCAGCCCCATTCTTGGCTTGCATTCATGAATGGTGCTTTGTTGGGACCAAAATACAGGTAATCCCATACACTAAAGAAAACACTACCAAGGGCGGGATGTATTATGTAACATCACGTACTTGTTGGTATGCATAGCGGCATTTTTTAATGCTAGTATGCTATAATACTTACCAGCCGGGAAAGCTCTTCTGGCAGCTCTTCAGACATCTGTAATGGCAAAGAATTGACTTCCAGGTTTATGACCCAGGAGACCAAATGTGCATGCGCGGCCATCAGCTTGCACACACAAAAGTCACAGGGAATGGTGAGGGATCCTTTAAAACCGTCTCCATGGACTTCTTGTGAAAAGCAGCTGATAGGCTTCTATAAGCAACACCATCTATTGAGGCATTGCCTATCAGACACGAGGCTTGCTGCATATCTACTAAAGACCTTTTTAATACAAATGGGTATCTATATGTATTGTGGTAAATCAATGATCTGTGAGGTTTTACTGCATTTTACACTTTCATTCATCCCACCCCTTGAGAGAAGAAAAAGACTTGGGAAGAGAAGAAAAGCTGCATTATATAGAGTCTGAGGATATTTTTATTATAATAAATAATAATAATAATTTGATTTATATAGCACTTTTTGAAATAGGACTCAAGACACTTAACAGAAACCATGAACATAGACCCTGATTCAGAGCCGGACGCTCTAACCAGAGCGCTCGCTCTGAATCAGGGCCCACCTCCATTAATATGGAGCGTCCTCCTGGACGCTCGTATAGCTGTGGGTCACCACCCACAGCATATACGAGCGTGCAAAATGATGGTCGCGATGGTCTTGACCATCGCGACCATCGGAACTGCGAGTAAAAGCCTGCTGTTGGGTTTTTCAACCGCAAGGCCAGGAGTGATTTTGGCTCTTTCAGAGCCAAAATCACTCCCACTGACATCACTAGTGATGTCAGTGGGGCCGGCTTCAGACGGTAGGCGTTCCCTTGGGAACGCCTCCGTCTGGCAGGCACACCCCCGGCACGCCCACCAAAGGGGCGTGCTGTCAGTCACCATCGACAGCTCGCCCCCTTTGATGAGACACTCCGAGCAAAGGAAAGTCCTTCGCTCGTCGGGTCTCATCGACAGCCGCTCGCGAGTGGGTCTGAATGACCCCCATAATACAGAGGTTTAGATTTGTAGAACATACAGAGAACAATCGCATAATACAGAGGTGAGGCATACATTTTATGTGTACATCAGTTCCAAGGGGTAATCATCCTACCCATAAAGGTACCAGGTGAGGCAGCCATTTTGGGCAGACTCCATAGTTTACATTAGGTGGAATATGCAATACCTGATAGAGATGACACATTATGGGGAAGCTGCAGAATACTAAATTGAGATAAGAGATACTCCTTACAAAGATCCACAAAGTGTTCTCCCTACCCATGAGAGAACTAGGCAAGGCAGCCATCTTGAGTATAGTACAATAGTACATAGGTTACAATGTGCAAGAGAAGCAATACATTGAAATAAGACATACAAGGGCAAAATTGTGAAGCAACTAACAAATTACCCACTAAATAAATAAATAGTAGTTCAATGTACTGTTCATTCTGTCCATAAAAGTACCAACCATCTTGGGTGCACTACATAGGTTATAGTAGACAGGATGCACAAGTCATAGTAGGGAATTGAAGAACATATTTAAAAAAAAAAATCTACCCTGTCTCTACCTAACTAGGATCTCATTCAGAGATATATACGCAAACCCGATGGTTTGCGTAGATCACAGATGCAAGAAGATCGGTGCATGCCCAAGATCTGTACTGCTTATGCGCCGGTCTTCTCCTGCGAGATGTCTCGCAGTTCCCCAAAGCTGCAGCTTGATTGACAGGCTGCAGCCTTTTCGGGGCAGGGAGGGTGTGGAGCCACTGCATTCATGAAAACGGGCGTGGTGCCTCTGTTTTCTGGGAGTGCCGGGGCCAGGACCTGCATCTTCCTATGCTGACTTCCTGACTCCGACTGAGCAGTTACGTTGCCAATTCTGAGTCAGCTTATTCAGATGGGCAATTACTGCGGTCGTGATGGTGATCCGATGCTGCGTCTTCGGGCACAGCACTCGGATCGCAGATGCTGGCAGTCTCCTGCTGCATTACCATATATTAGCATTGCTGCTGTGTACACAGATGCAGCGGCGATGCTAACTGCGTACATCTCTGAATCAGGCCCTTAGAAGGAAAGCTACCCAATGTAATGGATGCCATGGATGATTGAAGAGTAAACATAATTATTTCTATTTAAATATTAATACATTAAAAAAAATGCTTTATTCAGAGACTAAAGCATTTATTTATTATATAATCCTGTGAGGGTGATAACAGAACTGCCACTGAAGCAATATTATAAATACTGCTGCAAAACATGTACAATTGGGTTCTTCATGCAAAGTCAAACTTACTGCCAGCCATAGGCATGCGCATGAGGTGTGCACTCACCCATCCCATAGGCAGCATCAAACTGTACAAAAAGGCATCTCTACAATGCATCTCAGCACCAGGTCTCTGGGAAGAGGCAGTCTTTTATGAATTCAAGATGTGAAACCTCTCTTTCCGGGGGAAACAGTCGGGAAGCCGATGGACGGAATCCCGACCGCCTGCTTCCTGACTGTATAATCCCGGCAAGGGTTAAATGACAGGTGTTGAAATCCCGACGCCTGTCACTTTCCCTACGCCGGGAGACCGACACCCGGCTTACCGATCGAAGATAAGCCGGGCGAAAGGCGTGGACTGCCGCCGGGGGGGGGTTTAGGTTTAGGCTAGAGGAAGGGGGGGATAGGGCTAGGCACCCCCGGGAGGAGGTTAGGGTTAGGCACCCCCGCGGGGAAATTGGGTTTAGGCGGCAGGGAAAGGGGGGGTTAGGTTTAGGCACTTAGAGGGGGGATTAGGGTTAGGCACTCACTTAGGGGGGTGGTTAGGGTTAGACACCCCTAAGGGAAGGTTAGGGTTAGGGGGTTGAATAGGTTAGTGAATACTTACTTTGGGACGATCAGGATTTTCATCCTTGTCGGGCTGCCGCTGTCGGGATTTGAACCGCCAGCCATGCGGCCGGTGGTAAATCATACTGAGTCCCTTTCTGGATAGAGCAGTTTCACATTGGCCATCTTGAATTCAAAACAAGGCTGCATTTCCCTGTGTCTGAGCCAGTGCTGGGATGTGGGGGGGAGGCAGTGCTGCCCGAGTTAGTAGTCTTTGTCCAGGAGGAGGAAGGTTTGTTAGTCTATGACTTTTGGTAGTCTATGTCGGCAGGGAGGTTGGTCCTTGTCCCCGTACACCTATGCTGCCAGCAGGGTTATTGGCAGTAGAAATTTATTCGTATTTTACAAAATATATTTTTTTGGACTGTACCTGTTTTTTTGTTAATTTAACATGGAACACAAAAATGTGCTTTATGGTATATACCATTTAGAATAAATTGCAAATTGGTTGCTTAGTTTTAGATTAAAGGTAAATAGTAACATAGCAAACCAAAGTGTACAACATCTAAACGTAAAAAAAACCCCTATACAAGTAATGATTTCAAATATTGTGCCATGTTCACAGGCGCAATTATTGTTTATTGGGTCTAATAGTTCTATTTGCCATCATCATATCCCCATGTGCATTGTTATCGTAGTTTTAATTTACAAAGTAATTCGGAAGCTATTATTAGAGCGATAAACAGAAGCCACTGACCTGCTGGAATTTATTTCCCACATAAATCCAGCATGTCAGTTATTTCTCAGACTCAGATTTTAACGCTTTTATTGCTGCAGCAGTTGTTTTATTACATATGAAAAAGATGCCACTCTAACCTTGTTGCTCTCTATCACACCTTCATGACATGTGTCAGAGGAGATGATGGTGCATCCTGCATGTATCCGACCTCCTCATCTACAGGGGTGACAACATACATGCTGTAAAGGGATTAATGGCTATCAAAGATAGAGGGGAATAGGTGACCTTGTGACAAGGACACAGCCTGCTGGAAGGTGTATTATGAGTCTGTCTGCAGGGACAGTTATGTGCCAGCCAAAGCTGTGTCCTTTAGCTTGTCTGCAGAGTGGGTGTAGCTAAAAACACCAAAATGTTCACTTAAGTCTTTTGCGTAACTCAGTTTCAGCATCACAGTCAGAAAATGACCTATAGAACTATTTGACTAACTGGCATATTTAGAGAGAACTGGAGGCTATAATATATCCCTCATTCAGGGCTTGATTAGGAGGTGCTTTATGTATTAAGACACGCCATCGGTCACATCATAGAACATTACACAAGCCATATAGGGCGCAGAATGTTTGTCTGAACATGCTTGCTGAAATCAGTGTAGAAAAAGATGCAGCCGTTAAGTATGACATACCCGCATCTGCCTAGCAATCCCCGTTACCATCCAAGATCGTCTACTGTAAATTGCCTCTTTCTGCATCCAAATTCATTCTGTGCCCTCCGACAGTAACCATTGGGACGCGAGCGCAGTGTGACTCGGACATATGCACAGAATGAACAGATAGGGCCTGATTCAGACCCGGACGCTATTTGCGTCCACTCGCTAGCTAAAAGGGGCCGGCTATTTAAATCATGTGCTCGCACTGCGTCGCGTAAAGCCGCCCACTAAGTAATAGCGAGCGGCCGCACTATGTACTTGCATCTGTATAAAGACGCCCCTTTGCCACTCGCAACACACGTCATCTCCGGCAGTTCTAGGATTAATCGGGAACATCGAGAGCCATCGGAGCTGCTCGCAGCGCTTGTGGTAGCCTTTTCCTACCACAACAGTGCGAGCAGTTCTGGCTAAAATATAACCCAGTCACGTGTGTAATGACGCTACTTTGCTAATTATGCACACCCATTAAATGCCGTTCTGACGGTCGGGCATGCCTGCATTCGCACAACCACATCCCCGCTTTCAAGCATCTTCCCCTGTTACCACCCACAAACGGCACTATCTGTCACTCAAAATAGCAGTCTGACTGCGGGCTACGGACGAGCACTTTTCCATTACAATGACTGGTTCGCGCACACGCATTGTGACTCATACGCATGCGCAGATTGCGAAAAATTGCTCAATGCGAGCAAGTGCAGCATAGTGTCCGGGTTGGAATCAGGCCCATAGTCCGCTTGCATCCAACATAGACACTACTTTCACTTCTGATTCAGACCCTTAGGGGTCTATTTACTAAGCTTTGGATGGAGATACTGTGAACGGAGCTAAGGTTCCAGCCAATCAGCTCCTAACTGTCATTTTTCAAACACAGCCTGTGACATGACTGTTAGGAGCTGATTGACTGGTACCTTGTCTCCGTTCACTTTATCTTCATCCAAGGCTTAGTAAATAGACCCCTCAGTAACCAAAAGAATATTTGGGTGTATTTAAGGGAATACATACCACTTGTCAACAGTAATGCTGTTGACAGTTAACATGTAGACAGCATTATATCGATGGGAGATTGTCGACAAGGTTGTAATGTAATTTAAAGCATTTTAGCCATGTCTGTATTATAACGTTAAACGTGAAGCATAATGTTTAAAGTGATAAATAACAAGACAACCATGTTGACAATCTCCTGTTGACAAACTGACTGTCGACAGCATTATTGTAGGCAAGATAACTAGTTCCCATTTAAGGTGTACCTACAGTATCACCACAATCTAAAAGTGTAATAAAATAACCATGCTATTTGATAGAATACACTTAAAATCTTACTTATTTTGTCCTAAAATCTTTCTGTCCCACTTACATTAGCATCATAATTGAGATTCCTCATTAATTAATTATTTTTAATAACGTTTATTAATGTAGTGCCTGCATATTCCATTGCGTTTCAATTGGGAGCAATAGTATAATGAAATGAAACTGGTAATAAACGACAGAGGAGGGCTCTGCTTGAAAGCATACAATCTATAGGGAAATAGGAATTTGATACATAAGGATATGTGCTATGCATTGCAAAGTGGCCCAGCTAGATTGAAAGGTAAGATGTTCTTGGTGTTCTGTATGGGTTGGGTATGGGATCCCGGCAGTCGGGATGCCGCTGGTCAGAATACAGACAGTGGCATCCCGACGGAATCAGTATGAAATACCGCCGGCCGCATGGCCGGCGGTTCGATTCCTGGCAGCGTCTGGCGACAGAAGAACAGATCCCGGCAGCGGCAGCCCGACAGCGCTGGAAATCCCGATCGTCCCCAGGTAAGTATGAACTAACCTAACCTACCCCCCTAACCCTAACCTCCCCCCCAAGTGCCTAAGCCTAATCCTCCCTCTAAGTGCCTAAACTTAACCCCCACATTCCCCGCTGCCTAAACCTAAGTCCCCCGGCAGGGGTGCCTAACCCTAACCTCCCCCCGGGGGTGCCTAACCCTAACCCTCCTTCCCCCTAGCCTAACCATAACCTCCCAGGGGGGTGCCTAACCCTAAGTCTCCCCCAGGAGTCCTAAACCTAACCCTCCCCCGCCCCGCGGCTGTCCGCTCACGGCGCCCGGCATCCCTTCGATCGGGATGCCGGGTGCCGGTCTCCCGGCGTCGGTGAAATGAACGGCGTCTACATCTAGACGCCGGTCATTTCACCCTCGCCGGGATATGACAGTCAGCTGGTATAATGTCAGCCGGCTTCCCGATTGCATCCCATACCGACAGTCAGAATCCCGACACCATTAGGTAAGTACCCTAACCCTACCCCTCCCTCCCCGGTGCCTGAACCTAACCTTCCCCTTCCGGCACCCTAAACCGAACCCTACCACCTTAGTGCCTAACCCTAACCCTCCCCCCTAGTGCCTAACCCCTAAACCTAACCCTCCCCCTAACCCCTGATACTTACCTTCGGGATGCTGGCGGTCAGGATTCTGGAGCCGGTATCCCAACATTGTTGGGATTCTGGCGCCGGTATGTTGACCGTCGGCATCCTGGACCCCGGGATGCTGACTACCTACCCTCTGTATGATTCAGACACACAGCATGTTAGCTTGGGATAGTTGTGTGAATGTTGAAAGAGAATATATGTAAGTTTTGTGTGAACTGTGTAGAGCAGGGGTTCCCAACCACGTTCCTCAAGGCACACTGGCAGTCCAGGTTTTAAGGATAGCAATACTTGAGCACAGGTGACTTAATTAGTACCTCAGTTATTTTGATTTAACCATCTGTGCTGAAGCATGGCTATCACTAAAACCCGGACTGATAATGTCCCTTGAGGACCGAGGTTGGGACTCACTGGTGTTTAGAGAAGGTAATTGAAGGTTATGAGAGTGGTTCAGAAATTAAAGAAACACATTTTCAGGGAATGATGAAGGTTTGGAGGCTAGAAGAAAGTTCTGTTGTAAGGACTATTCTGAGCAATACAAGAGTGAAAGTCCTATTTTTTTGTAATTATATGTAATTTAATCCACCTCGGCAGTGTAGCACGTTTCGCTTTGAAAGTGCATGCATAGGATTTCTGTGTATAGGTGGCACACCAGACAGTGGTGAATAGTGGGCCAAGCAAGTGGCAAAACACTACTTTCCAAGAGAGTCCGAATTATATCACGTGAGCCTGATAGCACAACAACTTTATGCCCTAAGCATCATCCAACCATTACACAACCATTACACTACTTTTACAAATTCCATACATCTATAGCCAGACCCCCTTCTTTAGCTAATAGTGTTATTTCAATTTTCAATATAATGCTCTGCTCATTACACTTTAATTACAAATTTACAGTGCCCTCATTATGAACAATTATAGAAACATTGCTCCCACAGAGCCATTTATTGTACCAATTCCCCCAGCAACACACACACGCTTCTACTGCACAATATGAAACACTGTAAGAGGATATGTGGAAATAATATGTGATAATCTCACTTCATAGACATGGAAATAATACGACCATTAAGAATGGTCATTATTAAACATTATTGTAATATATCAGAAAAAGTGCCCTGATTACTGGGAATTTTCTTTAGTACCAGTAGTGCAAATTGTGCCAAAATCTGACTAATTGGTTGTTTCTGGAAAGCACTTTCTAGATTGAGGGTTGTTGTTTTATCAGCTGCTGGACCTACATAGGCATATCTCACAATCAATAGCACGGACCAACCAACCTCTTTTTATTGTGCCAAAATCTGGGCCATAATATTCATAGCTTAAAGGGAAGAGAAGGACTGCTAGATATGTAATTGAAAGAGGTCTCAATAATGTAGACCAGGGCCGTTACTAGGGGTATGCGAGCGGTGCTGCGGCACAGAGCGCAGGGCTCTGTGGGTGGCACTGTCACTGCACCATGGCCAAAACCCGCCGCAATCTATATTGCCGGACACCCGCTGCAGTGCGTTTTACGCTAGTGGTGTGCCCAGCTCCTCACCACTCTACCTCCCAGATCCTTTGTAGGCACAGATCTGCAGCAGTCATATGGCTTATAACTAGTGAGCACGGCCCCATGGGATTTGTAGTTGCTGCAGCTGTCATGCTTCATAGTGTAGTGCTCCCAGCAGACTACAAATCTCTGCATTCACTGCAAGCCTGGGCACCCAAAATGAGGGAAAAAAAATATGCTAAGTTGCTGTCTTGGGCACAGAAACACCCACTGCCGGCGCCTGACATCCATCGTGTGCAAAAGCAAAAACATCGGAAACATTGGTCACAAATTGAATATCTGAGCAAGCCAATGCTGTAGACTAGAAAAAAAATAAAAGTTCCCTCCAGCACACTTAAAGAAAAAATCGACTTGAATACTACATGATAATAGAAATTCAGAGATCTTTGTTGCATATATTTGCAAATACATGGCTAAGCACGGGCTGCGTCAAGGCTTCTCTGTACTGGCGTCCCTAATGCTACATGATAATAGCACCCACTATGGCCCTCATTCAGAGCCGTACGCTCTGAGCAGAGCGCACGCTCTGAATGAGGGCCGCCCTCCATAATTATGGAGCGTCCTCCTGGACGCTCGTATAGCTGTGGGTCACCACCCACAGCCTATACGAGCGTGCAGTTTGATGGCCACGATGGTCGTGACCATCGCGACCATCGAAACTGCGAGCCGGAGCCTGCGGTTGAGGTTTTCAACCGCAAGGCCCAGAGT
The DNA here is from genome assembly GCA_031769625.1 of Taudactylus pleione. Lineage (NCBI taxonomy): Eukaryota > Metazoa > Chordata > Amphibia > Anura > Myobatrachidae > Taudactylus > Taudactylus pleione. The sequence continues at coordinate 25,159,822 of JAUIMM010000018.1, forward strand.
GATTTTGGCTCTATCAGAGCCAAAATCACTCCCACTGACATCACTAGTGATGTCAGTGGGCCGGCTTCTGACGGTAGGCGTTCCCTTGGGAACGCCCCGTCAGGGAGGCACGCCCCCGGCACGCCCACCAAAGGGGGCGTGCTGTCAATCAACATCGACAGCATGCCCCCTTTGATCAGACACAACGAGCAAAGGACTTTCCTTCGCTCGTCGCGTCTGGCGCATGCGCACGACGGAGCTCCCGCCGTCATGCGCATGCGCAGTGCACAACATCGACCCACTTGCGAGCGGACAGCAGCTTGCGAGTGGGTCTGAATCAGGCCCTATGAGTCCTTTAATTGCATACTGTTGTGTCACATGATAACAGCACATACATAAATATATCCAAGTTGAGAGACAACTCACCTGAAGGTACCCCAGAGACCCCAAATGCTGTGCATGCGCAGTGGCATAAAATCATTCCACTGCGTCCGACATCGACATTGTGTCCACCTCTCAAACAGACACTGTGGAACATAGTGACAAATCCTTGTGAGCATCAGCAGTTCTGGCTGGAGAGTAGCATAGAGGGAAACAGACATCCATTTAAGTTCTGGCCACCCCCATTTACAGCTTCATTTACCTGATGCCTTCAGGATTTCTAGAAGGGGGTTTCCAAATGCTTGATACTAAAGCAAGTGTGGCCAGTCAATAAAGAGGGCATAATCAGCACTTAACCAGCTTTAATATATGTCATATACGAAGTATAGTGTATTCAATACACTGCCTACCCCATCTGTGTTACGCCTGTTTGTCTGCCCCTCCCCTTTAGAATGTAAGCTCTTATCTAGGTGTTATGGTCACTAATGTAGCAATGTATATTATTATTGTCCTCGTCCTGTATTGTATTGTTCTGTAAGTCACTGGTCAACCTATTTGTTTATGTACTTTGTAAGGCGCTGCGGAACACTTGTGGTGCCATATAAATAAATGATAATAATAATATTTCTGACATATATAGGACCAGCAATCACAGTAAGCCATTATATGAGGTAGTAGGGCCATCCTGCCTGAGCTGAATGTTTTATTTTAGATGTGGGCTCCATTCCAGATCATTTGAGCAAATTTAAGAAGCTGGGGGAGCAGCAAAAGAACCTTGTACTGCCCTGTACATACAGTACATGTACAGATTGGTCTCCTTATGCACTGGATAGTATATTGTTATACAGTATTAATAATTGATAGATGGTCTATATAATTGTACCCCTAACAGTTCGTGTTTTCCAGATCTCCTAGTTGGTGCAAAAGTGTATTCATCACTGGCTCACACATTTTAAAAGATCAACATATGGTGCTAATTATTTAATTTGTGACACTGAGGGGATCTTAAAAACATGCAACTTTAGAATTATATGCTATTTATATTATGGTCATCATGGTGTGGGCTGGGGAGGGGGGTTTCCAGGCAACTGGAAACCCCCCTGCATTTGCCTATGGTCTTGCCTACATCTAACCTTTTGGCACTGTTAGTGAAGCACTCAATACTAAGGATGTGCCGGCATTCCAAACAATGATCAGCTGTGCACCCTAAATATTGTAGGTACTTTTTTGTTTAATAAAGACTTGTGTTATTGTGCAGACCTTCTCTCTGGCATAGCCATCTGTAGATACAGGTCATGTCATACTTGCCTACCCTCCCGATTTGGTCGGGGGCCTCCCGAAAATCGGGTGCCGCTCCCGACCTCCCGGGAAGGCAGGCAATCCTCCCGGCCCCGGCGATGTGCCCGCACCCCCCCGCACTTTTAAGTAAAAACACCGGCAGCAGGGGGGCCGGTGACGCGATTCGCGCTGAATCGCGTCATCGTGGCTCCACCCCCGGCTGCACAATGCCATTAATCACGGCATTGTGCAGAGGGGGCGGAGCCACGATGACGCGATCGCGCTGTCACACCCCAACACCACGTCAGGTGCCGGGCCCCGCCCCCTTTGGCCACGTCACGCCCCCAGCCCTGTAAGCCCGACAGCTCCCTCCCGGAAGGAGGGAGCTAAATGTCGGCAAGCCTGGGTCATGTGTGCCTACAGTATTTCTAACTTTGAACCCTGTTTTCCATAGGGGAGGTTTACATGGCTGTACTTTAATTACATTTATCATGATTTTCCTACATTTATTGTTTGACCATCTTGTACCTACTCCATATTTCACCAAGGATTCAAATGTTTTCACAACTTCTCAGTTTCACCAAAGTAACAATCCGGGTCTGGCACCAGGTAGTCACAAATAGCGGGCAGAGGCAATCAGGGCCGTAACTAGGGGTGTGTGGCCGGTCCCGCCGCACATAGCTCTGTGGGTGGTGCTGTCGCCATCCCATCACCCTTGCTTCTAGTTAGCAGGGTGTCTGAAACGGCCAGGATCAGTGCTGTCAGGCGAACACAGGCGTTATAACGCCGTTATAGGGGCGTGCATAATTAAGGTAGTGTGGCAGAATATGCAGCCATACTGCAAGCTGTACATAGAAAGTCGCCAAAATCCTGCGGCAAGTCAGGTCAACCACTATTATGCTAATGGTCCGATAATTCTCGATGTTACCGATGTTTACGCTATCTTGCGTACTGATCAGGCTTTAAGTAAATGGAGATGGGCGGCTTAATATGGGGCTGGGCGTCTGAATCTTGTGCTGCTGTCTCCGTGCGTATGGATTGATTACCATATTCTCGCAGCGGACGGGTACGTGTCTCCATCCTTGCTTTCCTTGCTGAATCAGGCCCACAGACCTTTGAGGAAGTGGCAGTTTTGGTGAGTATTTTACCGCAACCCTAATGCTATCACTAACCCTCCACCTGAACCTATCCCTAGCCCCCTATTGCTGCCTAACCCTATCCTCCCCCCGCCCATCCGGCGGCGCCTAACCCTGACAATTCACATTTCAGATGTCGAAATTGTGAACATGTCGACATTCTGAGGATATCGACTCTGTGGTGTCGACATGGTAACTGTCAATAATGTGACTGGATCCTGCAGTGAAATGTCAGGATACCACTGAAAAATGTACGTTACCGTCATTTCTTACATCTGAAAATGTAGATTTGGGGGGATACGTGGTACTTTAAATAAAGTGCCTTCCTGTCTGGCACCCAAATAATTCTGTTGCCTGAGTCAAAGCTTTCACATTACATGGTGACATAAATGTTCATACCACCAAGGTTATATACAATTTGGGTATAAAATATTTTAAGATAGGTTCTTTTTAGGTAACCAATGGACATATTGATATTTGAAAAATGGACACAGCTCTATATATAGGAAAATATGGAGGATGCTTAAGAAGTAAAAAAGTGCAATTTGCACAGTGTTTTTAAAAGATATGTATATGTTCAAGGGTTCTTCCTGGGAACTGTTTTAGGCACAGTTCTGGTTACACTTCTGACGGTGATAATGTCGGAAAGGGATTGAAATACCAATGGCTTAATAGCCGCCGGTTCTAATCCAGACAGTGAGAGACCGACAGATGAAGATCCTGATGGGCGCCCTTAAGTATACTAACCCCCCCCTCTAACCCTAACCCACCCTTAGGGGTGCCTAACCCTAACCTCCCCCCCTAGTGCCTAACCCTAACCTCCCCTCAGGGGTGCCTAAACCTAATCCCCCCTCCCCGCACCCAAAACCTAAGTCTCCCAGGGGGGTGCCTAACCCTAACCTCCCCCCCTAGTGCCTAACCCTAACCACCCCCCAGGGGTGCCAGAACCTAATCCCCCCTTCCCGTACCCCAAACCTAAGTCTCCCCGGGGGGGGTGCCTAACCCTAACCCCCCCCCCTAGTTCCTAACCCTAACCCCCCGTTTCCCTAACCCTAACCCACCCATCCCAGGGCTAAGCGCATACTTACCTGGCAGGTCTGGCGTCCTTCGGCGTTCCGGCGTCAGGATTAACATAGGTGTCGGTATTTCGACGCCTATGTTAAATCTCTTGCCAGGATGACACTGTCGGGATTGAGACCGGCTGCCTCTCATAACTACATCCCGATAACGTCATGTGCATGTGTGGGGAAAAGGAGGAGGATTCCCGCATAGGAGAAAATTACACACTGGTGGAAAATCAGTTTGCAAATAATCAATCAGTGCTAATATGAAGAGTAAAGCACTATAGACAATATACAAAAAACAATCTTTGGAGGTGCTCCCATGAGCTAACACAATTGTAAGTACAGAAAAAGAAAAACAAGTGCTCGATAAAGGGGCACACTAAAAAAAATCAATTATTAAAACATGCTCAAGTTTATTCTGAGATGCGTTAAAAACATACACGTGGTACCAATATTGAAAACAAACATGAACTGGTTCAGAGAAGGAAAAAAGTATGATGATAGATAAAAAGTAGTCAACATAAAATATATAGTAAAAGAGGCAAAAATGATTGTGTGGTAGCAAAAAATTAAGAGATAGACACTCAGATTAAAGACATTGCACCATGACTCATCTAAATAATGAGAGAAGGAAGCTTTAATTATGATACCTCACAATAAAAGAAGAAAATATAGTCTGTGCACTTATGGGTTCAAGGATCTGCTATCCCTTATGTGCCATGCAGTGAATAAGGGATGAGAGTCCTTGAGCCGAGGCATAGTAAGAAAGTAATGGTCTGTATCTGCTGTCAGGTTTTCTCTGATCTCCTGATGCAGTAATTGCATTGCAGGACTACAGCACCACTGAACTCCTGATCAGAGTACCGAGAGTTGCAACTGAGAAGTACCTGATAGCCACTAATGTGATCATGAAGGTTTGTGGTGCAGCGGGGGGGAAGTCTCTTGTGCGCACAGAAGCACCACTGGGAGAGACTATGATGCACGTTTCGCCGGGGGCTTTGTCAGGAAGGTGTACAGTGATGACGTCATGTGACGGAAACAGGTTTTGGTTTGGTGCACTGCCTTTGATAATGGCAGGACAGACATTTAAGATGAGCAGCGATCTGGCCGGCCACACACGTCCACCACATATGACAATGCATCATACCCAAACCTGTTTCCGTGACATGACATTATCACCGCACACCTTGCCAAGTTGGCGAGGAATTTCAGCTGGTGATGTGCCCTTTAGACGCAGAAATCTGATCGCACTATGCACCTCAATATTTGACCATGTTTCCGCCCGCCCCGCCATCTTACAACTGATGTTGGGACAGTATGAATGATATGAGGCGCAGTCTAATGGCCATGAGTGGAAGCAGTGGTCCACATGCTCTGGCTCATGGGTCTATTTACTAAGCTTTGTTAGGAGATAAAGTGAATGGAGATAAGGTGCCAGCCAATCAGCTGCTAACTGTCATTTTTCAAACACAGCCTGTGACATGGCAGTTAGGAGCGGATTGGCTGGAACCTTACCTCCGTTCACTTTATCTCCTAACAAAGCTTAGTAGATAGACCCCTAAGAGCTTACAGTACCTGCAGTGTACAGGAAAACACAATATAAGCTCAAAGTAATCTGTGCTGATAAATACGGCTGCATGAAGCACCCATATGCTGTTAGCAGAGATTCACAGAGCAGTGTTAAGTGGAAGGTCAAAGGGGGATGCTATTTTATGCTATTTACACCCATATACACAAGCAACCCCTCCGCTAAAGCAACATCCAGTTTTGAATAATCATGCCCACTTTTGTGCAGAACATTACATAAGCTTCTCTCATGGTAGTTTTGCCAAGCCACCAAATCTACTGTCCTTCATAAACATTCACATTGGACAAGTTTGCATTGATTGGTATAAAGATTGGTATGCAGTTGGGAAGCCGGCGGACCTAATCGCGACAGCCGGCTTCTCGACTGATTTATCCTGGAGAGGGTTAAATGACAGGCGTCTAAATCTAGACGCCTGTCATCTTACCGATGACGTGAGACCGGCGCCTGGCATCCCGATCGATGTGATGCCAGGCGCCGAGCTTCGGGATGCCAGGCACTGAGCACGGACAGCCGCAGGGGGGGGGGTTAGGTTTTGGGCTCCCTGGGGGGACTTAGGGTGAGGCATTCCCCGGGAGGTCAGGGTTAGGCTAGGGGGAGGGAGGGTTAGGCACCCCCGGGGAGGACTTAGGGTTAGGCACCCCCCCGGGGGACTTAGGTTTAGGCGATGGGGAAGGGGGAGTAAGGTTTAGGCACTTAGAGGGGGGATTAGGGTTAGGCACTGGGGGGAAGGTTAGGGTTAGGCACCCCTAAGGAGGGTTAGGGGAGGGAATTAGGTTAGTGAATACTTACCTTAGGGACGATCGGGATTTTCACCCATGTCAGGCAGCCGCTGTCGGGATTCCAACCGCCGGACAGGCGTCCGGCAGTAAATCATACCGATTCCATAAGGAATATATTGTCATTGGATATATAAGGTATAAGAAAATATATGTAATACCGGGCATACATTGACAGATAAAATGCATGTCAGACCGACAGACATTTTATCTGGCAGCCTGAGATGTCTCACAGTGTATTGGCCCTGGTATCTGCGCTCCGCACCCGGGAGAGGAGACATTCCCCTGTTCCTTCCATGGAAAGGAACAGGGGAAATGTCTGTCTGTCGGCAACGGCTGGGCATACACTGACCGATGCTGTCGACATTGTACTTTGCAGATATCGCATCAGATGGGCATGCAGGATGATCCGGCATGCCCGACTGATCAATATTTAAACCTCGGTCGGCCACACACACAATTATCGTGGCAATCCGCGGATATCGGGCACACCAGCCCGATAATTGTAGAGTGCATGCCCAGAATAAGACATAAGGCCATTTCTAACTTCGGAATTATAAAGGATTCTTGTTGGTTGTCCATGTAAATGAAATAGCTGGAATTATACCCTGGTATTCCACACACATTCACAGATCATTCACCATTTTGATATTTTCTTCTGCCCAGTATTGGCACTGCATACTGTTCATTAATACCATAGACTGGTCGTTCATGTTCTGGGTAATGACATAATTTCAGTTGAGGCATAAATAGGGGCTGCATAGCTGCCCTCAGAAACGAAAGCATTACAATATGTATACAACAAAACAAACATTTCCTTCCAAAATAAATAAAAGACATCCGACTAGCTCACTCCGCTGTCAGGTAATGTATGCAGACTAGGCCTTTCCTGCCATAGGGTCTCATTCAGACCCGCTCGCGAGCGCAGGACGCTCGCAAGCGGGTCAATGGTACCCAAATGCGCATGCTCACGATGGAGGCGCCTCCGTCGTGCGAATGCGCGAGACCCGGCGAGCGACGGGGAAGCCGTTGCTCGGGGTCTCGCACCAAAGGGGGCGTGCTGTCGATGGTGATTGACAGCACGCCCCCTTTGGTGGGCATGCCGGGGGCGTGGCTGCCCAGACGGAGGCGTTCCCATGGGAACGCCTACCGTCTGGGTCCGGCCCCACTGACATCACTAGTGATGTCAGTGGGAGTGCTTTTGGCTCTGATAGAGCCAAAAGCACTCCAGGGCTTGTGGCAGCAAGACCCTACCGCAGGGTCTCGTCGCAAGCCCGATGGTCGCGATGGTCTTGACCATCGCGACCATCATCATGGACGCTCGCATAAGCTGTGGGTGGTCACCCACAGCTATGCGAGCGGCCAGGAGGCCGCACCAATTTTAGGTCGGCCGGCCCTGATTCAGAGCGAGCGCTCTGGTCAGAGCGTCCGGCTCTGAATCAGGCCCATAATATCTTACAAGGAACATGTTTTGCTGGCTGCAATTACAGGACATCTCTCTATGAGGCCTATTCATCAACACTAAAATAACGGTTAGGACATTGTCTTTAAATACCGTTATTTTAGAATTCATGAAGACACTTAACACAGGAGATATCAGTGATATCTCCTGGTTAAGTCCCCCTGCGTTAATTTTCACTTTCCCCATACATTAGTATGGGGATATGGAAATTATGCTATTCATCAAATTCCGAAAATTATGTATTTTCGGAATTTGATGGTGTTACTATACGTCACTCTCAGGTGGCGTATAGCAGGTTACACTTACCTGCTGTCAGCTGGGCAGGTCCTCCGCCAGCTCCCTCCGTCACTCTGGTTGCTTCTCAGGCTCCGTCTGCTGTGCTGACACTGTGGGCCTGATTCAGAGCCGGACACTCTGATAGAGCGCTCGCTCTGAATCAGGGCCGGCCCTCTGGTTTTTGTGAGCGGCCTCCTGGCAGCTCGCATAGCTGTGGGTGACCACCCACAGCTATAGACCATCATGACCATCGGGCTTGCGACGAGACCCTTGTGGTAGGGTCTCGTTGCCGCAAGCCCAAGAGTGCTTTCGGCTCTAACAGAGCCGAAAGCACTCCCACTGACATCACTTGTGATGTCAGTGGGGCCGGCCCCAGACGGTAGGCGTTTCCAGGCCCCCGGCCCGCCCACCAAAGGGGGCGTGCTGTCACTCAACATTGACAGCACGCCCCCTTTGGTACGAGACCCGGAGCGACGGTTTGCCTGTCGCTATCCGGGTCTCGCGCATGCACACGACGGAGCCATGCACACTGGGCCACCATCGACCCGCTTGCGAGGGTATAGCGCTCGCGAGCGGGTCTGAATCAGGCCCTGTGTTCTCCCGGCAGAACACAGTAAAGTTTAGGAAAAAGAAAAGTTTTTTTTCTTTTTCTAAACTTTACTGTGTTCTGCCGGGAGAACACAGTGTCAGCACACTAGCAGACGGAGCCTGAGGTGGCTGCAGCGGCCAGGTAAGTGGGGGACAGGGGGGAGGTGAGCGGAGGGGGGATGGGGACAGGGTGGAGGGGGGGATGGGGGGAACGGGAAGCAATCGGGAAACTGGCTGACGTGATCCCGACAGCCAGCTTCCCGACTGCTTTATCCCGGCGTGGGTTAAATGACAGGCGTCTATATCTAGACGCCTGTCATTTTCCCGACGCCGGGAGACAGGTGCCCGGCATCCCGATCGAAGGGATGCCGGGCGCCGCGAGCAGACAGTCGCGGGGGGGAGGGTTAGGTTTAGCGCACCCGAGAGGGTTAGGGTTAGGCTAGGGGGAGGGAGGGTCAGGGTTAGCACCCCCGGGGGGGACTTAGGTTTAGGCAGCGGGGAAGGGGGGGTTAGGGTTAGGCACTTAAAGGGGGGATTAGGGTTAGGCACTTGGGGGGGAGGTTAGGGTTAGGCACCCCTAAGGAGGGTTAGCGGGGTTAGGTTAGTATATACTTACCTGAGGACAATCGAGATTTCCAGCACTGTCGGGCTGCCGCTGCCGGGATCTGTCCATCTGTCGGGCTGCCGCTGCCGGGAATCGAACCATGCGGCCGGCGGTATTTCATGCCGATTCCGGGGGAACACACAGAATTATCGCAGCTGTAGGCAGTGCTGCACATGCGCTGCTTTTGCGGATGTAACGGCGCATGCGCAGCACTGATTACAGCTGCGGTAAGTTAGAGCAGGTAGGGAAAAGTATCTATTTCCTGAAGAACTGTCATCGCAAAAATGACAGCTTTTCGGAATAGATGCTGATGGGGAGGAGGAATGATGAATTCCTCCGGTAATTAGGTAGAACTCCATTCGAGTTCTAAACCTAGTTACCTCTAGAGAATTTTTAGTTATGATAAATAGCCACCTATATGCCTGCCTCACCTTACTGCAGGAGTCTTGAGCGTCAGGGACATTATGCCATATAAAGTAAAGTAGTACTTTCAAAATTTACCCCGGCAATATCTCATTTATTTGTTTCAAGGCAAATGTTCACTCTATGGTCACAAACTTATATGTGCAAAAAAAATCCTGCAGTCACCTTTCACACACAAACTGCTTTATTAATGAAATGTAAATATATTATGAGCAAAGTTATACTACCTACTGAGAATGTAATTGTGATTTTGGCTCTTCCCGCAATCATACATTGTGGCTCTCAATAGGATCTGTGGTCTTTTCAATTAGAATTTAACTAAAGATCTTAGGGCACACATCCACTAGCAGACCAAAAAATGACTGTACGAATACGTCATTGTAATCGTGCAGTCGTTTGTCAGTCTGTGCTGTCCTTACACTGAATGATCAGTCGTTCAGTGTAGGCACATCAATCATCCCCTAACATGCTCAACCTGATGTTATCGTCAGGTTGTTCAGCATGTTCGGCCGATGATTGATGTCGGAAACGACCAGTGGAAGCGCGCACATAATGCACATAATGTGTACGATTCATGCGCGATTAATGAGCAACTTTCTAACTATATAAAGTTTACAAATAATTTACTATATGAACATAGCAGAGGTGGATTATGAGCAGTGTCCCCCACACAGATTTTACCCTTTTCCTCTTGCTTCCCCCATCTAGTGCGGAGGGTCAGCATATTCTGGTTGTGCAGTCCTGCCATCAATCACCTGTTATAGGATAAAAGAGATGGAGCCCGTCTATACTATATGTATGTATATATGTAGCACTTGGAAGGAATGCTCACTTAAATGTTTAAGGGGAATATTTATTATAATCTGCGGTGTGCCCTCGAATATTAAGAATCCTTATCACTGGAATTTGCTGAACTAATTATTATATTTCTGGTCATTCTGATAAAAGCCCATCCCGGCGATCAGTTTGAAGTTATCGCATACAAAATACGGTCCTTATAGAAAGTATGGGGATGGCTGGTGCAAGGGCTGGCAATATCTCCTGCTTTCTATATTGGTACATGCCAACAACACTTAATTCTGCCCTCAAACATGCAGAAACAGCAGTTTGCGCATATTTTAAGGGCAGAATTTATTAATAAATATGCCGGTGGGGGGAGAGCAGATTTGGTAGCTGAAATTAGTACGATGCTACAGTCAGATCATGAGGCAGACACCCACTTTGGCCATTTGACAGATCAGGTTGGATGTCTCTGACATGATTTGGTCTGATTGCATCCAATGTATTGGCAGGGGCCCACCACAAACCTTTATCTGGCCCCAGGGCCGGACTGGCCATCGGGCAGTTCTGGCAAATGCCAGAAGGGCCGGTCTGGGCGAGCACAGGCTTACCCGACTGTGTTCCCCTGGTTATTTACTATGCGCCGCGGCCCGCATCATTGCGTAATGATGTCATGACGCGTCCGCGTCACGACGTCATTACGCGGGTGGCGGCCACGTGTGAAATCTGGGTGGGAGAGCGGGCGGCCATTATTCTGCCAGCTCCAGTGAGCTGGCTAACATGCTGGCTGCCTGTTCTGTGCGGCCGCGTCATGACTTAGTGACGTCATGACGCGGCCAGGTTACAGGATGTGTGGTTGGGACAGGGCCCAGGGGTAATCTGGCTGGGCGCCGGGTAGTTTGGGGGAGATCAGGGCAGTAGTTACGCCACTCAGTGGCGGAACTCCCGTAACTACGGAGGGTGCAGGGGGTGCGGTCGCACCCCCTGCGCCCTCCATCTGCCGGGCGCCTGCTGAGTGTGTCACCAGCGGGCGCCCGGCTCCTATTCAAACCCCCGGCGGCAGCCGGAGGACGGAGCTCCCTCCGTCTTCCGGGTCCTGCAGGGCACTATGGGAGTGACGTCATGACGTCACAGCCATAGTGCCGAGGAGCGGACGCCAGGGTATGGACGGCAGCAGCACTGTAGCGGGGATAAAGGTAAGTGGTTTTTTTCTGGTGGGGGGGAGCAACTACAGGGGGCTCGCTACTGGGGGCAACTACAGGGGGCTCACTACAGGGGACTCACTACTGGGGACAACTACAGGGGGCAACTACAGGGGGCTCACTACTGGCGCAACTACAGGGGGCTCACTACTGGGGGCAACTACAGGGGGCTCACTATTGGGATCAACTAGGTGCAACTACAGGGGGCTCACTACTGGGGGCAACTACAGGGGGCTCACTACTGGGGGCAACTACAGGGGACTCACTACTGGGGGCAACCACAGGGGGCAACTACTGGGTGCAACTACAGGGGGCTCACTACTTAGGGCAACTACTGGGCACAACTACAGGGGGCACTACTAAAATGGGCCCAACTACAGGGGGCACTACTTGAAGGGGCACAACTACAAGGGGCACTGCATATGAGCACAACTACAGGGGGCACTACTTTAATGGGCACTACTACGGGGGGGGAAAGCAAAATTTATAGTTATGCCACTGCTGGACGCCATTGTGACAGCTCCTGTGAGCTGCTTGCAAGGCTTCCCAGGCACCTTGCTGAGGAGGGTGGAGACTGGAGAGTGTCACATGCTACAGCGATGATGTCAGGACATGGCTGGCCCAGGTATAAAAAGTGCGGCGCATGCAGGAATCTGTGTGTATGCCATTTGTGCACCTCATAATCTGGTGACAGATGCCATCTGCAGATGCCAGGGTATTACTGTGTGTGGCATGTGTTATAAGGGGCATTATTGTGTGTGGCTGGCATACTGTATAAGGGGCATTACTGTATAGCATAATGTATAAGGGACACTACTACTGCATGGCATAATGTATAAGGGGCATTTCTACTGTGGCATAACGTGAATGGGCTCTGGGTGGCATAACGAGAATGGGCTCTACTGTGACGCAACGTGAAAAAGGGACACTACTGTGTGACATAACGTGACTACAGGACACTACTGTGTGACATAACGTGACTACAGGACACTACTGTGTGACATAACGTGACTACAGGACACTACTGTGTGACATAACATGATCGCTGACTCCCTGCTGCTTATTTTGAGAGTTATGATCGCTAATGCAGCATATACTTGTTCTGTATTCTATTGTACTGTAAGTCACTGGTTTCTTGTTCACTTATTTGTTTATGTACTTTGTAAGGCGCCGCGGAACACTTATGGTGCCATAGAAATAGAGGATAATAATAATGTGGCTAAGAAGCACTACTGTATGGCATAATTTGAATTGGGGGTACTATTATGTGGTTACGCGCCTTCCCAGCGAGACCACACCTGGATTTTTTTGGCACGCGCTCTCCCTGCTTCACCTGTGGTTTACGGCACAAACACTTTTGTCAAAATGTGTAGTTACAGCTCTGCTTTGGTGGCACAGATGTGTCCTCTGCGTTCAGCACCCCTGCCCTAAAAAATTCTTACAGTGAACACTATCTAATTCTGTACAACTACTAAGCTAGGGCTTGGTCATTTGGGAAAATGTCTTCCCTTTTCTTTGTGTGTGACCTACACCAGTAATGACTGACTATGGCACATGTTGAATCCCCTGCAGGATGAGCTCTGTTTAGGTATTACATTTTTAATACAGAGAATGATATGTACTTGTATGTTGTTCTAATATTAATTACATTTGTAATAAAATAGACTAAGAAGTGGGAGGGACCAGTGACGAAAAGGGGAGCAGTCTATGCCAGGTGCCAGGTGCCCACGTGAGGTGGGCCTGTGTGCTCTTTAAATGCCAGGGCCTATTTGTAGTCCCAGTCCGGCCCTGATACAGAAGGTAATGGATGTAGAATAGTTTGGGGTGCAAAAGAATTGACATTCTTCTTAGCAATTACATCATTCCATTCCTAGCGTAGTTTTACTGGTTCTTTGGATCATTATCACATACATCCATATGTATAACAGCATTTGTATCAAAGGATTTTTACTGACCATTAGCGGCAAGATAAATCAGCTGTCATTATTATGTAGCAGCACCGGCTAATAATGATGGCATTTGACTGCGTGTTTAGTGGCAAGCTTTTTACAGCACTTTAAAACACAGCTAGATATTTGTTATTCAGTGATGTTCAATAGTAGTGAGGAGGCTGCAGCCAGCGTGCGTGAAGTAGTGTTCTCACTACAATTTGCAGCTCCCTCCCTGGATGGGGCTGCATGAAGGGCCCCCACTGCTAGCAATATTCCCATTCTCACAGGGTGACCTGGCATATTACCCAGTGCCTGAGTGAGGGGTAAGGCTTTGCAGAAGTCCGGGTACGTGCGGCACTTCTCCCCGGTTTCCCGTAGAGCATTCACTTCTCTCTGGCCCTGGCAGCTGGCAGCCCAGGTATCCGCCCCTCGTCCAGCAGCTCCTCCCCGCTCCCCAGCCGTCAGTCCAAGAGCTCGCCGCTGTCACCAGCAGGCCACGTGTAAGGCGTGGCTGAGCCTCGTGGGGTGTGTCCCGGTGCGCTGCCGCATGCTGGCCATTCGTCAGAGCGTGCGATGTGGGCGGTTCCCGCTGTCAGATCGCTGGGCGTGCTTGGAGCAGGGTCACATGGACTCTCATATGGCAGCTGCGGGAGGGGGATGCGACAGAGCGAAGCTGGCAGCTGAGAGCGGTGGAGTGTGCGGGGGGCTCCGGGGCACAGCAGGGCGACCATGTATTATGTGATCGCGGCCATGAAAGGTGAGATGCTTGGAGTACTGCCCATGGCGGATCAGGGAGAAACATGGGCACCCAGAGAGGAGGGCTGCTGGCACACTGGGCAGGCTGGCTAGCATACTTGTAAAGTAAGTCAGGGCACAGCACAGCCTGAGCGCCCGGACGGGCGTACTGGAAAGCAGTCAGCAGGCGATGTAAGGGCAAGCTGGCAGCAGGCGGGGTACGGTGGTAAGGGCAGGCTGGCAGGAGGCGGTGTACGGGCTGGCTTGCAGCACAGTATGCCAACATCGGGAACAAGGTAATCTCTGGTGAACTTGAGACGGTGGCTCCCCGGGGAGGCAGTGTCTCCCTGACAAGGTGACAGACTGGGACCTCAGGCGGCTGCACTGACAGCAGGACGGGACTGGGGATCTCTGTAGCTCATTAGAGCCCAGGCCAAGCACCCAACAGCGAATTGGCAGGTGCAACATAAGAGCAGTAGGCACAGGGGTGCGGGTTCTAGCAGAAGTTCATGGCAAGACGCAGACTTTATAGCACCAAACTAAACTTCACCCTGCTTTATACAATCATAGACTAGATGAGGCTGAAATTAGTGAAGCCTGGGAGCCCATTTCCGATTGTTATTAAATGTGTTCCTTGTGCTCCAGATGTATCCTACATTGGGGACTACACTCTTGCATAGACAGTGCTAATATTAGTAGTTGTATACAGTATTGTATTCAGGAGTATTACAGACCGGTAACACATGACAACACCTCTGTTATATCTGTGTAACAGATGTTTTATTGTTTCATGACTAAAAGTCACCTCAAAATTGTAAAGTGGTTAAACTCTCATGATTGAGCCAATTCGTATTATGAATAAGATGTATTTGATAATGATAATATATTTTCAGAGTCATTTGACATAAATATGTAACTTTGCATATAATCATTTTCAGAGTGTCTTGCATGAAATCAGGGGCCTGGAGACTAGTATGTAATGTATTTTGCTGATGGTATTGTGTGCCAGCCCCCAAAGCCACAGGAAAATTGTGAGCATAGATAAACTAAAACTGCTGATGTAAGTGGAATTCAGTGTTCCCGTAGAAAAGAAGCATTCTGTGTCTGCCTTAGAAACTTGCAGCAACGCTACGTTAAAGGGCACACTGGATTTAGGTGATCCTTAGGCCACTGGCCTATGCCTGCCTCTTAAGTGAAGGAGATTTATGGTTTATTTCTGCGTCTGTGTTTATACACAACTGTCATTATTACAGATAGACCAGCTAATTATATATTTCATCATTTCTTAATGAGGTTCTTTTGTATGTGCTGATGTCTGATTGTTCTTAACCATTCTGTCTACATTAACTGATTTCAGACCAGTATTTTACACTTCTATATCCTATCCAATTCATGTATTACTAGTAAAACAACCATATTTGTTATAAAATGAGGCACTTTACACCCATATATAGCATGTCTTCCTAGCCCTCTATATCCTCCTGGTACACTTAAATACAGATTTTTACTGTAAAGATCATCAGTATCATTTCCAGATAATCATAAATTTGCTGTTGTTGCTTTAAAGAGTCCTTCTCAATAGGTAAACTATTGTGATAGTCGATTACATAGAGAAAAAGTCATTTTTTGTTGCCTAATTGAAGGAGATTTCTACATTGATTTAATAAACAAAAGTTTCTAGTTATGTAATATTTTTTCGTATGACAAAAAGAGGATTTGATATTGTTTTAGGAACAATAGCTATAGAAACTATGAGTTGATTTTGGTTGCAGTAACTGTCTGCATGTAAATAGGACATTGTAGCATACTTAGCTCGGCCCTGTATATGCTGACACTTTTCCTAACATATTTATTATGGATACTGACAATAGATGCAGATAATTATATAATGGTAGTTGCCTAATTGATAAAAAACAGGGAGGCACATCTGGTCATCCTTGTATTAAATGTATTTTTAATAAGTTGTCTGAGTAACCTTGAGAAAGGTCGTGTAAACTTTTTCTGCATTTGTAGTGGAAAATTAACATATACACAATATGTGACCAATAAAGCTCATTAAGAGATAAATAAGAGAGTTGATACCCATTGATGCCTGGTAACCGATGGGAACTTTATTATGCAATACAAATAACTTATAAGCATATACGTACTCTGATAGTTTATTGATCTATCCTTGTCATGTATTGGTGCTATCCATTCATCAAGAGACAATGAAAACGTATATGGAAACAGCAAAACTTATGTCCATTTGCTTTCATGACCCAGGCAGTGTTCTTTGCTAATAGAGTAGTTATTCGTCTAATAGGGACTTCAGCGTATATGTTTGAGGACTTCAGCGTATATGCTGGCTTCCTGTGTGGGCCGCAGCAATGAGGGTAATGAGAGAACAAGCTGCATGAGGCAGTCCAAGCATAATAAAGTTCTACTCATTGTCTATGTAACATTGACGTCTATATATTAAAATGCTTATGGAAATTTCTCAGAATGTAGTTCATTTGAAATTCTGTACCAACTCCCTATCTATCTATCTATCTATCTATCTATCTATCTATCTATCTATCTATCTATCTATCTAATCTATCTAATCTATCTATCTATCTATCTTGGTCATATAAATGTTCATCTATAAATTGAGCTCTCATGCATGCATCTTTAATGTATAACATTATTATCTGTTGCTGATGCATGTAAATTTATTTGCATAGATATATTTGTTTTGATTTTCAATCCAATTTTGTGTCATCTGATTGTATATGAGAAACTCCCACTAAAAAGTAGCAATTCACAAGAATGATATTATATCTTTAAGAAATTAAACATTTTGGCTCCAGATTGGTTTGCCTAAATATAAATTAATCTAGCTCTATTGTACGTGCTTTCATGCTTGTATTTAAGCATTACATAATGTACAATGCTCCTGAAATGGAGTAATTATGTTTTTTTTTTTTTAACACTTGAGGTTTTTAGCAAATTTATCCAAGTGAAGTTATTTCAGTGCATACTTCTACATGTACACTTTTGTACATGTAATCTTTATCGTATGCAGTAGTGTTTGTGAAATAGATCTCTTTAATTTGAGATCGTTCTAAAATAATGTTCTAAAATGAAACAATGCACTGTCTACTAATACTCTTAGGATCAAGGTCATCCTCTTTGTTTATTTTTTTGATAATTTGCACTTATTGTAATGTACGAAAAAAAATAAATCTGCTTCTAAGGGAAGGTGTTAATTATGGCATATCTTTAGGTGTAGGTTTACCTATTGTAATTTTTATTACTAGTGCACTTGTAACTGGGAATGAGAGCCTGTAATGTGTGAGAATAAATGGAGCAATTTTGGGGGGCAAAAAGGAGGACTTGAGAATTTTGACACAAGTGATGAGATGTATATTGGTGTAGATTTACAAATGGATTTGAATATTAGACAACGTACTATATCGGATTCTGTAAGATGTAGGCAACTAATATGTGGTCTGGCAGAGCATAGAAGCGCTACAAGAGCATTTGGTGTCTAACCATTGTGTTCAAAGTAGATTGTAGGAGTGAAAGTCTGGTTAGGGGAAGGCCAGGAGAAGGGAACTATTTTTATTATTTCTTACTTTTATTTACTGCGATTGTTAGTGTTGGAGATTGCGTGTATAAATGAGAGCTTATTCAGTGACTTGTGTACGGTATGTGTAAATTCTAAAGATGTTTCTCAGATTTATGTATCAAGATTTGGATAAACATTGGTTGTGGAGAAAATGAACCGTTCAGAGTCAAGGATGACATCTAGCAGCGAGCTAGAGCGGTAGGGTTTATTGTTGTATAGACATGTCAGTTAAGTAATGTTTGTTGGCTTTTAGAGATTCATAGCTCAGTTTTTAAGATAGAGTTTAAGTTGGCAAGGGACAGGCGAGAGGTGTATTGGCAGAAGGCATTCAGCAACATTGGCCAACTGAAAGATCCGGAGACGGTAGATAAATTTGTTGGACATCCATATGGATGTAATGCAGACACCCAAAGGAGCTTATTAGATTTACAAGGGAAGTTGTGTAAATATAAATATATAGGGTAGAGTAGGAGAAGTGAAGGATAGAAACTAATCATTATTTGTGGAATAAAATGAGTGAAAGTAACAGAGGGTTAAGGCAAGGTATTCAGCAGGTAAATGCTTGGGACAAGCATACCATTTAATTTAAAGTGGTCACAGAGTGTGTAGTGGGATGTTTGAGAAGGGATTTAAATGTGACAAATATATGTGTTTGTGGTTAGCATTAATAAATGTATTTGTTTGGCAATGTTCATGGCATTTCACAGTATATTTAAAGAATTCTTCAGTAGCACAATACTTTCACCAATAATGTTCTACTTTGCAGATCAGCTTTTGAAGGCAGTGTTGTTTATGGTGTGTCATGGCTGAGCTCATTGTCAGTGCTGAGGGGAAAGAGTATTTTAAACGGTATACGTTCAGGATGCCGGTGGACACAATGCCGACCGCTGGCTTCCCGACTGCTTAATCCCGGCGAGGGTTAAATGACAGGTGTCTACATTTAGACACCTGTCATTTTAACAACGCTGGGAGACCGGCGCCCGGCATCCCGATCGAAGGGGGGGAGGGTTAGGTTTAGGGCTCCCGGGGGGACTTATGGTCAGGCACCCCCCCCCCGGGAGTTTAGGGTCAGGCTAGGGGAAGGGGGGGTTAGGGTGAGGCACCCCCTCGGGGGACTTATGTTTAGGCGACGGGGAAGGGGGGGTTAGGTTTAGGCACTTAGAGGGGGGATTAGGGTTAGGCACAGGGGGGGAAGTTAAGGTTAGGCACCCTAAAGGAGGGTTAGGTTAGGGGGCAGAATTAGGTTAGTTTATACTTACCTTTAAGGCGATCGGGATTTCCTCCTCTGTCGGGCTGCCGCTGCTGGGATTTGGTATGTGACCAGCGGTAAATCATACCGAATGCTTTTAAACTACTTAATCAATAACATGAGGCACTGCTAGATCAGCCATAAAACTAGATGCAGAAACTGGAGAAAGAAGTTGTTGCAAGTGGTCAAAGAGGGAAAGGAACTGAACAAAGTTGGGAGAACACAAGAGTAATGGTGCGTACACACGGGACGATGCGCTCCCTGAACGAACATCATCCCGTGTGTCCCCGGCAGTTGTGCTCCGTGTCATTAACGACCCTGAGCACAAAACACTGAACAATTTAATGAACAAAATCATTCAGTGCCGGGCTCCCTCCCTTATCCCCGAACATGTCCAACCTGACAATATCATCAGGTTGGACGGGATGTTCGGATGATGAACTACATTGATAAACGACCAGTGTGAACGCGCATTGCTGGTCGTTGGTCGTTCATCGTTCAGGCTCAAAAAGTGAACGATTTTTAAAACGACTGGATGATAAGGATATCGTTAATGACCAATCGTTTAAAAAATAGTTCCGTATGTACGCACCTTAAGACAGGGACCATTACAATGGGTAAAAGAGTCAGTTCACTGGAAGAGGCTGAGCGGGAGTCATAACAGGGTAGTTTGGAAAGCTCCCAAGATGATGGCAGGGATTTCAAAGGATAGAAAATGAGGAAGGCCAGCTGAGAAATGTTCAAGGAAATGCTGGGCTTATCCTGGAAAGGTGACCGATTATAGTAACACACATAGAAAGAGAATTGAATCCATATAGTATTTACCTCACACATTGAGAAGATGAGTGATGGATCACATGGGAAGTGAATGTGCAATGTGGGTATAGGAGCAACACAATACCACCGCTTTGTCTGCTTCCAAGCCTGGAGGTGTGGGTAAAGTTAGACCATCGTCTGAAAGGTGAGGCAGGGCCTGACTGTGGGAGCCATGTTTGTGAGAGCTGCTACTACAGCCACACTGAGCAACACATGTAAGAAGTTAGAGCAACAATTACTTCTGTCCATATTGCTATTTAATAGTGCACCCTTATAGATGTTTAACATGACTTATAATTATTTAGCTGTATATTTGGCTAAATAGCTTCATATTTAAGGTTGCAATGACCTATTCAACAACTTATGGTTTTATTTTCATGCAAATTAAACAGTGTCTATTCTTGAGAATGGGATACATTAGGGAGTTATAATTTGTTGAGCAAACATATGCTTGTATTTCTTTAATATATATTTATATAAATTTAATTTCTTTCAAGTCAGTCTTTATTGAGAGCTTTTTTCAAGAACAGTTGAGAAGTTTTTGAAAATGGTGCACAGATTACTGTGCAAAAAAGTAGCTGTAGCCACACAAACCAGTCACATGTTTGCTTTCACTTTCTTCTGCCAGCAAGTGATCAGTACACTCAGGTTGCTGTGATCTGTCAACCACCATTCATAAATTTGGCGCATTCTGACATATTGTTTGCACAGCTTTGGCAACTGCACAATGTTAATACATAATGTCCTTCGCTGAGCAGATTGCTTTTAAAACACTAATATTCTATACAAAATGTAAACAACTAGCAAAAACATAAAAATAAAAGCACAACAGAGATATCATGATATAGGGCCAATGTCCTTTGGAGTAACAATTTCTAAATGTTGCAAGTTATATTCTCCTGATTGATTTTTAAGCACAACATAAATTTCGAAGGGGCAGATTGTCAAGCGTGATGGTCACACAAGAGGTTACTACGGTAGGAAAATCTCATTTCACTTTTGACTTAAATGTCTAAATGACGCAAAAAAAAGCAAGAATGGCTTCCCAGCTTGGACAACCCGCTTACTGATTAAATATGCCCCCTACACTGTTAGATTTTCAATTTATTGATTCATGTTTGATTGATTTTATGCATATATATATATATATATATATATATATATATATATATGTGGATATGACGAATGATACAGCGACAGGCGTCACTTAAAAAGTGCAAAGTGCAATAAATATAAAAAAATGTAATAAAAAATTCATATAGACATACTAACATAAATACATATAATAAAAACGCACAATGTTACAAAGTGACTGGGCGAAAAACCGCATAATAGCTTGAAACAGCATAACAACAAATCTCAACACCACAGTGTTGGAATAAAGTGCATATGCATAATGGTATAGATCGCACAAGCCCAATAATATATATTAAAAACAGATGAACTGAGAATATAGTTTAAAAACAGCAATGAATTCAAAGGTGCTTATCTTAATGGATTTAAAGGCAAGAGCTGCATAGTCATCACACTTATTCTATATATATATATATATATATATATTTTATTTAATAACAGTTTCTTATATAGCGCAGCAAATTTCGTTGCACTATATATATATATATATATATATATATAATGTACAATATAATTATATTAAAATAATTCATGTAGCACTCAGTAGAGAATTTTGCTAAATCCCAATGAATTCACTGTACAGTATATTGAAGTAATCAGTTGTTACAATACATCCAAATATTAGTTAATTTTAGCTTTAAATTATATCAAACAATAGCCAGTCTTCATAATTCATATCACAGTAATCAATGTAATGTAATGTAAACAATGTAATGCAACATCTAAGAACTGCAAAAGTTCATAAATTATGTTGCAATATACAGCACATCAAAAATATATATATATGAGCAATATCTCACCACCCGCTGGCCGACGTTTCAGAACAGCTATGCGTCCTTTCTCTAGGCTTTAAAATATATATATTCACTGGATACACACACACAGTATATGCGTAATGCTCTCTAATTGCTTGTGAATCGTGAAGGTAACAAAATATATTTTCTTTTTGTAGGAGTTGGGGTGGCGGTGAAAATGTATTTTGTTTATTTTGGTCCAAGTTCTGTGAAGCTTGAGGTTTACAGTCACAGGGCTTATGAGATGTATTTGCCATAAGCAAGAACCACTTGTTGCACTTGCTTAACCTGTCTGTATATATATCTGCATGTACGTAAGAATGAAGCCATTCCTACATTTGCAAAGTGGCTAACCTGTAAATAATTGCAGATACAGAATACAATATATTTGGAAAGAAACTTAGTGATCTAAAAGAGTACATGAGCTTTGTGCCAGGATAACCCTCACAAATGTAACATAAATAGAAGGAAGAGATTACATTATAGAAACGTTTATATAAAACACAATACAGAACAGAATTCTTTAGTAACATAGGATTGCTGTAGCAGGAAGATGTCATTTCAAGTTTAATCAGCGCAAAGAAGCCCCAGTTTTCGGGAAGACCATTGTAAGCACTAGCTGCATCTCAGCAGATGTGGTAGAGACTTCTTTTGCTGGGTGGAATACATATGGTGATTAATGAATGAAATAGGCAAACATCCCTGTCAGACCTGGGTACAGAATAATTGACCTGATTAACAAGTTTTGTAGTTACCTAAAAAAAACAACGGGGCTGATTCAGAGATGTATGCTAACCCGATGGTTAGCACACATCTCCGATTGTAACTGCTCTGTGCCAGCGCAGGACCCGTAGTTGACAGTCTGCTGCCATTTCTGGGCGGGAAGGGGGCGGCGACGGCTTCCGTTTTCCAAAATGGAGGTGTGTCGCCGCCGTTAGGGGGGAGAGAAGAGGTCAGGATCTCTGTCGACTGATGAAGATTTCTTGGCCTCTTTTGAGCAACTGCGATCGCCAGCTTGAGTGACTCCATGTTCACTCAGCCGGCAGAGGATCACGCAGATTATGTGATGCTGTGTTCATGGACGCAGCTCGGATCAGTGATGCATTTTGTAGGCAGGATGTCTCTTGCTGCATTACCATATTAGTGCTATCGCAACTGCTACCATGTCGGGAGCTGCGATAGCAAATCAGTCCGAGCCTGCATCACCCCCAATATACAGAACTTCGACGCTACACTTCAAAGCAGCAAGTGATAGATAATGGCGGGTCACCAACTTTTGCATACAGTACGTATACAACACAAGATCTTTTAGATTTTTTTCTTGTGTATATGTTTTATAGTTGGCTTGTGAAAGTTATTCAGCATTTTGGTTGATAGGAAGATAAATGCGACTTGTTGGTCGACTGCTATTTAATATGTTGTAATAAGAAATTTACTCCCAGAAATTGTATTCTTCTGCTAACTAGTACAGGTTGAGTCTCCCATGTCCAAAATGCTTGGGACCAGGGGTAATTTGGGGAATATTTGATATTTTGGAATATTTGCATACCATAATGAAAGATCTTGGGAATGGGACCCAAATATACACACAGAATGCATTTATGTTTCATATACACCTTATACACACAACCTGCAGGTTATTTTATACAATATTTTTAATAATTTTGTACCTTAAACAAAGTTTATGTACATTGAACCATCAAAAAGCAAATGTGTCACTATCTCAGTCATGCTAAAAAAAGAATCCGTATTTTGGAATATTTAGATATGGGAGACTCAACCTGTACTACAGTGGTTAGTTTTGTACCTATCAACTTATTTTAATTTAATACTTTACTTTTAATGTTTAAAAATGTAGGGTTTGTATAAAATGTTATAATCTATTAATTAGTTTGTTAGTTGATACAAAATAGATTTGCAAGTAGAGTAAAGCTGGGTACAATCGTCGGGCAGTTCTTTTGATTTCCGACCTGTTCATGTGATATCTTATGAGTGTGAATGCACCTTCCATCATGTTTTCTCAGAAGAAAAGTGGTGGCATGAAAGGACAGGTTTTATGTGCAGTTATTTTTCATCTGATTCAATGCTACAATATCGGACAAGAAGTTTGTTCTGTCCAATTTTTAGCCCATGCTCCCCCAGCAGCAGTGCTGCCTTTGTGTCATCATATGTTTTAGACAGATGAGTTTGGATCACAGGTTAGATTTTAAATGTGTGTAAGTACTGTGTACACATTGAATCGGCACTTTGAATGGTCCTTCCGAAAGCAAATTCACATCGAAAGTATAATTGTACAGGTGTGTACCTAGCTTATCATGGGGACTTGTATTCAATGGATTTTAGATGTCTTTAAGAACCACTGTTCTATCGTCTTCGGTGCATCATAAGAGCAGGTTGTGGTGCAGTGGTTAACTTTAGTTGTTCTGTATTGTATTTACTTGTATTATTGAATTACTGACAAATCTGTCATTGTAAATATTACTGTAACATATTTATGCTTTAGTAAGGCAGCAGTATTCATCCCAAAAATGTTTCTCCAAATAAATGAGAAATGCGTCTTT
Source organism: Taudactylus pleione (assembly GCA_031769625.1). Taxonomy (NCBI): domain Eukaryota; kingdom Metazoa; phylum Chordata; class Amphibia; order Anura; family Myobatrachidae; genus Taudactylus; species Taudactylus pleione. The sequence goes on from JAUIMM010000018.1 coordinate 25,184,171, forward strand.
TTCTCTCAACTTAAAAATAACAATTCCTTACGTTTATTTATGTGGGTCCATAGTCCACCAAACAATGTAGGTAGATAAGAGCTCGCCATCATCACTTCATTAGCTGCTATTATGCGGGACCTAGGGAATGCAGATTGGGTGTTTGGAATCATTTTAGACCTACTAACACTGTAATGCTTGTTATTTGGTTATTAATTGTGAACCTATCAGATAGTCTAATAGTCTTTTAGGTCCTTGTCCATTTTTAGTGGTAATATGGGCCTGATTCAGAGATTTACGCAAAGCTGATATTATTTGCAGATGGAGCCAGGGGCGTATCTATAATGGGTGCACGGTCCAGGGGGGCCCCGCAAAGTACACCCTGCACCCATAGCATACTTAACTCTCTAGAGTCCCGCATAGGAGCGGGGGTTCAGCGCTCTAAAAACGGCAGGTAAATGGCCGCCGTGGCCATTTTCCCGTCGTTTGCACATGCGCAGCCATTTTCCTGGTGACCTGTGCATACTCTATAGACTCTGGGCGCACTCTAGTGCCCAGAGTCTATAACTCTGGCGCTGGCCGTGCACAGCTCAGTGCGCTGCCGGCCGCCGGAATGAGAGGAGGGGGTCCGTGTTGGAGACTGCACACGGGCCCCCTCCTCTCTAGATACGCCCCTGGATGGAGCGATTTTCTGCTAATGTGCATGTGCGAAAGCCACACAGCGATTACATTGCAATTACTTTTGCACATAGGAATGGTATGCAGTCGGGATGCTGACTGTCTAATCCCAGCAAGGGTCTAATGACAGGCGTTAAAATCCTGATGCCTGTCATTTTACCTACGCCGGGAGCCGACGCTTGGCATCCTGATAGAAGGTAAGCTGGGCACGGAAAGCCGGAGGTTAGGGTTAGGCACCCCCCCGGGAGACTTAGGTTTAGGCTGCGGGGAAGGGGGGGTTCGGTTTAGGTACATAGAGGGGAGTTAGGGTTAGGCACTTGGGGGGGGGGGTTAGGATTAGGCACCCCTAAAGGAGGGATAGGGTTAGGGTAGAGAGATAGGTTAGCGGTACTTACCTAAATTAGCAGTCGGGATCTTCACCCCTGCCGGGCTTCCGCTGTCGGGATTTGAGCTGCCGGCTGCATAAATCATTCTGATTCCATAGGAATCACTCGCAAAGTGAGTGACAGGTAGTCAGCGTTTGGGGATAGTAACGGGGGGGTGGTTAGAAAAAAAACACACGCGCCTCGGACCATTTAAATGCCATTTCATGGGTGTGCATAAATTAACCATTGTGATCTCCTTTGCAGCATGTGAGCTGCAGTGTTTTCAGTTAGTCATGCTTAACTTATATGCTGCTTGACTGCCCGATGTGCTTCGATAGTACCGATGGTTATGCTGTTGCACGTCCTTGGATGGATATCAGTAGGTAGCAGTGGGTGTCCCTCTCCTCAGCTATGCTTTGGAAACAGAATATTTTCGCTGCTGCATTCCATGCGAACTTGCAGCTGCGATTGCATTAGCATAAATCTCTGAATCAGGCCCTATGTGCGATTTAACTAGTTCCCAGCTTTTTGACTTCTCTCCTAAAGACATACTGCCATTTTGTGCTTTACGAGTCCAGATCCATGTAAATTATGTCACTGAATTTCATATACTGCAACAGTGGTTCCCAAAGTTGCTTGACTGAACAATTGCCTGATTCAGGTTTGGGAATAGAGTAAAGGTGGCCATACACGGCACGATATACGTGCCGATCCGACGGATTGGCAATATATAGGTGCTATATCATGCCGTGTATGGGCATGATATCGTACCCAATATTGTGCTGCGCGCTACCGCGGGGTTGTACATCGCATCCCCAGGTCTTCCTGCAAAACCATCTGACCTGGGATGCGATGTGCGATCCCATTCAAATGGTGGAGGGGGGAGCCGGCATATCGTGCGGTCTGCGGGGACCGCACAAATGCCGGCAGTGACAGCAAGATCCGTCTGCTGACGGATCGGCAGTCGCACTACACGGTGCATCGCACCGTGTATAGCCAGCATTAGATACAGCAAGTAACTGTGCATTTTGGTAAGACCATGCTGCACTGCATGTGGGGCAGATGTAACATGTGCAAAGAATTAGATATGGGAGGGGGGTGTCCAAAGTGACATCTAAATTGCAGTGTAAAAATAAAGTTGACCAGCATTTGTGGGCTACATGCAAAAGCAGCCAGTATTTACTCCACATGCAAAACAATGTATGTATTTTGAGCAACTGGTTTATCCAGGTACACAGTTACTTGCTATTTCAACTCTATTCCCAACTCTGAATCAGGCCCGTCATTAGGCATTAAATCCAAACACAGTGGGCCTGATTCAGCAAGGATCGCAACTGCTAATATGCACGCAATCTGACTGTTGCGTTCTGTGCATGCATATGCATCGCAAGTGCTTGTGCGCGAACCGACCACTGCGATCGGGATTGCGATTGCAGTGACTACACAGAGTGATTGACAGAAAGTGCTGTTTGTGGGTGGGGAAAGGGGTTTGTGGGTGGTGTTGGCAAAAAGAAGGCGTGCCAGTGCGTTTGAACGCCATTGCAGGGGTTTGCATAAATTATCCACTGCGATGCCTTACGTAGCTTGAGGACACATAACATGTGATGAAGTTAGCAATTTCTGAGTAAGGTGAGAGCTTGTGCAAGTGTGCGTAAGGCTGCGATGGTACTCGATGTTTCCGATGGTTTTGCAGTCTTGCTAAGGATTACAGATGTGTGTAAGGTAAAGTGGGCGTCCTTATGTTGTGCTGCGATGGTATTGTGATCACAATGGATTAGCATTCTATCACAGTCAGACTGCGTGCATAATCGCTATTGCAATCACAGTTGAGATCCGTAATGAATCGGGCCCAGTGTGTCTTATATAAGACATGGTAGTAACTGACATTATTGTCCATTTGATACAATTGTATGGATGTCTGTCATCACATTAAGGGGTTTATTCATCATACGTTAAATGGCCTGGTAACCATGTGGAAACGCCAGTTTCCGCATATTTAAGTTACCATGCCATTCATCATCAGGTGTTCACATAGGACCACCTTATATTCAGCAAACTCAGTGTACCTGTGAGAACAAGTGCCATTGATGGCACTTGTTCTCGTGGCCCCGCTCTTTCCTATGGGGATGCGAAGAGGGATCCCAGCGGATCTCTCAGACACCTGCTCACTGATTCCCCGGCGGCTTTACGCATGTATGGCCTCAGGTCACGCATGTGCAGAAGCTAGCCGAGGGGACAGATAAGTAACGCTGCTACTTCTGTAGCTGTTCTACTAATCGCAGGTCAACTTCTTTTCAGTGCAGCTGTCCCCGCACCGGAGCAGTGATGAAGTGCTCCGATGTTAGGTATACCCAGTGGCGAGGGGGATACTAAAGTATCCCCTACGGGGATGATGATGAATAGGCCTCTAAGTGATATGTAGCAAGTAACTATAATTATGTGTTATATTTCTAACATTACATCTACACAGCTCTTCTACAGTAGCTCCAATTTATGCGCTCTAGTCCTGTTTATATAGGGTAAGTGATCATAGGGTTAGGTGTAACATTTTCAAAATTTTTTTTTTAAATCATGACTAAAGATGCTATAGAAACATTGGACCTGATTCAGAGGTGCATGCAAGTCCCGCCGTGTCTGCGATTTTGTACGCAACAATTCTGCTATTGTATGCTAATGACAGCTGATGTCTTTTTCCCAGAGACACCCACATCCGGCGTCTCCCATCTGCAGCTTGCAGATAAAAGACAAGACATCGTTCGCACATGGAATATCTGAGCAATCCTATGGTGCCTCAGAATGAGTGTCTGACCTAAGACACCAGGGCATCTTCAATATTGCAGACGATGTTGCGTCATATTATGTGTTGCAACGAAATAGCGCTGCAGCCAGTGGGCATCTCAGAATCGGTTGCAGCATTAGCATAAAGATGCTCTTCACATTGCCGAAGATAAAGACATTGTGAAGCGGGGGGCAGAGCCACAATAACGTGATTTAGCGTGAATTGCGTCATCGGGCCCCCCGCTGTGGGGGGTTTCTAGTTGTAGTCGAGGGGCAGGCGAGAGCCGGGAGGCTTGCCTGCCTTTCCAGGGGGGTCAGGAGCGGCACCCGATATTCGTGAGGCTCCCGACCAAATTAGGAGGGGGGTAGGCAAGCCTGGCTTATGTACGTATTTTCCCTGCAAGAGCATTGCTTTATAACTGGTAATCGTCAGTGACTGCTATGCTCAGGCTAGATTATATCAACATGCAGCGGGCACTATGGGCCTTACTAAACTCTCAATTCTGTGGGCACCCTGTTCTATGGGAGCCTCATTGATAAATCTGGTAACCAAGTTCCTGTGAGGGTAACCAGTCTGTCCAGGCTGCATTTGAACAGTATATAGATAAACAATTGCATGGTGCACCAATGCACTATGGCCAAGTTGTCACAGCTCCTATTCTGAGATAACTGGGCCAACAGCAAGGAACACCATGGAATACATACGTTGAAACTGGTGTTTTAACAAAAGTTGTGCCAAGCAGTATGTGTAGTTATTATTATTAACATTTATTTATGCTACTATAGTGCATGCTACATAGCGCTTTGCAATACAGTTTTGAAAGTTAAAAAAATTATCTCATTGGTGCTGATTCAACACAGATGGTGATACTCATGCAGATTCCCGATTATCGGGAATCTGTGCATGTGCAGGACTCGCTCTGCCCATGTGCAGAACAGGTCCTGCGAGATTGCATGCAGGCCTGCCTATGCCTTTACCTGATTGACAGGCAGAGGAGTTTGTGGGGCACTGCGGGGGTGGGGGCAGTCTGCGTTCCTGGAAACGGGGCATGTCGAGGCCAGGACCTGCGTCCATGGCCTCACAAACCAGCCAGCCTGTGTAAGCTGAGGCTTACTCAGCTGTCCGGTGCCACACAACATCGATGGTTGGTCGCACCACTGGGATTGCAGATGCTGACAGATGCCTCCTACAGCATTTGAATTTTAGCAGGACGGAATTGCAAAGCCACTTGTTTACAATTCCGTACACTGCTGAATCAGTCCCATTAGTTGCAATGTACAGCAACAACATTGTTTCTGATATAGAGGGGTATTCAATATGGGAGCGAAAAGTCCGTGCTAGACTTTTCGCTCCACATCGGAGATTTTCCTGGGATAAAGTATTGGGCGCGCGCCCGCTTTATCCCCGTATTCAATATGAAACCTACGAAAACGGGAAGGTGCGAAGTGGGATCTGCGTAAAAAAACAATTTTTTCCTGGAATAAATTGTAGGACCCCCCTAAAGTTGTAAAAACATGGGGGATCATTATGTGTACTCCCGTTTTAACCTGAAAGTCGGGGATTTAAATAGCCGCAGCAGGTGTTTTTTCCCGACATTGAAGAAGTGTTGCAGAAGAGCACTTAGGTTTTTTTTTTTTTTTTTTTTTTTTTTTTTAAGTGGTCCCATCAAATTTGGGGTACATGAAAATGGGTACTAGCATATTTTTTTGTCCCTAAAGTAAGTTTTTAAAAATTCTGCAAATATGCACCTGCTGCTAATAGCCTATTATAGAAAACACCTGCCGCATACTTGAAGAATAGCCCTGAACCTATTTCTATTTAAACACTTTTTTCCCATTTTTTTTTTTCACCCCAATTTTGAAATTAATTTTTTGGGGTGTCCCTATTTTTTTTAAACTTTTTTTTTGACACAGTTATTTTTAAAATGTCATTCCCAGGGGTGCAGGCTATTTTTTTTAAACCTGCACCCTAAACCCCAATTCTGCACTTTTTTCGCCACCTATTCAGTGGTGAAAAGTTATCCCCGTTTTTTTTCAAAGACTTTTCGAACCTGCGAAAAGTCTTTGAAATTGAATACGGTGTAAAAGCAAAACCGAAAATGACGTCATTGGTGCGAAAACATCGCAAAAACTGAGTTTTTGCTCCATATTGAATACCCCTAATAAGGTTATGTTTGCACGATCGGTGGTATGTAATGGGTGCATTACACACAGGCCTATGACTCAAGGGTGCCCCACACCGCCTACCTGGCACTATGTAGAGTGACAGCTGTCTTCTGGGTTGGTAAAGGGACTCAGACCAGTCAGTGGTAAAAAACAAAATTAAACACTGATCCATAAATTCTTGAGCCATCTATGTGGCACATCATATGTAAAATAAATAAATAAAAAAAATAATCCTTGTATCTATGATAGCTATTGATCCTGTGTTTTGTGGTTTACTGTAGTCCTACTTTTTTTGTTTGTTCTCTGCTGAAACCTTTGTTGCCTATATTTGCAGTGGTTGAATTATTTAAATGAAGTTAGTGGAAATAAATATACAAATGTTGTGACCTTATTCTGCAAATATCAATGCTTCGCTTGATTACAATATGTTTTTTTTTTTTTTTAATGTCCCATCTCCAAGATTTTGCACGTGATGCTCCCTACCACTGGAATCTCTCCCTCTCCCTATCAGACTCTCCACACCTCTGCAAAACGTCAAACGGTCTCTCAAAACCCACTTCTTCATCAAAGCCTTCCAGCTCTCATTCTAACTCATTGTCCCATGCTCACTATCTACCCCATCTGTGTCACCCCGTCTGTATGCCCCTCCCCTTTAGAATGTAAGCTCTCACGAGCAGGGCCCTCTTCCCTCATGTTATTCTCCTTCCCTTACTTATACCATGATCTACTGCATACTTCCGCAACACCTGACCATTGATTTCTTCCACCCTGCTGATTATTTCAGTGATATGAGCATTGATGCAACAATGTTTATAAACCATGTCCTTATCCTGCATTGTCTTGTACTGTTATTACTGTTTTCTTGTGCTGCTTATTTGTTAATGTGCTTTTTTAGGCGCTGCGGAACCCTTGTGGCGCCATATAAATAAAGGATAATGATAATAATGTGATTATGTTTGCATGTATGCAGTTAATGTGGGCTTGTCCTTGACATTCATGTGTAATGTATTTACATCTATCATAGGTACTAAATCACTTTATCATAACCATGATATATAGATGGTGAGTGTTTTGAGAGAGTAGTTATTGTGTGTCAAAACACACTGAAGGAAATCACATAAATCACATACTACACTAAAACCGATATATTCACACTGCATTAATATAGCATACAACCACCATAGGTTGTTCACCAGAATAAGTTCAGCAAGAGAGCATTGGAATACACACATGGATTATTTGGCAGATAAGAAGGAAATAAATATATCTGAATTGCTGCAAATCAATGTTCCTGTTCTAATCCTGCATTGAACAATATATCTACACTTTACAGTGCTTGAAGACATTTTGGGAACCGTGGCTATCAATTAGATTTGCCTTTTTGGCCGATTATTTAAATTTCCCTTTTATACACTACATGTTTATATGGGTTGGGTACGGGATGCCGGCACTCGGGATCCTGGAGGTCAAAATCCCAACGTCGGCATCCCGACAGGGTTAGGATACTTCCCCCTCTCCCTACCCTTAACCCTAAACCCTCCCTCCCCGGTGCCTACACCTAACCTCCCCCCCTAGTAATGATATAGAAACCAGCGCTAGATGTTCGCACTATAAGCAATTTAAAGATGGTAATCAAAAATGTGCTGAGATGGATGGTTAAACTTAAAAATAAATATAATTTAATAAACCATAAACAATGTGACACTAAAATTATACACAAATGCTGCAATCAATCCAATGAGATCACAAATGAAAATAAAATAGTGCAGCTGTGGATTCTCACCTCACAATAAAATCACAATCGAAATCACCAATGGTAAGGCAAAAAACGCAACTGTTAATAGTTCTCATGTATTGAGTACTGGGATAAGGACTCCCTCCTTACTGTCCAAAGGATAATGATGAGCAGCGCAAGATATTACCAGTCCATAGTATGTGATCCAAAAATTCCTATTAGCATCCTCAGTGCCTGTTATGGATAAGCTGAATGGAAAACATACAGGTCTCTTGTAGCGCCGCAATCCTTGCCAGGAGAGATTGATGATGGAGTCCAGAAGTCATCCAGTAAATGGGGTGTACAAAGATAGCCCTCTTTAGTGCCTAAACCTAACCTCTCCTTCCACGCACCCTAAATCTAACCATCCCCCTTAGTGCCCAACCCGAACCCTCCCCCTAGTGCATAACATTAACCCTCCCCCTAACCCCGCTACTTACTTTCGGGATGCTGGTGCTGGGATTCTGACAGGTGTTGGGATTACGGCACCGTTATTTTAAGAGCCGGCATTCCCTTTGCCGGGATATTGACCATATCTCGTTTATATTAATGATCAACTCTGTCAAAGGAAGTGTATGAAACTTTAACATTTTAGTTTAATTATTAAACTTTCATTATGGAAATTTTCCAAGATTTTGTTATCTACATTTGCATATTTATACCTTTTTGTGTTTTATCTCTATAGCTATTTCAGGTTTAATATATTATGTCGACATGGTCATACAGTCCACAGTGAACATGTTGACATTGATCATGTCTACACTGATTAAATTTTGTCTGGTCAGAATGTCGTCAGTGTCTTTTTGGGTTTAGTCTAGCCCTAATATTGAAATGTCATATCATTACTTTGTCAATGTTGATATTTATAATGTAGTCATTTTAACTATGTTGACATCGTAACTGTCAACATTCTGGTGTTAACATTATTAATGTCAACATAGTCAATGCCGACATTCTGACTGCATACCAATATTTCATTGGATAACTTTACCATTCTTTTAGTGCACTTTATAAAAGTAGCCCTGGTGTCATCCACAGCAGTATGTTGAACATCTTCTATTACACTGTACAACAAATTAATACTTTTAATTTGTTTCCTTTCTAAAAATAGTCATACATTACTAATTTAAGGTCAAGAAAAACTAAAATGATTTCAGAATGTTTTTACTAGCTCTATATTTTGAGCTACACTACTTGCACTATACTGTATGTACATTAGTAATACAGTCATAGTGAAAAGCTATTTTAAAATAATCTGATATTTTCTTGATAGAAAATAAATAAGTTGTTTTAATTAAATCAATCACAAATAAGAACGCAAAATGAAACAAACATACAGCATAAGAAACAAACATACAGCATACGAAAGTACTATGTAATATAGTGGCCTATTCATGGGGGTGCTTTCTCTTTGCTTGTCGCTTGTACTCCTCTTCTGGGGCATCTCTTGTACTGTCCAACAGTAGTGATCACCTACCCTGATATCTTTGTTCCATTGCTGAAATGTCTTGGTGGAATCGCTCACTATGCTTGTCACTCAGTGCACCACAGTTATCTTGTGTGGGTAATCCCGTGAATCACATATATTTGAATAGGGGAGGGGACAAATAACTGATTCATTTAATTGGGTCATTAGGCCCCACCCCCTCTGCGCGGAACGCAGATTGCTGGTAAGATTCTCTCCATTCTGACCACTTCACTAGGAATACCCCTACATCGTCATAAATGGGCTATATCTCGGAACTCAGAGCTAACTGAGAGTTTTAAATGTCATATTCATTCTTTGCATGCTGATATCAATTAGAAGTAACTATTTTCACATCAGAAACATTTTCACTGTTGTGCAGTGTTATTGTATTGTTGCATTATAGGAAAATGTATCCTTTAGACAACATTATGAATCCATTAATACATATGTCACATGAACCTCATTTTTAATTGCAAGTATTATCTGTACTACATGCAGATAATTGAATCACCATATCAAAATCCCTCTGTCTGAAAAGGGATAGAGAAAGGATAACCAGAGCATAAGATAGGATCAACAGCCATTTTCATGGGGTCCTTACAATATGTAAACATCCTTAAGATGTAACAAGGTCCCTCCTGATATCCGCTTCTGTCCCTCAATTTATATGACCGAAAAATCAGTCCCCATGGTTTTCAATAAGGGCTGCTAAACTGTCGGATTTGCCAATCTTCATATTCTAGAGCTTGGCCCCAGCAGCTAAAGCCATCTTTAGGCGGTGTTAGCCTCTGGTATCCTATGGGCTACTCTAACACAAATCTTCCTGGAGAGGGATCTGTCATCACCACACACACACACACACACACACATACATACATGCATGCGCAGGTTGATGGCCACACATGCACAGTACGTATGCCAGGTCCGAACCTGGAAGCATAAACATAGCTAGCTGTCACTTTGCTTCCAGCACCTTCGCTGGGACAGAGCTTTTTCAGTAGCTTTGTCCTGGCACTCCAGCCTTCATAAATGCAAGAGGTAATTGTCATAACCCCATTTCGTGTTGCGGCATATTTATCAGGATGTAGTCAGGAAGCCGATGGTCTAAATGCCGACCGCCGGCTTCCCGACTTACGCCGAGAGCCCGACACTCAGCATACCGAACGAAGGTAAGCCGGGCACCGGGATGGACAGCCGCGGGGGTGTGGGGGGGGGAGGGTTAGGTTTTACGGCTCCCGGGGTGACTTAGGGTTAGGCACCCCCCGGGAGACTTAAGTTTAGGCTGCGGGGAAGCTTAGGTTTAGGCATTTAGAGGGGGGTTAGGGTTAGGCACTAGAGAGGGAGGTTAGGGTTAGGCACTAGGGAGGGAGGTTAGGTTTAGGCACCCCTAAGGGAGGGTTAGGGTAGGGAGTAGGGTTAGCAGCACTTACCTTAATTAGCGATCGGGATCTTCACCCTTGCCGGGCTTCCGCTGTCGGGATTAGAACCGCCAGCCATGCTAATACACCCATATTTATCACATCCCAACTGATTGGTGATAAATACACCCTTGGTGTGGATGAAATTGTTAACTGCTAATTTAGATCTGGAGAACTTTATTTTATTACATTTTATTGTAGCCACAATGTTTTGTCTGTTATTTATATAAAGTTAGAAATCAATGTTTCCATGTACAGCCTGGAAGTCTCACATGTCATCCATGTACATTCTGCATATCATTTATTAGTGTATGGTCTTTGTAGTTCTGAATATTTGTATGTACTGCCTTTATGTACTGTCTTTACCATTCATACATTGTTTCTATAGCTCCTCATATCATTAGTCTCTATAGTTCTACATATTATTCATGTACAGTTTCTATAGTTCTCCATATCCTTTATGTACTGACTTTATTGTACATCATATCATTCATGTACGGTCTCCAAGGCTCTGCATATCACAGTAGCGCACTCAGGGGAGGTTTCTGAGTACCTAGAAACCCCCCTCCTGCGCCGGTACATTGTGGTGCCGCACCATCATTATTACTTTTTTTTTGTGAGATAGAGACTGTTGTCTCCATCTCATCTGGCTGTGGCTTTAGCTCCACAGACTCAGGCAGCCGGGCTATGTTCAGAGCAGGTACGTATGCGCGGCAGGCCGGCAGCTTCTTGGAGCTAAAGAAAATCCCGGGACCTGGGGAGCTGCTGCAACTGTGTGTGTGTGTGTGTGTGTGTATGTGTATGTGTATATATATATATATATATATATATATATATATATACATATACATATACAGTCAGGTCCATAAATATTGGGACATTGACAGAATTTTCAGATTTTGACCTCTATTCACCACCACAATGGCTTTGAAATGAAACAAACAAGATGTGCTTTAACTGCAGACTTTCAGATTTAATTTGAGAGTAATTACATCCAAATCAGGTGAACGGTGTAGGAATTACAACAGTTTCAATATGTGCCTCCCACTTTTTAAGGGGCCAAAAGTAATGGGACTATCAACTCAAAAGCTATTTCATGGACAGTTGTGGGCTATTCCCTCATTATTTCATTATCAAGTAAGCAGGTAAAAGGTCTGGAGTTGATTCTAGGTGTGACATTTGCATTTGGAATCAGTTGCTGTCAACTCTCAATATGAGATCCAAAGAGCTGTCACTATCAGTGAAGCAAGCCATCATTAGGCTGAAAAATCAAAACAATCCCATCAGAGAGATAGCAAAAACATTAGGTGTGGCCAAATCAACTGTTTGTACCATTCTTAAAAAGAACGCACCGGAGAGCTCAGCTACACCAAAAGACCCGGAAGACCACGGAAAACAACTGTGGTGGATGACAAAATAATTATTTCCCTGGTGAAGAAAAACCCCTTCACAACAGTTGGCCAAATCAAGAACACTCTCCAGGAGGTAGATGTATATGTGTCAAAGTCAACAATCAAGAGAAGACTTCACAAGAGTGAATATAGAGGGTTCACCACAAGATGCAAACCATTGGTGAGCCACAAAAACAGGAAGACCAGAGTAGAGTTTGCCAAACAACATCTAAAAAGCCATTACAGTTCTGGAACAACTTCCTATTGACAGATGAGACAAAGATCCACTTGTACCAGAGTGATGGGAAGAGAAGAGAAGGAAAGGAACTGCTCATGATCCAAAACATACCACTTCGTCAGTGAAGCATGGTGGTGGTAGTGTCATGGCGTGGGCATGTATGGCTGCCAATGGAACTGGTTCCCTTGTATTTATTGATGATGTGACTGCTGACAAAAGCAGCAGAATGAATTCTGAAGTGTTTCGGGCAATATTATATGCTCATATTCAGTCAAATGCTTCAGAACTCATTGGACAGCGCTTCAGAGTGCAGATGGACAATGACCCGAAGCATACTGCAAAAGCAACCAAAGAGTTTTTTAAGGCTAAAAAGTGGAATGTTATGCAATGGCCAAGTCAATTCCCTGACCTGAATCCGATTGAGCATGCATTTCACTTGATGAAGACAAAACTGAAGGGAAAATGCCCCAAGAACAAGCAGGAACTGAAGACATTTGCAGTAGAGGCCTGGCAGAGCATCACCAGGGATGAAACCCAGCGTCTGGTGATGTCTATGCGTTCCAGACTTCAGGCTGTAATTGCCTGCAAAGGATTTGCAACAAAGTATTGAAAAGTGAAAGTTAGATTTAGGATTGTTTAGTTTGTCCCATTACTTTTGGCCCCTTAAAAAGTGGGAGGCACATATAGAAACCGTTGTAATTCCTACACCGTTCACCTGATTTGGATGTAATTACCCTCAAATTAAATCTGAAAGTCTGCAGTTAAATCACATCTTGTTTGTTTCATTTCAAAGCCATTGTGGTGGTGAATAGAGGACAAAATATGAAAATTCTGTCAATGTCCCAATATTTATGGACCTGACTGTATATATATATATGTATGTATATTAGGGGTGTGCACCGGACACTTTTCGTGTTTTGTGTTTTGGTTTTGGATCTGGATCTTTCTTCGTGTTTTGGATCTGGATTGGTTTTGCCAAAACCACCCTTCCGTGTTTTGGGTTCTGGGTTTTGTGTTTTGGATCTGGATTTTTTCTTAAAAAATAAAAAAAAAACGCTAAAATCACATAAATGGGCCTTTTTTTGTTCCTACGCTATTAATAACCCCAATAACATTAATTTCCACTCATTTCCACTCTATTCTGAACACCTCACACCTCACAATATTGTTTTTAGGCCAAAAGGTTGTACCGAGGAAGCTGGATGACTATGCTAAGCGACACAAGGGGGCGGCACAAACACGTGGCCCATCTAGGAGTGGCACTGCAGTGGCAGACAGGAAGCCAATCAGCGTTATGGTGCCCATTTGCATGTAGCACGAACCCGGGAGATCCGTGCTACATGCATCTGTGTGATTGGCACAGAGCAATGACAGGTCCGTGAGACCCGTCTGTGCTGCTGTGGTAAAAAAAAAAAAAAAAAACCTGTGTAAAAAAAGAAAAAAATGGCGTGCACCCCCCCAAAAAAGAGCAACCAGCCCCGGGCATTAGTAACCCAGTGCTGGGTGTGCTTAAATACAGGGGACAAACGACGTAGGGGTCCCCTGTACTTAAGCACAACCAGCACCGGGCTAGTCAGAACCAGCGCTGGTTGCCAAAATACGGGGGACAAACGACGTAGGGGTCCCCTGTATTCTGCGCAACCAGCTCTGGGCTCTGATCCGGTCCTGGTTCTGGAAATATAGGGGACAAAAAATGAGTAGGGTTCCCCTGTATGTTCCAGAACCAGCACTGGACTTTTTCTAGCGGGGGGCTGATGCCACAGCCAGGGGAGCCCTTTCACCGGGCCCCCCAGCCGCAGCATCAACCCTGACCGCTAGTCAGCCCAGGCCGGGGATCCCTGGAGAGCTGGGGACCCCCCCAATAAAGGGGTCACCCTCTCCAGGGCACCCCAGGCCCAGGCTGATAGCCCGGGGCTATCCCCGCCACCCCTGGTGGCGGTGGGTGGCGGGTTGATTGTGTGGTGTGGTGTAAATAAAGAATATCAAACATTGTCTTTACAAGTAGAACTGCAAGTCCCAGCTAGCCTGCCCCGCATGCTGGTACTTGGAGAACCACAAGTACCAGCATGCAGGGCATTAAGGGCCCACTAGTACCTGTAGTTCACCTGTAAAAAAAATGTTTAAAAAAACACAGGACACACACACCGTGACAGTATAAGTTTATTAAACATACATACACACACACACATGTACACATACTCACCTATGTAACCTGTAGCATCGGTCCACTTGTCCGGTAAAGTATCCCTAGGGGACCTGTGAAAAAAAACATACTCACCATCTCCTATGCGAGGTTCTGTCCTCTTCGTTCCAAAGTAGGCATCCCCGGACTTGGCAAAAAAAAAAAAACGAAAACGCGATCCACGAACTTAGTACCGTTCTATAGAACGGTACTTCCCGAATGAGAGCTTAGCGGCGGGGTATCACCATGGAAACCCCGCTGCTAAGCGTTCATTGGCTGAGAGAGGTCATCTCCTGTCTCTCAGCCAATGAACGGCTCCATCCATTGTAGTCAATGGTGGGAACCGCAGGGTAAACTTTAATAACCTTGCGGCTCCCAGCATTGACTACAATGGAGGGAGCCGTTCATTGGCTGAGAGAGACGGGAGATGGCCTCTCTCAGCCAATGAACGCTTAGCAGCGGGGTTTCCATGGTGATACCCCGCCGCTAAGCTCTCATTCGGGAAGTACCGTTCTATAGAACGGTACTAAGTTCGTGGATCGCGTTTTCGTTTTTTTTTTTTTGCCAAGTCCGGGGATGCCTACTTTGGAACGAAGAGGACAGAACCTCGCATAGGAGATGGTGAGTATGTTTTTTTTCACAGGTCCCCTATGGATACTTTACCGGACAAGTGGACCGATGCTACAGGTTACATAGGTGAGTATGTGTACATGTGTGTGTGTGTGTGTGTGTATGTATGTTTAATAAACTTATACTGTCACGGTGTGTGTGTCCTGTGTTTTTTTTAAACATTTTTTTACAGGTGAACTACAGGTACTAGTGGGCCCTTAATGCCCTGCATGCTGGTACTTGTGGTTCTCCAAGTACCAGCATGCGGGGCAGGCTTGCTGGGACTTGCAGTTCTACTTGTAAAGACAATGTTTGATATTCTTTATTTACACCACACCACACAATCAACCCGCCACCCACCGCCACCAGGGGTGGCGGGGATAGCCCCGGGCTATCAGCATGGGCCTGGGGAGCCCTGGAGAGGGTGACCCCTTTATTGGGGGGGTCCCCAGCTCTCCAGGGATCCCCGGCCTGGGCTGACTAGCGGTCAGGGCTGATGCTGCGGCTGGGGGGCCCGGTGAAAGGGCTCCCCTGGCTGTGGCATCAGCCCCCCGCTAGAAAAAGTCCAGTGCTGGTTCTGGAACATACAGGGGAACCCTACTCATTTTTTTCCCCTGTATTTCCAGAACCAGGACCGGATCAGAGCCCAGAGCTGGTTGCGCAGAATACGGGGGACCCCTACGTCGTTTGTCCCCCGTATTTTGGCAACCAGCTCTGGTTCTGACTAGCCCGGTGCTGGTTGTGTTTAAGTACAGGGGACCCCTATGTCGTTTGTGCCCTGTATTTAAGCACACCCAGCACTGGGTCACTAATGCCCGGGGCTGGTTGCTCTTTTTTTGGGGGGGGGCACGCCATTTTTTTCTCTTTTTACACAGGTTTTTTTTTTTTTTTTTTACCACAGCAGCACAGACGGGTCTCACGGACCCGTTAGTGCTCTGTGTCAATGACACAGATGCAAGTAGCACGGATCTCCTGGTCCGTGCGTGCATCTGTGTCATTGAAATACACAGCAGCACAGACGGGCCTCACTGACCCATCTGTGCTCTGTGGCACTGTCAATCACACAGATGCATGTAGCACGGATCTCACGAGTCCGTGCTACATGCAAATGAGCACCATAATGCTGATTGGCTGAGAGCCGTGACAGACGGCTCTGTCAGCCAATCAGCACTTTGCCCATTAAAGGCAAAGGCATTTTTTTTAAAATGGCCGCTCGAGGCAAAACCTCGAGATCCGACAGCAGATCTCGAGGTTTTGCCTCGGGAGAGGGATCCGGGGCAGACAGGGAGATCCGAGCTTGGGCTCGGATCGCCCCGGATCCCCGAAGTTCGGGTGGGTTCGGTTCTCAGGGAACCGAACCCGCTCATCCCTAATGTATATATATATATATATATGTATGTAGTCCAAAACTGCTGCCATTTTTGTCTATGTACAAAGTATATATGCATCTACATATGTGTGGGGTTAGATATATATACACATACAAGTATATATGTAGTTGCTGTTTTTTTTTTTTTTGTTTAAATCAACCTTTTGGAAACCCCCCTTTAAAAGTCCTGCGTTTGCCCGTGTCAGTTATGTATGGTACCTTTAGTTTTGCATATTATTTATGTACAGTCTTTATAGTTCTGCATATCATTCACATGTTTTCTGTAGTTCAGCATATCATTCATGTATGTTCTCTTTAGTTCAGCATATAATTCATGTATGGTCTCTCTAGTTCAGTATATAATTTATATTTGGTCTCTATAGTTCAGCATATAATTTATGTATGGTCTATGTAGTTCAGTTTATCATTCATGTGTGGTCTGTATAGTTCAGAATATCATTCATGTGTGGTGTCTATAGTTCAACATATCATTCATGTATGATCGCTATAGTTAAGCATATCATTCAGGTATGGTCTCTATAGTTCTGCATATTATTCATGTATGGTCTCTACAGATCAGCATATCATGAATGTATGAGCTCTAGCTCAGAATATAATTCATGTATGCTCTCTATAGTTCAGCATATCATGAATGTATGAGCTTTAGTTCAGAATATAATTCATGTATGGTCTCTATAGTTGATTGTATCGTAAATGTATGAGCTTTAGGTCAGCATATAATTTTTGTACGGTCTCTATAGTTCAGTATATCATAAATGTACGGTCTCTTTAGTTCAGCATATAATTCATGTGTGGTCTCTATAGTTCAGTATATCATTCATATATGGGCTCTATAGTTCAGCATATCATTCATGTATGGGCTCTATAGTTCAGCATATCATTCATGTATGGTCTCTATAGTTCAGCATATCATTCATGTATGGTCTCTATAGTTCTGCATATCATTCATGTATGGTCTCTATAGTTCAGCATGTCAGTCATGTATAGTCTCTAGTTCTGCATATCATACATGTATGGTCTCTATAGTTCAGCATATCATTCATGTATGGTCTCTATAGTTCTGCATATCATTCATGTATGGTCTCTATAGTTCACCCTATGAGGTGGGTGACACAGGCTGGCCGATCATCGTGGCTCCGTCCCCCGTACGAGGAATGCTAGTAATCTCGGCATTGCAAGCGAGGGGTGGGGATACGATGACGCAACTGTGCCATCACGCCCCCAGATCCGCCCACATCAGCCGAGCCCCGCTCCTGCCACTGTAGACACGCCCCACCTCTGTTGAGACCCGCCCCCTGCAGTTTTTTGACCTGGCTGCCTCCTTCCGATCTGGCAGCCAATAAGTCGGCAAGCTTGCTTTATATTTGTTTATTAATGTAGACTGGAAGCTAAGAAGTCCTATATATGTTATTAATGTGATGCCTGGAAAGGTTATCCACATTATTTCTGTCTGAATGCTGAGATGTCCCACATATCATTCTGATACAGTTTGTTTTGAAACTGATTAGATCTACATATCATTCATCTAAAGTCTGGAAGCTGAGAAGTGTGAAAACTCTTGTACAGCCGAGAAGCTGAAACACCCTATATATCATTCTTGTCCAGTCTTGAAACTGATAAGACCTACATATCATTCATGTAAAGCCTGATCTCCAAGAAGTCCTATCTTTTGTTCATATAAGGCCCAGACGCTGAATTGTCCTATATACAGTATGTCATCTACCGTTTTTTAAACACATACTGTAAATTATTACTATTAAATCTGAAAGCATACTAGCATACTATATAGAACACACTGGGGGGAGGAAATGTATTAGCATGTGAGATGAGGGCATCTGAAAGATTGCTGCTTTAAATAAATGGACAGGCTTGCCTGAATCTTGCCAATGCCTACATCTTGCAGGCAATTACATTTCACCTGGATATTAACCACTTAACTAACAGTTTTTTCCCCCCAAACCAGTCACAAATAGTTTTTTTTTTTTTTCATTTAATAAAATGTAGAAAGTATTTTGAAAAATATATTTAAATAGTTTACTGTAAAAAAAAACCATGCCTGGTGGTGTCTCGCACAACCCCTTGTCCGTAGGCCCCCATTGTAAAATTACTTCCCACCCCCATAGGCAATTGCTCTCCATTAGCATTACCCCCACCGCCTCAGTGGTAATAGGTCCCCATTTGTGTTACACACACCCAGTGTAATCAAGTTTTTGCACACACCATGCCCCCAGTGCCAATATTTTTGTGAGGCATTACACACCCAGCTACATCCCTCAATGCCAATAGAGGTCCCCCCCTACGTTTGTATTGATCCTGCCACAATGGGGCATTATCCCTCCCCCACCTGCAGAGTGCAGTGGTGCAAAGGTCAGTGGGGTCTTATGATCAGTGCCCCCTGCTATAGCTGATCTCTGCTCTTGCAGATATCAACCCTCTGTGCACTTTTGTCCTCTGCACATGTGCTCCAGAAACCCGTTCTCACAGCATTCTGGGGTGTGATTTCAGCAGTGATGTCACAGACTGCTGTATCACTGCAGAGGGATGGATGAGTAGAGGAAATCTGTTCTGCACTTGTGTAAAACAGATTTCCTCCTTAAATGCCAGGGGATGCAACGGGGCGGCGAGATTGCATGGGATGCAACCGTGTCATCTGAAGCACAGCTGACTGCGGTCGCGGCCACTCCGGTTGAGTGGTTAATCATTCACATCCAGGGCTATTTAGAGGGCAAGGTAGGTAGCTGACTGGAAAGTGAATCATTCATAAGTACTTGGGTCCTAATGGAAACGTGATGTAGTTATGAGACCGGCGGCCGCAATGCCGCCGGTCTCAATCCCGCCGCTGAAAGTCCGACACGGGAGTTATGATAGGCATCTTAAGCCCGACACCGGAACACAGAAGGACGCCAGCCCGAACGAGGTAAACTAGGCACCACTGGGGGAGGGTTATGGTTAGCCACTAAGTGGGGACGGTTAGGTTTAGGCACGAAAGGGGGAAACTTAGGTTTAGGCACTAACGGGGAGGGTTAGGGTTAGGCTACAAGAAGGGAGGGTTAGGGGGAGAAGGGGGGAGGGTAAGTATACTTATCTGACCCCTGTCGGAATACCAACCATCGAAAAGCCGCTGTCGGTATTTTGACACTAGGCATCCCAACAGCCAGCATTACATACCGATTCCATGGAGACCATCAATATTTATATGGAGCCTCAGAGTTAAGAGTTACCAGTCATATAAAAAGTTTGGGACTTAAAAAGATAATATCAAAAAGATATCCACTTTGTATATTTTTTACCACAAAGTTAGTGATTATTAATGTAGCGATGGTACAGTATATGACATTCTTTAGATGTATATCCAAAACCTATGAAGGGAACCAATTTAGCTGAGATATTATACTCTATACAGTAAAATAGATTACATCCATTCTATTATTATTAACATTTATTTTTATGGCGGCTGCATACACCATAACACTTTACAATTGGAACGAACAGAGTAATAAAAGAAAAGTGGGTATTGCCAAACAGATAAAGCTGTAAGAGAGGCTTTATCACAAGCTTACAGAGAAATGGTAGGCTGATACTAGTGCGCATTGGCCCAGATTGCAATGGGTAAAAGGCTTTGGGCGTCTCTATGATCCAGTCACAGAGTAAAGTTGGTTTGGGGTCAGGGTTTGTTTGAGTATAGAAAGAGTATAAGAGGTAAATTTACTAAGAATTGTATCTAGCCGAGAGTGCATTCCCGTGAGTTTCCCTTGATGTTCAAACACGAAGATTTACTAAAGGCAATCATAGGTGTAAAAACATGATTGTATCTGCAAAACACGGCCGAACACACATATAGAAGTCAATACACCATTTAACCAACTCGAATAAAAATACAACACAGGGGTTTACCAAGAGTTGTGTGATTGGTTTACAAAGTCAGTGTGATCTGTGCAGTGCCTCTGTGCTATAGGTTTTCGTAAAGGTTAAAACATTTTTTTTTACAACAAACGGTGTGGGTTGTCCCCCCAGAAGCATAACCAGCCCTGGGCCTCTGAACCTGTTTTGCTACAGGAAAATGGGGGGGAAAATCGATGTGGGGTTCCCCCTACTTTCCTATAATCAGCATCGTGCTGAATCAGCTGGGTGGTAATGCCACAGCAGGGAGAAACACAGCTTGGGGTCTCCCTGCCAAAGCATTCTCCAGTCCCAAACTGGTCAGCCCAGGGCTGGTAATCCTCGAAAAGAGGGGAACCCCCCCCCCCCAAAAAAAAATAATAATAAAAATAAATAAATAAATGGGAACCCTTTTCCTGAGTATCAACCAGCCATGGGCTTAAAGTCTAGAGCTCTTCCCTGCACCCCTGGTGGTGGTGGTGGGTGCAGGGGTAATGGGTGAGGTATAGTACTAATATTCTTCACAGTGGGACTATAGGTACCAGCAAGCCTGCCCTGCGGATCTTGTATAGTGGAGAATTGAGTTGCAATTGAGACCTAAACAGAAATATGTGGATTACAACAGTTTAATGGGAGAACGTTGATGCTTTCTGCACAGAGACAACAGGACTCGCCTATGAAACCAGGGAGGTGGTGAGAGACATAAAAAACTGTTGCAAAGTGTTATATGCAGAAAATTGTCTGCATGTGTGAAGATGCAAATAGGTGGTGCAAAGTTTGCTAGAAAGATAGCGTGTTGAATCTCAAGTGTAAATGGACACTTTTTTTTCTTTGGAGAGGAAGAAGAATAAAAGATGTCTACAAAGTTGTTGCTGCAAATAAAAGCAAGTGTTTGTGAAGTGATGCAGCAGTGTGCAGTCAGAAAATGAGTTAATAAAGGAAAAACCAAGTGTATTTCTCCTGAAGAACACAAGTGTTTTAATCTGTCTCATCAGAGTTGGGTGTGGTGCAGAATAAGATTTTGCAAAGGCTATAAAGGGACAGTTACTGTGATATATAGTTACATGGCAGTTTTTCAGCATGGCTTTGGTAGTATATTTGTGAAAGGCATCAGATGTGGGAGACCTTATAAATGTTGTTTTACTTTGCGGGACTAAAAAGTCAGCATGCTCTCTTTGTGTGCCACTCCAAAGGTCATAGTTGACATTGGGAGGACATTGCTGGAACCAGTCAAAGCCTGTTGACTGGTTGTGATTAAGATGTGAGAGGTGGAAAGTTGTTGAAAAATGATAAAACTGATATTTCTATGAGGGTGCTTATACAACGAAGTTAAAGGTGAAGGAGAGAGTGCATGTAATAGGTGATGGTCTGAGAGATTAAAATGAATATAAAAAAAAAAAAAAAATCAAACTGTTGGGAGAAAACAAATTTAAGGCAGTAGCTATCATTATGAGTATGAGAGTCAGTCCACTGGCAAAGACATAGGGCATAATGTATCATACTGCTAAATGATATAAAATGTTTTCGGCAGTTTACTACAATGTACATGGATTGCCACATGTATCAAAAAGGTCCGCAGCAGATATCAGCTATGACCCGGGGTGCAGCAGTCCTCTTAGAATTCAGTTGGACTGATGTGCCCATATGCAACAAGTTCTGGAAAGCATAACTTCTGTCCGTTAGGTGTATGCTCTTTCAGCAAAAATTCCCTGAAGAGGGATCCTAAGGCTCCTTCTTTGGTCCCACGGCTTGCGTATGCACTGGCCGATGGCCACTCATGCACATTTCGACTCCCGGTCATAAACCATGAAGTCACTTCTTTACCAGGACAGCCGTATATCGGAAAATTGTCTCAGCAGGTAAATATTCATAGATTCTGGCATTAAAACATGCCGGTAAATATACAAATACGTGTGGGATGTATCACAATTTATTAGCTATACATGATACATCCCACCCTGGGAGAGATGTTTAGAATAGTAGTTTGGAGGCAGAAGAAGACTGAAGATCACCAATAGAGTTGTTGACATAACCCAGTGTAATGATGTCAAGAGATAAGGTATGAAGAAAGAAAGTTGAGATATGTTCAAGGAATTACAGGGATGATTCAGGGGAATGAAAGATCACATAGAGAAATGAATGGAAATCTGGATAGTAGGTATTTTGAACAGGCAGGTGGATTAATAAACTGCTTGGAGAAAGTTCAATGTGGAGCATTGGGGAAAGGTACCATCCAACATCACTTCCTTGTCTGCTTCTAGGCCATGGAGGTGTGGGTGAAGTGGAGACAACCAAGTGAAAAATCTTCAGGTGGGGCAGTGACTGACTGTGTTGGCCATGTTTCTGTTTGTTTGTTTTTTTCTCAATCTTTTCTTTTTTTTTTAAACACTTTTTATTATAATGATCACAAAATAACAGAGACCATAACCTTCATAATCACTGAAACATAAAAAATAACCAGATATAAAGGTCAAATCTGCATACAAAATGCAATCTTTTTTTAAATTTAACACAGTAATTATGCCATGTTTCTGTAATTGCTAGAAGGTTGAAGTAGTTTGAGAAGATGTCATGGATGGCGATACATTTGTTATGGGCAGAGCATGCATTCCTTATGGGATATTTTAAAGAATATTGACGGTGATGTAAGAAGGGAAATGTTTAAGGTTTGCCGGAATACTGTAGTGCAGTGGTTCTCAAACTCAGTCCTCAGGACCCCACACAGATCACGTTTTCCAGGTCACCCAGCAGGTGCAGAGGTGTATTCATTACTCACTGACACATTTTAAAAGATCCACAGGTGGAGCTAATTATTTCACTTGTGATTCTGCGAGGAGACCTGGAAAACATGCACTGTTTGGGGTCCTGAGGACCGAGTTTAAGAACCCGTGCTGTAGTGTATAGAACCGAAATGAGGGAATGGGAGATGGGGTAGGGGAATGTATATTTGGTGATATATCATATCAGTAGCTGCTAGGAAAAGGTGGATTGGTAGACCAAAAAGAAGATGATTGTAAGACTAATAAGGTCTTCTATTGTGCCTGCAGTTAGAAGGTATTGTATTAAGGAACGAAAGCAGTAATGAATTTCATAAATGTTAATTACAGGGAAGCGGAGTAATGAGGGAGAAATATATATAAAGAGTTGCTATGCAGAGGAGGTGAAGGATGTTGTAATTGTAATTATCATGCCATTGAGGGACAATAAGAAAGACCATTTGCCAAACATTGTGGTGTTTGATAGGGGTTTCAGAATGTGTGGCAAGGGACCAAGGCAAATAAACAACAGAAAGCAGTGAAGAATAAAATCGGCAAGTTACATTGTATATTGACAACAACATTCGCGCTCTGTGACAGTGAAATGGTGATTGCTGGATTTCTGGATGTAGCAGAAGATGCCACTGGTGGTTCTTAGATGTTGTTCAATTCTTGTTCAACTGTGAATTCAGTTTTGTAAGTGAATTATTTAAAAAGGAAACTTTAATGCATGCACCTCAGCAAATGCACCTTCCTAGACTGATTTGCATTGCATGGCTCGTTCTTTGTGAATCAAAAACACATGTCAAGACCTGCGAATATCCCCTCCTGCATCAATAAATGAATTGCTACACTAATAAAGATGACCAGTAAGGCTCTGGTTCCTATTTATGATGGCAAATTTCATGAAGACTGTGTGTAGATTTCATGAAGACTGTGTGGAGATTTCATGAAGACTGCGTGGAGATTTCATGAAGACTGTGGAGATTTCATGAAGACTGCTTGGAGATTTCATGAAGACTGCTTGGAGATTTCATAAAGACTGCATGTAGATAAATACTTCCTGTATTTCAGTGACTCATGTAAGTGGTCTATGGCTCATGCACTAATAATCACCACAACCACCACTACTCAGTACCAGAATGAGCCTTACTGCTGTTTTTAATTTTTTTTATTTGCTTTACAGAGGATTGTTACTGATATTACCAATCAGATTCAATTCACCTATACACTTATGTGTATACAATGAAATCTACCTGTAAGAGACTACAAATTTAGGCCCAACACCTAAATTGATGAGAATATGATCATTGGGACCTGGCTTTACCACCTAATTTCTCACTAAGGGTAAATTCAGGCTATTATTTTTAATGTTACATAAATGTTCTATAGAGTGCTCAGACAGAGGATTTATAAAAGGTTTTGTTCAGCCTGTGTTTTTATTTGTATGACACATATGCAGTTCCCTAAGTTTCAAGCTTGTCATCATCTGATTATGTTTCTGATATAATGTGTCTGCAGTGCACTGCCAGGAATAATTCAGTTATGTAAGTTGCTTCTACCTGTTTTGTATATCATAGTTATAATTATGTGTACAGTACATACAACTTAATAAGTACACACCCTGTGTTCTTATACACCACTGTACACATTACATCTTGGTATCGAAGCATCACACCTCTCATATATATGTGTGTGTGTATTTATATATAAAATATAGGTATAAAACAGCTTACTGGGTATTGTTACTTTCTTAGTTTGATTGTTAAGGTTCACCTGGTGACTTGTTGCTGCTTTCTCCAAT
Organism: Taudactylus pleione; assembly: GCA_031769625.1. Lineage (NCBI taxonomy): Eukaryota > Metazoa > Chordata > Amphibia > Anura > Myobatrachidae > Taudactylus > Taudactylus pleione. The sequence goes on from JAUIMM010000018.1 coordinate 25,209,046, forward strand.
GGTACAGTACATCTGTTTTGGCACAAATGAAAAAAAAACATTTTGTTCACAGTGTGTGGAACAGAGGTATAATACTTTTTAAGCTCATCTAAGCTTTTTGCTGTAAGTTCAGCTTTTCTGAGCTCAGTTTGTAACAATGTGGCACAGTGCAGTCATGTACAATTGTCTGCAGTGTAGCTCAGGACTGCATCTTTTATCAAGGACACTTGAAGATATTAGTGTTTGCGTATTGAACTTGGGGTTTATATACTCTGTTTTCCTGCATAGCAGGCAGTGTAAAGGTGCCTACACACTTGGCGATGTGCTCACGATCCGACATCGTGTACGATTTCCTTTGAACTCTCTTCGGCAGCTCCCCGGCAGTCCTGCACACGATTTGGTGTAAAGAGCCGCCAATTTGATGCAAGATCTCATGATCTATCGTGTACGATGTCCAGATCGTGCACGATAAATCATGAGCTTACCAAACAACACACGAGGATCTTCACGATCGGTTGTAAATTTAAATAATGGCCGGGGCTAGCTAGGGGATATAAAAAGCAGGCACTGTTTAACTCTGTGCACATTCTGCTCTGCTACTAGTGAGGCTAGGTGTATACCTGCTGAACCCTGTACATTGCTACTGTGCTCTGCTTTGTATTTGGTTTGCCTTTCACAAAGTGTGTGCTACCTGCATTCTATCCCGTTCCTGAATTCTGTGCTGATGGATCCCTATCGGTATAGAGTGTTGGTCACTTATGCTGGGGTCAAGATGATGAAGGAGAGGGCCCAGCGAAGGAGGAGAGCATGCTGGACCAAGGAGTGGTTGCAGCAAAGGGATACCCGCTGTCATATGTCGCTGCTGATGGAGATCAAGGAGAACAACCTGGACGACTACTGCAACTACTTGCGCATGAATGACGACTCCTTCCAGAAGTTGCTGAGTATGGTGACCCCCCACATCTGGAGGCAGGACACAAGGCTGCGGAGGGCAATCCCTGCTGAAGAGAGGCTGGTGGCTACCCTGAGGTACCTGGCTACATCCCCCCTCAGTCCTTGGGCATCATCATCCCGGAGACCTGCAAGGCTATTGTTAAAGTGCTGCAGTACCAGTATTGCAAGGTAAGAAAAAAAAACAACACATTTGTTTCTTGTGAAAGAAAAACTTTTTATCTTTTTTTTTTTTTTTTTTAATTCTTTAAATAACATTATTGTCAGCCAGTATGGCTGCATTATCAACACTGTGCCAACAACACTGCACAGTAATAAATAAAAAAATGTTGGTGTTTGTTTTATATATAAATTTTTATATTAAATTTATATATTGATTTTAAACTATACATATAAAATGTAAAAAACAGCATTATCACCATATCCCAATAACAGGCCAATATACACATGGCACAAGTACAGACTGTGGTCCCGGCTTCCATCAATCTGTCCTTGTGCCATGTGTGTAGTGACCTTGTCCTATCAGCGTAATTACCACAGTATACCATACAGTAGCTATTGGGAGTGATAACATTTGGTGATAGTACATGCAACAAACATCTTATAAAAATCTGGCAAATAATCTTCTGCCTGAAGCATGGCACTGTAAATTGCCTGGCTTGTGGATGGGGTACTGGGTGGTGAAGTAGCCTCCAACTGGGCTCACACAGGCGGTTGGGGCAGTTGAGCACATAAGAGGGTATGCTATATATGATGATATATGCAGATTTCAATTTAGAGCCCTAATCAGCAGCTCACAGACCAGCCTCTGGAACTCCTTCTGTGTTTGGCCATTCATTTGGCACATTGCACTATTTATATCTGATGTAAAGTCATCAATGTGGTCAGCTTTTCTGTGGAGGATTCGCTCTGCCTGCTGCAGGAATATGCCCTTTGGCTCGGTGGGTTGCTTTCTCCCCTAGCTTTTTCTTTTCCTTTGGGGAGATGCAAAAGATGCTGGGGGGGGTTCAATGGTCGGTGTACATGGGGATGAAGTATCCACCTCGCTGTACCCGATCAGACTGATGTCTGGAGTTGTTGACAATTCAGGGTCTTGGGTGGGAGTCTGTATAGGAAAAAATTGAGAAAAAATATTATGGTCATGTTTTAACCCCTTTTTTTTTACAATTTTTCTAATCTCCAAACACCGTGGATGAGTGGAAGACCATCACTTAAGAGTTTGAACAACATTGGAATTTCCCTAACTGCGGAGGAGCCATTGATGGAAAACATATACGCATCAACCCACCTGCCGGCAGCGGATCATATTACTACAACTATAAAGGCTTCTTCAGCATCGTTCTCATGCCAGTGGTGAATGCCAACTATGAGTTTTTGTTTGTGGATGTTTGCAAGAATGGCCATGCTTCGGATGGTGGGTCCTTCAAACAGATGGCATTCTACCATAGACTCACCAACAAAACCCTCAACTTGCCATCACTGGACAAGACAAAGCATGGCCTAAGTTACGTTTTTGTCGCAGACGAGGCTTTTGCTTTACATGAACATGTGATGAAGCCATTTGCACAGAAGGGCCTAACCAGAGAGAAGAGGATCTACAACTACCGTCTATCCCGGGCACGACGCATTGTGGAAAATACATTTGGAATACTGAGTAACTGGTTCCGCATTTTCCACACCACCATAAACCTACGTGTGGACAAGATAGACTGGGTCGTGTTGGTGTGCTGTGCTGCATAACTTTTTGCGAAGAAGAACTACACAACGGGGACCAGTCACAGCTAGGTCAGAAGTTGCAGGACATCCGGAGGAGATTGCCCAGTTTACATCAGTGTCTGCACCACCGAATCAAATTACATCGACAGCACATGCCAAAGAAGTGAGGGAGGAGTATATGGCTTATTTCAATGGACCAGGTGTGGTGCCATGGCAGGAGGATTGTCTGAGAAAACTGACTAAAGTGGACATTTCTGATTTTTTAAATTTTAATTTTTTTTTAAAAGGTTTTGGTGTATGAGCTGTGTCTCTACTTACCAAAACAGCCTCAGATGGTCCACTCACTTCTGCCGCCTCCTCTACTCCCTCTTGCTCGGCCATCAACACCAGAGACTGACGTGGCTCCTGCTCGCTTATGAAGGACATCAGGTGGTAGTACCACAGCGCGGGCTGATAGATATCGTCGGTGGCCACTCCGGAACGCTTGAATTCCTCCACCTTCCGTTTCTTCACGTACACCGTGCGCAAAGTCTGGATCTTGGTGCGGACCCATTTTATTCAAGCATCAGAGCAATACTTCTGGCTGTACTTGACCAATTCCTAAAACGTTGCCATTTTTTTGGACTTATTGGAGAAGTCTCTATAGCTTATCCACCATAGACATTCTTTGGACTCCAGGAGCTCCAGGAATCTGGTGACGAACTCTCTATCCTTATCCATAGACGTTCCTAAGAAGAAGAAAAATATGGACACATACAGTTTTAGCAATAATGGCAAATAGTTTTGTGATTTTTAATGTTGATATGTTTGGTTGTATAGTAATGTATATATTTAAATTTTTAGGTACATTTTTAAGTGTTTTTGTTCATGTTATGGTGTTTTAATATGTTTGTTATGGTGTTTTAATATGTTTGTTATGGTGTTGTAATATGTTTGTTATGGTGTTTTAATATGTTTTTTACAGTGTTTTAATATATTTGGTATGGTGTTTTACTATATTTGTTATGGTGGTTTAATATTTTCTAGGTAATTAATAGTTGGCCGGAGACATTGGTGGACAGTGGGTAGGTGGTGCACAATGCATAACCCAGCCACCGACCGCCTCATATAAGCAGGCAGTGGCTGGATCATGCTTTATACTTTTAGGAGGACAGAGGGTGGGTGACACTGGTGGACAGTGGGTAGGTGGGTGGCTCACATTGGTGGACAGGGTGTATTATGAATGACCCAGCCACCGACCGCCTCATATAGGCAGGCGGCGGCTGGGTCATGCTTTATACTTTCAGGAGGACAGAGGGTGGGTGACATTGGTGGACAGTGGGTAGGTGGGTGGCTCACATTGGTGGACAGGGTGTATAATGCATGACCCAGCCACTGACCACCTCATATAGGTAGGCGGTGGCTGGGTCATGCATTATAGGTGGACAGTGGGTGGCTCACATTCTTGGACAGTGGTTAGGTGCATCAATGCAGTAGCAATACTCACCAAAATACACAAGTCCAGACTTCAGGTGTGCAAGCTGAAAATCGCGTCTTTCTCCTTCAACTCACGATGCTGCACAAGATGGCAATCTGTCAGTCAAGTTACGGAACATGCGATAGATCGTGAGTAAATGTACTCACGATCTGCACCACATCGTGTACGAGATCTGCAAATCTGCCCTACAGCACGGCAGATCTGAAGATGCGAAGTACGACCTGCGGGGACACGCATCAGCATCGTGATCATGTAGGGGCATCTTAAGAGAGGAGGGGGCCCGTGTGCACTCCCCATGGGGGGTCCCCTCCTCTCTCCCCGGTGGCCAGCAGCCGACTGACTGGAGCATTAGTAGACTCCGGGCACTAGAGTGTGCCCGGAGACTACGGCGCATGGGCAAAACACCGTAAAATGGCCGCACCGCCCATTTTCCGGTGTTCTGAACAGCGCTGACATCCGACGCGGGACCACGACAGGTGAGTTTAAAATAATATTGGTGCAGGGTGTGCGGTGCGGGGTCCCCCTGGACCCGGGGGCCCATGTACCCCGCACACACTGCACCCATTATAGATACGCCACTGTGGTCGTGAGTGGACACTCACGATTTGGGCATATTTTACACGATTTGTTGTCACGGTGTGTCGAAATCGGGCAAATCGTGTAAAATATCGCTAAGTGCAAAATCTCTATTTTGGGGTTCAAATGTGGGGAATTGATTCAGAACCCTTTGGACACCCCCCAAAAGACAAATCAGCCAAAAACAAAAACCCTTAGAACACCCCAAAAATAGACATCTAATTTTTGGGATGAAAATGAAAAAGTGAGAGGACAAGGATAAAAAGTAGCGAAATAGGTTTCTTGGGGGGCTGTATGGATGGGACAGGTGTTTTTTAGGATTGCAGGTGCATGCAGCAGGTGGATTTTTTATTTTTTATAAGTGCACTTTAGAGATACAAAAATTTGCTAGCACCCATTTTCAAGTACCCCAAATTTGACTGGACTATTTATTTTCACCCAAAAATACTGTTTTCTATCATTCATCACCACTTTTACAAATATGCATCTTGAAAGCATTTAAGACAACTTAAGGACACAAAGTACTTTTATTAGGGCTTATAGTACACATATGTAGTGATTTCCAGTGTCAGTGTTTTGGCCAGTTTTGGGGTACAGACTGATTCCCCCAATCTATTCAGTACTTTCCGTCTGTTATGCCTTCGCCTATTTACCTTTTCACCTGTTCTGTAATTGAATAAGGCAAGTCACAGGGACACGCATGCTGCGAATTTGCGTCTCAAACAGGCAAATGCGGCGGAAAGTACAATAGGCGTAAAGTTTCCGACTTTTCGTGTGTAATTGAATACTGGCCTTAGTGGGATACAATGTTCTGTATGGTTTTGAGATATTTCAAAATATCTAAATATTTTGTCATTGTAACATTATAACACCGTAAATAACCATTTTCACCCCATTCCTCCACCACCCATACAGCATAATATTTAGGTGGTTAGAAAAGAGATGTTATTATGTCATACTCAAAGAACCATGGTGGTGATACCTATAAGGAGGTGCAGAAACGTGTGTGTGTCAATATATATATAATTGTGTAAGACTGTCACGACTTCGCAATGCATGTGCAGTGGACAGTGGAAGCCTGGACGAGCCCCATAAACCTGGAGGAGGAAGACCTAAACAAGTATGGGAGCTGGAGAGGAAGGGGAGTTGGTGCAAAGAGGGGGGGGTTGGGGGCTTTGATTGGAGCTGTCATTGGGGGGGTTGGGGTATAGTAGCGAGGGGGGGCTGGGCTGAGCAGGGGGACAGGGATTGAGGTGACCCAGCATATGTTACTTGGTCTGTTATACTAGTATGTGTATGTATGTATGTATGTGTGTATAGTGTGTGTCTGTATATACATATATATATAGAGAGAGAGAGGGAGAGATGTACAAATATATATACACTACCGTTCAAAAGTTTGGGGTCACCCAGACAATTTCATGTTTTACATGAAAACTGACTTTTATTTATCAAATGAGTTGCAAATGAATAGAACATATAGTCAAGACATTGGCAAGGTTAGAAATAATTATTTTATTTGAAATAATAATTTTGTCCTTCAAACTTTGCTTTCGTCAAAGAATGCTCCTTTTGCAGCAATTTCAGCATTGCAGACCTTTTGCATTCTAGCTGTTAATTTGTTGAGGTAATCTGAAGAAATATCACCCCTGAAGCACCTCCCACAAGTTGGATTGGCTTGATGGGCACTTCTTGCGTACCATACGGTGAAGCTGCTCCCACAACAGCTCAATGGGGTTGAGATCTGGTGACTGCGCTGACCACTCCATTACAGACAGAATACCAGCTGCCTGCTTCTTCCCTAAATAGTTCTTGCATAATCTGCTTTGGGTCATTGTCCTGTTGGAGGAGGAAATTGGCTCCAATTAAGCGCTGTCCACAGGGTATGGCATGGCGTTGCAAAATGGAGTGATAGCCTTCCTTATTCAAAATCCCTTTTAAATTGTACAAATCTCCCACTTTACCAGCACCAAAGCAGCCCCAGACCATCACATTACCTCCACCATGCTTGACAGATGGCGTCAGACACTCTTCCAGCATCCTTTCCCTTGTTCTGCGTCTCACAAATGTTCTTCTGTGTGATCCAAACACCTCAAACTTCGATTCGTCTGTCCATAACACTTTTTTTTCCAATCTTCCTCTGTCCAATGTCTGTGCTCTTTTGCCCATATTAATCTTTACCTTTTATTGGCCAGTCTCAGTTATGGCTTTTTCTTTGCCACTCTGCCTAGAAGACCAGCATCCCGGAGTCGCCTCTTCACTGTAGACGTTGACACTGGCGTTTTGTGGGTGCCATTTAATGAAGCTGCCAGTTGTGGACTTGTGAGGCGTCTATTTCTCAAACTAGAGACTCTAATGTACTTGTCTTCTTGCACAGTTTGCACCGGGGCCTCCCACTTCTCTTTCTACTTTGGTTAGAACCTGTTTGTGCTGTTCTATGAAGGGAGTAGTACACACCATTGTAGGAAATGTTCAGTTTCTTGGCAATTTCTCGCATGGAATAGCCTTCATTTCTAAGAACAAGAATAGACTGTCAAGTTTCACATGAAAGTTCTCTTTTTCTGGTCATTTGGAGAGTATAATTGAACCCACAAATGTGATGCTCCAGATACTCAACTAACTCAAAGGAAGGCCAGTTTTATAGCTTCTCTAATGAGCAAACCCATTTTCAGCTGTGCTAACATAATTGCACAAGGATTTTGTAATCATCCATTAGTCTTCACAATGTACCATTAGAACACTGTAGTAATGGTTGCTGGAAATGGGCCTCTATACACCTATTTAGATATTCCTTTAAAAATAAGCCATTTGCAGGTAGTATAGTCATTTACCACATTAACAATGTATAGAGTGTATTTCTGATTAATATAATGTTATCTTCATTGGAAAAAAAACAGTGCTTTTCTTTCAAAAATAAGGACATTTCTAAGTGACTCCAAACTTTTGAACGGTAGTGTATATAAATTTAGTACCTCTTTTTAATATGTAACACAGCTCCTATATGACCAGTGGATGGTTATGCAGCTATACTTCAATATGCAAAGTTGAACACTCTCTGGACTCATTTCTGATGACCAGTATATAATACAGACCCTGTTAGTAGTATGCAAAGAAAGACTGTACTACTCTCCCGGAATGTTGGGAAGGTGCCCCAAACTCCTAGGAGAGTAGAGCGAGATGGCCAACCTCCCAAATCCCATTTTTCTGTCTTGTGAACTGGGGGACAGGGCAGTGATGATGCGATTTGCATCACATGACAATGAAGAGACCCTCGTCACCTGATCATGTAAATCCCATTAATGTCATTGCCCAGTGGTGGGGCCATTATGATACAAATTGCATTATGACTCCCCCACACTCACCCCTTGGACTTCCCCTTTGGGATCTCCTGAAGAAGGCAAGTATGAAATAGACTACTACGCAAAGTTAAAACAAAACTAAATTATATCTGGTGGAAAGTATAATATAATGAGCCCTATCTTGGGCCTAATATGATAAGCTGATCAATATATGTTATCAAGTATAGTAGACTACATCTGGCCTAAATATAATATACTGAGTCATTCCTTGTGCCACATACAACATTCCGAGCCCTATCTTGTGCCAACTATACAAAGCTGAGCCAAACAGTTAAAATGTGTCTACTGCCAAATATAACAAACTTTGACATATACAAACGCAAGTGTAGAAAGCTCAGACATATCTGGTATTAAAAATGCAAATATAGCCATATACAGTATGATACCATGTATAATATGCTGATCCCTAGTTGATGTCAAATAGTATGACGGACACTAGGGTTGTGATGGTATAAATGCCTGCTAGGGATTCATGATAGGTGAGATACCGGCGCCTATCATAATTCCGACACCGGAATCCAGTACGACGTGGGCCAGAACGAGGTAAGTCCGGGGCGCCCGTTCTCTTAGCCATGGGGAGTGGGGGGGTAGGTTTAGGGCTCCCCCCGGGGAGGGTTAAGCTAGGGGAAGGGGGGGTTAGGCACCCCCGGGGGGAGGTTAGGGTTAGGCCCCCCTCCAGGGGGGTTAGGTTTAGGGGAAGGGGAGGGGGGGTTAGGTTTTGGAACCCCTGGGGGGAGGTTAGGATTAGGTACTAGGGAGGAGTTTAGGGTTAGGCACCCCTAAAGGAGGGTTAGGGTGAGGAGAGGGGAGGGTTAGGTTACTTAGGTGCCGCTGTCAGGATTTCCTCCCTTCGGCCAGCCCCTGTCAGGATTTGAACCGGCAGCTAAACAGCCGCCGGCATTTCAATCCCATTCCGGTTATGATATCCAGGCATTTTGGTTGCTGTAGAGTTAGACTGTAATTGTTCACTGTTCATCTGATTCACCAATAAATTCTAGTATTTGGAGTTTGTGCAAATAGCAACACTTTTCATAGTATCAAGCAGACCAATAGCTCACCAGAAATTGTATCTTGGTGTTTGTAAATCTAAACTTTTAATAAATTGCTGTGACAAACTAAAAGTTTATAAAATTAGTCTGTATACTGTATCTAGTACTTGCTGAAGGTTAATCGAACTTCATGATCCTGCACAGATCTGATGTGAAGAATAATTTATTGCATTGCATTACATTAATGAGTTTTATTTCTCTGGACAGCTGTTTTAGATGGTGAAAATACCCTTGAGTATTATTTATCACGTTATAGACATTAATTACTAATATATTGTTTGGTCATCATTATTGTTTTGATACTTGGCATAAAGAGTGATGATGTTTTATGAGCAAAATGTAGGATCTTTTCAATAACCTTGTGCTACCTTTATAAAAAAATGTTTAATATAATCACCAAAGTCTGTTGGTGATTCTCCTGTACATAATTTGTGCCCATCTTCACTGATAAATTGCATTGTAATACATAAGTTCTGCATCTCATTGGCAGAACCATCATTAAAAACTCTAACATGGCTGCTGAAGGAGGCAGTTAGTAAGAGAATCAATCTACAATCTATGTTTCTGTCACTTCTGATTCTCCTGCTCACACACCCTTCCCCTCCGCAGGATCATAGAGCCCCATCTATTCACCTGCTTCTCTGCTATGCAGAGCTGCGGTGAGATTAATTTCCCCCAATTTCCCCCCACCTTGGGACAGCACCTGAATAGCGAGACTGTCCCACCAGAAGCGGGATAGTTGGGAGGTATGTCTAAATTGCATAGCTAAAATCTTTTGAAATAGGACATAATTGCATGTATCTTGAAGTTGTCTGTTTTAATGCCCTTATTATTATTCTGCCCATAGCAGTATAATAATAAGACTTTAGCTATCATTTTATAGAATAAAGTAGATATGACAGCGACAGTCTGTTTGGTTGGGCAGCACTTTTCATGTGTTTTTTTTTTTTAAGTAAATTTCATACAAGTGTACATCTATATAGTAGCAAGAAAGTGTGTGTCTGTCTGTCTGTCTGCCTGCCTGTCTGTTTGTCTATTTGACCTTCATGCACGGACCAAGCTCCACCAAATTTGGCATTGTGGTGTAGTTTGACCAGGATTAGGTTTTTGCCTAGATTTGAACTTCGTCAGGGCCACACCCTGTCATACAATCCTATAAAACCAAGACACTCTTAAATTACAAAGGTTCTGTGGCTGAGGGGCTGGCTTCATTCACACACTGTCACACTCTGGCAAGCTCAAACAGCAGGAAGTGCCACTGCGGATGGGCCTCCTACTGTCCGGGAACGTGGACTCGAGTCCCAGCATCCCCCCCTGATGGCAGCCCTGCCAGATATGGTCTTCAATGTTGGTCTGAGAGTTAATTCAGGGGGTAATTCAGCAGCAGACGCAGTGACAAGGATCACGCAGATTCCCGATTACCGAGAATATGTGCATGCACCTGTACTGTGAATGTGCAGTTTGGGTCTGCAATACCATACACATTCCGGCAGCAGAATATCAGTGTTTGAAAGTCTACTGCCGTTCCTCGATGGGGAGCGGACGATGAAGGCTTCCAGTTTCCCAAAACGCAGGCCTATCAACGGCGTTGGGGGGGAGTGGAGAGGCCAGGAGATTTCCTGGCCTCTTTTACTCATCTGAGGTGGCCGGCTTGCGTGCCCCCATGGTCACTCAGCTGGCCGAAAGGATCGCAGATGATCTGATGTTGCGACCTTGGATGCAGCTTGGATCAGTAATGCATGCAGGAGGCATAACGGCCCTCTTACCCTTATGTATGTCTTTTATGTATGTATGTCTTTTACAACCCAGTATAATGTTAATGTTGATTCAAATTGTAAAGCGCATCGGAATTTGCTGAGCTATATAAGAAACTGTTAATAATCAAATTACCATATTACAGCTGCTAATGTTAGCAGCTGCGATAGCATTTCCGTCTGCAGCTGAATCACCTCCTCTGTTCTGCAGTGATTTCTGAAACTCAAGTGATATATGGAAGCTGTACTGATTTATGTTCTGTAAGTCAGTCTGCTCCTGATATACCCCATTCCAAACGGTATAAAAATCCCCCTGCCTGCACTGTCATTTACTCCTAACTTGCATAGTTATCCAGGTTATAGGCGAGGATAATGTAAAAGAATGAAGGCTGCAGGTGTACTACAGGGTCCAGTCTTAAACACGGGTAACGGCGGGTATCCCAGCTAGTAATCAATATAATTGGTGAAAATCTTGATGATTCAAGTTATACAACAAAATAATAGAAATGTCAAACTCCGCTTAGTACACACATTTGTATGTTCATTGACAGTGTATGTTATTGAAGTAAATTTTGTAATATTTTAATATAATGATCACAGACTTCATGCCACACTTTAATAGTGCTTCTATTTGGTAGTTATGTCAGAACTAGTGGATTATATAGTAAAGTGTTTTTGAGGAAATAATAGGTATTAAAGCTGCCTTTTCTTCAGCGTGACTAGCTTGCAGTAATTCTACAGTATGTCTATAGAACACCTCAACAAGTGTCTTATAAGGGTGCATATATTTTAGTCACAATTAGCTGCTGGCAGACTCAGGGCTAAGAAGAAATGATCACCTGACTATACTGTCATTAAAAATAATTCAAAGTGATATTATAGGACTGTGGCAGGAGAAGGGGACATATATTAATGCATGTATCCCTATGAATTCCAACCCTAATACCACCCACAGTCAAAATGACTTTCATTTGCTGAGTACTGATTAATGTATACCATGATGGGAGCCATATTTTATCTTTATTGGGAGTTGCTCAGGGCAGGTTTGTATATAAATAGATATGATTGTTACCAGACCAAAGATTGCTTGCAGTGTATGCTTTATTTAAAATTGAGTGATCTATGTTCATCTCCACACCTTTTGCTACAGAGAGTTTGCATATTGCCCACTCCCTCAAGTAACTGGAGCCATGTAACACTGTGCATTACACATGAAAACATTTGTCTTACCTGATTAACTATATGTTATTTTTACCCAAGTGCATTCATTATTGGCATACTTTGTACTAATATTTAATGTAGGGCAGTGGCTTCATTATGAAGTGTGTTCTCTCCATATCATTATACAAATGGATATGTTCATTATCCGTGTAACTGTGTATCATCCTAGAGAGCAGTGTGATTAATATCACTGTGCAGATACTCAGCATCTCAGTAAAGAGCTTATTCATCATCAGTATGTAGGTGCTGTCCTACAGAGCAGTGTGACCATTGACGCATTATATATATATATATATATATATATATATATATATATATATATTCTCTGTGATGAAGCCATGCTCCTGACTGATTAGGGTGGGTATAAAACGAAGTCCACTGGGACTCAGCCAATTGATGTGATGAACAATTATATTTATATAGAATTTTCCCCATCTCATTAATGATAGCAAACGTGAAACAATAATACATTGTATGCACACTTTCCGGAACAGTGATGAAGAAGACCCACCGATTTAGACCTGCAAAATTTTCTAACTTGTTGATACAGTTATTCTCTTTTATATATGTTTATTCATTTGTCAGCCAGTCTCAAATAAGTTTGTCTGAGATTTGTTGAAGCTTTGTTTTGTGCTGGACTTCAAAAATACCCACAAGCCACAATCTCTTCTTCAGGACCAAATATACACCATATGGCGTGAGATGCCTGGCGCGACCCAGGGGTAGCAATTTACATGTAGTGTATATTTCCCTCAATTTTGCAACTTAGGGGTAATTCAGTTAGCTGCACCGTGGTAATGTATTACGGCTAATTGATCCCCGAGTTAGCCCCAAAGCACAATCACCTGCTCCACTCAGCAGGCTCCGAATAAAAATACAGGATAATAACACTGTTATCAGGAATCAAGTGGCAAAAACGGTATGCAATCGGGAAGCCGACTGCCTAAATACCGGCAGCCGGCTTCCCGACTGTCATATCCCGGCAAGGGTGAAATGCCGGGCGTCTAGATGTAGACGCCCGGCATTTCCCCGACGCCGGGAGACCGGCGCCCGGCATCCCGATCGTAGTGATGCCGGGCGCCGCGTGCGGACAGCCGTGGGGGGGGGGGGGTTAGGTTTAGGGCTCCCGGGGGGACTTAGAGTTAGGCACCCCCCCGGGAGGGTTAGGGTTAGGCTAGGGGGAGGGAGGGTTAGGCACCCCGGGGGGGGACTTAGGGTTAGGCACCACCCCGGGAGACTTAGGTTTAGGCAGCGGGGAAGGCGGTGGTTAGGGTTAGGCACTTAGAGGGGGGATTAGGGTTAGGCACTTGGGGGGGAGGTTAGGGTTAGGCACCCCTAAGGAGGGTTAGGGGGGGTTAGGTTAGGTTAGACAATATTTACCTATCCACGATCAGGATTTCCAGCGCTGTCGGGCTTGCGCTGCTCGGAACTCTGCTGATGTCGGGCTGCCGCTGCCGGGGATCGAACCGCCGGCCATGCGGCCGGCAGTATTTCATACCGATTCCGGCAAAAACACATAGGTTTGTGAACTTATCACGGATCCTATGTGTATTCACCTGAGAACAGTTAATTTTTAGGGCGGGATGTAGTTATGAGGCAGCCGGTCTCAATCCCGACACAGGAATCCCGGCAATGGATTTAACATAGGCGTCAAAATACTGATGCCTATATTAATCTCGGCGTCGGAACACCGACAGGATGCCGGACCGATCGTCCTCAGCGCGGGGTAAGTATACACTTAGCTGGGCCTCGGTGGGTTAGGTTTAGGGACTCCTGGGGGAACTTATGGTTAGGCACCCCCCCCCAGTGAAGGTTAGGGTTAGGCTAGAGGAAGAACTGGCTAGGTTTAGGCACTAGGGGGGGAGGTTAGGGTTAGTCACCTCCCGGGGAGGTTTAGGTTTAGGATGCGGGGAGGGGGGGTTAGGTTTATTCACTAATAGGGGGAGGTTAGAGTTAGGTACTAGGGGGGAGGTTAGGGTTAGGCACCCCTAAGGGAGGGTTAGGTTTAGGGGGGGGGGTTAGGGATAGTATACTTACCTGCGCTGTCAGGATTTTGAACCATCGGGCTGCCGGTGTTGGGATTTGAACCGCCGGGCTGTAGTCCGGCGGTCATTCATACTGATTCCGATAAAACGGGCTTTAATTGAATTGCCCGTTGGTAAAATTTTTTTGCTAAGTCACGTTTTACCCACCCGAAAAATTATTGGAGCTAATTGAATTCCCCCCTAAGTTTGCTTACAATGTACTAGGTACTTAGTTTTAGTGTTGTGTCACGGCTAAGTCGCAAAGTGTGGCGCACTAACCGGGGCTGTTTGGCATAATTTGAGGATAAGTGTTTGTGGACACATCTGTTTGTAAGTCTGTAAACACAGAAAGTGTTTGTATCTACTTGCCAATATTCTAAATGAAGAATGAAAAACGCCCTTTGTACAATACACCTGTGAGCAGGAAGGGCCACATTAGAGTTGGGACTAAACGTAGCTGAAAGGTTAATTGTTATACATATTGGTCAAAATATGTTGCAATGCAGGGTGGAGGGGGCAAGTTGTAGCTGAATATTAAGTCACAGTGTAACAATAATGCTGATCAGTAATTGAGTGCTATAAAGAAAAGCAAGCCGCGTTTTCTCTTTATGTAAACAGAATACATTTATTCCCAGTGCATCACAGCATAGTTTGTCCAGGTAGCAAATTGCACAACTTCTAAATGAGGCCCTTAATTTTAACTGAATGTTCACTTTGGGTTTCATTTAGAGTTTAGTGAACATCAATGTCTTTTTCCTTTAATTTACACATTTCCGAACTACACACCAACAGCAAAATTGCGATTGTATATAATTTTTTGTGTATTGTAGACTTGAAATCCCTTGTGTCTGGAGAGTTGGAACAGAGGCAGACAGGGGTGGGCAAGTAACTGTAGTTAGGATGGTCATTACAATACAGTTTAACTTAAAAGTAGCATTACTGTGATCATGTCCCCATACATCTCGCACAGGTACTGGAGGGCTGATGCAAAGATACATCATAATGATGACAACTATTGGCAGCGTTATTAGCCACTGATTGGATGTTTGCATGGTAACCTCTCTAGCTAATAGTGTGACAGCTATATTATATCATCTTGTGACCATCTATTTGACTTATTTGTCATTTCTATTTGGCCTATTTCAGAAAAGAAGATTCCCATTGGATTTTTAAAGGAAAAAAGCATGTTTGCATTTAGAATTAAAGACATGACACAGCTCTATCTTGTGGCTATGACACGTCATTGCATTATTATATTGTATACAAATATACAAATATTTTGTACAAATCTGGTATTGTGACTTTAGAATATGAGTGGACAATAAGTGGCCCCCTAGCTGTCGTTGAATTACACATCCCAGAATGCCTTATTGCCCACCCCTGCTTAAGAACTTACTACTAACACTTTCAAGACACATAAATGTACAGTCCTTAAGCAGATTATAGCACATACTTGTATGCCCAGTGCATATACCACTGTTTTTGAGAGAAGAAAAAGTTTCAGCTACGTCTGTCACTTGTGCTGCTTAAAAAAGCACAGCAGCAGTGTATGGGCATAATTAAGAGCTTATCTGATTGTTTTTCATCTGGTAGGAAAACCACTCCGTTGACGATTTATGACTTTTTACAGCTTGTATGTGTCAGGCTACAGTGGTTTACATCAATTTCAGTGGACATGTATTCCTTTTTATTTGCTTGGTAAAAACGTTACCCATAGCGGTAGATTCTTTGGTATAAGCTACTGTGCCAGCACATCCCATAAACTTCAGCAATATGAATTACCAGCCAATATATGCTGCTTTTTATAGATACACAAAATGCTTGTTCCAAATCTCAGGTGTGCAGCTGTTAGACAAGATTCAGGTCTCTCTCCCTCTAGTGTTCCCTTTTGCAATGTACCAAAACAGAAGCTTGTATATACACTAAGCCTGATATTTGTGCACATATAAATATGTTCTAGATCTTTTGGCACCTCATCTGACCCATTTTAATTACCCAAAAGCCTTTTAGATAATGAGCAACTATAATTTTAGATGGAAGCCCTTAGGGGGGAGCGGGCTCACAACACTGCCTGGAATATTTAGTATGGTTTCATCTTGTTCATCTAATAAAATGGAAGGTAATTAACTCTGCTGTCTTCTCTCATTCTTTAGCTCAAATTGAAATAATTCCGTGCAAAATCTGTGGGGACAAATCATCAGGGATCCATTACGGGGTCATCACCTGCGAGGGTTGTAAGGTACAGTATATGATAAAATAGTCTCACTACCTTTTGTATTTTTGATAGACCATAAATAGTCTAGAACAAATAACTGGTGTATGTTTGTGTTACATTTACTTACTTCTTACATTAGAAGGTTTATTTATTTTATTTATTACCAGTTATTTATACAACACACACAGACACGCACACACGTAGTTTTCTAGTGGTTGGTGACAATAGTACTAGCTTGATGTTTGAAACATTAAGTTTGAGGCAGTAAGAGGACATTACGCAACATGGGAAAACATAGGTGGCATAGAGATGATACTGAAATACAAAAGAGCTTGTGGCTTGTGCTACTCTGACTGAAGTTGAGAGGAAGTGGGCCCAGAGAGACAAAACCTGAGTGATTTTATTAGTAGGATGAGAAACAGGATAGAACAGTGTCATGTAGTGTTATGAGAAGTGAGTGGTCCACAGTGTCAAATGCAACAGACAGGTCTAGGAGAGTTAATGCCGCCATTCAGGTTGCGATATAGTAGCCGATCCGACGGAATGGAACGATATCGCTGCTATATCATTTCGTGTATGGGTATGATATCGGCCTGTGCGCGCTCCCATGGGATCGTACATCGCTCCTCCAGATCTTTCTGCATGTTCAGTTGGTCTGGGAGAGCGAGGTACGATCCCATGCATCGCTATGCGGATGGGGAGAGGGGTGCCGGCATATTGGGCAAGTCGCACCGCAAGTTGCATATCGCACAGTGTATGGGGGCCTTTCGAAGAGAGATGCCAGCTAGAGTGATCCTGTCTTTTCCAGCAGATTTTCTTGTGTGTCTTGTCAAAGTAATGGCCCTGATTGCATTCTGATCATACTTTGGTAACTATAAATAGTTATTTCAGGTATCTCATTTATTTAGGTACCGCATAGGCTTTTGTCACGCCTATGTTTAGCTGTATTGAGTTTATTTGGGCATTTTTTGGGTTGGTCTCATTCCATCATCACTTTTGTAGGCAGCTTCCAAATGATATACATCGTGTTCTTTTGTACAAAAATAAAAACAAATTGGTTTGCTTATGTCTCCTGACACAGTAAAGAAAATATACCCAAAATGTCCAAAAAATTTTATTTTATTTTAAATTGCAAGAAAGTGAACTAATAGGATGTGTATGTTTTTTTTCTTTAGTAACGTCCTTTAAAAAAAGACTGTGTGTGACTTTTGCTTTGACGCTAATCTACCTTTAGAAAAGAGAAAAAAGTAGGATTGTGCTCATAGGTTTTCACCATGGCATGAACTTTCTGTGCCCACCCCCAACCCCTGGCTCTGTAGTGCAGTGTGGGGAACACCTGCATTCTCAGAGATTATCACCATTTTTGCTGACATTTCCCAATGCCCCCACTGGCAGTAACTACCGCTGGGGGACAGGTAAGTATGACTTCCTTTCTTTTCACTCTATTTAAAACTAGTCAGTGCTACAGATTAGTGACCCACTAATCCTTAGCACTGAAGGGGGTCATTTTTATTAACAGCTTGCCCTTAAAATTTGCTATGTATATCTATTAAGAAGATATCCACTTTACAGTACTGGTTGAGTATGTTCTGAGTATGGGGCTTAAACTGTTGCTTATGGAGGAAGATTCACAGAAGTGGGCAAAAGTCATGACAAGAACCGCCTAGGCATGTGTGTGACATGTTGGTGTGAAAGAGTTAATTTACACAAATGGTGGGATACATCAATGCATTTTTTGCGGTCAAACCTCAAAAAATGAAATTTTCAGAGGTTTGGCTACTTACCGCATATGCACCAAGCTCCGGCATGCGATACTTTCCAGGGGTTGGATGCGGTGGGCAATGCCATCTTAGGATGGAGTTGCCCAATAGAAGTCTATTCAATCGGATCCCTGCCAGCAGCCCCCGCGGGGTGTGTGTCACTCGATGCATGCGCAGAAGGACTTCTGGGTCATAAAGCTGGAAGTCCTTCTATCGCAAAGGACAGCTTTTCCTGGGAGACCTCTTCCTGTGAGAGCTGTCCTTTGTGATTTTTTCATGCATACCAGTGATATTTACGCCAGTGTGCATGCGATGATTGGCGGGTTGCATCCTGCCCAAAATGTCTATAAATGACAAATACTCCACAAAACTGTATCTCCCACTCACTATTGAACACCTAGTACAGATGTGTCCTTACACATCTTTGCTGCAGTCACGCTAAAAAGCCCCTCCCGGTGCACCCGGTCCCGTGAGACTCTGCTAGCACCGGGCATTTTTTTGCGTCTTTTTTTTCTGAAAATGAATCTTAAGTCGCAATGGGCTGCGCCTAGGACACACCAGCAGACTCTGCTGATTAATTTGATATGTGACACTTGTATACCTTTGTGTGACTGAAGCAGGGTACACACTAAGCGATATATTGGCCATATCACTCAGTGTGTACGGGTGATTGCGCACTCCTGTGTGTCATTCATCGCATCTTCTGATCCACCTCCCGACTGCCCGCAGGACACTTCGTCCCGCGGGTGGAACATCAGGGCAGTGCCCGAAAAACAGGACTGTCCCGCTGAAATCGGGAATGACTGGGAGGGGTGTGCCCTCTATGGAGTGTCGCCCCTGTTTGACCGCACTGGTCAAACATGCCTCGAGCCGGCCCTGCCGCCTAACACCCTATCACTGGCCCTGAGTGGAAGTGTCCTGTTATTTGTAACCTGTTGCATGGCTTTGCTGGGACTGATTATCTCTGTGGTATCAGCTGCCATCTGCTTTCTCCTCACTTCTGCTGGGCAGGGGAATCTGTGACATTAATCATTTCCTAATCTTTTGTTTGACTGAAACTGGTTCTGTTACTGTGAGGGAGGCGTTTAGCACAAATAGTTTACCTTCTTCTATTTAGAGGATTTATGTCTGTTAAAGTGGATTTGCTGTTAATTAAAATGGGGGGGTATTTATCAATGCATGAAGAGAGGTAAAGTGGAGAGAGATAAAGCACTAAGCAATTAACATCTAACTCTCATTTTACAGGCTGTGGGGCCTATTCATCAACACTAAAATAACGTTTTTAAGGACATTTTCCTTAAATAACGTTATTTTAGTATTCTTGAAGCCACTTAGCACAGGAGATATCACTGATATTTCCTTGATAAGGTCCCCTGCTTTAATTTCCACACTTCCCATACATTAGTATGGGGATGTGGAAATTATGTTATTCATCAAATTCCGAAAATTATGTATTTTTGGAATGGAGTTACTATTCGCCACTGTGAGGTGGCGAATAGCAGGACAGACTTACCTGCTTACCTGCTTCCAGCTGTGCAGGTCCCCCGGAGTCTTTCTCCGGCGCTCCGGCGCTCTGGCTCCGTCTGCAATGCTGACATTGTGTTCTACCAGCAGAACACAATAAAGTTTAGAAAAAAAAAAATATATTTTTTTGTTTCTAAACTGCACTGTGTGCTGCTGGGAGACCACATGACAGACCAGCCGGAGGCGCTGCAGCGGGCAGGTAAGTGTGGGATGGGGGGAGGTGAGCGGAGGGGGGAGGGGGCGTTGGGCAGGCGCACACAAACTTACCGCAGCTGTAAGTAGTGCTGCGCATGCGCTGGGTTTACGATTGTAACAGCGCATGCGTAGCATGGATTCCAGCTGCGATAAGTTAGAGCAGGCAGGGAAAACGATCTATTTCCCGAAAAGCTGTCATCGCAAAAATGACAGGTTTTCGGAATAGATAGTTATAGGGAGGAGGAATGATTAATTCCTGCGGTAATTAGGTAGAACTCCATGCGAGTTCTAAACCGAATTACCTCCCTCGATATTTTAGGTATGATGAATAGGCCCCTGTGTTTGAAAAATGACAGATAGGAGCTGATTGGTTATTGCTTTATCTATCTCCACTTTATCTCTCTTAATTCTTTAATAAAATACCCCTCACCCCCAATATTTTAGCATCCAGAACATAGCCAGAACCAGGTGTTATAGATGCCAGGATTGGTAGGAAAATTGGGATTTGGGTTTGGCTCGTTGGATCTTACTTTTTTTTTTTCTTGTTGTTAAATATATGTTCTCACATGTGTTATCTGCCCATTCTCTGCTCCATGTGTCCAGATCTTCCTGCTATGCTTTTGCTGTAATGTTCAGAGTAACTTATGTGAGTTCCATCTGCCTCACAGTCATATAGAAATATGTGGACTTTCCCTCCCTAATGTCATTTTAGAATAATAACAAACAACAAAATCCATTATGTGCAAGATCAATAAATGAGAAAGAAAAATTACAATGGAAATATATAAGATATTAGTAAGCATAAATATCCAAGATCATTATAAAGTTAGTAGATAGAATGGGAGGTAGACCTGGATCCAAACCGAAAAGAAAAAAAAAAATAGGAACCACAGCCCCCATTAATCACAGCAAATGAGAGAGATCACCAAGTCACTGGTTATTTGAGGAATGGGTATTGGTAAAGGATATAGGGGGAGCCTGAGAATACATACTGGTATCGTACCAAAGTGTACCCCGGAAACACTTCCAAAGCTGCTCTCTAAGTGAAGACGGGAGGGTGTCAATGTAGCTCTCCCATGTCTCAAAGAAACGTTCAGTAAACCTCTTTTTTGCAGCGAGGCCTCCAACAAATGAGACCATTTTTTCACTAGCAAATCCTGTTCTTCTATTCTGTTTATTATGCTCCATATAATACTCTGTTCAATGTTTTGTACAGCTGTGGGGGCTGAGGGTTATAAAATCATGTACTCTGGGGCTCTTCTCAGATCTACCTATGACCTATGCTCAGTGCCAGATTGAGGTCCACAAGGGCCTGGAGCTGAAATTTATGAAGGGCCTATTGTGTGCCGCCACAAGAGGTGTGTTCATCAGCACTGCGGTTGGGGGATGTAGTCAAAATACAGACGGCCGGGATTCCGTCTGTTGAAATCCCGGCACTAAGGGGGGGATGGTTAGGTTTAGGCACCAAAGGGGGGATGGTTAAGGCTAGGCACTAACTGTTAGGATGCAAGAAAGGAGGGTTAGGAAGAGAAGAGGGGAGGGTTCCGGAATTCTGAGCATCGGGATACCGCTGTCTGCATTTTGACAGCAGGCATCCCGACTGCTGGGTAATCATACCCGACCCCTGCAGGTGTGACTAGTGATGTGGGGGTGTAGCCAGTATTGTGGGGGTGTTGTCTGCACAGGGATATGGCCTGCCCTGTGTGATGTGACTAGCCCCTACCTTTAAAAGCCTCAATCTCTCTTCCCTTTTCACTAATATCAATAGTGTAATGCGAGAGTCTGCAAAGGAAAAACTTCTTGTTAAAATGGCACATGGTGATGTAAATCTGAAAATATCTCTATTAAAGAGCACATGAGTCACTTAGTGATGTCATGAATGTGACATCTCTATCTCTCTCTATGTGTAAAAATACCTTATCTTATTAAAAATTATAGGGGTGCGATGTAGAATAGCCACGGGAGAGAGCTCCCGCAGCTATTCAATACACTGCGCTGTTTGGGCGGCTAAAGGATTTCTTCTCCCACCCCCCTGGGGATGCGAGGAGAAATCCGACAAAAGTGCCGGCTTAGCACAGTGCTAATAGCCGCGCGCCCGGCACTTTAGTTGGAGAATGCCGGTTACCGCGCCTTAACACCCAGGTTAAGTCGCGAGAACCGGCATTCTCTGACTTCCTGCTTCCCGACAAGGCACACAGCGCATTGAATTGAATAGCTGCAGGTGCTCCCTCCCGCGGCTATTCATCATTGCACTGAATTGAATTCCCCCAATACTGAGTAAATGTAAGATCTAGAAACCATAGTGAGATCCAAAACAGAGTCACTTGGGGCCTGATTCTGCAGTGCAAATGGTACTGCCCCGCCGCAAGAAACTGAAAGTGGGCGTCTCAGTATTAATGAAATTGTCAAAATATAAATTTAAATCTTGTCAGTGCCTGTATACCAGTAATCATCGCTCGCAGCAGCCAGCAGGTAACAACATTGTGGGCTCAATCGATTAGCAGATGCCAGACAGCCAGCAATACTGATACCTCAGGAGGATCAGTTACCCAGCCAGGCCACCTTCACAGAGCAGTGGGTATTCTCACTGGGTGGACACGGCTGCTTCAGGGATTGGTGGTGTGTTGATACCTATGTGATGTCACACATATAGGCATATCTAGGGTTAATGGCGCAAAGGGCAAAGAAAAATGATGATGCGCCTTGAAATCTGTTTTATAAAATAATCAGAATTCTTATGTTGGCACTCAAAAACACCCTGGAAACTTCAATTAGGGACAATATTTTGTTATCTTTAATATTTAAAATCAGTGAAATAAGAGACATATTGGTTCACAAACAAAACAAAATGAGAATAAAAAAACGGTTTGCTTTCCGCACTGTAAATAGTCAGTGTGATGGAATAGCTTGTGTGTTTGGGGTTACAGTGTTACTTGTCTCAATGATTCATATTTTTATTAAGTTTTATTCTGGCATTGCAAGTTTTTTTTTCTCACAGCTTTCTTTGCAGGACCTTCTATGGAAAGAGGAGGGGGGTAGTTTAAGGTGGGAGATGTCAGCAGGGGTCATGCTTGAGGATGGGTACGGGATGCCGGCATTCTGGATCCCGGCGGTCAGAATCCTGACATCAGCATCCTTAAAGGGTTAGGATACTGACACCTGTCGGTTTGTATCCTTACCCTCCCCCTCCCTCCCCAGTGCCTGAACCTAACTACCCCTAGTGCCTAAACCTAACCTCCTTGCACACTAAACCTAACCCTTCCCCCTTAGTGCCTAACCCTAACCCTCCCCCTAGTACCTAACCCTCCCCCTAACCCCCCTACTTATCTTCGGAATTCCAGAGGTCGGGTTGCCAGCACCAGGATTCTGACAGGTGTCGGGATTCCAGGGCCGGCATTCTGACCCCGGGAATCCCCGCAGTTGGGATATTGACCGCTTCTCCATGCGGGATGGGCACAGGATGCCGGCGCTCGGGATCCTGCATCCCATTGCTTGTGCTTGTGTGTAAACTGTGTATGCCCTGGACTGACATCAAAAGATATTATATAATAGGTGCCTAGTTTAGTGGGAAAAAGGTCTGTATCTTACATAGTAAATCACACAATACAAACTAATGGTAGTTGACTGCAGCTCTCAGTCCTCTACACTATAATATATATATATATATATATATATATATATATACACACACATACAGTATAAATTTATAGGTAGTCAAACCTGGCATCACACACACACACACACACACACACACACACACACACACATATATATATATACATATATATATATATATGTATATATAATTATAGATAGATATGTATGTATAATTATAGATAATGTAGAGATAGATAGATGATGAATGTCCCCATACACTAGTATCACAGATATCTCTTTCTTACCTTCATCTCCTGGAATGGCCCGCTGTCCCCATACACTAGTATTACAGATATCTCCTGCTTACCTTTCTCTCTTGGAATGGCCTGCTGTACCCATACACTAGTATCACAGGTATCTCCTGCTTACCTTCCTCTCTTGGAATGGCCCGCTGTCCCCATACACTAGTATCACAGATATCTCCTGCTTACCTTTCTCTCCCGGAGAGGCCCACTGTCCCCTTACACTAGTATCACAGATATCTCTTGCTTACCTTCCTCTCCTGGAATGGCCCGCTGTCCCCATACACTAGTATCACAGATCTCTCCTGCTTACCTTTCTCTCTTGGAATGGCCCGCTGTCCCCATACACTAGTATCACAGATATCTCCTGTTTACCTTTCTCTCCCGGAGAGGCCCACTGTCCCCATACACTAGTATCACAGATGTCTCTTGCTTACCTTCCTCTCCTGGAATGGCCCACTGTCCCCATACACTAGTATCACAGATATCTCCTGCTTACCTTTCTCTCTTGGAATGGCCTGCTGTACCCATACACTAGTATCACAGATATCTCCTGCTTACCTTTCTCTCTTGGAATGGCCCGCTGTCCCCATACACTAGTATCACAGATATCTCCTGCTTACCTTTCTCTCTTGGAATGGCCCACTGTCCCCATACACTAGTATCACAGATATCTCCTGCTTACCTTCCTCTCCTGGAATGGCCCGCTGTCCCCATACACTAGTATCACAGATATCTCCTGCTTACCTTTCTCTCTTGGAATGGCCCGCTGTCCCCATACACTAGTATCACAGATATCTCCTGCTTACCTTCCTCTCTTGGAATGGCCCGCTGTCCCCATACACTAGTATCACAGATATCTCTTGCTTACCTTCCTCTCCCGGAGAGGCCCGCTGTCCCCATACACTAGTATCACAGATATCTCTTGATTACCTTCCTCTCCTGGAATGGCCCGCTGTCCCCATACACTAGTATCACAGATATCTCTTGCTTACCTTCCTCTCCTGGTATGGCCCGCAGTCCCCATACACTAGTATCACAGATATCTCCTGCTTACCTTTCTCTCTTGGAATGGCCCGCTGTCCCATACACTAGTATCACAGATATCTCCTGCTTACCTTTCTCTCTTGGAATGGCCTGCTGTCCCCATACACTAGTATGTGGACAGAATTCATCAAGCTCCGAAAATACAATATTTTATGAGTTTGACTCGGGGAGCATTCGCCATCTTCATATAAATGTTCATTATTGGAGTCTGTTTGGACCCCGATAAATAACATGATGAATAGAGCCCTTTGTGAGCAAGGGGAGGTGGGGAAAGGGCAGGAATAGACACTAATGTATTGCCAAGGTAAACCACCTGGATTAATGTTGTGTACATTGGTCAAGTGGTTAACAAACCTTTGGTCACTCACTATACCTTAAGTCTCCCCCCTCCCCTCCTCTCAGTTCTAACATAGAGCTAGTTAATTATGATTCCCAAACAAAACTGTATATGTAAACATAATGGATAATGGAGGAAGAATAATTTAATAAAATAAATAAAGTCCAGAAAAAAAAATATACCATTTCTAATTTTTAAAGTAGTCCCAGTACCAATTGAGGCAATATTAGAGAAACTACTGCCAATTATTATTATTATTATTATTGTTATTTTTTTTACAAATCTTTTTTACTGAATTTTTGAGAAAAAGAATCTTTACATACATCAATCGGTGCACATAAGTAAAATCAAGTTATCACAAAACATAGAGAGTTTAAACAGCAAGACAAACTCAATTAAGTTGTCAACATAATTTGCTGTAATCATAAAATTTTTCCAAAAGATATAAGCAAAATAAAGGGAAGAAAGGGGAAATAATGGGGGGGTGGGGGTTGGGGGGAAGAGAAGGTCCCGTCTGTTCACTAATTTACCTTCCTGCCATACCTCTCCGTAACCTATAAAATCTATAATCATAATACCTTTATGTTATGGAATTTAACACATATTCTGGCTAGACCGGTAAGCCTTATCCATTTAATTTAAGGAGTAGGGGAAGAAAATCTACTTGGCTGCCAACGTTGGTGAGGCTGTTAGTTTTCTGTTCAAAGACCACACAGTAATTTCAAAGATTTTTATTATGTCAGCTTGTAATACTAATGAGGTGTTTAAATGTTGTATGTAAACTCCCCATTTCCTAAAGAAGCCCTCCACCCCTTTTTCTATATCAGGGAATGTTGAGCATCTATCAAAATGTAGAATTTCTAGCAGATTAGTTTGAACTAATGCGAGTAATGGGGCTACCGGCTTTAACCATGTTCGCAGAATCATTTTCTTTGCCACCGTTAGTATAACAGTAAGAAAAGGGAACACCTCCGCTTTGCTATGGTTCTGTATAAAAGGAATCCATACATCAAAGTTGCAGAATAGCATGGAGACAATATGCAAATGCAACTGTAAATGTGTTATTTAATTTATGTAATTCAAAACCTTATTCCAAAAGCGTTTTATTTTCCTGCATCCCCAAAAACAGTGGTAAAAATAAGCTCCCTCCACCATGCACTTTGGACAGTTCCCCACTGCGTCTGGGACAAATTGGCTTCTTTGTGTAGGAGATATATACGCCAGGGTTGCCTACCCTCCCGATTCGGACGGGAGCCTCCCGATAAACGGGTGCAGCTCCCACCCCCCCGGAAAGGCAAGCAAGCCTCTCGCCTGCCGCCGATCCCCCGTCTCCCCCCCGCCAGTACCTGTTAAACCCCCTGCAGCGGGGGGGCGCTGACGCGATTTGCGTCATTTTGGCCCCGCCCCCTGCTTCACAATGCCTGTATTTTCGGCATTGTGTAGCGGGGCAGGGCCAAAATGACGCGATCACGTGGCCCCGCCCCCTGTCACACCCGCCCAGCCACGCCCCCTTTTGCCGACCACGCCCCCTGTTCTGCCGATCTGGCTGCTCCCTCCCGGAAGGAGCAGCCAGATAGTCGGCAAGTATGATGTACGCTTTGTTAATAAATTTAATGTGGGTTTCCTGCAATAAGGTGCTACGCAAATATTTTAAAGTATTGGGATAATATTTTAGAATGTAATCAGATGGGCATTGCCCGTCTGAGTAAGGTGTCCATGCTGCATAAGTATTACACCACAATTTGGACTGGTTAATTACCACAAGGTCAACATATAACAGTCTGATTCTGTATGGGTTAGTCTTAAGATAATGGAGTAGCATTTCTATATCATCCGAAGGTGGCAAATGATTAAGCGAGGAAGTAAAAGTAAGAGCGTAATGGCGAATCTATAATTACATAAAGAAATGTGTGCGTGGTATGGCATATTTATCTTGCATTTGTTGACACGAATATAACACACCTCCCGATTAAACACGTCTCTTATCTGAGCTATCCCTGCTTCTCTCCACTCAAGAAAGGTTGTATTTTGAAGTCCTGGTTCAAAGTTTACATTTCCCCAGATCAGGATGTATTTAGTTGCTATACTCGAGCAGCCTAATTTTTGTTGATCGTTAACCATGAGAGATATGTTTCTCTAAATATAATATTATGTAGAAATTGTGCCAATTATTTTTAAATAATTTCCAGATACCATTTGCAGCTGAGCAGGAAAACCTATTCCCTGTACACACAGTTCAGCTGCAGGAGGGATGTTGGTGCACTACATGTCTTCAGACATATTTGGCTTCACGTTTTTTTCTTTTTTGCTGTATTTTAAATGAAAAATATTAACTATAAAGAGGAGAAAAAGAACATTTAGTGGAAATTGCATGTTATATAAGAATTATCAAAAATTATTAGACGTTTTGATAAACATCCTTTTTTTCTTCTCATTTTCTTTTTGTTGCTTCTCTACATATAAAATTCATATTTTAGATTTTTATTTTTTTTAATAACCTTATACCTGTAGCCCAGCCTAGGCCGATGTTGCTTGAGGGCCCAGGATGTACCAAAAGAGGGCTAAGATAAGTCACTGACCCCACACACGTCGCAGAATATTTAATCCTTAACACCTGGATATAAGGTGACGTATAGTCTTTTGACCTAACTTCTCTTGGGTACCACTATGTACAGCTTTATACACCTCTGTGTTACCAAACATACATATTTAGGAGGGAGGGAACCTATAGCTTTTGTTGGATTATATTTATGTCAGAGGTATTTTCTATTTTTCTTTTTACTTTTTGTACTTTACATTCATTTTCTTACTAACATCATTCAGTCAATCTTATGCTTTTAGGGGTGCCTAACTCTAACCTCCCCCCCTAGTGCCTAACCCTAACCTCCCCCATTAGTGCCTAAACCTAACCCCCCCTCCCCGCTCCCTAAACCTAACCCTCCTGGGGGGGTCCTTACCCCTAACCTCCCCCCGGGGGTGCTTAACCCTAACCCCCCCTTTTCCCTAGCCTAACCCTAACCCCCCAGGGGGGTGCTTAACCCTAAGTCCCCCCGAGGTGCCCTAAACCTAACCCAACTCCCCCTGCGGCTTCGAGAAGGGGCGCCCGTACTTGCCTCGATCGGGCCCGCGGCATTCTGTATTCTGGTGTCAGGATTATGACCGGCGACTCATATAACTACATCCCCTCTAGAGATATGTTGTCTGATCTCGTGGATCAGAGCGACATATTGGGTACATCGTCTAGTGTGTGCCCATGATATGGGCACTCCTGCGGGTCGTTAGTGACATCACCTGTCATCTGTAGAATGCAGCATGGCACGTCCCTCGGTCCCCCGTTGGACTTGGCATCAGCAAGTGTGTGTGCACTTGCCACATACCGGGTCTCGTCGCCGGTGGTGTTGCGCTGGGTACACATCGTCTAATGTTTACCCAGCTTTAGAGAGACATTATGAAAATTTGTGATTATATGTGATTTTGTTTAAACTAACATTATGGGGCGTATTCAATTGGGCCCGAGGTTTAGCGAGGAAAAACCTCCCTCCTCTCGCGCCCAATTTTGGAATATCGCGGGTATGCGCGTTCCCGATACCCGCGGTATCCAATTTTTAAAAAGTGGTCGCGGGGTATTCAGCTCTGAAAACCCTGCGACGTGTAAAAAAATAAATACAATTTTTTTCACTTACCTGCCCACGGGTCTCCGCGGCTCCCGGGGGATTCCCCTCCCTCTTCTCACCGGAGAGTGGGCTGCTGGGTATCCCCGGGGCTGCAGCTGGGGGATGTAGTTCTTTCAGCGCTCATTCGGGGGGGCATACTCACACTGGGACACACACACCGGGGGTCACACACACACACACACTCACTCATACACACACTGACATAGTCACCGCTGCTGCAGGAGACCGGGTCCCGACGCTGGATGAAGTAGACAGCACTTTGAAAGGTATTACTGACTAATTAAGCTTATCAGAAACTTCCAATTGCTTAATTAGTCATAAGAAGGGGTGCGCCGGGGTCCCAGAGCATTTCCTGACCTTTTTTGTCCTAAAATTGTGGATTTTAGGAAAAATTGGCCATGCTCTAGAGGTACTCAAAAAAACCCTCACGGCGCTCAAAAAAAAAACCCACTCCTAATTGAATATGCTCCTAAAGGCTCATCTAGCTGTGAGTTGATGAATGACCTCGTATATCATTGCTGTTTGTGTGGACATGACATATAAGTACATATGAATTGGGTATGATATACCGGCGGCTGTTTAGCCGACTACAGAAGCCCGACAGGACAAGATCCCGTCTATGGCTGGTAAGTACCATAACCCTCCCCTCTCCACCCTCCCCTAACCCTCCTTTAGTGGTTCCTAACCCTAACCCTCCTGGGGGGTGCCTAACCCTAACCACCCTCCAGTGGCGCCTAACCCCCCCTCTCCCTAGCCTAACCCTAATCTTCCCCGAGGGGTGCCTAACCCTTAGTACCTAAACCTACCCCTCCTCCCCGCAGCTGTGCCAAAACGCCCGGACTTACCTCGTTCAGTGCGGCGTCCTTCTGTATTCCGGCACCGGATTAAGATAGGCGGCAGTATTTCGACGCCTATCTAAAGTCCCCCGGTCCGGATGTAGTCTGCCGCCTATTAACTACATCCTGTACATACCTATGCTATACTCTTTCCTTGGAAGATCAAAACAAGGTACTGTACAGCTGCTATATTTTCTGTTTCATACTTAGATCTATATGGCTTATCTATTTTCTATCTTCAAATTTTATTGATTGGAAAAAATAATATCACAAATAATAAATAAGGATCTGTGACATCTTCCAGTACTTGTAAAAATTACTTTTTATTTATATATTATTATTATTATTATTATTATTATTATTATTATTATTAGTTTTTTTAAACTCTGGCCAAGAAGCTAATTGCAGCTGGACCCAGTGTAATCTGCAGGAGTTTATTATGTTGTCCTGCTATACAGTGGGCTGCAGAGGAAGTACTTTCTGACTAGCAGCATAATCTGCACTATGATCTGCCCACACCTCTCATTGTACCGTCAGAGTGGCAGCCGCTCAGTCAGACCAAAGACACTTTCAGAATGAAAGAGAGCGATATAGAGCACGTCAGTTAGACATGGGAGATGTGTAGGAAGATGTGTCAGAAGTACTGTGTTTTAGACATTACTGCAACTCATTACTGCAGAAAAGGAAAGTGTGACAAGACAATCAGAATTATTTTTCACTGGTCATAGCTTTACAACATGGCTTTCTTACATAAGCTAGTATATTATGTTTTCCTAAATGCTTTACAAGGGGACATTTTTTTTGCTATTGTTTTTCATCATTTATTTGTATTTAATTTCGAGTAACTAACAGCAGAAGAGAAATGAGGGTTGGAGAAATTACAAATCTTGAATTGGCATATAAATCTTAGATCGGGAACCTAAGATACAGTGGTAGATACAAGACAGCATGAACCACGATGTGAGAAGTAAAGCATGTGACAGGTGTACAAGTCATCATCACATTATATGTGGATTGTGGGGTAGTAGTGCAGACATGGGGGGTGACAAGTTAGATGATTATGTTATTATTGTCGTTATCTGCAATATAGTGGATATTGTTTGTCTTTATGATAGCATTATTATTATGATTGTTTATTTGTACAGTGCAACTATATTAAGATGTGCTTCTAATATTGAATCATTCACATCAGTCCCTGATCCACTAGGGGAAAACACATTGCTGAAAGGAACCCACACAAAGGTGAAACCAGTGTATGTAACTGTATGTGACTGCCTCTTTATACACAGCAGTGACAAATGAAGACTAAAGTAGAATGTTAATCAGCAGATGGTCCTATTTGCTTATTTAGCCTGCCCATTTTATGTATGTAGAAAAAAGAAAATATATATCTATATATGGTCAGACACTTTTGGGCTGAATAAGAATCCCTTATAATGAAGCCTATCAATGTATTGGTAGCAGGTGATCAACCATTAAGTGCCCCAGTAACGTCACAGGTTCCTAGTGAAGTGATAGGCTGCATGCTCATATAGGCTTGGCCCCACAAAATAGCCACCAGTATATGCGGAGTGTACACATGAATGGATTGCAAGTTCATAGATCTCCATAACTGTTACTAATTTGTAAATAACACTAAATATCAACATTTTTATTTCTGGTGAATGGGCTTTGGTGAACCATAACAGGTTACCAGAAGCAGTGATGTACTTAATTCCCCTTATTCCTATCTAACCCTAAATCTCTGGGCATAAATTAATAGGACATGGAGACCTTAGTCCAGTTAGTTGCTTTCTCTTTCTGTTATGAACAATTCTTAAACTTTCCATCCTGTTTTTTTCTTACATGTAGACAACCATTAATAAACTTCAATTTCTAGTATGAATCACAACAGATGTGGGATTTATCACTTCACTTACTTGTCTAAATGTGGGATTTATCACTTCACTTACTTAGCAACATTGGTGGATTACAGAGGTTATGTACATTGTGTCTCCTGACCACCTACTTGTCGGACCTAATCGACGTGTGTATATTCACATGATTCTCCAGCTCAGAAGGGCGAGCTACATCCAGAAATCCGTCATTTTGAACTTTGTCTTTCTCTATAACCACCGAAAAAAGGACTTGTCCTTATGGCTGAGAGAGATGAAAAAACCTGTCAAGAAAAGGCTTACATTTTAATTGCTGGTCCTATTTGAGAGATTAATGAGCCAGAGGATCCTGCCACAGCCAGCCATAAATCACAGAGCTTTCAGAGAGTCTCCTTGTCACCCACCAGAGCGGAGACTTCTCAGCATGGCCACTGGTACAGAGAGGCCTGGCAGCTGCATTCTTGTAATTAAGCAGCCAATGAGCAGCTAATTAAGACATATGTGTATACAATAGTGGAAGTGGGTATGGTAATGAATTGAAGAAATATATTCATTAGGCAGGAAGCCTGCAGGGAGACCAGGTTCTTCCATGCCTTGTGTCTTCAGGTTGGTATTTTGGGATTGGACTGTCATGGTGGGATGTAGTAATATTTTTACAGCAACTTTGTAGAAATATCTGGCTCTCTAAAACTGGGAGGCTAAAATGCACAACAGGTGCACATGTATATATGACTAGACAGGGATATGGTCATGCACAACAGTATATATATAAATATAATGACCCCAGTTTTGGTTTTCTTGTCAGGGTTTCTTCAGACGGAGCCAACAGAGTAACGCTACATACTCGTGTCCACGACAAAAGAATTGTTTGATTGACAGGACAAGTAGGAATCGCTGCCAGCACTGCCGGCTGCAGAAATGCCTTGCTGTGGGAATGTCACGTGATGGTAAGCGTTCCGCCTCCAATGTTTGTCACTGTCAATAATGTGAACATATTTCCTGCGTAAGAATATTTGTAATGTTCAAGAGAGCAAAAACATGATTATTATGTTTATAGTGATTCGGTACAGTTTTTACCCCTTGCTCTTATTAACCAAAGGTACAGGAGTGTACTAGTGTTGTATCTTTATGCTCTGTATATCCACCAGATGGCCTTGCAAGTCTAAGGTTTTCCAGGTTTATATAAGCAGGGATACAGTCGAAAGATCTACAGTAAAAAGGTAGACAATGTCTAGATAGACACCAGATGTTAGACAGTCAAAAAGTCGTCAGGGACCAAAGGTCGACACGCTAAAGGTCAACATGTACAAATTGTCGACATGGTCAAAAGGTCATCACAAAAATGACCGACACAAAAATGGTCGACAATGTGCATGCAGATCTTTCAATCCACACCCATATAAGCACTATTATAATCATTTTATGATACTTTTCATTGTTCTGCCTTAGTAATCACACGAGTCGCAATAGTCCAATAACAGGGCTGTATTGTCTGCAAGTCCTAAAGAAATAGATGTTCGTAACAAAATGTACGCTCCCCAGCCAGTGACATGCCAGTCAAATTGTAATTTATTTACATTGAAGACTTTTCAGAATAAGAAGGTGTATCAAAATGAAAAAGTATTTCAAATAAAAAAATATTAGGGAATTTAGCACAGAAATTATTTAACTTTGTTTCTTGTACTAACCCAGCCACGTGTTTATATAATTACAATTTTTGATTCATGCAATAAATATCTTAAGAATAAAAGTGGCTAATGTATATCTAATAAATATTCAAGTTAATATGGAAAAAAAAAATCAAAAATAATTAATGACTCCTAGATGAAAACATGTACTTAAGTCTCATTAATAACTGATTAATTCACTTTTTTTCTTTTAAATGAGTGTATTTTTGAGAGGAAAAAATGGCATTTTACATACATACAAGAAAAGAAGAAAACAACAACAAATACATAAACAGTGAGAAGTAGATAACAGCGCTACAATGTGGTATCAATATGTGTATTCATTCAACAATGTTGAAATATCATAAAAATCCGAATCAGATTTCAAAATAAACCTATGCATTTCAATTACACATATAATACATTAAATATTTCTATTTACATTTCTTTTAATATGTTAAGTAGCATAGGGAGTGACACTGGTGTGTTGTTAAAGGGACTGTTTGAACCCAAAAATGACTATGTCCACTGTTAGTAATGTCTACTGGGAGTATTCTCAGTTGTTGTAAACCATACGGGCAATCTTGAAAACAGTGGTGTATGGCAAATGTGGTGATGGTTCATTAATAGATTTCTATTCGGCATGTACTAAAGGGAATATTGGCAGGCCTTCATAGGGTGATGGAGTCTCAAGAGCAAAGGAATCCCTTGGGTTTGGCAGCAGTCTCCTGATCCCTTTGTTCTTGGTTGGAACGGTTCCCAAATAGGCTGGTGGATATGGTGCAGTTACAGTACCAATTCCAATTTGTAAGAAACGCGTTTCCCTGTAGCAATCCTGCTTCATCAGAGGTATATACTGTTATGTATTATAGTTTTTCTTAAAATTGCATAGTTTTATTTTTAATCTGGCCCACATTTTTAAGATATTTAAACAATGTTGATTGAATACCTTTTAGTTATCAATGTAGATTTACACCACACTGTAGCGCTGATATCTACTTTATCATTTTTCAATTCATATCTTACATAGGCTTTGATCCAGGAGGTTTGACATACCTCCCAACAGCTGCTTGTGGGCGTACTACTAGTGCCATCTAATGTTTATTTGTATTATTGTTAAAGACATAAACAGTGAATGTCACCTTCAAAAAATCTCAGCATGGATTTGAGATACACATTTATGAAAAACAGCATGTTACAAATCAAGGTAATGACAAGTCACGGTCAGCCATCAGAAATTAATACAAATTTCTCATGATTGACAGTTTCGGTCACTGGGGAAACCCACTTGGCAAAACAAGCCCATGCTATGCATATCTTGGCCAATGTTATAGTGTTAAACACCTAGGGCCTGATTCATAGCACATGTAAAAAATTAGACCATAAGGAGCTATGTTCCCTACCTGCAGTGCAATATGGTGCTACCAGTGTACAATCTGCTGCTTTTTTTATTTGAACCTGACTCTGAATCAGGCCCATATTCTGTGGTCACTAGATTGTAGTGTAACTAGCTAGAAGGTCCCATCTAAAATGATTAATTCACTTGTTAAGCGTTTGCCTCTGTTCACAATAGCATAGTCAATAGTGCGCAGACGATCTGTTCTGACTCTGCAAATGCTGACTGAGAATCCTGCAATTAACCAGAGATGTTCTGTGATGTTCCAGTAGTAGGAGGCCTATCTGTAATGCTTCCACTAGTAGGAGGCCTATCTGTAATGCTTCCAGTAGTAGGAGGCCGCCTATTTGGAGGCCAATCTGTGATGCTTCCAGTAGTAGGAGGTCTATCTGTAATGCTTCTAGTTGAAGGAGGCCTATCTGTGATGCTTCCTTCCAGTAGTAGGAGGCCTATCTGTGATGCTTCCAGTAGCAGGAGGTCTATCTGTAATGCTTCTAGTAGAAGGAGGCTTATCTGTGATGCTTCTAGTAGTAGGAGGTCTATCTGTGATGCTTCCAGTAGTAGGAGGTCTATCTGTGATGCTTCCACTAGTAGGAGGCCTATCTGTAATGCTTCCAGTAGTAGGAGGCCGCCTATTTGGAGGCCAATCTGTGATGCTTCCAGTAGTAGGAGGTCTATCTGTAATGCTTCTAGTTGAAGGAGGCCTATCTGTGATGCTTCCTTCCAGTAGTAGGAGGCCTATCTGTGATGCTTCCAGTAGCAGGAGGTCTATCTGTAATGCTTCTAGTAGAAGGAGGCTTATCTGTGATGCTTCTAGTAGTAGGAGGTCTATCTGTGATGCTTCCAGTAGTAGGAGGTCTATCTGTGATGCTTCCAGTAGTAGGAGGTCTATCTGTAATGCTTCTAGTAGTAGGAGGCCTATCAGTGATGCTTCCAGTAGTAGGAGGTCTATCTGTAATGCTTCTAGTAGGAGGCCTATCTGTGATGCTTCCAGTAGTAGGAGGCCTATCTGTGATGCTTCCTTCCAGTAGTAGGAGGTCTATCTGTGATGCTTCCAGTAGTAGGAGGTCTATCTGTAATGCTTCTAGTAGTAGGAGGCCTATCTGTGATGCTTCCAGTAGTAGGAGGTCTATCTGTAATGCTTCTAGTAGAAGGAGGCCTATCTGTGATGCTTCCAGTAGTAGGAGGCCTATTTGTGATGCTTCCTTCCAGTAGTAGGAGGTCGATCTGTAATGCTTCTAGTAGTAGGAGGCCGCCTATTTGGAGGCTAATCTGTGATGCTTCCAGTAGTAGGAGGTCTATCTGTGATGCTTCCGGTAGTAGGAAGTCTATCTGTAATGCTTCTAGTAGAAGGAGGCCTATCTGTGATGCTTCCAGTAGTAGGAGGCCTATTTGTGATGCTTCCTTCCAGTAGTAGGAGGTCTATCTGTAATGCTTCTAGTAGTAGGAGGCCGCCTATTTGGAGGCTAATCTGTGATGCTTCCAGTAGTAGGAGGTCTATCTGTGATGCTTCCAGTAGTAGGAGGTCTATCTGTAATGCTTCTAGTAGAAGGAGGCCTATCTGTGATGCTTCCAGTAGTAGGAGGCCTATTTGTGATGCTTCCTTCCAGTAGTAGGAGGTCTATCTGTAATGCTTCTAGTAGTAGGAGGCCGCCTATTTGGAGGCTAATCTGTGATGCTTCCAGTAGTAGGAGGTCTATCTGTGATGCTTCTGGTAGTAGGAAGTCTATCTGTAATGCTTCCAGTAGCAGGAGGCCTATCTGTGATGCTTCCAGTAGTAGGAGGCCTATCTGTGATGCTTCCAGTAGGAGGCCTATTTGTGATGCTTCTATTAGTAAGAAGCCTATCTGTAATGCTTCCAGGTAGGCTTGGACTGGCCCACAGGGGTACATGGGAAATCCCCAGTGAGCTCCACTATCTTAGGGCCCACCCCCCACCTCTAGGGGGTCATGTTTCAGACTGTGCACTGACTGGTACATTGTTACTCTATTGGAGGGTCAGTTACCTTGTGGAGCAGGACCACTGAAAACATTGGTTCTTGGTTTCTTCTATAGAAACTAAACCAATATTTGCCTAATGGTTAGCCAAGCAACTGTGGTGACTGGCTACACACCCTCTGGTGGCTAACCACACTCCTTAAGCATGGGCTCCTACTACTGTATTCCCCCAGCGGGCCCATTAATAGGAGGCTGCCTATCTGTAATGCTTCCATTAGTAGGAAGTCACCTATCTGTAATGCTTCCAGTAGTAGGAGGCCTATCAGTAATGTTTCCAGTAGTTGGAGGCCTATCTGGGATGCTTCCAGTAGTAGGAGGCCTATGTGGCAACATAATTTACACTTACGCTAGCATTTTTCAAGTCTTTGAAGAAAATACCAACTATTCTTATTTGTTATACTTCTTTCTATCTCTTAATAGCTGTAAAATTTGGCCGCATGTCCAAGAAGCAGAGGGATAGCCTGTATGCTGAGGTGCAGAAACATCGCATGCAGCAACAGCGAGACCACCAACAGCAGCCTGGGGAGGCCGAGCCCCTAACACCTGCAGGGTACAGCCTGACCCCCAATGGGCTGACAGAGTTGCAGGATGATATGGGATACATGGAAGGGCACACGCCAGATGAGGGCAAGACTCAAGAGTCGGCAGTGAGCAGCTTCTACCTAGATATACAGCCCTCCCCAGACCAATCTGGCTTGGATGTTAATGGTATCAAACCGGAGCCTCTGTGTGACTACACCCCGGCCTCATCCTTCTTCCCATACTGCTCATTCACTAATGGAGAGACTTCCCCAACTGTTTCTATGGCAGAACTTGGTGAGTTGCAAAATAAATAAATAGTGGCAGCTGAATTGATGCCTGTCTTTGAAGTTGTATAACACGTTAGTCTCTGCTCTATACCTTGTATCATCTGTCAGAAGTATAAATTATATATAAAACAATGCAGTTACACAATGCCTTTAATGGGACACTCGCTCTTTTGTAAGGTTTTTCTTGACGGCCATGATTAGGATTCATGTGTCTGAGCCATTGGCTGCTCACAAAGGGCAAATATTTCAAGTACTGTATAAGTGAGGTTCTACCTGTAACTACTGTGTCTGTGATTGTCTACAAAACATAGGGTAAACCCTTGTACATATGTGTTGGATCATTAGTGCGTATACAAAAATGATATTGGTGAAAGAGGAACTCTCTAGTGAACACAACATCAGAGGTGTCAGGAATGGGACAGGTTTGGGATAATGCGTGTTATGAAAATGGAAGAAAAAATACTATATTAATTAAAAGAAGTCTTTTTATTTTCCCATCAAGTACATAAATATAGGCATGGGATTGCTCCCACTGACATACCTTCTGCAATGGTGTTAAAAACAGAACTCAGTGAATTTGATACAGTATCAGTTGGGAAACCGTGATTGTGAGGTATGCAGTCCGGATGCCGATGGTCTAAATGCCGACCGTCGGCATCCCGACTGTCTAATCCCGGCAAGGGTCTAATGACAGGCGTCGAAATCCCGACGTCTGTCATTTTACCTACGCCGGGAGCCCGACGTCCGGCATCCCGATCAAAGGTAAGCCGGGCGCGGCCACCCGTGCTTAGGTTAGGGGCTTCCGGGGGGGGGACTTATGGTTAGGCAGCCCCTGGGAGGGTTAGGCTAGGGGAAGGTGGGGTTAGGGTTAGGTACCCCCGGGGGGAGGTTAGGGTTAGGCACACCCCCCCCGGGAGACTTAGGGTTAGGCTGCGGGGAAGGGGGGTTAGGATTAGGCACTTGGGAGGGGAGGTTAGGGTTTGGTACCCCTAAGGGAGAGTTAGGGTAGGGAATTAGGTTAGCGGTACTTATCTTAATTAGCAGTCGGGATCTTCAACCCTGCCGGGCTTTCGCTGTCGGGATTTGAACCGCCGGCCATGCGGACGGCGGTAAATCGTACTGATTCCGATTGTGATGTATGAATTCTGATTCTCTCTCATTCCCAGAACATCTCGCTCAGAACATCTCTAAGTCCCACATGGAAACCTGTCAGTATTTACGTGAGGAGCTCCAGCAGATAACATGGCAGACCTTTCTCCAAGACGAGATTGAAAACTATCAGAGCAAGGTACTGTATAGCAAAGATATAAAAGTTGCTACTTGTGAAAAGGGTTGTCCACTTTTATACAGACACTCTTTGGTGTACTGTTTATGTGTGGCTCTTGATAAAATCACTTGCAAACATTGGCTTCAGCAGTAAGCTACCAAGAGAGCAAGGACAAACTATTACAATAACATATACCTGTTTGGATTAAAATTTTATACAGCAAGATGCCAGGGAAATAAGATCTTGCTGCAGTGTTTATGGAACTCATGCTGCCGTGGGACCGGACTTCCCTCTCTATATGTCCCCTCACCCCCACTAGTAACTGAAGCCGAGAGATGGACCACCTTGTTTATCTGCAAACTGTTGAGAACATAGGAAGACTCAATCCGTCCTATTCAATATGGGAGGACACAGGGCACAGACTGAGACCTACTGCATTGTGAGCTGCAGTGGAAACTTGGCACATGGCTGCAGATAAGAGTAGGGCTTTCAGAGAATGGACCACCCTTATTTTGTCATATGTGGGTAAAATTTATTGAATTGGGGTTATTATTATTATCCTTTATTTATTTGGCGCCCCAAGGGTTCCACAGCGCCTTACAAAGTACATAAAACAAATGAACACACAAGAAATAGTTATTAACAGTACAAACAATGCGGGACAAATACATGATTTATAAACATTGCTGCACTTAAATAAGCAGCATGGAGTCAGCAACCAAGTGTTAGGTGCTGGTGTAAATTAAAGTAAAAGTAAGAGAAGGAGAAGCACGTGAGGAAAGAGGGCCCTGCTCGTGAGAGTTTACATAAAAAAAATGGACAACATGATTTTGTTATCTTGTATACCATTATCAGTCTTTTGTAGCAGTTGTAAACACAACAAAATACTTAGTATAATTACTATAACCATAAAGCTATAAACATATTTAAAACAACTAGTAATTTAGGGATCCGGTCTAAAGATCTACAGTAAAGAGGTAGACAATGTTTACATAGACACCAGATGTTAGACAGGCAATAGGTTGACAGGGACAAAAGGTCGACACACTATAGATCGACATGTAAGAAGGTCGACAGGTACAAATGGTCGGCAGGGTCAAAAGGTCGCCATGAAAATGGTTGACACATGATTTTATTTTTATTTTGGTTAGGGTTAGACACTTACCGGAGTTAGGGTTAGGCACTAGAAGGGACGGTTAGGGTCAGGCACCTACCCCGACTATTAGGGTTAGGCACCAGGAGGTAGGGTTAGGCACCAAGGGGAGGGTTAGGGTGAAGATTAGGGTTAGAAAAAAACAACAACGATGTGGCAACCATTTTCATGTCGACCATATGAATGTCGACCTTTTGACCATGTTGACCATTTGTACCTGTCGACCTTTTTACATGTCTACCTTTAGTGTGTCGACCTTTCGTCCCCGTCGACCTATTGCCTGTCTAACATCTGGTGTCTATCTAGACAAGGTCTACCTTTTTAATGTAGATCTTTCAAACCATCAAACCACATCTGTAATTTATGTCCAACATATTTTTTACTTAAATTCTATATATATATATATATATATATGAGTTTAGTCAAATTTCAAATTTTAGGCAAACGTTTTGTCCTATTTTATTATCGGAGTCTGTCTGCCTGAGAAATACGGGTAAAATAGTGATATTTTCCATTCATAATAAAAGCTAAACTTTAGCTGTTTTAGCCTTTTACTACTTGTAGTTATTGTGTTTTGCTCTGAGTTGCAGTAAAGCTTTTCAGCTTGAGTTATATATACATTATATCTTCAGACAGGGTCGGACTGGCCCACAGGGGTACAGGGGAAATCCCCGGTGGGCCCCATTGAATGAGGGCCCCATCTTCTCTTCTAATGTTAGATTTCAGACAGTGCACTTGTATTATATATTGTTGCTCTATTACAGAGTAATTTACCTGGTAGAGCAGGAACATGGACGCACAGACCATGCACTGTAGTATCCATGTTGTCTGCAGTCTATGTCCTATGTAATGGTTAGCCAAGTCTCTGTGGTGGCTGGCCACACCCCTCTGGAGGCTGGCCACACCCTTTAAACATGGGCCCCTACCAATGCCTTTCCCCGATGGGCCCTTCATGCCCCAGTCCTACACTGTCTTCAGAGGATGTTGTTATATATCAATGTAATAACAGATTGTCAACATAAAATATTATGCAAATATATATTAAATATATGGATTTATCCTAACATAAAATCAATGTCTTATGTCCAATACAATGTTATGTTTCTTTCAAGTGTGCGCAACCCTCCAACTGTTGTGGTCCTCTTTAGTTTTATTCCTGTTGTCTTAAAGTTTGATTTCAGATTAATGTGACATTTGGAGCTTGTACTGAGACAGTAGTTTGCTAGAACACTGATGCCCCCACTGGAATAAATAAATTATTACACTCTGGCTACTATGGATTCAAGATTTTCAATTTAAAACAGACATTTGTATTTAGTGTCTCCTCTGTGTTCCCCTATGCAGCAGCGGGAGGTGATGTGGCAACTTTGTGCA
Source organism: Taudactylus pleione (assembly GCA_031769625.1). Classification (NCBI taxonomy): domain Eukaryota; kingdom Metazoa; phylum Chordata; class Amphibia; order Anura; family Myobatrachidae; genus Taudactylus; species Taudactylus pleione. The sequence continues at coordinate 25,250,176 of JAUIMM010000018.1, forward strand.
GTAAAGATCACGGAGGCCATACAGTATGTGGTGGAATTTGCCAAACGCATCGATGGATTCATGGAGCTGTGTCAGAATGATCAGATAGTGTTGCTGAAAGCAGGTATGTACATGTGCTAAAAACATATAAATGTGGGATATATCTAAAAATAAGGTTAACTGCTAGACTGTATAAAAAACTTGCATTCACAAAGCAATTAAAATGTACCTATTTGTAGATATACAGTTGACCCTGGCTATTTTAGGACACATAGACATTTATTTTAGGCACTTAATGTTGGTTCTTAAAGAATATTAAATGCACTTTGATGCTGATAGTCCAAAAAAACAATGCTTTGCTTTTTAGATTTTGTTGACATTGCCTTCAGCATTCAGAAGTGTTAAATACAATTCATTTATCAATATACAATTAATTAGGCACACAGAACACTATGCTACAGGGAAGGATTGAGAGACGTTAATGAACCCTTTAACCCTCTGTTATATTTAGGGTAGAGAACAAGACTTCCCGGCGGGTTGGTGTAAACATGCCTTACACAGACTGCGAGTGCCGTTTTAAATATTGCCCCTCCAACCAGACAGGAAGCAGTGGCTTACAAAAGCTGCCACTTCATAAATAAAGCCCAAAGTCTTCTATTTTAACTTAATTGCCCATGTGCTGGAGCCCTTAGTGCGTGTTATGTACTGTACTCTGTATATGGGCTGAGCAGCATACTTGTTCTGATAATTCATCAGAGCTCCCAGTAAATGCTCATTACTACCCCTTAAGTTCTCAAGAATGGTTGTTTGTGTAATCTGTACTCTGGCTTTTTTATGATTGTTACATTTCCAAGTTTCATGACAGATCCACCTTCCGTGATAAATAGAAGTTGGCCCCTGTTGTTTCAAATATAGCCTTTAGACTACTAAATAAATAATGTTTATCAATTATAAAACATAATAGTACATGATTATCCATTATTTATTTTTTTCAGAGCAATGAACATGAGTAGGTTTGAAACATATTATACTAATGCAGGAGCAGAGTGAGTGTCACGATTATAATATTCACACAGCAGTTCTTTTGGTGCTTTTAGACAGAATTGGTCTGAAATAAGAACTGTATTGGGTTCGGAATGGGGATCCTTGTGCCTGCATCTGATGGCTCAGTCGCTGTAGCACAGCCCACTTTCTGGAACAACCAGAGGATAAGATTTAGGATAAACCTATTCAATTCAGGGAATACAGACAGAAGGCAGAGCATGGTTTTATAAAACAGGATTATTTTAATAATTATAAAATCTGGAAGACCAGACAATATTTAGCTATGGGAATGTATGACTTTCATAAGCCGTTGGATAGAAAAATAAATAAAATAAAAAACCTGTGCTTTTCACCAGTGCTGATCCAGCTTCTACTTTTACATGTAGGAGACTAGATGCCGTCATGTACGCAGTGTACATCATTATACCTGAAAGAAAATGTACAACAGAAAAAAATAATCAAGCTAGAACATTCCTATTTGTCCATCTGTCCAGTGCAGAGAAATGTTCTTTGTACCGTTTTGAACAACCAATTTTCCGCTGCCTTTGGTGTTATTTAATAGATAGTAAATACAGCCCTAACCATTCTATTGCCTAAGTATGGATAGGTGGGACCTTGAGCTTCGTGTTTGCTTTCTTTATGTGCATGTTGTAATATTGTCTGTGTCTTCCCTGCTCTCTTAGGCTCCTTAGAAGTTGTTTTCATCAGAATGTGTCGTGCCTTCGATTCACAGAACAACACCGTATATTTTGATGGCAAATATGCAGGCATGGAGGTCTTCAAAGCTCTAGGTAATGTATCGGTGTAATATAAGTGAGCCTATCTCAGATGTATTCCAAAGCAAGCTAATATAACATGACTTATCTGATTAAGGTGTCCAGTTTAGGCCAACTAGTGAAACAAAAATAACATGTTCAGGCCCAAAGATCAACAAGAGCTACTGATGATTAAATCATAAATTCTGCTAATTTGTCTCTAATAGGCAGGCAGCATTGTGGTACCAGGGAGCGAGCAAGTCAGGTCCAAGGAGTAGCCAAAGTCAAAACCAGGAGTCACTAATAATAAATGCAGGGAGTTCACTGGGAACAAGACTCTGGATCTAGGTTTGGAGCCTAATACTCTGGCATAGATCTGTGCTCAGAGCCTTCCTTTCTAAGGTGGGGAGTTTGATACTGGCTCCAAATCTAAAGGTGGGTACACACCTGATAGATATATCTGCAGATCGAGTGATCGCTCCCCCCTTTGGCATAGGAGACTCTTCGGGCTGCTGCTTTAGCAGCCTCGGACAGTCTCTCAGTGCAGCCCAGCACACAGCAGCGTGTGGATGGGGAGCTGTGCTGGAGTCGGGTAAGTAGTACCGACTCGCAGCTCCCCCCCTCTCTCTGTACCCCTGTGTATGGGCGATCAGCTGATCGCCCGTACACACTTGCCGATGGACAGATATATCTGCAGACATATCTATTCATTGGCTGTGCAGCACAGCCAATGCGATATGTCTGTGAACGACGTTGTTCACAGATATAGCGTCTGTACACACTGGCTGACGGGGGCACGATATATTGGCCGATCAATTGAACGGCCACTATATCGGCCAGTGTGTACCCAGCGTAAGACAGAGAGGCATGTGCGCCCCTATGGGAGCCACAGCCGCCGGGAGAAGCCAGCAGCCAGAGACTTATCTGCTGGCCGCAGCACTAGGGAACCAGCGCCACCAGACCCGGTAAGCGAACACCGGTATCTGCTATCTGTGACACATACTGTATGGTGGCAACATATTTTAAGCAAGTTCTAACAAGATGCTTTTCTGTAGTTCTTTTATATGTTTCAAATAAGTTGAGAAATTTTATAAAACAAACTAGTCCTATAATTATATCAGGATATATTTGGAAGCCTTCACCCTCGTCACATGACGTTATTGTACACAACGTTTTTGAAAAATATGCTTTAATTACATTTCATTCTCATTTGATCTAACCTTATGACTCTATTAAATTGCTAAATCATAAAATTAAATGCATTGACAAGAAAGGTTATTAGTGTTGCCAAAATCCTAACATTTAAATACAATTTAGATATTAATATGTCCATTATTTTATAAAGACCAAAAATGTGTTTACAGCAATGTTGCCTAAATATTGGAAATCAGATCACTGGCTTCAATAAGGTTACAACGCAATCTATTTACTTACAGAATAACTGCTGCTTTCCATAAAAGTATTAAAATTACATGTTTAAAATTTAGAAAATCTTCATGTGTCTTTATAAAAATGTATTCAGTATGTTATTTGTACATTCATATTTTACGTTTATAAATAATTAGTATACTTTAGGACAGTGGCTCTAAACCACAACTGTGAAGTACCCCCAACAGGTCATGTTTTGAGGATTTCTGTCTGAGGAAGCAGGTGGGATAATTACTGACCCAGCAAGATAGATTAATACCCAATTTCACACTGCCAGCAATAACCCGGGTCCTTTCACATGAACACGTAGCAACCCGGGATATTGCTCAGTGTGAAAGGGCCCAGTTGAAATAACCCAGGTCAAGCAAACCCGGTATTTTAACCAGGGTAACGAGCAGGGTTGAACACTGGTTCAACACGGCTCACGGTGCAGTGTGAATGGGTCGATGCGACTCGGGATCCGTTCACAGCATAGGAAGAGCCGGTACTTGGAGGTGGTCTCATCTCGAAGCGCCGGCTTGGCACGTAACAGTGGTTATGTCATCGACTCAGCAATAAGCCTGGTCGTGCCAGCAGTCTGAAAGGGGTCTCAGCCGGGTCGCTCCCAGGATGGACCAGTGTAAAAAAATCCCGTGTGCGGCCTGGGTTTGTGGTGTGAAAGGGGTATTGCTCACCTGTGCATGATTAAAGAAATCCAGAAAACAGGACCTGTTGGTGGTACTTTAGGATTGGAGTTGAGAACCCCTGCTTTAGGAAAATGTTAAGAACTTTGTTGTCATTTTCTATTACAAAAATTGTAACATGTTTTACTAGCACAGTATAGAAAGCTAATATGAAGATTTGTCTGTTTGTGTGCATAGCTTTATTATTATCATCGTGTTACAAAGTAAGCCCAGTTGGATGAGTAAGTCATGTAATATTATTTGTAGGTGGTTTCATAACCCAGAAAACAGGTATTTTGCTGTAGTGTGTTTTTATCTTTAGACTTTTTCTGCCTGAAATCTGCCTTCCTCTCACCAATGTAGGTTGTGAAGACTTCATGAGCTTTGTGTTTGACTTTGAAAAGAGTTTATGTTCTCTGCACTTGACGGAAGATGAGATTGCTTTATTCTCAGCCTTTGTTCTTATGTCAGGAGGTACGTAACAGTACAACTTCAACATATATATATATATATATATCTATATATATAACATTTATATGTGTGCTTGGTGGGCAGCCTCCTGAAATAGGATGTGCGATATGCTTTCCATTTAAAAGACAGTTAATCATTTATTTATCTGATGCAACCTGACTACAATACATTTAACCCTGCCCTTGCTGCCTCCTTTGTGAATGGATTAACTCGTGCTCAGTTCTTACATACTGTAGTAACACTGGATCCATTACCAAGTGATGGGTTGTGTGAGCTTGTCTTGCTGAAGTATAATAGCAGCCATGGTTTCTATCAATGGACAGCGTGCAGGCTGTTTTATATATAGCTGTAGGTCAGAAGTGTCCTGTTGCCCCTACTCTGGCTAGTGGCATAGCCACGCTTTGAAGTGAGCCAAGGGTAGTAGGCGCTGTAGTGGGGGCATGGCTATACATAATGGGGGCATGGCTATACCGCCAGAGCTGGAAAAAGACTATTTAGCAGCCACATGCAATGAAAACACCTTCCTCCTCTGTGTGCAGCAGCATCCCGGTGTAAACACTATTCTCCCACCTCACAATTTTACAATAGTCAGCAAAGATTATAGAAAAGAGTAGAAAATTGTGCTTATCTGACACCTATAGGGGTGGTTACATGGTGGTGGACACGGCTGCATCTGATTGTCAGGAACCAGCACTGGTTTTGTCTATCACCGAGCAGAAGAGGAGTAAAGAAAGATGTAAAAAGGGGAGAAGTGGAAGACTAGGATGGGGAAGGCGAGGCACAAGTGGACATTTGGTTGTGGAAGCAGATGGCAGAAAAGGAAGGAGAAAGATGTGATGGGGGGATAATGGGAGACATACAAAGTGAAGGACAGACAGGCCCACATGGGGAGACAGAGAGACTGTTATACATACAGGGTAGAGACAGAGACTAACACAAAGATACTGACAGACGCAGAGACATAGACAGACAATGGGACAAATACACTACTGTATCGGTATCTTCTTATGTACATGTATGTACTGTATATGAACAGATAGCCTCATCAATCAAACATCATATATATGTTGGTGATTGTATAATGACTCACAGATTGAAATTCATATAGAAATATTGACATTTACGCAAGCATGCAAAGATTTGCCCCCCAAACATGTGGCAGATATTTTTCAGCTGTAATGTTACTCATACATCCATTGTCCCTTCTAATCTTTGCAGTTATCAGGCAGTCGTATAACTTGGCAAATTCCTCATATAATGATCTATGAGTCCTGTTCTCTGTATGCACTCACTTATACATTTGTAGACATAGACACCAGCTCCACCACATCTACTCAAGTTGGCCAAGAAGAGGGGGTAGTGGGCACTATTTACACAGGGCCAGGCTTGTTTAACGTGCCTGGGCCAGCTACGCAGGAGAAATATACCCCATCCTTGGCAAGTGCCACTGCTGAGCGGCAGCGGGCATAGTAATATTCATTACAAATACATTCTGAACGGATGTGGCCTTGCCCCCATAATTTGACCACACTCCTCATCATCTGGCCCCATCATTGCTCTGTATGGCCCTGCCTCTGCTGGTACTGTATGTGCACAGCCTGTGTTACCCTGCAGTGCACAGGGAGGCAAAGCACTCCACAAATTAAGATGATGAGCACCTCAGCAGCATACATTCCATGGTCTTACATCTTTATATGATAAGTGACTGGTACATTGCTTATTACATGCAGTTGTACCCCATTAAACTATTACCAAATTGCCCATTAGATTGTAAACTTTTGCAAGCTTGGCCCTCACTCCACTGTCTCATGTTCTATCTGTATACTGTTTCCCAAACTCCGCCAATTACAGCTTGAGTCCAGATAGTTAAATCAAGTTGACTGAGGTACTAATTAAGTCACCTGTGCTCAAGTATGGATATTCTTAAAACCTGGACTGTAATGACAGAGTTTGGAAACCTTTGCTATAACCAATGTTTGTTTTAACTCTTCAATGTATTAAAAATAAAGATGCTATTAAAACTGTGCCAATCCTTAGCTTTTTTTATTGTGCAATATCTCTTTGTCCAGATCGGTCATGGTTACAGGAGAAGTTGAAGATTGAGAAACTCCAGCAGAAGATCCAGCTCGCATTGCAGCATGTTCTCCAAAAGAACCATCGCGAGGATGGGATCCTAACCAAGGTATATTAGCTTTATTTCGGGGGACAAGTAATGAGCTGCTTGGTGACAACGCCATAATGTATATGTTTCATCTGTGATAGGAGTTGTCACTTCATTCCCATGGTTAGAAATGAGATGTAATTTTTTGCAAAGTTTCACACAGTGATTTGGTAGCAGATTATGGTATTTGATACTTAAGTGGCTGGAAATGGCAAAAGAAGAGCCCTGATCCCAAATCACATCTGATGGGACAGATAGAAGAGGTCGGATGATGTACAGTATGTCTTCACTGTCTGACTGTGCTGATGCTGTGCTGTAAAATTTAGATGTTCGGCTGAAACACTGAATGGCCACATCATTCAGACTCACTGTATATTTAATTACAGGCATCCACATTATATACATTATACATTATGGACCTGATTTTGAGTACATAATAGTTGTGTGGCCCAAACATACACCTGAAAGTATGATTGGAAAATTGCAGCCTTATGTGTGTATTATGAGCTGCAAGTATCTTATGGTCAGCAGAAAATACTGTGTAAGTACATGGCTGCACTAAGATAAATCATACTTTCCGAGTTTTAAAAAAGCATTTCAGTGAGATTGTGAAAGCAACACCTATGAGCGCAGCGGTGAAGTGGGCATGTACTGCTACATCTGAGAGGCGTATCATATCACTGACTTACATCCACATGTAACGAGCCCAAAAGCAGTTAGTAAGATCTACTTGTTGATGAAAACACACTGATACTTTTCAGACAATGATGTAGCCATAGGGATCATTGTGACTTCTAACCAATGCATGGAAATGTTACTAATGATCCTAATGAATGTATATATCTGTTTTTTAATATATATAACAGCTTCATAATGGGGGTAAGGTGCAATCAGCGAGAATGCTAGACTTCAGGGAGTCAGGGAGATTGCTACTATTTCAGAGAGTCTCCCTAACAATCAGCTAGCGTTGGCAAGTATGACATAAGCTTTAAGTGTATATTGATGTGGTTGCACTAAATATGCTGCATCCATCATCATGAGCTTGGTAATGATTACTGCCATCTAAGTAAGAAGTAAAACTAATAAAGGAAATGCATGTGGGTGGGCTGCAGTAGAGGCAATATTCTCTAATCACTTACATTGATGCCTATGCAGTACACCACTGTACCTGCATCCAATCTCCTATGCCGTACACCACTGTACCTGCATCCAATCTCCTATGCCGTACACCACTGTACCTGCATCCAATCTCCTATGCTGTACACCACCGTACCTGCATCCAGTCTCCTATGCGGTACACCACTGTACCTGCATCCAATCTCCTATGCCGTACACCACTGTACCTGCATCCAATCTCCTATGCGGTACACCACTGTACCTGCATCCAATCTCCTATGCGGTACACCACTGTACCTGCATCCATTCTCCTATGCGGTACACCAACGTACCTGCATCCAATCTCCTATGCGGTACACCACCGTACCTGCATCCAGTCTCCTATGCGGTACACCACTGTACCTGCATCCAATCTCCTATGCGGTACACCACTGTACCTGCATCCAATCTCCTATGCGGTACACCACTGTACCTGCATCCAATCTCCTATGCCGTACACCACTGTACCTGCATCCAATCTCATATGCGGTACACCACTGTACCTGCATCCAATCTCCTATGCGATACACCACTGTACCTGCATCCAGTCTCCTATGCCGTACATCACTGTACCTGCATCCAATCTCCTATGCGGTACACCACTGTACCTGCATCCAATCTCCTATGCGATACACCACTGTACCTGCATCCAATCTCCTATGCCGTACACCACTGTACCTGCATCCAATCTCCTATGCGATACACCACTGTACCTGCATCCAATCTCCTATGCCGTACACCACTGTACCTGCATCCAATCTCCTATGTCGTACACCACTGTACCTGCATCCAATCTCCTATGCCGTACACCACTGTACCTGCATCCAATCTCCTATGCCGTACATCACTGTACCTGCATCCAATCTCCTATGCCGTACACCACTGTACCTGCATCCAATCTCCTATGCGGTACACCACTGTACCTGCATCCAATCTCCTATGCGATACATCACTGTACCTGCATCCAATCAGCGGCACTTTAATTGACTGTGTGGGCCGGTATATACCTACATGAAAATTAACAATAATTGCATAATAACAATTACAGCTCTCTATTGGGGGGAACTAGCACACCGTAAAACATTTTTAGGAAACGCTTTATGGTTATGTTGCTCAGTATATTATTTATAATTAGTTTAGCACTGTGTATCAAAAAGGTGTAATTGTAGTGAGACCATCTCTGACTGACATTTGCACAAGGCTCATAATAAACTGATAAATAAAACACTACATCTGCATGAGTTATATGAAGCTGGGCTGTATCTTGAGGTCACTGAGCTGTTTGGTATGTGGTTTATGTACACTTCTCTGTAAATAAATTGCTGATGTTGTTCCTTTTACAACGAAAGCCTTTTTTTTTTGTTTTCAGTTAATATGCAAAGTCTCTACCCTGCGTGCATTGTGTGGGCGCCACGCTGAGAAACTTATGGCATTTAAAGCAATATATCCAGACATTGTGAGACATCACTTCCCTCCCCTCTACAAAGAACTCTTTACCTCTGAATACGAGCCAGCCATGCAACTGGAAGGATAGAAAAAGCCTGATGTTGACATCTGGAATATACAACACCTTCATGAATAACTAGCTGTACACACCCGTGTGTATGTGTACATGGGAAAGAGGAACCAAGACACTTTACGCAAACCTGGGAGCTGGAGGAGAGTTAGAGGGGTGACATGCACAGACATTTATCCTTCATCTCTCACCCCCCAGGGTTATTGTTTACAAGAGGTAAAGGAGAGAGTTTAAGGACCAATCACAGGGCAGGCTGGTAAGAGAACCACACCTGCATTTTTAACCATGAGACTTCTGAGGTCTCTAGCAATACAAGCAAAATAATATTTATATATAAATATATGTATTACAGGGTACGTGGGCATGAACATTTATTTGGCTAAAGAGATATTGTTTAAAGTGTAGGGGCCGGACGTAGGCTTATTCTGGTCTGTTTTAATATGGCACTTTTTTGTTTGCACCTTTTTATTAATTCCTACTGCTCTTTTCTCCCTTTGTTTAGTGAAATGTGTTTTTGTTTGTTTGTATGTTTTGTACTTTTGGTGTGCACATCAGGAATTTGGTTAGTGAAAAAAGCAATAGATTTTTGAGAGGGTGTTGCTGCTGTTTTCTGAGTGATTGGGTTGGCTGGTCCAGTTAAACTGTTTACGATTCCCATAAGGTATGGTACTGACGGGGTTTATATTGGTCATAGTCATGGGAAGTGTGACCAGCCTGGGGTTTGGATGCATGGAGATGTGTGTCACACTGCAGTGGGATGGACAAAACACACTTGCCATTGCATATCTTCTGTCCCATTGTGTCATCCAACATAGTAAAGTCAGACATACAGTATATATTTATGTTTTTTTTTTATATAATATATATATATATATAATCCCATGCATATTGGATGCCATGCATGTGGATACCTAGGAGGGCACTGCTTGTCTTACAGTTAATGTATTGTTAGTGCTGCCTACTGGAAGCAATATATATATATATATATAATATATATACATACACACACACATATATATATACAAATGGTAAATAGATACAAATGGTAAATAGTGCTTACAATCAGGGGCGTTTTAAGAGAGGAGTGTGCAGACTCTGGGCCTGATTCAGAGCCGAACGCTCTGAATCAGGGCCCTCCTACCTGTTCTTGGAGCGGCCTCATGGACCACCCACAGCTATAGCGAGCGTCCATGATGATGGTCGCGATGGTCAAGACCATCGGGCTTGCGACGAGACCCTGCGGTAGGGTTTCGCTGCCGCAAGCCCTGGAGTGATTTTGGCTCTATCAGAGCCAAAATCACTCCCACTGACATCACTACTGATGTCAGTGGAGCCGGACTCAGACGGTAGGCGTTCCCATGGGAACGCCTCCGTCTGGCAGGCACGCCCACCAAAGGGGGCGTGCTGTCAGTCACCATCGACAGCACGCCCCCTTTGGTGCGAGACCCCGAGCGACGTCTTCCTCGTCGCTCGCCGGGTTTCGCGCATGCGCACGACGGAGCTCCCTCCGTCGTGCGCATGCGCACTTCGGCACCATCGACCCGCTTGCGAGCGTACAGCGCTCGCGAGCGGGTCAGAATCAGGCCCTCTGTGCGGGTCCCCTCCTCTCTCTGGCAGTGCCGCGGTGCAGTAAATACTGGCTTAGTGCCAGAATCTACTTCACATGCGCGGGACTCCGGGAAAATGGCGCCTGCACCGTTTAACCGGGGATAGCAGTACTGCGCATGCGTGGGTGTCCGGGAAAAAGGCCTCCGCTATTTTCCCAGTGATTTTTGCTGCTTTGCAGCGCCGCCCCAACACTCTGGAGACTACAGACAGCTAATTATAAGGGTGCAGGGTGTGCGGTGTGAGTCCCCCTGGACTGCACACCCTGCACCCATTATAGATATGCCCCTGCTTACAATCTAAACCTTTTGCACAATCATTCTACTGTACAGTATTCAAAGCACCCATAGTCTCATTGTGCACTTGATTACCCAAGCATTGTTATTCCAGCACTGGTCATGTCGGCATAATTTAGCTCTTACTATAGAACCAGCTCCTAGCGTAAATGGATCCCAGACAGGGGGAATGCATCAAACTTTGGAGAGAGATGCGCATGTGTTAGATAAACAGGCTACCACAATTATATTGTAGATTTTGTTTCTCAACAGTGTGGCCAATAGTTATCTATTATCATTTAATCTAACATTGTGAACATATGGTGATAGTTCTAGTGCTGGCTATTGGAAGCTACCACCTTATCAGCCTGCTTGCCCCACATTCCAGTTTCTCATATGGATTAAATGCCTACACAATATTTATTGGCTCTGTGCTCACTATTCTCTTATTCTTTTGTTCAAGCAGCTGGTAATATTGTCATTGCATAAAGAGAATTGTATTTTAGAAATGAGAAAAAATGGCTCATTCCCTGAATTGTATGCAGTCTCTATGCTCACAAAGAGCAGAATAATAAATGGAAAAGGAACAATGACAACATTGCATGATGTTTAAATGCAATAAGCCTCAGTTTTGTATGCAATTACCCTTTAGGAATAGAAGAGACTGGACCCTCATTACTGGGTGTACCGTTGTACCTACATGGCCCCCCCAGTGTGTATCAAGGCATGCGCAGCCTCTCTGCTCTCAGGACATGCCTCTACAAACTAGGTAAAAGTATAAATGACAAGCCCAACCTCCTAACACTTATATAAATGACTGGACTTGGGACTTCCAGCTGGGTATCCAAGTGTAGACATTTAAGTTATGCAGGTTTTAGTTAATTACAGCCCAGTGGTGTATCTATAATACATGTCAGATGTGCGGTGCACACGGGACCCTCAGTCACACAGCACACCCTGCACCCACTGTACTGTTTATACGCACCTTGCCGCTGTGGCAACATTTTTCCAGTTATTTCTTCAGAAATATGGTGTCTGCGTCATATTTCTGAAGAGATTACCCAAAATATTCTGCCGCTACCATATTTCCAAAGATAATGACGGAAATATGGTGCATGCTCAGATAACACAAAGCAGGAGCCTTCAGCGCATGCATCTGCCCAAAGGGGGGGGCACAAAATATGCTCCTATGTTAAAAGGTGCAACTGCTACAGACAGCTGTACCTGCTTTAAATTATAGGTTGGAGACCCTGCGTAATCTACATGTGCTAGTAATTAATGTGATGGGTTGGTAACTCTGCTTCCGAGTTAGTAATGCACTCACACAACAGCGCCTTGATCTCTTACATACTTTCCTCTTTACTTGCCTTCTGCATAGATGCTGGATATCAGGTAAAAAAAATGTTAGTCATTTTGCATAACTTTAGATTGCTGATCTCTCTTCCTCGTATATAATGCCACGTGGCACCAGAAGATACTGGCAATAAATAAGGAGAAGAACAAAAAAGGAAAATAAATGCAAACTTTAAACATGCTTTATGGCTGACAACATGCACTACATTACCTGAGAGAATAAATGGGTATCGTGTGTTGCTTCCGGTAGAGTAAGTAACCTATAACTAGTGTTAGAACAGAGGATCATGGTCTGTAGGTTGGAACTACACTTTCCCTGTTTGGAAGTTCCCATATTGACAGATGTGCAATACATTTTATTTGTCTGTCTATCTCCTCTGGGGTCTTAGAATAATGGCACACTACCATTTGGACCCCAGATTTAAAGAAAAAAAATGGTTTAGCTCCTTTCTTCAGTATTAGACCACCTGTAACTCTCCAGCTTTGAAACTACAAATCCCAGCATGCCCTGACCATAAGGGACTTGTTTAGCCACAAAACCTGGAGAGCCCTGGTTGGCTACCTCTGCCTTAGACAATATTGCTAGCAACTTGATGGTATGTTAATTTAAGGTCATTCAGATCCCTCTGCAATAAGTGTTATTATTAGTTTTGCAACCTTACTTTGTTTGGTGACACAATGGCATTGAGCGGGTGAACATACTTGTGGCCTCTGTGTTAAATTGTACAGTCCCAACAAGCTATGTCCAATTCAATTTTGCAGGTGTGTGTCTGTGTGTATGTTTTGGCTGCTTTAAGTGTTAAGATGTGTATAATTAAAGTGGTAATGGGGTACAATGACAATATTTAATACAAAGTCTGGACCACTTTAGAAAGCATATTAATTGAAAAAGTCTATTTTTTTAACCCTTGTATAAATATTTAAAGGCACTTGAACTATTCCTGCAATAAAAATGTGATTTGTTTAGCGGTCATAATGATAAACAGATTTTTTTGTAATGTGAAAAAAAAGTTACAAACTAAATGATTATTGTAAAAATTTTATAAGGAAGAAAAACAAACATACAAAGGAAAAATTTGTATTTTCAAGAACTGTCTCTGGTTAAAAAAAAAAATGCAAAAAAAGTAACAAAAAAGTGTTTAAGTTTCTTAACTGTGCCATAGCCAAAATGTCACTTAGTTGTATACAGACATTGTTATAATGGTGTTAATATTTTGGGTTGATATGCTGCGATGGATATGCTGCAATTAATTAAAGGACTGAGTGTAAACAAATTATCAATTATATAGGTGTGGAAACTGTTATCCAGAATGCTTGGACTTGGGGTTTTCTGGATAAAGGGTTTTTCCATTATGTGGACTACAATGCCTAAAATATCCTAACTTGCTTTTTCATTTAATTTTTTTAGCAGAGCCCCTCACAGTGACGACAGAAGGGGGCCCTTGGTGATTTTGCCTGTATGTATGACATTATCACCAAACGGCAGACATTTTTTACTTTCTTTTTTGTGGAACTTCTTGAATAACCGAATTTACTGGATAAGAGACTACAGACTTGTTTGTAGATAGAAAGCCCAAAATAATTTTGGGGTGGGGGGGTGGTGGCTTGCATGAAAGCTCTCCCACTCTGGAAGAGGGTGGCCTGACACCATTGTGTTGCCCAAAGGTAGGAATTTAATTAGCAGAGAAAAAATAAATATTTTAAGCAGTTCTGAGTGGAGTTTGCATTGTAACATGAGTCCTCTCCAGTATTTTGCTATTGGTCACACTCATCCTTAATCTAGATTGCTGCATGTTCATTGTACATTACCTGTCGTTTTATGATTTGTATTTGCTTTAGAACATTCCATGGATCTTTCTGTAATTGTTTATGAATGACCAGTTTGTTTGCACTTTCCCCCCCCATTCCTTCTAATGTGCAATATGTATATAGAATATGTAAAATATATAAATACACCTTGCTCCCTCAGGGAATTACTCATCCATCTCGTTAGGCTGTCACATTGGAGAAGCTGCCAGAAAGGGGCAGTCGTATAATCCTACAATTAAACTTCTTTGCAAAGGGAAAAGATGTCCATTATCCCCGGCGCACCACTGAAAGATCTGCTCTGGGCATTGTCCAAACTGACTCAGTAGTACGCTTTGGCAGAGCTCACAGTCTCATTCCTTTTGTTTTGAAGGCTAATTCATATTATTGAAACAAATTATCCCACTATGTAAAGCAGAAGTAGAATTTGAAGACAAGTTGGGGCCACCCTAGTGCTTGTACAGTGTATTCCTGATTGCAGCCTACCAGCCCATTGTAATGACCCTTGCTTATAATACTGGATAAGGTGGCTACCTCTGTATTGACTACTATTCTTTACATCATTTTGGTGCCAGAGGGTGTTTCTCTGCCATTCTTCTTATTGTACATATATATTTTGAGGTGGAAGTTATTTGCATTGATTTAGCTACACTATAATAAAAGAAAGGAACTAAAAATTGTAAACCTAAGAGAACATTCTCCTCTGTTGTATGGCATCAACACAATTAGCAAGTGTCCCTTCTGATACAACTGGTTATCCTTATTGCAATTCCTCCACCTGCCTTTTATAGATCTGTATGTTAACAGCTTCCGTTGCCTGACAGATCTCACAGTGTTTGATATTGTATGTGTACTTGTTATGTAGCTGAAAAGCCAGTAACCTATTCACCAGTCATTATAAACCTTTCTGTTTCCTATATTGGACCTATAGATAGTAAGCAAGGTGTGCACTGAAAACAATTGTCCCTGCATCCTTACCTCAAATTTAATTAAATCAAGCTCCTGAAACTTTGGTATTATATATAATATTTTAATGTTATAATTATTGGTCTGTACATGCACTGCAACATTTTATAAATATCTTAATTGTTCTAGCTCCCTTTTAGTTTTTTGCCAAGTTTTTTTTATAAAAATCAGATATAGTTAACTCTTCTCTATGATTAGATCAAGGTTCTGCTCTGCATCAGATACTGTTGCATCCAAAGTGCAGTTCTGTGTTGTATCCAAAGGCTAAAAATATTATGCTGGCAGAATTTCTGGAAAACATCCTTAATGTAAGTGTGGGAATCGGCACAATCCTCTAATAGAAATGGAGCATACTTGCATCTGGTTCTTGAGCTGTCTGTGGCTCTGTGTAACATTCACTACCAGGTGAATGCAGCAGTAATAGATCTAAAAATAACAATCTATTAATTGCTATAGCCGATGAGGACACAGCACTGTTAGTACCCATTATGCTGAATTCAAATGCTGGAGAGACTTTGGATGTAGCAGGCGAGATCTTTGGGCCATTTTGCACTTGAAGTCACCACTGGAGATTTGCTACTGTACATCTGTGTTTATCTCCTCAGTAACATATTTTGACATTTCTAATTTAGTTTTAGTTCTATCTCACAGCGTAAAACTTTAGATTGGATACTGTAAATACCTTTGTATAATAGTTATAATACACTAACTTTGAACACAATCAACAATATGATAGTAGGTTAATCTCAGATGTGTAGCTAAAAATAATATATAAAATTCTTGGAGCTTATTAGAACTTAAGCTGTTCTGTATGAATCCTTGATTTTGAGAGATGCAGGTTTTCCTATGCAAATGAGACCTGTCTAACTCTATATAATGATATCACCGTAAGCCTTTAAAAACATAAATTTCAGATATTGTGAGAGCAATGGAGGGCAGCTGGTTGGTTTGCGGTACCCGTGCCCCTCTTGACCAGTGTAAATGCCTCCTTTTGATATGACTAGTGATTTTAATGTCACAGAATGCACCGTACATTCACACATTTCATGGAGCAGCAGATTCTGAGCGATTGTACTGTATGGTGTTTTCTCACCAGCTTCATCAACCTGATATAAATGAACCCACAGTTGAGTCAAAATGAAAACTTACTGCTGCTTCTTTGCATTTAATCCAATACTTATGTGAAAAGTCATTGTGTGTCCTTCTGGTACCGAGGGCCCCTGTGAGGCCCCTGAAAAATGCAGTTGCCCATTTTTTCAGCTGCATAACAAGTATAAGTACAGTGTCAAACATCTGAAGTTCTATCATGGCATTTAAACATGTATAAAGCTGGAGGAATGAGTGCTCACTCAGATCACATTCTGAAGTCTGGACAGTGTCTAGGAATTATACTCCCAAATAATTTTTTTTCTGGATTTTGCAGTTGTGAGACACAGACAGGAGACCAGTAGGTATTAGCAATATCCAGTGTTTCAATAAATGCTACTGGATTCCCCATCTGACTGGAATGTAGCACCCTCTCATAAAGCCACTGAAATGTATTGACAATTAGCAGTGTTAATGTTTTAACTAGTTTTGTTTTATTGTTAAACCTTTTTTTGTTCTTTGTTTTTGCCAGATTTATTTCTGCATTTAAAACCTATTTCTGTCTGAAAATATATCTATATAAATATGGAGAAAATAAATCCGCTCGGAGAGGTTATCCAGCCATAAAGTACTGAATGTCGAAGCAATAAACCTACATTGTCTTTATCTTTTGAAAATACACCGGCATGTTCAAATCTATTCTGCTGTTTAATTTTTGCTTTGTGTTACTATGAAATTGCTGTTTGGTCTTCTAAATAAGATCATTTTAGTTTTAGGAAAAATATTGTTTCTTGGTATGCTTATTATATTTTTATTACACATTTACATCTTCAAAAACATTTTTTTCAGAAATGAGACAAGAGATACAGAAGAAAATCTGATCTGGTGGAAGGGGTGGGGGAATAACTAAGGAGAACGGGTTCCGCACATTGCACTGCACACTTTAGTTGTTAGGTGCGGCATGGCAATCTTTAAAGAATTTTTTTAAATGAATAAATACTGGAGTTGCAAAAATGAATGGTTGAATGTGGTGGACGTATTGTATGTTATGTTTTTCAACCTAGATAACTATGCAGCATAATTACTTAATCATCTCAATATGTGCATAATGTACTCAATTTCCAGAGTATTTTGTTAACCTTTAAAATCCTCTCTTTTACTCTGTAACAAACTGCAGTATTCAGGGTCTGATTCAGCAGTGGACGCAATGGCAATATTTACGCAGATTGAGCGATTATTGCGTATGCTTGTAATTCACACTGTGCACGTGTCACGATTGCTTTGCAATTATGTATGCACAAAGTGGGTGTCATATGGTCAGCGTTTGGGGGAGGTAACTGGGGTGGTTAGGTAAACACAGGCGTGTCTGACCTTTTAAACGCTGTTTCATGGGTGTGCATAAATTAGACATTGGACGTACATGAGAAGGCAGCAGTGGGCGCCTTTATGCCGGCTGTGCTTTAGCAGGCATTAGCATATTTTTGCAGCTGGGTTCTGTGTGAAATTGCATCTGCGATCACATTAGCCTACACTGCTGAATGAGGGTCTCAGATCCAAATGTGAGTTGTTCACTGATAATTCTGTATAACAATTAGTGCAGTGTTTACAAGCAAGAAAAGGGATATAAAAACTTATTTATACTTATACAGCTTATGTTGACATACTCTTCAGGAGAGCAATGCCTAAAGAACAGTGACTGCTATATTATAATAGAACTGATGCCAGTCACTTTATGGACAGAAGAATTATCCATCACACTATAAGGATAAAGTAATAGAGGTTTGCAGGCATTCTGTTGGGGAAAATAGAGAACTATACTTTCTATTACTCGCAGTCATACTAGAACTAAAGTACACCCGTTTTCAAATCTGAGCATATCAGGGCATAATTGCCGATTATCTAGTGCTCATAAAGTTCTAACATTTGATTCACCTAATCTTGTGACAAAAAATCTAAAAGTGATTTCACGTTATGATTATTTAACAAAACATTAACCTATCATGCATGAAAATGTAAGTATACCACATGATTCTGTATCTTGTGCCACAAAATAGCATTAACATGATAATAATAATATTCTGTAATAGTTTACAGATATGACTAGCTATATCCTTGCCGCTAGCGAGGCAAATCGCGCCACGCACAGCGCGAGACACGCACCTGCGAGCGGATACGCGCACTGTGATTGTGCAAGCACCTCCATAGGAATGCATGGTGTGATCGCAGTACTCGCCGTAGCGTACTGTAGCATATGCAGGTGCGTGGAATCGCATGACGCGATGAGTGCACACGTTTGTGGCGCGATCAGCCACAATGTAACTGGGCGCATCTATATTAGTCTCTTATATCCGATTTTGAGGAATTGTGGCCCACTCCTTTATACCCTGATGTTTGAGCACATTAGTTTATGCACAGGTCTCTTGAGGTCCCTCCAGAGCAGGGATAGGCAATAAGCAACCCCCCAGCTGTTGTAGAACTACATATTCCAACATGCCCTGCCACAGTTTTGCTATTTGTCAATACTAAAACAGTTGCAGGGCATACTGGGATGTGTATTTAAAGAGCAGCTGGAGGGTTGCTTATTTTCCACCCTTGCTCTACAGCAGTGATTCCCAACCTCTGACCTCAAGGCACACTAACAGTCCTGGTTTAAGTGATATCCATGATTGTGCACAGATGGTTAAATCAATATAACTGAGGCACTAATTAAGTCACTTGTGCTAAAGTATGGCTATCCCTAAAACCTGGACTGTTAGTGTGCCTTGAGGACCGTGGTTGGGAACCCCTGCTCTACAGCATCTCAGTGGGGTTGAGGTCTGAACTTTGACTTGGCCATTCCAAACTTTGATTCTTTTCAACCATTCAGTGGTAGATTTGCTGTGTGCTTAGGATCATTGTCCTTTTGCATGATCCAATGTAGGCCAGGCTTCAGTTATTGGAGTTCATGGTGGATATAATGATTTTGGGGCATGTGGGATATGTGGCTGCATCACCCCTTCACCACCAGACTAGACAGGTGGTGAAACTTCTTTTCATTTTCGCCCAATATGGCATTGTGCATTAAGATAAAAAAGATCCACTTTGGTCTAGTCTGTTCAGTAGATATTGGGCCTTATCCAGCTTGGATCGCACGGCTGCATTCGCACGCACCCTCTAACTGCAAAAATATGCTAATTAATGCAATCACACGGCAACTGCAGTACTATACCAAGACGCCCATCACTGTATAAAGCCGCCCACTTCCCATGACATGCATCCGCAAGTCAGCAAAAACATCAGTAATGTCGGAACCATTTGCACAGCTGATTCAGAGCCAGACGCTCTGACAGAGTGCTCGCTCTGAATCAGGGCCGGTCTTTTTTTTTCTAGAAGGGCCTCCTGGCCGCTTGCATAGCTGTGGGTGACCACCCACAGCTATAGCGAGTGGCCAGGAAGATGGTCGTGATGGTCAAGACCATCGCGAGCATCAGGCTTGCGACGAGACCCTTGTGGTAGGGTCTCGTTTCCGCAAGCCCCACAGAGATTTCGGCTCTAACAGAGCCAGAATCTCTCCGCTGAGATCAGTTGTGATATCAGTGGGGCAGGCCCCAAACGGTGGGCGTTCACATGGGAATGCCTCCGTTTGGGCAGCCACCCCCCCGGCCCGCCCACCAAAGGGGGCGTGCTGTCACTCAACATCGACAGCACGCCCCCTTTAGTACGATTGCCCGTCGCTCCGTCATGCACATGCGCTCTGGGCCACCATCGACCTGGTTGCAAGCGCTCAGCGCTTGCGACCGGGTCTGAATCAGGCCCTCTGTCAGCCTCCCCCCTCTCCACCCCTAAACGGTCATTTCATGTCAATCATTATGCTGTTGGA
This sequence comes from Taudactylus pleione, assembly GCA_031769625.1. NCBI lineage: Eukaryota > Metazoa > Chordata > Amphibia > Anura > Myobatrachidae > Taudactylus > Taudactylus pleione. Next base: position 25,270,297 of record JAUIMM010000018.1, read on the forward strand.
CTGCGTGCTCACTGCGAACGCTTCCCGATCACAGCGGCCGGTTTGCACATGCACTGCGATCCATACACTTGCGCAGAGAACAAACATCGACCAGCTGAGTGCGAACGCAGCTGTGCGATCCAGGCTGAATAAGGCCCATTGTTCCTGCAGTATATTGTTTCAGTCAGATAATACTTTATAAACCCCAAGCCATACTGCAATGTTCTGGCTTTCTCCTAGCTGCCCCTAGCTAGAGTTGTGAACTTTAAGGTTTATTGTGGTGATAGAGGACTGTAGATCTTTGGATGTAGCTTTTGGTTCTTTGTGATTTTGCTGAACATCATATGATCTAATCTATGAATGACTGTGCTGGGATTCCCACTCGTGTCTCCATTGCTGTCCACTTTGTATGTAATCCTTCTCACTGTATCTTTTTATCTTTTAAGCTGGGTACACACTGACAGATATATTGGCCGATCAATTGATCGGCCAATATATCGGGTGCCCTTCGGCCAGTGTGTACCAGCGATATGTCTGTGAACAACATAATTCACAGACATATCGCGTTGGCTGTGCTGCACAGCCGATGGACAGATATATCTGCAGATAGTGTGTATGGGCAATCAGTCGATCGTCCATACACATGCAGCGGCAGCCACGGGAAGGGGGTTGCGGTGCGACCCCCGGCCAGTGGGACCCGCGGCTGCCTGGAAGATGATGGCCATTCACAGGGTCGGATTAAGGCTTGTGGGGGCCCCGGGCCAACTAAGTTGTGGGGGCCTCCTCCAAGCCACACAGCGCCTGTGCCTACCATAGATTCGCCTCCAACTGTTGTCATTGTCTATGGCCTGGATTTGTCCATTAATGACATTCTGTGTCTTGTTGCCAATATACAACTCTAATGATTTAACTTATTTAATAGGATTATCCTCCATCCGTAGTAGTTAGAAGAGTTCGAAAAGATCCAGTCCAGCTATTTAAAAAACTGCGAGTGGTAACCCAAAAGGCATGGATTTATGTAGATACTTTTTGTACCACAGAAATGACAGAAATGCATACTTTTTATGTAAAATTATATAGAATAACAAAATTCTTCACATACATTTTGCATAAGTTACAGCAAATATCTTACCTGGCAAACGTAACAGCATAAGTCCTTCAGATAATATACATGCAATCCGTACTCTGGCTATGTACAAGCTTAGTGTATCTATACATTATTTTTTACTCAGTGACAATATATACTTCGACTCACTTTCGATAAGATGTATGCCAGTAATCCATTGCAGGCTTCTTTGAAGGGGAAAGGGTATTGATATCACTATATGCTGATAAAATTACTTCTTTGTATATATCTGTTTTAGGCTTGACTGAGCCTTATCCTGTTAAACCTTTGTATTTCTCTTGTGTGGTGCTAGCTTACGGTACATATTTTGTGAACAAAAATAAGTCTAACTTTTTGGATCTGTTAATTTTTGGCTTAATATATATACATAAATATATATTTATAAATACATACATAAAAAAAAAATCTGCGAGTAACTGGTAGGTATCTGTATCAGACACTGAGTCCAGGGTATTCTTCTCTAGATACAATCAAACTGTAAATTATTCTGCAATAAATGTAATCAGGATCTGATCTTTGTGAGTGTGTGTTGTTTTGTAACCAAGTCTGTACTATTTATGTGTGGAGCATCCTCATGTGTACACAATTATTCCCACTGAATATACCAGCTACACAAGCCAAATGAGACAACTAGGATGGTCAGGGCATACAAACATGTCAGTTATCTTTGCATCGATTAATAGAAACATAACTAGACAAGTCTAAAATTACTCGCAATAGGTCTTGCACCAATTCACAAACTACTTTTAAACTTGTTTTCCTCTTGTTAAACCTACAAAATTAAAAGGCACTGAAACCTTACAAAGTTTTGTTGTCTATCACATTTTAAATTATTTTTATTTTGCTTATCTGAATGATCCTTTATCTGTGAGAGAGGTCCTCTGATTTTTGGATTATCATCTATGTGCACTACGTCTTCAGTGATTCCTGTTTCACCATTAATGATCTCGGTAGGTGGATGTCATGCCTGTAATGATAACTTTCAACCAAATGCACCCAAGGAACAAGGCCAATTGCCAATCATTGTGCAGTATATCAATTATTTTAATACATCTTAGAAAAACAGCTTATGCACTCTTACTAAAGGTGCATACACACGTAAAGATTTTCTGTCCAACCATACAACTAGTTGATTGGTTGGAATGAAAATCTGGTAAGGTATGAAAGCAAATGACAATCAGCAATTTGCTCCCAAATGCCGGACAATGGACAAAAACTGTTGTCTGAACAAATTGTTTAGATCAAACATTTAAAAAACTTGTCTGATGACCATTTTCATCTGTTTTCTGGCATTTAGGAGCAAATTGCTGATCATCAGTTACTCCCATACATTACCAGATTTTCATTCCAACCAATCAACTAGTTGGATGGTTGGACAGAAAATCTTTACGTGTGTACCCAGCTTTATACTCACTTTCTTTTAGCACAAAGCTGAGCATGCACAGCATCCAATTATGTCACAAATCTACTAAGAACTCAGGGGTGCGTGCTTTTTTTTTTTATTGAGATCACCAAAATCATTGACACAGGGTGCAACACACCCTCATAAATCAAGATACCATCAATATCAATAAAGTATACAATAATTAACCACAATGAAGAAAACAAAACAAATCACACCATAGGCACCAATTTCTCAGGGCAATTAGTGATAGCAGTAGTAAATAAAAGAGACAAAGCAAAAAAGTGGAATTTAAAGCAGAAAAGACAGAGGGAAAGGGTTAACCACCCGAGAAGGAGTTTGAGCAAGTAATAAGGCCACTAAGTGAATTAACGTCCTGAACATTATTGATGTAGGAGGGAGAATCTTTGAACAGGAGCCATTCGCTCCAGATTGTGCTAAACTATTTAAATTTAGTAGCACTGGACATCATAAGATCGTCCATAGTTACGTAGAACTTCAGTCTGGTGAACCATACAGCTATGGTGGGGGTAGTTGTAGATTTCCAGTGAACTGGAATTACAGCTTTGGCCGCACTTTTTTAATGTTTCAAATGTGACTTTGTATAAGATGACACAGGGCCAGTGATCTTGTTGAGAAGCCAGAAAATACTGTAGGTTGCAAACTAACTTCCTTGCCTAACATCCCTCTAGGCAAAGATATCACTAAATTCCAAAAGGTTCGTAGCACTACACAGTCCCACCAGATATGAAGCCAGGAGCCTACAGCTGAGGCACATTAACAACAAGGGGCAGGAACCCCTGGGAACATTTGGCAAGCACCGAAGGACATCTGTACCAGTTTATGGACATCTGTAGTTTAAGGGTAAAGCTTATCATTTTGCTGTAAAGGAAGTGTTTAACGGGAAGGTATCTCCAGATCTCGGAGGTGGGGAGGTGCCAAGATGTTTGGACCTGGCTAAAAGAGTTTATGCCAGAAGAGGACACCAGCTGGCTGATAGACACAACCCCAGCCTGTAACCAGAGATGGAAAGATACAGGGGTCATTCCAGGATGAAAGACAGAATTATGAAAAAGCGGAGTCACAGGAGAGAGCACAGACGAAATACGGAGTTGTTTTAGTTGCGATTTCCATAAAGACAGTTGAGTCAACAGTGAAATGAGCAACAGAAGTGAGGGTGGATAGCCATGTTGCAAGCCCTAGGCTCATGGAAAGCCCTTAATTTTCAATTCTCACCCACTGTTTGTCAGAGTCCAGTCTAGATCACTCTAGAACTCTACTGAGAGACACCGCTTCATAATATGAAAGTGAGGTAATGGAAAGCCACCTAGATACCTACCAAGGAAGAGCATGTCATGTCCAAAACGAGATTGTGAGTGAGACAGTGGGTGGCTGCTGCCTGGCACAGGGACTCCCCTCTGTTGCTGTCTGGCTGCCCCTTTAAAGAGGTAAGGAGGGAAGAGGAGTCAGATTGGGTGAGTCAGTTAAATTGTTTTATTCTGGGGGGTGTTATATATTCATTGACCAACTCCATTGTTGGGATTGAGCATTTTTCAATCCCAAATGCCGGGTTTCAAAAAAGGTCCAGAATTGGCCTCCCTATCTGAAACCAGCTCCTAAGCATATATATTGGGAGGGCATGAAGCAAGTAGAGTATACTAGGGAGTATGTTCATTTTAGTGATAATGGCTCTATCCAACCACGAAAATGTACCCCGGTGCCACAAAGTTCACCTCGGATCCACGCAAGGAAGAGTAGGAAGTTATCTGGGTATAACCGTGATAGATCTCTAAAAGAATCCCTAGGTACTTAATACTTGAAGGGTGCCAGGAAAAGGGGAAATATACCATCAGACCTTCCACCACCATAGGGGTAGGGGAGATTGTGAGGTTGACCGCAATAGATTTAGAATAATTTTGAAATTTGAGAGGAAGCCAAATTAACGAAAGTTGTGCATTAGGTTGGAAATATAGACACAGGTAAAATGGTGAAAAGGTCATCTGCAAATAAAGCCGTCTTATATTCACGGTTCTAAATGGTAAGCCCAGATATATCAGAGTTTACCCGCTCGCCCAAGCTAGAGCTTCCATACATAATAAAAGTATGAGGGTGGACAATGGACAGCCCTGTTGAGTGCCATTGGTAATATGTACTGCGGCTGAAAACGAACCATTAATCTTTATGCGGGCCGTGGCAAAATGTATAAGGCTAATATTTTATGTAAGGTGGTAGGACCCAGCCCCTTGTACTCCAACAACCCCTTCGAACAGTCAATTCTATTTAAGGCCTTTTCTGCATCAGTCGATTGTACATAAAATTATTATTATTTTACTTAGTGTTTTTCTCCATCAGGACTCAAAGTCACTTTACAACATCAGAAACAAAGCACAAAAATTTAGTATTACAGAAAAAAAAGAAAAACTGAAAACAGTCAACATAATTGGTACGATGTACATAATGCAGGTCTGGTGGAGCCATTTTGGGTAATAACTTCCATGGGTTATATATTCCACTCAAGAAGGGTACCAGGAGAGGTAGCCATTTTGGGAGTGCTATATAGGACCTCATTCAGAGTCGGTCGTAGCGGCCGCACGGTCGTACGGGAAAAGGGGCCGGATATTCAAATGATTCCCTCGCAAGTTGCGTCCCTAAGTTTGGATCAGTAGCTGGCCGACCACGGGGAGGAAGATGTCGGATGACAAAAAATACGCCCCCTTCTCGAACGCATTGCACGTCATCTCCGGGCATATAAGGATTAATCGAGAACCATCGGAGCTGGTCGTAGAGCTTAAGGTTGACCATACCCTCTCTTAAGCTCTACGATCATGTCAGTGTAAAAACCTCCCATGTCACATGTGCCATGACGCTACTTTGTTAATTATGCACTCCTACAATCCGTATGCACTCCCATAAAACGCTGTTCGCATAATGAGGCACGCCTGCGTTCGGATCTCCACTCCCCCGTTTTCAAGCACCTTCCCCTGTTACTACCCACAAACGCCTCCATCTGTCACTCAAACTACCGACCTGGCTTTGTTCAAGGAGAGAGAAATTTCTGATCGTAGCGGCTAGTTTGCGCACGCGCATTGCGAACTTTACGCATGCGCAGTATAGCGAACATCGGTGGTGTACGACCATGCGGCCACTTCGACCGACTCTGAATGAGGTCCTGAGACTCACAAAAGTGTACATCCGCCCACGGAGAGTGCCCTTATTTAGGAGAGCCCAGTCTTCAGGTATGACAAAGCGTTTCAAGTCTGTGAAAGGGAGGCGATGGGAAAATAGGATCGCCGCAGGTTTTACCCACACTATTGTTGCTATAGAAGGAATTAGGAAAGTTGTGACATTTCAATGAGGGGGTGGCCCCAACTTTAAAATGGGTCTCTTGAATAAAAGCAACATTTGCCTTAAGGGCATAAAGTTCAAGCAATGTGCTGGAGTGCTTTTCGGGAATATTGAGCCCCTTGGAATTAATAGAAATGACCCGGAGGGCCAAATTATCAGAGCTAGTCATCATCTGTTACATCGAATTTTCTTGGGTGGGGGAGGGATCAGAGGGAAAAAAATAACTGAATAGGAGAGAAATAATGAAACAGAAGAGACAGAGAAGCAAAACACACGTTTGCAACAGGTTGGGTGTGGGATCCCGGCGGTCGGGATACCGTTGGTCAGAATACCAACAGTGGCATCCCGACAGTCAGAATCCCAACACCAGTAAGTTAGCTAACACTAACCCTCACCCCTACCCCTAACCCTCCTTCCCCGGTGCCTAACCCTAACCTCCCACTTAGTGCCTAACTCTAACCTCACCTCTCCAGTGCCTAAACCTGCCCCCTTAGTGCATAACTCTAACCTACCCCCTTAGTGCCTAACCCTAACCTCCCCCTCCCTCGGGATTCTGGCACCATGATCCCAATGCTGTCGGGATTCTGGCGCCGGTATTTTGACTGTTGGCATCCTGCACGCCGGGTTGCTGGCTACATCCCATTTGCAACAACAGCGATGAAAACAAAACAATGAAAAACCCCTCCTTAGTTGCATGGGCATGAGGAGCACAATTGAACATAAGGACTAGCATATGCGGTTTAGGGTCAACGGGGGTCAGTGACAACAGTCGCCATATCAACAATATAAAGAGAGCGTAATACACATAAATCTATACTAACAGTCACATTATTGAAGATCAAATGAGCAGAGAAGTCTGAGCATAAAAATATAAAACAGTAAACCAGAAAATATGGCAACACGTCATATAGATATGAAAAATACAAAAAACACACATACGCAGAGAGATTTGACCCTAACAGGAAGGCCCACATAATATGAAACAAGAGCATTATAAAGATAAGGCACATAGGCCCAGATTTATCAATGCATGATATTCTTGTTATCACTCGTTACTAGTCTTAAATGGTGCTCCAATCAATCAGCTCTTGTCATGTGTCTGAAAATGACAGGAGCAGATTGGTTGGAGCACCATTTAAGATAAATAACGGGTGATAACAAGAAGATCACTTGTTGATAAATCTGGGCCATGTGCCTTATATTTATAATACTCTAGTTTCATAAATATGGGCCATAGTTGGAGCATACTCACGAATCCCCCGGTAAACATAAGTTCAAACAGTCCATGAACTATTGGGGTATAAAGAACATTTCAGAGCCAGCGAAAGGGCGTTTACATAACCACTGGAGATTCCCGGTAAGTTAAATAAAAATAATAAAATGGGACAAACTTTTGAGTGGCAGTCTGGTCTAATCCAGTACCTAGAAATGTGGGGAAAAAAGAAATCCGCAGAAAGTTCAGGCAACGGGGCTGTCAGAAGGTCAACGGGGTCGCTTAGAGCTTTTTGCAGGGTGCTCAACTTCCTGCCTCCTCTCCTCATCCAACCTCATTGCAGGCGGGACAGGGTTTGAGACCAGATATTGCAAGGCAGGAAGCTGAGGAGGGGGGAATCCCAATGTGACGCTAAAGGCAGTTAGAGCCGATGGTTCTCTTAGAATCAACTATTTGCCCTGATGTGTCACCTGAAGGCTGAAAGGGAAGCCCCAACGATAGCTATGGTTAAGGTTACATAGTTCTGCAGTGAGGGGCCTGATAGCCCTACGATGTTGAAGCATTTTACATTTGGCACAAAGGAGACATCCCTCAGTCCCCAACAATACAACTTCAAGTAGCACATGATATGCAATGTCCAGCCAAGAATATAACAAACTTGTTTTTTTTTTAATTAGAAGTTAAAGATCACCCTGCCCATGACCCACTGTAATATTCCTCTGAAAATAAATCAGGGGAAAAAATAAAAAATAAAACAAAGCAATAAAACAAAATTCTGCAACTTTTGATAAATCTTGGAAAATCTGGATCTTCTGGCCATCAATCTCAACTGATTCTTGATTACGAACCTTGCGCAGTATCTCCTCCTTCTGTGTGTAGTACTGAAGGTGACATATGATGTGTCTGGGCTGGTAAGCCACTGCACTATGAGGCCTAAGTGCCCGGTGGGCTCTGTCAAAGAGGATGGAGGAATCAGGTTCCTTATTCAGGATATCGTTAAAAATTCTAGTGAGATAATCGACCAGGCTGTGGAAATATCTTCCGATAACCTCTGATCTGGAAGTTATTACATCTGCCTCTATTATCCAGATCATCCAACTGCTGAGACTTTACAGTGAGCGTTCACACCTGACGAGCTACCACCTCCCGAAGGCTATTGTACGATTCCATGGATACATCCCGTGATTTCTCACTCTGTGACACTCTATCACATAGATGAGAAATGACTGATTTAACATCCACCAGTTCCGGGCATATGGCATCATGGAGTCTGCACTCCAGGAAATCAAAGTACAGTACAGTAGGAGTTGGAGCACTTGAGCGAGATCCCTTTCCTCATAAGCTTGGACAGACCGAGGAGAGTTAGCAGGATGGTCAAGGGCAGTAGAGGGTTCAGGAACAGACGAGGGTAGGAAGCATAAAAGGGAGCATGAGTCCTCAGTAGAGGACAAGGGGCCCGTTGGCTTGAGGAACTGGTGCATGTTAGACCTAAAGGGTGTATGAGCAGAAGGGCAGGTCTCTTTCTTGACAGCAGATTTTCTAATTTTTCCCATTATATGTTAAAGATGATGTGTCGACACAGAGAGGAAACAGGCCTTCTGAAGATAGTGACAAATAAAACAAGTGTGTTGTATGCGTTAGGATGACTGTCGGCCACTTTCCCTAGTAATTAGAAAGCCTAGGCAACCATGACCACTAGTTGCAGGCGCTCACATCAAAAGATTCAATCTTGGGACCATGTCTGGGACAAATGAGACTTCACAGGAGTAGTTAGGATAAACGCTAAGGAGGATGATGTAGGTGAATCTATCCAGTAAGTAATAGAGCAGTTGTGAGAGTACTGTACATTGTAAAAACTGAAAAAGCACCGCAATCATAAAATGAACCACCAGATGGCGCTGACTGGACTCAAAAAAATCAGAAAACAGTGTAACTATCACCAACTGTAACACCCTTGGGTTATTAAACTTCAGCTACACCAATATAAAATGTACTGCAGTTGTCTCTGGGCCGCAGGGGGTTGGGGGATGGCACACCAGGAAACATAAGCCGTTTTCTGAACACTAAGATGGCCCCCACCTGGGTGAAGTCAGCAGAGTCTGTGACGGGACGTAGTTGGCATCCTGGCGTGCAGGATGCAGACGGTCTCAATACCAACGCCAAAATCCTGACAGGTCGGGATCCCGGCATCCTGAAGGTAAGTATCGGGGTTTTAGGGGGGAATCGGTATGAAACACCGCCGGCCGCATGGCCATCGGTTCGATTCCCGGCAGCGCCTGGCCGACAGATGAGCAGAGCCCGGCAGCGCAAGCCCGACAGCGCTGGAAATCCTGATCATCGCTAAGGTAAGTATATGCTAACCCTAACCCTCCTTAGGGGTGCCTAACCCTAACCTCCCCCCAAGTGCCTAACCCTAATCCCCCCTCTAAGTGACTAACCCTAACCCCCCCTTCCCCGCTGCCTAAACCTAAGTCCCCCGGGGGCATGCCTAACCCTAAGTCCCCCCCGGGGGTGCCTAACCCTAACCCTCCCTCCCCCTAGCCTAACCCTAACCCTCCCGGGGGGGTGCCTATCCCTAAGTCCTCCCTGGTGCCCTAAACCTAACCCTCCCCCCCTGCGGTGCCCGGCATCCCTTCGACCGGGATGCTGGGCGTCGGTCTCCCGGTGTCGGGGAAATGTCAGGCGTCTACATATAGACACCCAGCATGTCACCCTCGCCGGGATATGGCAGTCGGTTTCCCGATTGTATACCGTTAAGGGGAGGTTAGGGTTAGGTAGCAGGGTTAGGGTTAGACATTAGGGGGAGGGTTAGGGTTAGGCACCAGGGAGGGAGTGTTAGGATTAGGGTGCAGGGAGGGGAGGTTAGGTTTAGGCACAGGGGGGAGGTTAGGTTTAGGCATCGGGGAAGAAGTGTTAGGTTTAGGGTGTGGGGAGGTTAGGTTTAGGCACTAGGGGGGGAGGTTAGGGTTAGGCACCTGGGAGGGAAAGTTAGGGCTAGGGTAGGGGTTAGAAAAATACTCACCGCTTTTTTCTGTCGGGATTCTGGCTGTCCGTGTGGCCTAATTAGGGATGTTAGGTGTGGCCTAATCGCAGGAGGCGTGACCACGCCACCTTAAGAGAAAAAAAAAACAAGAAAAAAAAATAGCTGCGCACTGAGGGGGCACTGTGAGCCCCTCAACCCAGCGCAAATCATCGTGCCCCCCTGGGCCTACAGGCAGAGGAGACTGCCGCTGCTGCTGCTCTGCAGTCTCCCTTTGCAGCCCAGCATACAGCAGTGTTTTCTGGGCCGCTCAGCTGACAGGGAGGAGTGTTGTAGGACCCGGGCCCCCGCAGGGCTCCTCCAGCAAGCCCGGGCCCGGGAAATTAGTACTTGCTTCCCCCCCCTCTCAGCGCCCCTGCTCGCACATACTTACACACACTCATACACACTTACACACACCACTGCTGCAGAAGACCCGGTCCTGACAGCCTGGAGGAAGAAGACAGTGCTTCGGAAGGTGAGTAATTTATGAACTAATTAAGCTCATTGGAAACTTCCAATTGCTTAATAAGTCATTGGAAAAATTATGGATTTTAGGAAAAATTGGTCATGCTCTGGAGTTGTGAAAATGAAAACTCTACCGCTGCTCAAACAATGAAAAATCCCACACCTAATTGAATAAGAAATTGCTATTCACGCACCTAAATGAATACCCCCCGTAGATTAGAATCATACGCGTCAACAGTCTATAAGTGGAGAAAACCATGGAGTCTTGTAGGAGGAGCAAAACCAACCATTATAAAGTTAGATAAAAGCATGAAATGATACAATATAGCATTAGTTAAAAAGGGTAAGTTAGATGAAACCAAGTAGCAATGTAAACAAGTGTGGAAAGAAGGGAAAAAAATACATGAAACAAACCCATAAAATGTATAATATCCCCTTATATTTGAACATAGTGAGTAGAATAATTATCGAAGGCAGAGAAGGATCAAAGAATAAACATCACAGATATCTTAGAGAAAGATTGGAGTGTCTCCCAAATATATACGAGTTTCAAACCAGAGTGTGGAATGGAAGCAGTTTCCCAACTGCACAGTAATAATGGACATTTGGCTGTCAATGGGACTTTCCCAGGTTTGGAAGAAGCACTCAGTAGATTGTTCCTAATGAAGTTAGGCTTCCAGGCAGTCCATCCGCATGATATATAACAATTTGTCCTTGAACAAATGTAGGGATGGAGAGGACTGCTGTGCCCACAACTGCAAAATGCATTTTCTGGCAGCTGAGCGAAAATAGCTATAATTGCTTATTCAGGAGTAAGGGGCAAATACATAAGCAATATCACTATAGCACACTTCCACACGCTAACCCAAAACCGTCTAATAAGCAGGCAGGGTAAAAAACAATGGTAATGGTCAACCTCCAAAGTCCCACACTTAGGACATGCCAGCGAATCAGATCAACCCATGGCATGATGTCTATGAGGTGAGAGAGGTATTCCCTATGAAAAATATTTAAAAACATTTCCCCATAGGTAGCGGTCAGCAACATTCAGATAGAAGATTGTAAAGCTTTCAGCAACTGTACTATGTCTAGCTGGAAAAGAGGAAAGCCATTTTGTGAGGCCTGCCGATAATGTGGTCTGCCAGTTATCTAAGAGGATATAGGGCCTGATTCAGAGCCGGACGCAATTAGCGCTCGCTCGTCCAGAAAATAGGGGTGGCTATTCAAATGAACCGTTCGCTGTTTGCGGTCTGTTCACGCCTCTAGGTCTGAACGAGCGTACAAAACTTGCGGTCGTTTTTTGGGAAACTACGCCCCCTGGCCGCTCGCATCCTACGTCATGTCCGCTATTTATTAGATCAATCGAGTACATCGAACAGGGTATGAACTGCTCGCTATTCTTGTGGTTGGTTTTTGCTACCACAATTTTGCGAGCAGTTCTGGCTTAAAAAAAACCCAGTGACGTGGTCAATGACGCTGCTGTTTTAAATATGCACACCCATAAAACACCCGTTTTGACCTTCAAGCACGCCTGCGATCGGATCTCCACTCCCCATTTTCAAGCACCTTCCCCTGTTACCACCCACATACGCCTCTTTCTGTCACTCAAATTAGCAGGCATTCGCTATTTTGCGAGCACATGAATTTCGGCCGCACTGACTGGTTCGCGTATGCGTATAACGATCCGTACGCATGCGCAGTTGGGCAAACATTGCTCAGAGCGAACGAGCTGCCGCTTACGAGTGGCTCTGAATCAGGCCCATAGTTAGGTATGGCTTTCTTTTAAGTGGGAAGGCAAATTTAACCTGGAAACAAGAGGTCTTAAAGATGCAGCAGGGTTAGAATCAAACAAAAAAAAGGATCATCCGTGAATGCAGAGATTTGTACAGAGTCCTTCCATATCCGGATGTCCTGTAGCATTGGCCAGGCCTGTAACACCCATAACACAGAAGTCTAAGGTAATGTTAAATACTACGTGAGAAAAGGGACAGTTTTGTCTAGAGCCAAGGGACTATTCAATTGGTGACCACAGGAACCACTAATGAGCAGGGAGATAAGGAAGCTGGTATAAAAATATTCAATAAGACTGGTAAAGACCAAAATTTCTGTTCTTTAAGACTTTTATAATAAATGACCAAGCAACCGTTTCAAAAGCCTTACGTGCATCCACACTTAATAGCAGTAAAAGGAAGTAGGATTGCAGAAGAGGCGGCAACCACAACCATAGCAGTACATATGCCCCTAAAAGAGTGGTGCCGCGTATAAAGTCAATTTGGTGGGCTGTCAGTAACAGCGGAAGAATGCCTTACGTCAACTGATTTTACCAAGGATCTTAAAAACCAGGTTTAAAAGGGTAAATCGGGCAATAAGAGGAATGCAATTGGGGATCTTTGATCGGCTTGAGAAGCAGAATTGTGTGAGCCTGATTAAAGGTGGGATATCAAGGGAGTTGTCTATGAATTTTACAATATAGGTCTAATAATAAGAGAGCTAATTCAGCTTTGATAAGTTTATAATACTGTCCCATTAATCCATCTGGGCGAGTGATTTGTAGAGATGTAAGCCAGGTATAGAATCAAGAATTTCCTTGACAGTGATATCCGTGTCAAGTAATTCTCCTTGGGGAAACAAGGGCAACAGCGCAGCATAAGGGTTCAAGTTTGTGATATATATGACAATGGTAGTCTCATATGATGGACCTCACACTGAACCAAGTTCGTCAGCACGTTTGTTCACCACCAAACAGAAATACATCCAAAATTCCTTTGAGTCTGTCTCTTACTAGACATAGACCAGCTAGCTATACACAGGCCACTAACTGATATATATATAGATACACGGTATATCTATATATTAATAGCAGAAGCACTTTTATGAGTGAAATATTTCTATGATGCCGTTGTCCGAGCAGGACACATCATATACCAAACTAAAGGTCTTGGTCCGTAGATTTGCAGAAAAATATTTGCATTGTAATTGGTTTCTTCGTTTCGATGTTATGTGGCAAAACATCTGCCCGCGCATCACCATTGTGCTCTGGAAAGTGTGACAGTTGGTTAACTCTCCCTGTGCACCTGCTGGGTGACCCGGAACATTTGACTTGCTGGGTGGCCTGGAAACTGAGTTATTTGCAGCTACATATATCAGCGCATCTTGCAGGGACCTCAATCACCGACTGCTGTGTTATTTCAATATTCACTTCTCCACTCTTTGTTTATACCAAAAATACCTAGAGGCCGGCCTCGAGAACATCGATGTGGTGGAACCCTTACATGTCGCCCAGAGCACGCAGTTTAAAAATCTTACAGTCAAGAATATTATAGTCACAACCAGCGTATAACAAGATCAACTGATACGCTGCTTGCATTGAACATGACAGTCACCATAATACTACTCTTTGGGTCCTATGGACATACAATGTGTGACCTGTGGTGCCCGACACTTCTTAGTAGAGGAGATTAATGACAATTTTTCAGACTGCTGTCACAGTTTGGTTGTTCCACCATATTTAGCAGAACTCTTTATGACAAATACCCTCAGTAACTAATATCCATAAAAGCCCCCATAACTAAGGCAGTTACCGGCAGGATTCCCTAGTATTTTGTACTTAGATAGATATGGATATATAGATATATATAGATATATAGATATATATATATATATTCAGTTGTGCTTTACAATTGGGAACAAAACACTAACAAAACAAGATTGGGTAATAACAGACAAAAGAGGTAAGAGGGCCCTGCTTGCATATTAGGCAAGCTTACAATCATGTCTTATGAACATGGCCTTGAAGTACTGGAGGGGTGTAGCTAAATCATGGAGACGTGGCCACACCCCCTACATAAAATATGAAAAATACACAGTGCATGCAGTGCCACGGTCTGCTCGGCAGAGGCGCTGCACACCCCTCCAACAGATCCGGGGGAGGGGGCAATCAGTGTGATCGCTCCCTCCCCTCCTGCACATCATGAAGGCACAAAGGAGACACATCAGCTTCCTTGGCCCCCTGCAGCCTAGCAATAGCAGAATGTGCTGGGGTGAGAGTCTTCTGCTGCTGTCAAGTAAGAAGTGTTAGGACAGGGTGGGGGGGGAAATAGATTGGACCCTCCAACAGACCCGGGCTCGGTTTATTAGTACCCGCTCCCCCACACACACACTCTCGCCACCCCTGCTTATGAAGGGTCCATCTCTGCTCCTGTCCCCATCCTGCTATACTTATCCTGTGTCCTCTCCTGCTCTGTCATGTCTGAGTCGCCGGCAGTGGGACTCAGTGGTGGCGGTTTTCACTGCACTTGTCAAACACATGACTGATATCCTGCTTTGTTTTTTGTAAGACAAGTTTTATTGAGGCATCACGTGTCATGTATACAGACAATAAAGTGAATCACAATAACTACTAGGGATGTGCAGGCTCGGATAGGTTTGAGTTTGCACGTGGAGTTCGGATTTTTCCCTCCAAAAAAACGGAACTCAGAAAGAGGCAAAACGTCATCTTACATGGATGAACATCATTCCTGGACTTTTGTCCAGGAATGATGATGTTCGTCCATGCAAGATGACGTTTTGCCTCTTTCTGAGTTCCGTTTTTTTGGAGGGAAAAATCCGAACTCCACGTGCAAACTCGAACCTATCCGAGCCTGCACATCCCTAATAACTACTACTACTCATCCTCGCAGATCCACACCACAACCCTGGCATTCCAAATGCACCAGATACCTACAAAAGTGTTCAAGAATTGCAGAGCGTCAGTGGAGAAAGTCACGCTCTAAGGCTGACTTCCTCCATTTCAAAACTATTCTCTCTTCCTACACTGCTGCCCTGTCTCTCTCCAAACAAACATATTTCAAGAACCTCATCTCCTCCCAGTCCTCAAACCCCTGGCGTCTCTTTGCCACTTTCAACTCCCTACTCTGCCCTTCCCCTCCTCGCCTTCCCTCCTTGCTCTCTGCCCTCGACTTTGCCACCTACTTTACATCTAAAATTGACTCCATACGTGAGGACATCATATCCCATCAGACCCTCAGCACTCCTCCCCCTCCTTGCCCTTACCACCCCTCCCCTTCTGTCCCACCAACTCTGACATCCTTCTCCCCTGCTTCTGGAGAGGAAGTAATGGCCCTCATCCGGTCCTCCCCTCCTTCCACCTCCCCTCTTGACCCCATCCCTTCCCGTCTCCTCTCCCACCTGTCTCCTTCTGCCTGTTCCCATCTGGCTCACCTCCTTAATCTCTCCCTATCATCTGGCACTGTCCCTTCTGCATTCAAAAATGCTCTTGTCTCCCCCATTCTTAAAAAACCTACCCTTGATCCTAACATACTTTCCAACTATCGACCCATCTCTCTTCTCCCTTTTGCTTCCAAACTCCTTGAGCGTATTGTCTACAACCGCCTTACCACCTTTCTTTCCTCCCACTCCCTCCTTGACTTATTTCAATCTGGCTTCCGATCTCTCCACTCCACTGAAACTGCACTCACGAAAGTCAGCAACAAGCTCCTTGCTGCCAAATCCAAGGGCCACTACTCTCTGCTCATTCTCCTTGACCTCTCTGCTGCATTTGACACTGTAGACCACCCTCTCTTCCTGCAAATCCTTTACTCTCTCGGTTTACGTGGCACTGCCCTCTCCTGGCTTTCCTCCTACCTCTCTGATCGTTCCTTCGCTGTGTCCTCTCATGACTCCTCTTCCCCTCCACTTCCACTAACAGTAGGAGTTCCCCAAGGTTCTGTTCTTGGACCTCTCCTTTTCTCCCTATATACATCCTCTTTAGATGAACTCATTAACTCCTTTGACCTCCAATATCATCTCTATGCAGATGATACTCAAATTTACATTTCCACCCCTGAGCTCTCCCCCTCGCTCCTTACCCGTATCTCCAACTGTCTCTCTGCTGTCACTTCGTGGATGTCCCAGCGCTTTCTTAGACTTAACATGTCTAAGACTGAGCTGATCATCTTCCCACCCTCTTCCACTACATCACTTCCCACAATTTCATTATCTATTGATGGCACAACTATCTCCTCTAGCCCCAAAGTGTGCTGTCTTGGAGTTATCCTAGACTCCACCCTCTCCTTTAAACCGCACATTCAGCACCTCTCGCAGTCCTGCTGTTTTCACCTAAAAAATATCTCCAGGATTAGACCCTTCCTCACCCAGAATGCCACTAAAACCCTCATCCACTCACTGGTCATATCCAGATTGGACTACTGTAACCTTCTCCTAGCTGGCCTCCCAGTCTCTCACCTCTCTCCACTACAATCGGTTCTCAATGCTGCTGCTCGGCTCATCTTCCTCTCCAGACGTTCTACATCTGCTTCCCCTCTCCTTCAAGCCCTACACTGGCTCCCCTTCCCCTTCAGATGCCAATTCAAGGTTCTTACATTCGCCTACAAAGCCCTCACCAAATCCTCTCCCATACATTTCTGACCTTCTCTCCCTTCACACTCCCGCCCGTCCACTTCGCTCAACTAATGAATGCCGCCTCTCTTGCCAACTGTTTCCTTCCTCCCACTCCCGCATCCGAGATTTTGCCCGTGCTGCTCCATACCTTTGGAATGCTCTTCCTCTCCCTTTCAGACTCTCCACCTCTCTACAAATCTTCAAACGGGCTCTCAAGACCCACTACTTCATCAAGGCCTTTCAGCACTCATCCTAACCCACCTCATGCTCTTTCCTTCTTATCTTCCCCTTCTGTGTCACGCCTGTTTGTCTGCCCCTCCCCTTAGAATGTAAGCTCTCATGAGCAGGGACCTCTTGCCTCATGTGCTTCTCTTTACATTTTCTTCTACTCTCTACTCCCCATTAGGGCACCTAACACGGGACTGCCAACTCCTGGCAGCTTATTGTGAGTGCTTTAATCACTATTTCAGCAATGTATATAAGTCATGTCCTTGTCCTGCACTGTAATGTACTGTAAGTTACTTGTTTCTTGTTCACTTATTAGTTCTATGTACTATGTAAGGCGCTGCGGAACACTTGTGGCGCCATATAAAGAATAATAATAATAAGACATAAGGAGTTACATACAGTAGTATAGTACTATATATGATACAGATAGTCGTCACAACAAGAAAAATAAGGTACTAATGGGTTCCACGTCACAAAGAACTTTTACAATAAAAAATAAAGAGACAAAAAAATTATAAGGTCATTGAAGGAAGGTGCCTTGCCTTCTCCCCCATGCCACCCACGACCCACCAAACAACATCAGAAGCCGATAACTCATTTCAGTAGTAAAATGTAAAACAGGGAAAGGAGGACAAGAGGTATTATTTATTTATTAACAGTGTCTTATACTGTATATAGAAGGTTCATTAGCCGCGAGTTGTGACAGGTACCAAGACGAACTCTTTAAACTATGGTGAATTTGCGTCCTCATTAGGGCAGAAAGTGTGGTAATATAGCTCTCCCACATGAGAAGGAACCTTTCTGTTTTAAGGAGCTGATTCAGCTTGGATCACAGTTGCTAATGTGCACACAGTCAACCAATTGTTACGTTCTGCGAATGCGTACACATCGCAGTGTGCGTGCGCGAACCAGCCACTGAGATCGGGACTGCCCCATCGCAGAGTGATTGACAGAAAGTGCCGTTTATGGGTGGTAATGGGGGAGTGGTCGGGTGAACGCAGGCGTGCCAGTACGTTTCAACGCTGTTGCAGGCGCGTGCAAAAATTATCCACTGAGATACCATACGCAGCCTGAGGCCTCATAGCGAGAGCTGAAGTTAGCAGTTCCTGAGTGAGGTCTGACCTGCCTTAACTGTGCGTATGGGTCCGATGTTACTCGATGTTACCAATTATTTCGCTATGTTGCCAAAGTATACGAATGTGTGTAAGGGGAAGTGGGAGTCCTTATGTTAGGCTGCAATCGCAATGCAAATGCAAACATTTTATCACCGCTGATATTAGAAACTGCGTGCGTATTAGCAGAATAGCGATCCTTACTTAATCAGGCCATAAGTTCTTTGTCTACGGGACCTCAACCCAGCTCATTCTAAACAAATAATGCAGTTTAGCCTTGAAAAGCGATAACGAGGGAGGGAGAAGGTGTATCCAAGTTAGCAGGATAGTATTGCAGGCCGCTGCACTTATCACCAAAAGAATCATCCCCACTTATCACCCTAAGTAATACGGGTGTGAGGGGGCAGTATTCCAAAGAGAGCTCGGGGCCTGATTCATTACCAACCGCAACTGCGATTACGCACGGCCGATTGCTGCGTACTGTGCATGTGTATGCATCGCAGTGTGTATGTGTGAGTCGGCCACTGCAATCAGGACTGCGATCACAGTGTCCACGCAGACCCATTGTAGAATGAATGACCCATTTGTGGGTGGTGACGGGGGGTGGTCGGCAAAACGCAGGCGTGCCAGTGCATTTGAACGCCGTTGCAGGGGCGTGCAAAATGTATCCACTGTGATGCCCTACGCAGCCTGAGGACTCATAGCAGGCGCTGAAGTTAGCAGTTTCTGAGTAAGGTCAGAGCTTGTGCAAGTGTGCATGAGGCTGCAATGGTACTCGCAGTACCATGGTTTCGCAGTCTTGCTAAACATTACGGATGTGTGTAAGGTAAAATGGGTGTCCTTATGTTATGCTGCAGCGGCATAGCGATCACAATGGATTAGCATGAACTGCATGCGTAATCGCTATTGCATTCGCAGTTGCGATCGGTAGTGAATCATACCCTCATTCAGGTATACAAAAATTATAGTTAACCATCTTATCTATGGAGTAGGTCTGAACCTGAACCCAAAAGCCTTGGATAATTGGGCATGCCCAAAGACTGCACTAGCTAGCTGAGTACCACACTTGCAACATTGAGAATTTGGTGAGTTACTATGGTGCAGGATAAAAAGGCCATGTGTAATATATTCAAAAACATTGCAGTATAAGGGAAATAGGTGAATAGTGCACAGGCTTTGGTGTGGGAGCGGAGTAAGTCATCTGCAGATTATTTAGGGAGTCAGGACAGCCAGGGAGTGATGTTTATGTGGAAAGTATCAGGTATAAATAAAGTGTGGAGATAGGTATAACCTCTAGAAATGGCTCTTGATGTTAGGGTGAGGTTTAGTAGAAGGGTGTCTAAGGGATTATCCCAATCTGTAAAGACCTGTATGGTTGAGCTAATATAGCATTAAGCCTGTAGAAAAGAGGATATGCTGCTAAGGTGGGGAAGCGCTTCCTAGCCTCCTGGAATGTGAGAGGTATTTTAGTGGACCTGTTGACAAACATTCCTATGGTACCTATGTGTGAGCATGCCAGATGTTGAATATATATAAGGTCTGTCCATTCTGGAACTCTGGATTAGAAAGGAATGGGAGATAGAGCAATCTGTGTGCATTTAACCCAAATTTGTGTCTGAGAATGTCACATTTTCCTACTGTGCCAAAGCAGTGGGTGGTTCTGAGAAATTTCTTGGTCATGAGAGTGGAGAAAGCTAAAAAAAAAAGCGATCTCCTCCCAAAAATCCCTCTTAAGGGTCATATTAGCATATTAATCTCGATCGGGCAGCCAATCCTTAAGATATCGTAGATGAACAGCGTAAGAGTACAATGGAACAGTAGGAAAGTTGAATCCCCCACGGGACCGGAGTTTGTAGTTTATTTAAACCAATTAGTGATCACTCCCCATTTTACATAATTTTCCTAAAAGTAGAATTAACCAATTGCATAATCTTCTTTATATCGAGAGGGGAAAAGGGAGAGCCTGAATGCGATTCATTAACTTCGGAAATAAGATCATTGTTATTGAGCTCGCTCTTCCTAAATAGGACAAAAGCAGATACCTCCATCCCTCCAGCTTCACCGACATAGAACAAACTACAGAAGAGAAGTTAAGGTCATAAATAAGGAAAGGGTTACTCAAAATATGTACTCTCAGATATATAAAACTCAGTGTGGCCCTTGTAATAGAAATACTAAAGGAGAAGAGGATAAGAGACGAGGACCTAGACGGAGTGCCACTGACTTAGCGATGCTGATGATGAATCTGATACAATCAAGAGACACCAAGGGATCCAAAATACTCAGCATAATGTCATCTGCGAAAGCAGTTAGTTTGATTTCCTTGCTTCCAGCTTTAAAACCTTGAAAGAAGGCAACGTTCTGTAATATACAAAGTAGATGATCTAGGGCAAGGTCTAACAAAAGGGGAGACGGGCAGTGGCTTCACAAGGGGCGTGCAGGGGGTGCGGGCCGCACCCGGGTGTCACCCGCCGAAGGGTGACACCAAGGTGCAGACTGACACTCCCCCACAGTGACAGGAGCCGGGTGCTGCACTGTAGTATTAAGTGCAGCACCCGGCTCCTGACACTGTGAGGGAGCCGGCACGCACCCCCTGCACCCCCCAGTAAAGAGCAGGACCACAGGGGATGGGGCCGCAAGACCACGCCCCCATCCCGCGGGGCCACGCCCCCGGACCGCGGGGCCACGCCCCCGGACCACGAGGCCACGCCTTTTTTCGGGACGCGCCCGGCTTCGCCGCACTTACAACGTCCCTCCCCGCTCCAGGTGACACCGGTGGGAGGGACGCCACTGGAGAGGGGGCACCCCTGTCGAGTACCTATGAACATGCATATAGCATCGCTACAATAACCATTAATAAATAAAGAAGTGAAAGAGCTGGAATAGAGATATTTAATGAGATTAATAAAGGAGTCAAAGTGATGTAATTGAAGAACTGTGAATAAATGCGACCAGAGAACTGTGTCAAAAGCTTTTCTTGTATCTAGACTAAGGAGCATGTTCCGAGTATGTTTTTTCCCATGAGACGCCACTATTGCTGCCACAGCCGTTGTGATCCCTTTTACTGATTGTTTATTTCTAACAAATCCAAGTTGGTGTTCCGTAAGAAGATCCCGTCGTATTTGTTGAAGCTTATCAGACATAACGTTAGCAAGTATTTTTATATAGTTATTGAGTAATATTACAGGTCTGTAGGAATAAGTTAATAGGGGATTTTGCTGCGGCTTGGGTATCAATATTGTGAAGGTGTCATTGAAATGTGGGAAAGAGATGTTATTATGAATACTGTTATTAAATAGTTCTAGTAGCAAGGGAGCCATTTGCCCTTGTAGCAACTGATAGTACTCGTTAGAAAGGCCACACGGACATTTTTGTAGTTTCAAATTAGAATTACAGATGTTAACTTGGAGGCCAGATGTACTAAGCTCTGAAAAGTGATAAACTGGAGAGTGATAAACTACCAGCCAATCAGC
Source organism: Taudactylus pleione (assembly GCA_031769625.1). NCBI lineage: Eukaryota > Metazoa > Chordata > Amphibia > Anura > Myobatrachidae > Taudactylus > Taudactylus pleione. The sequence continues at coordinate 25,292,061 of JAUIMM010000018.1, forward strand.
TCCCAACTGTCATTTTTCAAACACAGCCTGTAAAGCTGCATACACACGGAATGATTTTGTTAGTGAACAATTTTCGTTGGCCATTTTCGTTCAGTTTTTCCTTCAGTTGGTCAGTCAGAAATGGACGATGAACTACAAACGGGAAAGCGCATGAACGATTATCGTTCATCGTTATAACTCAGAAACTGAACGATTTTTTTGAATGATTGAACGATAACGATGTCGTTATAGTTAAATTGTTCAAAAAATCGTTACGTGTATATGCAGCTTAACATGACAGTTGGAAGTTGAGTGGCTGGTCATATATCACTCTCCAGTTTATCACTTTTCAGAGTTTAGTACTGTACATCTCCCCAGCGTGATATCCTGTTGTAAGACCCCACGGTGTGATTTAGACAACGATGGGAGGGCTGCCTCAGATAGCAGTCAGTTATGTAAAGTTGAGTAAAATGGCCGAGTACTATACGAGTTAGAAAATAAGGTTTCAAAGTATTTAATGATACAGGTAGAGGCATTGACAGAGATGGATTGGCGATCTTTAATAGCAGTACTCAACTTCCTTGGCGTCCCTGGACATAGTGGCTAGTAATTGGCTTGTTTTATTGCCCCACCTGTGTCAGCAGAAAGTCGTCCAGTAATTGTCTTGCTTTCATATCAAAGGAGGGGGACTCCAAATAAGCATGTAAAGCATTAGTCAAAAAGGCATGTAAGACATGATATTGAGACATCCGATGGCCGACATATCGGGTGGTTCACACACACGGAGTGATTGGGTGACCGACCACCCGATATGCCGGCACCCCCTCCCCTACCAGCATAGCACTGCATGGGATCGTACAATGCTCCCCCAGATCAACCGAGCATGCAGAAAGAGCGATGTACGGTCCCATTGGTGCGCGCACTGGCCGATATCATACCCACACATGGAACGATATAGCAGCAAATCGTTCCAGTCCGTCGGATCGGCTGCTATATCGCACCATGTACGGGGGCCTTTAATCATGAATTGCAAGCCACAGTATGGTCTAGTGATCCCGTATCAGATGTAGCTATTTGTTTCACTTGTATTAGTTCAAAGGTGAGCAAAGCTATATTAGTAATCCAGAAAGTTTGTAGCTTCTCTAAACAGATACTTTGTGAGACACAGTTCAGAATGCAAAAGGAAATTTTAGTTCATCCAGTTCTTTTTATGTAATGCTGGATACACACGGTACGATATGCACAACCAACGATATCGCTGAACGATTTCCCTTGAACTTTTCTGTAGTGCAAACACTTATGGGTGTACAAACTGAAAGATATCAATGATAGATATCTTTCAGTGAAGTCATCCTGCCACATCTCTTAACCAGGGCGGTAGAGAACGCCTTTGCAGGGGAGGGGGGCGCTGTGAGCCTCTCAGCCCAGCGCAAAGCTGGGGGGGGGGGGGGCGCGATCAGTGTGATCGCTCCCCCCCACAGGCATAGGAGACTGCTGTTGCTGCTGCTCAGCACACGCTGTGTGGGAGAGAGAAGGGAGGGGGGGCGGCGCCGGACACTGGCCCTCACCGGGCCTCTCAGGAAGCCCGGGCCCGTGTTAACAGTACCCGCTCCCCCCCCCTCTTGGCGCCCCTGCTCTTAACATGCAAACTGTGATGAAATTCTCCAAGTTGGCCTGCATGTTTGGACGACAATAGATATTGTTATCGTCCATGCAGGAAAGCGCATCATTGGTTGTTCGTTGGTTATTCACTGCAAAAAAAAGGAACGATTTATCGTTGAACGATATCATTATCGTTCATAAAAATCATCCCGTGTGTACGCACCTTAAAAGCATGTATTATTCCTTTTATATTATAATAGACTTTTTTTTCCAAAAGGCAGAAAGCGGCTATTAGTTTTGCAAGCCACAACTATTTGCACAGATTGCAAGACACAGGACCTTATTCAGAGGCGGCCGTACGGTCTACGACCGCACGGCTGCCTCAATGTTTTGCCAGTGCGCATGCGCACGAGGGAGCCGGCTCCCTCGTGCGCATGCGTGAGACCCGCTACGACCGACAGCGCCAGTCGCAGCGGGTCTCTTTCCAAAGGGGGCGAGCTGTCGATGTTGATTGACAGCTCGCCCCGTTTGGAAGGCGGGCCGGGGGGGTGGCAGCCCAAATGGAGGCGTTCCCATGGGAACGCCTGCCGTTTGGGGGAGGCCCCACTGACATCACTAGTGATGTCAGTGGAGAGCTTCCGGCTCTGACAGAGCCAGAAGCTCTCCGGGGCTTACGACAAGTGAGACCCTACCCTAGGGTCTCGTCGTAAGCCCCGATGGTCTCTGACCATCGCGACCATCACCCGAGTGGTCGTTAGAGCTGTGGGTGTAAACCCACAGCCTAACGACCGCAACAGAGGCGGCCGGTCAGGATGCAAGTGGCCGCCCAGTTTCTGAGCGACCGCTTGCATCCTCCGACCGCCTCTGAATGAGGCCCACAGTTCTTAGGCAATTAGTATGCAGAAAGCAGGGAGAAGTTTAAAGAGTTCATGCATGTATGCTTATAACATAACTCGCAACCCTGCCCGGATCCACTTATTCTGCTAGGGCTTCTTCACTGCCTCGATGTTCACAAGCTCGGTGTGTAATGGGGAGTATAGTCATGTATCGATCCCCAATTATCACAGCAAGTGGTCCTCACCTTCAACTATCAGACAGGCACTTCTTTACACGTTTCTCCGCCTTCCATACATCGGCGGCATATTCAGTTGATATGACCGCTGACGGGGAGGCTGCATAGAACTCACCATTACACACCGAGGAAAAAAAAAAAGTCTATTATAATATAAAAGGAATAATAGAGGATTTTACATAAAAAGAACTGGATGAACTAAAACTACATTTTGCACTCTGAACTGTGTCTCACAATGTATCTGTTTAGATAAGCTACAAACTTGCTGGTTTACTAAGATAGCTTTGCTCTCCTTTGAATGCAAGGCCGCCGGTCAGAATCCCGACGGCAGAATGCCGGCTAAAGATTCATTACAGGCGTCGAGATACCGACGCCTGTCATAATCCTGATGCCAGAACCCCGACCCCCGCCATCCCGATCGTCGCGGACGGGGTAAGTATTAATTTAGCCCGGGGATTGGGGAGGTTAGGTTTAGGGCACCCTGGGGGGCTTAGGGTGAGGCACCCCTCTGGGGAAGGTTAGGGTGAGGCTAGGGGAAGGGGGGCTTAGGTTAGGGCAGTAGGGGGGGAGGTTTGGGTTAGCCACCCCCCGGGAGGGTTAGGGAGCAGGGAGGGGGGTTTAGGTTTAGGCACTAACGAGGAAGGATAAGGTTAGGCACTAGGGGGCAAGGTTAAGGTTAGGCTTAGGGAGTGGGGAGGGGGGGTTAGGTTTAGGCACTAACGGGGGAAGGATAAGGTTAGGCACTAGGGGGCGAGGTTAGGCACCCCTAATGGAGGGTTAGGGTTAGTGAGGGAGAGGGGAGGATTAGGGTTACTTACCTCCGGGATTCCGTCCTGTCGGGCTAGCCTTGTCAGGATTTGAACCGCCGGCATAACAATCCTATTCCCTTTGAACGAATAGAAACAAGTAGCTACTGATACGGGATCACTAGACCATACTGTTGCTTGCAATTCATGAGTAATAGTTGCAAAATTAAATTGTATTAAATGTTGTGTACCTTCAAACTTATATATGTATGAAGGAATGTTTAATGTTGAGAAAATTAATTGTGCTGAATCATTTTCAGCTTTTTAAATAGAAAGTGCATTTTTTTATGGTATATATGCTTTATTTTTGTCTTTACTTTTAATTCCATTTGTTATTAAAATTATTTTTTTCTTTTAATATTATATGTTGCTAATTCTTTGTGTTAATTTCTAGTATTGAGGTGCTAGGACCTGGCCCAGTTTCTTATTCTAATGTCTTCTCACATTTTATATTTGGCCTCCCCTGCAACACAACATGGATTGGGCAGCATGGATGGTGTAATGGTTAGCATCACAACACTGAGGCCTTGGGTTTGATTCCCACCACAGCCCTAACTATGTGGAGTTTGTATATTCTCCCCGTGCTTATGTGAATTTCCTCCAGTGAGGTTAACTGGTTTCCAACAAAAATTTATGCTAGTGTGTGTGTGCAATGTGCATGTGACAGGCAATATAGATTGTAAACTCCACTGGGGGAGGGACTGATGTGAATGGCTAAATATTCTCTGTAAAGTGCATTTTTTTTAAAATGTAAAAAAAAAAAAACATATAAAGCAAACTTTTCATTTAAATACAAATAAAATAAACAAATAACATGCAAAAAATTTGAAGAAAAGGGGATTGTGGGGTACTTTATGGGCACTTTTATTATTATGTTTTAAATGAGCAATTATTTTCATTTAAATAAATACTGTAATTAAATTTGGGTGCATAAACTTAAAAAAAAATTTTTGGGGGGGTAATCTGAGGCCATTTTCTCACACCAATAATAACTAAAATAGCTAAATTGAAATTAGCTTCTTTCCTCTTGACCACCTTTAGTAGATGTTGAAGAAGTATGTAAGCTCTCATGAGCAGGGACCTCTTCCCACATGTGCCTCTCTTTACATTTTCTTCTACTCTTTACTCCCCATAAGGGCACCTACAAGTGACTGCCAACTCCGGCTGCTTATTGTGAGTGCGTTAATCGCTATTGCAGCAATGTATATAAATCGTGTCCTTGTCCTACACTGTAATGTACTGTAAGTTACTTGTTTCTTGTTCACTTATTAGTTCTATGTACTATGTAAGGCGCTGCGGAACACTTGTGGCACCATATAAATAAAGGATAATAATAATAATAATGCTATGACTGGTGGCAGCTGCAGCACTAGTACTGGGTTGCTCCTGATCTTCTATCGACTGGTCCATGATTGGTTTTATTTTTTTACACTAGGATAAGAGTAAAGCTACTGTTGTTGAACTTAACTCCCACCACACCAAGTGAACGTACAATGAGATAGGGAAAGGAGGGACTGTTACCTTTACCAAGCAGTTTTATTAAACGACTGGAGATTTATTTTGACACCAGCAACAAAAAAAATTTGTTTTCAACTTAGAATTTTTGGGGTGCAATAGATGACACTGTAAAACACACTACGCACATTTTTTAAATTCCTTTTCAAAGCTTTTTTTATGCATCAGGAACAGAACTTATTTGCAAGAATTGTTTTGGGGTGCAGATGATGAGGGGGTTACCATCGCACAGTTAGAACAGTAATCTACACTGCTTCTCAACACACACTTCTTGAAATACGCATTTTTTTAAATTTAATTAGAAAAGACTGCAGGTTTTTATTAGACAACAGGATTTTTTTTTAATCATTTTTACAGGAAAAGAGGTCTTTTTTGGGGTGAAGTTTAGACACAGCTGAGTATTTTTGGACAAATTATCTTGAAATCAACAGTGTCTCTGCCCTCATACACAAGTGATAAACAATATACTACAGTGTATATAGATTTCCTTAAAAAAAAAAAGTGCAGGTTCACTTTAAAAAACAATCAAGAGCCTATTTTATTTTCTGCAGAACCATACACAGTAGCCTGTTTGCAGTGTGTGTCTGACAAACAAACACACAGGGCTCTATTTACTACAATCCGCATTTGTAATGCAGATTGTAGTGTGATATTACCGACTGAATTCGCATTGCGAATTCAGGCAATATCACAGGGATTTACTCCAAATCCCTTGCAGGGACAGAGCTTGTGATAAAGCTCTGTCCCTGCGAATCCCTTCGGAGCCTTATCACGGTATTTTCGCAAAAAATATCGTGGTTAAGTGCCCGCGCATGCGCTGACCGACCGCTGCTGCTATACCTCCACCGGCGCTAAGCCCCGCCCCCCACGATCGTGGACCCCCCGCGACCCTCCCTCCCCCCCCCCCGTGAGCCCCCCCTCCCATACACTTACCTGCATGCTCCAGGCCTCCGGTGATGGTCTCCATTCCTCCGGTCAGGTGATCTCTCATACTGCACTGGGACCCGATCACCTGATGACCGGGTAGCAGGGCACTATGGGAGACCAGCTGACCGGAGGGGAGTCATCACCGGAGGCCTGATCACCGGTCCCTGGAGTCAGGTAAGTAATTTTTTTTTTTTTTTACAGTGATCAGCTTGCGGTCTGTTTAGACCACACAGCTGATTACTGGGACCGACTCCCGGCTCTGCTCTTCCCGTTAGAACAGGGCAGGAGGCCGGTAACTGGGGGCTTTCCCCGATATTTTTTTTCACATTTATTTTTAGTAACTCTGGTCGGATCACATTTCCCATTACAGTTATGGGAAATGCGATCTGCTTTACTAAAAATAAGTGATACTTAGGGGTTGGAGTAGAATTTTACGAATTCTACTCCAATTGCCCTGTAATAACTATAGGTGATTCTAAAATAATGTGAAAACACCCTTTTTCACTTTATTTTAGTAAAAATAATGTTAATAAATAGAGCCCACAGTAACAATGATGCCAGCAGTCACCCTTCCCATTCACTGCATCTTCCTACTACAACAATATCGGCTCTAATCTGGCGTCTAATGGTGTTTATAAACTTTTTATATACACAGACCACAGCCCCACACCCTCTTCCTCCACTCTCCTGTGTGAAATGGCTCCTGATCATGAGAGAGTGACTTTTATATGCAATCCAAAACACGAGAAATCCGACTACGGGAAAATGAGGTTTTGCCTCGTTCTGGGAACTGAACTTGGCGCGAAGACCCTAGCAGGGACTCGGATACACTCGGATCCCCTAAATTCGGGTGTGTTTGGTATTCACAAAAACAGAACTGCTCAATCTCTATTAAGCACATGGACAAGATGATGGCATCTGCAGGTGTATCAAAAATGGTACTGTTAAAGAGCCAGGATCTACCTATTTTATTGGTGCATACTGTTTCTAGGGGATGCTCCCCTTTGCAGCTCTTACTTGATGACAGCTGTCCTAGGGGGGGGGGGCTCCACTGATCATACAGGCTCGTACATTGTGGAAACAGGCTTGTACTTTCGTGGGGGCGTGTCACAGCTCTCGGATGGATTGTTGATGCGGCTCGTATTAGGGAGTTGGCTAGACCTATGCCTGAGGCGCGGAGTCTAATGTGCCGGCGGTATTCACCAGGGACCCTCGCAAGAAGGTATGGACTTGGCTGCGTCCGACACACAGGTCACGGCCCTCAGGTTAGGTTCCCTTATACAGGTGCTGGTGAACACTGGATGAAGTGCAGGAGTATAAACGTAGACGACAGGCCGGGTCAATAGCAACAGATGAGACAGTACAAATGGAGCAGACGTAAGCAGGTCACAGGGAGTAGCCGAGGTCAGAACCAGATATCAGATGCAGTACAGAAGGGTCAGACGATAACGGGATCACAAACAAGCCAAGGTCAAGTTCAGGATAACAGTACAGCAGGAACGTTGGAATATGGTATGGAGCCTATACTCTGGCACCTGTGTGGTGCCAGAGACTCCCTATTATAGGGAGGACTAAAAATCCCGCACCAAACGTGATTAGCGTTTAGCATGCCTGCCCCTTTGAAATCTTAGAACAGGACGGCATGCGCGCTCCTAGGAGAGCCGCGGCCACCTGTCACCGCCTCCGGGGGAGCCGGAAGCAGCGGCAGCAGGCGCCCTGGACTCCTCACCCGCTGCCTGACAGACCAGTGTCGCCGGACCCAGTAAGTGCACCCCGGAGTCCGGCACACTGTGACAGGGCCGAGGGTATTGACCCGGAATTGTCCTTATGACATTCTTCCGCTCTTGGAGAACTAGCCCTATTTGATGGCAGCTCTTTGTGGTCCATAAGGGGGGTCTTCTCCCTTGGACATTTATATAGTGATGGAGTTTTTAAAACCTTTGACACTCTTAAGACTGAATTTGGTGTCCCGAATTCTATGTTTTTCCGCTATTTACAGCTTAGACATGCCCTATCCATCTAGTTTTCTTCTGGTCCCCCACAATTAGCTCCTGATCCTATTAAGGCCTTGTTGCAAGTAACTAGTGGTAAGAGATTGATTTCCAGAATTTACTCCTACCTCCTTACTGTTAATTCAGATGATGCCCTAGCACCGCTTAGACTTAAATGGGTGGAGGATTTGGGTCCATTAGAGGACGAAGAGTGGTCTTTAATGTTGAATAGCCCTCTGTCTGCCACCTCTGCAGTGCAATTTCAACAGATTCAGTTTTTCTTATTACACAGGGTGTATCTTACTCCCTTGCTAATGAGTAAATTTGGTTCTGGTGCCTCTGACAATTGTCCTAAATGTTCTACTCCACAGTGCTCGTTCTGGCATCTCCTCTGGGAATGCTCAGCTGTCCAAGTGTTTTGGTCCCGAGTTACCAATTGTCTCACTGGAACAGGAGGAGGAATTCCCCTTTTATTCCCTAAAATGTGTATTTTTGGTTTGGGTCTCTTGGACAGGCATGATCACTCAACGGGCCAATACATAATTAATGCACTGACTCTGGCAAAGGTTTATATTGCCCGCACTTGGATGGCATCTAGGGGCCCTACTTTTACTGAGTGGTGTGGGCTGATGAATGAAGTGGTGGGGCATGAACGCTTTTTGTACACTAAGCGAAATTGTATTTGCAAATATGATCGTATTTGGGGCCCATGGATTGCTTCTTCCCATTATGTTGCTGGAGGGAGTGGGATTTCAGACGTTACAGCACGATAATGTTTTGGTATTCTAAATCTTTATTTGTCATTTTTCTACTGTTTTTGATGGTTGAGAATTATTGCGCAGATATTTTAATTATGATTCTATTTTTATGGGTTTATATGACAATGGCTATATATTATAAATGCTTGTTTTTTTGTTGTTTGTTTGTTTGTTTTTTTGGGGGGTGGGGGGATATTGTTTGTTGCATTGGTTTTGTTTTTTGTTCTGGAAAACCAAAATTTTTATAAATAAACTCAATTTAAAAAAAAATAAATGGTACTGTTATATTGGAAGAGTATCAGGATGTTCTTTGCTAACTGCAAACTACAACTACACCTGGCTTTGTGATAAAGTGGGTGCAAATAGGGAGGTGTTTCCCATTTTCCATGTTTTAAGTTTCCCTGGAAAGGGTTTTTTATTTTATTTTAATGGGGCACCTTTTGGACCTTCCATTTCCTCTCTAGCAGGAATGCACACTTCTACCAACATTATAAAACAAATGTGGCACATAGGACAGTCCTGAAATCAACTCAATCAAAGATACATATAAAACAGTGGGTGGTCCTAAAATGGAAGCAGGTTGGCCCTTATAATCTCTATCTAGTGCAAACCCAAACATTTAATCATAGATTGATTTTATGGGGTGTTTCCAAAGAAAAGAGAAGAGTACCAACATAAAACCATAAAGACCAGCAATGTCCCAGCTGTACTTGCCCACTCTCCCGGAACTTCGGGGAGACTCACAAATTTGGGGAGAGTCTCTTGACTCCCAGAAAAGTGGGCAACTCTCACACAACTCAATGACTTTTACCACTTCTTAAGTGAAGTGGGCCTGGTAAGGGGCATGATGATGCAATTCACTATGCAGAGCTGGAAATCATGGCAAAACATCACAGAGGTAGGACCCAACTCGACCTCCCAGAGAGTGTTGCATAGTCCCATCTAGGTTTGCCACCCATCCTGTATTATATAGGATCGTTCTGTATTGAAAAGGACATGCTCCATCCCCTATTGTTTCAATATCGGGATGGTGTTTGTCCTGTTTTTAGGACTGGTGGCTGGTGTGGTGCCCTGGGCCGTAACTAGGAGTGTGCAACCAGTATTGCCACACAGAGTGCAGGGTTTTGTGGCTGTTATGGCCCTGGCGGTGCTGCACTGCCACCGGCACCTGGCTGTGACTGTCACTGTATGAGGCAGAGCTAATTTCTGCCTCCGAATACAAAGTGACAGGCACTCTCAGCCTATGTGCGCGCAGGCAGACGCTGAGGATGGAGCACTTATGCAACAGCAGCAACACAGCCTTTCCTTACTCCCAATGGACAGACAGACCATGACTGCCATAAAGGTGGGATTTGGATTACACACATACACAGTCTGCAAAGATGGGGCAGGAGGCTGGGGAAGACACAGGATGCTGGAGTGACACAAGGGGGTAGGAGACTTGAGACACACAGAGGACAGAAAGCTGGAGAGACAGAAGAGGCTAGGGAGACACAGAAAGCTGGAGTGACAGGGCAGGAGGCTGGATGCCAAGGCAGGAGAGACACAGGAGGCTGGAGGGATGGTGCAGAAGGCTGTAAAGATGGGGAAGGATGCTGGAGAGACACATAGAACAGGAGGCTGGAGAAACACAGGGCGGGATGCTGGAAATATAGGGGGCAGGAGACTGGTGGGAGACAGGAGAGACACAGGGTGGGAGGCTGGAGAGACACAGGGGGCTGGAGGCTGGAGAGAGATTATAACAATGATTATATTTCTACACAAACAGGCATCATATGGGCCATCATATGTGATCTCTTACATGAATAGTGAATACCAACTGAAGACACTGCCCAGGATTAATTTCATCAGAGGTTCCCCTTGCAGAGAAACCACCATATAGGTAAGGTGTATTTTTATTTAGTACACACAAAAAACCCCAGAATAAACTCTATAACCTCCCACCGGCTTATTGGAGGTGCCCAGCGGGGTCCGAGGCAGTGCACCTCCCTTTGCAACGCAGTGTGGCTGCACACAGTATTTTTTGGGGGGAGGGGGCGTGGCCTCCCCAATTTTGGCAACACCATCTCCATTCTGTATTTTTCTAGAACAAAGGTGACAACCCTAGTCCCAGCATTTCTGCCTCCATCTGTTATTGTGCTGTTCATATACTGCTTATTCAATCTGCTTGTTAAACAACACAGTGACCAGCAGCTAAGCATACAGGCAGTGGACCACAATATGGAAGTACCTGGGTAAATGAGGGACACCAAGCATATTGAGATCAAAGACTTCCAGACAGGTGTGGTTCAGGCATTATTTAAGCTTCAGTTGTCATTACCAATTTCCCAAAGCCATAAGCTAGCAACATATCTGTGAACATGTTACCTTATGTAGCAAGTGTGCCATACACCTCTTATTATTTGCACAGGCCCAGCTTTTATCTTCTGTATCATTCCATTGCATCTTTTTCTATCATAATCCGATCAATTTACATAGATGTGTAATATGTTATTACATACATGTTGTTGGCGCTTTATAAATAAAATAAATCATGAGTTAGAAAACCAGGCATTGTGCTATTTGATGACTAGTGCAGAGACAGCAGCTGGGAGAAGAAGTGGTGCAAGGTAAACAGAAGGGACTTGCCAGCCAGGAAGGAAATAGAGGGTTATACATATAGGCAATCATGAGCATGTATACCACTTTTCTACCAAAATGCCTGGTCTGACCTGGGTTTTTGAACATAGTTCCAGCCTGTGTCAGACCCCTTTCACACTGCACCTTGGACCTAGGCTTTTCCCAGGTTGGCCCTGTTCACCATGAACCGGTGCCTGAATTGCAAAACTTGTGTATGTAGAAATAGATGGTTTTTTGGAGATGACATCATCTCTGAGCGCACCTTTTAGCTCCAATCAGTAGCTTTTGCCGTGACCCAAGTCATATAACCCGGGTCGCATCGTTCACACCGCACCTTTACCCATACCTCCCAAATTCAGTGGGACAGCCCAGTCCTGTTTCGGGCATTGTGCCAGCCACGGTCTGCAGTGTCCCGCCAGCGGTGAGGGAAGTTGGTGCTGGTAAAGCTGAAAGGATGCGTGTGCATGCGCGCAGCATCCATTTAATGCAGGGAGGAGGTTGGGGGTAGCCCCGCAGCTGACGGAGTGCTGGGTTCACCCCCAGAATGACGTAAAATGGTAGGTGTGACCAGTGTCGGACTGGGGCATTAAGGGCCCACCAGGGGATTGTAATTGTAGGGGCCCGCTCAGGGCCGGATTTACCGCTAGGCTTCCTAGGCGGACGCCTAGGGCCCGGCGGGTCCCAAGGGGCCCGTGGCCGGGCCCCCGGGAATCCAGCCCTGGAGAGAGCAGGCCCTGGAGAGAGCCTGCATTTTAACTCCACCTCCTCCTTCCCTGTCCTGGTAGGAGCAGGGCTCTGGACGTGCTGCTGCTGTATCTCCTCTCGCCAGCCTGTGCCAGCAGCAGCGGCACCATGTCCAGAGCCCTGCTCCCACCAGGTGGAGGGAGGAGGAGGTGGAGTTTCATGACAGGGCCAGTGAACGCTGGCCTCTGAAGTGATCGGAGAGTAAGGAAGCCTCCGATCGCTTCAGAGCCAGCGTTCCCAGTGATGCACTGCGCGGGTGACGTCATGAAGTCACCCACGACGTGAGGAGCCTGCGCCGCCACGACTGCTGGATCAAGTCAGATCCAGTCAGTATGGCAGCGGGAGCGGCAGCCCGGTCGACGGCCTCGTGGAGTCAGGTAAGAAGGGGGCGGGGGGGTGGGATACTACTACTACAGGGGCACTACTACTACTACAGGTGAACTACACAGGGGCACTACTACTACAGGGGAACTACACAGGGACACTAGTACTACAGGGGCACTACTTTAAAGGGCACAACTACAGGGGCACTACTACTACTACAGGGGCACTACAACTACAGGGGTACAACTTTAAAGGGCACAACTACAGGGGCACTACTTTAAAGGGCACAACTACAGGGGCACTACTTTAAGGGGCACAACTACAGGGGTACTACTTTAAGGGGCACTGCATATGGGCACCACTACGGGGACACTGCATATGGGCACAACTATAAGGGGCACTACATATGGGCTCAACTACAGGGGGCACAGCATATGGGCACAACTACAGGGGGCCCTGCATAAGGGGTGCTTCTACAGGGGGTATTACATAATGGGCACTGCTACAGGGGGCATTGCATAAGGGGCCCTGCTTAATGGGCAGTACTACAGGGGGCATTGCATAATGGGCAGTACTACAGGGGGCATTGCATAAAGGGCACTGCTACAGGGGGCATTGCATAAGGGGCACTAGTAAAGGGGCATTGCATGAGGGGAGGGGGGTCTATACTGAGACGGGAGAGGGGTCAGTGAAAGAGCGGGTCTGTGCTGTGAGGGGAGGAGGGGGGTTCTGTGCTGAGAGGGGTCAGTGATGTGAGGAAAGAGGGGGGCTGTGTTGTGAGGGGGAGGGTTAGGTTTAGGCTGCGGGTAGGGTTAGGGGTAGGATTAGGATACTTACCGGCAGGTAACGGTATCCTAACCTTGTCGGGATGCTGGCATCTGGATCCTGAGCGCCAACATCCTGTACCCAACCCATACATGCATACATACATACATAGCCAATGTTTCAAGGCCACAGCGGACCTTTTCTTGGGTGCTGTAAAGGGGAATGAGTCAGAAATTAAAATATAGCGCTATGGAATGTTTGAGGGAGGGGGGCCCCAAAACTGGTATCTTGCCTAGGGTCCCATGAGATCTAAATCCGGCTCTGGGCCCGCTGAAGGGGTGTAACCATCTGCCAAAGTGGGTGTACCCAGTAAATAGAAAGGCGTGACAATAATATGTGCAAATAGATGAAGGAGAAGTTAACTAGTGATAGACTTCCAAAAAGCCAGAGAAAGGGTTGTCCTGATCCTTTCCAGATTAAGGTCCACATGGGCCTGGAGCTGAAATTCATTAAGAGCCTATTGTGTGCCACTACAGGGGGTGTGACTAGTGATATGGGAGTGTGACCAGTGCTGTTTGGGTGTGGTCAGCACAGGGTGTGTGGTTTGTGCCATGGGGTGTAGCTAGTTCCATGGGGGGGCATAGCTAGCGCCTACCTTCAACTACTTTAATTTATAGGGCAGATTCAATTAGCAGCGGTGTTTAGCGCAGGTAAAGCTCAGGATTTAACGGGCGGATCTATTCAATTATTATGCATTTTTCCTATAAGGTAAACCTGTAGCTAGCTTGTGTTGTTAACCCATAGATTCTGTTTTAAGTGTCTGGAATCTATGGGTTACCCCTTGCATTAAGCCCCAGAGAGTGCATTTAACGCATCTTTTTTCTGCACTAAGTGCACCTTCCGAGGCTTAACGTGCAGAATAGCGAACCTTAATTGAATAGCTCAGTCTGAAGCTTTAGCCAAAGGGTAAACCTCGCAGCTAATTGAATATACCCCATACTGAAGCTAGAACAAAAAAAAAAATGTGTTTTTTTTTTTGTGAACGGGTATGTACTGTATAGGCTGCCTTTTCTTGCTAGATTAAAAGAAAAAAATGGAAAATTGTTCACTGATTGATATAAGTGTTCATCCCACATCCCTAGCCAATGCTGTAAATTAATAATTGCTCACAGTAGTCAAACACACAAGTCAGGAACTTCCAGCGCTTCAGAGACAGTGCTGGAAGCACAAATTCATACTTTGTGAGCAATGGGCAGGTGGTCAGTGTTGGTAGCATGGGCGACGGAACGGGGGAGGAAGTGGGTGGCTTGCCCCCCTGAACATTTGAAAGCCATGGCAGGCCGGGGACAGTCAGGGACTGTGCTTTATTGCAATAGGCTGCACGGCTCCTGCATGAAGACTGTGCAGCTTATTGCTATAAAGCACAGTCCCTGTGCGCACAGATAAGGTAAGAGAGAAGGAGGGAGGAGGGGGGGCGCAGTGGCGTCGGTATGATTTTATGTTGCCCCCCCTAACATAAAATCGTAATGACATCCCTGGTTGCTGGCCTGGGCTCTGAAATAATTCGGCCCACGTCAGCCACCAATTGTGCCAGTTTGACCCTGTATGTGTCTGTGTACGCATATACTTATATAGACAAATATACACATATACATAGACAAATATATACATATAGACAGATATATACATATAGACATAAACATATATATAGTAGGGATGTGCAGGCTCGGATAGGTTTGAGTTTGCACGTTGAGTTCGGATTTTTCCCTCCAAAAGAACGGAAATCAGAAAGAGGCAAAACGTCATCTTGCACGGACGAACATCTTCATTCCTGGACAAAGTCCAGGAATGATGTCTAATATATAGAGTCTAATATATAGATAACTACAGTATATATATATATATATATATATATATATATATATATATATATATATATAAGTCCAGTATAGCCCGCACTCACTGCAGCAAACGTCAACCCAGAGGGATGCACCTCAATGTAACCACATGGAGCATCCAGGGTCCATGCATATGTAGAAAGAAGAAGTAGCGAGGGCACTCACCATTATTTGCACAATAAAATTCTGTTTGTTCACATACCACCAGTATCATATAGCTGTATAGTCCGACGTTTCGGTCCCCATATGAGACCTTTGTCAAGGTGCATCCATAGCCATATATTAATCAAGCCATAAGGAAAGTTTCCTTATGGCTTGATTAATATATGGCTATGGATGCACCCTGAAAGTTTCCTTATGGCTTGATTAATATATGGCTATGGATGCACCTTGACAAAGGTCTCATATGGGGACCGAAACGTCGGACTATACAGCTATATGATACTGGAGGTATGTGAATAAACAGGATTTTATTGTGCAAATAATGGTGAGTGCCCTCGCTACTTCTTTTTTCTACACACACACACATATATATATATATATATATATATATATATATATATACACGCTCCGCCGGCCCCCATTGTTAATCTGCCCGGGTTGATGGCAGTGTATAACCACTTCCCCTCGGTTCGCAGCCTGCTAAACCCCGCCCCTTCACAGAAAGGGGCGTGACCAAAACACTGAGGGGCCCACCTGGGAATTACCTGAATCCCCGGCAGCACAGTCCGAGCCTGGGTGTGACATGCGGTCACGCCCCCAAAAGTGCATCATACAGGGGTGTGGCCTAGCGGCTATAAGAAGGCGCGCAGGGGTCCCTACTTTGACATTCCATTTATTGGGAGGTATGCCATTACCCAGGACCGTGCTGGATCAGCCTTGATAACTCCAGGGTCAGATTCCCGGGTAACTTGACCCAAATAATTTCTTAGACCCTTTCACACCAAACCTCATTCTGGGTTGCCCCAGCAATATATAACCCGGGTTAAAAGTTTGGCGGAGAGGGGGTATTAGTTTCCCAATGCAGGACGATACTGATACCAGCGATGCTGGCAGCCTGCATTACAGCAGTCTACATGAAAAACCATATAGCTGTTTCCTATATGGGGCTATAGGACACGGCATGACAACAGCCTGCACTCAGGTGCTGAGCAAAGAGAAATATAACATCTGTAAAATAATCAAGGGACTTTTACATATTTAAGACTTGTATTTTAAATGTATAACTTTAAAGTACAGTAGCCTGATCATATTAGAAAATGAAAATGGAATATAAATATATTTTTCTGTATAACTTATAAATATTTTTTTTCGACTGTCGCTCATTTTTCTCTTTACTTTGAATCAGAGTTTATCTAATATCTCTGTTATTAAAACTATATAGTTTTATATGAGAACAAAACAAAAGCACTGGAATGACTGAGAAAAGGACAAAAGGCTCTATTTACTACAATCCGCATTTTGAATGCAGACTGTAGTGTGATATTACTGACTGAATTTGCGTTGTGAATTCAGCCAATATCACAGAGATTTTTGATAAAGCTCTGTCCCTGCGAAACACCTCCGCCCACTTATCACGGTATTTTCGCAAAAAATACCGTGACAAGTGCCGACACATGCGCCGACCAGCCGCCGCTAAGCCCCGGCCCCCCCGCGATCCCCCCTCCCTTAATTACACTTACCTCCGGTGATCGGTGCTCCTGTGATGTCCTCCATGTCTCCGGTCAGCTGACATCTCATCCTGCACTGGGACCTGGTCGTCGGGTGATGACCGGGCCCCAGTGCAGGCTGGGAGACCAGCTGACCGGAGGCAGGCCATCACCCGGAGCCCCGATCACCGGTCCCTGGACTCAGGTAAGTTTTTTTTTTTTACTATTTTTTGGGTTTTTTTTTTACAGTGTATCAGAGTGCGGTCTGTTTAGACCACACAGCTGATCACTGCGGCCGGCTCTGGGCTCTGCTCTGCCCGTTAGAGCAGAGCAGGAGTCCGGTAACCGGAGGAGACCCTGGATAACGCCACCTCCAGGTGGCGTTATTATCACAGGGCTTTCCCTGATATTTTTTCACAATTTATTTTTAGTAACTCTGGTCAGATCACATTTCCCATTACAATTATGGGAAATGCGATCTGCTGTACTAAAAATAAGTGATAATTAGGGGTTGGAGAAGAAATTTACGAATTCTACTCCAATTGCCCTTTAGTAACTTTAGGTGAAACTAAATTACTAAAATAAAGTGAAAAGGGTGGGAAAACAGCCTTTTTCACTTTATATTAGTAAAAATAATTTTAATAAATAGAGCCCAAAGGATGTACAGTTAGTTACGAATAATAAGCAGACAGACACAGATTAACACGTGGGCGTTTGTTACTCACGCGGAAAGATGTGTAGTGCTGTGCACCGAGCGTGTCTCCCGCAAGGTGGCGCTACAGCGCCTCCCTTGTAATGAGGAAGAAGAATTAGTGCGTGCCTTGCGTGGGTGCTGAACGTGGAGTCGGAGCCAGGAAGCTTGCGTTTGCTATGGCGCGATGACGCAGATGATGTGAGACAGCTGAAGATGGAGGCTGCCGGGGAGCTGCGATGGTGAGAGCTGGGCCATGCTGATATGATAGGCATATTACCTTAAAATGTTGGTAACATGAGTCCCGGGAGAGGCGCTGGTGTTTATGGGAATGCTATTTGCAGTACTAGCCTAGTTATGTATGTATTTGGTATAATATAGATATGAAGGGAGTGTGTATTTGCCATGTTATGAGATTCACAGAATAAACACTTTGCCGCTATGTAAGTCAGTATGACACTAAACACTCGCTCAGAAGCCTACTGGCCGGTTATTGGTTGTAATGAAATCAAACACAAATGATTTGTTCTAACGTGCAGCAGACCACCAGCTGAATACTATCAAGCACACAGTCGCCAGTGTTATCACGTGTAACATGTCTGAGGGGATGACTGTCAGGTAGTGTTTATATGGGACATGTGTTGTTTTAAGTCCTTGTAAACTGACGGACTTTCCTGCTGATGTTTTATATTTCTTTTTTTTTTTATGACCATTTACATTGGCTTCTAGAGAACGTTCTACAATGTAAATATTATTTGTGATTGTTTTAAAGAACTAAAGGCTGCCTTTTTACATTTTCATTTTTCATACTATTTAAAACAAAATAAATAGCCTCAATTATCTTTTTGAGTAGATCTGCACTTTGCTTAACAGTTCTTGCCAGGAGATAGAATGACCATTAGTTAGATGTGTCCAGTAGGTTGCAGAGACCAGGTCACTTTGTTAGTTTATGCATGTTACAGTAATAGTTTATGCACTTTACAGTAAATCAGCCAGGTAGGATTTGTGGCCACTTGAATAGAGTAATTTTCTGTGTTCAGTATTCTTCTTAGTGATTCTGATGTTGGTGTGAATACAGTGTAAGATGGCTAGTCTGTGATTAGATTATCTTCTTTTTTACCCATAGCTGGCTCAGAGCTGGAATAATACCTTACAAGTCAAGAAGCTAGTTCGGGGCCCCCGATCTCACCCCGATCTGTTACTGCAAAAATATATTTTCTAGACTAACTGGAGCTCAAGGCAAAGCCTAAAATGCTCCTTCGACTACAGAAACAAAAAATAATTCCAATGCAAACTAATCCATATAGAAACAAAACACAGAGTGTCTATTTAACAATAAGTGGCAATAGTAACTATTTTCTATCATGGTTTAAATAGGAAATCTTCTATTTTCATAATTTACCAATAAAACTTCAACAGGCACCGAGTGATGCTTAACATTGTGATACTGGCATCAGCTGGAAGTAGACTCTTACTCCTTCGCCGGCTGGACTGGGGACCTCCTGTCTGCCAGATTGTCCTTGTGAAATGGAAGAAAACACATTAATAATAAACTTAAACGCTTTATTTTTAAAAATTTTTTACATTGTATCAACCCAATTGGCTGGCAGCTGGCCCCCTAGTGACCATAAAACATAAGTCCTCCAATCAGAGCTCAGCACATGGTAGGTTGGCTTTCTTGCGCTCCAAATGAAGAAGATGTAGGTGCTGCTGTAAATAGGAGATGTCCTACCGCCAATGTTAATTATTGGACAAAGCACTGCACTTAATGTCAAATCTAAAAACCTATATCGAGACTGACACACATGTAATCGTACAGCATAAAATATGTGTCTGTTGGTCACTAGTAGGCGTTCAATATTCTGTGCACATTGTAATTTCCATAAAGTCAATTATATCTACAATCCGTTCATTAATTGAAATGTTTGTAGATAGTCCTGTTGCTAGAGGGAAATTTGTGCAGTATATACTAGTAAACAAGAAATCCATTTACTCAAGAGGTTCAGTGACTTCAGTTTCTTTTTTTTATGCCACTCACAGCTACTTGTAGCTACTCCCATGCGCAGCAGTAAGCTTCTGCAGTTGTGTGGATACTTAAAAATGTATACAGTAGACTTACCCAATCTATGCCCGACGCGTTTTGCCTCTTACGTGTGCCAGTACTGGGGACCTTTGTATTATTTAAGCCAGAGGACTGTCTGGTAATAGATATTCCCTTTCTAACAATCCGGAATTTATCACTGATTGATACACAAATATACTTTGTCAGGACTTTCAGTTCCTCAATTATCTTTTTGGAGTCGCAACCTATTCTGCAACTAATCTCTGTGCCTGTTTATTAGCTTTCTTTGAACTTTGGACATTGTAGCAGCAGTATAATGAATAATTGCCATTTTTAATATATGCAGCTTTTTTATGTTTTTAAAGTGCTATATGCATAGATATATTACATTCTTTGTTACTGTTGACATCTATATTTTGCGATTATTCACTATATTATATTATATTTTTATTAATTGTACAATTTAAATGTAATTTGTCTTGATAGAATTAGGATCTTCTGCCAATAAGTTTATAAATTTTATTAGCACATTTGTTTACCAATATTGTTTTCCTTGGAATTATTTAGTGGGCACATCACTTGTCCCTTTTTTTTTTTTTTGGAACTTGCAGCTTAAAAATAGTCTGTATATTCATTATTACCATTAGCGTCGGCATTTTGTGTTAATTTCTTTGTAGACAGATAAAAGCTAGTTGCTGTATGAGCCCTACTGTATGACATTTATATACTAATATATACAATATTACAGTACAAAAGTTCAACTTAAATGCAGTGTAAAAATACAGCTGACCGATATGTGTACGCAGCATGTAAAATAATGCTACGTTTTCACTGCAAGCAATACAAAAAATGCATTTGCACACCTTGGGGCCTGTGTCATACGCATAAGCGATCATAGCAGCGTGTATTGGTGGTCGCCCGTCTGCAAATTTATGCAAATGCCATTACAAACTCCTTCACTTGTGTACATATGTGTGGCCAAATGTACAAGGACTGAGACGCCCACTTAAGCGTCTGTGCACGATGTCATACAGATTGGTGCGTCCTTCAGCCGCACCATCAAACATTACACCAGCACTATGGCAGGTGCAGTTTCTACATCTGACCACAGTCTCCTATGCTTGCGTCTGTGCATGCAGCTGCTTGCATTGACATGCCCATGACACTCCCATAAGCTCACTGAGCAGACCATTTTTGCGTGCACTTTTAGCCACCTCCCAGTCACCGCCTAGGAACGCCCATCTTTTTTTACGCCACTGTCTGATGCGCCCGGCATCCATTCACCGGCGGTGACCGCTGCTCTGCCGTTTTCCCCACCCGCGGGAAACGGCGGGAATGATGACTCATCATAGAGTCATCATTCCTATATTGTCACTAGTGTTTATACATTAACATCTCATATAAGACAATTAGTCCAATATACAAAACTTTTTAAGAAGGTATACCCATACATATATAATACAACTTACATATACATTCATATGTATGTAAGTTGCATATATTTACTTAGAAGAAGCATAGAAGAAAGAGAAGAGGAAATCTGGCAAGACATCTATATATACGCGTTATATGGTATTTAATTCAATTGTATTGTTGTTCCCGGTGGAACGAGATAAGGTTCTTGGATACAGAAGGTTAATTAAGCCACACAAACCAGTACAACAAATAACAAGATATGAAAGAATAATAGTTACTTAGCTTCGGAATATAAGATGGTTACACGATCCAGGAGCCTCCTCTCAGAATAGAGCTGGAACGAACAATTTCCTGGCCACCAGCTGCAGTCTAGTCCAGGCTTACGGCAGGCCACTGGAATCTCCTTTGTTCTTCGTTTATATAGTATCCTACTGTCATACCCATCTAACTCTTACTAATATGGGAATAAACATGCTTCAAACTACTCTATTGGTTAACTACTGATAAGGACTTTCTAAAACTTAACGCAGGCGTACATCGCAGTAGACAACGCCTTGTGGATTTATGGCCTGTCTGCTTTCCACATTCCTGTACCATTTCATGCCTGATACACACATAAGAACCATGAATAGAAATGGCTGCCAGTAGCCATTTTGCTATCCCAATACAATTGTTTAGACCCAAAGGCACCAAAGTATGGACCCTAAAAATCCAATATAGCTCCCTCGTGCATAACTTCATAAAACGATCACCCCCACTTTATAGTGGTTCTGATCTGTTCGATCGCTTTGATACTACTCTGGTCCAACTTCCCCATCCGGAATTCTGATATATGTTTGTATATAGTATTATTTTTGTTAAACTTTTTTCGAATATTTTGTTGGTGTTCCATATATCTGACATGCAAGGTTCTTTTAGTACGGCCAACATATTGCATACCACATCTGCATTGTAAAATGTAAATAACGAATTTGGATCTGCAATTAATGAAGGAATTCATCTGGAATTCTTCTAAGGATACTTCAGACTGTTTATTTTCCTTCCCTTATGATTATAGGTATCACAATTATTTTTCCGCACTTATGGAACGCTTTTTGGTTTTTGAGGAATCCAATTGTTCTCCTGTTCTATGATTTATGTCTTTTTACATTTAAATAGGCTTTGGGCTAGTTGTAATTTCAAATTATCTGCCTTTCTAAAGAAGACATTATCACTCCATTCGATCCTGTTTTTTCAGAACCTTATCTAATCTTAATAGAGGAAAGTTCCTCTTAATAATTCTTATGATCTTATAAGCTTCTGTATTAAATTTAGTCACAAACATCATAGATCTGTCTTTTTTTAGTAGATTTTTTAATCGTCTCATCCTTTAATAGAGATCCTCTATCGATATCTCTTGTGCCTTCCAGAGCTCTATCTAATATCTCATTAGGATAGCCTTGTTCTAAAAACGACTGGTAAAGAGTTTTCGCCTGTCTAGAAAAGGCCTCCATAGTGCAACAATTTCTTTTTAAGGTGCATACACACTAGACGATATGCTCCCTGAGCGATATCGTCTAGTGTGTCCCCGGCAGGCTGTGCTCAATGTCGTTCATGACATTGAGCACAGCCACTGAACGATATCATTAGCGATATCGTTCAGCGCCGGGCTCTCTCACCCATTCCCTGACATGCAGCAACCTGACGAGGTCGTCAGGTTGGCCTGCATGTCAGCCCGATGAACGAGGATGACGAACGACCCGCGGGAACGCGCGTCGTCGTCATCGTTCATCTTTTTTGTGTTAAAAATGGACGATAAAGTGGACGACTGAACGATAACGATATCGTTATCGTTCAGTCGTCCACTTTAATCGCCCAGTGTGTACGCACCATAAATCTTAAGAATTGGCCTTTTGGCACGTTATTTTTCCATTGTTTATAATGGCCACAATAAAAATAAATAAAATAAAATATAAATAAATAAAAAGCTGCCTAGAGCAGTGAAACGCGTAGGTGAATTATCTGTGTACCCTGGACACTTGTAGGGGTATTCAATATGGGTGCGATAACATCTTTTTTGCATTAATATCGCACTTTTTAACGTTTTTGCGTTAATATCACTTGTTTTAGTTTTACACCGTATTCAATTTCAGAGACTTATCGCAGTTTTGAAAAGTCTTTGATAAAAAACGGTGATAACTTTTCACCATTGAATAGGTGTCGAAAAAAAGTGCAGAATTGGGGTTTAGGGGTGCAGGCTTAAAAAAAATAGCCTGCACCCCTGAGATTGACATTTTAAAAAGAACTGTGTCAAAAAAAGTTTAAAAAAAAAAAATAGGGACACCCCAAAAAATTAATTTAAAAATTGGGGTGCAAAAAAAAAAAAAGGGAAAAAATTGTTAAACAATAGGCAAATAGGTTCAGGGCTATTCTGCATGTATGCGGCAGGTGTTTTCTAGAATAGAATTAAAGCGGCAGGTGCACAAATGGAGAATTTTTAAAAACTTACTTTAGGGACATCAAAATATGCTAGTACCCATTTTCATGTACCCCAAATTTGATGGGACCACTTAAAAAAATGAAAAAAATAACCTAAGTGCTCTTCTGCATCACTTCTTCAATGTTGGGAAAAAAACACCTGCTGCGGCTATTTAAAGCCCCGACTTTCAATTAAAGGCTAAAACGGGGGTACCCATAGTGTTCCCCCATGTTTTTACAACTTTAGGGGGGTCTTACAATTATTTTAAGGAAAAATTCGTAACTTTACGCAAATCCAACTTCAGAGTTTCCCGTTTTCGTTAATTTGATATTGAATACGGGGATAAGCGGGAGCGCGCACCATACCTTTACGGCGAAAAAAACTCCGATATGAAACGTTAACTTCGCCAGGGAAGTTAACCTTTCGTATTGAATACCCCTCTAGGTTTTAATATCAAGCACCATTGGACTATTGGCACTGCTAAACTTTTGTGGCAGCAACTTTGGATTCTGACCATTATCATCACCCATTTTCAACAACACTGGGTCCGGTCATCTGCGTTGGATTACCTCGGTGTGGGACCATCGCTAATTAAGGGACATTGTGGACTTTTCTACCTAGTGGGTAATTATATTCAGCATTGGTGTGCTGTAAAGTTGGACTGCCTTCTATCTAACAGTGCTATAGCATTCTATTTCCAAACAGTGTTCTAGGGCATATTACTGCTCATTGTTGTTTATAATTGTGATTCCCATTTTATTCATACAGTATATGTGCATATTACATTAGTCCGTGTTTTAAGATTTATATGTTTAATAAATTGCTATACACCTATTGTCATACAGCGCTGCTATTCCTTTGTTTACAATAAAATAATAGTTCACATCTATTCTGATCGACCTTTTTCACATAGGTTTCTGTTAAAATCTTAAACTCTCTGATAGTGAGCGCAATATCCAGAAAAGTGATCGCAGTGGGGTGAATTGTGCTCGTGATTTTTATACCAAACATATTGTTGTTCAAACACTCAAAAAATAATTGTACGCAAGAAAGAACTGTCCCAAACGAAAAATAAATCATCAATATATCTGCCATAGAGGACCAGACCTGCCCCCATCCTACATTCTACATTCAGTCTACATTGTTTTTAATATGCCAGTATAATGTGAGTCATAATTGCATGCTGTGCCCACTTGGCACAATACGGTCTATTGTTTTGTTTGGGTGAAATGGGAAGGACCACTAATACCCAAGGCTGCACGTGAGTTATATGTACACAATATCTATATCTCTTGATACAGGGCCTCCAATTAGGGATGGCCACTGACCATCAATGATTTGAAAACTAGCAGTGGTCTATGACCGATAAGTTGTTGTGCCATTACTGATGGTCACCGATACTATATCATCGATTGCGGCCCCATCGGTGGCTGCGGTCTAAATCAAGCAATGATTTTCATCGATAAATAATAATCAATTGTGTGAAACCGCAGTCACCAATGTTTCCTTAACATCGGGTGGGGCTATCATCAATGGTGCAGCTGTCAATAACCATCACTACAATATACCATAAATATTGCTATTTTTATGGTATACTGTTTAAAAAAATAAATAAATTATAAAATCGTGTTGGATAAGTTTTAAAATAATGTTCTTGACCTAATTCAGTCATAAAAAAACCCAACAATTTTGGAGCGGTTTTTGGAAACAAAATTCGTCAGTTAAGTGGTTAAGATGTCCCACGTGTTTTAACCTTGGCTGTTTTTCCAGGTGCGCTAGGGTGTTGTATGGATTATACTTGCAGTGCTTAGTGTGTACTGCCAATGTGCGTGCTCCCGTGGGCGCTTGCGACTTCGGCTGGTTGGCTGTGCTGAATATCCAACTGGACAATATTGCAAGCGGCCCCATTGCAGGTAATGAAGGACGGAACGAGGTATTGTTCTGTCGTTCATTACCTCATTCTGATGTGTACCCAGGATCCGATATGTCGGCCCGTCGGGGTTGGGCACATATCCCTCAGTGTGTATCCAGTTTTAGGGGCATATCCAACTGGGTGCGAGGTAAAAAACTTTTCACCCCTTGTGCGCAATTGTGGAATACCGCAGTTATGCATGCTCCCTATATCCGCGATATTCAAGTAAAAAAAAAGTGGTAGCAGGGTTTTCAGCTCTCAAAACCCTGCACCGCGTAAAAAAAAATACTTACCTGCCCGGTGGTCTCTGCAGCTCCCAGTAATTTCCTCTCCATCTTGTCTATGGGAAGGGGGCTGCTGGGAGTCCCAGGGGCTGTTGGGAGGCACTGGGGGCTGGTGGGAAGAGCATGGGCTGCTAGGAGATGTAGTTCTCCCAGTTTCCGTTACAGGGAGGGGTCACATGCACACACATACACACTTACAAACACTCACACACACTAAATACCGCTGCTGGAAGGAAAAAACAGCTCTGCAGAAGCTAAGTAATTAAGGACTAATTAAGCTAATTGGAAACTTCCAATTGCTTAAGTAGTCATTAGAGGGGGTGCCGGGGTCCCAGAGCAAGTCTTGCTGATTTTTACTAAAATTAACGATTTTAGGAAAAATCAAACTTACTCTGGAGATGCGAGGAAAAAAAACCTGGCGCTCAAAATGTAAAAAACCGTGCACCTGACTGAATAGCTAAAATCCTACACCTGCAGGAACGACCTCGCAGGTGCAAGATTTTTGCTATTCTCGCCCACAATTGAATATGCACCTAAGCGTTAAAAGCTATTTTAATTTTTTTTAATTGTTGTGATCATAAAGATTTTGACTCATTGAAATTTAACACATGTAACATGAATTTTTAATTTAAGCCTCATATTTCTTTTTTTTTATTCTCCACAGGGATATTGAACCTTACAATGGCAGAAATTTTTTCTTCACCCGAGAATCTTATGAGAAATATTACATGGGTCCAACACTTGCTGAACTTTTACTACTCTCCAACAAGTACAGTAATTTATTTAAATTCCATTTAAACCAAGTGATAACCCTCCCATTGCACTTGCAGTGGCTGACTCACTCTCCCAATTCACCTTAATCTAAATACTGCCTACTTCTGAGTGGTGTTTACCTTTTGCAGAAACTCTATGCTGGTTACTTTTGGCTGGATTATCCTGACCACTTGTTTTGCATTAGTACTGCCGGGTAGTTGGGCTGAGCATTAACTTTGGGGCTAGGGCTAAGCATCGAATGGTTAACCGTAGTTTGTGCCATAGGTACCAGAAAATCATCGATGGGCATCACTATTAAGGGTCACAAGAAGCCAGTGGACCAACCAGGCGCAGGGATAAATAATGACCATCAGTGGTGAATTAGTGATTGCTATCCCTTCTTAGGGGGCTTCTTTGACACAGAACTGCTGGGAAATATATTTTAGTGTTATCGCTTAAATTATGTAGATCAAGGAAGCACACGCGCAATGTTTATCTCTTTGGGTGCCATACATTCAATGTTGCAAGACAAATAAAAAACGCCACCACCATAACCACATATACACACATTTACAAAAGTAAAAGATTGGTATTAGCAATGTTAGTAGCTTTGCTGTCCTTACTTTTTTTTTAAGTTGATTATTTTGTATTCTGGAAACTGACCTGCTTCAGAATATTATACTTTTATTCGACTGTAAGCAGGGCTATCTGTGGCAGGGTTCACTCACCAGAGGCTCAGGTGCCGCTGGGATGAAGAGCATGCTTGTGTTCTTCGGTGTGGTGAGGGCCTAGCACTCCAAAGAAAATCTCCTCTTTGATGGACGGAGGTGGAGTAGGAGCGGAACAATTATTATTTATTTGTTACTATATACACATATTCCGCAGCGCTGTATGGAGAATTTTGGCCATTCACATCAGTTCCTGCCCCAGTGGAGCTTACAATCTATACTCCCTACCACACACACACACACACTATTTTTGTTGGGAGCCACTTAACCTGCCAGCATATTTTTGGAGTGTGGTTGAGGAAACCCACGCAAGCACAGGGAGAATATACAAACTCCACACAGGGCTGTAATGATAATGAATGATACTGCCTGTGCAGGGGGGGGGGGTGTATTCCGTTGCTGTGTTAGGTATCCCGTCGCTGTGTTGGGAGCCTGCGGTATGTGCCCCAGCTCCAACTGCACATTAGGTGTGACGTGCACATGCGCGCAAATGTGTAGACATCATTTTTATCAAATATATGTGTGCATAGTGTTTGTTTGTGTTTATGCATTTGTATGTATATATACAGTAATATATAAAAGAGAAGGTGGGCAATACAAATAAGCTAAAGTACTGGTGCCAGGGGAGATGATCATAAACTGTAGAAAATGGTAAGGTGCTAAGGAGTAGATTGCTTAAATAAATGCTCTATCAGGGGCCCCTGCTTGAGCTGGTTCAACTAGTTATTACATTGTTTACATTTTAGTCCCATTCATGAATCTCAGTTTTGGATGTGATATGAATCGTGAACTCTATACATTGATACAGAGGTCTCTGGGGATACAGCAATACCTTCTCCATTAGAATAGTGGGGAATTGGTAATCGCTTCCACATTGCGATGATTGACATTAAAAGATACCTTTCGATGAATGTAGCAGCTGAATATTTGGTAATTTGATTACCTATGTGAGCTGTGAATAGTATATTATAATTATATACAAGGATAAAGGTTGTGGAAGCACCAAAAAAATCTTTGATGAACACCTATCACTGTACAGAGGCCAGTCCAGAGATTTTACTAAACCCTGTGAATAAGTAATTAATTTTTATTATTGAAGTGGTTTGCCCTTATGGAGGCACCCCGGCGCCCCACTGATCATGCGCTTGCCTCGGCTGGCCCGTGGCGCCCCGCCTCCTACTAAACTAGGTGAATAAGGATAATTACCATATAATATACAGTGAATAAACCTATTAGTGGGGAATAATTTTTGTCATTTTAATATATTTTTTTTTTTGTCTTTTAAAAATGTTGTATTCAAAGTTATGTTTTAATATTCATTGGTTAAGTGTGCCCCAGGATAGACATTTAGTCTTTTTTTGTTTGCCTCTCAGCAAACACTTTAGGTAGTAAGTAGGCATTCTTCAGATCTTTTGAGGCTAGAAATCTTTTTATGCCTGCTATTGACAAATTTATTTAGATTCCTCAAATCCAGCATTGTTCTGAAAGCTCCTGAAGGTTTCTTTACCAGGGACAGACATGAATATAATCCTCTTCCGCTGTCTGCAGGAGGTACAGGCTTTACTGCCTGGTAATTGATCAGTTTTCTTAACTGTCCTAATAGCAGTTACTTCTACCTCTGTAGTAGGAGGGTCTGGTGTCACAGAAATTCTCTGAACTCACTGGATACCATCTCCAGTACCCATCTTTTCTGAACAGAGCAATTTCATCTTTCAGTGAATATCAGAAGCCTGCCTCCTACTGGTATAGTTGGGAGGGACGAGGCATAGTCATTGTTGCTTGGGATTGGATCTCCTATAGGTCTGACAAAAGAATCGCCATGTCATCCTGGAGTAATATTTTCTAGTGTTACTGCCTACCTGGTCTGTAACTTCTGGCTTCTTTAAACTGTTGTCTTGAAGTTGGCACAGGATATCTATTCCCCTTATCTTGTGGTAGTCTACTAGACCTACCTCCTGACATTTTATTTGTATCATAGATTCAAGTCTATTGCCAAATAACTGACCCTTTAAACGGTAATGTTGCCAATCTATTCTTGGAATGTTTGTCTGCTGACTTCTAGTGGTATAGTTGTTATAGACATTAGTTCTGCATCTGCACCATCCACTCTGGGTATTGTACACCAGCTAAGAATTTCTTCATCTTTCACAGGATGCATACGTTCAATCCTAGCAAGACTGCCCTGCTGTTAATCCAAATTATGCCATTCTTTAACCACCAATTCCTTAAATTTTTTGTCCTGGAAAGACACTAAATTTCTCTGATCTATCTTCAAACAGTAGGTACTGTTCATCGTTTTGCTCAAACATATTTTTATAGTTCATAGACTACTAAATATGCATCAACAGTTTTTCCACCTGCTCAATATTAAAAGCTCTTGTATCCTCTTGAATTTCAATAAGTCTTGCTAGTCAAATCCTCAAAATTTTCTACTATACGACACTCTGAAGAAACTGCTCCATATTCCTAATCAAGGCTCATTTGTGACCTGTGTCTTTTACACTCCTGTAAAGCTAAGAATTTATTTTTGGAAACAAATTACCTTTTTATCCATTCAATAAGTGCCTGAAGCTGGCTAGATTACGGACTAGGAGCAGGTTTTACATATCGGAGTACAGCATCTTGATTCGCAGCAAAAGATTTATCAAAGGCTGCACAAGCTGTTGTATGCTTTTTTGATCATTTCTTATTAGGTCCAATCGCTCGCTGCATGTACACTGTAGATTAAAATATGCCAACATGTTATTATCCTTCTCTATTTAAATATTAATTCAAAGCACCCCTAATAAGGACTTACCTCACTTGGGCGCTGGCAGGCTGATGGGGGGAAGGCTCTTTATCCATCATGGCTGCAGGAATCATCTGCGAAAAGTCAGAGGGCCTAAGGCAGTTTCTTTCTGATGTGCAACGCCGTTTTTGAATTCCCTCTGACCTGCTCAGACCACTACCTGCAAAGGTCTTGCAAGAACGTCATTGGAACCATTGGCACATGCACATTACTACCGAGCAGCATCACCACTTTGCCGAGCCTGCTAGACCTCTTTACCTCTGGTTCTGGCTTCCTGTTTTGTGGTCGTGGTCTGCTTCATACTTTTGGCAATGCAGAGAGCATGCTAGGAACTAGAGTCCCGTTTCTTTTGATCTTCCCTGGTGTGCCACCTCTCCACAGACTTCAGCTCCAGGAGGAGCATCACTGGGCAAGATTCATGAGGTAAGCCCCCTTTGAAAAAAAACAACAAACTTCCCTACTAGGAGACAGGGGGAAAAAAAGTGGAAAAGAAACTTTGGCTAGAACTAGGGAAAGGGCTACTAGCCCATAGCAAGGGCTGAGTGAAGAAGAAAAAATAATATGCATATCAATAATACATCACAAAGGTCCAGAAATACTGATGTAAACCACATCACAGACTGCACTCAGAGTGGAAGCTTTAAGTCCATGCATCCTTTTTCAACAGGTGATGTCCAGAATGCTACAAAGAACCATTCAACGCAAAATGCATTCAATGAACTTCCTCAGGGATATGGTTAATTTGGCATGATAGTGTTTAAATGGGGCTTCTCATTAAGCAGAGCCAATAAAAGCATAGTTATGCAAATTACCAAAATGTCTCATTTCAAATATGGGCCTAGATTATAAGTGAATTCTAATATGAAATGTGTACATATAATCACCAAATAATGAATAAATATATATGTTTGCATAACTAATATAACAAACCCAAATTTATCCCTGATAAACATATATATTCAGGAGTCTAAACATTTGCAAACACAATAAATACACAATATAGAACAATAATGATGTATAGAATACTACAATAATAGATACTAGCACAAACAAATGTGCACAAATACAACAGTAACAATACTATGACTGCATAATTAACATAGGAGTAGAGAACAGGATGTATTACAGATTAATTATCTTAAGTTGTTTTACATGTTTAATACTACGGCATTTTTCATTTTTGTCTGGGTAAATATCACATCCATATGAATTAGATTTTCTGGGATCGCCTCGTTTCAGCACACTTTTTTTTTTTTTTTTTTAGTGCAATACCATAAGGGAGAGAACTCTGTGATGGTGGTATTCTTATTCTCCGCTTTATTGAAACTTTGGATACATTTGCCGTACTGTGAAGTTTCTGCATGAACACTGAGGAAATGACTATTAGATATGTTTCGAACATGCTACACTACATTGCTGGTTTTGTACTTTGGTTTTCTTTTACATATCTATCTGTGGGACTAAGGGCCATATTCAATTAGCTGCGATAATGTTACGTTTTTTCCGGAGAAAATTTTCGGACCATTCGCCCAAATTTGCTGCTTTTTGCATGTCTGCACACTCCCATATATCGGCAATCCTATTTTAAAAGGCACAATAACACATTCGCCAGATAATTCTTGCTTTGAAGACAAGCAAAAATACAGATGAAAATGGAGAAATCAGCCTGTACCCCAAAAAAAGGTAAACTAAGATAAGGGAATAGTGTAGAATTGTGTTGATGGATAATCAAAGGGTTTGGGGTTCTTAAATTGTCAAATGGCTGTTATATGCACTTTTAACAGTGAAAAAATTATTGAAAGCAATTTTTTTTTTTTGGCCAAAACAAGAAATTCATCTCCAAACTTAAAATTATATTTTTAGTTAAAATGAATACTATCCAATATTAACTTTTTTGTCTTCGTATTCATTGATTCATTCTCCACCAATTTTTGTTTAACAGCCTTAATTTCTTTGTCATGAGGTATTGAAAAGTATAATACCCGCAGAGCCGTAACTAGACTTTTTGGTGCCCTGTGCTAGAAAGAGCATTGGCGCCCCCACTATTTTTTAATAGGGAGATAACACACCCGAAAAAGGGCCATGCCTCATGGGGAAGGGCCAGAGAAGAGATAGGGGAGGCCAGGAGATGCTGGGGATAAAATAACAGGAAGCTACAAGTGAGAAAGATAAAAAACAGAAACTTGAAAGGCCCGAAGAGCACCCCCTGCCCTGTGGTGCCCTGTGCCATGGCATAGGTTGCAGTACCCTAGTTACGGCCCTGAGTACTTGGGTGTCTACTGTGACCCAATGGTGACCTTCTTCCCATCTTAGATCCTGAGTCATTTGGAGTACATCTGTAGAATTTTTGTAGAATGAAGGGAGATTCTTTACAAATGCTATAATCTTAAATCTATATAATGAGATTTGATGTTAAAGACTCCAGCCCTGAGATGATGGGTCTCCCCGGGTGGAGTCCTTATTATTATGAATATTAGTAGTATGTTAAAACGTACCCATTTTATTATGCTTTAATATATCAAAAATTGTACTCCACCTGTGAAATAACTCCATCTGTCATAAATTATATGAGTCAGGTTAAAATGAAGATGTTGGATCACTAGACCATTTTTGATATGTATCGAAATGTAATATTTTTCTTGCCTCTGTTAAATAATCTTTTCAATCTTAAAGTACCACACCATTGTTTTTATCAGTGTTTCTAATCAGTAAGGGTTCCCTCTTTGGGTACAGTTTTCAAATCTACCTTTTCTTGGAGGGTAAGATTCTCTTGAAAGCCATTTTTCCTAATTTCTGGCTTCCTATAATCTTCTCCTGCCAAATCATAAAGTCTGCATGCCTTCGTCTGGATTCAACAGTAGTACAACTTAGGATAAGGATTTTTTTTAAATGGTGTTGTAAGGTTTATTATTAAGTTACTGTCCTTATAGCGCAACATATTCCATTGCGGTTGACATATTTTTTTCAAATCCCTAAATTACATTTATCTGCATACTGATTGCAAGAATATGTGTGTCCTTTATTTAATCATTTAGTTTGTTCTAATATTCAACTCTTCATCAAAAGGTGCTATCTCTTCTCTCAATCAACCCAATGGGGTTTTCTTTTTTGGAGAGATTTTCTCTTCCTTGTGAGCCTCATTGATGTATTGTCTGAAACTTTATTGAAACCCAATGGGTAGTCTAGTTTGTTTTTTAATGTAAAACTTCCTTGCTTTATGTATAGGGAAGGGTAGGTTAACTTGGCCCTTTCCCTAAAAAGAACTAGTTCTAGGTGGTGGAAAACTGAATAAACCTATCTTTGCTCATCTAAACGTGAGTGCTGGTTCTTTTTTTTACACCTGGCTTTTTTGAATAAACTACCTTGCTTTTAAAATTATTTTTAACTATGAACCCATTATCCTCCCACTTTTAAATTTTGACAAAATTTAACATTAGTACAGACTCTTTCTAGAAACGGAATGGCCCTTTAGGCTATTTTTTCTATCCTGGCTAGCTTGCCAAACATACACACTTTCTATATTTCTTAAACTGGAATCTAATTCTGAGAATATAGATAAACATTTTTATTATCTTATGGTACGGTCAACAAACATTGGCATAGTTAGACAAGCTGCAAAGTGGGAATTGGAAATAAACCAAATGATTACATAACAAACCTTCAATGCGCTGGAATGGACAAACTTTGCAATACAATCTATAAAATATTTTATAGATTGTATTTCATAGTTTGCACATTTTAGCACATTGAGGATTTATTATATAGAATTATTATGTAATATAGAGTTTAGGGGGTTTTTTTTGTCCTAGCAAAAATGGCATCTGCCAGTGGACTAAATAGTAGATCTGGCCTCCATATTGTTGCAGACAGGAAGTTACCTTATTTAATATGTCACGAGTAAGATTGCGCACTGACACCATATTACTATAGCCTCAGGTGGATTTACCTTTTAGCTTCTGGACGCTGGTGCCTCATCACTTCCAAATGCGGGTGACCCAGCACTGCTATTTTAAACTATGTAATGAGGAATGAGGCACAGACCTTGGTGCCCGATCACTGGTTTTGGTGAT
The DNA here is from genome assembly GCA_031769625.1 of Taudactylus pleione. Classification (NCBI taxonomy): domain Eukaryota; kingdom Metazoa; phylum Chordata; class Amphibia; order Anura; family Myobatrachidae; genus Taudactylus; species Taudactylus pleione. The sequence continues at coordinate 25,325,872 of JAUIMM010000018.1, forward strand.
GATTTCAGGGTGCAGTTAAATTGTCATTAAAGTGTGTGTGTATATGTATGCGTGTGTGTGTAATATATATATATATATATATATATATATATATATATATATATATATATATTTATTACACACACTGTCCCAGCAAGGAATAGTAAAAGAAAAAGGACCAGCACTCACGTTGCCCCTGAGGAAGACTGAGAAGCATCAGTTGAAACGAACGTCGGGCTGCTGCTGTTTTCTGTTTCTTTGGACCCTGTGAGTAAACCTATATCTTTGTTCATCTAAACGTGAGTGCTTGTTCTTTTTTTACTATTCATTTTTGGGTAAATGAGTGTTTATATGACCACTTTTTAAGGATCTTGCACCCCATGGCCGAAATTTGTTTGAGTGCTGTGTCATGCTCCCCCCAAACTATAAATATAAATATATATATATATATATATATATATATATATATATATATAATGTATAACCAATACAAACAAACGGCAGCACTCTGAGGCTTTTCAAGTAAAGACAACTTTGTTTATGAAAAAATCACATCTGTGACAAAAAAGTTTCGGGACACACACGTCCCTTTGTCAAGGTATATCAGCAACTGTACAATAATATCACTCACCTTTAAATACGAGAAGAAAGAGAAAAACCCACCAAACATGAAAAGAACGTGAAGAAACACCACATCGGAGGAGAGGAGATTTCCATCTGTTGTTCCGTCTCCTGTGGATGATGTCAATGTGCCGTGTGTATATTGTTGCCATAGCAACACAGATGCTCTATGTCGGTAATGTGAATCAGTGGTGAGTGCATATCCCACCACCGTGTAAAAAGAAACCAGGCACCATATATCATGAACGCAGATATCCCAGAGGTACAGGTGTGGGGATCTGTAAACATAAGTTATAAGATAAGCAGAGGCAGATGGTCATAAAAGATAAGAAGATGAAAAATGAATAGATAAATACAGTAATGTCAGCGCAAACAAAGGAAGTGACATGGCAGTCTTCAATCATATATATATATATATATATGAATACACATTAGCGTCATTTCATAAAAGCATATAACGATCTAGTAAACATAAATGCGACTCTGAAACAAATTAGTTAGCTGCCTGTCTTGTTAACAAAAAATTACTAAATGGAGTGTATGGACTATTGACCAATAAATATAAAATGTGTAAACCTAAATAATGAATACATCAACTTATTATATTAAAAACGTCCATCTAAACCAGTTAGATGATGCGTCCAGCACATTGTAATGAAGAGTGAGAATGTGATTGTTATGAATGTTGTGCAATGCTTATGTTGAAAAAATGTGAAAATGTAGAATAAATGTTAATAAACAGTATTTAACTATGTTCACTATAACTAAATATTACCCATGTAACTAACTTGTATATCGAGGTGTAAAAGAAAAGTGTTATGTATGTGTAACAAATGTTAAATGACCGTGTGAATAATATACAATAATGTGTTGCATAAAACACAAAAGTGTAAGTGAACGAAAACGTGTAAACCTGTGAAAATAATATTATAAATATAGTGAAACGCAACTATCAACACCAGACAGACCCTAATGTTATGGGGTATTCATTTAAAAACACTCCATTGTATTTTTTCATTGAGTCCCTGTGGGCTCATAGTACTGAGAACAAAGGCCCTCATTCAGAGCCGTACGCTCTGAGCAGAGCGCACGCTCTGAATGAGGGCCGCCCTCCATAATTATGGAGCGTCCTCCTGGACGCTCGTATAGCTGTGGGTCACCACCCACAGCCTATACGAGCGTGCAGTTTGATGGGCGCGACCATCGCCACTGCGAGCCGGAGCCTGTGGTTGAGTTTTTCAACCGCAAGGCCCGGAGTGATTTTGGCTCTATCAGAGCCAAAATCACTCCCACTGACATCACTAGTGATGTCAGTGGGGCCGGCTTCTGATGGTAGGCGTTCCCTTGGGAACGTCCCCATCAGGGAGGCACGCCCACCAAAGGGGGCGTGCTGTCAATCAACATCGACAGCACGCCCCCTTTGATCAGACACAACGAAAGTCCTTCGCTCGTCGCGTCTGGCGCATGCGCGCGACGGAGCTCCCGCCGTCGTGCGCATGCTCAGTGCACAACATCGACCCACTTGCGAACGGACAGCCGCTTGCGAGTGGGTCTGAATCAGGCCCAAAGATCCATCATCCCTCCACTTGTAGTAACTTTCCCACACAGCCTCCTCCTCTTAGATTCTTAGGAACGTGATCGATTAATTGATGACGGAACTCACAAAGTTTGTGTCCTTTTTCAGCCAAGTGTCTTACTACTGGCTGGTCTGATGGCTTTCCTTGTAACGCAAATTTGATAGCGGATCTGTGAAGAGCCATTCTCTCCCTTGCTGTCCGTGTGACAAATGATCAGGTGCACTATGTACGTCGATGTACAGGTCAGGATATGTTTGATACGATATGTTTTGCCAGAAGATGGATGTTGGAATGTCGATCCTATCATCATGTTGTTGCATGTAGTGCATTTTAGGCACTTATAGCATCCCGGAGCTTTGCTTAAGAAGTTAGACTGTTTGCGAACAGAATCGTCTTGTTCGAAGCCTGTAATATCAGTGTGGACCACTATGTCCTTGATGTTTTTGCCTCTAGTGTGGCAAGACAATGTTTTTTTTTATTTTTAAAGCATGTTAAGTCCCTGTCCTTGTGTGCCCCGAAACGTTTGTGTCACAGATGTGATTTTTTTTTCCATAAACAAATTTTAATTTTTTTTTTACTTGAAAAGCCTCGGAGTGCCGCCATTTGTTTGCACTGGTTACCTATACTAATGGATCCGGAGGGCAGCTATTATTACACAGGAGAGTGCCAGTCAGCCGCAGATTTATTTATATATATATATATATATATATATATGTGTGTGTATGTATATATGTGTATATATATATATATATATATATATTATATATATTATATATATATATAAATTAATTTTCGATATCTCAAATAAAAAGTTGACTGAGGCCCATATAATCGGAGGTCAAGGTTGTACTCCTAAATGAACTTCCTTTAAAATCAGACTTATATTTGCAGATATGAGCGCATAGCATTGCAGTAACACAGGCACTCAGGCACTGAGGTGGGAACATATTTTGCACTATTGTAAATGACCTTTATTTCCGTCAATTTTATTGTTTCCTAAAACTGTTCTTTAACTGGAACTCAATTAAAAAGAATTAAATTTTTCTGCTGCAATTCTGAGTCAGCATCTTTTTTTCCTCCACAATAATTTGCTGTGCTGGTTTCTGCCTCCATGACAGACACCCTGTCTTATTTGGAAGGACAGCTGTGAAGTGTCTCATACGAAGTGCTGCTGATGTCCTATCATCTGTTTATGGCTTGTGTGACTTCACTTTTTTATGTGAACTGAAATAAGCAGCCATAGCACTTTTTAATAAGCCTTATGTCCGTGTATAACCCTTCCATCCTATGGAATAGTTCCAATGTTTATATAGTTAGAATCTGACTAAAAGCCATTTTTATGATCTATACCCAGTGCTATTTTTCACCAGGAACAGTTCCTGAGCCTTTTTTTCCAAAAAAATTGCTATAGATGCCTATAGATCTCAAACATGAATCTGCAACACAGATTTACACTCTTGTAGGCTATTTCACGCAGCCACAAGCCCCTCTCCAAGTTCATCAGATTGTACAGAGAATTTATACACCAGTCAGTGCTGAGACATATACCTACAATGTGGCATCTTTCTGAGCTTGTGGTTTCTTTGATAGACGATTGCATTTACACCCAATATATAAAGGCAGGAAGTTCCAGAAGATGAAGGCAGTTCCTACAGCCAAATAAAGAATGAACAATTAGTTCTGTCCACTTTTTAGTGGATTTTATTAATATATATACCTGGGATCTGGTTAGGCTGCTGATCTGGAAGGTCAGGAGCTGTCTGAGACCATCTAGCTTTGCTCTCCATGTTTATGCTGGCCACACATTACACGGTAATGGTTGGAATGATAATCGAGCAATTTATTGGAACAAGCGATAATCTATCATTTGCCCACAAAAGCAGAAAAACAGTTTGTTAAATTAACCATTTTTTATTTAACCAACTCAACGGAATAATTGTTCAAAGTAGCGGGAAAGTTTTCCCCCAACTGAACAATTTACAGAAGCAGGTTTGTGTTACCGCCTGTCCAGGATTACACCGGACAATCCCTAATTTATGGCAGTGTGCATGTCCTGGGCATGATCTGTGTGTATGGAGGAAGTATGCCTAGCCCTCCCCTACCCCTGCAGATGGCTTATTGGACTCTGCCACTACTTGACCTTGGTACTACTGGGGAATATTGTGTGATAAACCGCTGTGCAGGGGTTGGTGGATTGTGTGACAAGCTGCTGATTGCATTTGTTAAACACATTTTTATTTTAAAGTATTTTGTTTATTATTTTGATTCAATTATTATTTTTTTTAACAATATAAATAGGTGCACAGTGTCCACCTACTTTTGTGATATCTGAATCGTTTAGTTGTCTGGTCTGATGAAAAAGTTAGTAAAGTAGAGCAGTTGGAGATTTGGCTTACCAACTCCACAGCCCTGGTTAGATGTGTGGAGTACATTAGCTAGTTAGATAAGGGGTGCAGTTGGTTAGATGTGTGGCCAGCTTTAGTCAGGTGCTTGCTTGTTTTGGACAGACTATAGAATTCGACCACTCATCTGAGCTTTTCATTCTTGGGAATGGGAATTTCACGGAGAAGAGGTATTGACAGCTACCTGTTTGAAGAAAGGCCCTCCCTCACATGTTATGAGTGCAGCATGACTCTATCATATTTACTGAATCTGGGGGAATGAGAAATCGTAGTTAATAATCAGCGTTCTTACTACTGTTTAACTTGGTGTAGTAGAGCTGCAGTTTGGGGATCATAAGTACAAATAGTGGCAATCTTTAGTGTTCCTTCTAGGGCGGCCAGGGGGGAGGGCGGCTCTCAGTCAGGGACACTTTGATGTGTCTGAAAAAGGGGTGTGGTCACTAAAAGAGGCATGTCCTTTAGACTTGCCCCCTTTTAATCACTGTAGGGGGCATGCCCAGCACTCAAGGAGATGCTGGGCTGCCCCCAAGCTCTCCCGCAGTGCGAATAGATGCCATGCGACATCTACTCACTCGCCAGGGAGTCATGCAGCCGGGAAGAGCTGACAGTCGGAGTGAGCTGAGAGAGCTCTGCAGGCTGTCAGCGCACCGATCCCAGCAGGAAAAGGGGCAGGGCACAGCACCCCGCATAATAAGCCTAGCAAGAACGCTGCTAGGCGTTAATACAGGCGGAATAAAAGGAATGCTCAACCTTAAAAATAAGATAGAAAATAATTATAATGTATAAGAATATCCATAATAAATGCATGTTATGAATTCAGCAAAAATCATACTCCTTACTAGTGTCAAAGGTGCTGAATGTGACTCTCCATAGATATTTTAACTCTTTAGTACACTGTGAAGCAAGAAGTCCATCCCAGTTAATATTGTACATATAACCTAAAAAGAAAACGTGATGGTTTTTTAAAATCAATATTTTATGAATTTACCATTTTAAAACGTGTAACTAATACAACACGTGATAAAACATTGTGATGCTTAACAGGCATAACACTGCAATCTGTCTAAAATTCATTAACAATTCCAACAGTCTGTGAATAGAACCAAAGGCCATATTGCTCCTAGAGGCAAATTGAAATACACTTCCACATTGAACCACCATGGCTATAGCAATATAAATGTTCTAAATATAGTAACCTAAAACATAACATCTATAACAATTAAACATAACAGTAATTATAACAATTACAATTAATTACAATTAACTTAACCAGAATAAATATTAACCATGGTGACAATGTATATTTATTTATTTTATTTATTAACAGTTTCTTATATAGCGCAACATATTCCGTTGCACTTTACAATTGTAAACTTTAATAGAACTAAACTGGGTAAAAACAGACAGATATATAGGTAGGAAGGCCCTGCTCGCAAGCTTGCAATCTATAGTATATAGTTATTATGGGTATCAAAACCTCTAACACATCAACTATAAATTTATTAATCTCAAATATATTAACCACAATCTTAATGGTTATAAATATAGTGATCGTAAATATGAAAGTGTACTTTGTTGATTATAAGTGCATTAATTATAGTTAATACACTTATATAATAACTATAAGTGTATTAACTATAGGTGTAATATCGATAATTTTACTTACTAATTATATAGTGACTATGAATAACTTATAATATATATGGTTTATTAATGGTAATTAATATCTCTAAATATATTAACTACATATATACTAACTATAATTACAGCCAAAATATATAATTCATGAAAACATTTATACTTGCAGACATTTTAAAAAAATGCTTTTCCCATGTAAAATGTAATGGCTAACTAATTTTACAATATACATTTTATGCCTATACATAGCATCACTTATATATAGTGAGAGAATTAATATGAAACTCTATGTACTGACAAAGCATGGGTTCAAATGAAGTTAACCATGTATAAAGAATTTCTTCCAAGGTAAGGTTCATTTAGACGTCCGGAAGTAAACTACGAGGGTGGTTCAATAATTAAGGTAACAAGACTTCTCACATGTGTAATGTTCTTTATTTCATTCTAATTTCCTGCCAGGCCAGAGCAGGTAGACCACTGCTTCCCCTCACGGCCATTAGACTGTGCCTCATATCAGTCATACTGCCCCAACATCCGCTTTAAAATGGCGGTGTTGGCGGAAACATGGTCATTGAGGTGTATAGTGTGATCATATTTCTACATGTAAAGGGCACACCGGCAGCTGAATTATCGCCAACTTGCCAAGGTGTACGGTGATAACGGCATGTCACGGAAACAGATTTGGGTTTGGTGCACTGTCTTTCATAACAGCAGGACAGACATTCAAGATAAGCAGCAAAATAGTGCTCACCCTGGCTACCGAAGCATCTCCCATAAGTTCACAAAGCCAATAGGATGGGATTGTCTCTCGTGCACTTGACCCGGCACCAAGAGGAGGGAGTGCAGTTCGTGAAGCACATTGTTACAGGTGATGAAATGTGGGCATGACACTGAAGATGAAACAAGCATCCATGACATAGAAACGAGCATCGTCCCCACCTTCAAAGTAATTCAAAACAAATTTATCAGCAAAGGTCATGGCGACCGTGTTTTGGGACCACAAGAGTGTGCTTCTGGTTGATTCCCTCACCAAGGGAGAATACTGTGAATGCTTACTGTTATTGGGACACATTGAGTCTGTCGCGGAGGGCAAATCGTCAAAAACTACCTTGGTTGGTGCGAATAAACATCGTATCGCTGCAAGATAGCGCCAAGCCACTCAGCCAAATGCCCGCGTGCGTTGTTATGGCGCTACTATTGACCATTGGGAGGTACTGCACCATCCTCCTTACAGCCCTCACCTTGGCACAGCGTGAGTTCCATCTCTTTGGACCATTGTAGAAGCATCTGGGTGGAAGGCGATTAGCAACCGATTGTGAAGTTTAACAAGCCGTCATGTCCTGGCTTCAGGCACTTGACACTGATCTCCTGTATTGCGGGATAGATACCTTGGTGTACCGTTGGAACAAATGCTTAGAAAAGTATGGGGACTGTGTGGAAAAATAATCTGTACCAAGGCCATACTATTGATTATATGTATATGTACGAGTTAAATAAATTTACGCAATGAGAGGTCTTGTTACCCTATCTATTGAACCACCCTAATAAGTTTATGGATCTCCTCTACTAATTAACCTATTGTGCATAATCTTGTATTGGCTATTTAGACTTTCCTGTAAGAGAAAGGTCAGATCAGACTGCAACTCAATACGGGCAGCCTGTGAGGAATGGCTGCACTTATATGGAATGTACTTGCCTGATTGAAGGGGTCTCCCCTGAAAGGGAGTTAAGGGAATTTTTTAAAAAGACATATAATATTTGGAGAAATTTATAATTCTGTATGGCCCCGGTCCAACTTAGAAGTTTGATCCATCTTATACTTATACCCTTTTTACACCAGAGCTAAAACCCGGATTATTGCAGGGTTAACTCTGGTAGCTCCTTGGTGTAAAAGGGGACATGGTTGGATTCCTGGCTCGAGTGACCCGGCAATCCAACCCGGGAATGACCCGTGAAACCCTGCAGTGTAAACGTCGCGATCCTGGTCACGATGACCTGGAGCGCGCCGCATGCCGGTCATCTCCAAGCGTCCACTTCCATGCCGGAAGAGCTTGGTCACTGCAGACCCGGCTTCGGTGTGAATGGCACCGACTCGGGAATATCCTGGGTCGGCACTAGCTAAATCCCGGATCTGATCCAGTTTGGAACCCTGCTCCAACCTCCGGGTCAGACCCGGAATTTAGATATAAAAGCGGTATTAGTAACCTTGTGTAACGTGATTACTCTGGTTTTTATTATCTTTTTATTTTGCTTTTGTATTTTGTAAGTTTTGTTTTTTGTAATATTGTTTTCATATAAAATTTTAATGTAATAAATTGATGTCCTTATTGCTCCCAAGGGATCCATAACCTATTTAGAAGAATTACAGTTGAGGGAAATAATGTTGCTAGTTTGTAATAAGGTATAGACTTGAAGTGGCAGTTTCGAGGGCTAGTGGTGTTTTATAATCGGGGAAATCGACCAGTTATTAATATATTGAGATTTTAACTTGTATCAGAACAGGAGTGGTCTGGTAACCCTAATGGTGCATACACAAGGTCAGATTTGTCAGGTCATCGATTACGTTTAACGATGAACGATTTAATCAACGATTTGAACGATTTTATGAAAGATTGAACGATTTCTGACAGTATTAAAATGAATGAAATCGTCCAAATCTTACTGCATACACAGTCGATGTCAGATACCGTTATCTGACATGCAGGAACTCGCATCGTTGGTTGATGCATGTCCAACATGTCAAAGATATGAACGATTTTTACAATAGTTAACGTTCAGATCTTTAACAAATTCTGACCGTGTGTATGCAGCATTACATGCACATTCTAGTTATAAGCACAGTGAATTGACAAATTATACATAGCAAATCAGACTTTGATTAGATGGCTGTGACTTATCACAAGACGGCCATGGGATTCCTGCAAAATTTATGTATGTCTTTGCACGATCTCTGAGTAACTATCCTGTTTCCCATCAATGATCTATATCTTGACGTAAAGTTCTCACTCCCTTTTCTTTGATGTTTGTTTTATATTTGTTTTCCAGACCAGCTCCTGCAGAACCTATAAAAGTAGAGTCAAAAGTTACTAGTCCTCTGCCTCCTGTCATTCCATCTGCAAAGAACATCCCTTTTCCAGAACCTCGTATCCCATACCCTCGTTATTCCTCCCTGACTGCACTGGAGCAGGATACCTATGTAAAACTTATAATTAAATTCCTCAACAATAAGAACACCCACCGAAACATGTTGCAAATGAAGGAATACAATCACTACCAGGTACTGCTACCTCAGTCAGCCTGCACAAACCACTTAATACAAAATAAAGTGCACTTTAACTTTGCGAGACTGAAAATTACACTACAATGCACTTGGTACTGTCAGCATACTGAGTAACACACAATGATTTTTTGAACGATTATCGTTCAATCGTAAAAATCGTTCACTTTCTGGGTTAAAAAGAACGATTATCGTTCATGCGCGTTCATGTTTGTAGTTCAGTCAGACTGACCAACTGAACGATTTTCATTAAGGGAATATGCAAAAATCGTTTGTAGTTCAAAAAAATCGCTCATTACATTTAGTAAATGAACGATTTTAGTAAACGATTTTCATTCATTTTTCCCTTGAAAAAATTAACGAAAATCATTTAATAAAATCGTTCATTTACAAAATCGTTGTGTGTTTATGCAGCTTTATAGAACCAGTATAATGCAAACATGCATCAGATTTTTATTTACTGAAATATTAGTATTTTGAGATCATGTGATTCATTGTTTTTTTTCCCCTCATCTTCATGTTTTACTCTTACAATTGTCAAATGTAACAAGTACTCTCCTGTGTTGGACAACACTGTGCGATATTTAATAAATTCAGTGCCTTGCAAAAGTATTCACCCCACTTGGCTTTTTACCTTTTTTGTTACATTACAACCTATATATATATATTTTTTTAATCTGAATTTTATGTGATGGATCTGCACAAAAGTCTAATTTGGTGAAGTGAAATGAGAAAAATATATATAAAAAAAAAAGAATCTTTTTAATTAAAATTCTGAAAATTGGCATGTGCATATGTAATCACCCCCTTAGCTATGAAGGCCCTCAAAAGTTCTGGTGCAACCAATTACCTTCAGAAGTCACATAATTAGTGAAATGAAGTCCACCTGTGTGAAATCTAAGTGTCACATGATCTGTTAGTATAAACACACCTTTTATGAAAGGCCCCAGAGCCTGCAACACCACTAAGCAAGAGGCATCACACCATGAAGACCAAGGAGCTCTCCAAACAAGTCAGGGTCAAAGTTGTTGAGACGTACAATTCTGGGTTGGATTATAAATAAATATCCAAATCTTTGATTATCGCCCACAGCACCATCAAATCCATAATCATCGAATGGAAAGAACATGGTACCACAACAAACCTGCCAAGAGAGGGCCGCCCACCAAATCTCACAGACTGGGCAAGGAGGGCATTAATCAGAGAGGCAGCTCAGAGACCAAAGGTAACCCACAGCAGAGACTGGTGTATCTGTGCATTTGACGACAATAAGCCGTACACTCCATAGAGCTGGGCCTTATGGAAGAGTGGCCAGAATAAAATCCATGGATTGGATGGTGCTAAATACAGGGATATTCTTGAGCAAAACCTGTTTGTCTGCCTGTGATTTGAGACTGGGACAGAGGTTCACCTTCCAGTAGGACAATGACATAATGCTAAAGCAACACTTGAATGGTTTAAGGGGAAACATTTAAATGTGTTTGGAATGGCCTAGTCAAAGCCCAATCTCAATCCAATGGAGAATGTGTGGTCAGACTTGAAGATTGCTGTTCACAAGCGGAATCCATCCAACATGAAGGAGCTGGAGCAGTTTGGCCTTGGGGAATGGGCAAAAATCCCAGGGGCAAGATGTGGAAAGCTCATAGAGATTTATCCAAAGCGACTTGCAGCTGTAATTGCTGCAAAAGGTGGCTCAACAAAGTACTGACTTTAGGGGGGTGAATAGTTATGCACGCTGAAGTTTTCTGTTACGTTGTCCTAAATGTTGTTTGATTCACAATATCAAAAAAAAACACAACTTCACAGTTGTAGGCATGTTCTGTGAATGAAATGATGCATACCTTCAAACATTCCATTTTAATTCCAGGTTGTGAGGCAACAAAAACATGAAAAATGCAAAGAGGGGGGGTTGAATCCTTTTGCAAGGTACTGTATATTACAGGCTAAACTATATGTAGGTAGGACTGAGGCAAAATGTTTTGTCCTATTCAAAATATATAATAAATGTTATGTTGCTTTTGTGAGCTAGTTGCTTATGTGTCTAAAAAACAAAACAACAACCATTTGTTTAATAATACCGGCATATTATATAGCATGTGTACATTAATTGTGCAACTTAACCCCTTATTTTTGTTTTTTTCTTTTAAGAAAAGCATTCTACCTTATGGCATAGTAATCTGTAAGGTAGAATTGTAATGTCCGTTTTTTCTGATGGCAATATATTGTACAAGTTTGCTCTCTGTTTTTGGGGTGTGGGTTTACCTAAAATTCATTTGAGATTGTTAACAAAAATAATTCTCAACTGTGAGCTAAAAGAAAAAGCACACGGCCTGAGCTCCTAGCCCACCCAACATTGTTTTTAATAGATTCTTTTGAAACTGGCCTCCCTATTGCATGTATATTATTTTTGTTATTGTTCTTACTTTTAAGTTTTTGAAATCAACGTTGAGCATTGAACATGCAGAGTTCCAAAAATTTCTCCAGAATGCAGCTCGTAGCTGTGCTGAGGATTACAATGTCTTGTGTGCTGAAGCTGCACTCTATATCCAGGTTAGTAACCAATCTCTTAATTCTCATAAATATACTGAGTATAAGATGTGACGGTAGAACAGAATAAAATGGAAATGTCGCCCAGTTAATGATCATTACTGCCACGATTGTGATATCATGAGTGACTAACTCCCTAAGATTTAAACTTACCAGTGCAGTTTTCGTGTTTGCTTAGTATGGATCATATAGACTGAAGTGCCAAAAGTCATGTGATAGATGCCTAGTAACGTGTATGACCCCCTCTAGCCTGGTGAAGTGAGCAACTCGACGTGGCATCGATTTGACAAGTAGACAGAAGACCTCTGGAGAGAGATTGACCCATGCCGTCTGGATAGCTTCCCACAGCTTCCTGATACTTGTAGGTGCAAGAACTTGGGTGCCAATGGACCTTTCCACCACTTCCAATAAATGCTCGATTGGATTCATGTCGGGCAAACGTGGTGGCCACACACCATTCGTCTAAACTTTCCAGGATGCTTTTTGACCCAATTCTGGACATCTTTGCACCGATGACACTGTGCATTATCCTGCTGGAATATTCCATTTTGGGGGGTACATGAAGTCCATGACGGCAATGCAATGCAACGTAGCGGTTACCGGTCAATGACGTGTACAGGCGGACCAGCGGGTGTAACCAATGCCACGTGAACACACCTCACTCCATTATGGTACCATCACGGTGCCTTTGTTGACAACTGGGGTCCATGACCTCATGGGGGCTGCACCATACCCAAACTCTACCATCAGTCCGAAACAACTGGAACCATGTCGTATCAGGCGATGGCATATGTAGCCAGTCCTCCAGGGACCAATTAGCGATGTCACAAGCCCAGGTGAGGCACTGTGTCCAGTGGCGTAATGTTAACAGGCACTCTGGTGGGTCTTCTGCTTCCATATCCAATGGAAGCTAAAGAACACTGCACTACCCAGCTGGATATGCGTCCGGTATCTCCTGCATTAATTGTGGATGTGATTTCAGCCAGTGTCGCTTGTCTGTTACCACGGACAATTCTGCCCAGACGCATCTTGTAATGATCATTTAGCTCCTATGGTCGGTCACTGCGATGTCCATGGGGAGTGGTAATGTATTCCATGAGGTATTCCTGGTACACATCTGACACCATAGATAAAGGAATATTGAATATCCGCACAACTTCGGAAATGGAATGTCCCATCTGTCTGGTATCCACTAAAATGCCCCGTTCAAACTCCGATGTTCAATTACAACTGATGAAGGTCTGGGGATTTCCAAGACGTCACAGTACGGTGACGCCATCTACCATTACCTTTACATGCTACTATACCACGCTGTCCCATGACTTTTGGCACATCAGTCCACATCATTTTAGTTTTATTTTGAATTTTACTTTATGGGCTATGTTTTCTTTTATTTGTTTGATTTCTTTCTTTTTTTTTTTTTTTGAGGGGAATTTGCCAATCCCTATTGATAGCTGCTGTGTGTCCAATTAATAATTCTGTGCTGTGCACCCATGTGTGCTCAAGCATCATTTATCTAACTAACTGACCTATCATAGTACCAAACATGAAATGTATGTAAAAGACTTTTCTTCATGTGTTAGAAATAGATAAATGCATCATAATTAATATATAGGGACTTATATTAGTACTTTGATCAACACTTATGTTGTCAGTTTGCTGGCATGATTATCCCTGTTAAATTAATGCATCAAGACCACCTGCCACAAGTCCTAAATTGTATTGTATTGCTACATTGTGCCTTATGCAATACAGATTTAGCAAAACAAAGAAATGTTGACTTGCTAGTTTGTTTTCCCCAGAAATAGGATAGAATCTAGCATGCTATCTTAATGCAGTGCTTTCTACTAGTCTCCTTCCTTTGGACTGCATAGAAATAGAGCTGTACAGTATGGAGGAAACTGCCCCTATAGTGGACCAAGGGGGAGATTTACTAAGCCTTGCAGAGAAAGTACCAACCAATCATCTCCTAACTGCCATTTTTCAAACAAAGTCTGTAAAGTGACAGGAGCTGATTGGTTGGTACTTTCACTCTAAACTTCATCACTTTTCAAGGGTTTGTACATCCCCTCCCCCCAGTGCACTCTGATGACTTAACTCAGAAGGTAGCGGGTTTCTTCTCTTGCCAGCTGCCTCTACACAGATCTCCTGCTCCATGGTCGGAAGGAATCCAGTATATCATATAGACAGCTTGATTGATCTAAAGCTTTTGTATTTGATTAATCGGTGCTCAAGGCATTATGTTGTAAATCCATAAAATGATATCGGAAGGCTGCAACTAACGTTTTCAGAGAAGATAGCGAATAAACTAACTTTTATGAGACGGAAGATGGCAGTTTTAGAGAAGAGCAGCGCCGTAACTAGCGCTCTGGCCGGCCGCGCCCCTTTGTGCAGGACGTTGCACATAGGGGGCAGAGCCCCGCCAGCACCCGGATCTCCTGCAGCTGTACACGTAGCGTCTTCAAGCAATTAACTTTCTGATCTTTTGTTCTTCTCTTCTTCTGCTAGCAGCTTTCCTCTCCATTTAGCTCTTGGGGTCCTCCAAGACTCTATACTTGGTCCATTTATTTTCTCTTATTACCTCCTTGGTCAGCCAGCACATCCTGGGCCTGATTGAGAGCTGCAAGCAATGCCGATGTTCACATAGTTCAGCAATTTTTTTGCAACTGCACATGTGTGGACATTTCTAAAGACTGTTTCGGGCACGGAATCAGTATGATTTACCGCCGGCTGTAAGACCGGCGGTTCTAATCCCGACAGCAGCACCCTGATCGTTCTTAGGGTAAGTATAACTAACCTAATTCCCCCCCCTCCCCCTAACCCTCCTTTAGGGGTGCCTAACCCTAACACCCCCTTTCCTGCAGCCTAACCCTAAGTCTCCCAGGGGGGTGCCTAACCCTAACCCCCCCGGGGTGCCTAACCCTATCCCCCCCTTCCCCTAGCCTAACCCTAACCTCCCGGGGGGGGTGCCTAACCCCAAGTCCCCCCTGGGAACCCCTAACCTAGCCCCAGGGGGGTGCGAACTGAAATGGGCGAAAAGTTACCTGTTTGGTTTTTCAATGGGAACACCTCCATCTGGGCAGCCACGCCCCCAGCACGCCCACCAAAGGGGGCAAGCTGTCACTCAACATTGACAGCACGCCCTCTTTCTACTTCAGGGTCCATAGGGTATCCACAGGATACCTTGGGGTATAGGTGATGACGTCAGGCATCGGGCACCAAAGAGTTAAATTTTCAGCCTCCCAGGATGCACTAGGGTCCCCCTCCTGTACCCCGCCCCCGAGCCAAGGTATCTCAGTTTCGTTTGGTGCCCGGCCGGAGTCGGATGCACCTGCTAGAGGGGGGCTTAGAAGAGCCCCTGAAGTTTTCTTCATTGCAGCTGTGGCTGCACATCTGGAAGTACAGCATGGACAGTCAATACTGACGTCCATGCTGTCTTCCCTACACCCCGCCGGTACCGATCTGGGGATGCTGGTAAGCATCTGGGGTCACAGCTAGCGGTGACCCCAGATGTTTTGGGCCATGGCCGGATCTAAGGGGGACAACTGGTAAGCAGCAGGGGTCCCGCGGTGGGACCCTGCTGAACATGGTCCAAAGTCCCCAGGCAGGGGGCTCCCTGGGGACTGGCTGCAGCGTGGAGCCAGATATTAACCTGCGCTTCCACTACCCCCCTGGGACCGCGGCAGAGCGGTAGCACTGCGGCGTCCCAGGGGTTAAATGCATGCCAGGGGAGCGCGCCTTCCCTGTCTCACACCCGCCGCCTCCCCCGCTGCACACAGCCCTCTCTGCACATGCCGACTGGCCCTGTGGCAGCGCTCCTCCCCCAGGCCAGCCTCCTCTATGCTCCTCGGTGGCCATCTTCAGAGCTCGGAAACAGTCTTCTGCGAGAATATACCATCGTGTGTGGCATACGTTCTTCCAGTGGTGTCGACCGAGAGGTTATGCACCTCGGGCGTTTCGTCTGTCTAGAGTGCTAGCCTTCCTACAAGCGGGACTGGACCATGGGCTTCGCCTTGCTTCTTTGAAGGTGCAGGTTTCTGCCCTGTCTATCTGGTTCCATCGTAGGATTGCTACAATCCCTGATGTGCGCACCTTTATGCAAGGTGTTCTGCGAATTCAGCCGCCTTTTATTCCACCTGTGTTTCTACGAAGTGCATAGGGTTCCACAGGACTCCCGCCCTGTCGCACCTGTGCTGCAGATGGGCTTTACTCTGGTCACCGGTTTTTCCGTCTCCTTCTGGTGAGAATGTGATTTTTGTGTGTGTCTAGATCTTTTTTTTTTCTCTTCCTTCTCCTCCTCCTCCGGCCTATGGCTTGTTACGTAACTGAGATGCCTTGGCTCGGGGGCGGGGTATAGGAGGGGGACCCTAGTGCATCCTGGGAGGCTGAAAACTTAACTCTTTGGTGCCCGATGCCTGACGTCATCACCTATACCCCAAGGTATCGTGTGGAACCCTATGGACTTCGTAGAAATAGAGATAACAAAGGTAAGTTCTTACCATATCTCATATTTTGTAGCGAGACCCGGAGCGACGGCTTGCCCGTTGCTATCTGGGTCTCGCACATGCGCACATACCGCTATAGGCAACTTCTTCACTTCTCCACATTTTAAGAGGATTTGATACCTTTCACTCTAGGCATCACCAGTGAGACTGGAAATGTAAATCCATAACTACATAAACTCTGTTGGGACTTTGCCCTAATGACAAATTGTGGAAATGGTAGATACCTTTGCAGAATGTGAAATACATTATTATCAGTCATTTCTTTCTGTAGACTTTCTATAGTTTTTAAAACAAATATTTTGCTGCTTGTTCTTCAAGATACTCGACACAAATTTTTGACATTTTAAATTATTTGTTTAAAAAGTTAATTTTATTTACCAGCACACATTTTACAGACACCTTATTTTCGTTCTTTACATTCTGAATAATTCCTCTCTTGTCTGTGGTAACACTGCCTATTTTTGAGTGAATAATTTATTTGATCCAATCATAATATATAAAGATTTATTTCAATACAGTAATTAGCAGTAAATTCCTATTGTGGTAGAGACTTTCCCTCTCTTTGTGCAGAATACGGCCAGTGTGATGAAATGCTTTTTTCCCTCTCTGCATCTTTTAGGAAATGCTAAAGGCTTGCCAGGCACGTGTGAGACGTTACCCTAAACTTTACAATGTCCATGAGATCACAAGCATTTCGGGAGGAAAGTTTACCCCTGACTTGTCCTTAAAGCTGGAGAAGTGTCTTCTGAAACTGGTAACAGAGAACTGTTCTTGTACCTCCTTTCCTCTGCTACTAGTTTGTACCATTGCCTCCACAAAGGAATGAATGACTTTGTTTGAATAAAATAATTTAGTTCAAAATAGATGAAAACGGCTATTCCTCTTACGTCCTATCTATGGGACACTGCAGATGTTGGGTTTAGAGGGGATGCTGAGGAATAGGCACTAAAAAGTTAAACTATTGGAGCTGAACCAACCTCCTACCTCCTCCAGCAATCCACATTTTTATTTAGAGGCACAAAGGTTTAAAGGAGCTAAGGTTTTCATTTTCTAGTTTGAATGCTGTTTCAACTGCCTGATCTCCTTATGGGATTCAGGCTTTTGGGGAGCAGGATTAGTTGCAGCATTGGTATCATGTATGGCCTGTAAAACGGGGTTAACCCCACAGGATTTCATGCAAGATGGATTAGGTGGTTACTATTTTAGAGAGTCACCACATCAGTCAAACCTACCAGCTTCTAGGCAGGAACTCCCTTTGGCTCTCCTTTTCCCAGTTCATGCACCTGGATACCTCTGCTTTGGTTGCCAGGTTATACAGAGCTCAATATCCTACTAAGCTTTTTCTACTTTTTATAGTTGATTTAAGAGCCTATTGCAAATATATTTCTTAAATCAGAGATTCTCAAACTCGGTCCTCAGGACCCCACACAGATCACGCTTTCCAGGTCACCCAGCAGGTGCACAGGTGTATTCATTACTCACTGACACATTTTAAAAGGTCCCCATGTGTAGCTAATTATTTCACTTGCGATTCTGTAAGGAGACCTGGAAAACATGCACTGTTTGGGGTCCTAAGGACCGAGTTTGAGAACCTGTGGCTTAAATCCACTAAGTTTTGCTGTGTTATACTGCCTTTATTTTTCTGGAAAAAACGGTCAGCTATAACTGCATTGCACAGTGTATGGGCAATGCGATGCAATTGGTAATTGTGGCCCTGCTCATTTTATTTTTCGAAATTGATATTTTGGGGAGTCTGCATTAATTTGTATACATTTCTGTTTCCCAGGGAGCAGTTAACTTTCTGAAGCTCACATTTCCAACTCAAGATATTCCTCTTCCAACCTCGTACCCTGAGATATGCCACATGATGCCTCAAGAAAAAAAGGCTGCTCATGTTCACACAGTAAGTTTAAGATTCCGGTGCTGTTCTATATGGGAGATATTACAAATAATCCAGGATATCTATAATGCAGATCTGTGAAGTGAGACCAGATTCACACCCTTCTATACACATTAAAGCTGTTCCAAAACATTTGACAAAGTTCAGTGGCTCCCACACAGGAAATCAAAATAAGGGAAGTATATCTGTGACAGGACTGGTCTATTTTGCCACCCTGAGGCCCAGAGCAGGAGCTTTAGAGGTAGTGATGTTTATTGCATAGACAGAACTGTAAAACAGATATTGCACAAACCAGCACTTCAATTTTTTTATTTCTCTGTAATCCCATCTGGGGGACACTGGATAACCATGGGGTGTAGATGGCGCTGTTCCAGGAGCAGGTTTGTGGGCTGCATCCTCCTACTCTACATCCCATAGGGCTAATCGCCTCAGTTTAATTTATGTACCCAAGAAGTGGGCACCATTTTCTGGGCTGTGAGTATTTTCGTTTCCAGCAGCAGATTTAGCGGCATATGTATCAAAGCTTGATGTGAGCTAAAATTGTGAAATATATATAACCAACCAATCTGCTCCAAACTATCATTTCTTAAACACAGCCTGCAAAATGTAAGTTCGAAGCTGAGTGGTTGGTGATATATATCTCACAATTTTATCTCACATCGAGCTTTGATACATATGCCTTTTAAACGTTCAGCCATGCTCGTGCAACTCCAGGGGTGGGGGCAGGATAGGAGCATTCTGCCTGGTCTCCCAGGCTTCTGGAGAACTTCTCTCACAGACTCTGTGTGTGACCGCAGGACAATACTAGGTATCATGCGTGGATCTCTGGTGCCAGTACCTCGACTCCTGGAATAGCATATAGCTTTTGTCTGAGGAAGCAGCTGAATACTAAATAGAAACTGAGAAACGTGTTATTTCACCCCTAAATGCTCTGGAGAGGCTCTTCAATTGTATGCTGCGGACATCACTGGATTTCATCCCTGTATGGGAATCTAAATAGCAGCTTCTGTTGGATATTCCTCCAATAAAGCTGCACTCTTGGAATTACCACTAGCTGGATATAAGAAGATTTTGCAATTATACAATCACCCTGCCTGTGGTCAACATTCATCGAGCTGGACTCTTAGTGCCATGATATGGCATGTGGAGATTAACCTGCATAATAACATACTAAATAAGTTCTGCTAAAGACTGAATTTTGCTATACTGACTGCATGCATACTGATATATATTAGGCATCATATGTATTAGGATTATTTGTGTTCCTTCTAAAATTATTTGCTTAGTAATCTTGCATGTTTTTTCCCACCAGAATGTGACCTCAGATCCCAACATTTCTAAACTGGCCTCAAAGTACTGTCCACAGGTTGTGCTTACTACCCAAGCCTTATTTACCCTCCTTAACAATCATGGACCTGCCTACAATGAGCAATGGGAAATTCCAGTACAGGTGAAGACGATTGTCACAGGTAAGACTTGGAGCATTTAGCATTTTTCATATAAATAAACATAATTGATGCATTTATTTTATTGTATTAAGAGGTGTCTAGTTAGTGCACTTATCCTTCCACAAAATTCATTGCATTACATCTGATGATCTGCAGTGCAGAAATGAATGTATTCTACAATAGGTGTGTGTACGTTTCTGCTCTACGAGACTTGGAATCATGTTGTACTAAAAAAAAACTGCCAAACTCCTTTATATTCTGTGTACACTGAATACAGCTAACTGTATTTATCTGTAGCACATCCAGAATGGGGAACAGGAAGGAACATGAAACAGGAAAGGAAAATCCATACAGTCCCAGTTAACACACTAGCTCACATTGCCTAGTACCATTTGCCCCTCTTTGCACTAATTCTTTATATGTATATTTCACACATTTTAGATAGTGTTATAATCTTTGTCTGTTGTTACTACTACTATTTTGTATTAAGAGAGCATAATCTTCTACCATCGACAGAATATTAACGACAATATAGTATGGTGAGGATCACATTACATAAAGGATGAGTATCTCCTCCAAAAAAAGTTCCCACGTCTCAGAAGATAATCCAGCATTGCTTATTCACCAAATGATATGTTTTGAATGACATACAGTAAATACAGACATATTTGATTTGAAATATCATCTACCTGCTACTCAGTGGTGGCATGAGTCCATTTCCAAACTTCATTCGGATGGGTCAGTCAAAGTACTAGAGTGACATTTGTATTAAACTGGCTGGTTCTAATAGTGTATACAATTTCAGAATGATACAAAGTGTATAAAGGCAGACCTCTCTGTAAAACATAAACATACATATGAGCAATTCACTGTTAATTTAAATAATAACAATATGAATCTGAAACTCACTTTAGACATTAGCCAAAATAAAATAAATATCCTCGATTTAACCATCAAGATAGAGGAAGATGGCTCAATTTCGACTGATATGTATAGGAAAACCACAGCAACAGACAGTATCCTCCATGGAAAGAGTGCACACTTACCGGCCACTATTAGAGCAATCCCCAAAGGTGAATTGTTACGAGCAAAACTTAATTGCTGTCAGTCACCCACGTATCAACTAAGAGAAGATGATACCGTATATGTGCAAGACTAAAACCACGAGACTACAGCAGGAGAATCATTAACCTAGCAGTTAGAGAGACTAAAAAGTATCCAAGAGAGTCCTTACTGACACCCAAAAGCAGGAATGTAGGGGAAGAACCAGTAAGATATATAGGCACATTCAATAATCGAAGGAGATCAATGAAATCCTTCAGAAACATTGGCCCATTCTTCATGCGGACAATGATCTGGCTAATTATCTACCAAGGAAAGTACAGATAAGTTGGAAAAGATCACCTAGTCCACAGCCATTTCACAACCCATAAGGGGTTGAAATACAATAAGAAAGGATCATCTAAGTGTAAACATTGCAAAGCTTGCCAATATATGATAAACCAAGAATGTTTTTATGACAAGTTCAATAAGAAATGGGTAATCATGGACTATATTGATTGTATGACCACAGGAGTCATCTATTATCTACAATGTCCCTGTGGAAAGAGGTACATTGGCAAGACAATTAGGTCATTAAAAAACAGAATTTTGGAACATGTGGGATCAAACTGAAATGCTAAACAAGATGCAGCAAAATGTGGCACTCTTACCTCGGTAGCCAGACATTTTCTTAAATATCATGATGGTAACCCTAAGGGGTTACAAGCATTTGGCATGAAAAAGATAAATTTGGGCATTAGGGGAGGTAATCTGGATCAACAACTCCTTAAATGGGAGACCAAAATGATTTTTCTGAAGGACACAGTGGTCCCCAAGGGTCTCAATGAGGGCAATAATTTTCTACCCTTTTTGTAAAATTCTCCCCAACAAATTCTGTTTTTCCTGCATGTGTCATCTAGGGTCTGGTATTTATAATATATTCTATGTGCTCTCACTCTTCCACTTTACATCAAGTTGGGGTGCATTCCATAATCTTCCAAATTTACAATTATATTGAGGGGGGATCTGTTAGAAATATACCACCATAGTCCCTTATAATAGAGATGATTGAATGGTAACTATATAGATTATGAATATCTAATCGATCCCTCTATATTAACCTATTCCTTATAGACTGATATGGTTGATAACACTATATATGTATATATTTATCTACAATTGATGCAAATTTATACATTGATGTATTTATGCTAAAACAGATGACTATACAGTATATTGTAATTTATTAATGTCTACATTATATTCGGTCAACCAGAAATATAGACATTAATCATGACCAACACAATACAGTAGTACATTGTATATAGATATTTATTTGTCTCATCAAGATGGTAGTGTGGATTTTTCGCTCCAAATTGAATATGCCCCATAGCCTGCACAGCAATTTCAACTGCAACAATGTTGTGGGACAGGCATTTCAACATTGTATAGGCTGTCTGATAGATATCCTCCCACTGAGGCATCAAGAATGTCTTTGAGGTCTGACACCCACTGAGACTTTTGGGCTATAGCAGAGGGTTAGATATATCTGTACAAAAAGTTGTAGTGCACATGGATCCTCCCTTAGTAAACCTGGCCCAGAGATGAGAAGGTGTTGCACGAAGGGCATAGGGCACTTTACTCATAGTCATTACCTAGTGCCAGACCTGCAAGTGTCAAGATGGACTAATTGAGGAATTAGTCAGCTTATAGTAATAGGCAGCAAATGCATTTTGGTTAACAAGTATTTTGACTTTGAAGTTCAAGAGTCTATAACTCTATATTTCTAACTTGATGACCATAAAGCTTGCGAACAAGCAGTCAAACTAGGTCTGTTGCCGGAGACATAAAACTTCTGTCGCTGCTTGTTTATGGTAGACTACATTCTAGTAATGGACTTTTTGTAAATGGACGTCATTAACTCCTCCTGGCTGGGTCTTAGTCCTGATGTCGGCTCCCCCTATATGGCAAGATGGCGGCAACCAAACCTTCGTAAGATTCAGTGCACTCAAGTGGATATTCCTGTGTTATGGCATTTTCTAAGGAGGGGTGTGTCTAGATTTTCCCTCCCTGGTGTCGCTCCATGCTCTCCTGCCTTCCCCCAGGTGTCGCTCCACTGCCCCCCCCCCCCGTTTTCGATCATCAGTGTCGCTCCATGCTCCCCCCCTCAGTGTCGCTCCATGCTCCCCCCCTCAGTGTCGCTCCATGCTCCCCCCCTCAGTGTCGCTCCATGCTCCCCCCCTCAGTGTTGCTCCATGCTCCCCCCCTCAGTGTTACTCCATGCTCCTTCCCCCAACCCTCAGTGTCGCTCCACGCTCCTTCCTCCCCCCTCAGTGTCGCTCCATGCCCCCCCCCAGTGTTGCTCCATGCTCTCCCCCCCTCCCCGCCCTCAGTGTCGCTCCATGACCCACCACACCCCTCAGAGTCTGTCCATGCTCCCCCTGGTCTCGTTCCATGCTCCCCCCCCACCCACCCCGGTGGCGTTCCATGCCCTTCCCTGGTGTCGTTTGCTCCATGCTCCCCCCCCCCCCCCCCCTGTGGTGTTACATTCACCCCCATGTCACTTCAGTACCCCCACTTGTATTACTGTATGTGATAGTCTGAATCTGTGCAACGGACATTGGCGTGGAACAAAGTTGCGTCTATTGCATTGTAGCTCTTTCTTATACAGATTTAGATATCAAATATCAAATATCAAATTAATCATTGCAGTATATTTGTATTTTTTTTTTCAAGCATGCTATTTTAATTATACTGACCCTAGCAAAGGGTTTACTGTTAACTAACCAAACCTTTAAGGCCCCCATACATCAGAGATGGATTGCAGCAATCGTGCAATTTGCAATCGATTGTGTATAAAAATCTTTCCATTTTTCAATCGATTGTGGCAATACTACAATCTGCAATCGATTGAAAAAGGGAAAGATTTTTATACACAATCGATTACAAATTGCACAATTGCTGCAATCCATCTCTGATGTATGGGGGCCTATAGATTCAGTGCAGTCCAATGGGTATTCTTGTTATATGGAGTTTTCTAAGCAGGGGTGTATCTAGTTGCCCCCCCGTGTCACTCCATGCTATCCCCAGTGTCACTGCATGCAGTCCCCCTTGTGTTATTCCATCCTCCCCATGTCACTCCAGGCTCCCCCACTTTTATAACTGTATGTGACAGTCTGAATCTGTACATCGGAACTTGGCGTAAAAAAAAAGCTGCGGTCATTGTATTGTAGCACTTTGTTATACAGATTTAGATCTCGCCAAGTGGTTTTGATGTACCGCATTGCAACTAAGTTGCACATTCGAATGAAGCAAAAATGACACTAGGCGCAAGTAAAGTTGCATGGCACCTGGCGCACAGAGAAGGGCTGTTTAGCGTGACTGCGGCAATAGTGGTATGAGGACACATCTGTATCTGTATGCTGTGATTGTCCCAAGCACCCTCAGCAAGGAACTTATCTTTTTAAAGACACTTGAGCAATACGTATCTTGCCTTAAGACGCCGGTGTCTGCTTGTATCCTGTGGCTACTAGTGTAGTGTCAAACACTAGGCTGTTCTCTGGCTATTCTGGATTAAGTCCAGAATCTCCAAGCTCAAACCCTCTGCCAGCTACCCAGCGCAGACAGGTCCATAGTGACACAGACACTGCTGTGGCGAACATTTCTTTTATAACCCTTTTTTGAATTTTCTTCCTTTGTCACTATACCCTGTATATTTTTTATATATTTTGCTAAATGTTATTTACTGGTTGATTAACCAATTGGTAATGAACATAAATTAACAAAAGTTGTATTTTAATATAGATGGCATTTTCTGTAACTCAGACAACCTATATAAACTGCCATTATTAGGTGTATAACTGATCCCCCCCCCCCCAGTGTGCAATATACACTCATTCTCTTCTGGTATGCCTGTGTACAATTCATGAGTCCAGCTGCACCCCCAGCCTTAAAATCACAAACAAATAAGAAAGAAACAGTAATAACTTATACAACTAATAAAAGTAACTGAGAGGAGGAACTGTTCAGCTTGTGTCAAATAATGTCTGGAACAGAGTATTTAAGCTTAACAGCACAGAGTAATCTCTGTACAGGATAAACAATAACTTCTCATAACTAATAGGCTAACTGCACTGCTTTGAGTTACACAACCAAATAGTTTGCCATTGATCATTGTTGTGGAATGATTTTCTCTTAGCAACTTCTATATTTGCCAGTATATGTGTATGGTAAGCAGAGGCCATGATCCAATGCACTTTCTGAGAGGATGGGTGGAAAGGTCAGGTTAGAGAAGTAGTGGAGTCAGAGATGAAAGAGCAGAGGAGATACACCCGAGTCCTCTAAGGGCCAGATTCAATTAGCGACAAGAAGCTGCGTTTGGCGATAAATGTTTGCAGTTGCATATCGTGCAATCTTAATGTCAAAGTTTTCGCATGTGCAAAAACTCTATAGACAAAAAACGGCTTACTGTTTTGACTATCTCAGACCAGGTGAAAACTTGTGCAAAATCCCTATTTTTGGCTAAAAATATGGGAACTTGGTTCAGAACCCTTTTGCACCCCCCCAACTCCCCCACCCCAAATTAAACAACTAAGTAGTAAAAAAAAATATTTAAGTTCCCCCTGATAATGACATGTCATTTTTGGGATCAAAATATTAAAATTATTTGAAAATGAGTTTTAAGTACTGGGGGAGGACAGGTGTTTTAAACATTGCAGGTGGCTGCTACCGGTGAAATAAAAATAAAAAAAAAATGAAAAGTGCATTTAATACACAAATATACTTGCACCCATTTTAATGTACCCCCAATATACCTGCATCAATTATTTTCTCCAAAAAATATTGCTTTTTACATTTATACAGATATGCATATAACAGCCATTTGACACAATTTAAAAACCTGAAATACTTTTATTAGGTCCACTAATACACTTCTGTATTGATTTCCTATGTCAGTTAGGTTTTTTATGGGGTGCCGGCTGGTTTCCCCAAAATGTGCTGTACTTTTTGCTGGTTTCACAATGCGCAGTTTTCGCAAATTCTGTAATAGGATAGTGCGAAAAACGGGAGCACGCATACACAAAAGACGCAAAAATATAGCACCAAGACACGCAAATTGTGCAAAACCTCTCCGATGTTAACTTTTCGCTTTTTCACAACTAATTGAATCCAGCCCAGTGTTTTCCAAAGTATCAATGTGGCAGCTATGGTTGGCTGATGTATGGGTGTCAAGATAGTTAGGTAGGGGAGCATCAAGATTAGGTTCAGAAGGAAGGGTTATGTGTTACTGACCTTCTTGCTGGTGTCTGTTCCTGAATGTTTCTGGCTGCTACCTTGGATTAAAGCTGCTTTGCAGGAGGTAGCGTTGTTTCGAAACTCTTGGTTCCACACACTGCAGGGTGAATGAGAGTGGGAGGGTCAATTTATCAGGCTTGTGACTTAAATATTGCGGCCTCTTACTTTATTAGTACTGCATTTGCAAATGTAGAGACCTGTTGGTGAGTACACTATTTCAGGGACTTTGCTTCCATATATTCAGGTCACCATATGATCCTTTATTGACATTGCAACGAATGATTATGTCCAGTTAGCCATATGAGCTATTTGCTGCCATACTTAATAGAAGATGCTGCAATTTACCGTTACTGTCTCAATATTATGTTGCAAGATATTTGTTGATTTTTAGTAATAAATTACTGTTAAAAAGGCTCTATGATCCTTGAGTTCTTTCTTATGGAGTGCAGCCATTAGTTTCTTTCTGAGGAATGATTTAGCATAGCATACAGTTCTATACTTGTGTGAAACTGGAGGTGGTTCTCTATGGGTGACAGAAGACGACAACCTTGGCATAGAGTCTATAATATACATGATCATTGCTACAATTCTTCTGAACCCTCATCTGTTCTTCCTAAAGATTTACAGTCAGGTGCATAAATATTGGGACATTGACAGAATTTTCATTTTTGGCCTCTATTCACCACCACAATGGCTTTGAAATTAAACAAACAAGATGTGCTTTAACTGCAGACCTTCAGATTTAATTTGAGGGTAATTACATCCAAATCAGGAGAAAGGTGTAGGAATTACAACGGTTTCTATATGTGCCTCCCACTTTTTAAGGGGCCAAAAGTAATGGGACAAACTAAACAAACTTAAATCTAACTTTCACTTTTTAATACTTTGTTGCAAATCCTTTGCAGGCAATTACAGCCTGAAGTCTGGAACGCATAGACATCACCTGACGCTGGGTTTCATCCCTGGTGATGCTCTGCCAGGCCTCTACTGCAAATGTCTTCAGTTCCTGCTTGTTCTTGGGGCATTTTCCCTTCAGTTTTGTCTTCATCAAGTGAAATGCATGCTCAATCGGATTCAGGTCAGGGGATTGACTTGGCCATTGCATAACATTCCACTTTTTAACCTAAAAAACTCTTTGGTTGCTTTTGCAGTATGCTTCAGGTCATTGTCCATCTGCAATGTGAAGCGCCGTCCAATGAGTTCTGAAGCATTTGACTGAATATGAGCATATAATATTGCCCGAAACACTTCAGAATTCATTCTGCTGCTTTTGTCAGCAGTCACATCATCAATAAATACAAGGGAACCAGTTCCATTGGCAGCCATACATGCCCACGCCATGACACTACCACCACCATGCTTCACTGATGAGGTGGTATGTTTTGGATCATGAGCAATTCCTTTCCTTCTCCATTCTCTTCTCTTCCCACTCTGGTACAAGTTGATCTTTGTCTCATCTGTCCATAGGATGTTGTTCCAGAACTGTAATGGCTTTTTAGATGTTGTTTGGCAAACTCTAATCTGGTCTTCCTGTTTCTGAGGCTCACCAATGGTTTACATCTTGTGGTGATCCCTCTATATTCACTCTTGTGAAGTCTTCTCTTGATTGTTGACTTTGACACATATATATACACCTACCTCCTGGAGAGTGTTCTTGATTTGGCCAACTGTTGTGAAGGGGTTTTTCTTCACCAGGGAAATAATTCTTCTGTCATCCACCACAGTTTTTTTCAGTGGTCTTCCTGGTCTTTTGGTGTTGCTGAGCTCTCCGGTACATTCTTTCTTTTTAAGAATGTTCCAAACAGTTGATTTGGCCATGCCTAATGTTTTTGCTATCTCTCTGATGGGTTTGTTTTGATTTTTCAGCCTAATGATGGCTTGCTTCACTGATATTAACAGCTCTTTGGATCTCATACTGAGAGTCGACAGCAACTGATTCCAAATGCAAATGTCACACCTAGAATCAACTCCAGACCTTTTACCTGCTTAATTGATAATGAAATAACGAGGGAATAGCCTACACCTGTCCATGAAATAGCTTTTGAGTTGCTAGTCCCATTACTTTTGGCCCCTTAAAAAGTGGGAGGCACATATAGAAACCGTTGTAATTCCTACACCGTTCACCTGATTTGGATGTAATTACCCTCAAATTAAATCTGAAAGTCTGCAGTTAAAGCACATCTTGTTTGTTTCATTTCAAAGCCATTGTGGTGAATAGAGGCCAAAATATGAAAATTCTGTCAATCTCCCAATATTTATGCAGCTGACTGTATATTCCTTTGGTCAGTAGTTCCAGTCCTATTGTGTGATCTAGCACATATGTCAATACAATTGTTATAATATTATAATAAATATAGCCAGACTCTTAAATTACATATATACGTTCTACGGGGGAATTCAGTTAGCCACGATAAGTCGCTTTTTCGGTATATCGTGCGAATAAATGCTTATCGCGCAATCCTATTAGCCGTGGTTTTCACGGGTGCTTATTTCCCGTACAATTTATTGTGAATTAGTTTTCACCACCTGGGCAGGTGAAAAGGGTGAATTTTTAAGGTATAAATATCAGGACTTGGTTCAGAACCACTGTAACACTCTCCTTAATGACTAATTAGGCAAAAAAAAATAATTTCAGCTTAATTTGGCCAATAAGTACATGTAATTTTTGGAGTGAAAATGTGCAAAATGCAGGAGTTAATTGATGTGGGACAGGTATATGGGGGTGCTATATGAATGGGACAGGTGTTTTTAACATTGCAGGTGGGTTGTAGAGGCATATATTGAAGGTGTCTTTTAAATTACACAAATATATACTTATAGCAGTGGTACCCAAACTGGGTGTCGGGGCACCCTGGCGTGCCTCGGGACATTTGTAGGGTACCTCAGGTTGGTGGTCCAGCAGCACCAAATCAAATTATTTATGGTCAATGTAAGAGGCAAAAACATTAAATATGTGGTCAAACTGAAGCGCATCCTGGTCCACCACCACATAACTGAAGCTTAGGTTGACAGGGAAGCACAATTTAGTTATTAATAATAATTTTCTGAATTTCTCAATAACAAACTTTTGGCTTAGGGGTGCCGTGAAAAAATTCTGATACTATAGGGTATCAAGAAAGTTTGGGAACCACTGACTTATATGCATTTTTATGCACCCCCAATGTTAGTAGAACATTTATTTTGTCAAAAAAACACTTGCTTTCTGTCATTATTTGACTGTTTTAGAGAAATGTATATAACAGCACTTGACACAATTCTAAGAACCCCAGAAATTTTACTTAGGGCCACTAATACACTTCTATACTATGATCTTATATCACTGTCTTTTTATTGGGTGCAGGCTGAGTTCCCCATTTCACCTACAGCAGCAAGAATTATCGAGCAAATGCTGCAATGCAATGTTTTTTGTTTGAAAAGAGGAGCACGCATATACGCGTTAAGCGGAAGTATCGCACGATTGGTGTGGTAACATAACGCTTGACAAGTTATTGCTTTATCGCAGCTAATTGAATTTCTCCCTATGTATGTTTAAAAACTAAATGGATTGACAGTACTTTGTAATTTACCGTTTAACTATAGTTCTTATCTCATTTTTTTCATATGTTTGTTTTTCGTGTTAGCCATCTGTGACCTATACACTCTAGCAATGTAATACATTTGTTCTAATACTGCGATTGGGATCATAGGGCTATAATTATGTTGTAAATGCATTCTGTAGACTGAAACATATTGAAATCTAACCCTACTGTAAAATAGATAGTTACTAGTCATGTTTTCTTGTACACACGCTAAACCTTGTCCCATAACAAACACCCACTGAGGGACATTTATGAAGTTGTGTTAAACCTGCACAAAAAAAAACATTTAGACACTTAAGGAGATTGAATTAGCTGCAAGGTTCTGACACAACTGCTCATGCTACTATAATGTAGGTTATAAAGGCTGGATAACCTTGCTTGCATTAGTTTGCACCTCCTTTTTTTTTAATGTACTTCTGCTATTTTGCTTGTGTCTAATTACATCACTGCACTCTCGCCTCCAGACAACAGATCTTCAAAAGTTGTTTATTTGGATTCGCCTCTTCCCAAGAAACTGCTAAACACACGAGAGAAAAGCCAAATGTTTCATGAGGTTATCTTGGACCAGTTCATGGTGAAGAATTCTTATATTGTTGTAAAAACTTTGTCTCTGGACAGAGAGGAGGAAATACAACTTGTGAGTATATTTTCTTCTGCATTTAGTTTCAGATCTGCTATTAAACAGTAGTTATAACCCATATCTAAATGTGATGAGTGGGTGGAGTCAGTCAAATATGGGTGTTCCCTTATGTCACATGACGTTTCAGTGAGCGCGCTGAGCAAAAATATTGTGGGACCCCTCATTTTAATAAAATTGGGGTCCTACTCCACTGTTTCTGGGTCCCATCACATATTATGGGGGTGAGGACAGGCAGCAGTTGGGACAGTGCTGGAGGCAGGTAGCAATTGGGGTAGAGGGGCTTAAGGGCAAGCAGTAGTTTGGGTAGAGCGGGGGATAAAGGTAGAGAGAAGTTGGGTTAGAGCTGGGGGTAGAGGGAAGTAGTAAGAGCTGAGGGTAGGGAGGGGGGTAAGTGCAGACAGCAGTTGCGGCAGTGCTGGGGGGCAAGGAGGGGGCTAGGGGAAGGCAGTGCTGGGGGTAGGGAGGGAGCAAGGGTAGATAGTTGACACAGTACTGAGGGGGCAGGAGGGGGTTATGGGCTTTTACTGGCCTTGCACCGAAGGGTACCACCACATACTGGCAGCACTGCTCAAATGTGTTCCAGCAAACACTAGCACTGCACAGCAGTGTCCCATGGGTCAGTGATAACATGATGTTTGGGGGGCACGGGGCAGTGATGACATAATGGGGTGAGGGGTGCAGGGCTCTGACGACATGGGGACAACGACAGGGCTGTGACTGCAATTACTGAAAAAACTATGTGAATAATAACATACACACTTGACATGACAGTGTGGTCACACAGAAAGAAGGCTGCCACAAAGACAGTGTGCGCCCTATGTCACTCAGCTCTCCGCTGGTGCTGGAGATGCTGCTTGTGGGAGGGGTCCCAGCAACTTGTCTTTCCAAGTTGCCGGGGTTGGAGAAATAATCCTAGGGCCAGAGCTGGTTTCCAGCAACTGTGAGCACTTTCAGAGCAGTGCAGCTGCGGGGCGCTGTGTCACTCTCGGAGCCGAGGGGGTTTTCCCTACCTATAATCTCCCCCGGACCGGAGCCGCTCTGTCATCTCGCTGTAGCAGATAGATCATCTAACCGCAGACTGTTTTAAAAAGGGAGTCCCTCTTTTGCTGTAGCGCATAAATACGCACTATAGCGCATATTTTGCAATCACTGCGTTTTAAAAAAGTGAGGGCATGAGCGTGGTGGTAATCATATAAGTTACTGTGACAGGGAAACAGTAAAAATGAGAGAGGGAAACTACAGAGAGTAGTACATTTTTATTTCAATTTCTTTAAATCTATTTTCAATCTCTGAACTCTGACCCCTCCCACCAGTGTCATTGATTCCAGAGAGTTCCTGTATAACGCGCATATACAGTTTCCAAGTACTCCTTTTATTTCCAATACTTAATGGTCACATACCACCTCATGATGAAAACAGACTCCTGAAAATTGCCCAATAACAACATTGCAACTTTATCAACAACCAAAAATGTATAACCGTACCGAAGAAAGAAGAAACGGCACACAAGGATGCACAGGCCACTTACAGAAAGAAAACACTCTAGAGGAAAAAGGTGAGGACAGCCCAAAAGGTAAAGGGAATGCTAAGCCAATATATATAATAAAATCAAGTGCTGATAAGAGACATAGGGGCATATTCTGCAGTTATCGGGTTCTAGACCCGATAATTAGAATTTCTTATCACCA
This sequence comes from Taudactylus pleione, assembly GCA_031769625.1. NCBI lineage: Eukaryota > Metazoa > Chordata > Amphibia > Anura > Myobatrachidae > Taudactylus > Taudactylus pleione. The sequence goes on from JAUIMM010000018.1 coordinate 25,358,008, forward strand.
CCATTCATAGCAATGAGAAATGATAGATCGCCGGGATATATTAAAATACACTCGCAGGGGCCAGAATCCCCTGTCCCTGTGGTGTGTGAGACTTGAAGTGATCGCTATTGCAATCACTTCACTACTTCTTTGGGAGCTAGGCGCCGTTATGAACTGTGTGGTCTGCGCATGAGTGAGTGGAAAGTGCCAGGGAAAGATACTATGGATCTCTCTCCTGGTACTTTATGTAGAAAATAGTCCATAGGCTACAATGGCTTACACCATCTGTAGATGGTGTTAGCTATCTGGTCCAAGCTCTGCAAATTTGGCAAATAAGCCGCTCCAAGAGGTTTCTATTATATCACCCATAGATACATTCGGGTGATTTAGGTGGATATCCTGCAAATATTAATTGAGAAATAGGTCCCATAGACAAATGAGGGGGGATAGCAAGATGAAGTAAGAGGTAAAGAGGTGGAGGAAGAATGGGGGAATGTTAGACTATTTTGTAAGGTGCTGCAGAATACTTGTGGTGCCATATAAATAAAGGATAATAATAAAAGACAGAGACAGGAGTAAAGACAGGAAAAAACCCAGAGACATCATCTGGTTTTAATATTATTTGTAAGTCAACCCCAATGTTTCTATTCCAATTTTAGTCCTAATATAATTCTGAGGTTGTTATCAATAGTCTCTAGGTTATTAGAACCTATGTATCTACATGCTGAACAAGAGAAATCCAAAGGGAAGAATACTTTCATATCCGGTGCATTTTGATGTGTATGTACAGTTATATTTATGAAAATGTAACTTTCTTCTTCAGGGTCCATAGGGATCCACAAGGATACCATGTGGTGTACTGTAGGTGGTTGGAGCTAACCAGGCACCAAAGTCATAAGCTTTTAGCTCCCAGGATGCACCGGTCCTCCTCCACATATACCCCGCCCCCAGCCAAAGGCAGATCAGTTTGCGTTTGGTATCGGCAGGAGCCGGTTACACTTTTTAACAGGGGGACTGCATTCAGAAGCCCCAAGCTTTACTTTTATTTATTCATTTTTATTTTTTTTAATTAAGCAGCACTGGGCGTTCTAAAGGCCTGTGCGGCTGCTCCAATAATCTCCGCCGCCACACCAGTGAGCGGTCCGGTGATTACGGCGGCCCCAAAGGGGCTTCGCTAGCCGCTCCACTGGAGACCCAGGGCTGCAGCCGGATAAATGGAGAGATAAGGTAAGGCGATTTTGCACTTTTGGGTGAATCGCATTCTACGCAGTCCTTACATCCGGCTATGGAGACTAGCCGAAGGATGCTGCAGGGGGCGTCCGGTTCGCCCGCACCCCCATTAGACCACCGGGGCATCTAAAAGTCTGGAATCGGGGACTGTGTTGAGGCCAGTGGCCCCAGTGATTGATTCAGCACTGGGGAGGTACAGTACGCTAAGAGCGCGATCTCTCACAAGAGGTTTCCCGCCTCTGAGCTGTTCCTCCTCTTCACCCTCCTCCCACTGTGAAACGCTCAGTAGCCATTGTGCAGGTCTCGGGAGAATCGTTTCTGGTCTCCCTGTATACCTCTCCCCGGAGCCAGGTTATACAGCACTCATTCCTACCAGCCTATTTAGGCTTGAATAGTTGATTTAGTGCCCATTGCAAGTATATATTTATGCATTGTATATGACTTGTGCTAGCTCTATTGTGATATAATTTTCTGACTGTCCATTATCTGCTCCTTCTTAACTGTCAACTAACAGGTGTGTAGGGGTTCATTATTACTTCACATTTACCTGTATTTGTGAAGGGTGTCGCATTGCATTACTTACTATACACTTATTGTGTGCTGCTACCTGGTTATTACTATGTCCTAAGGCAAAGGTAATATGGAGGCTGTGGCCCCTGTGCTAGTTACTTGCAAATCCTGTGCAGCTGCTTTGTCCTCTCAGGATTTTATGCAGGATGGTCTGTGTGTTAATTGTTACATACCACCTCTCCAGCCCACCTTACCAGCCCCTGTCCGGGAGCCACCTTAGGTGTCCTCCTTGACTCAGGTTATGAAGAAGTTAGTGGACCACTTATTATCCTCCACACTGCCTCCCACCATGGGGTAAACACAGCAGTTACAGCCTGCTTTGTCTGTCCCCTCTATGCATTCTCCTTGGATGGATGTTTTTGCCCACTCAGTTCAGAGTATGGCTCAAACGTCTGTCGCCTATCAGCAAATCTTACAGACGGACAGACCCGTTAGCCGCCAAAGCACATAGATGGGACTGTATCATCTTCTCAGTCCACCCAGCTTTCGGATTCTGACGCATCATCTGAGGAGGCAGATGATGCGCAGTGTTCTCCTCCCGTGTCTCCCTCGGGCGAGGAAGACTGTCATTCGACAGTGGATGTTCCTTCTTTAGTGAGGGCGGTTAAATCAATCCTGAATATAGAGGATGATGAACCGGCCCCTAAGCCTAAAACCCCAATGTTTAAACGTCAAAAGGTTGTTAAGGCTGAATTCCCTCAATCAGACCAGCTCTCTGAGCTCATGGGGGAAGCTTGGGGTACTCCTGGCAAACTGTTTCAGGTCCCAAAAAGACTAGCGTCTTTTTACCCTCTCCCTCCTTGTGAGTGTGCGAAGTGGGAAGTCCCTCCTACCATTGATTCTCATGTTGCACGCTTAGTCAGAAGCTCTACGCTACCTATACCGTCTACATCCTTCCTTAAGGATGCCACAGATCAAACTGGAAACTTGTCTTATGTCTGTCTACTCGCTTTCTGTCGCTATTACTCGGCCGGCTATGGCCGCGGCCTGGGTAACTAAGGCTATCGAAGCACTCGCCTGCCGAGTCCTTTGGCCACGGTCCTGGAAAGCGGACAAAGAATCCAAGAAGGCCCTCAAATCCTTCTCTGGAGACAGGCTATTCGGCGCAGAATTGGATAAAATCGTGGCTACCGTGGCAGCCTCAAAATCTGCTTTTTTGCCATCAGCAGCTGCCCGTAAGCCTAGGTCGTCCTCCTTTCGGTCATATCACCCCCAAAGTAAGGCAAAGAGACAGTCCTTTCCCATGCAGCCTAGTTCTCGCAATACCGCCACGCCGCGATCCAAGCAGCCTTGGTTGGCCAGACGTCCAGCTTCCAAGTGTGATGACAAACCCTCAGTCTGATGTGGCGAGCCTCCTCCTGGGGGATCCCAGGGTGGGAGGCCAACTTCTTCGATTTGCCGACCCCTGGCGTCAAACAACATCGGACTCCTGGGTCCGAGACGTGGTCTCTCAGGGTATGCCCTCACCTTCCTGAGGCGTCCTCCCCAGCAATTTTTTTGTACAGGTCCTCCATCAGACCCCATCAAGGCCCTGGCCCTCCAGGAAGCCATTCACTCCCTGCTGCGTTCAGGTGTGATAATACCGGTTCCTTCGGCTCAGCGAGGAACTGGTTTATATTCCACTCTATTTGGTTCAGAAGGCCAACTGGCTATTCTGAATCTCAAATCTCTCAACAAATTTATCCGAGTGTCCAAGTTCCGCATTGAAACTTTATGAAACACATTTTGAATCTTCGAGCAGTGTACAGAGCGCTCACTCTGACATGAGATTGCCTTCGGAGCAGGCTGGAGGAGAGCCTACCTCAACCATCAGGGAGGCACGAGAAGTCGGGCAGCCATGTGGGAAGTAGCACACATCCTGGTTTGAGCCGAACATCATCTCCCGGCAATCTCGGCAGTGTTCATTCCCGGAGTCCTCAACTGGGAAGTGGACTTGATGTACACGCCGAAGAATGGGCTCTCCACCCGGTTGTCTTTATCGATGTGGACGATATGTCGTCCGATCCAACAATACAACTCTGGCACTGAAGCATCTAAATATTTTTCATTATTGATTATTCATTTTTTATTTTTTCTCACAACAAATAATATAACAATTTTGTATTATTGTAACCACTATTTTGGAAGATTATATTCAATTTGATATTTTGTCCTCCTTTTCAATCCACCCCTTACTGTATAGGGGAAATTCAATTAAACGTACTAAATTATCTCAGCCTGCAGCACTAATTAGGTTTTTTTTTCAGGACCTCAGAAGGCTCAGAAAAAAAAATCCCTGATAATTAGTCTGTTTTTGGCAAGCCGCCCGTAAGAACTTATCACGGATTCTATGTGTATTCGCCCGAAAACAGATAATTTTTCTGGCACAAAAAACAGGATCTACTCGTAATTGAATTGTCCGAAGCTATAAAGAATGGAAAAAAGTCCACTTTTTCATCCCCTGAAAAATTATCAGGGCTAATTGAATTCCCCCAATAGTGGTTATACTAGTGGTTACTATTATTACAGATGTAACTAAATGGTATTTGAGGTAGAAATTTGTGGCGTGTGCACAGCTATAAGTAGTATACTATTACCAATATTTTGATCCACGTAGTTAGGAACAACGTGTATAATATATATTTATATATATATTACTGTGCAAAAGTTTTATACAGGCGTGGAAAAAATGATGCTACGTAAGAATGCTTTCAAAAATAGAAGTGTTAATACGTTTATTTTTATCAATTTACAAAATGCAAATGAATGAGCAGAAGACAAATCTAAATCAAATCAATATTTGTTGTGACCACCTTTTACCTTTTAAAACTGCATCAATTCTTCTAGGTACACTGGCACAAAGTCAGGGATTTTGTAGGATTGTAGTCAGATGTATGGTTAACCATTCATACCGAACAGCTGATAATGGTCATCATTTTCATATGTCGATTGAAACACACTTATAAACTGAAACAGAAACTGCTGTGTAGGAGGTTTAAAACTGGGTGAGGAACATCCAAACTCTGCTACAAAGTTGAGATTGTGGAAGACCGTTTCATGTCACAGGTCATACACCATGGCAAGACTGAGCACAGCAACAAGACACAAGTTAGTTATACTGCATCAGCAAGGTCTTTTCCAGGCAAAGATTTCAAAGCAGACTGGGATTTCAAGATGTGCTGTTCAAGCTCTTTTGAAGAAGCACAAAGAAACGGCCAATAAAGCACACATAATGTTTGCTTCCCATCTAAATATGTCCAGCAGCGCCATCATCTCAGAACTGACAGAAACCAGTGGGACCCAGGTACACCCATCTACTGTTCAGAGAAGTCTGGCCGGAAGTGGTCTTCATGGAAGAATTGCGGGCAAAAAGTCATACCTTCAACGTGGAAACAAGGCCAAGTGACTCAACTATCTACAAAAACATAGGAACTGGGGTGCAGAAAAATAGCAGCAGGTGCTCTGGACCTGTGCTTAAAGTGGTCCTAGAGAAGTGGTGGAACTCAGCCTCCCCCTTGGCGCTTTTCTAAAAATAAGGGACAGCGCGCACCGTAGGCTTGTGTGGGAAAAGGGGTGTGGTCTCAAAAGAAAGGGGCGTGGTCACAAAACAAATGAGTGTGATCACACAATAGTATTCCCCATACAAATGACACCACACAGTAGCACAATCTTTATTCACATTATCCCACATAGTAGTGTCCCTTATTCATGTATGACGCACAGCAGTGCCCCTTTTACACAATTCCCACATTTGTGCCCCTTATACACAATGCCCACAGTAATAGTACCCCTTATGCAAATGCAATGCCCATTGTAGTGGTGCCCCTGATGCAGTGCCCACAGTAGTGGCGCCCCTTATGCAGTGCCCCTTATGCAGTGGCCTCAGTAGTGGTAGTGCCCCTTATGCAGTGGCTTCGGTAGTGGTAGTGCCCCCTTTGCAGTGACCTCGGTAGTGGTAGTGCCCCTTATGCAGTGGCCTCAGTAGTGGTAGTGCTTCCGGTCTGCCTGGCTGCTCCGAGTTCTCTGAACTATGGGAGAGATGTTATGATATAACATAGGGGGGAGCGAAGCCGGAGCTCAAGAGTGAGCTCCAGCCTCTGGCTGGCGCTGCAGGGAGGGAGCCGGGGCCTGCTGGTAACAAACTCTCAGCGGGCGCCCGACAAATGGAGCCTCCCTGCGGCGCCGGGCTATGGTGGGTCGGAGGAGGAGGAGGCGGAACTGGTACAGTCTCCAAATAGAGGTGACGGAATACAGTTCCGGCCCACTTTAACCCCTGCTCTGGACTGATGAGTCAAAATTTGTAATATTTTTTAGTATTCTTAAACCATACTGTTTTTATTATTTTTTAACATTGTACTTCATGTCTGTCTTTTCTATACGCAATAAACTTTTACTGAAATTTATTTCTTAGTCCCAGTCACTGTTCTTTGCACAAGATAAAGTTTGGTAGTTGCGATGATATTTCACTCTTTACTACATTTTTGGTGGACCCAGAAAGCCCCTTTTCCATTCAGTGGCAGAACAACCCCCTCGCACTCCCACTTATACAGTAGTGCGGCTTACAACCCTTATGTACCTGCCACACACCCAGGCCTCGCTTGAGCTTCCATATGGTAAAAGAGTACATGGATCCCTGGATCTGATAAGAGATTTCTGGGAGCGGGAACTAGTGACCCCAGAAGTCTCAAAGGTAGAGTATGTCACGAGAGTTAGAGAAAATGCAGACTTTGACTGAGTTGGTAAAGGAGAATATGGTGCAGACCAGAAGCAATGGTAAGAGTGCGCTGCCCGTGAGTGAGTTTATGAAGTGGGTCAGAAAGTGTGGGTGATGGTACCTGTCACCTAGAATAAACTCTAGTAGCCTGGGAAAAAGAAGATCTTTCATGAAAACATGATGAGATCATTATAACAAGTAAGCTGAGCATAACCAGTTTGCAGCTTGCCCAAAGAGGGTGAAACAGACTATCTAGACATAATAGGTACAGCAAATGAGGCAAGATCTATAGAGGATGCTAAATTTGGATCAATTGCCTCTGACTGACAAAGGGCACAACTGAGTAAATATGTTTACGCCTTCACAGGGAAACCAATGAATACTCCCCTAGCTATTTACCGCTAGATCATTCTCCCATTAGGCAACCTGCTTACAGGTTTGTCCTGCAAGTCAAGGCAGACATTAAAATAGAGTTAAATAAAATGTTAGCACAAGGTGTGATTCTGGAATCTCTCAGTGCGTGGGCCTCACATGTTGTCCTCATCCCAAAGATCCAGACTACCTGCTTCTATTTGGACTGCATGAAATGAAATGCCACTGGGTTTGATGCATACCCAATGCCTTTCACAGATGAACTACTGGATCAGCTAGCCATTGCACAATACATATGTCATGGATTTGAGTAGGGGATATTAAATTACTTTGTCCAAGGAAGCACAGCAGAGATCAGTCTCTACCACCCCTTTTGGCCTGTATGAGTCCAAGATGACGCTCTTTGGCATAAAGAATGCCTTTGCCGCCTTTCAGTGCTTAAGGGATTTTGCTGTAGCTTATCTGGGTGATAATGCAGTGTTTAGCCAGACCTGAGAGGACCACTTATATCACCTGAGTCATGTGTTAAGCGTAATCCAAACAGCCGGTAGAACCATTAAAATAAAGAATATACTAAAAACATCAGCGCTTCGTTTGTTTCATACATACATATAAGTCCCAATTTAAAAAAAAGAGTGTAGCTATGTTGTCTGATCTACAACAACATATCTACATGGACTCTCTTTTTTTAGTATTGGAGCTTATATGTATGTATGAAACAAACGAAGTGCTGTTTTTAGTATATTCTTTATTTTTTCTGTACTCTTTTAGGAATTTGGTGGCTATTTTAATACTAAAACGTGGCAGCTAGATATTTGCTCCTTTGAAATCCATCCCAACACACAATTTTTCTGGTATAACCATTAAGCCAGTAAAGTATCAGATTGGCAAGGCAGAAGTGCAATACCTGGGACTAAGAGTAGGTGAAGGAACATTAAAGTCAGAGCCACGGAAGGTGGATGTCCTTTTCCCAACTCCCCCCAAAAAAACACTAAGGAACAGGTATTGTCTGTTTAGACACGGCTAGGCACTAGGTCAGTTGTCTGCATACCAAACAAAACACTGCCTCAACTTGTGAACAGAATTAGGGTCTTTGAAATGTCCATGACAGACTGAAACCTTCCCTGACCAGTCCTGCGGTTTTGCAAGCCCCAGATTAAAATGTAAATTTGTGGTGCAGACAGACGCCAGAAACCAGTGACGTGGCAGGCTGGAAGGAGATGCAATTAAATCAGGAAAAGCTGTGGAAAGTTACCAATCACTCAGGCAATAATCTAAATCCAGATGATGTGGATAGAGCCATGGAGACAATAGGCTTAGCTGTAGAACAGCATGTATACTCCATTATTCAGGGGAAGACAACTGCACGTGATATGTGGGTGGATTTACATATGTCTTATGAAGATAAAGGTTTAATTACATATCCGCTTTATACTGCACAAAGCTCAATGCATGCAAGAATATGAATGAATTTCTAGATAAAATGCTGTCTATCTCTCAGCAATTGACTTCAGTAGAACGTTAAAATGGAGATGAGGAGGAGGTTGCAATAGCGATGCTACAAAACCTTACACCAGAGTAGAGGCACCAAGAGGAGCTATCAGTCGGCCACAGAATAGGTAAGCAGGATACACAGGCTGGAGAGCACTAAGGGCATATCCATGGGTTTACTGTGCAGGGAAAATGCAGAATAATTGAATAGTTTTGGTAGTGGAACACAGAGCTTTTCCCTGATAAGTAATCCCTGTGCCTAATTAGATATGCCCTTATGACTCATGTCTTACTCCATGCCATTCCCCCATCAGATATTCTTTTTATTTGAATTGCAACACATACATTGCCTATTTTTATTATTGTTGGTGGCATGCTCTACTGCTACTACAGCCGCCGAGTTTTAGGACCCAGTGAGCCTGTTGCCGGAGACCTAACCTCCGACCTGCTCCTTCTGTGCATGGGTGACTTTCCACCGCATCCTTTCTTCGATTCATCCTAACAAACGGATATGCCCTTAAGTAACTCTTGGAGTGGGAGAGCATACAGCCATCCCCATATCCACTGTGCACAACTGATTAGCCTTGCATTGAGGGCAACACAACGCCCACAGGCACACCCAACAAATGCACCTGGCTATAACTGGAGATGCCAGATAAACCCATGGTTAAACAGCAGATACAGTTTATCTGTTTCTACCTGGTTGATAAACCTTCACCTGGTTGTCATCTGCCATGTGGACTAACCTAACTTTGCAGCCTGCTGCCAGCTACCACCGTAGTGTCTGCCAATAATTGTAACCGTTTTATTTATTACCATTTTGCAAATAGGCACTGTACATATTTTTGTGTATAAAGTATTTTCTTTTAATAATTTATTTTATATTTGCTGTAGAACTTTAGTCTTTGCAGAAGCTTTAATCGCTTAGGCTACCCTATGACCATTATTAATATTGCTAGAGGTTTTGGATGACTAATTACCTGCTGTGTTATGTAGACTGCGCAATTAGAATTGTGGCCATTTAACTGCAAGCACTGGCAGACTCCTAGGTTACAGATTATTTACCTAGAGGGGTGTACACCCATGGCCAAAAGTTTTGAGAATGACACCAGTATTGGTTTCCACAAAGTTTGCTGCTTCAGTGTTTCTAGACCTTATTGTTAGATGTTACTATGGTATACTGAAGTAAAATGACAAGCATTTAATAAGTACAAAGGCTTTTATTGACAATTACATTAAGTGTATGCAAAGAGTCACTATTTGCAGTGTTGACCCTTCTTTTTCAAGACTTCTACAGTTCGCCATGGAATGCTGCCAATCAACTTCTGGGCAACATACTGACTGGCTGCCCATTCTTGCCTAATCAATGCTTTGAGTTTGTCATAATTTGTGGGGTTTTGTTTGTCTACCCGCCTTTTGAGGATTGACCACAAGTTCTCAATGGGATTAAGGTCTGGGGTGTTTCCTGGCCATGGACCTAAAATTTTGATGTTTTGTTCCCCGAGTCACTTAGTTATCACTTATGGCAAGGTGCTCCATCATGCTGGAAAAGGCATTGTTCGTCACCAAACTGTTCTTGGATGGTTGGGAGAAGTTGCTCTTGGAGGATGTTTTGGTACCATTCTTTATTCATGGCTGTGTTCTTAGGCAAAATTGTGAGTTAGCCCACTCCCTTGGCTGAGAAGCAACCCCACACATGAATGGACTCAGGATGCTTTACTGTTGGCATGACACAGGACTGGTGATAGCACTCACCTTTCTTTCTCTGGACAAACGTTTTTCCAGATGCCCCAAACAATCTGATAGGGGATTCATCAGAGAAAATAACTTTACCCCAGTCCTCAGCAGTCCAATCCCTGTACCTTTTACAGAATATCAGTCTGTCCCTGATGTTTTCCTGGAGAGAAGTGGCTTCTTTGCTGCCCTTCTTGATACCAGGCCATCCTCCAAAAGTCTTCGTCCTGTGTCATGCCAACAGTAAAGCATCCTAAGACCATTTCTGTGGTGGTCCAGAAGAGAAAGAAGTTTACCTTTTGACTGTAACTACCTGATTGAACAGAATGTCAAATTTGCTCTGTTATACCTGGCTAAGCTTCAAGAATTTCAAATGGAAAGCCTCTCTTTCTTGACTACCTAGTTGCATCCAGGTCTCACTGTCATATTTTCACTCCCACTGTTTCAGATTGTGTGGGTCACAACACGTGTTACCTTAAGTTTTGTCACTGTTTTGTTTATTGATGGTCACTGATGCCTTGTCTTTCTGTATTGAATTGATTTAAGGCATTGTACTGCCATACCTGTTAGGGGCTGGTGGTTTATTACTGGTTGCCTTGTTTGGCTGTTTTTTTTATTATTATTTTGTTCACCCCCTGGCGGAAACCCTTGAGCAGTTTCTTCCCTCATGTACCTTCCCTTCCCCATCTATGGAATTTCTTTTTGTGTTTTGACTTTTCTGAGAACTAGCCTAGCTTAATGGGGCAAAGTGGGGCTCTCTCCACTTCTTAATTGTCTCCTTGATGGACCTGAAGTAATGGGCGTAGGATGATCTCTCCTGCTTCTTATAGGCCCTCTGAAGCAGTAATTGTGGTACAAAATATGAAACTCATTATTATGATACACCTGAATCAATTGTATAAACCCTCTAGAACCACACTACAGAGGTTTTCTGCAAATAAAAACCACCCTTTTCCCATAGAGAGAGATGCTCTCACCAATACTGAGATGCCGCCAGTTCTTAAATTCAGGATAGTAGATGTTTATACATTAATCATGTGATCACAGGGTTAATGCTGGATTAGCATGCAAGTACAAGGCGACTATAATAACATTTGTGGTTTTTGACAATAACAGCAGGAGCTGTAACAGGTAGCTTGATAATGGCAAGTGCAAACAAATTACACTTTATTAACTAAGGTGATTCTTAATAGCAGGTGATGCAGTGATTCAGGAGACCATGGATCAAACTGGAGAGCACACAGAGATTCAGGGTACCAGCAGTACAGAGTATTCACCAGGCACTCAGATTAGCATGCTTGCACAAAGGCATGAAGCTATAACTGACAAAGAGATTAAGGCCTGGCTGCATTTTAAAACACACACACACACACACACACTTAAGACCAACCCTCCTGCAAGTGAAATAAGTTACAGGTGTGCACATAGGAGAACAACTAGTAAGAATCCCAGCAATTAAACACCAGTTGCAGAATTCCTGTGCAGCCTCTAATCACATACACTTGCGTCCCAGTTTCCTAGCAATGACTGGGACCAGCATGCAAAGTGGACTTTTGCTTTTAAGGACTTTTTTCTCAAAGTGATACACCCGTGACTGGTATTACTAAGAGTGTTTCTATGTATATATGTATGTGTGTGTATATATATAGTATGTATATATACAAATGTGTTTTCATAAATTATTTCGGCAGTCACACTAAACGGCCCCTCTTGGCAGGTCCCGTGTGACTCTGCTAGCACTAAGCGTGTTTTTCTTGCATCTTTCTCACTTGAAAATGCATCTTGGTTGCAATTTGATGCAACACTTTTTTATCTCTGCGACTGAATCTGTATACAAAATGCTACGATGAAGAGGCCGCTGCTTTTTTCCACGCCAAGTTCCATTTTGATTTGTATACAGACTCCGTAGCACTCAAATATTCAAGTGTCTCATATCAAATTAGCACAGTTTCCTGGTGTGTCCTAGAGGCATCACATTGCGACTTAGACACATTTTTGGGTGAAATAAGACGTCTGGTGCTAGGAGAGTCGCACGGGACACATGGTGTATTGAGGCTAGATCTGTGAGGACACATCTGTATGTATGTGTGTGTATACAGTCAGGTGTATAAATATTGGGACATTGACAGAATTTCCATATTTTGGCCTCTATTCACCACCACAATGGCTTTGAAATGAAACAAACAAGATGTGCTCTAACTGCAGACTTTCAGATTTAATTTGAGGGTAATTACATCCAAATCAGTTGAACGGTGTAGGAATTACAACGGTTTCTATATGTGCCTCCCACTTTTTAAGGGGCCAAAAGTAATGGGACAAACTAAACAATCCTAAATCTAACTTTCACTTTTTAATACTTTGTTGCAAATCCTTTGCAGGCAATTACAACCTGAAGTCTGGAATGCATAGACATCACCAGATGCTGGGTTTCATCCCTGGTGATGCTCTGCCAGGCCTCTACTGCAAATGTCATCAGTTCCTGCTTGTTCTTGGGGCATTTTCCCTTCATCAAGTGAAATGCATGCTCAATTGGATTCAGGTCATGGGATTGGCTTGGCCATTGCATTAACATTCCACTTTTTAACCTTAAAAAACTATTTGGTTGCTTTTGCAGTATGCTTCGGGTCATTGTCCATCTGCACTATGAAGCGCCGTCCAATGAGTTCTGAAGCATTTGACTGAATATGAGCATACAATATTGCCCGAAACACTTCAGAATTCATTCTGCTGCTTTTGTCAGCAGTCAAATCATCAATAAATACAAGGGAACCAGTTCCATTGGCAGCCATACATGCCCACGCCATGACACTACCACCACCATGCTTCACTGATGAGGTGGTATGTTTTGGATCATGAGCAGTTCCTTTCCTTCTCCATACTCTTCTCTTCCCATCACTCTGGTACAAGTTGAACTTTGTCTCATCTGTCCATAGGATGTTGTTCCAGAACTGTAATGGCTTTTTTAGATGTTGTTTGGCAAACTCTAATCTGGTCTTCCTGTTTTTGTGGCTCACCAATGGTTTACATCTTGTGGTGATCCCTCTATATTCACTCTTGTGAAGTCTTCTCTTGATTGTTGACTTTGACACATATACATCTACCTCCTGGAGAGTGTTCTTGATTTGGCCAACTGTTGTGAAGGGGTTTTTCTTCACCAGGGAAATAATTCTTCTGTCATCCACCACAGTTGTTTTCTGTGGTCTTCCTGGTCTTTTGGTGTTGCTGAGCTCTCCGGTGCTTTCTTTCTTTTTAAGAATGTTCCAAACAGTTGATTTGGCCACACCTAATGTTTTTGCTATCTCTCTGATGGGTTTGTTTTGATTTTTCAGCCTAATGATGGCTTGCTTCACTGATAGTGACAGCTCTTTGGATCTCATGTTGAGAGTCGACCGCAACTGATTCCAAATGCAAATGTCACACCTAGAGACAAATCCAGACCTTTCACCTGCTTAATTGATAATGAAATAACGAGGGAATAGCCCACACCTGTCCATGAAATAGCTTTTGAGTTGATAGTCCCATTACTTTTGGCCCTTAAAAAGTGGGAGGCACATAGAGAAACCTTTGTAATTCCTACACCGTTCACCTGATTTGGATGTAATTACCCTCAAATTAAATCTGAAAGTCTGCAGTTAAAGCACATCTTGTTTGTCTTTGTTTAATTTCAAAGCCATTGTGGTGAATAGAGGCCAAAATATGAAAATTCTGTCAATGTCCCAATATTTATGCACCTGACTGTGTGTGTGTGTGTGTGTGTATATATATATATAATATATATATATGTATGTATGTATGTATGTGTGTGTGTGTTGTGTGGAAAGTCTTCATTTTTTGTGATATCAAATGTTGACATGCTAACCATGATTGTGTCCACTGAATCAGCTTCTGCATTTCTATGCTCTACCTGCAAAATATTTACTAATTATTACATAAAACCTTACATGCTTTACATGACCTTTACTATTTAAAATAGCCACTTTCTGAGCACTAATTGTAATAGTAATATTCTTTTTGCTCTGTTTATTATTTTGTTTTTTTAAGCAGGCTATTAATTTGTTTTGCCTTTCAAAAAATTAGAAAAAAAGTTATGTATTTTTCCGATTTGTGAACAGAGAAGACATTTGGCCAAATGTAATAGGGTGAGAGAGTCCGAGAACAAAGCAACAGAACAAACACACATGTTTTTTAGACTCAAAAAATCTCTCGATTTAAACTCTCATACAGATATTTTCCCATTTTGAAGATAAAACTCGACCAATGTGAGAGTTTACTGCTAAACTCTCACCTTATTACATTTGGCCCATTGTCTTGAGAACACGATTACAGTCCTCTGGCATCTTGCCTTCATGATACATATTTCGTGTCTTTACCGGTTGTGAACATGCCCTTCTCTTATACTTTTGATTGTCAATGACATTTGGTTTAGGTAAATGCTGGTAATGTATATTGGTATTTAGAGGTACTACATCTTTGAGGTTTATACCTTCATAGATGTCCATTTTCTACAGCATTCCCATACGTGACGTGCACTCCCAAATATGTAATTGATAGTGAAAATAGTTTTTGTTTATGATTATTTCTCCTTCATCCACTAAGGGACACTGGAGTCTCAGTACAGTGGGGTATAGATGTGGGATAACCGGGAGCTGGCACTTTAATAAATATGAATAGTAGCTATCTCCTCCCCCTCTATACACCCCTACAGGTCAGTCTTAATTTTGTGCCAAGGGAGCTGGTCACATACAAAGAGCTCTCTGCTAAAAATCAAGGATCCTCGATCAGCAAGAGGATCAGACAGGCAGCTCACTGCCCCTGCCTGTCTGCTTCACTGGAGCTGCCGGGGAGACCTCACCGCCGCTGCTTGCAGCATGCGCTGGGGTCTTCAGCTACAGAAACCACTGTCTCTGGGGGGTCCCCAGATGCGCTGCCTGCGGCGCTCGCCGCGGTCCCCCATTAGCTCAGCCCGCCGCCGGCAGCATTTGACAGCAAGAAGGTTAGTGACTCCTGGCACTCTTAGTAGCATTGTGGCCAGGAGAAATAACAGGCGGGCATTAAAAATCAGCAACTGATACAGCGCTGAAAAGAGCCAGAACGGAGGCGGCGGAGAATAACACGCAGTTCTGCTCCTACCTCCCAGCTGCCCCAGTGCTCCCAGAAGGAGTCTGGTGGCCATTTTTGGAAGAGGAGAGGCTTCAACACAAGCTGCTGACAAACGCAGAAGAGAGGCTTGTCTACCCAGATTGGGACTACACAGTGGGGTTAGACTTGTGAAGTACAGGTTAGACTGTGTTTACACAGCGATTACAGCACATTATATTGTGTTACACAGCGCTGGTCTCTGCATCAGAGCTGGCTGGGCTGGGTTAATAGCGTAATCTCCCTCTACGTCCTTAATCTCTTTCTAAACAGTCTCTCTCTGTGTGTTTGTGTGCATCACTATATTTTCTCTGTGTGTGTGTGTGAACAGTGAATTGGTAACATGACTTCAAAGGGGTCTAAGGCTGCACAAAAAGCTTTCTCCTGTAAGAATTGTGCAGAGAAGTTTACACAGGGACTTTCTTCCAGTTCCCTGTTGTGTGAGAAGTGTGTTTCAGAAACGCAGACTGCAGCATCCCCACAACACCCTATTTGGGCTGATCAAATTACATCAGTCATGTCTCAAATGTCTGCAGAGCTGGAAGCTTCTCACAGGGAGAGAGAGGTTGAAAGATCTCAGAGGTCTGCCTTCTCTGAACCAGTCTGAGCGCGGTCTTTAGCCAGGTCTGTAGAAGGGCTCACAAGGGTTATGTCAGCCCAGGTTCCTCCCGTGGCATCGTCCTCTAGTGTCCCTACTAGGAGACTAATACCGAATCCCCTTATGTGGGATGATCCGGAAAAGATGACATGCCTGATACAGAGGAAGGGGAGGTACAGGACCCTATAAAGGAACAGGCACCAGAGGAAGTGGAGCCTGTATCTCAGGGTGTAGAGGCACTGATTGCTGCTATATGCCAGGTGTTACATGTTGAGGACATGGACTCTGTGGAAGTTAGGCCGTCTATCTTTAATAAGAAACAAAGACTAGCAGCCTCCTTTTCAGTGTCTGAGGAATTGGACGAGATCCTTACCTCAGCGTGGAAACACCCAGATAAAAAGTTTCAGATCTCACGTAAACTTTTATCCTACTATCCCTTTCCTGCAGAGAGCAGGAAATTATGCGAAACACCTCCTTCAGTGTCACGTCTGTCTAAAAAGACGGTGCTCCCTGTTCCAGGAGCAGTTTCTTTAAAGGAGTCTTCTGACAGGAAGTTAGAAACTACCTTAAAGTCTATGTACACTGTAGCGGGGGTGTCCCTTCGACCCGCATTAGTCAGCTGTTGGGTCAACAAGGCGGTGGAAGCATGGGTTACGCCGCTTGCTGAGGGCCTTAAGACTGGTGTTCCGGTGGAGGATCTGGTTCCTCTAGCAGAACAGATTGTAGAGTCTGCTTCTTTTCTTGGGTAGGCTTCAAAAGATATTTGTAGTCTTTCCTCTAGATCCTCGGCTTTGGCTGTCTCAGCCGGCAGAGCCCTGTGGCTGAGACAATGGCAGGCGGATGCGGAATCTAAGAGAGCCGTGGAAGCGCTTCCATTCACAGGGGAAGCTCTGTTTGGAACGGAACTGGATAAGTGGATATCTCAAGCCACAGGTGGTAAGTCCACTTATCTCCCATCTGCTGCTCCTCCTCCTAGGAAACCCTTTGCTGGACCGTCCTTTCGTGTCCCAAGGAGATTCAGGGGTCGTGGCAGAGGAGCTCCCGCTATCTCCAGTGGTTCCAGAGGCAGGGGTAGAGCCACTGCATCCTCCTCCCAGCAGGATAAGTCTTCAGTTAAGCCTCCTGCATGACGTGCTCCCTTTTCTCCTGGGGGACCCCAGGGTGGAAGCTCACCTTGACAATTTCAAAGAAGTTTGGATCCAGTCTTGCCAGGACTTGAAGTTGAATTTTCAGATCCAACCACCTCCTCGTTTTTTCACAACCGGTTTGCGGGCATCAGCGGACAAACGGGTTGTAATACAGGAAGCAATAGAAAAGCTACTATCTTCTCGAGAAATAGTGCATGTCCCTATCCATCAGCAGGGTCAAGGCTTTTATTCCAGCTGGTTTGTAGTTCCCAAGCCAGACGGCTCAATGAGACCCATTCTGAACTTGAAACATCTCAATCCTTATTTGTAGACCTTCAAATTCAAAATGGAGTCTGTGCAGTCTGTCATTGCAGGGCTCGAGAGGGACAAGTTTCTTGTATCCTTGGACAAAAAGGATGCATATCTCCACATTCCAATTTGGCCTCCTCATCAGGCATTCCTTCGATTCGCAGTGCGGGCCTCTCATTTTCAATTTCAGGCCTTACCTTTCGGTCTTTCATCAGCACCAAGAGTGTTCATCAAGGCTCCGTCAGTCACTCAATTACTGCAGGACATCCGGGTAACACAGAGTCTTCTGTTACAACACGGATGGATCCTGAATTACCAAAAACCTCATCTACAGCCTACTCAGCGTCTGCCTTTCCTAGGGATGATTTTGGACATGGTGGAACAGAAGGTATTTCTTCCACAGGAAAAGGTCACCTCCATCCAACACATGGTGCGATTGATACTGCGTCATCACAGGGTGTCAGTACACCTGTGTATTCGCCTTCTGGGGAAGATGGTTGCGTCCTTCGAGTCCATCCAATACGGGAGGTTCCATGCCCGTCCATTCCAACTGGACCTCCTCTCTATGTGGTCAGGGTCCCACCTTTTTCTTCACCAGTGAGTTCAACTGTCACCCAGGACTCGAACATCTCTCCTTTGGTGGCTGAATTCCTCTCACCTATTGGCAGGGAAGCGGTTTGCAATGTGGGAATGAATTCTCCTCACGACAGACTCCAGTCTGAGAGGATGGGGGCAGTGACTCGGTTAAGACACTTTCAGGGCCGCTGGACTTGACTGGAGGCGGTACTGCCCATAAACATTCTGGAGCTGTGTTCTAGGCTCTTCAGGTAGCACATGCTCTGTTGAAGGGCCGTGCCATCAGTGTGCAGTCCGACAATGCCACGGCTGTGGCGTACATCACCAGACAAGACGGCACCAAGAGTCGGTCTGCCATGAGGGAGGTAAGCCGCATTCTTCTCTGGGCAGAGGAATCAGTATATCAGTAATTTTCATCCCAGGGGTAGAAAAATGGGAGGCAGACTACCTCAGTTGACAAGACATTCATCCGAGAGAATGGATGCTCAATCCACAGGTGTTTCAACAACTGATTCAGCGTTGGGGTCTCCCTTAGGTAGATCTCATGGCGTCGAGGTTGAACCATCAACTGCTACTTTACTGCTCACGGACAAGAGATCCACAGGCAGTGGCAGTGGATGCTCTAACAACTAATTGGCGGTTTCAGTTTGATTACCTGTTTCCACCACTCCCACTTCTTCCTCATCTGTTTCAAAGAATCAAACGAGAAAGGGTAAAGGTTCTGTTGGTGGCTCCAGACTGGCCCAGACGGGCGTGGTATTCCAACCTACGTCTTCTACTGATAGACGAACCGTGGCCTCTTCCTCTGCAAGAAGATCTACTGCAACAGGGTCTGTTTATCAAGACTTAAAGCTGCTTATTTTGACGGCGTGGCTGTTGAAAGGGCTTTCTTAAGAAGAAAGGGTATCCCTTCCAGGGTGATTCCTACTATGTTAAGGGCTTGAAAGGAAGTTACCTCAAAACACTATCATCGTATATGGAAGGCGTATGTCTCTTGGTGTGAACGAAAGGGTGCGTCACCGTCAGAATTCAAATTAGCCAGGCTGCTTCTTTTTCTACAGGCTAGTTTATCAGCAGGTCTTCGTCTGGGATCTTTGAAGGTTCAAATATCGGCTCTGTCGATTTTCTTTCAGAACTAGCATTATTGCCGGATGTCCAGACATTTCTAAAAGGGGTTGTCAGGTTACAACCTCCGTTTGTACCTCCAACGTCCCCATGGGTTTTGGATTTGGTCCTCTCTTTTCTCCAGTCTTCCCTATTTGAACCTTTACAGACTGTGGAATTAAAATTTTTATCATGGAAAGTGGTTCTCCTTTTGGCGCTTGCCTCTGCTAGGCGTGTGTCGGAGCTAGGGGCGCTTTCTTGTCGTCCACCTTACCTCATTTTTCATGAGGATAGGGCTGAGCTACATACGCAGTTATCTTTTTTTGCCTAAGGTAGTGTCTGCGTTTCACATCAACCAACCAATTGTGGTTCTGGTGTTTAAAGATGATTCTTCGACTTCCAGATCCCTAGACGTTGTCTGGGCTCTTCGGATTTATGTTGATAGGAGTGCATCCCTCCGGAAGTCGGATACACTTTTCGATATGATATGGTGCGTCCGGGCTGGACGGCTTCTAAGGCAACTATTTCTAGATAGGCTTGTCTGATTGTCAGACAAATCCATCTGGCTGCATCAAAACAACCTACTTCAATCACAGCGCATTCTACGCGCTCGGTGGGTTCTTCGTGGGTGGCTGCCCGCTGTGTTTCCCTGACCCAGCTTTGTCGGGCGGCCACTTGGTCAGGCCGACATACTTTTGCGTAGTTTTACCGTTAAGACACGTTTGCGGCATCTGCTTCACAGTATGGCTGTGCTGTTTTGCAGGGTTGTCAGCGCTCTCTCGCATGGGATGTGAGCTCTGGGACGTCCCCACTGTACTGAGACTCCAGTGTCCCCTAGTGGATGAAGGAGAAAACAGGATTTTGGTACTTAGCGATAAATCCCTATCTCCGATTCCACAGGGGATACTGGATGCCCACCCGGTGTTGTTCCACCTGCATTAGTTATTGTTCTTCCTGGTTTGGACAGTCATTTTTCTTCAAGGTCTGCTTGATTTGTTTGCATATTTGCTTGTTTGTTCATGTATGTTCTAGCTTTTCTTCTCTATTATTCTATTTTCCAGCTCTCCTCGGGCACAGTTTCTTAAGACTGACCTGTAGGGAGGTATAGAAGGGGAGGAGCTAGCTACTATTCAGATTTATTAAAGTGCCAGCTCCCGGTTATCCCACATCTATACCCCACTGTACTGAGACTCCAGTGTCCCCTGTGGAATCGGAGAAAGGGATTTATCAGTAAGTACCTAAATCCTGTTTTAACATTTATCTTGAGATCTGTGATCATTTTACAAGTTCCAAATTACGTCAGGATTAAATGTTAATATGAAATCAAATTAATTATTCATCACTCTTCCATATTTTTAAAATTAACCCAGCCTGTTTGTTATCTTTTGTCTTATTTTTCAGTCTCCGCCTGAACGGGAGTTTGCAAATAGGAGAGTTCACTGTGACAGCAATGAAGTGAATTTTGAGAATGACGTGACGGAACTGGAAACCTTTGGATCCATTGAAGATGATACAAACTCAAATTCTGCAGATTCTGACTTCAAGTCTCCAGAGTCCATGCACCAATCACGAAAAAATACCCTACTAGACAAATTGAAGATAGAGAAGCAGATTATTAACAACAGAAAGACCACTAAATTAGGTAAGAGTATCAGCAATGCTAACATTTTTGAGTAATGTCCAGTCTCTATGGACCGACACAGGTTTTTTTTTTTTTTTTTTTTTAATTTGGCATTTTTTGATTCAGATGAAATAAATGTAAAAGAAAAGGAAGAGAGCAGTGGAGAAAAGTCTTATCTGAGCTCTGACACTGAGATGATGGGGACAAGCTCCAAACCATTGCCTAACCAAGCCACGAGCACTACTGAGAATGACTCAGATGATGACGACAGACTTGTGATTGATATTGATTGTAAAAAGAGCAAGTTCTGCAATGAGATGAGCACCCATTCAGTGCCCAATACACCAATGTCCCCACAGCAGCTACCCAGGAAGTCTGCTAGAAAGATTTCCAAAGATGTTGACAAAGTGGGACAGATACTGAAGATGCAAACACAACTTCTGAAACCAGCAGTGAAGATGGAACAGGCCAGCATAACAAACACAGAGAGAAATGAGCAGCCCTCACAAAACACAGCCCATTTCCAGCAAACTGCACCCTCAGTCTCTGATACATTCCTTGAAACTCAGAGGAAAGTGGATGCTCATTACCCCGGGGATAACAAAAAGTGTAAGTGCCACTACCTGATTACTTGCTGTCCATAAAACAATCCTTACATTTGCTATTTCCTTAACATAATTACAGCTACTCCTTCACCATATGTACTTACCCTCTGGTAAATTTTCTTACGCTGTAAAAAGCTCTATTCTGTTAATGGGTCTTCATTCTGATTTCTTGTAACCCTACAGTAATAGTGAATTATATGGATAAGGAATAATTATAGATATAGTGATCAATATGTAATAGCATATAGTCCTACATGCTTTCATTTTGTGACCTTTGTTTTCATAAAAAAAAAAAAAAAAAATTTAAATTTACTCTGTTTTCTGTATTTTCTTTAGTCTTGCTGTCTAGTGATCTCCTGGCATTCAAAGAGGATGAGGCTGCCTACAAAGTGCCAGCTACAGGAAACTCTATATATAAACTCTTTAGTCTTGATGATTTGCTCCTGCTAGTTAAGAGCACTGTTGACAGAGCAAAGACCAGCTCAATGAAAAAAAGATTCAAAAAGGTACAAACGTAACTAATCGCTCTGATTAACGGGTTCAATCCTCTTCTACTGAGAGAGACAGAAAAAATAGTATACCCCTAGAAGGTATATCACAGGGCTCCTCCTTATCTTAATTGTCTTTTTTTTCCCCCTGTGTTCTCAGATTATCAGGGCGCTGTTGAGTAGCTTGTGTCCAAAGCTCTGCCTTTGAGGTGGCCCACTGATGAAGCAGGGTAATGCTGGGCCCTGCAGTCTCTACTTTGTCACAATAAGGTCTCATCTGAGAATGTTGTGACACATGTGCGACAAAGGTTAAATAATTAACCACCTGGTCTGTCTAAAATTTATGATTTTTTTTTTTTTTTCTTTTTCAAAAACCTGGTAACATTTGGTAAGTCTGTTACTAGCAATTTTTACACATTGCTGCAAAATCCAAGATAACGCACATATAAATAAAAAAAAGATAACACAAATAATATGCAGTGTGAAAAGGGGATAATGGAAGGAAGTAGGGGAAAGGATCACCAACGGCCCATCAGTCATTCTAAGAAAAGCTTAAAAAAAAATGATTAATACCTCCCTTTCATATTACGCATTTATTAATGTCTGCGCCATATCCAAGATTTGATTCTCAGGAAGGTCTTCAATTCTTTCTTTACTTCACAGTAAATTTCCACAAGTTATGTACATCAGAGATAATGAGAGGGTAGAGTGTCTAGGAAACATTACGTATCGTTAACATTCAACACATGAGAATATAGAACACACTCTCAGAACATTGTTAAACGTATGATTTAAAATGGAATGATATCCACAATACTTAAGTTTAAAACAATAACAAACCGACGTACAATGAATGTAATAGGCATAAAATTTTGTTCAAATTGGAGACTTCAATCCTATTCCGTGCAAAGGGTGCGATGTGCCGTTAAAACGGCGTTAAAACGCCGGCAACGGACCGGCACATCGCACCCCGACTCGACCCTGAATTAGCCAAACTTTGCTCGCTGCCCTATGGGGCTGCAAGCAAAATTTGGCAAATTCAGGCTGCTGTAAAGTGCGGTCACTGCCGCGATGACTCGCTCTGGCGAGATCATCGCACAGAATTGGATTGACCCAATAAAGTTAAAATACAGAAGGTAACGCACATATACTTGCATCTGGTTTCTGTGGACAGGGAGACTCCCTGAAAGGGTAGGATCACCCTAAATCTGTGAATTGACTCTCTGGGAATGAACAACTTTGGGTGTCTAGATAACATTTTAACCCTGGGTCAGGCTGTCAGATTGCTTCTTTTCCTTTTGACTCATCAGTAACTGGACTCCTGCAGACTACACACAAATTAGTCATTCCTAAGGTGGAGAGAGGAGTAGCCTGTCACCCAACACTATCACAGTGTGTCCTAGAGTTCACTATTTCACCTTTCTATCTTGATCAGAAAACAAGTTAACAACTATCTCAATTAGACTGTCTGCATTTCCTTCCTCTGCTTCTTCAAGGGCCAGATTCAGCAGCAGACACATAAGCAATCGCCTACGGATCGCAGTTGCTAAAATATGCTAATGCCTGCCAAAACACAGCCGACATGAATACGCCCACTGCTGCCTTCTCATATGCGTCCATTGTCCCTTTTCTGCGAAAACATCGATGTACATCAGCCAGTCACGCTGCATTTACATCAAGTCTGACCAGTTGCAAACACTGCAAGTCTCCTCGCATCCTCTCGTGCTGCATATGCAAGTGCAGTATCTAATTTATGTGCGCCCAAGAAACGGCGCTCAGACAGATACGCCTGCATTATTACGACCCCCCCATCACCACCCCCAAACGCTGACAGCCTGTCACTCACTTTGCGATGGATTCCTCTGTGTGACAATCAAAATGCAAATGCTGCGCACGCGCAGTATGGCTTATACACATTCGCAATGGAAAACAATCACTCGATCTGCATCCACAATCAGGGCCCAAGACGGCAATTTAAAAAATGAGGACATATCGTCTTGGTAGAAAGTACACCAGACCATATCAAGGAAATGTAGCTGACTTTTTTTTTTTTTTCACTACTTTTGATGTGAGCTACTCCAGAAATATGCACTGGCAGAACAGAAAGTTTGGATACATGTGGCCAATGACTCAGGATCAGAGCAGGATATCATGAAAGCTGGTGGTTACAAAATACAAGATTGTTTTTGTAAAAGAAAGAACTCTACAAACAGACTTTGAAGGAGATGGCCCTCAGCATTCAAATTCTGTTGAATAAAACCCCTTGCTTCTCTAATGTTCTGGCACAGCCAACATTGCCTTTTCTTCTTCGAGGTCCATAGGGATCCATAGGGATACCAAGGGGATATTATGGTTGGAAGACCAGGCACTAAACTGTTAAAGCTTCTGCTCCCAGAATGCCCTAGGTCCTTCCCCATGTATACCCCGTCCCTAGCCATAGGACTTCAGTTGTTCGTTTGTTGTGGCAGGATCAAGACGCACCTTTGTAACAGCGAATTGCTCTGGCAGTCCTAAGCTTTTATTTTATGTTTTATTTTATTTTCTTTTGTTTGAGTCAGCAGTACTCAGTGTCTGTATTAAGACGTAGATAATGCGACTCCATCTACCATCGCCGGGCCGTAACATCAGTAATTGTGCTGGTGATTTCGGCAGATGGCGGCTGAGCTTAACTAGCAGCAATGACCCAGACTGCACCGGATGTTCGGATATGTCAGGTAAGGCGATTCTTATGAGGAATCGAGCACGGCAGGCCTTGCTTTTGGTGTCGGAGACGCACCAGAAGCCGCTGCTGTCAGGGACCGGGATTGTCAGCGTCCTCACTACACCAGCCAGGGACTTATTGTCTGACGCCGGCGATCGTTGGCAGATGCTTCTGTTGCCAGGAGGCCAGTGTACCCAGCTGGTTAACGCAGCCTAGAGGAGGTAGGCGCTTCCCAGGCAGCTCCTCCCCCCGACTCAGACGCAGTCCCTAAGAAGGGTTTTGCGCGTCTGGGTGCTCCGCCTACCCTCCATGTGTATATGAGACTGATCTCCTTGATGAAGCTAATTCTGAAGTTACATAATAATAATTATTCATCAATAAATAAATTCATGCCATGGAGTCTGGAAAATAAGTAAATTATTACACAATTTTTAATTTTCTTTGAAAAACTCTATGGCAGCCCCATATATACCTCCCTTGTATGTGTGTATATTTTTCAGAACCAGTTTGAGAATTAAGACAATAAATATCAGGAGGAGTCCGATTTAATACCTTCTGGGGGGCATGAGCTTTTTCCCTGTCTATCTCCATAGAAGAGGATTTAGCCCATTAGTCAAGGTGTATAATATTAGAATTAAGAAGAAAATATTCTCTGCTTCAGTTGAGGCTTTAAGCAGTGGTGATTTTTTTTGGGGAAAGATTACGGAGTACATTTTCATTGAAATATCTAAAGGTGCATACACACTTAACGATTTTTTTGAACGATTTGTCATTAATGACGTTGTTATCGTTCAATCGTTCAGATTCTGAGTTATAACGATGAACGATAATCGTTCAAGCGTGCTCTCGTTTGTAGTTCATCGTTCATTTCAAACTGTCAAACATAACGATTTTCATTAAGGGAAGGAAAATTTTTCGTTCATCGTTGTAAACATCGTTCATTACACTTCAAAAAATCGTTCACTTTTTCAAGGGAAAATCTGACAGAAAATCGTTGGTTACAAAATTGATACGTGTGTGTGCACCTTTATTGATCTGTCCAAGAACATTGGAAGTCAATCTTCAATATACTTGGAGAGAGAGAAAAGTTGTCAAGAGTGTACTTTGTGAGGAGGTGAATAGAATGTATAAAGGGTACAGGCTCATTAAGTGCGGACTTCCTATACCTTGTCTCTCTTATGACTACTTTCACTAGCCATAGTGTGTCACTCTAACCTACCCTTCACTTCGTATATTCCACACCTCCTTTGGCTGTAGCTTTGTAGTTAACTGTTCTCCTACATTATCACATGTACTGATGTATAAAGCCGGGTATACACTGGAGCGATGTTGGGCCAATATGCAGTTTCGTAACGATATATCGCCTACATCACTCAGTGTGTACTGGCGATTGCACGCTCCTGCTCTCGCTAGCCATGGTCGCCAGGTTTGATGTGCTGCACATCAAACATAGCGATATTGCTAGAGGCCAGTGCATTGTTAATGAATGATGTAACGGTGATCGTTCTGTCGTTCATTAAAGTCGTCCAGTGTGGACACACAATCACTGTTCATGGGCATTCATTCCGATGTCGGAACGAATGCCCGTCGCTCCAGTGTGTATCCAGCCTTACCATTTTCATTCATCTCTGTACAGTGCAACGGACACCTGGCACAATATAAATAAAGGTAGAGGGGAGAAAATGTGCGATTAGGTGCCAATATTTTACTGAATAGGAGTATTTAATACATTTGTGTAGAACTCAGAATAAAACAATGTAATTGTTGCCGGAGGTATGACCAAATGTACACAACTTAATAATATTTAATAATCTGATATTTTTATATATATATATATATATATATATATATATATATATTTTTATATATATATATATATATATATATATATATATATATATATATATTAGGGATGTGCAGGCTCGGTTCTACTCGGTTCCGTTCGGTTCTTTTTACCGGATCTTATTGGGTTTCAGCTGTCACGAGTTTTGGATAGCCAATAAGGTTCGGTAAAAAGAACCGAACGGAACCGAGTAGAACCGAGCCTGCACATCCCTAATATATATATGTGTGTGTGTGTGTTTACACAGTTAAAAGTTCAATAAAAACTTGTAGAATAAAATAATCGTCATGGCATCCAGCAATACAAATGCTATGAATTTGTTCCCAATTCATATGACAGTCAACTGAAAGTCTATTTGTTTCACAATAAGTTTGCAGTCTCTTTGGGGTCAGATAATTAAAGAGTGTTTTACAAGTAGGAGATGTACACTATGTGATTGGACACCCCCACGCAAGCGAAATGCATACCATTGTACACGAGTTCCAAACGGCGGTTTCGACAAGAACACTACGGAAACCACAAATATTTTTATCAGGACAACAATGCCACCTGTCCATGTTTCCAGGGCGACGTTGGACTGGTATACAGAAAATTCGGTAACCCGGATGGACTGGCCAGCTCAGAGTCCAGATCTTAACCCCATTGAGAACCTCTGGGACGAATTGGAGCAATGGGTGTGTTCTAGGCTGACTCGACCTTCAGTGTCACAGTTGGTCACTACTTAAGGTGAAATGGCAAAATATACCGCCTGCTGTTGTCCAGGAACTTGTGGACAAAAGGGGTGTCTGCAGTTTACCAAGAAGAGGTGTGTCTGCAGTCATCACTGCACGTGGTGGACCTACAAAGTGCTGATGTCAATAAAATCTTGTTCATCTACTGTATTTGCGGTCAGTGTCCAATCACTTTTGTCTACATAATGTAGATCTGGTTAGCACTCGTGTATTATACACAGTGTGGTCTAATAGGTGGCTACAGAATGTAAATAGCTTATTCCTATGCAGCCTGTGCTGCCACAATATTATGGACTGAGATGTGGTAAAGCTGGTACGGAGACTGGTGTATTAGTGACCAATCAGCCGAAAACAGTAGTGATGCCAGTATATTTGCCCCCCCCACCTCGCTGCAAAATATATGTTCAGGGAATATCCAGCTAACTCTGGTGGTAAATAGTCTCTGGGTAGCCTAACATGTTTGCTGAATAACGCTGCTTCCTCAGAACCTCAATATGAAGTATTATTAGTAGTGTTTTATGTTCAATATATTTCAGAATTAACATTATGTTTAAAAATATAATACAATTGTGTACATTTGGTCATACCACCGCACTCCTATGTGATTACTACCTTTACACTGTTTTATTTTTAAGGTTTTTAAATACTCTTATTCAGTAGCGTTGTCCTCCCCTCTCTATCTTGATATCTCTCATATGTGGTGACTCCCATTCAGACTCGCTGCAATAAATGTCATTTCTGCACTACAACTAATTTGCTTTCAATATTCCTGTATTTATAAAGTATGTGTGTGTATGTATGTATGTATGTATACCTCCCAGACCTCATGTGTGTCTAGCACACTCATCTGATGCAACCGACTGCTCAGGTACAGACTAGAGTGTGCTAGATTCACCAGAGCAGAGCGCGACACCCCAGGCACGAAAGAGGTGGTGACAGTTGCAGGGTGCTAGAGTGAACACTATATACAGACAGACATGTTTTTTTTATTACCTGTGATATATACCCGACACACTTATGCTGCCACAGAGCAGTACCTAGAGTTCACTTTTAACTTTTTCTTTTGCAATATAAATAAAAAATAATACTAATACCAATACTCTCTGCCCTCTGTTAGCGGCCATGTGATTTTTGTTTTCTATTTAGGAGGAAAATGGTTTCTGCCCTGTGTCTCTAGAAAGTGTTTGTAGGGACACAGGGCTGTTTCTCTCTTTGGGAAAATGTTAACAAAATCTTTCTACCTACAAGTAGCTTTCACGTGGGGATCTGTATTTGGGTGCTTATCTATCTGTCTTCTTATTTCAGCAGATACCTGTATTTCTGCTCACCAAGATGGATTACCAAACTTGTTATGGTGTGGAGTCACTGACTGAGAGTGACAGCTGCCGCTTGTGGACTGAAAGTCTTCTACACTCTAAATGTTTGCTTTATGTTGGTGAGTTAAGTATCCCTATCTTTTAAAACTGAATACTATGAGCAGAAAATGCTGGTACAATTATAGTAAATGGTTAACTTTCTAGGCGGCAACAATGTACAGATAAGTGGTACAAAGCAATTTTCACATATATAGGAATTTTTATTGTCCACTGCACTTTATACATTATTCATGAATGCAAATTCCCTGAGCACTTGAAGCACCTCAATGAAGAGATGCTGAAGGCAGAGACTAATTAAGGCCCCATGGGGTCCTAGGGACGATACTCATCTATAGATGTGTAGAATATATATATATATATATATATATATATATATACACATATATATATATATATATATATATATATAAACACTTAGCTGCATCCATAGGAACAGGCAAGATAGACCAGCACACCAGCCTTGTAGCAAAAATTATTCAGTTTATTTTATAATAGAAAAAATGCCATCAAACTGCATATCAGAATATTCAGTGGTATATCGATACTTATCAATGTAGTGCAGTCTCAAGCATAGTGATAGCTCCCAGCCCCAACAGCTGTTTCGGTGTTACCACCTTCATCAAGGGTCAGCCACACTGAATAGGTCAGCAGAGGCCATATAAATACCCAACTACCTAATGGTGAAAACAATCACCTGTGCACACACCTGAAATCTGACAAAACCCGGCAGGACCAGATGTCTCTCCATGGACAGCGGAACACACGCCGCTTCCCCACCGCACTGTGGTCAGCAACGAAGTTCCGCCTGGCCGGATCTGACGTCACGGACAAGACGGAACCCAAACAGCTTCCCCGGCTACACCGGACGTAGCTGAATGGTTCCGTCTAACCGGAAGTGATGTCATAACCTTTGACAAACTAAAACTACACTATGGGATTTTTTTCTATTTAGTCAGTCCCGATCACCATGACAACAGAAGGCAATCAACAACTGATAGCCCCACCGTGACACAGAGCATCAGGGACAGCAACACTCGGGATCATAAACATAATAATACATATAACAGATATACTTGGCACCAATAGCAGCCTTATAAAAAAGTGAACAAAATCCACAATAAATACATGAAACCAAATACATAATATTCAAATATTAATATCCTATGTATAGGATTATCCATATAAATATGTTCCTAAAATATAAACAAAAAATTATGATTACTAATAAAGGCAATTCCACTAGACCACTACCGGCTAATGATAAATTAGCCCCATTGCATGATATTACTAAATATATGTCCAGGAAGGCGGCACTCAGATCAACGTTTCGGAGGTCGAACCTCCTTTCTCAAGACACTGACATACAATGTAAGAATACATACAAATACACTTAAATACCTGACCAGACAACAAACTTCCTCCTCCCCGCAAACAAGAAACGCCTGCCGCACTTCCGGTGATCCACGGAAACACGCTTGTGCCCAATGCCGCGCCCCCGTAGACGTCACAAGTAAGCATCTCTGCCGCACCGATGATGTAGTTCGTTAGGATGTGACCATGGCAACCATCTAGAAGACGGGAGCCAATGTGCACAAACCGCAGAACCACATAATTCGGGATAAAAAACACATATAACAGCCACAAAAAACATGAATATGGTATTGAATACTGTTGGAATGATTACAAAAAATTATATACATACGAATAAATAAAAATGCCATAATATATCCTAGGGATTAAACTAGTGAATCCCGCATGTAACACATGTGTTTAATTACTGGAGCCACAGGCAATCGCTGCCCTGATCGCAGACCGATGTTGGGTCATTCGCTCCTTGAATTGCCTCTCTGTCTTGCCCACGTAATGTGTAGCCCACATGGGCAAGACAGAAGATATACCACAAAACGAGGTTAGAGCATGAAAAATCTTAAACTTCTTTCCTGAACATGGATGCAGAAAACTATCGCCTGTGACCATATAACGACAGGTAAGACACCCAGTGCATTTAAAGCATCCATTTTTCCGCTGAAAAAAATTAGTGTGGGAAACACGAGAGACACCTGTAATATTTTTTACTAAATAATCCCTAAGGTTGTGACCCCTAGTGCAGCAAGGGTGAATTCGAGAGTTCGCTACATCTGTATCAGACTGTATCAGCGGCCAAAGTTGTTTGGACTTTCAATTACTGCTTTTGCTGCTGGTACTAAACCTGTTAACCCAAGTAATAACATTCTGATCTGGGGATTTCTTAACAGGCTGCAATAGGTGGTTACGATAACAGATAAGGCTTTTTGTTTGGCTTGAATTAATTCATTCAGGGGGTATCCTCTATCAACAAATTTAGCAATCATTATGTCTAGTTGTTCATGTCGTTCCTTAGTCTCACTAGTCAAAAGGGGTACAGGCACCGAAACAGCTGTCGGGACTGGGACTTTGTCTGTTATATGGCTTTGAAACCAGCAAATTAATAATGAACATCCAAAAGGATTGATAAGTATTGCGACATATTTGCATATGACTATGGCTGTTTTTATGATGACACAGTAAAAATGAATTTTTTGCATTTTCCATGGAGTGTTGGTTTCCATTTGTTTAGGTAGCTTATTTTGGGCTGCATTGAGTGGATTGTCTGCTTGTATATTGTATAGCTCAGCCCTGCACCCAAAAACTAATACACACTAGCTGGAGTACCCGGCGTTGCCCGGGATTTTAAGAATGTTTACACATCATCCTCCAACAAACCACTCCTTATGCTGGGCATACACGGCCAGATAAAATGTCTGTCAGACCGACAGACATTTTATCTGGCCGGCTGCCAGCCGCAGATGTCGCCGGCATACACTGTGAGATTTCTCCGCCCCCGGGAGAGGAGATATTTCCCTGTTCCTTCTGTAGTAAGGAACACAGGAAATGTCTGTCTGTCTGTCGGTGGCATCTGGGCATACACTGCCCAATGCGGCCGACAGTTTACTGGGAAATATCGCATCGGACGGGCATGCTGGACAATCCGGCATGCCCGACCGAGCAATATTTAACCCTTGGTCGCCCCCCCACACGCTACAATTATTGGGGCGATCCGCCGATATGAGGCGGATCGCCCCGATAATTGTAGCGTGTATGGCCAGCATTAGGCAGGCCTCACAAAAAGTGTGACAAACTTCCCCATCCACAGTCCTAAGTTCTTCAAAGGACGTAGGACCTGTAACGGTGTAAAGCAAACTTCGGAGATAGAAGCATTCAAAATTTGTCAGATGTACAGTGTAAACACACCCAAGAGCTTCTGTTGCTCTGATACCAGGATGACTGTGTACTTCCTGGTTGCTGGATCGCACTATGAAATGCACAGCAACTACTTCCAGTTCCTTGTGCAGCTGTTTCCCGGCATTCAGGGTCTCCACTGTGTATAAGATTCATCCAATCGGTTTTACCCTTCAGGGGCTGACAAAGGAATGAACCGGAAGTAGCCTCTGTGCGTTCCATAGTGCGGTCCAGCAACCAAGGAGGTAGACAAAAAAGTTTGGTCGCCACTGTTGACACCATCTAGTTGTGTAAGCTCATGCATGAGCAAGTATAAATAAAATTTGTGCTGCATTTTTGCATCCCAGTATAGTTGCCATCTTTATGGGCCTGATTCCAAATCAGATGAATCTCTCCTCATGGATGCAGATAGCAAGTTTGAACATATTCAGATTCATAGTAAGCCTGGCTTAATATCAATAGTAGAGGTGTGCGCCGACCCTCGTGTTTTGGATTTGGATCTGGATCTCCCCTGGTTTTGGATCTGAATCTGGTTTTGGATTTTTTTTTCCTTGGTGTTTTGTTTTTCGGTTTTGGATCTGGATTTTTTTCTTAAAATTCATAAAAACAGCTAAAATCACATAAAATGGGCCTGTTTCTACTTCAGGGTCCATAGGGTATCCACAGGATACCTTGGGGGGTATAGGTGATGACGTCAGGCACGGACACCACAGAGTTAAATTTTCAGCCTCCAAGGATGCACCAGGGTCCCTCTCCTATACCCCACCCCCAAGCCAAGGCAATTCAGTTTTCGTGGGTGTCCGGCCAGAGGTCGGATCACATTCACAGAGGGGGCTGTAATAGCCCCAGAAGATTTCTTCAGAGTGCAGCTGTGGCTGCACAAGATGAGCCTTACAGCATGGACAGTCAGTATTGACGTCCATGCTGTCGCTCCTACACCCCGCCGGTACCAGAACGCCGGTACCGATCCGGGGATGCTAGTAGGTAGCTGGGGTCACAGCTAGCGGTGACCCTGGCTACCTGGACTGTGGCCGGATGTACGGGGGACAAGGTAAGCGGCGGGGTCCCGCGGTGGGCACCCGCCGGTAACACAGTCCTTTTTAGTCCCCAGGCAGGGGGCTCCCTGGGGACCGGCTGCGCATGGGGCCAGGTACTGATCCTGCGCCTTCCAATAGACCACCAGGGACAGCGGACCGCAGCATGTGCGGTACAGCGAGGCGTCCCAGGGGTTAATAGCAGGCCAGGGGAGAACGCCTTCCCTGTCTCACAGCCAGCGTCTCCCCCGCTGCACAGTGTTATTCCACAGCGGTCTGAGCGGGCTGTGTCAGCGCTCCTCCCCCGGGCCCGCCTCCTCTCTGCTCCTCGGTGGCCATTTTCTCTCTGCATGTGCTGGGGATGGCATACGCTGCTGGAAGCTGATACAGGTGCCATTGCGGTCCTGGTCCCCCGCATACCTCTCCTTCAATTAAGGTCAGTGTATGCAGCACTGTTTCCTACCAGGTTCTGGTCTGTGTAGTTGATCGCAGTGCTTGTAATGCAGGATGTTATCTTTGCATTGTATGTGACTTAAATGCTAGCGCTGTTTGTCTGTACTTTCATTTCTGTCTGTCAGCGATTTTCCTATCCCTGTTCTTCTGCTACAGCCATTGCGGTGCGGTGTTGCAGGGTGTTTATTACCTCACAGTAAACATGTTTTTTCTGTGTGGGAGGTCACATACGCTCCATTCACATTCCTCATGTCGGAAAGTGAGCGAGGATATCCTCTTCCAGCTATAATGTACAGATATAATGTGCAGTTAGCGGAGGGATATGTAGACGCTGAGGGTTTATGGAGGGCATGTTGTATTATATATCATGCCCCATTTCTGTCACTGTGCCTGCACAAAAAGGGACTGTCTTCGGCTGGCTAAAGATGCTTACAAACCTTGTGGGCCACTCCCCCTGCGTTTCCCCATAGGGGTTATCGCAGTGAGTGGTGGTCTCATCACATGCAGGGGTCCCTGGGCAGTTGATGGTACCCCAGTGTATCCTGTTTTTCGCCCCCCAGGTCTCGCAAGAGCCTGTGTGGGTGAAT
This sequence comes from Taudactylus pleione, assembly GCA_031769625.1. Classification (NCBI taxonomy): domain Eukaryota; kingdom Metazoa; phylum Chordata; class Amphibia; order Anura; family Myobatrachidae; genus Taudactylus; species Taudactylus pleione. The sequence goes on from JAUIMM010000018.1 coordinate 25,391,624, forward strand.
TTATTGTCCAAATGGTATAGCACCTGATGGACGTTTTACAGGGGGAGTCACCATTTCGGCCTTCTAAACGGCCTTTCGGGTCTCAGACGGCTAAGGATAATAAGGACATGACGTCTGATGACGGTGACATTATTGACTTTATCAGACACGAGCCCCTTAGTGCAAAGGAGGCGCAGTCTGGGTCTAAAGTCTATATACCTGGCCTTATACGGGCAGTACGTGCGGCTTTGGTTATTACATATCCCCCGTGGCTAAATCCAAATATGCCTTCTTTAAGGATAAGGGTGTTGCCACTGTAATTCCTCTATCTGGTCAGGTGGATCATTTAGAGGAGGTGTGGAAAATCCGGGTAAGCGGTTCCAGCCTCAAAAACGGTTGACCTTTTTGCATACCCCTTTGCGGATAATTACATTTCCGAATGGGAGTTACCTTTACGGGTAGATTCTCATGTTACACGCCTAGTGAGGAGTGCTACGTTGACCATGCCCACCAGGTCCTCCTTGAAGGAGGTTCCAGATTTCAAGGTGCAAATATATCTAAAATCCAATTATTCCCTTGCTGGAGGGGCTTCCAGGCCGGCTATGGCCGTGGCCGTGTGCTGGGGGGCCAGAGCCATGGAGCGCTGGGTAGGTAACTGGATCTCTGCACACTGACTCTCCAGCAGAGCAGGTGGATAGTGGCAAATTCTCAGAGACTTAGCCACGTTCAAAATGAGACAGTATTACATATAGCCTACTCCTTTCCAGAAACTCCTCGACAGCAGTAGCAGCTCGCCGCTCCCTGTGGATGCGCTCTTGGAAAGCGGACGCAGATTCCATTTGGAATGCTTTGCCTTTAACGGGACAGGTCCTGTTTGGCCCTCATCTGGACGCAATTGTGGCCCCGCAGGCAGCAGCTACGTCTGCGTGTCTGCCATCGGCTACAGTCCTATCGGGGTCTGGGGCTTCGTCTTTTCGGCCCTGTGAGGGTAAGTCTAAAGTACAGCTTTCCAAGACAGTCAGTAGCCAGGAAATCTGCTCAGCCATAAGAACAGGCTTGGAGTACAAGATGTCCTACTCCCAAGTTAGACTATAAGCCTTCAGCCTCACTGGACGGGCCTCCTCTCGGGGGACCCCAGAGTAGGAGGCCGGCTTCTCCAGTTCGCCCAGTGCTGGTGTCTGAAGGTATGTCCTCTCCTCCCGGTAAAAGCCTCCCAGACGGTTTTTCGTTACAGGTCTTCTGTCAATTCAAGACAAGGCCCTGTAATTTTTGAGGGTGTTACACTCTATGCTCCAGGCAGGAGTTATAGTACCTATTCCGTTGTCCCAAAGGGGAACGAGGTATTACTCCATCCTCTTTCTGGTGTCAACCTCGAATCCTTAAACAAATTCTTAAGGGTTCCTCGGTTCAGGAGGGGGACCCTGCATTCCATCATTCAATGGAGCCTGGGAATTTTGTGGTGTCGTTGGATATATTCAGGGTGATACCTGAATATCCCTCTTTTCTTAGCACACCAGTGTTTTCTTCAGGTTTGCAGTGGTCGATAAGCATTTCCAGTGTCTGGCATTGCCCCGTGGTCTGGCCTCCGCGCCTCACGGTCCTCTCTGATTCTTCACAGAGGATGCTCCATATCCCAACATCTGAGAATCTTTGTGATTGAGGAAAAGATCTCTGCATTACAGGCAAAGGTACGCAGTTGCCTGCAGAGTCGCCGAGTGTCTATTCACTTGGCAATGTGGTTCCTGGGTTCGCTGTTCGACATGGTATAGAGTACCCGGTTTCACTCTAAACCTCTGGAAAAAATTGATCCTCTCCGGATGGGTTGTCCCATAGGATAAAGTCAATAGTGCTTTCCCCGGAGGTTTGTCTCTCTCTGGCCTGGTGGCTGCGGAAAGCTCACCTAAACAAGGGGCACCCCCTTTGGGATTGCGGACCGGATCCTTCTGACGACGGACGCCAGTATCCGTGGCTGGGAAGCAGTGACGGGTCCACACTTGTTCCAGGGCAGGTGGACACCAGTAGTTTTTGCGCTTCCCATAAACATCTGAGAACTCTGAGCAGTATTCAAGGTTCTCCAGCATGCAGGACAGGTCCTCCACGGAAATACCGTGCAGGTACAGGCTGACAACGCCATCATGATGGCTTATGTAAACCACCTAGGAAGTTCCCGAAGTCAGGCGACACCAACAGTGGTGTCCCGAATTCTGGCTTGGGTGGAAGGCTATATCCCTGCCGTCATCGGCAGTATTCTTTCAGGAATCCTCAGATGGAAAGCAGGCTTTCTCAGCCGTCAAGACGTGCATTCAGGGAAATGTCCTCTTCATCAGGAGGTGTTCAATCTTCTGGTGAACAAGTGGAGCCTTTCAGAGATGAGACTCTTTTGGTAGATGTATGTAGGTCCAGTGGACCTTCCAAGTTGTGTACCTCGTCCCTCCGTTATCCCTTCTTCCTCCAGTAATAGCAGGAAGGAGGCACGCTCCTGCTGATAGCTCCAGCGTGGGCCAGATGGCACTATTACTCAGATCTTCGGAGCCTCTCAGTTAACACTCCGAAGCTGTTGCCTCTACGCCCGGACCTGTTGTCTCAGGATCCTGGCTGATCCCCAGACCTGGGTTGTCTGTCCTTGACGGTGTGGCAGTGGAGACTGCCCTCTTAAGGTCTAGGAGTTTTTCCAGCTCTATAGTTAATAGGGGTTCTGTCCATGCTAAGAGCTTGGAAGCTTTTATCTGCAAGATTTTACCATTAGGTATGGTATACTTTCTTTCAGTTGTGTCGCCCTAGAGGCTAGGCTCCTCGGGTATTCCGGATATCCAGAGTGTTGGCTTTCCTACAGGTGGGCTTAGATAACGGTCTTCGCCTTGCTTACCTGAGGGTGCAGGTTTCTGCCCTGTTAGTATGGTTTCATCGTAGGATTGCTACTCTTCCTGATGTCCGCACCTTTGTGCAGGGTGTACTTTATATTCAGCATCCCTTTGTTCCACCTGTGGCTCCTTGGGATTTGGCTGTGGTTCTTAGGGCTCTCTGAGGACCGCTATTTGATCCACTGGGCTCAGTGGATTTCAAATGGCTTACGGCTAGGACTGTATTCCTTCTGGCCATTGATTTGGCCAGTAGGATCTCAGAATGGGAGGCTCTGTCATGTAGACCTCCTTTTTTTTTTCTCATCTTTCCTAGGAACAGGGCAGTGCTTTGCACTTGCCCTGGTTTTTTTACCTACGGTGGTGTCTAGTTTCCACATCAATGAGGAAATTATAGTACCGGCCTTTACCTCCCCAGTCTTGTCTGCTGGTGAGGCCTCTTTGGATGTGGTACGGGCTCTAAGAATTTAAGTTGACCATACCAGTCCATTTAGGAAATCAGACTCTCGGTTTTGTCCTTTCTGGTTTCCATAAAAAGGGTTGGCCTGCCACTACGCTAACTTTGGCAGGATGGATTCACAGGTCTTCCTGTTCCATCCTCTATTAAAGCTCTTCCACTAGGTATGTGGGTCCTCGACATGGCGGTTCAGCGGTGATTGGCAGCCACGTGGTCATCTGTCCATATTTTTGTAAGGTATTATGCTTTTGATGCCTTCGCCTCTCAGGATGCTTCCTTCGGGCGGCGTATTGTCCTTACAGCACAGGAGCGTCCCCACCCTTAAAGGATACTGCTTTGGGACATCCCCAAGGTATCCTGTGGATACCCTATGGACCCTGAAGTAGAAAATATGAGCTATGGTAAGAACTTACCCTTGTTATCTTTATTTCTACGAAGTCCATAGGGTTCCACAGGACTCCCGCCCTGTCGCACCTGTACTGCAGATGGGCTTTGATCTGGTCACCGGTTTCTCCGTCTCCTTCTGGTGAGAATGTGATTCTTGTGTGTTCCAGACTTTCTTCTCTCTCTTTGTTCTCCTCCTCCGGCCTATGGCTTGTTACGAAACTGAATTGCCTTGGCTTGGGGGTGGGGGGTATAGGAGAGGGACCCTGGTGCATCCTGGGAGGCTGAAAATTTTACTCTGTGGTGTCCGTGCCTGACGTCATCACCTATACCCCCCAAGGTATCCTGTGGAACCCTATGGACTTCGTAGAAATAGAGATAACAAGGGTAAGTTCTTACCATATCTCATATTTTTTGTTCCTACAGTATTATTAACCTCAATAACATTTATTTCCAGTCATTTCCAATCAATTTTGACCACCTCACAATATTATTTTTTCCATCTAGAAAAGGCCAAAAGGTTGCATCCAGCTAGCTGGCTGACTAAGCTAAGTGACACAGTGGGCGGCACTAACATGTGGCAGTTCAGCTTCCAAGTTCCAACACATATACAGTGTGTTATACAGTGTGGGTTGGATACACCAATAGTGCACTTACTGCGACGGCAGTGCGGGGTGCTGGCGGTGTCCTCAATGCGAGAGTGCCAGTGGTGGACTCAATATGGAAGTGTCGTCAGTGTTGGCAGTGTGGTGGTGTTGGCAAAGTGGGGGCCTTGGCAGTGTCTTGAGTGCATAGGCAAACGCTTGGAAACCCCCCTCCCCAGCCCACACCATGACCACAATAGAAATAGTAATATAATAGATTGTTACTGTGCTACATGTTCTTCTCAGTATCACAAATGAAATAATTAGCACCACCTGTGGACATTTTAACATGTATCAGCCAGTAATAAATAACTTGTGCACCAACTACAAGATCTGGAAAACATGCACTGTTACAGATGCACTGCTATAGAGCCCAATATGTACATATACAGTATGTCCAGGGCAGTGCTAGGTTCTTCTGCTGCTCCCCCAGACTCCTGGACTTGCTCCAATAGTCTGGAATGGTGCCCACATCTAAAATAAATACGTTCAGCTCAGGAAGGATGGCCCTACTGCCGTATCTAATGGCTTATTGTGATCACTGGTCCTGTATATGCTGGAATTAATACACACAATACACTTATTAAAGCTGGTTAAGTACTAATTCTGCCCTCTTCATTGACTGGCCACACTTACTCTAAAATCAAGAATTTGAAAACCCACCTCTGGAAATCGTGCGTTTGCCACTGGAGTGCATAGTGCCGGTAGTGTCGGCAGAGCGGGGGTGCCAGCGGTGTCCTTAGTGCAGGAGTGCTGACAGTGTCTTCTGTGCAGGGATGCTCTCGGTGTGGGAGTAGCGGCAGTGCGGGGTCGCTGACGGAGTTCTCAATCTGTGGTGCAGTAGTCCAGGGGTGCTGCAGTGTCCTTAGTGCAGGGTGCCGGTGGTGTCGGAAAAGCAGGGGTGCCAGCGGTGTCCTCTTTGCATGTGTACTGACAGTGTCGGCAGTGCAGGGGTGCCGGTGGTGTCCTCAGTGTGGAAGTGTCGGCAATGCGGGGGTTGCTGACGGTGTCCGAAGTACATGGGATTGCAGTGCTGGCAGTGTCCTCAGTGAAGGGTACCAGCGATGTCGGCAGTGCGGGGGTGCCAGCGGTGTCTTCAGTGCATGTTTGTTGGCAGTACAGGGGTTGCTGGCGGTGTCTTCAGTGCAGGTTTGTTGGCAGTACAAGGAATGGCAGTGTCCTCAGTGAAGGGTACCAGTGATGTCGGCAGTGCGGGGGTACCAGCGGTGACTTTAATGCAGGTTTGCTGACTGTGTCGGCAGTGCAGGTGTTGCTGACTGTGTCCTCAGTATGTGGAATGGCAATGCTGCGGTGCTGGCAGTGTCCTAAGTGATGGCCAAGGTTATGGGCCTACCCACCTTATCCAGGTAACCTCTTTAGGGTAGGTCCCTAACATGCTAGGGTTCAAATCCAGAGCGTAGCACCCCCCCAAACTGGCCCAGCTAAGCTGTCCCAGGGCACCGCCATAGTAAGAAAAGTAATATAATATGTACGTGCAAAAATGCCTGCCACGCCTTCAAATTCAGCCGCAACGGACCCAGGTTCCCTTCCACAATAATATGAAGTAGGCAAACATATGGACGGCACTCCGGGATATCAGCCAAATAAATGCAGCTACACCAACTTTATAGGTCATCGTTTCAGAGCTTCCCCTCTTTTATCAAGACATCACCTGACGTCACCGGCAACGACCCGTCGCCACAGCAACAGTGTGTAACTAAAACAAAATAGATTAAAACATAGAATCAGTGTGGTACAGTTGATAACACCTTATATATACATAACAGTATTATAATGACCAGAGGACAGTTAATTTAAACACATTAGAATTGAAACATTTGCAGACAAACATGGTAAGTAACTAACTGAAAAGGAACTTGTCTAGCTTCATGTCATTCTATTAACAAATAAATATCCTGTTTTCATAGTACATCTAAGGGGACAAAAAGTATAACCAGATACACTAAGGACACCCTGACTCAAATAAAGGTCAATACTGCAATCGATCTTGATAATTTAGTACCTCATACCAAAATAAACATGGTCATTTATATGGACCCAATAGAGAGCACGCAGAGCCCCCATATTGCATACAGAACTCATTACATCGACTACACTAGACACTATCTAAAACCAGCATCAGGTGGAATCGCCTAATATTGTATACCCAGTTGTCACTGTCACATAATATCAAGTCTCTCACAAAACAAGTAAATCACATCAACTGACGATGTCTCCCAGACAGACGTCCGTAGAGACATCAAAAAAGTCTGAGAAAAATATGTGAGAATTAAGTGAGAAGATCGAACTGAAATATTTTCATATATATGCGTATACTGTCAAACAGACAAATGTCATAAGAGGCATGGGTTTCGACAGGGGGGTAACAGCAAAATTAGGAACCATGGCATATCAACGTCATAAAAAACTATGTAAACCCAGGCTGTCATTCAGCCCCTTTGGATATAAGGTACCCGGTCTATAAATCCAACGTGATTCACACTGCAATAACCTCTGTGATCTATTACCTCTGGCAGATGTAGGTATTTGATCAATAATGATATATCTGGGGGTAGAGAGATTATGGCCCGCCTCCATTAAGTGCCTGGCACCGATTGGTCACTGGTCCCAAACACAAGGGCCGCTCTAATTGCTGACCGATGGAGTGCCATCCGGTCACGTAACGTTCTGTCAATTTTGCCCACATAACTCTCAATCCACATGGACAAATGATTAATAGACTATAAGTTCTGTATGTAATATGGGGGGCTCTGCGTGCTCTCTATTGGGTCCATATTAATGACCATGTTCATTCGGGTATGAGGTACTAAGTTATCAAGATCGATTGCATAACTGACCTCTATTTGAGTCAGGGAGTCCTTGGTGTATCTGGTTATACTTTTTGTCCCCTTAGATTTACTACGTAGAAAGGATAAACTAACAGCCACTCAGCTCCTAACTGTCATCTTACAGGCTGTGTTTGAAAAATGACAGGAGCTGAGTGGCTGGTAGTTATCACTCTCCAATTTATCACTATCCAGAGCTTAGTTATATGCACCAGGATCTTTATTTATTAATAGAGTGACATGGTAAGTATCTGACAAGGTCCTTGTCAGATACTTACCATGTTCGTCTGCATTTGTTTAGATTCTAATGTGCTTAATTCAACTGTCCTCTGGTCATTATAATACTCTTTTTTTTGTGTATATTTAAGATGTTATCAACTGTACCGCACTGATTCTATGTTTTATTCTATTTTAGTTACACACTTGCTGTGGCAACTGGTCGCGTCGGTGACGTCATCGGCGGGCGCACCCCGGCTGGACCCAGAAACCACAGATGAGCACGTGGTGGGGGTATAAAATAAGTACATGTTTTTATCATTATCTGTATCCTGATGACGATGTAATAAACATCAAAACGTTGAAGCATCCGTCCTGCGATTGTGTGACCTTTTGTGACAGTGCCGTCAGTCTGTTCAGTGAATTGGAGCCCTGCTGTTAGTGCTTCTACGGAGGACACCTGGACTTTACATTAATTTATATGGGAATGACGCCTGAAGCTCTATTTGTTTGTATGTATATATGCATGTATGTATGTACTATTTGTATGTATGTCTGTTATCTGTATGTATTATGTGTGTGTGTGTATGTATATGTGTATATATATATATATATATATATATATATATATATATATATATATATTTGTACAGTATGTAAGTCAAAAATCAAAACCGTTTAGTTAGTCCACATAGAACAAATAGACGTTTCAGTTCATAAGAGAGCCTTTGTCGAGACAAGTTCGGACAACCCTTCTACAATCAAAGGCACAGTGTGTGTGTGTGTGTGTGTGTGTGTGTATATATATATATATATATATATATATACATATATATATATATATATATATACATATACATATACATATAGTCAACCAAGCGCTGCACTCGACGGTCTTCGAAATAAATAATCCCATCACAAGATCATTGCTGCAACGTTTCGGGCTTTATTGCCCGTCGTCAGGCTGCTGCACATACATAAACCAAATAAGTGCATATTCTTACCTTAAATACCCGCTGTCTTCCCTAGACTCGCGCCGGGTCCCATCGGCCGCGTCCCGTCCCGCGTGCGTCCCGTCCTGGAAGCGTGTCTGCACACCACTGACGTCATCGTTACCAAGGAGACCCGACGCCTGTCGAGGGAGACATGAAACAACACCACGTGATTACATAAAACAAACACAAACTATACAAGACATGAAAAATATGCAAACTACATATTATAAAACTACCAGTACATGTGTTAAGGAGATTCAATCAGAGTATACCCAAAATTTGATACTCATTAATGTTACAAAGACAAACTACTAGGATAGATAGTAACTATTATAAACTTAATTACATCAAAGCTACATTTTAATGAAAGATACCATAATTCAGCTGATCATTCAGACCTTTGGGTCTGACAGTATCTAAGTAATGAATCCATTTAGATTCCAACATAAGTAGCCTTTTATTCCTGTCACTCCTCCCATCATCTAAGGCTTGATCTATTGCCATATATTTTAAACTAGAGAGATTATGCCTAGCTTCCAAAAAGTGCCTGGCAACAGGTTGTTCAGACCTCCTCCCACTGATTGCTGATCTAATAGCTGACCTATGTAGGGCCATGTGCTCCTTAAAGGAACGCACGTTTTTCCCTACATAGCAAAGTCCACAAGGACATTTGATAAAATATACGACAAAGGTGCTGGTACAAGTCAGACGGTGTCGTATCTCATATTTTTCTCCCGACTGTGGGTGATAAAAAAATTTTTTCCCGTCAACATATAACCACATGTTTTACATCCTAAGCACTTAAAGCAACCATTGGTGGGTCTGCAAACTTGGGACGACTTATTCAGTTCCGTTACATCTGAACGAACCACCCAATCCTTGGTGTTCTTTCCTCTTCTATAACACGGCCTAATCCTCGTCTTTCTAAACACTGATAAGTCCCGGTCATTCTTGACTATCGGCCAGAGTTCCTTACAGGTCTTTTTGATGGTTCCATGTGCTGTGCTATAAGTATGCACCCAGTTCACAACATCCTCCGATTGATCCTTATCCTTGTGTTTCAGTGCCTCTTCTCTAGATATTGTGTCCACCTTTCTCCGTGCTGATTGTAATACTTTTTCAGCATATCCTCTAGCTCTGAATCTAGCCAGCATTTTATTCAATTCATTCTGCAATATTAAGGGATCACTTGTAATCCTCTTTACTCGTAATAGTTGCGAATATGGCAAGCTACTAATTGTTGATGCTGGATGGAAACTATCCGCTCTCAATAAGGTGTTTCTATCCGTTGGTTTTGAATAGATCTTTGTAGAGAGTATATTATCAGACACTTTGATAGTAACATCCAGGAAATTGATTTCCTCAAGGCTCATGTTGTAGGTAAATTTGATAGGGTGGTCCAATGCATTAATCCCTTCAATTATATCCATAAGATCACTACATTCCCCCTTCCAGAGGAGAATCACATCGTCTATGTATCTCCTGTAAAACAGGACTCTGTCACGCACATCCCTATTAAAGAAAAAATCTTTTTCTACCTTTGCCATGTACGCATTAGCATAGGTCGGAGCGACATGCGACCCCATGGCACAGCCACTCTTTTGGATGTAATAGTGCCCATCAAAATAAAAATAATTTCTTCTCAAGGTCATATCCAACAACGTGAGAAAAAAGTAAATCCGGGGACCTTGATACAACTCATTATTGGTGATCAAATCTTCCACAGCCTCTAAGCCCCCTACATGGGGGATGTTGGTATAGAGGCTGGAGATATCTAAAGTACATAACCATGTTCTAGAGGGTATTACACCCAACCTAGATAAACTTAATAATAAGTCTGTTGTATCTTTCAGGTAAGTGTCACCCGATTGGACACAGGGCTGCAGAAAATGATCTAAAAACTGTGAGATATTACTGTAGAGAGAACCTCTTGCCGACACTATAGGGCGTCCAGGGGGGTCGGAGAGACTTTTGTGGATCTTGGGTAGCGTATAAAGGAGCGGTATCCTCGGATGATCAATGTTAAGGAAGTTATACGTCTCCTTAGTGATGGTACCTCCATTCACTGATGCAGTGAGTAAATTATCTAATTCAATTTTAAAAGTATCAGTTGGATCCTTCCTCAGTTTCTCATAAACTGATTCTTCAGATAGTTGTTTATAAATCTTCTGACTATATCTACCCACATCAAGTATCACAAAGCCTCCCCCCTTATCCGCTGGTCTCACAACAATATCCTTATAGGTACTAAGGTCTCTCAAAGCATCCCACTCTTCCTTGGTAAGATTATTCCTATAGGGAGTATCCTCCTTCAGAGTACCAGATACATGTACATCTAAAGCCTTCATGAAGCTGTTAATACCAATGTTATTAAGGGGGGGGTTCAAACTGATATTTAATCTTGAAAGGTCCCTCTTTTTTGGGATATGCACTCAGATTTTTATCAAAAAAGCCCCTTAATTTCAATTGTCTATTTAAATATTGATGATCAATTTTCCAATTGAGTGAGCTTAATTTGTTAGTCGGTACATATCCTAACCCTTTATTCAATACCCTGGTCTCTGCACATGTCAAGTCCCTGTTAGACAAATTATAAATGAGATTCATCTCCTCCGTCCTCTGCCTCTGGTTCCTTTTATGGCACCTCTGTCCTCCCCTTCTTTTGTGTCTCCTTCCCTTCCGCGACCTGCGCCGGTCCTCACTCCTAAAGGGGGTTTTTGATGTGGAGCTCGTGCCTTACTACCAGAAGCTTCATCACCAGAAGTCGAGGGTGGATCACTAGAAGAATAATTATCCGTTATATCTCTCTGTCCACGAAAATGTCGTTGTTGTACATGCCGTACTCTTGTGTCTGTCCCCCCTGACAACCAACGATATACCCTCCTTTCTTCGTAGTCTTTATTGACCACTTCAAATTTTCGCTTTTTAAAGAGTATCAGTTCTTTTTTTAATTTTCTACTTGTTGGTGTAACTTATCCAACTCACATTTACCCCAATCACCTTATAAGTGGGACTTATTGGAATGCATATACTCTGTAATTTTTTGCTTGAGAAGGGTTAGTTCTCTAGCTGACTCCTCAACCACCAAAGTCATTAAATCTAAAGAACATTTGTTGAGGACAGCTATCCACCGCCTCACAAATTCCTTGTTCAATCTTCCTATAGTGGGGGAGTTACGGACATGAAAGCCTCTTGGAATTTTTTTCTCTCTTAAATACTCTGATAGAGTTATCCCGTGTAGTAGATAATCAATTTCTTTCTTTTTATATTTCAACAAATTACTTAAAATCTCTTCTGGCGAAGTATCACCCATGGTGTCAACCAGTCTTTCCTTAAATAATACAGACTTCATCTCGCTTTCCGAGAAACTTAATGTCTCCCCAATGGGGACCTCTGTCCATGAAAACCCGCTGGCTTCATCCATGGTGAGCTCCTAGTTATACTTCACTCTTCTCAACAGGAATCACGTACTGTGTCTCCACTAAAACTTGGCAATATTTATGTACATACAAGAGTCTTAAGTGACAACTGCTCAAACGAATAATTAAATCAAAAAAACTTCTCCACGCTGTTAGAACCATCAATTGAGCCGGAGACTGTCACTTCTCTTAATCCAATTGCCAGTAAATAGTGCAGGTATTGTTAGGCAAATCTTCGGGGGGTGCCAGACACCGAGGCTAACATAAGCTGTTGCCCCAATACAATCACCAACAAGGTACGGCACACTCCTTCCCTTAGACATCAACTGCCGCGGTGCCAGCTGCAAACAATAATACAGTCAACCAAGCGCTGCACTCGACGGTCTTAGAAATAAATAATTCCATCACAAGATCATTGCTGCAACGTTTCGGGCTTTATTGCCCGTCGTCAGGCTGCTGCACATACATAAACCAAATTAGTGCATATTCTTACCTTAAATACCCGCTGTCTTCCCTAGACTCACGCCGGGTCCCATCGGCCGCGTCCCGTCCCGCGTGCATGGCTTCCGGTCACGCCGGAAGCATGTCTGCACACCACTGACGTCATCGTTACCAAGGAGACCCGACGCCTGTCGAGGGAGACATGAAACAACGCCACGTGATTACATAAAACAAACACAAACTATACAAGACATGAAAAATATGCAAAATACATGTTATAAAACTACCAGTACATGTGTTAAGGAGATTCAATCAGAGTATACCCAAAATTTGATACTCATTAATGTTACAAAGACAAACTACTAGGATAGATAGTAACTATTATAAACGTAATTACATCAAAGCTACATTTTAATGAAAGATACCATAATTCAGCTGATCATTCAGACCTTTGGGTCTGACAGTATCTAAGTAATGAATCCATTTAGATTCCAACATAAGTAGCCTTTTATTCCTGTCACTCCTCCTTCCATCATCTAAGGCTTGATCTATTGCCATATATTTTAAACTAGAGAGATTATGCCTAGCTTCCAAAAAGTGCCTGGCAACAGGTTGTTCAGACCTCCTCCCACTGATTGCTGATCTAATAGCTGACCTATGTAGGGCCATGCGCTCCTTAAAGGAACGCACAGTTTTCCCTACATAGCAAAGTCCACAAGGACATTTGATAAAATATACGACAAAGGTGCTGGTACAAGTCAGACGGTGTCATATCATACTGTATATATCACACGCACATTGATCTGACAAGCCTTCTCTCATTGTTCCACACAAACCACCTATAGCAGACAGTGATCTGATAGTATATATAGTAGTGTCGTTCAGCTGCTGTGTTCTGGCTACTTTGTTGTTCTTACAACTCCAGTACCTTTCAATGGTTCCATTCAGAGTCTTTATATGACACTTATCGTGGGCAGGCTTTCATGCAGGCTGCAGCCCGGTTCCGGCACACACTGAGAGATCTGATCTACGGCTCACCGAGCCCCTCGCTCATTTCAAACCGCTCACCTTCGTCCTCTGAGCATATTGAAGCAAAATGCCATGTGAATCAAATGCTTACATTTCATGTGAATTCAATGTCCAGAATTCATCAATAGGAAATGGGAGACACCTGGGAGCACACCAACGAAGCTAATCAGCGAAACAGCCGTCTGCAGAGGGAACCCGCTGTGCACGAGCGGGACACCCTGAGAAGTCGGCAGCACACACTACTTATCGCATATATCTCCCACCTTGGTACACTTGTACCTAACAGGTACCTTTTTCTTTTCAGGTGGATTGTATATTTGGATGGGGGGTTTGGGCAACATTACCCTGCAATGTCACATTGATACCAGGGTCTCCCAACCCTCCAGGACTGATACATCTCCACTACTTACCCTTTTTTTCATAGACCATGTGAATAAGGGAACACCGCTCGCTTTTCCCTAAGGCATTTGCATATGACAAGCAGCAGCGTGTTTTTCTGTTTTTTTATTGTCACTCCTATATTTAACTGATCTTATCTCTGACATACAATTTCTGGGGAATTCTCATTGCGCTGCGGACCTGTGATCCTTGCACTGAAATTATTTCAACAGGGTATATCAGTGTTGAAAATACAAAAGCAGATACCCGATGTACTTATTCACTCCCGAGGACTTAAGGTGCCCATTCACTAGACAATTAAGTTGAGCGATTGAACGATAACAGTTGTTCAATCATTCATATAACGTTTGTAAAAATGTCTAAAACGACCAGCGATGCGCGTGCCTGCTGGTCGTTTAGACATCTATCATGGTGCAAACATGCTGGTCAACCTGACGATAACGTCAGGTTGAGTATGTTTGCAGATGATTGATGAGCCTGCACTGAACGACTGCTCGTTCAGTGCAGGCTCATCACAGGCTGACAAACGACTGCACGATTACAATGTCGCAATCGTGCAGTTGTTTTAATTTCTGCTAGTGAATGGGCACCTTTACAGAGGGTATGCTCACTCCCTGCAGGAATACTGGACTCACAGAAAGCAGCAGCTGCCCTATGTAATTAATAATGAAAGGAGACCCTACATTTTAGTTTCTTTCAGATTTCTATTATTAGGATTAGGAAGTCTAGTGGGGTTAGGTTGGGGGGGGGTGGAGATTAGGATAAAATACCAGATTACACCTATGTGCTGGTTAGGCTGATTACTGTATATCCATCTGTCCAGCGAAGTTCACAATATACATTTCCAGCATTGGGACTTGTTTATACAATATACCTTTTGTCTTATTGGACGCCAGTATTATATACTCAATTAATTGCCGGGACTTCTGTTTATTATTATATGGCTCTTTTAATATCTGAATATCAGATGTTATATCTTAATTTGTTTTTATTGTGATGTTAAAAAAGTGTTGATTGTCATGTGAATAAATTTCATGTTACGGCCCAAAAGATGAAATTGGTAATATACAACAAATAATCTTGGTATTTCCTGATACACAATATCAGCGCCGTAACTAGGGTGGTGCGACCAGTGCCATGGCACAGGGCACCGCAGGGCAAGGGGCGCTGTTCGGGCCTGTCAATTTTCTGTTTATTATCATTCTCACTTGTAGCTTCCTCTTATTTTATCCCCAGCTTCTCCTGGCCTCTCCTATCTCCTCCCTAGCCCTTTCCCATGAGGCCATGGCCCTTTTTCAGGAGTGTTATGTCCCTATTTGAAAAATAGGGGGGGCGCCAATGGTCTTTTTGGCACAGGGCACCAAAGAGTCTAGTTACGGCTCTGCACAATATACACAGAATACAAGTAACTGTTTTTTGATGGTGCAGTTTTGTTCAGAATACAATGAACATAGATAGTACACAATGTGTGAAAAAGGGGCCCAGTGCAGGTATTTCCGACATACCATGGACTAGATCCTGCGTTACACATAAAATTTGTATAATGTAAGAAAGAGGCAGTGAGTCAGTGTAGGTCACACTCATCTTGTATGATTACTACATTTCCTCTTCTGGAAAGAAAGGAATGTTTTGTTGTGCAGTTGCTATGACAAAGCTCCTCCTTGTGGCTCCGTAACACATTATTTCTCTGTAGCTTTTTATATTTAGCCCTTCTGGTGAATTGTACTGCAGTTTTGAATGCACTTAGTAAATGACAAATTCATGTACCTAAGGAGAGCAGAGGAGGATGTGTAAACGTGAGGGAAGTGAGTTTGTTTGAAAGTTAATAGCAAAGTATGATGTAAATATGAGATTCGTGCTCATTTCACCCATTGTTTTTAAATCCAGCTGCCAAAAATGTAGAGGGCAGATATGGTGAAAGCCTAAAAAGTTTACTTGCAACAGTTCAGTAGCCCATAAGTTTCACAGAGGCAGATGTACTAAGCTCTAGAAAGTGATACATTGGAGAGTGATAAACCACTCTACCAACCAATCAGCTCCTGACATTTTTCAAACACAGCCTGTAACATTGACAGCTGGGTGGCTGGTAGTTTCACTGTCCAATTTTTCACTTTCTAGAGCTTAGTACATCTCCTCCACCCACATCATGATGGGGTGGGGGACATACGGCCCTCCAGATGCAGTGGAACTACGCATCCCAGCATGCCCTGCCACAGTTTTTACTTGCCCTAACAGCAAAAATATGACACAGTATGCTGGGATGTGTAGTTCCACAGCAGCTGGAGGGCCACAGGTTCTCCACCACTAAGCCAGCTGTGGGTCTGACTCATGCAGGTACCAGATTGCAGTGCAAGATATACGCCTTGTATCCATAGCTGTACTGTAACTATTTATCTAGTGGAGCAGAAGAAAGAGCAGTGCATGTACTGTAGCTCATGTCACTACAGTGAACTTTCATCTTTTGAACTTTGTGATTTTGCAATCCTCAATGTAGTTGTCACTACGGAAGCCTTAATGCCATGTGTCACCTCCTGTCACAGAGCAGATCCATTGTCCTTCCGGCCACAAAATCTGACCGCAGTGTATGTGATACTGTCTTAAATCGATGGATATCTTAGTAATATACAACACTGTCCATTAAAGTATGTGACTGCTATACGTTTTAGCTCTTCAGCTTTTTCTTATCTAAAAAAATATGTATTTTGATATGGGGATGTAACATGCAAGGATTTTCTAATACATAGCCCTGATTGTGTTTGTAATCATGGTCATGAAAATACATATGTATGGGGTCATGAGCACAGGAAATTACAATCCCCTTTTTTTTTTCTTTCTTTTACTTCTAAACAATGGACTTTGTAGCTGTTCTAGTCCTATAGCTGAAGTGATATATTGCTTTTTGCAAGTCTTTTTTATTTATGTGGTGTTGTTAGAACAGTTGCTGATCGGGTATGCAGTCGGGAAGCCGGTGGACCTAATCCCGACAGCCGGCTTCCCGACTGCTTAATCCCGGTGAGGGTTAAATGACAGGCGTCTAAATCTAGACGCCTATCATTTTACTGACGCCGGTAGACCGGCGCCCGGCATCCCGATCGAAGGGATGCCGAGCGCCCGGGCATCCCGATCGAAGGGGCGCCGATGGCTGCGGGGGGGGGTAGATTAGGATTAGGGATCCCAGGGGGGGGGTTAGGGTTAGGCACCCCGCGGGAGGTTAGGGGTAGGGAGGGTTAGGGTTAGGCACCCCCGGAAGGGACTTAGGTTTAGGCACCCCCCAGGGGATTTAGGTTTAGGCGGCGTGGAAGGAGGGGTTAGGTTTAGGAACTTAGAGGGGGCTTTAGGGTTAAGCACTGGGGGGAAGGTTAGGGTTAGGCACCCCTAAGGGAGGGTTAGGGGGTAGAATAAGTTAGTAAATGCTTACTTGGGAACGATCAGGATTTTCATCCTTGTCGGGCTGCTGCTGTTGTGATTTGAACCTCCGGGCATGCTTCCGGCAGTAAATCATAACAATTCCACTGATAGAGCAGAGGTTCTCAAACTCGGTCCTCAGGACCCCATACAGTTCACTTTTTCCAGGTCACCCAGCAGGTGCACAGGTGAATTCATTACTCATGGAAACATTTTAAAAGATCCACAGGTGGAGCTAATTATTTCACTTGTGATTCTGTGAAGAAACCTGGAAAACATGCACTGTTTGGGGTCCTGAGAACCGAGTTTGAGAACCTGTGTTCTACAGTAGATCCTCTGAGTCAGAAGTGATTCCAAACCGAAATAGTGACTGAAACCAGTGACATCAGGGAACTGTTTGTGAATTGGTGGTGACACTCACCAAAGTTGCCCAACACAAAGGCCCAATGGCCACTTTATTAGTATAAATCAGAATATTCTGGATAAAAATACAGATTTAAAAACATTTTTAAAAAGGTGATTGAGGTCCTTGCTCATTGACAGGGTCCTCAATAATGGTTGATATGCAGGGTACTGGTGCTGTGCATATCAGTCATTATTGAGGTCCATGTCAATGAGCTCACACCTGGAAGGGTGTTGACCATAAGCAACTCCAAGTGGCGATAACATGACACCTTTTTAAAATTGTGATGTAAGCAAAAAAAATGTTTGTAATTTTATCCAGAATTTATATTCTGATTTATACTAATAAGTGTCCATTGGTCTTTAGCGTTGGGTAATTTTAATGAGTGGGTTATTCTAAAATCCTTTTGGGCTCTCCAATAAAAGGATACCTTTTGTGACTTATGAAGATAAGAACAAGTAATAGCAAAGACTTTTGGACATATCATCCTTCCAGAAGGAGGATATTTTTATAATTTACAAGCACCCTCTAGGTGTAGTGTATGTGTATATGTGTGTGCATACATATATATATATACACTGTATATTATAATACTCGCGTGTGTGTGTGTGTGTATGTATATATGTATATGTATATATATATATATATATGTAAGTCCAAGGGAACCCGCACGCACTGCGACATTTTCATCCATTTGGGACCTTTGTCAAGGTAAATAGAACGCCACAGAATGCTCAAGCCATCAGAAAAGGTGCTAGTAAATACTGATGGCTTGAGCATTCTGTGGCGTCTATTTACCTTGACAAAGGTCCCACGTGGGATCGAAACGTCGCACATAGCCTGAATATTTTGATACTGGTGGTATGTAACAAATAAAAAGAACTGTTTACCTTCTGAGATGGCGATTGCCCTCTGAATTAGAATTTTTTTCTGTGTGTGTATTCTCTCTCTCGACCCTGAAGTACACCTGCAGCCTTTGTTTGTTTACAAAATCCTCATATATAACCTAATTCCATTGATCCTGAAAAGGAGCCCACTGTTTGCTAACAAGCTTGCGAACAGTGGCATAACTACTGTGAGTGCAAGTGGTGCGGCTGCTGTGGTGCCTGAGCTACCTCTGTGGCCCTCCGCACCCAGTCACAGACACAAGATGGGCAGGTCCAGTCTGCACCATCTAAGGGGGCCCTGGTGTCAGCAATGTTGATTTGATGCTGGCCTGCCAGCTGCTTACAGCTGGTGCACTGTCATGCAGTCATAGAGAGACAGCTCTGCCGGTTTGCGAGGCAATCTGAGCTCGCGGACCAGGCAGCCAATCAGCAGTGACGTCTCCTGATTGGCTGCCAGTTCGCAAGCTTTGATTGGCTCGCAACCAGCGCTAGATGCAAGTTGCGCTGACGCTGTCTGCTGGTGCTTCAGCTGTAATTAACTGTCAGCCTGGCCCCAAATCCACACCTGCTGGCTGCTTATGGCACATACATAGGGGCATGCGAGAGGCTGCTGGAGGGAGACAGGAAAGTGTGTTGCTGGGGGGGGGGCATAATGTGTAAGGGCACTACTACTATATGGCACAATCTGTAATGGGCATTACTGTGTGGCATATTGTATAAGGGGCACTACTACTGCGTAGCATAATCTGTATAAGGGGTACTACTGTGTGGCATAACATGAATGGGCTCTGTGTGGGGGAAAATGTATGTGTTTTTTGTTTTTTTTTACCTCTGGGGGGAGGGAGCCTTTTTAGATCTTGCTATGTGGCCCACAAAGTTCTAGATCTGGATTTAATATGAACTTGCATGAGTCATCAAGTTTGCTCAGACTGAGGTTAAAAGGACACTTTTGTAGCTTTCTCGCAGGGTTTTGGCAGACTGCACTGGAGCCAGCCCCGGAACCCGTGAATTTTAAGTGTCCCAATTTTTAGGGATTGCATGAGTGTGTGTGGCCCTGACTAAGGGCCTGATTCAGACCCACTCGCGAGCGGCTGTCCGCTCGCAAGTGGGTCGATGTTATGGACTGAGCATGCGCACGACGGAGGGAGCTCCGTCGTGCGCATGCGCCAGACGCGACGAGCGAAGGAAAGTCCTTTGCTCGTTGTGTCCGATCAAAGGGGGCGTGCTGTCAATGTTGATTGACAGCACGCCCCCTTTGGTGGGCGTGCCTCCCTGACTGGGGCGTTCCCACGGGAACGCCTCCCGTCAGAAGCCGGCCCACTGACATCACTAGTGATGTCAGTGGGAGTGATTTTGGCTCTGATAGAGCCAAAATCACTCCGGAGCTTGTGGTTGAAAACCTGAACCGCAGGCTCCGGCTCGCAATTTCGATGGTCGCGATGGTCTCGACCATCGCGGCCATCACAAAGCACGCTCGTATAGCCTGTGGGTGGTGACCCACAGCTATACGAGCGTCCAGGAGGACGCTCCATGAAAATGGAGCCCGGCCCTCATTCAGAGCGTGCGCTCTGCTCAGAGCGTACGGCTCTGAATGAGGGCCTAAGTTCAAACCTTGGCAAAAACCTAATCCTGGTCAAACTGCACCACCATGCCAAATTTGGTGCAGCTAGGTCCAAAACTCTGGCCGTGCATAAGAACAGACAGAGACGCTTTCTTGCTTATTACACACATAGATAGATAGAGATATAGATATATATATGTTGACTCTCCCATATCCAAATATTCCAAAATACAGAATTTTTTTTAGCATGACTCAGATAGTGAACCTTTACTTTTTGATGGTACAATGTACACAAACTTTGTTTAAGGCACAAAATTATTAAAATATTTTATAAAATTACCTTCAGGCTGTGTGTATAAGGTGTGTATATGACACATGAAATTAATTTATGTATGTACACAAACTTTGTTCGAGCCACGAAATTATTGAAAATATTGCATAAAATGACCTGCAGGGTATGTGTACAAGGTGTATATAACACATAAATGCATTCTGTGTTTAAACTTGTGTCCTGTTCCCAAGATATTTCATTATGGTATGCACATATTCCGATATCCAAAATACACCTGGTCCCAAGCATTTGGATATGGGAGACTAAACCTGGATTATGTATGTGTGTATGTGTGTGTGTGTGTGTGTGTGTGTATATATATATATGTGTGTGTATATACACATATATATTATTTTTGGAAGTAGGGTATTTGGTACTTTTGCTGCTTTCCACCACCACTTATTTTCTCATGTGGCCCCTCCCCTATTTAGTTTATTTTCTTCGTTTCTCCATTTCTCAGGCATAAAGTATGGACATTTCTGTACACAATCCCTTTCATATTTTCTCCAACCCTGCTACTATTTAATGTTGGCTAAGAAATGTAATATGCTGGTTCAGTATTTTAGGACTAGCAGATCTTTGGGAAAAATGATGGCATGTGGCGCACCCCAGGGCCACAGCTACGGGAAGGGGCTATTTGATCTTGGCGGTAATGCATTAAGTGTATAGCTTGTTTTCAAAGATTTGCTCAAAGACATTATGTTGTTCTTTCTCTCACCTTGAAGGCCATGTGGATGCTTTAACATCTAAGTTCTTTATGCTTGAAGAAGTCACTGCTGAAACACTTAAAGAAAAAATCAGTATATTCAAGTAAGTGTAATTAAACTGTTTATACACCATTCTATTCTTGCTGGTTTTACATACTTTATGGTTTTCTATTTCTCAGTTGAAGTAAATAAAGGCTTTCCTATATTTTCCCTAATATGGATGGTTGAAATTAATTTTGTTCCTTTAGTATTAAATAAAACCATGTAACAAATAATGTGCAGACAAGTTTAGTTTATTATACTTATGCACTTTATAAATGATTATTGTAACTAGCAATTACATTTAGTTACCCAAAATACATGATAACTAGTAACCTTAACTGATACTCTGCCTTACATACTTTTCCATATGTAAGAAGTGAAATGATTAGAAAGTACAGGGATGGGATCTCCGAGCTAAAATCCCATTATTCACAGTTCCAGAGAGTATGAAATGTACATTGCTGCTACAGTATGTGGTAATTTCATACATAATCAGCAAGGAACTCCTCCCATACTATCTGAGGAGCACTGTCAACATGTTGTGTTTTATTTTTTGTATTTAAGGCATACAGATGTGCCCCTACATATATAAAATCTGTGTATGAAGAGCTACAATGTAATGTCTGCAGTTTTCTCATTCTAAGTTCCGTTGTGCTCAGGTGCACACAGATATACAAGTGTCTCATATCAAATTAATCAACAGAGTCTGCTAGTGCATCCTAGTCATATCACATGGTGACTTACATTTTTGCCAAAAAAACATACCAGATAGTAGCAAGGGACCTGCGGCTCACTCTCATGCCAGGCAAGACCCGCTGCATGGCATATTGAGGCTGTATATGTATATAATGTATAAGGACACATCTGTAGTACTCCAACTTACAGAAAACCCATAACATGCCAGATAATAGATTCCATTCTTTTATATTAGACCAATGCTGTGTTTTTCCACTGTCATTCTATTACAACTACTCCCAAATGCAATATTCCTTACGTTTGCTTTTGAAGTATGAGATGTTAAGCTCTATTCTAGGCGATATGCTCCTTGCGAAACTAATTACGGAATTGGTGTCTCCTGTTAAGCCTCATTTTAATAATATCCTAGGCAATTTGCACTTAAATGAATAGCTCCCTTTGAGTCTTTTGGCTGGTTTGGATGATGATGATGATTATATTCTTTTCAAAAGCTGCCACAAAGTGCACGCACCCCCATACAGGGTAAAAATAGTAAACAGTAACAGACAGGGGTGGTTTCAGAGAGGAGGGGGCCCGCGTGCAGTCTCAGTGCATGTCTCTTCTCTTGTCCTGTGCAGTTATGGAGTAGACTCTGGCACTGCGCAGGTCTCCGGGAACATGGCTCAGGATTTTTCTACTGAGCATGCACATGGCATGCTTCACCATTTTCCTGGTGACTTCTGCGCACTGGAGGAAGACTCTGGAGAGGTAAGTATATTATATGGTAGCAGGGTGTGGATCTCCCTGGACACAAGGATGCCGCTCACCCTGCACCCATTACTGATACGCCCTTGGTAACAGGATCTCGAACCATACATAACATACACAATGGGAGATCAAAAGAATAAGTACAAAACATTATGTGGGTAGTACAAATAAGAGGGGCAAGGATAGGGAAACATGCTGAAGCTAGCAGGAGCATACAGTGGTAAGTTGTGGGAGGCACTTGATTCAGTGCCTTGTGGTTCTGTACCCAACATAAGGGCAAGTAAACAAAGTCAGAGTCACGGGAAGCTACAAGGAAGCAAAGCCCTGATAACCTGAACAGAGTAAAGGGAGGAGAAAGAAAGTGGAGGGCTCTGCCCATAAAAACTTAAATATTAAGAAGAAGGGGGAAATAGTTGGAGGGTGAATTGGGAATGATATAAGGTGGAATGGTAGAGGAGAATATATAGTACACTTTAAAAAGAACGGTTTATTTTACGGGTGCTTTTAAAGCTGAGTCTGACTGGGTGAAAGAAAGAGTTCCATCAGATGAGGGCAATTGGAGCATAATGTTGGAGGTGAGTGTAAGAGGAAGAAACCAGGATGGACGAGAGGCTTTGGTCAGAGAGGGTAGAGCTGGAGGGAGTGTGGACAGAGGTGAGGTTAGATATGAAGGGAAGGAGTGGTTTAATATTTTGTATGGGTGGGTCACTTGATCTGGATTCTGAGTGGGATTGGCAGGCAGTGAAGCATGTTGCAAAGAGGGGAGGCAGACACCATATGGTGGGAGAGGAAATTAAGGTGAGCAGCAGTGTTAAAAATAGATTACAGTGGGGAGAGGTGAGACAGAGAAAGACCAGAGAGGAAGAGGCCATGGTAGTCTAAGCAGGAGATGATGAGAGCGTGTTTAGAGTTTTGGTGGCACCGGGACTATGGAAGGGCTGGATTCTGCAATATTCCAGAGCTGAAATCGGCAAGATTGAGAGATGACCTGAATGTGGGGAGTGATGGAGATAGCATAGTCGATGATTGCATAGAGGCAGCAGACTTGGGTGACAGGAGAAGTTGATATAATTATTCGAGAGTGAGGGTGGGTTGGAGAGTCCCTTGACGGAGGGAAACTTAAGCTTAGCTTTGGTCATGTTAAGCTTTGGCAAGAAGAGCTGAGACATAAAGGAGGAGAAGTCAGACATGCAGTTGGAAATGTATGAGGATTATACTAGAGGAGAAGTGGATTTGGGTGTCCTCAGCGTATAGATGGTATTGAAAACCAAAAGGGCCGGGTTCCGATAAAGAAGTGAAGGGGGCAGAGAACAGACCCTTGGGGGACACAAACAAGTAGAGGGAGAGAAGGGGAGACACAGGTAGAGACAGAAAAGGATTGGTTAGTGAGGCAAGAGTTGAACTATGGCTGAGTAGAGAGCGTGAAAAAGGATAGGGTGGTTGGCCGTGTCAAAGGCAGTAGACAGAATGACAAGGATGAGGAGAGAGAAGTTGCCCTTGGATTTGGTTGTGAGAAGGTGGTCTTTAGTAACTGTTGTTAGGGCAATTTCAGGTGAGGGTATGAAACCCATATTGAAGAGTGTCAAGCAGTGGATGGTGGAAAGGAATGAATCCAGGCCAATATAGACAATCATCTCAAGGAGTTTGGAGGCATTAGGAAGGAGGGAGACAAGTTGGTAGTCAGTCAAGTAAGGGTTTCTTAAGGATGTGCGAGACTATGGTGTGTTTAAAGTAAATGTGGACAGAGCCAGAAGAGAAAGGCAAGTTAAGGAGATGGAGTAAGCAAAGGGGATGGAAGGGTGTAGAGTGGAGAAAAGGAAAAGTGGATGAAGATTTCATACCCAGTAATGAGATTCCGGAGGATGGTTAGTGGAGGAAGCTTGAGAGATGAGATAGCGCTGGAGATAAAGATTTTGGTAGTGAAGTGGGTTACGAAGTCAAGGACAGAAGGATGGCAATGGAGGAGCAGGGGGTCAGGAGGAAGTTGAAAGTAGCAAAGTGGCGACGTGGGTTTATCATGAAACAGAACAGAGTTGTAAGGAGAGAGCATGAACTTAAAATGGAGGTAGTCGGCATGAATGTGATGTCCTCCAATACCCTTCAGCTGCCTGGAAGAATTTCTGCAGGCATCGTGTGGCTTTAGAGTGCCAGGGTTGGGGAACAGACTGCTCTGGTCATCACTTTTAGATTTCATCAGAGTGGAGGGTCGAGTTGTAGAGTGAGACAGTTTGATCAGGGCAGGAGAAGGTGGAGATGGGAGAGAGGAGGGTGACCAGAAGAGAAGAAGGTGGGCTAAAAAGCAGCAAGGTTGGGCTTGATGAGCGTAACCTGTGGGGGGTAGGGGTAAAAGTCCAAAGGACAGAAGATGATGGTCAGAGGAAGGGGCAAATTGGTGAAATTGGAGAGGTCACAACAGTGGGAGGAAGACTAGGT
Organism: Taudactylus pleione; assembly: GCA_031769625.1. Taxonomy (NCBI): domain Eukaryota; kingdom Metazoa; phylum Chordata; class Amphibia; order Anura; family Myobatrachidae; genus Taudactylus; species Taudactylus pleione. The sequence goes on from JAUIMM010000018.1 coordinate 25,416,503, forward strand.
TAAGTGAGTGACTGCTGGAGAGAGAGGCGCTGAAGGAGAGCAGCTTGGAAGCAACAATCTGTGGGATTGTATAGAATTGATGACTGGTTTATTACACGCCAAAGGGGGGCATGGGAATGAGATTTGCAGGGTTTATTGCTTGATAAAATGGTTTAGGAGTGAGTGAGATGGGGGGAGCGTTGGGTTGGTACAGGAGGCAGGGGAAGAGCCAAGAGTCTAAGGCCAGGTACACATCAGAATGACTTACAAAAGAGGCGATGGTCCCTTTATTCTCAGAATACACAATATACTGTATATAGCGCGTACACACTATGCAATCTTCAGGAACGACGGCATGATATATCATGTCTGAGCATTGTATCCAATTAATCTTTTCTCCTGTACACTATGCAATCATCGAGTAGATCACTGGCAGCTGTCTTCAGAGGAAAGATTGGAACATTATGTCTTGTGGTCTTCCGGTTGAGCGTACACATTGCACAGTGTGCACCACACCTTCCCATCTGACGTGCAGCACATCAGATGTTAAGATGCGATGAACGACGCACATGAGTGAGCATACACACTATGCGATGTGAACGATACGTTGTTCCAATTCGCCTCAAAACTACATATTGTACAATAAATAGTCTGTGTTCCCTGCCTAAGGGAGTGAGCCAGGTGGGAGGTGAAGGTGTGAGAGGGAATGAGTGAGGAAGAGGGTGGCAGGAACAGAGGCCCTGATTCAGACCATCGCGACCATCGGGCTTGCGAAGAAACCCTTGTGGTAGGGTCTCATGGCAGCAAACCCCAGAGAGCTTTCGGCTCAAACAGAGCCGAAAGCTCTCCCACTGACATCACTTGTGATGCCAGTGGGGCCGCCCCCAAACGATGGGAACGCCTCCATCTGGGCAGCCACCCCCCGACCCGCCCACCAAAGGGGGCGTGCTGTCACTCAACATCGACAGCACGCCCCCTTTGTTGCGAGACCCAGAGCGACGGAGTGCCCGTCGCTATCCAGGTCTCGCGCATGGGCACGTCGGAGCCGGCTCCGTCGTGCGCATGCACACTGGCCCACCATCTACCCAGTTGCGAGTGCACAGTGCTTGCGACCGGATCTGAATCAGGCCCTGAGAGCGAGAGAGAAGAATAGGGAGTGGGAGGAAATAGGGGAAGGGATAGTAATAAAGGGGTCATTGAGAGAGATGGTGATATGAAAAAGGTGTGTATAATGTGTGTGTATAGAGTAGGGGTGGGCAATAAGCGGCCCCCCAGCTGTTGTAGAACTAGACACCCCAGTATGCCCTGCCACAATATTGCTATATGGCCATGCTAAAACTGTTGCAAGGCATAATGGGGTTTGTAGTTCTGCAACAGCTAGAGGGCCGCTTATTTCCCAACCCTGGTAGAGAGTAAAGTCAATTGATATTGTGAAGAAGGTTTAACACATGTACTAACTGTATCGCTGCAAAGTAAGCTCCAAGTGCCTGAATAATTGAGTATAGTGGACGATACTCAAATGCTTTAATACAATTAGAGTGATGGGTTTGAGTAAGTAGTGTAATAGAAGGGTATTAATAAACATCTGTTCAAAAGTAGGAACAAACAAAAGGATGCAATTGATAAAATGAGTTTGTAATGTATATGCACTATACACTAGTTTTACATTATAACTCTGTGCTGGCTGTGTTAAGCCTTGTGTATTTGTATGTGCTACCTCTGAACCTCGTAATGCTACCACTGGCACACTATGCTATAGTACTGTAGTATAACGCCTCAACAAATCTTAATACAATCACTTGGAGAAGATAAAGGGGTTATAGCAAAGAGAAACAATGGCATGTGTGCAGGCGATCTTAAAAAGCAAAGTTCGGCAATAAAAAACGTACAGATGTGTCCACATACATCTATCCTCCTTGCGCTACACACAACGCTGGTGCTCAGTTTGACTTGGTAGCGCAGAGTGTCTTTTCGTGTGACTTTTTACCTTCAAATGTGTCTTATTTGCACAGCAATGTGAATATCTAGTACAAGCAGCTTCTGCTGATTAAAATGATATGCAGCATGTTCTGTGTGTGACTGCGGGTGTATCTTCATGCGAAATGCTACGTTACAGTGTTACAGCTGCTGACACTGTAACGTAGCATTTCGCATGCAGATATACCCGCACTCGCTCACAAAACATAGGCATGCTGCGTATCATTTTAATCCGCAGAAGCTACTTGTGCTATCTAGTCTGTGTGAATAAGACTCATTTGAAGGTAAAAAGTTGCACGAAATAAGCCCTTCTAGTTGCGCCATGCTGTGATGTGACTCAGTCAGGGTCGGCTCGAGGCATGTTCGACTAGCGCGGTCGAACAGGGGCACCACCCTATGGAGGGTGCACCCCTCCCAACCATACTGATTTTCTGCAGGACAGTCCCGTTTTTCGGGCATTGCCCTGCTGTTCCACCCATGGGCCGAAGTGTCCTGCCGGTGGTTGAAAGGTTGGGCACCGCCGCAGCTGTGCCAGCCTCGGAGAAGAGGAATGGATGCTGCGCGAGGGCTGGGGCAGTCCAGCTACTGAAGGAGTGCTGGGCTCGCACCCAGCCTGATGTTAAATGGGAGGCGTGCCATACGGGCACGCCCCCAATTAGCGTCATTTAGGGGGCATGGCCTATGATCATTAGGAGTCATAGTCCTTCTATGCACTGGGTGCGGCTCCTCCTTGAGCCGGCCCTGGACTCTCGGTATTGCTGAGCATCTTTTTGTGCAACTTTTTGCCTTCAAATGTGTCTCATTCTGCTTGCGAAATGTTACTTTACAGTGTCACAACCGCTGTAAAGTAGCATTTCACATGCAGATACATCTGTAGTCGCACATATATAGGCATGCCGCATATCATTTTAAAATCAGAAGCTGCTTATGCAAACTATTCAGATCACTTTGCGAATAAGACACATTTGAAGGTACAAAGTCACGTGAAAAGAGACAGCGCTCAAGTGTTATGTTTAACGTGACTCGTAGCGCACAGAGGTAACTTGTATGTGGACACATCTGTACCTCTAGATTTAAACCCGGTTTCAAATGTCCTGAGCATCCTATAATTTGTTTCTTTAGTGTTAGAATTTTGGTTAATGTACTAGATTAGTTTATATGGTGCATGATGGTGTAATCATGTGGCCACACCTAAGTTTATGTCCATACCTCATACTGTACAAGGCATGAATGTAGCAGTAATTTGACATATTGACCAATAAGTGTTGTGTGTTTTTTCATATGTCTAGGTTGCAATTGAAATGCGGTTTTTAATAAGTAAGCTACATTTTTTTTCTCTGCAGGCCTGCTAACTGCCTAAATACTCTTCGTCATATCCTGAAGTGGGTAACTGGGTGAGTAGGGAATTTCATGTTCTTATTTATTTAGATTTTGTACAAATAAAACTTCATTCCACTTTTTCCTATGACCATAGGCCACATTGTATTACAGTGGTGCCAATGTATTTAACATACAATACACTTTGTACCAAGTTTCATTCTTTGTGACCCAATGTCAGGCAGGCAGCACAACAGTCTCAGTGCAAAGAAGTCATTTCCTGGAAGTTTAGACATAAATGTTTATTAAATCATGGATTTCCTTACAGCCTCAGTGATATTACATCCTCACTGAGCACTTTCATATTGATTTTTATCTAAGTGGTCACGTTTCAAATTGGTTTATAATGGAAGCCATCAAAGTTAGCAAGATAAAAAGAGAATATGTACTTGGTAGACTGACACACATCCATGCAAGCAAGAGAGGTGACTCTCATATAGGCTGACAGAGAATAGTGACTCATACAGGAAGTTTGTCACCATGAATACACTGTTTATTTTTGATGCATTAGTGTAGTGGTCACCTCGAACATTAAATAGAAAGTTACATTGCAAGAAGAAGGTGTATATGTACATTTACTGTTTGCAAAAGTATTCATTGCTATGACAAGTCATTTCTGCATATTATAAGAACTATATATCCTCTTCTTAGACACCTCTGTGCTTATTTCCTCCCTCGGGACCCCTACTGTATATCTGTTTCCATTTGCCCCTTTTTGCTTTTACACCAGCAGTATTGTCCCAAGTGGGTAAGCCAATCATTGTCCTACTTTCAAAGCATGTGACTGCAATCAAAACATTGTTCATCTGCCCCCAGCACTTTTAATCTGAAATAACAAAAATAAACTGTTAATAAATAAATAAAAAGGTTAAACCATAACCTGTAGAAACAAATTGTCACATCTCTGTCCCAGTAATTGTAAAAGTATAATTCATATTCATATAACAATCACCATAAACTGTATGGGGGTCTACTATATGGCAAACCATGAATGCACAGAAATGTACAGGATTGCACTAGTATCTTATAGTAACACTCTGAGGGGTATTCAATATGAAACGTTAACTTCACTGTCGAAGTTAACGTTTCATATCGGAGTTTTTACCTGCGTTAAAGTATCGGGCGCGCTCCCGCTTATCCCCGTATTCAATATAAAATTAACGAAACGGGAACCTCCGAAGTTGGATTTGCGTAAAGTTACCAATTTTTCCTTAAAAAATTTGTAAGACCCCCCTAAAGTTGTAAAAACATGGGGGATCACTATGGGTACCCCCGTTTTAGCCTTTAAATGAAAGTCGGGGATTTAAATAGCCGCAGCAGGTGATTTTTTCCCGACATTGAATTATTTTTTTCATTTTTTTAAGTGGTCCCATCAAATTTGGGGTACATGGAAATGGGTACTAGCATATTTTTAAGTCCCTAAAGTAAGTTTTTAAAAATTCGGCATTTGTCCACCTGCCGCTTTAATTCTATTCTTCAAAACACCTGCCGCATACTAGCAGAATAGCCCTGAACTTATTTCCCTATTGTTAATAATTTTTTTCCCTTTTTTTTTTTTTTCACCCCAATTTTTACATTATTTTTTTGGGGTGTCCCTATTTTTTTTGTAAACTTTTTTTTTTAACAGTTCTTTTTTAAATGTCATTCCCAGGGGTGCAGGCTATTTTTTTTAAGCCTGCACCCCTAAACCCCAATTCTGCACTTTTTTTCGACACCTATTCAATGGTGAAAAGTTATCCCCGTTTTTTTATCAAAGACTTTTCAAAACTGCGATAAGTCTCTGAAATTGAATACGGTGTAAAAGTAAAACCTGCGATAATGACGTCATACCTCCGATATTAACGCAAAAACAATGTTTCCGCTCCCATATTGAATACCCCTCTCAGAGTTGTACAAATGGACAGTTATTGGATTTTAGCTGTCCACACACTAGAAATAAGCATCTTTAACAATTTAATTGGTGTATGTGGTGTTAGATTAAAGAGAACCTGTCACTTGTTTCTTGCACATAGAAAAATGTTGGAGTCTTTGTTTTTACACCAACATATTGCACATAGCGCTGTGTAAAAATAAATTTAATTTTCTTTCAAATGATAGGTTACATTAAAACATCACTGTCCATGGGACACTATAGAACCACAGTTATGTTGTATTTGTTGGTCTGATTGTGCTATGTACTTATTTCTCAGGTAAACCTGCAGAGGGGTTTAAAACAGATAGCTGAAAACTTGGGGCACAAATTAATTTTCAAGCATAAACTGTAAATCAGGAACCTTTTGAATACATTTTTGAAATTCTATGCCTATACCAGTAGGACCATATTCTAATTCCCGCTATTTATTTATTTGTACAGCATGTAGCATTAGTTGTGGCATCCAATCAAGTTCTAAGCATTTGAAACCAGTTAACGTCTGGCTGTGAATCCGATGATTAATGTGCATTGTTTTCTTTCACCCAGTCTGCAGGATGGTTCTTATCTCCTGAGCCATGTGTCTGGGGACTCCTCAGTCTGTCTTTATAAAAATGTCACAGAGAACACAAGAGGGACCTATAACCTGCATGATTCCCACAATAATCCTCCAAAAATACCCTCCTTTGTCTCAGTTCCATGGGTGCCTTTAAATCCAAATCTATTGCTGAACTATCACATCCAACATGGTCGCCCTCCTTGCACGTTTCCACCTGCACCAGAAAGTAAAACTGAGCGGTCTAAGGTAAGTGTACAAGTAATACTAGACTGTGATATGGTGTTCAGTGCCAGCTACACAGTACAGTACTGAAGATAACTTGTGGGTTACTGTAACTTGTTGTGCACATTCCTAACACTGGGGGTAGATCTTAGTCACAGGCTATTGTGTAGGACGTATAGTTTCCAGTATCTTATCCTTTTGTGGTAAAAGCTAGGAATGCTGATATTTAAAGCGAATGTTAGGAAGCACTTAAAATGAAAGAGATTGAATTATTGATTTAGTGATGCATACATTATTATTCAGTTTAAATCTTTGCAAAGAGTTGTCAAAAAGAAATTAAATAAATGAACATTTTGTAATGCATTGAGGTGGCATGAGAAAGGAATGCCCTGAAATGATTTCTTCAGTGCTTTATATTCATCTGTTTACCATATAATGGCAATTGCAATAGTCAGCACACAATGCTGTTTTGGAGCTGTTCTCCTGTGTTGGAATTAGTTTATTTAATAATGTATCTGAATTTCCAACCTTTTTTTTTTTTTTCTTTTAATTTACCTAGATGCTATTACAAAAAACAAAAACAAATCATGACATATAGCAGGCAATAGAACAAAACAATATAATTCCTGTATAGGTCACTGCATAAATCTACAGCACCATACAATGAATAAAGTACTAGTAACAAAAAAATACAGAACATCAAACATAGTAGCATAAGATGACCTTAAAGCTGATGCCTTAGACACAAAGTACACTGCATAGGATATAATAATAGGTGATATAGAGAAACATGCAAGAGTTAAGGGACAAGGACGTACAGATGGATGAGATGGGAGCATGGAAAAATACAGGAGCAGGGGGTATGCAGTCAGGATGCCAACCATCGGCATCCCGACTATCTAATCCCGGCAAGGGTCTAATGACAGACGTCAAAATCCCGGCTCCTGTCATTTTACCTACGCCGGGAGCCCGACGCCCGGCATGCTGATCGAAGGTAAGCCTGGCACGGACAACCGCTGGAGGGTTAGGTTAGGGGCTCCCGGGGAGGACTTAGGGTTAGGCAGCCCCCCGGGAGGGTTAGGGTAGGGAAGGGGGGGTTAGGGTTAGGCACCCATGGGGGGATGTTAGGGTTAGCCATACACCATCATTATTAGGGCATTGCGATCTTAAAACTGGCCTGCTTGTCTCTTCAAATAAGATCTCAGAAGATGTTGAATCCAATGACTAGTTGTAGCGATAACCTTTTAAGGTAGTTATGCGACAAGTATAAAAACCATAGGCATTAGTACCATTTTTAATAGGTTTAACCCTTCCTGCTACTGACAAAATTAACTTATACCATGCCTTAAATGTTAATAGAAACTATAAGACAAGCTCAGGGAGTATTGAAAGCCCACGTGGCGCAGTAGTGCTAATAAGCATTGATGCCAGAAAAGTGTGGTGTTAAATGCAACTTTGTATAATACAAAGTTCAAGTTTCCAAGTTGTTCTGACATTTACTATGCATTCCACAATGAAAGGACCAAATGAGGTTGGAGTGGCTTTATGCATTTCTTGCATTTAGTACTTCAACAGAATGTTAATCACATGCTGCAAGCTAATATTACACAACCAATATTATCCCATAGATTTAGAGAATTGTTATTTAATCCTCTCATTTATTAAAGACCTGTTAATAGATCCATTATTGCTCATAGGTAAGCTCGCTTCTACCTTGAGGTTAGTTGAGAACTTCTTCTTATACTGGGTACACACTGGACAGTATATTGTTCATACAGTCAACAAACGATATATATCGTCCCAGTCATTGACCAGTGTGTACGCCCGATATATCTGTGAATTATGTAGTTCACAGATATATTGTGTTTGCCTTGCAGCACGGCAGATGCAATATATCTGTCAGATCTTTCGTGCATATCTGCCTGTGTGTACAAACGACCGACAGACCCATGTGCCAGCCACAGGACCCGCCGACACTGATGTCGCTACCGGTTCCCGTGGCCACATATTGGTCGGTCGGTAAGTGTGTATGCACATCTGCTTACACACCAAAGTGGTCTGTCGGCTAAATGAGTACCAGGTATTAGACTGCATCATTCTAATGCTGGCGGAAACAAGTTTTTAATCTCCCCTTCCCCTCATACCTGTTCTTCCCCATTTTTTCTATACCCCTTAATAGCCGTTATTGCTTTCCTAATAGTGAAACGCACCACTATTGCTTTCTCTTGCAATCATTGCATGAAAACCGTAGTAACTGTGTCCGCAAAAGTGACATAATATAGAAAAGGTATGATATGGGGGTATTCAATTACAGGTGATAAGTTATCACTGGTGAAAAAGGGAGGTAGACTCTGGCTTTATCGCCCGAGGCTATTCAATCAGCCTCCTTTTTTCACCCGATTTAGCTTTATTAACAATTGTTAACCTGAGTCAACGTCCGTTCAGTTATCAGCTGTTAACAACCAGAATCCGTGAAAACTTCACGGATTCGGCCGTTAAGTGGCTGTTATCTGATACCAGCACACTTATCGGGGATTTCTTGTCGGGTCTCAGACCTGAAGAAAAAATCCTAGATAAGCGGGGCTAATTGAATAGGGTCCGGCGTTAACTTAATGGATCTAATTGAATTCCATCCATAGTCAGTCACTGTATGAAGATAGTGGCTTGAATTGCACTTTTCATTAGCTAAGAAGACCCTGGGGAGGGAGTATTACAAAACCAGGGAGATTGGTGAAGGTGACTGAAACAGCGATTGCCATGAAGTCAGCTACACATATTGCGCTACCATTTAGAAATGCATACACATAAATCCAGTTTGCGGACAGAAAACAAATACCTTGTCAAGACTAAACACACCTGGACATGTGTTGAAGAACACAAATACAGAATATTATAAACTGGAGTTTAATATGACAAAACTCATAATGCTTATTGAATAAAAAATGGTGATAAGAAATTGACATACAGAAATTTTAAAAGTTTTTCCTGCACTTTCCTTGTGACGTCAGGCTGAAGGCTTTTTTTTTGCTTGCCTGTACCTCCCAGTTTATTCCTCCATTTTTATAAATTGTTTAGTACACTTCAACTTTTAATTTATAAACTATAATATTAACTTTATTGATTAAAATGTTAAATGTGCTGAAGATTAGTTTATGGGACACAGCAGACTGTTATGATTTTTAGGTAATACTAAGATTCAGTACCATTTAAGTGGAATTGCATATTACCAAACTGCAATGCATATATTTAATAAAACTTAAACCAGTAATATTTACTGATCTAAATTATGCAATACCATTAGATTAGACCTGTGTATCATCTAAGCATGGCTTTCTCCGGTCACCAGTGGAAACCTGGTAAAAGATAATGGACAGCCCATGAGAAACTGGCTAATGAGAAACCTATGGCTCTTGGACTTGTTGCTCTCAGCGCTGACCTGAGCACAGCTGAAAACGTTACTGCTCTGGTTATGCAGTTAATTGTTCCTGTTTAGTTTGCAGCAGCTGAAGCTCACCCAGGACTCAATGTTATGTACAATACAGGTATACTTGTTATGTAAATAATCTGATAGGGTGTTTTGTTAATTTGTAGTTCAGCAGCCATGTACTTGACTCTTCCGTGTATTTTGTAGGATACACTTGATTTTAGAAGGTGCTTTCCCCTAATAAAGTTTTTAGTTATATTTTGTATTTAGAGAGGACATTGCTGCTCTTATATCTTCAAACAGCTGTAATACATTTGTAGTATTTGAAATGTGTACTGTATTTTGAATCGCATATGCAAGTCAAATTTATACAACGCTGAGCACATCTCCATGAACTAAGACAGTGTTGGCTAACCTTGACACTCCAGCTGTTATGGAACTACATAACCCAGCATGCACTGCTACAGTTTTGCTATTAGGGCATGCTAAAACTGTGGCAGGGCACAACAGCTGGAGTGTCAAGGTTAGCCAACACTGAACTAAGATTTATTGTGAGACATTAAGAACATGATTATTGGCTTCAGACCAGAATATGGGGACATACAACTACCAATTCCTCGTTTCTCCCAGCTTTTTAACTCTCTTGTTACACTGGGTTATATTTGTATTCTCTGCATAAAATATTCATATGGAATGTTAGTCTTTCCAGTACATGGGTTTTCCCTTCCAGGTCCATTTTTTACTGCAGCGTTTTGTTTTGTTTTTTTTATACAGAAACTGGCAGGGAAGTCCTTTAGCTGTGAACATGCAGTGCAGTGATTGGTCTAGTTGTTGCTAGGAACAGCTAAAAACCCGCGCTCTGATCTGAGGAGGGGGATTGGAGGGAGTTGCATATTTGTGGAGAATGGAGTTTGATGTCATTCTTGGATCACAAACTATGGGCAGCCTGATAATTGCTGCACTCAACATAGCTGCTGAACTGTGGCTGTTTACAAATGCTATAATGCCCAGGGAAATGTGGATTGCAACCTCTGATGTGTGAATTTCGTTTTATGTCATATTTTATGAGATTAAACAATAGGAAAAAGTTTTGCCTAAGGTATGCCTTTAAAGTGTGGGTCCTCTTCCTTCTATAGTCTGGACTGTGACTTTTATCCTGGGAGTATCCCCTGGACTGTGCTGGATGTAAGATAAATGTGTGCTCATCTCTTACATACAGTACAGTGTGTGTATAGTTACCCCTCCTTTTCACAACTAGCTGCATTAGACAAAAACATATAGACACTGTTAGTTTCAATAATGAATCGGAAAGCGCTATAAGTATATAAAAAATATAATAATAAATGAATCTATGTATTAGAGAATAAATAAATATACTGGATCTGTAATGATATGTACAGTAAATTCGACACACATAAAATGCAAGCTTAATCAAGATGTTTATAGCCCCTTGTGTGACTCTCTGGTGATTCTCCTCCCATGTATCGGCAGAACAACATGGAAGTAGCTGTACCTACCTTACCCTACCAACGAAGTGGTCAGTCTGAATAGCCGACGTCTCAGGCAGCTTGCTTTGCGCCCTACTGTTCTCACAAGATGCAAGCCCCCTGAGAACCATCATCCAAGAACTGTCACTCTGATCTTAGAGTTTGTGGCTAGCAATACAAGGAACAGAAGGAGACACGCCGGCTATTCAGACTGACCGCTTCGTCGGTAGGGGCAGCTACTTCCACGTTGTTCTGCTGATTCATATAAGGGGCTATAAACATCTTGATTAAACTTGCATTTTGTGTGTGTCGAAATTACTGTATATATCCCTGAAGATCCAGTATATTTATTTATTTATTCTCTAACACATTCTTTTATTATTATATTTTTATATACTTACAGCACTTTCTGATTCATTATTATATCCTAAGCTATTTTGTTTATGAAAGCTGCTTCCAGATCAGAAGCTCTTGATTATCTTTATTACGGTTTGTTTCAGTCAAAGGTGCTACCTTGTTGTTTGTTTTATATAGGTATTGTTGCAACATCTACTAAAGTCACGTGAAATTTCTTCTCCATAATATGTATTTTAGATTCATCATCTGCCACCTTGTTCTCATACATCATCAAACAGTGACATGAGGACTGGTCAGCAGGCGTTTATACCTACTTATTGCTCCTCAACTTCCACCTCCTTCTGCAAGACTATACTTACAGTCATTATAGGGTTTTCCTGTGCTGTCCACTGTCACTGTACCTCTAATATAGTCAAGCACACAGAATAAGAGGACTTCACTTTAGTGGAAAATGCAACATGGGTATATGAGGCCATTGTATGTTCTCTAGTTATAGCATTGTCACTACGCCTTAAGTAATTTAGTCCCAACAGTGAAGGCCAGGTGGAAGATTATGCAGGGGGACATTGCATTCCTTCTGCACCATACAAAGTTACAGGATTTGCAGCATGCATGTGAGCTGGTGGTTATGTGAGGGGAAGGAACATATCTGATGGAGCTTCCCTGACCTGGCAATAGCCTCAATGTAACATTTATCCCTTAAGCTGACCACACACTAGACCAACTTACATCCAACCAGCCAACTTGTTGATTGGTTGGAATGAAAATCTGGTAAGGAATGGGAGTAAATGATGATCAGCAATTTGCTCCTAAATGCCAGAAAACAGATGAAAATGGTCAGTCAGACAAGTTTGTTAAATGTTTGATCTAACAATTTGTACAAACAGCAGTTTTGGTCCATTTTCCAGCATTTGGGAGCAAATTGCTGATTATACTCCTTACCAGATTTTCATTCCAACCAATCAACTAGTTGGCTGGTTGGACAGATAATCTTTAGATGTGTGGCCAGCTTTAGTGTTTCTAAATCTATACCCAGGAAAAAAAATCATACAAGTCTGAAAACGGAAAATATTTGGTAGGATTATGATCATGTCAGAACACTGCAAATATATTCATAGTCAAATATCTTATGTACTGTGAAGATTTACTGCCTTTTATTTACATACATATGTTTGAAATATGATAGTTTTTTTTTTTATTTAAATATTAAGGCAACTTGTGTTTCAGATGTAGTTCTTTAATGGGGCTACATATTCCAAACTGTTGCGGGGTAAAGCAAGGTAGTTAGAGGACATTTATCAGCCTCAAACACAATATCAATGGTATGCAATCGGGAAGCCGACTGCCTAAATACCGGCAGCTGGCTTCCCGACTGTCATATCCTGGCAAGGGTGAAATGCCGGGCATCTAGATGTAGACGCCCGCATTTCCCCGAGACCGGCGCCCGCCATCACGATCGTAGTGATGCCGGGCGCCGCGAGCGGACAGCCACGGGGGGGGAGGGTTAGGTTTAGGGCTCCCGGGGGGGACTTAGGGTTAGGCACCCCCCGGGAGGGTAGGGTTAGGCTAGGGGGAGGGAGGGTTAGGGTTAGGCACCCCCGGGGGGGATTTAGGGTTAGGCACCCCCCCGGGGGACTTAGGTTTAGGCAGCGGGGAAGGGGGTGGTTAGGGTTAGGCACTTGGGGGGGGAAGTTAGGGTTAGGCACCCCTAAGGAGGGTTAGGTTAGTAGATACTCACCTATCCACGATCGGGATTTCCAGCGCTGTCGGGCTTCCGCTGCTTCGAACTCTGCTCATGTCGGGCTGCCGCTGACGGGAATCGAATTTCATACCCATTCCATAAATATACCGAATTATCAGGCCGATATCGGGTGATCTGGCTGATGATTGTATAGGTTTGTATAGGTGTATAACCAACTTAGCAGAGCTAAAGTAGCGCTGCTAATTGGTCGCGGCGGGGCCATCCAGTTATCCCTGAAGTGCTGCCCGACGCCGACACTTATCGTGAATATTTTTCGAGACCTGATGTGTCCCGAAAAATAATCCACAACAAGTGCCGTTTTTTCACCACCTAAATGGCGAAAACACATAGGTCCGCGAGTTCATCGCGGATCCTATGTGTTTTCGGAAGAAATATCCTATTTCGACCAAAATTATAGGATAGGGGGGGGGGAAGCCATCGGCAAATAACGGCGATAATCAGCGAAAAATCCCTATTTTTTGCAGATTGCGGCTAATTGGATACCCCCCTTAATGTGTCACATTCTGTGGAACGGTTGTGCCTGATCTCTCTATCTGGGTGTGCATGCTTTTGGCATGAATAAGCTCCTGTTGTGTGTGCACAGGTTTCTGAATATCGGAGCAGTCAGCCAAGGTCTTGGATCAGTTGCACAATCTAAATGTTGTGAGCTGCCCAAATGTTTTACAGCTTTTTGTAAAACAAGCAAATTACCCTTGAAATAAAGCTATGGGCAGTACACAGGTATAACTATTTACTTAGACATGTGTTTTAAGCCACTAGTAATTATTTACTTTTACAGTGTTAAAATATTCCATACTACAAATATGGTATATCACATAGAAATATGTCCTAATCTAAATAGTAGACAGAACATATTTGCAGTTGTCTCTATACAAGATATGTGAGACATTGAATCAGAACATAGAAAATGGCATATCATATAATAAGTACAAGTATTCTATGATACACATGACAAAAGCAAATCTATTATTTATAAGCTGTGTCTGTTTATAGTTGTCATCACATTTACATAAATTTTTAATTCGGTCTTATTATAAAGCAGGCCTTAGTAGCACGTCATGCTTTCAGCAAATATCTAATGTGTTCTATAAACAACTTGATAGGATTGTGTGATAAAATGTCAATAAATCTACATTTATTTTTTGAGTTCTGTATTTTTCTTGAAAGCGCACAAGTATTTTCAAGTTATAAAATAGGTGCTATCGTACACACAGATGTTTATTTAGGTATGCTTATAGGGCAATGTGTTGTAAACTTAACCTCCACAAATAGCATATGTCCTTTGTCAGTCTGGAGCTGTGCATGTTTAATTTTTTATAGTTTATACTTATTATTATGGCTGGCAAACCAAGTTTCTGCTATTTGGCCTTTGTTATTAAATAGTTTTCCCTCACAATGCAATGCGTCCCTCCCATGTACAATTACTGAGGTGGGTTAGAAAGACTTGCCAAATTATTTTGTTAACTTTCTCACGGCCAGCAGACCAAGTGCTTCTGGCTCTGCTCTCTTGTAGGTGCATTCAAATTGTATTAGCATGATGTAGTTGAGGGTTCTTCATATAGAAACCTGGGCAGATGGCCACTGGTACATATAGGGGCAATCTGCTCCAAACTGTCATTTCTTATACGCAGCCTGCAAAATGTAAGTTAGAAGCTGATTGGTTGGTGATGTATATCTCACAATTTTATCTCACATCAAGCTTTGATACATATGCCGCATAATCTGTTCTATAATAAACCATTTAGTGTCATCTATATCTATATACTATCTTATGTAATTTATACAATGATTTAATATCATTTTGTTGTCTGTAAACTGAAATAATATCCTCACGGGAACAGCCGGTCAGCCTGAGAATCTAAAAAAACCCTCCCATCTAACACTATTTTTCTTGGTCCTTGATGTATCTAAAAAAAAAAAAGAAATGGAGAAAACTATTAGCTAAACATTTTCAGTTTGTGGAAGGAAAAAGACCGGTAGAGGGCAGGTACTGAGTTGGTGGGAAAGCAGAGTTCTTGGCTCCTCTTCCCTGTATTAAGATATGGGAAAGGTGTGGAGATTTCCTCAGGTGGGGTCTGTCATGCACGTCTCTACCTGTCTCTGGAGAATAAAAGAACCTTTCTTTCTCTGATAAACCAGGTGTGGCAGTCTCCCGTGTTTGTTTAGAGGTAGAAAAATCTTCACTCCTAACACATACGTTCCTGTAGACTTTCTATATCATGATGACCTGCTGTCTGTGGTTTCTGCCACCTTAACATTTTATTTGTGGTGGACTGTAGTTCACACACAGGAATTAATAGCTGTGTGCTGGGAAAACCACGTGTGAATATCTGATTTCAATGTATTGTTAATATTTACAGTAGTAAACAGAAGAAAACGATACACACTTTTCTTGGTTATCTGGTTGCAGGAAGTTAAAGTTGCTCTATTTTAAAATTAATATTTTGTAAACTTAAGGTAAACTTTTACACATAAAGTCAGTGGCTACAGCTGCGGTACTGGGTATGAATCATTTTCTAACAATTGGAAATGTCTAAGTACACTTTGGTGAGAAGCAGGATAATTTGTATATGTTGTGTGCTGGAAAGTCAGTGCAGACACAGGCCACTAAACCAATGTGACCTAACCTCTGAATATGATCATAGCACAGTCCACCTACATTCTATAACACTTGTGCCCATCTGGCATTCCGAGAGTCACATGGGACTTTCCCAGGGGCCAGGACTGAGCATAGCCTGGGAGGGCAAAGGTTTGAATATAAATTACTGGGCACTACTTTTATAGCTGAAATATATAATATGTGAGAAGTAATATTACTAATGCTTGGATGTTACTGGGCATTACTGAGCCAGAAGGACTAATACTGAATAGTACAACATATCAGCAGTAACAAGTCAATAGTAATACTAATGCACAATAATTCCATTATCATACATTACTAGTGATAGCAGCTTATTAGGGCATCGTTACTCCTGGCAAATTACTTGGCACAATTGCTGCTGATATAGGCCCTGATTCAGAGCCGGATGCTCTGACGAGAGCGCTCGCTCTGAATCAGGGCCCACCTCCATTAAAATGGAGCGTCCTCCTGGACGCTCGTATAGCTGTGGGTCACCACCCACAGCATATACGAGCGTCCAACAAGATGGTCGCGATGGTCTTGACCATCGCGACCATCGGACTTGCGAGTGAAACCCTGTGGTCGGGTTTCTCAACCGCAAGGCCAGAAGTGATTTTGGCTCTATCAGAGCCAAAATCACTCCCACTGACATCACTAGTGATGTCAGTGGGGCCGGCTTCAGACGGTAGGCGTTCCCATAGGAACGCCTCCGTCTGGCAGGCACGCCCCCGGAACGCCCACCAAAGGGGGCGTGCTGTCAATCAACATCGACAGCACGCCCCCTTTGGTGCGAGACCCAGAGCGATGGAAAGTCCTTCGCTCGCCGGGGCTCGCGCATGCGCACGACGGAGCTCCCTCCGTCGTGCGCATGCGCAGTGGGGAACATCGACCCACTTGCGAGCGTACTGCCGCTCGCGAGTGGGTCTGAATGACCCCCATAGTGTATAATTTAGCATTACTACTGCTGATGTCTTAATAACAGCAGTAAAATAAATACCCTTCTATGTTACTGATAACAAATTATTGGATGTCCCTGAAACTGGTACTACTATTGCTTGTGGCTCATTTGTGGACATAAATACTACTGTTCTAATATTTGGTAAGGCTGATAGCCTATCACTGTCCACTACTATCCCTTTTGGATTTTTACCGGGTATTACTTCTATGGCTTGTTTATAACTGGGGATTACTACTACAGGTGGTATACTATTGTATATTACTACGACGGGCAACTTATTTGTCTGTATAAATAGAGTAAGTTGCACATTATAGGGGGTTGCTTTTACTAGTATACATATCGGGAAGTACTTTCTATTAGTTGATTTGTAAAGCAAATGACTGTTCTAATCATTGCAGCTAATGCTGTACATACACTGTGCATTACTGTTACTGCTAATCCTGGACATATATTGTCAGATAAAATGCCTGTCAGACTGACAGACATTTTATCTGACAGCCTGCAGATATCACATGCATATGCCGCGTATTACCGGTACAGACTGTAGATACCGACACGACTGCACGATCATGACAGGTGGGATATTTAATGACCCAGCTAAATAGATTATACCTGTGCATAATTAAAGCCATCCACAAAACATGACATGTTGGGCGGTACTTGAGGTCTGGAGTTGAGAACCCCTGTACCAATGTTTGTTCTTTGTCCCATCTTGTTGCTTCCTGTATTCTCACTGCACACAAATCAGCTGAAGGGGGGAATAAATGTGCATTCAGCCAGAAGGGGAAAGAATTGCGAGGGTCACTCATACACCTTTTACACCAAAATCTCGAGTCCGACCCGGAAATTTGAACACTGGTCAATCCTGGGTCGAACCTGGCTTCAGACCCATTTTACACTGCAACTCGACTAGCGTTGTTCCTGGGTTGGCCCCGTTCACACTGAACCCGAGTAATCCCTGCTTTTCCCTATAGATGTGATTAAAAATTTACTTTTTTATGGGCTGACAAAGATGAGGTCACAAAAGGCCACAGAAGGGAGGGGTGGGGACTGCTCTCAGCATTGCAGAAATGACGGCAAGCTGCAGTTCTGGCTCTGGCAGGCTGTTGTGGCTGTTGGTCAGGCTGCTGTGGTGCAGCAGGTTAGGCAGGAAATCGATGACTGCACCACATGTGCAGAGAGCTGTCTCTCTGCAGGGCACTGACAAATGACATAATTTGCCAGTGCCCCAGAAGCTCCAATCAGCGTCTTTCGGAGCTAGCCGGGTCAAATAATCTGGCTAGCACCCGTTTACACTGCCGCATGATCCGGGACCAACCCGTTTTCAACCCGAGTAAGATTGGCGGGTAAATCGTCCCGGGTTATTTTTTTGTGAGCTGTTCACACTGAGGCCCGACCCGGCAGTAACCCGGGCTATTCGGTTGGTGTAAAAGAGCATTGTAAAGAAGACGGCCATAAATCATAGATATTTCTTAATAAATAAATGCATAAATGTTTTTTTTAATGTACATAAGCTGTAATATAATGAACACATCACGTCACAGTAATTGAGAGAAACTGGAAAGTATATGATAAAACAACACCACAGATAAGATAATGCTGGCCGCACATGCTGTGATATCTGCAGCAATATTGGACAATTGGTCTTATATGGGAGCATGTGTGATCTCAAAAGGAATCTTTATTCATAATCATCTGAGTTGAATAAGTCAGGGGCATCTTCAGATAACCAGCCCAGTGATGTCAGTATAGACTTAAGGTGGTTATACACTGTCAGATAAAACTCACCATCCGAAAGACTAATTATCTGACATCCTGAAAACATAAAATATCCTTGCCATACACAGTCACATAATTGGTTTCTCTGTCTGATAGTGAGTTATATAAACACACACATTCACATCTGTCGGGCATGCTGAAAGATTTTTCTTGACCAACCGATAATTGATGCTCGGTTGCAGAAATATCCTGAGCAATTATCGGCCCAATCAGCCAATATTTGTCTGATCTGGCCGATGATTGCACAGTGCATGTCCGCTTTTAAATATATGGCCAATTTGATCATTGCTGATTGGTTGGAAGATGTGCGGTCTGCTTAAGTTGATAAGTCCCTCATGATGTCTAATGTCTGGGTGTGCCTGAAGAAGCCAGCACTGTCCCCAAAAATATCTATTTTTTATGTCCTCCTTTTTACAGGTAAATCAGCCAAGAAAAGCTCCTACCCGTGAAAAAGCCACAGATTTGCGGACTACCAATGTGACAAATAGCACAAAGTCGCCAAAGAAGAAGGGGAGGAACAGACTAAAAAGGTTGAAAGAGAAACAGAAAGCTTGGAAAGCACAAGCTGCATTGCAGGGCAAGACATGAATCTGGTGTCAGAAGAAGGACTTGTATAAGATACTAGACAGGAGCTTTTTTCACTGTCCTGTTCTATCCTTCAACTGGGAACCCAAACCTTAAGTAGGTGTGTAAATTGCTTTCAAGCAGGTCAAATAGGCTCCCGAGGAAGAACCAGACTATGGTCCTGAAAGAAAAGATTCACCTCACAAATATAACCGGCTAATGGGTGACGTTCCCCAGGGTTCAGGTGCTTGCCAGTGCTACCTGAGATCAGAAAATAACAACCAACTGGTATTTACAAATAATATAAAAATAAAATGTGTTTTTGTTCCTCAAAGAATAAAGTCTAATTTTAAGTGAAAATGTATCTAATAGATTTACTAAATTCATGTTGATATTGTTCTGTAATGCCAAAAGAAATTTCATGTTTTGATGTACTGCCCAAATCCCCATGAGCTCTAGTGTACCAAGTTACTGGTGTCACACAAACTTTGAGCCTGCTGATATTTAATAGTTCACTATTGTGGTTAATACATTTTATAGTTATTATCGAGTCCCATAGATAAGTGATCAAGCAAGAATCTGCCTCAGATGTAAGCACTTTCATCGAGTTTGAGTTCAGTGAGATGTTGTATTTATTTTTATTTTCATTCTGCACAAATGAGTAATGCCCCCCATACATCAGCAATCCATGTGGCAATTCTGCATTTTGCAGATGATTGTGTAAAAAAATCTGCAATGTATGGGCTTCACAGATAGCAGATTTCAACCAAAAAGTGATTGGAATTTTTAAATCAGATTGTCCAACATGTTGGATTTCACAGATGGATTGGGGCTGTAGATTGCTAGTGTATGGTAACAATCAGCAGATTTTCTGACCGTTACTAGTAATATGATGGGCCTTTCAAGATCTGTATTTGCTGAAATCGATCTGCAAATCGATGAAAAAGATCTGTAATGTATGGGTGCAGATTGCTAGATTGGTAAATCCTAAATTCGAGCTACAAATCTTCATATTGTTCAATTTTGGTTTTCTGATTGCTGATGTATGGGGCCTTAACTCCAAGGTGAAGGTGCTTTGCCGTCCTACCTGCTAGTCCAATGGTTACATTTTTCTGTTTATACCTACTTGTAGTTTAGGTTTAGTGGTAATTTAGGCTGGACATGCAGGTGTCTATTGTATGTATCCAGACATCCTTAATTTTCATTATGTCTACTCTGGTTTATATTTTTGTCATTAGTGATTTTATAACTTTGGGTACTCTAACAAGCATACATTATATTTTTCTCACTTTTGTGCCTTTGCACAAGTTATACTATCACGTATTATAGCAAATATTCATTCATTTAATGATATAAGTGCAGGAAGTTCTATTACTACAGGAGTATGTTAGGAATGATCTAATTCAAATATTAGGACTTTGGAAGATATTAGCAATTTCAGGACTGAAATAACCAGATACATTTTGATGATATGGTGATTCCTGGTGGGCCATAGAACCAGAATGATCAGCTGTGGAAAGTGTGCAGACCTCCTGCACCTCTCCGGTGGTTACATCTGTACAGGACTTGTATAAATGCAGAATGACTTCTGGATCTACTAGAACTGGGCTGGCCAACCCGTGACTCTCCAGCTGTTGTGAAACTACATACCAGTATACACTCTGACCAATCAGCTGTTAAAGCATGCTGGTGCTTGTAGTTTCACAACAGTTGGAAAGCCACAGGTTGGCCAGGCTTGTACTAGAAAAAGAATGAATCAAAGATAGCACACTAAAGCAGCCTTAACGTATACCACTCCAGCAATGTAATCTCATTCAACACAAGTTAAAACAAATTGCATATAGGAATGGCACAATAGCTGGTACTTATACAATATAAACAGGATTAATAATACAAATTATATCAGTGATACATCCCTTTGAACTAAGGAATGACCTGTAAAGGCTGGACTTCATTCAAATGTTTCAATCCCACATATTCTCGAGAGTATGTAAATGAGAAAAACCTCACTGGTGTAATACGTACCAACATTGATTGTTACTGGAATAAGGTCTCCGAAATGTGAGCATGCATCAGTCATTGTGTAGTATGTTCGACCAGGAATTCAAATATGGAGGATCTACCAATTAATGAATGAATTAACCACTTATGTAGTAGTTCTCATACTCTACCTTGAGTCATGCACATCAAGGATTCTTTGAACTTGTATACAGTATAAACGATTTCCCTGTAATCAATGATCTTCCACAGAGCAGTGCTAGCACATGCAGTAAGCAGGATAAGCATTGCAGTAGGGTGCTAGGCTGGAGATGCGCCCTCCCTGCTCCGGCCTCATGCTTGCTGATAGTCTGGTGTCGGTGAGAGTGCCCTTTCCCATTTAACTGCAGAGACGACCGACTATCCACTATTGCTATGCTAGCACTACAGAGCCAATCCCAGGGTCCTCCCCCTTCCCCTCCAGGAGCGTGCTGGGCCCCCTGGACTGTACCGTCACTTAGTGTCCCGGGCCATCTCCTCAGCAGTAAGAGCTTAGGTGGTCCAGTGGTTAATATGCCTGCAATTCCGACAGTCAATGTCTGCATTTGCGGCCTGGTCATCACAATCAGTCACTGGCCTACAGTTACTTTGTCATACATGACTACGGAAGCCCTGTAGCTCCAAAGTTAGTGACAGACAAGGCTGTGATACGGTCGTGCCTAGGCGGCTGTATCACAGTGGAGAGAGAGAGACTGCTTGAGTGCTGTACTCACTGACAGCCTGAGGCAGTGCACAGCCACAACCAGCTGGAGGGGGCCAACAGTGACTGTGAATATATTAGTGACACGGCCGCACTGTAGCTAGCGGCCATGTCACCCAGGAAGCCCCTCAGAGATTTCATGAGCCACTAATGCCCCTACTCCACATAAATGGGAGCTTTATTCTTAATAGGAACCTCACATATTAATTTTAAAGTGTATTACAATTTAATTGACCCATATAAGTCTATGACCCTATATGGGAGCCTCTGTCAATAGGAGATTTCCATATGGGCAGGGCTATAGAAAGTCCACCCCTGGCTGCACCGCACCCTGGAAGGAACAGAATAAGCAGGGGAAGAAAGCAGCAGAAGCAAGTAAAGAAGGAGAAAAACACAGTTAAAGGAAATCAAGAGGAGCGAGAGAGAGAAAAAAAGAGTGGAAAGAAATTCAGGTAAGTTTATTGTAAAGAGACATGTGAAGAGGACATATTTGTAGGAGGGCGCAAATTTATATTGTGCAGGGGGGAGCGCCGAGCACTATAGCACCGGCCCTGCCACAGAGGTAAACATAAAAAGAGTAGGAAAAATCCAGAATAGTGTAATCAGTATTTTAATAATAGGTCACAGAATCTGGACCAAAAATAACATTAAAAATATACATTCAAAATGTGCAGCAAACAAACTAGATGAGGAACCTGGGTTCCTCACACGTGAATATAGTCATTTTAAGTATGTTTTTTACTGTATAATGTTCATGCATATCTTCATGCAAATTGAAAACTTTGATTACACCTAAAATAATATGAAGGTCTGTTTTTGAAAATATTGATAAGTGTGTGGACATTGGCTTTTCAGACGTTGAGTGAAAACGTGTGTCTTCAGGGAAAGTGAAGCTAGAGAGAGTGACCTGGCTAGGGACAGCATACAAAAGTAGAGGGGCACAGCGGGAGAAATTTTGGAAGTGGGTATGGGAGGCAGTCACAAGAGAAAAGGTGAGGAGTGAGTGTGGACAGAGAATGAGGGTGGGGTGGGGTTATTAAGGGCTTTGTAAATAACCTTTCGTAAGTTAAATTGGATTCTGAGGGGCATAAGGTGGCCAAAGACGGAGTTTGCAGAGGTGGAGGCAGATGCCATGCAACACGAGAGGAAAATGGCTAGCAGCATTAAAGGTAATTTAGAGAGGCGGCATAGAGGGAGGCCAGAATGGAGAAGGTTACAGTAGTCAAGTTGGGAGATGAGTGCATGGGTAAGGGTTCTTGTAGCCAGGGCTGCCATCGGGGGTACAGCTGGTACTGATGCGCCGGGCCCAGGATCGGATATGGGCCGCAAGTGTGCCGGTAATCTTGTCTGTGGGCTGCTTCTTGCTGCTTAATAACCAGATGCCCAGTAACATTAGTCTGGGCATCCCAGACACTGGGACACTCACGATGCTGCCCAAGGAGAAGGAGAGGAAGGGCAGTGCCACCACCAGGATGGAAGGAAACAGGCGAAAGTGGAGCAGATGTCCTAGGACAGCAAGGAGTATTATTTTCTGCAGCTCCGGGACCTCGAGGGCAGAGAAGGTAAGCACAGTGGATGCTCAGCACAGGCAGCCGGGGACTTGCTAGCCGCGGGGCATTTTGGGACTTTTAGTTCCACCCAAGCATGCACATAGGAGAAACTGCCTCTGTGCATGCTTGGGAACGGGTTTGAATCAGGCCCTTAGTACAGTATCAGTGTACTGATTCCAAGTGTCATTCTCCTGTGCCTGTACTGTGTCTGAATCACCAGCGAGTGTACTCAATACAGCAATCGTGTACTGACTCCTAGTGCTGCTCTTCTATACAGTCCGGATCATGAAAGATACTCTCTAGTGCAAGCCCCTGTTGGGGTCTCCAGTGTTCTCACGTTTCAAGTTCCCTTCATTGTAGTCCAATGTACAACTCACAGTAATCTTTACATTAATTATCCTGCGTATTCATTCCCGCTATTCTCGTGGTCTCCTCGTCACTACGAAGTACCTGACCAGAGGGCCACGACCTGCTCACTTGGTGCTGCGAAACGCATCACAGTAGGAGAGGTCACTGGTGAAGACCACCAAGTAGGTTAGACTTCCGCGCTGGTCAGGCCGAGCCAACACCTGGGTTTGACGAATAAAGAGGATATTAATATTGACACCCTATCAGTTTCCTCCTAGCCACCCTAACCCCCCCGGCTCCCAGTCCTCCAACTGAGGAATCCCTTGTAGCGAACCTTGACAACTTGCTCCTATCTCCAAACATTGGTCTCAATCCGATATCTCCAGTATCGGTCCCAATCCAATTCTACAACATTGCTTCCTATCCGATTCTACATCATTGTTCCTAATCCGATTCTACAACTTCGGTTCCAAATCAGATTCTACATCATCTATTCCAATCTGATATCTTCAAATCCAGTTCCAATTCAACATACAGTTAAATCAAGTGGTTTATCTGTTCTCGCCTTCGGGCTAACCATCACCAGCAATTCCACTGCCTCCTCTCCTCTCTCAACACATGAGGAAGAGCTAGCTCAAACCACCCAGTTTCATACACGGCTCTTCAGTCTCCACTTCAGCCTCCCATGCCTGTTCCAGCCAACTCCAACGCTCAAGTGTGACACTGCTGAAATTATTGTGTCACTGTGCACACATTTTCAAACTTTGGCAGACCGGCTCACAGGGATGAATTGGGAGAAGAATTGGACAAACCAGTCTCCGTATGGCGATTGGCGATCTGGTCTCCTGATTTTTCAGCAGGTTTAAAACTTTTGACAAGACCAGGTGACCAGGATTGGATGATATCAGAGTTAGTGTGAGTGTACAGTGCATACTCTGCCAATAACTGACTAACTGGCTCGTTGGAGTGGATTAGATGAGAATTGGACAAGTGTGTACCCAGTTATAGGGAAAGAAGTTCCATTAATTTTATTACACTATATATTTTTTCAAGAATATACACTTGGGAAATTCACATTATCACAAGAAGAATCTTAAACTAAATTGCATATTGAAAAATGTAAATGATTTATTCACACATACAGTACTTAATTTTACATAAAGTAGTACCAAGGCTTCACAAAGATTGTTTTAATTTAATTTTCTGGTACTTAATGAGTTTGTGACAGACCAATGCTTTTGCATCTGAAAACTTTTTGGACTCTCTTGTTCTCCTCTTGGAGATTTGGAATGCCGTTCTCTACAGTTGAGGACCATTTCGATTATTATTAGTCTAGGACCACGATTCCTCTTCTAGATGTGGTATCCCTCAAAGACTCCTTAAGCAAGAGGTCAGACGGGCTTTTACAGGTGCAATTCAATATGAAGTAATTTTTGCCAATGTGTCAGGCTGTGAGGGGAGGATAATTTCTGTCATCCTTTTAGGTCATCCTTTTAGATCAATAATCATTGCCTTCCATGCTCCTTATGTAAGGACCAACAAAACTTCCTTTACTTTTCTTTTCAGTGAACTTAGGAGCTCATTCAGACCCGTTCGCTAAGATGCATACTCTCGCTGCTGCCGATGGTATACAGTGTGTATGTATTGTGTGCATGCGTATGCACCGCAGTGCGCATACCTTAGCAAAAGTTCACAATGCATTCGCTCTCTGCGCATAGACAGCCCAGCGGAGTGAGTGAGGGGCTGGCTATTAAAAACAGGGAAGTGGAGGTGCAAACGCAGATGTGCCTGAGCATCTCAACGGCGCTTTAGAGGCGTTTTGTGCATAATTAAAAGACAGGATCATAGTACACGTCACCTGGCTTGTTTTTACACTGAAGTGCTTGCAGTGCTTGCGGCAGGGTATGGTCAAGCTCTGCGATAGCATCCGATGTTACCCAATGTATCGATGGTTGCTTACACTTCCTGGACATGACATGCACAAGTGGGCATCTTAAAACAGGCTGGTGGGTGTCTGCATACACTATATGATCGCTCTCTAAGAAATACTGGGCGTACTAATGTATTGCTGTGCGATAGCACTGCCTACGCAATTTGCATACACATCATGCGATCGGCTCTGAATCAGGCCCTTAATTCCAGTTTTTAGGCTTTTTCTTTGGGGCTGGCATCAGCTCAGTCTGTTTTTACTAATATGGCTTCCTAGGCTTCACTTTTACGTTGTCAGGGAGTTATAATTGTTCTGTATATAAATGATACTCTTCTGAAGGTCCAATCTAGGTAGCTAGTGATCTATCTTACATCATCTTCTGTAGTAGCACAACAGCATTTCTAAAGATTCCCGAGTTGTCACTGATCCTATTAACTGGTGTTCCTGGCATTTCATTCTGATACAGTGGTTGAGAGGAATTTCTTTAGACAAGGCAAGGGTCATTCTCTCCGGGAGCAAATATGATGGTGATTCAGTAAATAAGGTAAGAAGACCTTTCATTGCGTGCATTTATTCAACTAGTACATATACGTATAATCAATAGTATGGCCTTGGTACAGATTATTTTTCCACATATTCCCCATACAGGTCTAAGCATTTGTTGCAACGGTACACCAAGGCATCTATCCTGGCATAGAAGAAGCCAGAACATGACGGCTTGCTGAACTTCACTGTCGGTTTCGAATTGCCTTCCACCCAGGTGCTTCTTCAATGGTCTAAAGCAGGGTTTCCCAACCACGGTCCTCAAGGCACACTAACAGTCCAGGTTTTAGGGATAGCCATACTTAAGCACAAGTGACTTAATTAGTACCTCTAATTATTTTGATTTAACCATCTGTGCACAATCATGGATATCACTAAAACCAGGACTGTTAGTGTGCCTTGAGGACCGAGGTTGGGAATCACTGGTCTAAAGAGATGGAAATCACTCAGTGCTAGGTCATGGCTGTAGGGAGAATGGGCCAGTACCTCACAGAGGTAGCACTGGAACAACTCATGTGAGGTTAGCTGAGTGGCCTGGCATTATCGTACAGCAATTTGACGCCTGGCAACCCAAGTAATTTTTGCAGAATTGCCTTCTGCAACCAGCTCAATGTGTCTCAATAGCGGACAGCATTCACAGTATGCAACTCCCTTCCCTTGGTAAGGATTTCAACAAGAAGCATGCCCTTGTGGTCCCAAAACACGGTCGCCATGACCTTCTTTGCTGGTGGCTTTTATTTGAATTTCTTTGAAGGTGGGGACGATGCATGTTTCCGTGTCATTGGTGCTTGCTTCATCTCATGCACCCACGTTTCATCGCCTGTAACAATATGCTGCAGGAACTGCACTCTCTCCTCCTGGTACTGTCAAGTTCACAAGAGACAATCCCATCTTATTGGTTTTGTGAACTTCTGTAAGTTGCTTCTATACCCAGCGTGAGCACTTTTTCTTGTACCCCTGTTGCTCATAAACAGTGTTTTGCACAGGGAATTCATACTGGAGACCAGTAGTCGGATGCCGGCAGTCAGCAGCATCTCCTTAACCTTCCCCGTTAGTGCCTAAACCTGACCCTCCCCCCTAAACCTAACCAGAGGCCTAATCCTAACGCGCCCCGCTATACTTAAGTTTGGGATGCCTGCTGTCAGTATCCGGCGTCAGCATCTCAAGTGATGTAGGGATTCTGTCGCCGGTATTCTGGCCTGTGGGTCGGGATTCCGGCGCCAGGATTTCGATCTGCCGGCATCTTAACTGCCACCCATGCACAGTACCCACTGAGTTTTTCAGTTCTTCAGCAATATCATAAAATCAAATGCGTCTGTCATCCTGAATCAGACTTTCAATGCCTCACAAATTGTCATCTGTGGCAGATGTGCTTGGCCGGCCGGATCGCTGCTCATCTTCAATATCTGTTCTGCCGCTATCAAAGGCAGTGCACCAAACCCAAACCTGTTTCCATGACATGACATTACACCTCGACAAGTTGGCAATGAATTTCAGCTGCTGATGTGCTTTTTATGGGCAGGAATCTTATCACACCTCAATGTTTGACCGTGTTTCCGCCAGCCCCGACATCTTACAACTGATGTTGGGACAGTATGACTGATATTAGGCACAGTCTAATGGCCGTGAGGGGAAGCAGTGGTCTACGTACCTGCTCTGGCCTGGCGGGAAATTAGAATGAGATAGAGAACATTACACACACGAGAGGTCTTGTTACATTACTTATTGACCCACCCTCGTATATCCAGATTTGACCACTCCTCGCACTGCCATCAGGTACTTTATGAGGATGGTGAGGACTATGATTTGGACCCTGAAAGCAGTGCCATACACTGATTTCCACATGTACTTTATTCAAAATTAATTTCTGTGTTCTGGAAATAAATCTCTGCCTCTTTACGATAGCAGAGATGACAAAAAATCCAGAATAAACAGTCCCAATTACTCACACTGAATGAGAGGAGATGGAAAATGACCACCGGTAGACCATGCCTCATATATAGATAGTGTGACATATTCTGTGGTGTGTGGTATTATGGGAATATGTTGATGTTGGATATCCCTGTCAGTCAATTGCTTTTCTTCCAGAGGAGCCTGGGCCAGAATGCATTTTGAATGTGTATGTTTCTGAATTTTTTCTTTTCCTCCAGTGCAAGCTGGACACACTCCTGTCATTTCTTTTTAAAATAAATGGGACAAGTTTGGTCACCCTTATGTTCTCTTTTTATGTTATTGCAGTAGGCTATAATATTTAGACCTGCAGGATGCTTCTTTGGGACTCTTTATTTGGTTCCCTTGTGTTTTCTCACCCTGAAGGTAACTTTTTACATGCTGTTGTTTCGTAAGGTTTGTCTGAGCTTTTGGCTGTTGTCCCTATACCTGTTGTTCCATGAAAACACGGTGATCCTTTGTATACCAGCCTAAGGTTGTCTCTGGTTTTGATATCAACACTCGTAAAAAGTTCTCCACTATTTCAGGGACAGGCTCCTTTGTATCCTAGAACATGGCATTGCTCATGGTTTTATTTCCACACTCTTCATCCGTGTTGACAATATGCTGCTCATCTTTTAGTTATGGCAATGTTCTGGGTGGGGACAACTTAATGGGAGCTGCACTGCTCCCAGAGGTTTACAGCAATTATGAGAAGAGCTGGATGCCATGCTGCTATTAAGGATAAACCTTGGCATTACCTCACATATATGTATGTTTTCACCAATTTATTTTTAAATGTTGCCATGTGAGACATACTGCTATATCCTACATCGATGTCTGAAAAAGAGCTCATGCCACATAGCCAGACTGTTCGGTCCCAAGACCACAAGGCTTATCTGAGCTGCCAGTTGCGATATGAATTTGTCCTTCTACAGGGGTCATAGGTCATTCTCCCCCTGGATAAGGATGACTGGTTCCTTCTGAGA
This sequence comes from Taudactylus pleione, assembly GCA_031769625.1. Classification (NCBI taxonomy): domain Eukaryota; kingdom Metazoa; phylum Chordata; class Amphibia; order Anura; family Myobatrachidae; genus Taudactylus; species Taudactylus pleione. Next base: position 25,445,503 of record JAUIMM010000018.1, read on the forward strand.
TGAAAGCACACTCAACGAGTAGAACATTCTTGGCAGTATGTCATAAGGTGTTCGCACTCCAGTCAATCCCATATAAGGGCCGTATTCAATTAGCGGCAAAAATTGCCGTTTTTTTTCACCACAGGCGCAAATGGACATTTTCCGCCCAATTGCGTTTTTCGCCTGTTTTTTGGGGCGAAAAACGTCTGTTTTCGCCACTAATTGAATATGGCCCTAAGTGTTTACATCTTTTGAATCCTCTGCAGAGGCCATCATTGATAGGACAGTCTGCCAGGTGACTCTTTAATCTTAGGTTTTTCTACTCCCATTTGGACATCTCACCATCTGTGTCCTATTGTTGAAGGACAAAGGGGCATTTATTGTACTTGCTGTTAATTCGCCTTCTCCTAGGCTATTGGTAGACACAGATCAACCAGCCAAGACACTGTGCCCTTTTCAACTCTGCTCTTTTTGTAGACTATTTCTGTGCTATTGGCCTGAACTAGATTTGGGAATAGAGTTATACCCCTGGCCAAATAACCCGGGCTATTGCCATGTCAACCTGGGTCGCGGCTCTGTATAAAGGTACCTGAAAAATCCATCAATGCAACCAGGGTATCAAGTAGGGTTGGACTCGGGTCACGGGGCAGTGTAAACGGGTGATCATTTACAGCGTAGGAACAGCCTGCTCACTGGTGCTTGGAGATGATGCTCGGCAATAACCCAGGTCCAGCCTGCGGTGTAAATGGGTTTGAAGCCACTGTGACACAGCTTAAAACACGTGTTTAGTGACCCGGGCTGGACCTGGGAATTTGGTGTAAAGGGGTATAACTAACTGTGTACCTGGATAAACCATGTTACAATGCAAAGGTGCAAATACATATTTTTTAATTTTTTCTTTACATGCAGGGTAAATACTGGTTGCTTTTGCATGTAGCCCACAAATGCTGGACACATTTATTTTTACACTGCAATTAAGATTTGCGCTCGGACACACCCCTCCCAAATCTAAAGGTGCCCATCCACTAGAAGACATGAAAACGACTGCACGATTACGACTTTGGGCACGATTCTATTCTACGCGATGTGAATAGTGCCGGGAATCAGCTTCCGGAGCTATTCAATACACCGCGCAGCTAACCCCGACTAGGGATTTCTTCTCGCATCCCTCCGGGGATGCGAGCAGAAATCCAAGAAAAGTCCCGGCGCGAGGCTGTTTTCTGCCCTAAGCGCCGGGAAAACAGCACCGCGCCGGGAAGTTAGGTCAGGGAATGCCCGTTCTCGTGCCTAAAAACCCTGAGCTATCTCCCGGCGCTATTTATATCACGCTCAATTGAATCGAGCCCATTGTTGTCGAGCAATCTTTTGTCAGTCTGTGATGTTCCTACACTGAACGAGCAGTCGTTCAGTGTAGGCACATCAATCATCTGCAAACATGCTGAACCTGACGTTTACGTCGGCTTGTCCAGCATGTTTGCCCGATGATGGATATCTAAACGACCAGCGGGAGCGCGCATCTCTGGTCATTTTAGACATTTTTGCAAACTATTTATGAACGATTGAACAATAACAATATCGTTATCTTTCAATTGCTCAATTAAATCGTCTAGTGGATGGACACCTTTACTCTCTCTGCACATTTAAATCTGCCCCACCTGCAGTGCAGCATGGTTTTACCAAGATGCACAGTTACTTGCTCTTTCTTACTCTTATACTCCAAATATAAGTGTAAATTGAGAATGAACAGAAGAACAATGAGATTCTAGGGAAGAGGAGCAGTGTCAGAGCCCTGTTAGCTAGAAGCAAAGCAAAACCCTTTGTCTGCATCCTGCTACTGGTTCGTAGACTTAAATTTAATGGCAAACATAAGTATTTCCTTATATTTCTCTAGTACAGAGATGCAAATGTAACATTTTGTTGTAAATTATCATTTCTTTTTCTCATAAGACTAAAGTGCAATAAATATTGTGAAGAATAGTTTTTATGGAGATCACATAGAGAATAATGGAGGAAATCCTTTTCTAATCTTCCTTTACTTATTTCTCCACAATTAATGCTACCCCAAACTTTTATCTCAATATAGTCCACTAATTCCCCTGAATGTTTGTGCAGCAGAGAGTGTTATAGGATCCAAGGACACAATACTACTACCCTATTTTCTTATATTTTGTCACTTTGCCAATTAGCCATCACGCAGAGCAGTGTATGGACACAATTCCTTCATTAGCATAGGGCTTGAACAGGAGGGAAATTGTCAGGGACATATGCACAATTCCATCATTTGGAAAGTTGGGATCGGATTGTAATAAAAGAAAAAATGTTGAGGGGTTTTTCTTGTAGATTCCCATGTCTAGCTACTTTATTTTTCTAATTAAGGTTACCAACAACAAACTGCTTAAATATTTGTTTGCACTGTGTGTTTGATTTAATGTCATCAGGATGATGGAGATTCCCAACACAAGCAGCACAGTCTAGTCCCCTGATGTATGGGAATGATGTTGGTGGCAGTTGTGATCCTGTATATTGTACAACTTTATTTCTGTCCACGACAATCTGCAAGACACTTGAAGAATGCATATACAGGCCACACGTGTGCTGAAGATGGTCTAGTATTGCTGGATGTTTGCCTCCATACAATCTCCGTTCTGGGAATAATCTGAGTGAATCAATTAGTTTCCCTATTGGCCCAGCTTGTCCAAGCACTAAACAGTTGATTCTTCCCCATTGAGGCCACCAAAGCATGCAGTTAAATTGAAGTCTTTGGCCTGTAGATGGCAAGCAGTACGCTTCTTATACACAGGTGTTCACAGGGTCTATTTTTTATTAATATTTTAATTGCGTGATAAAATGCAAGTGCTGTTATTTTTTTTAGAATTATTAGTTAGATGTTAGGGAATACCATAACAAAGTTTTTAAAACAAAAATAAAAACCGTTTCAGAAGAGTTGTGCAATTGGCAAAAATATAAAAATTGTCATGGAAGTTATCACAATATTTTTCTCTGTTGGACTGCGCTTGTAGCTTTCACTATTTTACGTGGCAAATTGAGTCCTGAATGAACTGAAAGTTTTAACTGTTTCAATTGGGCAATATAATTTTCTGATAATAAATTGGCTAATCATACTCTCTAACATTCCTTGGATACTTTCCAGATCTTTCTCCACTATAAAACACGGTTTTGTGAAGAGGTTAGAAGTGTGTTTTCAGATCAAATTCCATGGATTCTATTGCCCCACCCCTCGACATCCCCATTACTCACAGTGAAGGTATTTATGCTGAATTGAGAAAACACATACACACATTCTGTTGCTTTCACCATGCAGTGTATATGTGCTAAGTATCTGCAGCCTGCTGGGAATAAGAAAGTGACGGCTTGTGAGTAGAACCATTGACCTGCCAAGCCGCAATGAACAAGCCAAGCACAGTTCCACAGATTTAGGGAGAGTCTGAGAATGAGGTTTTCGCCCCCTCTGTATGTATCAGATGGGCGGAGGACAGCTATTATCCATACTGCATAGGCATTTTATATTTCTTACCTTCTAGTTCCAAGTCTAATGCAAGTATTGTGTACATACTGTAAAACCATCCGCTTGTCGTAATGTCATCTCAAGTGTAATAACTGCAGTTAATATTTATACTCAGTAGTATTTTTACTGCGTGAGCTGCTATCACTCCTGCGTACTAGATTATCACCAAAGGGACAATGTACAAGGGTCTGCAATCTTTATTGTGTGGAGCATTCATTCATTTCCGGTCACTGATACTTTTTTCTCTTATGCTGCTTGTCAATAATATCTTTGTTTTAAAGAGGCTGCTGATAAGTTGAATATTGCTGGTTACCCACCCATGTTGTGTGTGTATGTGTGTGTGTGTGTGTGTGTGTGTGTGTGTGTGTGTGTGTATGTGTGTATATATGCAAACTATGTAGAAAAGCGCACAGGTATATCAGTAATTCACATGTGACAACAGTGACAAGTGTAAGAAGTGTAACAGCTGAAATTTATTTTATTATTTAAGACACTCCTCAATTAATGAGTGGCTGCTCTGGCTCAATATACTGTGAGACGCAGTTTTGCAATTTTTGAACCGATGAAGAAAACTGAGTGCCTACTAGTGTGCAAACAGGTGCAATGGGTGACAAAATTCACCCTATAAATAGTGCAGATGTACCAAAAGGATAGTAGGATAAAAGACTTATCTCATTAAAATGTCTTCGGCCTCATGACCAATGGTAATATGAAAATAAAAACAAAAAGATAAAACATAGTATTTACTGTTTAGACCTGTGGTTCCCAAACTTTTTTGATCAACAGCGCCCTATAGTATCAGCATTGTTATCACGGCACCCCCTAAGAAATTCAGAAAAAAATGTGGTACAGGTTGAGTCTCCCATATCCAAAATGCTTGGGACCAGGGGTATTTTGGATAACTGAATATTCCGTATTTTGGAATATTTGCATATCATAATGAAATATCTTGGGAATGGGGCCCAAATATACATACTGAAAGCATTTATGTGCTATATACACCTTATACACACAGCATGCAGATAATTTTCAACAATATTTTCAATAATATTGTGGCTCAAGCAAAGTTTGTGTACAGAAATGAAATTCATTTGTTTCATATACACCTTATACACACAGCCTGAAGGTAATTTATACAATATTTTTAATAATTTGTGCCTTAGACAAAGTTTGTGTACATTGAACCATCAAAAATCAAAGGTTTCATTATCTCAGTCATGCCAAAATTATTCCGTATTTCGGAATATTTGTATATGGGAGACTCAACCTGTATAGTAGTAAAGTGAAGTAAATTGTGCTAAACCTGTCATCCTTAGGTTCAGTTATGTGGTGGTGGACAGGTTTGCACTTCTATTTAGTCCGCATATTTACATTTACATTGACCATAAATAATTTGGATTGTTGCTGGACCACCAACCTGAGGCACCCAGGGTGCCACGGCACACAGTTTGGGAACCACTGGTTTAGACCATAAATGTTGCAGAAATCGTACTGTGATCACATAGTAGGGAACTGAATAGTCCCAAATAGGAATCCTGCACGGACACTTATTTGTGGTTAAAAACACAGTATTTAATAACCAGTCAAAAACACAGAGCAGGCAACACATGTACAAGATATAGGGGTCTATTTATCAAGCAGTGAAAAGCGTGGAGTAGTGAACCAGTGAAGAAGTTGCCCATAGCAACCAATCCGCTTTGAAGTAGCATTTATCAAGTACAGTCTATAAAATAATAGGTAGGAGCTGATTGGTTGCTATGGGGCAACTTCTCCACTGGTTCACTTCACACTTTTCACTGCTTGATAAATAGACCCCAAAAAATCAATAAAGCTTATCTGTCCATTGGGGGAATCAGGGATGTACAGGCAGTTCCAGGCCCAATGCGTTTCGTCCTGTTTTGAACTACTTCAAGGGGATTTTTTATAGCAACGTGAACAGGAAGGAATAATTTCTTATTACATCACTTCCTGTCTAGCTTCAATGTGTAAAATCGATGGTTTGCCAAGTTATATATCTATAGAAAATGCATACAACGATTCAAATACATGACAGATTACAAAAAAAACTTTTAACAGTGATAGAAACGATAGAAAACAGAAAAAACAGCGGTAGAACGCGTCATTTCCGGAAACATGGGAGAGATGCATCACTTCCGGGTGCTGACGTAGCAGCAATAATTACATAATACTTAAACCTGGTCACATAGAAGCAAGCCGCATCTATATTAGAAGTAAAAAACATGTAAATATAAACATTTAAAAGGCATATTAATGTACAAGGATCGCAATACAAAATATCTCTGTTCGCAGATGATCTATTACTAACCATGTCATCACCCATGACTTTGCTTCCTAATTTACAGGCTAAATTAAGCTCTTACGGTGATTGTACTGGGCATAGAGTAAATAGCACTAAATGGAAGGCTTTGGCGTTCACCCTCCCTCCCCCAATACAGAACCTTCTAGAGCTCAATTTTGACTTCACCTGGCGACATATTTAGGGATTACCATTACTAAAATGTATGAGCACCTATTTCAGGCTAATTATACACCTCTACTTCAATCGATCAAAAAGGATATATCCAGATGGCTCCACTATGCATTTCGTGGACAGGTCGTATTAACACAGTTAAGATGAATATTCTTCCCAGGTTATTATACCTATTCCAAACAATCCCAATTGTGGTACCGTCCTCTTATCTTTGTGATGTTTAATCAGTATGTGGCTCCTTTGTGTGGTCTGGTAAAAACCAAGACATAGTAGAGCCTGTTTGGCCAAGTCAGTGATTAATGGCGGTCTGGGGCTTCCTATTTTTGATAGATATTTTGCTGCAACACAATTGAGTCATATCACATCATGGCATTCAGAGGAGGGGAGTAGGAAATGGGTATTACTTGAAAATGATTTGGTGGGCACCCACTTAGCTAGTTTCCTTCCATGGCTGCCGCCTAGTATGAGACCAGCCTTGGTTCGGGAAGTTCCCTGCACAAGGGCTGCCCTGCAAGTGTGGGACAAACTAAATAAACGTTTAAAAGTGGCACCATACCCATCCCCCCTGACCCCTTTAAGGCGCCATCCTCATTTCCCACTAGCGTGCATGTACTCTTATATGCATCCTTGGATATCAGTTGGGATAACTAGATTTCTGCATATTGAGGGTGATTTTGCCCCCCAAAATTTTGCAGAATCGTGCAACAAATATGGTCTGTCTTCTAACTTTAAATTTGCAAATTTGTAGTTTTATTTGCTCACTTAGTAAAACCCACAAATTACGACAACCTACTGCATTTGAGCGTAGATGCATTTACAACCCTGGTTGCAAGGGTTCCATATCAATTTTGTACTCGTTATTAACCCCCTCATCCCCTGAATTTAGGGGAACCCTTTGAGTAGACCTGGGAACAAGACCTGGGGATTAGTTTGGAGGACGATGATTGGGCAGACATCAGGCAATGGGTGGCTAAGTCCTCCATTAATACCAATATTAAAGAAAATTCCTTTAAAGTTTTTATTCTCGCTGGTACATGGTTCCCGCAAATCTGCATCATATTTTCCCAGGATCTTTGGATCTATGTTGGAAGCAATTCGGCCAAATTGGATCCTATTTGCATGTGTGGTGGGACTGCCCCCTGATATCAAAATATTGGGATGAAGTCACATCTTTAGTGTCCAGGGTTCTCAATGTTTCCCCCCCCTAAAGACCCTCTGAATATGCTTCTCTGTAAACCCACCCTCTCGAAACCTCAAAAGAAACTCTGTGGTCATATTTATAATGCGGCCGAACTGTTGATTGATACAAACTGGAACCAAATTGAGGTTCCAGCAATGACCGTGTTGTTTAACAAAATATGGTATTTAGCCTCCATGGAATATATCACTACGCTCCTCCATGATACTGTGTTAAATTTCCATGCTACCTGGGACCATTAGTATTCTGCATTCCATAGACAGTTGCCTGGAATGGAATGAAACTTTTTTTTTTCTCTTTCTCTGGGTGATGTAATGTACAGCAGGTTGCCTTCTCTTACCCCTTTTTCCTTTTTTTTTTTTTCTCTTCTCTCTCCTTTATTTCTACTTCAGGGTCCATAGGGTATCCACAGGATACCTTGGGGTATAGGTGTGACGTCAGTCATCGGGCACCATAGAGTGAAGCTTTCAGCCTCCCAGGATGCACTAGGGTCCCCCTCCTATACCCCGCCCCCGAGCCAAGGCACCTCAGTTTCGTTTGGTGCCCGGCCGGAGTCGGGTGCACCTGTTGGAGTGGGGGCTAGAAGAGACCCTGAAGCTTTTTCTTCATGCAGCTGTGGCTGCACATCTGGATGAACAGCATGGACAGTCAGTCCTGACGTCCATGCTGTCTTCCCTACACCCCCGCCGGTACCGATCCGGGGATGCTGGTGAGCATCTGAGGTCACAGCTAGCGGTCACCCCAGATGTTCTGGACCATGGCCGGATTCAAGGGGGACAGCAGGTAAGCAGCGGGGTCCCGCTGTGGGTCCCTGCTGTTACATGGTCCAGAGTACCCAGGCAGGGGGCTCCCTGGGGACTGGCTGCAGCGTGGAGCCAGGTACTGAACCTGCGCTTCCACTACCCCCTGGGACAGCGGACCGCAGCAGAGCGGTAGCGCTGCGGCGTCCCGGAGGTTAAATGCATGCCAGGGGAGCACGCCTTCCCTGTCTCACAGCCGGCGCCTCCCCCGCTGCACACAGCCCTCTCTGCACACTGCCGACTGGTCCTGTAACAGCGCTCCTCCCCCAGGCCAGCCTCCTCTCTGCTCCTCGGTGGCCATCTTTCCAACGCATGGTGAATGCTGCTGGAAGCGCTGGACGGAAGCATCGTGGTCTGGGTCCCCCCGCATACCTCTCCTCCGATTTGGGTCAGGTCTGTGTATGCTGCGCTGTGTCCTACCAGGCCCTGTGTCTGCGTAGTTGAGTGATCAACGCTGTTAGTGCAGGAATTGATTTTTCTTTGCATTGTATGTGACTGTGCTAGCGCTGCTGCCTGTAACTTTTCTTCTAACTGTCAGCTTTATTACTGTCCCTGTCCTTTCTGCTAAGCCCTTGCGGTGCGGTGCTGCAGGGTGGTCTCTCGCCTATTTAATATATAATTGGTGAGAGGGGTCACATACTTGGTGCCATCATGTCTGAAAGTGATTTTCCTCTCCGCCTACAGTGTACTACGTGTAAAGTACCGTTAGCGGAGGGGGAGGGTAGCGCGGAGGGCCTCTGCCGGCAGTGTTTGTCTATGGCGCGGCCTATTACGGTTACAGCACCGGTACAGGAGCCGCCCTGGGCTTGTTTCGCTCAGGCGCTTACAACCTTAGTGGGCTGGTTAGCTCCGCAACCCGCGTTTACACTGATGGGTTTGTCCCAGCAGTCAGTGGTGTCGTCACCCATGCAGGGTTTCCCACGACAATTGGTGGTACCCCACAGTCTCCCTATTTCCCCACTCCCGGTTTCTCAGGAGCCGGTGTGAGTTAACTCCCTGACGAGTTCTGTACAGCACTTGTCGGATGTGTTGCAAGGGGAGTCTGTGATGCGGCCACATAAACGGCCGGTGGCGTCTGTCTGCTCCTTATGAGGATGACGAGGGGACGTCTGATGATGGGGAGATTCTGGATCCTTACGATCAGGAACCTCTCCATACTAAGGACGCTGATGCTAAGTCCAAAGTATATATTCCTGGACTTATTCGGGCAGTCCGCACAGCCTTGGTGATTGAGGACGAAGTTCCCCCAGCGGCTAAATCCAAGTATGCCTTTTTTAAAGATGTGAAGGGCGATGCCACAGTCTTTCCTCTTTCGGGTCAGTTAGTGGACCATTTAGGAGGCGTGGAAACAGCCTGGCAAAAGATACCAGCCGCAGAGGCGCCTGGCAGTGGCTTATCCGTTCGCGGATAATTATTTTGCAAAGTGGGAATCCCCTCCACAGGTGGATTCTCACGTGACCCGTCTTGTCCGTAGCGCCACATTGCCGATGCCATCCGTGTCCTCCCTTAAGGATGCTACGGACCGCAAGGTGGAGATCTGTCTGAAGTCCGCTTATTCCCTTGTGGGGGGGGCAGCACGGCCGGCTATGGCCATTTGCTGGGTTGCCAGAGCGATGGAGTGCTGGGCGGATTCATTAGAGGCGTCTTTTGATTCCGACTGTCCGGCCGAACAGGCGGAGTTGATTGGTAACCTCCGTGATTTGGCCACTTATATCAACGAAGCGGCCTTAGACATTAGTACTCTGGTGTCTAGAATTTCTTCAGCAGCGGTGGCTGCTTGTCGCACCTTGTGGCTGCGATCCTGGAAGGCGGACGCAGATTCCAAGAAGGGTTTGGAGGCGTTGCCATTTACCGGAGAAGTTCTCTTCGGTCCGGATCTGGACAAGATTGTGGTCACGCTGGCGGCAGCCAAATCGGCTTGTCTTCCGTCGGCCGCTGCTCCTTCTGGTTCTGGACCATCGTCCTTTCGGTCTTATAGGGCCCAGGGCAGGCCCAAACCACAGTCTTTTCCTCGACAGGCTGGCCCTAAGAAATCGGCCAAGCCCCGGAAGCAGGCATGGAGTACCAGACGTCCGGCCCCTAAGCCAGATGACAAGCCTGCGGCCTGACAGTCTGGGCCTCCCTTTGGGGGATCCCAAGGTGGGAGGCCGCCTGCTGCAGTTCGCCCAGTGTTGGTCGGTCACTACGACAGACACTTGGGTTCTCGAGGTGGTCTCTCACGGGTACGCCCTCTCTTTCCGGCACAGACCCCCGGCTCGATTCTTTACCACGGGTCTACCATCAGACCGGAACGAGGCTATGGAGCTGCGGAAGGTATTGCACACTATGCTCCAGGCTGGAGTTATAGTGCCTGTTCCACTCTCCCAGAGGGGCCAGGGTTTCTATTCAAATCTTTTTTTGGTACAGAAACCCAATTGGTCGTATCGTCCGATTCTCAACCTCAAAGCTCTCAACAAGTCTTTGCGGGTACCGAAGTTTCGGATGGAGACCCTACGGTCCATCATTCTGGCGCTGGAACCTGGGGACTACATGGTGTCATTGGACATACAGGACGCTTACCTGCATGTCCCTATTCTTTTGCATCATCAACAGTTCCTCAGGTTTGCAATCCGCAGCGACCACTTCCAGTTTCGGGCGTTACCTTTTGGCCTGGCGACAGCACCACGTGTGTTCACCAAGGTGATGGCGGTCATGGAGGCTTCTCTGCGGCTGCAGGGAGTCCGCATGTTGCCGTACTTGGACGACCTTTTATTGGTGGCGGGATCTCCAGAGCTCCTTCTACGCCACTTGGACCTGACCATTGCGCTACTGCAACGGCACGGCTGGCTAATCAACTGGCAGAAGTCCACTCTAATCCCGTCTCGGAGGATTCTGCACCTCGGAGCCTTATTGGACTCAGAACAGCAAAGGATCTTCGTGACGGGGGAAAAGATCTCTGCTTTACAGTCGAGGGTGCGCAGTTGTCTGCACAGCCGCCGGGTGTCTCTACACTCGGCGATGAGGTTATTGGGCTCCATGATGTTGATGTTCGACATGGTGGAATATGCCCAGTTTCGCTCCAGACCTCTGCAGCACCTGATCCTGTCCAAGTGGAACGGGCTGCCTCAGTCTCTGAAGTCCCAGACGATTGTGCTCACCCTGGAGGTTCGCCTGTCCCTTGCCTGGTGGTTACAGACGTCCCATCTCAGCAAGGGACGTCCGTTCTGGGTTCCAAATTGGGTCCTGTTGACAACGGACGCCAGTCTTCGGGGCTGGGGAGCAGTTTTGGGTCCACACTTGTTCCAGGGCAGGTGGACGCCGACAGAAGCGGAGCTGCCAATCAATATCTTGGAACTCCTGCTCTCCAGCAGGCACATCGGGTTCTCCACGGTCGTCCGGTACAGGTCCAGTCGGTCAACGCTACCACCGTGGCCTACATAAACAGGCAAGGAGGAACCCGAAGTCGGGCGGCTCTCGTGGAGGTCTCTCGGATCCTGGTATGGGCGGAGCGCAATCTTCCGGCCATATCAGCGGTCTTCATTCCGGGAGTGCTAAATTGGGAAGCAGACTTTCTAAGTCACCAGGACGTTCATTCGGGGGAATGGTCCCTGCACCCGGACGTTTTTCAACTGCTGGTGGACAGATGGGGTCTTCCAGAGATCGACCTCATGGCGTCCCGGCACAACAACAAGTTGCCGGTGTGCGGGTCTCGCACAAGAGACGAAGGGGCGTCTCTGGTGGATGCTCTGTCCGTCCGGTGGACGTTCCGGTTCGCATACCTGTTTTCTCCGATTTCCCTTCTTCCACGGGTAATCCGGAAATTCAAACAGGAAGGAGGGATGCTCCTGTTGATAGCTCCCGCGTGGCCCAGACAGCACTGGTTCTCAGACCTTCAGGTTCTGTCCGTGGACAGTGCTCTGCGGTTGCCGCTACGAACGGACCTTCTGTCTCAGGGTCCCTGTCTTCACCCGGACCTGACTCGGCTGTCTTTGACGGCGTGGCTGTTGAGACAGCCATGCTGAGGTCCAGGGGGTTTTCCAGCTCTGTGGTGCGTACCATGTTACGAGCTCGGAAGCCGTCTTCCGCGAGGAAATACCATCGCGTGTGGCATACGTTCTTCCAGTGGTGTCGACCGAGAGGTTATGCACCGCGGGAATTTCGTCTGTCTCGGATACTCGCCTTCCTACAAGCGGGACTAGATCATGGGCTTCTCCTTGCTTCTTTGAAGGTACAAGTTTCGGCCCTGTCTGTCTGGTTTCACCGTAGGATTGCTACAATCCCGGATGTGCGCACCTTTATGCAAGGTGTTCTCCGCATTCAGCCGCCCTTTGTTCCACCTGTGGCGCCTTGGGATTTGGCTCTCCAGGGACCGCCGTTTGAGCCACTGGACTCAGTGGATCTTAAATGGCTAACAGCTAAGACTGTTTTCCTTCTGGCTATTGCTTCGGCCAGACGTGTTTCTGATTTAGGGGCTCTTTCTTGTAGACCCCCTTTCTTGGTTTTTCATGGGAACAGGGCAGTGCTCCGCACTCTGCCCGAGTTTCTTCCCAAAGTTGTTTCCCAGTTTCATGTTAATGAGGAAATCGTTGTTCCGGCCTTTAACTCACCTGGTATTTCAGTGGGTGAGACCACTTTGGATGTTGTGCGGGCCTTAAGGACTTATGTTGACCGCACTTCTTCGTTTAGGAAGTCGGACGCCTTGTTTGTCCTCTATGGCTTCCGTAAAAAGGGTTGGCCTGCTTCAAAGCAAACTTTGGCAGCCTGGATCCGTATGGCTATTTCTGAAGCTTATCTTCATGAAGGCCTGCCGGTTCCTCCTTCTGTGAAGGCTCATTCCACTAGGTCTGTGGGTCCTTCGTGGGCAGCTCGACGTGGTGCCTCTGCAGTCCAAATCTGCAAGGCTGCTACGTGGTCCTCTGTACATACCTTCGTGAGGTATTACAGGTTTGACACCTTCGCCTCTCAGGATGCTTCCTTCGGGCGGCGGATTCTCCTTTCAGCACTGGAGCGTCCCCACCCTTAAAGGATACTGCTTTGGGACATCCCCAAGGTATCCTGTGGATACCCTATGGACCCTGAAGTAGAAAATATGAGATATGGTAAGAACTTACCCTTGTTATCTCTATTTCTACGAAGTCCATAGGGTTCCACAGGACTCCCGCCCTGTCGCACCTGTGCTGCAGATGGACTTTGCTCTGGTCACCAGTTTTTCCGTCTCCCTCTGGTGAGAATGTGATTCTTGTGTGTGTCCAGATCTTTTTTCTCTCTCTTCCTTCGCCTCCTCCGGCCTATGGCTTGGTAACTAACTGAGGTGCCTTGGCTCGGGGACGGGGGTATAGGAGGGGGACCCTAGTGCATCCTGGGAGACTGAAAGCTTAACTCTATGGTGCCCGATGACTGACGTCACACCTATACCCCAAGATATCCTGTGGAACCCTATGGACTTCGTAGAAATAGAGATAACAAGGGTAAGTTCTTACCATATCTCATATTTTTTTCCCTTTTTCTTTTTTTTCTGTTAATTTTCTTTTTCTTGTTAACAACTATAAATTAATAGTTGTGTATTCGCAGGGATGTCTGTTATATTTTTTATATAATATTTGGTTTGTAATTCATACATAATATGTGAGTTCATTTTTAATGCTGTACTTTATATCAACTATTATAAATAGAGATATACTGTGTGTCTGTCACAAGATCTGTCCGTATAAACACACCTTTTCTGAAAGGCCCCAGAGGCTGCAACACCACTAAGCAAGAGGCATCACACCATGAAGACCAAGTAGCTCTCCAAACAAGTCAGGGACAAAGTTGTTGAGAAGTACAATTCTGGGTTGGGTTATAAAAAAAAATATCCAAATCTTTGATGATCCCCCGGAGCACCATCAATTCCATCATCATCAAATGGAAAGAACATTGTACCACAACAAACCTGCCGAGAGGGCCGCCCACCAAAACTCAGAGACCGGGCTAGGAGGGTATTAATTAGAGAGGCAGCACAGAGACCAAAGGTAACCCTGAAGGAGCTGCAGAGTTCCACAGCAGAGACTGGTGTATCTGTGCGTGTGACCACAATAAGCCGTACACTCCATAGAGCTGGGCTTTATGGAAGAGTGGCTAGAAAAAAGCCATTACTTAGTGATAAAAATAAGAAGACACGATTTGAGTTTGCCAAAAGGCATGTGGGCGACTCCCCAAATGTATGGAGGAAGGTGCTCTGGTCAGATGAGACCAAAATTTTACTTTTTGGCCACCAAGGAAAACGCTATGTCTGGTGCAAACCCAACACATCCCATCACCCCAAGACCACCATCCCCATCATGCTGTGGGGATGTTTTTCAGCAGCAGGGACTGGTAAACTGATTTGAGTCGAGGGAAATATGGATGGTGCTAAATATAGGGATATTCTTGAGCAAAACCTGTTTGAGTCTGCCTGTGATTTGAGACTGGGACGGAGGTTCACCTTCCAGCACGACAATGACCCGAAGCATACTGCTAAAGCAACACTTGATTGGTTTTAGGGGAAACATTTAAATGTGTTGGAATGGCCTAGTCAAAGCCCAGCTCTCAATCCAATTGAGAATCTGTGGTCAGACTTGAAGATTGCTGTTCACAAGCGGAAACCATCCAACATGAAGGAGCTGGAGCAGTTTTGCCTTGAGGAATGGGCAAAAATCTCAGGGGCAAGATGTGGCAAGCTCATAGAGACTTATCCAAAGCGACTTGCAGCTGTAATTGCCGCAAAAGGTGGCTCGACAAAGTACTGACTTTAGGGGGGTGAATAGTTATGCACGCTGAAGTTTTCTGTTATGTTGTCCTAAATGTTGTTTGATTTACAATATAAAAAAACAACTTCACAGTTGTAGGCATGTTCTGTGAATGAAATGATGCACACCTTCAAACAATCCATTTTAATTCCAGGTTGTGAGGCAACAAAATATAGAAAATGCAAAGGGGGTGAATACTTTTGCAAGGCACTGTATATAAAAGAGGCATATTCATGTGGTGCCAAACGATATCCTATATATTCAACGCACAGCGGACATTTTTATAGGACTTTACAGTATTAGGGGGAGGTTGAGGGCTAGACTATGAAGGGAGAGGGCAAGGATTAGACTCTGGGGGGGCTAGGGTTTTGCTGCAAGGGGTTAGGGCTAGGGTAAGGCTGCTGGGGGGTTAGGCTGTGATATGGTTTGAGGTTAGGGTTAGGACACTTACCTAATTAGGTCAGGATTCTAGGATATATATATATATATATATATATATATATGCACACTTGTTAAAACCCACAAACTATATGTTTCTTCAGGTTCCATAGGGTCCACAGGACTTACCTTGGGATATATTGTTGGACAACGTCCACTGCACCAAACAGCAAAGCTTTGGAGCTCCCAGCATGCACTGGTCCTCCTCCCTATATCTCCCGCCCCCAGCCACAGGCATTCAGTTGTTTAATTTGGTGCGCGGCACGACGGAAAGTTAAGCAGTCCTAAGCTTTTTTTTTTTTCATTATTTTTTCTTACCTTAAACTTATGAAACTTCATGAGTTTAGCGGTACCAGCGCCAGGATGGACGCTCTACTGTGACTCCATCTACCTCCGCCGACGGCCGATACACCAGATCGCTGTGTGCCCTGAGTGTTTTTGGCCGGCCTCAACATGGCTTAGCTGGCGGCCGGAAGACGCTGAAGTCCGGGACTGCGGTCGGGGAAACCGAGATGTCAGGTAAGAATTCCCTCCGGGGAATCATGTGCGAGCAGTCCCCGGCCTCTGGTGTTCAGACGCATCAGAGGCCGCTGTGTGTGAAAGACGTACTCGTAAAACAGGCGATTCCTCACTACGGCGGTCGGGGCCACTTGCCGGGGATGGGTGGCAAGACGCACCATGCTCACTGGTCGGCATCTTGCCACTTTGTAGTGCAGTGTACCCGGCCGTCAATAGATGCAGCTTAGGGGCGATAGGCACTTCCCTGGGTGCTCCTCCCCCCAGACGCTAACTTCTGGCTAGGATTCCAGCATCAGTTGATAAAGAACCAAGTTCTTCAGTACTGGTATTTTGTAAGTCCTGTACTACAAGCTTATCAGAACAGGATGTCAATCTGGAAAGGTTCTGTAAAAAATTGCAGTATACAGGTGCCTGGTGGGTCTGTTACTACTGCGAATCCTGTATCGGCTACGGAACGTTCTTGGGTGGTTGTCACTCCAGAGGTACTGTCTTTCCTAATAAACAAGGTCACAGAGGGGCGGACTCCAGCTATGGAGTTACCTCAGGCTATGGGATTCCCACAGAGGGCTCTCCCTATGGGGGTACCCCCTATGAATGTTGGTTTGGCCTGGGGTGGGCATCCCCAGTTAAGGGGTTTGGTCCTCTCCTCAGGGGCCTAGGAAAAGAGGGCATAAGAGTCATCTGATGTCTCCTCCAGAGTCAGACCCGGTTGATTCATCAGAAGACGAGTTTCTGAGTCAGGCTTGTTGAATGATAATTACCAATCCCTGGTGGATGTTCCTGCCTTGGTGAGGGCAGGGAGGTATGTCCTCAATATACAGGAAGAGGAGGTCCTACCAGCCTCTAAGGAAGTGGTCTTTAAACGTCAGGCTGTGGCGAAACGTTATTTTCCGCACTGAGGGCAATTAACAAATCTTTTTCTGAGGCATGGGAGACCCCTTGTAAGTCTTTTTCGTCTAGTAAAAAGTTTGCAGCTAGGTACCCATTTGCGCCAGGAGCGTGTAGCAAATGGGAGGTTTCCCCCACAATAGACACTCATACTACTAGAGTGGTTAGGAGCGCTACAATGCCTATCCCAATGGCATCTTCCCTAAAGGACGGTGTGGACAATTATGTGAAGACAATTTTTTCCTTATCAGGGGCAATTACCAGACCCGCCACGGCGATAGCCTGGGTGGCTAAGGCAATGGAAGATTGGACAAAATCTTTGGCTGAAACAATCGTAGACCCAACAAGAGAACATAAGTTTTTGCTGGGTCAGATACAGGAGGCTTCTGTATACTTGGTTGAAGCAGGGATCGATGCAGGTATAATTGCATCGAGAGTGTCTGCTAACTCAGTGGCAGCCTGAAGGACCATATGGTTGAAACCCTGGAGAGTGGATCCAGGGTCTAAAAAAGCACTAGAATCCTTGCCATTCACAGGTAAGGTGCTCTTTGTTCCAGGATTAGATGAGTTTATGACATCACTGGCTACACCAAGGTAAGCAGAATTACCGACTACCTCTACGTCCAGAAGACAGTGGCCGTCTCAAACCTATCGGTCGCAAGAGACAAAAAAACAGTCCTCAGCTAAGAGACAGCAGTTTCAGAGAAAGGGACCACCCAATAAATCCTGGGCAAGCAAGTGTCCAACGTCTAAACCAGACGGTATGCCTGCTGGCTGATGGGGTGTGCCTCCCCCTGGAGGATGTCAGGGTTGTAGGCCGACTGCTACAGTTCTCTCGGGCCCGGCATTGGACGACCACGGATGCCTGGGTACAGGAGTTGGTAGTTCGCGGCTATGCTATATCATTCAGAAACCGCCCCCCCCGGAGGTTCATGGTTACAGATTTACCGGGGGACGCAGTCAGAGTTCGGGCCTACCAGAATTCAGTGGAGGCCCTTCTGAAGGCATGGGTTGTCGTCCCTGTCACTGTGATGGAACAGGGAATGGGTTACTATTCAACCTTATTTTTGATCCAAAACCAGACCTATTCTAAATCTGAAAACTTTCAACAAGTTTGTCCGGACAAAATTTCACATGGTGACTCTACGGTCAATCATGCTGGCAATGAAGCCAGGGGACTTCATGGTTTCACTGGATATTCAGGATGCATACCTGCATGTCCCAATCACAAAACCCCACCAGAGATTTCTCAGGTTTGCAGTAAATCAACAGCATTTGCAGTTCCAGACTCTACCGTTCGGGCTGGCCACAGCTCCAATGGTGTTTACGAAAGTAATGGCGGTCATGACGGCCTGTCTCAGGCGTCAGGAAATCAGAATCCTGCCATACCTGGATGACCTTCTGATACTTGCTCAGTCGCAGGAGACATTACTGTGTCATCTATGAATGACGGTAGCTTGCCTACAAGAGCACGGGTCGGTGATCAACTAGAAGAAATCTTATCTATCACCAACTCAGCGGATGATGCACCTGGGGGCGATACTAGACTCTCGGCAACAAAGGGTCTTTCTGCCAGAGGACAAAATTGTGACTCTACAGGCACAAGTACTCGGTCTACTGAGCAACCAGGTAGTATCTGTCTACCTGGCCATGCAGTTGCTGGGCTCCATAGTAGCCGCGTTCGACATGGTAGCTTATGCGCAGTTCCACTCCAGAGTCCTACAATGGTGGATCTTGGCGCAGTGGGACGGTCAGCATCACCCGATAATACGACAGATGATTCTGATCTTGCCAGAGGTTCGTCTCTCCTTAGCCTGGTGGCTGGAGGTGACTCATTTAAACAGGGGTCGTCCGTTGTGGATCCCGGAATGGGTACTCCTCACCACAGACGCAAGTCTCAGAGGGTGGGGAGCAGTCATAGGTCAGCACACTTTCCAGGGAAGGTGGACAGACCTAGAAAGCCATCTGCCAATAAATGTATTAGAGCTCCGGGCAGTGCACAGGGCACTACTTCAGGCGCAGGACTTTCTTCGAGGGCAGACATGTACAGATTCAGTCCGACAGCGCAATGACAGTGGCCTATATAAACCATCAGGGAGGCACATGAAATCCAGCAGCTATGAGAGAGGTGGCAGGGATTCTGCTGTGGGCAGAGAGCCGTTTTCCAGCGATAACAGCTGTGTTCATCCCAGGAGTGCTCAGCTGGGAAGCAGACTTCCTAAGTCGACTGGATATACACGCCAGAGAATGGGCTCTTCATCCGGAGGTGTTTCAAACCCTGCTGAACAAATGGGGTCTACCAGAGGTAGACCTGATGGCGTCACGTCACAATTACAAGATCCCCAGGTACGGGTCCAGGACAAGAGACCCCTCAGCAGCCTTCATGGATGCTCTGTCAGTAAGATGGAACTTCAAACTGGCATATCTGTTTCATCCGATCTCCCTCCTCGCAAGGGTGGTCAGGAAGTTCAAGCAGGAAGGCGGCAGTGTAGTGCTAATAGCTCCTGCCTGGCCCAGGAGGCATTGGTT
This sequence comes from Taudactylus pleione, assembly GCA_031769625.1. Lineage (NCBI taxonomy): Eukaryota > Metazoa > Chordata > Amphibia > Anura > Myobatrachidae > Taudactylus > Taudactylus pleione. The sequence goes on from JAUIMM010000018.1 coordinate 25,464,617, forward strand.
TGCAGACTTGAAGTGTCTATCAGTAGACAGTCCATTTCCACTGCCTCTGCGACAAGACCTGCTAATGCAGGGTCCATGTCGTTACCAGGATTTACCCCGACTGGCTTTGACGGCTTGGTTCTTGAGTCTTCCGTGTTAAAAGCCAGGGGGTTTTCTTCATCTGTGATATAGATGATGCTTAGGGCACAGAAGCAGGCCTCAGCGCGCATATATCACAGGGTTTGGCGGTAATTTTTCCTGTGGTGTCATAACAGGAAATAAAACCCTAAAATATTTAAGGTGGCTAGAGTGCTGGGGTTTCTCCAGGCCGGATTGGACTTGGGTCTCCCCCTGGCCACCTTGAGAGTTCACGTGTCAGCTTTGACGGTGTGGTTTCAGTGCAAAATTGTTTCTATGCCGGATGTCAGGACATTCATGCAGGGGGCTACTGCGACTGCAACCTCCATTTCTCCCACCGGTAGCATCATGGGATTTGTCTCTGGTTCTCAGGGTGCTTCAGACACATCCCTTTGAACCCTTGGATAAAGTGAATTTGAGATGGCTGACGGCAAAAACACTGTTTCTCCTGGCCATCTCGTCAGCTCGTAGGGTGTCTGATCTGGCAGCTTTGTCATGTAGCTCCCCTTATTTGGTATTTCCGAAAAGAGCTGTCCTCCATACCAAGGCAGGCTATCTCCCAAAGGTAGTTTCCTGTTTCCATATTAATGAGGAAATTGTGGTGTTGGCCTTCCAGACTTCTTCGCCTGTAGACAGGCCTGCTTTACTTGATGTGGTCCGAGCTCTCAGGATCTATGTGGATCAAACTAAGGCCGTCAGGAGAACAGACTCATTGTTTGTGTTGTATGGATTCCACAAAAGAGGCTGGCCAGCCAACAAGCAGACATTGGGAGCTCCATAGCTTTGCTGTTTGGTGCAATGGACATCGTCCAATTATATATCCCAAGGTAATTCCTGTGGACCCTATGGACCTTGAAGAGAACTAATTTTCCACTGATATGTTATACCATAATTCTGTATATTTTGTTATACATTTCAGATGAGGTATACCTATTGTTCATGTGGTTGGTTCCAGCCTGCACCTTACCAGCCTGTGTTCAAGCACCGGTCCCAGTCTGGCTCAGCTATTCTCTCCAGTCCCATTCTGGTTCAAGTCTGTGTTTTCACTCTGGCTGGTTGCTGCTGCTCTCTGGTCCCATTCTGGTTCAAGTCTGAGGTACCACTGCAATTTGCTGATACTTTCTCCGGTCCCATTCCGGTTCAAGCCATCAGTCCACTCTGGCTAAGCTGCTGCTCTCTCCGGATCTATTCCAGTTCAAGTCTGTGGTTTCACTCCGGCTAACCTTCTGTTACCTCCGGTCCCTGTCCAACTCAAATCTCCGATTCCAATTCTGTTCTACCACTGGTCCCAATCTAGTTCAAGTAAGGTCCAAAACTGTGATTTATTCCTGTTTCCAGCCTGCATAGTAGTCTCAAGTCTCCTGGGCATCCTATAGACTTTCCTAGTGCTTTCAAGTCTCCTGCCTACAGTGATCTTGACTATAAGCAAGTCCTCTGAGTAGAACTCTCCTGTACTTCAGATTACCTTTCTGCTCTACAATTACATTGCTTCCTCTCAGCATCTCAGCTCCTGACCTTCTTGAGTCCCTCTACTCACTATACCATCAGTGCCACTATTGATGGTGATTGTTCCTCTGAGAGTCCTCTCTTAGCATGTTGGGGTTAGTCCTGAGTCTCTATTCCAGCATTCACTCTGGTTGCTGGGGACTTGGTGCTGGATCTAGATTTCTCTTTGAGGGTCTAGATTCCTGTGACCCAGCTCTGGTAATAGGTTTGCAGCATCTGTCAGTAGATTTCAGGCAGGCTACCAATTACTCTGTATTACTTACTGTTCTGTTCCCTGAGTTCTCAAACACTGGTTCTGGCCCCTTATCCCTATATTCAGGGTAAGGGGTTGAGTTCCACTCAATTAGTTTCATGGACAGACTGGGAGCCTTCCAGGTGTCACTGACCTTTCTGAAAACACCAGGCATTTACCACATGGTTCTCACTCCATGATTAAACCTCTGATTCAACAACCACTATTACACTACGACCCGTCAGCTTAATCCACGGGTCCTGACTCTCTGAAAACCCCAAACGTGACGTTGCTTTTGTAGCCCAAGCTGCAGTGCCAGTTCTATAATTACGCATGGTACGCAGCCGAGTAGGGCGCCACATAGTGGAGGGTGCCCTGGCTGCGACCATGGCAATTTATTATTTACTACAGCAAGATACACAGCAGCTGAGGGGGACACAGCTGCACCGTGCTTGTAAGGGGCAGTCCCTGGCTTGTATGGAACAACATGATGTCACGTCGCAGTGTGTAAATAGGGCTTGGGCTGGACGCCCGGGTGGGGTAGAGTGGAGCCACGGCCAGCTTTTGTGTATGATTCGATGCCAGTGGCCATCTAACTGATGTCAGTGCTGCGGGCTGGGGCAAAAGAAACGCCCACCCTGGCCGTCCGTTGCCGTCATCGGTAAGGTGGACAGCCGGTCATATTCAAGTCCCTCCTTCTGGCTCTGCGCTGCTTCCCTGGCCTGCTGTGTGACTGGTAAGTTCAAGCAACGCACGGAGGGAGCCAGAAGACGGAGCTCATGAGTGCGCTCCAACCGGCTCCCTCTGTGCAGCAGTCAATGAGAGTCTGCCTGACTCTCATTGGCTGCTATTACAAACACACAGCTGCCGCTGGCGGCTGTGTGTTTGTGTCTGTGTAGGGCAGACCGCTATCACAGCGGTCTGCCCAACACTAGAGGAGCCCTGACGTCAGATTCTCTTGCGAGAATCCGACATCAGGAGGCCGCCGTTCGGCCCCGAACGGGGATATGAGTCAGGCGGGGAACACCTGAACAGGGTTCGGGTGGACTCGGATCCCCTGTGTTCGGAGCGGTTCGGATTCCACAGAATCTGAACCGCTCATCTCTATAAGTAACACTTCAATATTGCAGATCTACATGAATAGACCCCACTGTCTTTTACTGCGAGCCTCAGCAATGGCAGTCCCAGACATTTTTACTTTCCTATTACATAACACACAGCTTTACCGCGCCTGATATACACCAAAAATGTGAGAATGCAGTCATGTCAGCTGTAATGTCATTGACCCAGCTGTAGTATATAAAGCAGCCAAACTACCCCCTAACCTTTATAAATGCAGGTTCACATTTATACTTTACAATAACTCCTGTACTGTATATCGCCCAATGGCTGTACTCCTTGCTTACTGGTGGCACTGTCACACTCACAATCAGCCTATCAGTCACGGACACTGACTGTGTGTAGTCGTCAACAGTTACAGGTGACCCCTATAAAGCAGGTTCTCCAATTATCTGAATTATGAAAACTAATCTTGGATATATACACACACACATATCCTGGTGAGGGAAGGAAGTATGTACATTTTGTGCAGTGGACAAAATGGGAGGTTGATTTTGGGACTGTTCTGATGGGGAATGGACATGCCTCAGAGGTCACGTGTGAAATAGTAGCAGGTCCTGTAGTACATCCTTGATAGGGTATTTCCAATCTGTAAGATCAATGACATTTGGGAGGGAAACCAGGCAGTACCAATGGTGAGGTGAAACGGGAACATATTGGCACTTATTGGGGGAATGTCCAAAAGTACATTGGACCTAATTCAGAGTCAGAGCTGCGGCTGCTCCTAACTATCTCTTTACACTGCACTTTTCTTACTATGCTGGTGCCCTGGGGCGGCTTGGCTGGGGCAGTTTTTGGGGGGTCCTGCGCTCTGGATTTGAACCCTAGTATGTTAGGGACCTACCCGAAAGAGGTTACCTGGATATGGTGGGTAGGCCCATAAGCTTGGCCATGATTATGCTAAAAACCTCTATTGATTGCAAAATGTTATTGCATTTATATATTATTAATAATTTGGAGTTGTGCACCTGAGATTTGTCTGTTTCTGTGCCTAATTCAGAGTCAGTCGTAAGCGGCCGCTCGGTCGTACACCTAGCGACCAAGAGACTAAAAAAGGAAGCAATCGCACGGCCGGTCGGTCGCAAACCAAAGTGACACCCATACATGAACAATACACCTCCTCTAGCTAGCAAGTGATAGCAGCTAGCGATCGAGTCAATCGTCAGTCGCTGTATGTTAATTTTCTTCTGATGGTTACGGCCGCTTGTGTTGTGTTGATGCCCGCAAAAAATAAAAAAACAAACACATAGAAAAAGCCATCCCCATGAAATGTATTTATTCTTATTATTCGCTAATGCAAACGCAGCTGAATCAATTACAAGCCAATTAGCAGTGTTATTAGCTTCAACAATCGATTATTAGCTGCTTGCATTGTGTGGCTCAAAATAGAAACATCAATCCTAACATCAATAACATTCGATAGTATCGATTGTACTCTAGGACTTGCGAGAGCACATACCCAACCTCAAGCTGTACGATCAGCCAGGCCTCGAACCTGCTCGCAGAGTGATGTTTTACTACTTCCGGCCTTCTATGTCGGTCGTAGCAAGTAATTTATGTACGCCCCTAAAATGCCATCAAAACGCTGAGGCACGCCTGCGTTTTCAGACAACCACCCCCGTCAACACACACAAACGGCCTTTCATGTCAATCAACTCTCGGAAGCCACTTCCTGCTCATATGCCATACGATCTACAGCATTTTGGATCGCAAAGCCTCGTACGCACATGCGCACAACTAACCGTGCGCATGCGTGGCTTAGAAACATCGGATGCGTACGACCGAGCGGCCTCTTACGACCGACTCTGAATGAGGTCCATTGTATACAAACTCTTAATGTTCCCATATTTAGGACATGCTCACGAGTTCTCATTTAAAAGACTTCTGAACAGACCCTGCAAATACAATACATCTGTTTTTTTTCTAACCAATGTTAATACAGATACAGTGCATCTGGAAAGTATTCACAATGCTTCACTTTTTCCACATTTTATGTACAGCCTTATTCCAAAATTTAATAAATTCATTTTTGTCCTCAAAATTCTACACACAAATACCCCTAATGACAGCGTGTAAAAAGTTTTTTGTTTTTTTTTAGATTTTTGCTAATTTAATAAAAAAAAAAAAAAAACCACTAAGAAATCACATGTACATAAGTATTCACGTCCTTTGCCATGAAGTTCAAAATTGAGCTCAGGTGCATCCTGTTTCCACTGATCATCCTTGAGATGTTCCTACAGCTTAATTGGAGTCCACCTGTGGTAAATTCAGTTGATTGGACATGATTTTGAAAGGCATACACCTAGGTCCGCCATCAGGGGGGGGGGGTCTGCCGGGACAGGAGTCCTGGGCCCGGACACTAGGCAGAAAGGAGGGGGCCCATCTGCTCCTTCTTCCCACTCCTACCTTCTTTGAATAAAAAATGAAAGGGGGTGGTGCTCTACCTCCGTGGTCCAAGCAAAACAATTGAATTGCATGGGACACTGTGGCCCGCTCCTACTGCCCGCTCGTCTGTTCAATAAAGTTTTTTTTGTTTTCTTTTTACCCGGCACGCGTGACGTCGTGCATGCCACTGACTGCAAGAGAGAGACAGAGGAGCCGCAGCGCTGAGGATTCGGAGCAGCGCCTGCAAGAAAAAGAGAAGGATTGGTAAGTAATGTTTGGCAGGCTTGCAGCATCATGTCACAAGGATGCAAGGATTGGAACTTCCTGGCTAGGGTTGGAGACGGAGAGAGGGGACGAGAGGGAGAGAGAAGAGAGTTGATCTGGCTTTATTATATAAGCAGGCGCACAGTGAGAGAAAGCTGGGCACATTAGGGAAAGGAGAAAAAAGAGAAGATAGCTGTGCTTAGTATAGGGACAGGTACAGAAAGGGAAAAAGAGAGAAGCCAGGTACAGAGAGGAATATAATTACTGATGTCTGGTGATCTACATATTGGTAGTGATGCTTGTCTGTTATTTTTTATATGCCACAAATATAGACTTTATTTGCCTAAAGTCTACCTTGAGGTGGTGGCAGACTTGATAATTTATTTTATTTTTTTTACAGGAGGGGGCCGTTTGCCTATTTTGTCAGTCCCGGGCTCCACTATTTCTGATAGCAGCCCTGCATACACCTGTCTATATAAGGTCCCACACTTGACAGTGCATGTCAGAGCACGAACAAATGAATTCCAAGGAATTGTCTGTAGACTTCCGAGACAGGATTGTCTCGAGGCACAAATCTGGGGAAGGGTACAGAAAAATATCTGCTTCTTTGAAGGTCCCAATGAGCACAGTGGCCTCCATCATCCGTAAACGGTAGAAGTTCGGAACCACCAGTACTCTTCCTAGAGTTGGCCGGCTGTCTAAACTGAGCGATTTGGGGAGAAGGGCCCTAGTCAGGGAGGTGACCAAGAACCCGATGGTCACTCTGTCAGAGCTACAGCATTCCTCTGTGGAGAGAGGAGAACCTTCCAGAAGGACAACCATCTCTGCAGCAATCCACCATTCAAGCTTGTATGGAAGAGTGGCCAGATGGAAGCCACTCCTTAGTAAAAAGCACATGGCAGCCCACCTGGAGTTTGCCAACATGCACCTGAAGGACTCTCAGACAATGAGAGACAAAGATTGAACTCTTTGGCGTGAATGCCAGGCGTTATGTTTGGAGGAAACCAGGCACCGCTCATCACCAGGCCAATACCATCCCTACAGTAAAGCATGGTGGTGGCAGCATCATGTTGTGGGGATGTTTTTCAGCGGCAGGAACTGGGAGACTAGTCAGGATAGAGGGAAAGATGAATGCAGCAATGTACAGAGAAACCCTGGATGAAAACCTGCTCCAGAGCGGTCTTGACCTCAGGCTGGGGCGACGATTCATCTTTCAACAGGACAACAACCCTTAGCACACAGCCAAGATATCAAAGGAGTGGCTTCAGGACAACTCTGTGAATATCCTTGAGTGGTACAGACTTTATTCCAATTGAACATCTCTGGAGAGATCTGAAAATGGCTGTACACCAACGCTTCCCATCCAAGTTGATGAAGCTTGAGAGGTGCTGCAAAGAGGAATGGGCGAAACTGCCCAAAGATAGGTGTGCCAGGCTTGTGGCATCATATTCAAAAAGACTTGAGGCTGTAATTGCTGCCAAAGGTACATCAACAAAGTATTGAGCAAAGGTTGTGAATACTTATGTACATGTGATTTTAGTTTGATTTTTTTAATTACATTTGCAAAAATCACCCAAAAAATTTTTTACGCGTTGTCATTATTTGGTATTGTGTGTAGAATTTTGAGGACAAAAATGTATTTATTCCATTTTGGAATAAGGCTGTAACATAACAAAATGTGGAAAAAGTGAAGCGTTGTGAATACTTTCCGGATGCACTGTAGGTGTTGGAATAACTAGGAAGTGGCTAACTGCTAGGAATATGTGGCACTGGTCAATAAGATTGTTGGAAATAAGCGATCTGTATATACCAGGAAGAATTGGTAGCTAAAGTTGCATGCAATTGATTAAAGTGGACCAAGTCCCAGCTGTTGAGTTGTTTACATCGTGTTGTGTTTTACATTGTTTTTCTCAAGTATGCTTGCACTTTATGCAGATTAGCCAATGTACTTAGATTCTGCTGCACCTACATGCACTCACATCAAGTTGATATTGCTCTTTGCATCATTTTGTCTATGCCATTCTATGCTGGACAATATACATGTGTGCGCTCAATCTGTGCTTGTACTGTAATGTGATGAGACCTCTCTATTAAAGTATTAACAGTATTGTCACCTCTACCTACTTCTGCTTTTGCTGTTTGGAACAAGATGTGTGCCACTGTTTGTATTGTATAAAAATAGCTTTTTAGTTTACAATGAAACACATGGGATGACTTGACAACCTTACAAAGGATGAAAGAGAGAGATTGGTTATCTCTGGCACTGGAAATAGATCCACAAGGGTATTTTAAATAATCAATTTTAAGGTGCCTGTGCAAGCGTACTGTGAGCAGGGGCGGATTGGCTATTACCTTCAGCGGGAAGATTCCCGGTGGGTCGATTGGTCCGTGGGGCTGCTTGTCACCTGTGACCCTGCCCCCTAACCACTAAGTCACTGCTTTCTTACATGACAGGCAGCCCGCCGGCTGCCTTTCATACCTAATAGCGTGGCCCGTCTACATCGCGTGAAGAGGCAGTGGCTCCAAGTCCAGGAAGGAAGAAGCTGCACATAAGTGACTCTGTGCACCTCGGAGGCATCAGAGCGGGTCATTGTCCGGCAGTAAAAGTGAGTATAGCGCTGTCAAACCCCCGTTGCTGCCGCTAGTCCCCCGCTGTGCAGGAATCGGCAGACAGGAGATTGGCTGTGCGAAGAGGCTGTGATGTGAAGGGCTTTGCTAAAGGGGGGCTGTCATATGAGGGAGACTGTGCTGAGTAGGGCTGTGATGAGGGGGCTGAGCTATAGAGGACTGTGCTGTGAGGGGATTTGCTATGCGGGGGACTGTGATGAGGGGGGCTATGATGTGTAGAGGGTCTGTGCTATGCAGGCTATTGTGCTGTGAGGGTTTGTCATGTGGGGGCTGTGTTGTGGGGGGCTGTGGTGAGGAGTACTGTGCTGTGAAGGGGGCTGTCATATCAGGGAGACTGTGCAGAGGGGGGCTGTGGTGTGGAGGGATGTGCTATGAGGGGGACTGTGATGAGGGGGCTATGAGGAGAGCTGTGAGGGGAGAGGGTTTTGCTGTGCTGTGGGAGGACACTGTAATTTGTGGAGAGAGTTGACACTGGCAGAGGAGATGGTGCTGGGGCAAAGAGGAGCTGGACAATGGGATGTATTGGAGAGACCCAGGCAGATAGTATTGGAGAGTGACGGGATAGTGCTGGCGAGATACAGGGGGATGGTGCTGGTAAGAACTTCTGGTGCATGTTGATGACATTGGCTATTTTCCTACGCTGGCAGGCAGATTCCTGACAATGTGATGTCCTGAATGAATAGTGAATACTGACTCAAGACACTGCCTGTCCTGGGAGGATCAATTTATTCAGATGTTCCTTGGTGCAGAGAAATCATATAGGTAAGAAAATACTTATTCACATGCTGTGTTTATTTACTGGAGAGAGTGACTGGGGGGCATATCCATCAGCTCCCGGAGCGGTGAGTATGCCCACAGCATGATGAAAACAGGGGAGAAGCTTGCAGGCATAGCAATTCACACGAGGCCACACCTATTGTTGCAAGGCCACACCCATTGTTTCAGGTGTGCGCACATAGGGCCACTTTCATAATTTTTTCCAGGGCCACTTTAAATTTCCAATCCGCCCCTGACTGTGAGACATGAAACGCATCTCAATTACCGTTTACATTTATTTTATTTTTTTTGTAATTTAATGCTTTTATAAATTGCACATGCTATTCAACTCCTTGTTATGCAATGGCCAAGTCAATCCCCTGACCTGAATCCGATTGAGCATGCATTTCACTTGATGAAGACAAAACTGAAGGGAAATGCCCCAAGAACAAGCAGGAACTGAAGACATTTGCAGTAGAGGCCTGGCAGAGCATCACCAGGGATGAAACCCAGCGTCTGGTATGTCTATGTGTTCCAGACTTCAGGCTGTAATTGTCTGCAAAGGATTTGCAACAAAGTATTAAAAAGTGAAAGCTAGATTTAGGATTGTTTAGTTTGTCCCATTACTTTTGGCCCCTTAAAAAGTGGGAGGCACATATAGAAACCGTTGTAATTCCTACACCGTTCACTTGATTTGGATGTAATTACCCTCAAATTAAATCTGAAAGTCTGCAGTTAAAGCACATCTTGTTTATTTCATTTCAAAGCCATTGTGGTGGTGAATAGAGGCCAAAATATGAAAATTCTGTCAATGTCACAATATTTATGCACCTGACTGTACATATACAACACGAAAATATTTACTTTTGACCACATAAAATTGTCCATAAGACGAAACAATCTCCACTTAGGTCAACTCCAGCCACGCTAAGTGTCTGTCCCTGTGCTATATTTATTGTCATGACAAAGCAGACTCTTACCAGGAATTGAACCCATAGGAATGGTACAAAATTTCAGTTTTTCCATTTTTTTTTTTTTTATCAGTAAACAGGGCTTACATCAATTTTTCTGAAGAAGCCCGATAATACATATCATTCTCTACATGGTGTAAAATAACGTTAAGCTTTGTTCTATATATTTAGCTGTTTAGGCAGCATAAGCCAAGAAATCCTGAGTTGGGGGGGCCCCCTTAAACATTCTGTTATGGGGCCTGTAAAGTTCTAGTTACGTCCCTGGCCCTGTGCAATATCCTGCCGGACTGACTCATTGTAGCATAGTTCAGAATTCAAACACCAACTGTCATCCCAAGTGCTGCTAGAGAAGTGATGTGTGTTCTATATATATTTATATATTTATTTATTTTATTTTTTATTAAAAAAGCAGAGGACCTAGGACATAATCTTGTGGAACTCCAACTGATAAAGGAAGCTGAGAGGTGGATCCAGAAAATAATAACAATCAATTTAATTATGCCAGTTAGATATATTTAGACTTCCAGTCAGGCTAAACAAAGTGCATTTAATGAATTAGCTTGTCTGTAATGTTGCTCATATTTATATGCCAGCCTACATCTCAAATTAACTCCAGGAAGGTGAATTTATCTATAGACAAAGAACTGTTTTTACTGGCAAAAAATTATGTTTTGAAATGATTTCATCATGGTGTCAATTACATGCTTGTTATGATTCACCTTTCATAATTCTTAACGGGCAGTAGATTGGTAGATGCAGACGTCCCATTCTCACTCAGGGTGCTAATAGCCCTGAGGCTTTATCTGAATAGTGTTATCTTTCACAGGCAGTGGCGCAACTATGGCAGGGCCGCTGGGGCTCATGCTGTGGGACCGCCGCCGGCCAGAGTAGAGGTCCACCCGAGCCAGCCAGTATAGTGCAGACCGCAGTGAGTGAGGTCTGCACTACACAGTTACACACACATTGTCGCCGGTGCTGCGGCGAAGTGTGTGTATCAGCAGCCAATGAGAATCAGATAGACTGTCATTGGCTGCTGCGCCCACTGCCAGAGCCGAGCTGGAGCTCACTCATGATGTCTCTCCCATAGTACAGAGTGGGAGGACGAAGGAGCAGACAGCAGCGGCAGGAGTGGGGATTCAGGTAAGTCAGTGTTTTGTTTTGTGTGTGTGTGTTATGTAAGGGGCACTACTGGCACTGTATCACTACTGGGGGCACTGAATAGGTAGGACCACTACAGGGGGCACTGTATAAGGGGGACCACTACTGGGGGGGTGCATAAGGGGGGCCACTACTGGGGGCACTGTATAAGGGGCCCTAATGGGGGCCTGCATAAGGGTGACCACTACTGGGGGCCTGCATAAGGGGGACCACTACTGGGGGCACTGTAGAAGGGGCACTGCATTAAGGTGCATATGGAAAGGAATGTTCCCAGAGTGACGAAAAAGGGGTGTATGGCATGTGACCACGCCCCTTGTGGCATGTGACCACGCCCCTTGTGGCATGTGACCACGCCCCTTGTGGCATGTGACCACGCCCCTTGTGGCATGTGACCACGCCCCTTGTGGCATGTGACCACGCCCCTTGTGGCATGTGACCACGCCCCTTTTGCCACCGCAGGAGGGGGCTCCATTTTTCAACTTGCACTGGGCTCCAAACACCCTAGTTACGCAAAAGTAACCTCTTGTTACTGTGCGCAGGGCCGGTTCTAGACATTGTGGAGCTCAGGGCGAAAGTTCACAGTTGCGCGTCCAAACCCCCCCCACCCAAACAAAACTTTTATTAGAGGACGTTCCTCTGTGCGCTGAAAGCGCACGCGCTTCCGGAAAGGGGGCGTGTCCTTGCGGAGCACCCCCAATTTATCACACTCTGGGGCGTGCCCAGCACTTATGAAGGTGCTCCCAAGCTCTCCCCTCGTGGCGAATAATTGCCATGTGCAGAAATGCGCCTTACACAGTAATGCCCTTTATAAACACATTATGCCACACGCAGTAATGCCCTGTGTAACACATAATGCCACACACAGTAATGCCCTGTGTAACACATTATGCCACACGCAGTAATGCCCTGTATAACACATTATGCCACACGCAGTAATGCCCTGTATAACACATTGTGCCACATGCAGTAATGCCCTGTATAACACATTATGACACATGCAGTAATGCCCTTTATAACACATTATGCCACACGCAGTAATAACCTGTATAAAACATTACGCCACACGCAGTAATGCCCTGTATAACACATTACGCCACACGCAGTAATGCCCTGTATAACACATTACGCCACACGCAGTAATGCCCTGTATAACACATTACGCCACACGCAGTAATGCCCTGTATAACACATTACGCCACACGCAGTAATGCCCTGTATAACACATTACGCCACATGCAGTAATGCCCTGTATAACACATTATTCCACATGCAGTAATGCCCTGTATAACACATTATTCCACATGCAGTAATGCCCTGTATAACACATTATGCCATACGCAGTAATGCCCTGTATAACACATTATGCCACACGCATTAATGCCCTTTATAATACAGTATCCCCAATTCAAATTACGCCACACATTAGTCCCTTATTCATGTTATGACACAGTGGTGCCCAATTTACACAATGCCCAAATTAGTGCCCTATATACACAAGGCCCACAGTACTGAGTAGTAGTGCCCCTAATACAATGCCCACAGTAGTAGTGCCCCTAATACAATGCCCACAGTAGTGGTGCCCCTTACAGAATGCTCACAGCAGTGGTGCCGATTACACAATGGCCCCGGTAGTGGACCCCCCATGCAGTGCCTGCAGTGGTAATGCCCACAGTGTTAATGCCCCCATTGGTAAAGTCCCCTATAGTAGTGCCCAAAGTAGTAATGCCCCCTATAGTAGTGCCCACAGTTGTAATGTCCCAGTAGTAATGCCCCCAGTAGTAATGCCCCTTTATAGACATGCCCCCAGTAGTAATGCCCCTTTATAGACATGCCCCCAGTAGTAATGCCCCTTTATAGACATGCCACCAGTAGTAATGCCCCCTTATAGACATGCTCCCAGTAGTAATGCCCCCTTATAGACATGCCCCCAGTAGTAATGCCCCTTTATAGACATGCCACCAGTAGTAATGCCCCCTTATACACATGCCACCAGTAGTAATGCCCCCTTATAGACATGCTCCCAGTAGTAATGCCCCCTTATAGACATGCCCCCAGTAGTAATGCCCCCTTATAGACATGCCCCCCAGTAGTAATGCCCTTTATAGAAATGCCCCCTTAGACATGCTCCCAGTAGTATTGCCCCCAAGTAGTAATGCCTCCTTATAGACATGCCCCCCAGTAGTAATGCCTCCTTATAGACATGCCCCCCAGTAGTAATGCCTCCTTATAGACATGCCCCCCAGTAGTAATGCCCCCTTGTAGTAATGCCCCTTATAGACATGCCCCCAGTAGTAATGCCCCCTTATTAGACATGCCCCCAGTAGTAATGCCCCCATGCCTCCCTTCTGAAAAATAAAAAATGCAAACACAATACTTACCTTAGGCCCCGTTCCTGCGTCCGCTGCCGTCTGGTCCGACCGCGGCTCCACCATGGATCTATGGGAGAGACGTCATGACGTCCCTCCCATAGTGCTCTCTGCTGGAGCCAGATCTCAGGAGTGAGCTCCAGCTCCACGGATCTATGGGAGAGACGTCATGATGTCATGACGTCCCTCCCATAGTGCTCTATGCAGGAGCTCTGGAGTGAGCTTCGGCTGCCGCTGCAGGGAGGGAGCCGGATAACAAATATCAGCGGGTGCCCGGCAATGCAGGGGGGACCGACGCTGTTTTTTTTTTTTATTATGGGATTTTTTTTTCCCATCCTGGGGACTCAGTGGCGCCCTCTAGGGGCCGGCGCCCTGGGCGCTGGCCCCTAGAACTGCCGCTGACTGTGTGTACAAATCAGATCCATCTTGTGCAGGAAAATCAAGCTTGTTAGAGATCAACAGGAAAGACCGGTTCTTGTCGACGCGAACAGGAATGTGTGGTTCAAAGGCTGGCTGACAACTTTTTAGCCCTGGGGTGAAAGTCACCCCAAGTGGTCCAGTGTGTGATGCCAGAAGGGCCAAGTCATGTAGTGGGTGGGCTGCACAGGCCCAGCGACAGGGAGGACTAGGGGCACAGCTGTGTCGTGTTCTGAGGGGCCCCAAGTGCTATGGAGCACGAAACACGTGACCTCTCTGCTGCGGGTCCGCGGCTTGTGCAAAAACTCCCCCCTCCTGCGTCACCCCGCTGGCCGGCCCTGGACCCCGTCTCTCTTACTTGTACGTGCTGCACACTGTGTGTGGGATGTGGCCGCCGCCGGCGGAGGTCGGATGCTTGCACATAACTTTATGCGCAGCATCATGACATCATTTTCACGACGCTGCGCCGGCCCTCCACCCTGGCCTCCTTTGACATCTACCGAGGAGCAGGCGCTGGGCTCAGCAGGGAGGTCAGCTGGACAGGAGCCAATTAATCACCGACAACCCCTGCCGCCCGGCACACAGAGAGGCAACCTCCACCTGTAGGGTCTGGTTGGGCTGCACTGTCCTGCCCTGGTCCTCCACTGTGCACTGTCTGTCCGGGTAAGTCAGTGACATGATTGGCAGACAGTATTAATTTTTACTAAGATTGACAGTGCAGTGTACCCCCCGAATTACACATATAGGCAGCTCAATTTTTCTTATATAGATTTATATATCTATATCTACCTATATACAGTCAGGTGCATAAATATTGGGACATTGACAGAATTTTCATATTTTGGCCTCTATTCACCACCACAATGGCTTTGAAATGAAACAAACAAGATGTGCTTTAACTGCAGACTTTCAGATTTAATTTGAGGGTAATTACATCCAAATCAGGTGAACAGTGTAGGAATTACAACGGTTTCTATATGTGCCTCACACTTTCCCTGGGGCCAAAAGTAATGGGACAAACTAAACAATCCTAAATCTAACTTTCACTTTTTAATACTTTGTTGAAAATCCTTTGCAGGCAATTACAGCCTGAAGTCTGGAACGCATAGACATCACCAGACGCTGGGTTTCATCCCTGGTGATGCTCTGCCAGGCCTCTACTGCAAATGTCTTCAGTTCCTGCTTGTTCTTGGGGCATTTTCCCTTCAGTTTTGTCTTCATCAAGTGAAATGCATGCTCAATCAGATTCAGGTCAGGGGATTGACTTGACCATTGCATAACATTCCACTTTTTAGCCTTAAAAAACTCTTTGGTTGCTTTTGCAGTATGCTTCGGGTCATTGTCCATCTGCACTGTGAAGCGCCGTCCAATGAGTTCTGAAGTATTTGACTGAATATGAGCATATAATATTGCCCGAAACACTTCAGAATTCATTCTGCTGCTTTTGTCAGCAGTCACATCATCAATAAATACAAGGGAACCAGTTCCATTGGCAGCCATACATGCCCACGCCATGACACTACCACCACCATGCTTCACTGATGAGGTGGTATGTTTTGGATCATGAGCAGTTCCTTTCCTTGTCCATACTCTTCTCTTCCCATCACTCTGGTACAAGTTGATCTTTGTCTCATCTGTCCATAGGATGTTGTTCCAGAACTGTAATGGCTTTTTTAGATGTTGTTTGGCAAACTCTAATCTGGTCTTCCTGTTTTTGAGGCTCACCAATGGTTTACATCTTGTGGTGAACCCTCTATATTCACTCTTGTGAAGTCTTCTCTTGATTGTTGACTTTGACACATATACACCTACCTCCTGGAGAGTGTTCTTGATTTGGCCAATTGTTGTGAAGGGGCTTTTCTTCACCAGGGAAATAATTCTTCTGTCATCCACCACAGTTGTTTTCCGTGGTCTTCCGGGTCTTTTGGTGTTGCTAAGCTCTCCGGTGCGTTCTTTCTTTTTAAGAATGTTCCAAAGTTGATTTGGCCACACCTAATGTTTTTGCTATCTCTCTGATGGGTTTGTTTTGATTTTTCAGTCTAATGATGGCTTGCTTCACTGATAGTGACAGCTCTTTGGATCTCATATTGAGAGTAGACAGCAACTGATTCCAAATGCAAATGTCACACCTAGAATCAACTCCAGACCTTTTACCTGCTTAGTTGATAATGAAATAACGAGGGAATAGTCCACACCTGTCCATGAAATAGCTTTTGAGTTGATAGTCCCATTACTTTTGTCCCCTTAAAAAGTGGGAGGCACATATAGAAACTGTTGCAATTCCTACACCGATCACCAGATTGGAATGTAATTACCCTCAAATTAAATCTGAAAGTCTGCAGTTAAAGCACATCTTGTTTGTTTCATTTCAAAGCCATTGTGGTGGTGAATAGAGGCCAAAATATGAAAATTCTGTCAATGTCCCTATATTTATGCACCTGACTGTGTGTATATATATATATATATATATATATATATAGATAGATGTAGCTATATAGATATATAGATATATATATATATATAGACAATATGCTGTCAGATTCGGCCGATCGGAGCGACATATCTGGCACATAGTCTAGTGTATACCAGTCATGTTGCTGATGAAGTGGGCTCCCACGCATCGTCAGTGACATCCTCCATAGGCCCTGCATGCAGGTCGATGGGTGATATAGTTAGCGGGGGCCATGCTGCCGAATGCAGCATGGCCCTGGCTGTCACTGCTGGCATCGGCAAGGGGTCGGGAAAAGGGGGGGGGGGCAGAGATATCTGTGTAACGGGCCCAAAGATCTCTGTTGCCTGCCCTGGGTGGGCATAGTGGTAGACTCCTGCCATTTAATTGAGCAGGCTTGAAATCCAAACCAAACGACCCAGATAGTTTTTCATCCATTTTCAGGCTGTGAACTATCATCCCTTTGTACCATACACAGTGAACAATAATTCTTACTTGCAAACTCTCCCTGATTATCAGGGAGACTCCCTGAAATAGTAGCTATCTCCCTGACTGCCCTAAGAGTCTAGCAATCTCCATGATTGCACCTTACCCCCATTATGAAGCTGTGTATATATATATATATATATATATATATATATATATATATATATTCAAATGGGATCATTTGTATAATTCCCCTTCATTGTTTATAAGGCACAATGATCCCTATTCTGAAAAGTATCAGTATGTATTTATCAACAAGTAGATCTTACTAACAGCTTTGGGGCTAGTTTACATTTCAATGTAGAGGGCCCCATACACGGTGCGATGTGCATTCAGTGATGCAATGCACGATCCGACAGACAAATATATCGGGCAGTCCCCACACACAGAGCTATGCGCTGCCCGATCTGCCACCCCCTCCCTCCGCGCATGGACTAGCATAAGATCGTCCGTCGATTCTCCAGATCTCTTGTGCAGACAAAGATCTGGAGGAGCGACGGACAACCTCATGGGAGCTCGCAATGGCCGATATCATGCCCACACGTGGAACGAAAAAAGCTGTGATATTGTTCCAATCCGTCAGATCGGCCGCTATATCGCTCCTTGCATGGGGGGCCTTAAATAGATTTTATGACCCACCTCTCAGATGTAGCAGTACACGCCCACTTTACTGCCACACTCCTAGGTGTTGCTTTCACAATCTCCCTGAAATACTTTTTCAAAAGTAGGCATGTGTGCAGTGGCGTAACTAGGGTATTTGGAGCCCAGGGCAAATTTGAAAAGGGAGCCCTTCCACCCCTGATGTGCGCGCGCGTCGAAAAAAAAAATGGGCGCGGTCACTTAAAAATGGGGCGTGTCAACATGACACACCCCTTTATTTTCACACTGAACATTCCTATCCATATGCACCTTAACCCCAGTAGTACCCCTTATACAGTACCCCCAGTATGCAGTTGTGGTCCCTCTTATGCAGGCCCATAGTAGTGCCCCTTATACAGTATCCCCAGTAGTGGTCCCCCCAAATGCAGTGCCCCATGTAGTGTTCCCCCTTATGCAGTGCCCCCAGTAGCAGTCCCCACAATGCAGTGTGCCCAGTAGCGGTATCCCCTTATGCAGTGCCCTTTATATGGTGCCCCCAGTAGTAGTCCCCCCCCCCTATGCAGTGCCCTTTATATAGTGCCCCCAGCAGTAGTCCACCCCCATGGAGTTTTCCCAGTAGTGGTCCCCTTATGCAGGCACCCAGTAGTGATCCCCCCTATCCAGTGCCCCCTGTAGTGGCCCTTCCTATTATTGCACCCAGTAGTGGTCCTTCCTGTTATTGCCCCCAGTAGTGGTCCCCCGAGTGCAGTGCCTCTACTAGTAGGCCCCTTTTATAATGCCCCCAGTGGTAGTTCCCCCCCAAGTAGTAGTCCCCAGTAGAGGTTCCCCCTCCCGGTTAAGTGCCCCCAGTATTAGCCCCCCCCAGTAGAGGTCCTCCCAATAATGGTGCCCCCACCCCTAGTATAGGTCCTTCCAGTTGTAGCCACCCCCCTCCCCCGTTCTGCAGATAGGTTAAAAAAAAAAATGTGTGTGTATGTATATATATATATATATATATATATATATATATATATATAAACATACTTACCTGCTGCTCCGGTCCGCGCCGCCGCTGCCCGCCAGTCCTCCCGGGCTGGCGCGCTCAGCATTATGGGACAGACGTCATGACGTCAGTCCCATTACCCACTGCAGGAGCCGGACGGAAGTATTGTTGTGATTACACACACGGAGCCCCGGAACTTAACTTGAACGTTCTTTCTGGCAGGATATAGAGACCAGCTTGCAGCATATAGAGGAAGCCCTTACGCGTTTCTCAGCTGAAAGTAATGGCAGTTTCGTCAGAGGGTAAAACGAAAACCGCAAGCTGGTATTCACTATTCATGTAGGAGATAACATTGTCTGGAAGATGCCTGTTTACGTAGAAATATAACCCATGTCATCATAACCAGAAAATATATATATCTGCCCCAGTGTGCGCGTCTCTGCCACATTCCCCAGCCCTTGTCACCCCAGCCCTGTGTTAACTCTAACCCCCCCAACCAAACATGGATAGGTCTATTAATATTAAGGACCTCAAATATATGTGTGTGTGTGTATATATTAAAAATAGAGCCCGCCAAAACATACATAGCACTGCACCCCCTCCCCTGCAAGCTGCTGCCAGTGAATAATAAATATATGGCTTACCTGAGAGAAGCAAAGCTCTCTAAAGCTTCCTGGCCCACGCTCCTCTTCAAAGATAGGGGCTGGATGGCTCAGTCTGTGACAATCCGCAGCAGCGTGGGTGAAGCCGCGGGCTGTGTCCTTCTCCTCTGGCCGGATAGCGTGTAGGCAGACACAGCACCTCAGCTCCTCACTATAACATGAGCATGCACGGCCTGACATCACCACGTGCTCGTGCACAATAATGCTGATTCCCATTGGTGTAAGCACAAGGGAGGTGGGGCTGCAGACTTTGAAGGTCCTCCCGGTCAGGTGCGTGATGTACAGCGGCGGACTTAGCGGCGTTAACCCCTTCCTGACTCCCGGCTATTAATTACAATTAAAAAAAATGGAAAATGGTGCCAAAGGCTAATGGGTGGTCCAGTGCACCCCTGGACCACCCCCCCAGTTTCGCCTATGAAAGCTACCCCCCTGTGCACCCCGATACTTACCATTCGGGATGCCGACGGTCAGGATACTGGTGCCGGGATCCCGACCTGTCAGGATTTCAGCGCCAGCATTCAAGGCATCCCGCACGCCGGGATGCCACTACATCCCCATAAATCCTATTGTCACATTACACTGTGTATTTGTGTAGTGATGATATTACATTTAGGACTATTTTTCTGCAAAAATAGGTTCAGGAGCTGGGGGTGGAGCAATAGACAAATCTATAAATATATATATATATATATATATATATATATACACACATACAGGGGCTGGCTGGCAACTTTTAGCCTGGGGAGCAAATGCATGCAGGCGGCCCTGGCAGAGGAGTAGCGTGTAGCCAGGGTGCCCGGAGCACGCATGTGCTACGGTGCCCCCCCCTCAAGTGTTCCAGGGAGGAGGCAGGTCCATATGGGATTAATGTAAAGTTAAAATAAAAGATTAGAGGCAGCCCCCTGTAGTTTGCCCATATGCAGTGCCCCCCTGTGCCCCAGGGGAGGACCCCCTTATGCAGGCCTCCAGTAGTGCCCCCAGTAGTGATTCCCCCTATGCAGTGCCCGTTATACAGTGCCCCCAGTAGTGGTCCCCCCCTGTGCAGTGCCCCTTGTGCCCCCAGTAGTAAGCCCCTTATATAGTGCCACCAGTAGTGGTCCCCCCCTGTGCAGTGCTCCTTGTGCCCCCAGTAGTAAGCCCCTTATGTAGTGCCCCCAGTAGTGTTACCCCCTATGCAGTGCCCCTTATATAGTGCCCCCAGTAGCAGTCCACCCCCCATGCAGTGCCCCCAATACTGGTAACCCTTATGCAGTGCCCCTTAAATAGTGGCCCCAGTTGTAGTCTCCCCTCTATGCAGTACCCCCAGTATTGCCCTTTATATAGAGCCCCCAGCAGTGGTCCCTCAATGCAGTGCCCCCAGTGGTAGTCCCCTCCCCCCTATGCAGTGCCCCTAGTAGTAGTCCCCTCCCCTTGTAGTGCCCCTAGTAGTAGTCCCCTCCCCTTGTAGTGCCCCTAGTAGTAGCCCCCGCTTGTAGTGCCCCCAGTAGTAGTAGTCCCTCCCCTTGTAGTGCCCCCCAGTAGTAGTCCCCCCCCTTGTAGTGCCCCCAGTAATGCTCTCCCCCTTGTAGTGCCCCCAGGAGTGATCTCTCCCCTGTAGTGCCCCAGTAGTAGTCCCCCACCCTTGTAGTGCCCCAGTAGTGATGCCCCACCTTGTAGTACCCCCAGTAGTGGTCTCCCCTCTTCTATGGCCCCCAGTAGTGCTCTCCCGCCTTGTAGTGGTCTCCCCCCCCCCCCCCCCAGTAGACACACATAATAAAAAATAAACACTTACCTGAATCCCCGCCGCCGCCATCCGCTACTCCGTCTGTCCTCCCAGGCCGGCCCGCTCTGCATTATGGGAGAGCCGGAAGATGGAGCGACTCCGGCAGTGGGTGCAGCAGCAGCTAATGAGAGTCTGACAGACTCTCATTGGCTGCCACTCAAAACAAACACACAGCTGCCGGCGCCTCTGTGTTTGTCAGTCACTGTGTAGCGCTGACCGAACTCCATCCGGTCAGCGCTACATGCGCGGTGCAGGCAGCTGTGTCACAGAGACACAGACTGCCCGCGGCCCGCATGGCACTGCAGCCCGGGGGGCACATGGCACCTTGCCCCCCTGCCCAGCCCGCCTCTGTATATATAAATATATTTAGAAAATAAGGCAGTCAAAAAGGGACTTTAAAATAAACCTTATCTTATGGAAAATACATTTTGGCCCAGGACTTTACATCATAGGTAATGAGAGGTTCCTGCTGAAAAATAGCACTAGATGCACCATAAAGTTGCGTGGCCCCTGTGTGACCAGTGAGAGCTTAGCACCATTGCCATAGTTTCTGATGGATCTTTTTATTTATTTGAAGCTTGCTCTCTACACAATGTTATCAGTGTGTTTTATCTGAGTACACAATTTCAATGTATACATGAGTTTGTGTCCGGCTTACAAAACAATATGAAAGGTCCTTGACATTAAATAGTATTATATCTGATTTGGAGGCTTGTGCAGATCAGTTGGTAGAATTGTCTTAAGCTAATTGTGTATCTGCTTGTGTGTACAGCGGATGTGTCTGTGAACGACGTCGTTCGCAGACATGTCTGATTTGCTGTGCAGCAGATGAAGATCTATCTTAAGGTGCCCATACACGGTGCGATTGGCACCTAACGCTGCAACTACCGATCCGACGGCCGACATATCGGGCGGTCCCCACACACTGAGCGATCCGCCGCCCAATATGCCGGCACCCCACCCACATAGCGCTGCATAGGATCGTACATCGCATCCCCAGATCAAGTGAACATGCAGTAAGATCTGGATGTATGACCCCCACGGGAGCGCACACAGGACCTGATTCAGACTTGGGAATAGAGAGATATCTGCAGGTGGGGCAGATTTCAAATGTGCAGAGAGATTTAGATTTGGGAGGGAGGTGTCCAAACTGACATCTAAATTGTAGAGTAGTAATAAAGCTGTGCAGTATTTGTGGGCTACATGCAATATCAGCCAGTATTTACCCTACATGTAAAAAAATGTATGTATTTACACCCCTTGCATTGCAATATGGTTTGTTCAGGTTCACAGTTGAGAGAGATCTCACTCTATTCCCAACTCTGAATCAGGCCCACAGTCCGATATCATGCCCATACACTATATAGCAGCGATATCGTATCAATCCGTGTATGGGCACCTTTACACATATAGTTTCATCTGCTGGTCGTGTACGGACGACCTGCCGATTGCCCCTACACATGCTACACGGACTCGGCAGTGATTGATAGCTCAACTGGGCGGCCAAATTTAAATGTGTGTACCCAGCTTTAAACTGCAAGTTCTTATCTGCAGAAGCTTTTGCTGACAAAGTCAAAGGAGGGAATCCTATTGTAGAAAGGTCAGGCTGCTCT
Organism: Taudactylus pleione; assembly: GCA_031769625.1. Lineage (NCBI taxonomy): Eukaryota > Metazoa > Chordata > Amphibia > Anura > Myobatrachidae > Taudactylus > Taudactylus pleione. The sequence goes on from JAUIMM010000018.1 coordinate 25,487,090, forward strand.
GGAAGCTAATGCTGGATACACACTAGGGGGCCCATTTATCAAAATGTATTTGAGGTAAAATCCCCGAAAACACGTTTACCTCAAATACTAAGTATCCCATGGATGTATTAAGGAGGGACTGCAGCAGGTTTCTCCGATACCTGCTGTGATCCCTCCATTACCGCTGGCAGCCACCTCCCCCATAGGTTTCTATTGCGGATGTGCAGTCCACGGGTACTGCGCATGCGCACCACCCCCTGCAGTGGCCGTCCGCTCTCCGGAGACATCGCAGGGACGCTCCTTTCCGAAGCCTGTGTCCCTGCATGTCCCAGATGATACACCCGGCCAAAGAGATTGCTTTTTGCAATGCGATCAGGGGCATTACTGGCATGCCATGATCGCATTGCAAAAGCGATCAATGATAAATGGGCCCCTAGATGATCTATCATTCGTACAAGTGATGAACAATATAAGGGGATGAAGAGGGCTAAAATGTTTCCTCCCCCTGTGCAATGTCCTGCCTGACTGACTTATCGTGGCTGCAGCTCAGTTCAGAATTAAATTACCAACTGTTATCCCAAGTGCTACCAAACATCATTTGAATAGTGAGGGAAGGGAATGTGTTACTGTGAGAGTGGAAAATGTGTTACAAACGCCGGCTGTGTGTTTGCTTTAGCAGCTGATGAGAGTCAGAAAGACTCTCATTGGCTGCTGCTCCCACTGCCAGAGCCGGACATCTTCCGACTCCCGCAGTGGGTAATGGGAGTGATGTCATGACGTCACTCCCATAATGCAAAGCGGCGGACGGAGGAGCTGATATCGGCGGCGGGACCGGGAGCAGGAGCAGGTTTCAGGTAAGTGTTTTTTTTATTACGTCTCTACTGCAGGCGGGGGGAGGTGGATTACTACTGGGGGCATCACAGGGGGGATTACTACTGGGGGCACTACAAGGGGGGGAACTACTACTGGGGGCACTACAAGGGGGGGAACTACTACTGGGGGCACCTACTACTGGGGGGCACTACAATGGGGGATTACTACTGGGGGCACTACAAGGGGGGAATACTACTGGGGGCACTACAATGGGGGAAATACTACTGGGGGCACTACAAGAGGTGGAATACTACTGGGGGCACTACAAGAGGTGGAATACTACTGGGGGCACTACAAGAGGTGGAATACTACTGGGGGCACTACAAGAGGGGGAATACTACTGGGGGCACTACAAGGGGGGGAATACTACTGGGGGCACAACAAGGGGGGAATACTACTGGGGCACTACAAGGGGGGGAAATACTACTGGGGGCACTACAAGGGGAGCTACTACTGGGGGCACTGCACAGGGGGGACCACTACCGGTGGCACTGTAAAAGGGGCACTGCATAGGGGGGCGCCAAAAAATATACTCGCTTACCAAAAAATTTGGGCTAGGGCCGGCCCTGATTGCCAGTTGCAGCCTGGAGCGTATGTGGTATGTTGTATTGCGCCAGGTGCACTGTGAGAGTTTGTAGCATACAGCAGTGACAGCTGGGGAGCTTGCTGTGCTAAACGGTAGAATTTGGGAGTCTCGTAGCTTCAGACAGTGTCCAGTACCATGGAGGCACATCCATCCATGCAGGACGCTACAGGAGAAAGAGGCGTGGTGTAGCCGCACATGACAGAGGTCAGATCTCCGCGGACGACATTGTGCTGGGTACACATCATTAAGTGTGTACCCAGCATGAGACGCACCGTTGAAACTTGCACCAGCCCTATGGTAGGTGCAGCTTCTCTGTATGGCCTCCTATGTAAGCAGTTGAGCGTCTGCTTATGCTGCCACTTTCACCAACACGCCCATAAGACGGACCATCTCTATGCGCCTGTTTAGTCACCACCCAGCACTGTTCTTATTAGGGATGTGCGCCGGACCATTTTTGCCGGCTTTGGATTTGGTTCTATTTCGTCGTCCGGCTTTGGATTTGCCAAACTGCGTTGGCTGGCTTTGGATTTGAATTTTTTTGCAAAAATTGACAAAAAAAGCTAAAATCATAATGAAGGGCGTACCATGCGGGACGCGGACAGACTATGTCTATGTGACACAGCTGCACCACGTGTGTAACGCTGACCGAACTCCGTCCGGTCAGCGTTACACACGTGGTGCAGCTGTGTCACATAGACACAGTCTGCCCGCGACCCGCATGGTACGCCCTTCATTATGTGGTGCCTTACGCAGCTGCGTACCATGCGTAACGGGAGAACCGGCCCTGCTGGCAATATCTCTGCAGCCTGTTCCTACTAAGTAACCCTGTGTCATATGCTACCTGTTTCTTGTTGGTTAATAAAACGACTACCTGGTTAAGTAAATCTGCTGTGTGGACTCGCGTCCATATGCACACCTGCTGCGCACTTTCCGCACTCCGCACATTAGTCAAACTCTTCTAATAATAAATGCTGTATATTTTTTTGTGTCCTTACAGCTAAATAATTTTATACTAAAGACAAAAGTCTTGTGGGCAGTCCCAGGCAGAGAACAATGAGGAGGTGAAACAATATAGGAATTCAGCACTTTGGCTAAAGTACAATAAACGAGTCCAAAGATCGAATAGGTCTGAGGTTTCCTAGAGGACAGGGAAACAGCAGAGTGGGTGGGATACCAATTCTAGTCTAACCTAAACAAGTCAGACTATTTGCAAACACAGGGTGAACAGACAAACTCATGGCCTAAGGCAGGAATACTAACCACTGTGCTGCTTCAAACAATATGGATCTCCTAATGGCATTATTAGTTAAGACAAGCATAATAATTTATTACTTTTATCTGTCTGGTGTAGCGTTTCATTTTCTTGTACCTTTTTGGCCATAAAGCTGGGTAGACACTGACTGATATATTGGCCGATCAATTGATTGGCCAGTATATCTGGTGCACATCGGCCAATGTGTACCAGCGATATGTCTGAACGACGTCGTTCCACAGACATATCACAGCCAATGGCAGATATATCTGTTCATCGGGCAGTGTGTATGGGCGGTCTGCCGTCCACCCGTACACATACAGCAGAGGCCGCGGAGAGGGGGGCGGGATACGCAGATGATGGTCGGTCAGTGTGTATGAACGACCATCATCTGCAGATAGATCTGTGCAGTGTGTACCCACCTTAACTCTTTAAATATTTTTAAAAGATTAGGGGTAGATTACAAGGGTGGAAGATTAACAAAAGTGATGCTTATTTCATGTTTGTGCCCCCCCCTGTACTCTGTGTTTGGGCTACTAATGACAAATTAATCTATTCTGAGACTTACATACACTCTTGGAAAATTAACTAATTAGACTGGTATATTAACATTTTCTATTGCAATACATATGGATTAAAAACTCACATTTTCTGGTTTATTTGATATAGAGCCTCACTGTTTGGTCAGAATTCCTCTTTCTCACTGGTAGTATTTGCAATGATACACCTGCAGGGAGGGGGCAGGCTGGGCCGTGGTGCAAGCTGGCATATTGCTGCTCAGCTCAAGTCTGGGGAGTGCACCCATTTCTGCATTAATGTTTTGATCCTTAATCTGGATCTAATTGGGTAAAGCTACCCCAGCACCATATGTATGGATACAACTCAGCGTGGACTTTGTTACTTCTGTATGTATATGTACAGTGCATCCGGAAAGCACTTTTTCCACATTTTGTTATGTTACAGCCTTATTCCAAAATGGAATAAATTCATTTTTGTCCTCAAAATTCTACACACAATACCCCATAATGACAACGTGTTAAAAGTTTTCTTGAGATTTTTGCAAATGTAATTAAAAAAAAAAAAAAAATCATATGTACATAAGTATTCACAGTCTTTGCCATGTGAATACATATATGTATATATGTGTGTATATGTATATATATATATATATATATATATAGATAGATGTGAATATATATATTTATGTGTGTGTATATATATAATATATATAGTATGTGTATATATTAACCAAATGGGTATTCGTAGGCCTCCAAGGTGGATGTTGTTGAAACTATCGCTCTAATTACTGCCCAGAGCAGCTTACAGTTGTTCCATCAACCTCTTTTAAAGGTGTCCCATGGCTGCGATTGAGTGCTGCTACTCTGCTTCTGTGTGGAAGACATTCTGAGAGAATTATTGACAAAGTCGAAATCACAAAATCGTACAGATGTTGGTGTATGCAATTTCCGTTCTTAAGCACCTAGAGGTTAAAGGGGATTCAGTCAATTTCTCGACACTAGAATCCCGATGCCTCTCACAATCCTGACCTGATTGGTGGAGATTAAAGCGTTGGGTAGTGTCAGACACCTAGCCCACACCCTTTTTAGGGGTATTCTCTCTATCCCTGCTCATTGGTGCTTGGTTAGAGGAGATTAATATAAGGCTCACAAGGGGGTCTTGCTTCAGAGTAGGAATGTACGTACTGTTAAGTCTGGTATTGCTTACCACTACGCCCAGTGTGAAAATGAGTTTAGGTGACCATATACAGTGTCCAGTGATCTAGGCTGGAAACCTACATCAGAGTGCCAGAGCATCAAAATAGAGGGGGCATCCATTTTTAATTTGAGACTGGGGGGTGCTCTTACTCTTCCTCGGCTACCTCTCCGCTGATGAAATGGTTTTTGTGGAGTGAATACTGGGCTGACGAGGTAATTTGGTGGTAGCTAAGGTCTGTTGGCTTTCTGTCAAGTAGCTGAGAGGTGGATTTTGTGATTTTCATGTACCTGTCTCCCTTTCCTGGAAAAAGGTACCATTTTTGAAGTTTCACATATTGTCCGTATGTCTTTGTCTTGATTTTTATTTTATGTAATGTTGGTCCCTCCCTCTTTCACCTTAGTTTTCTGTATTCAATTTCTTTGCTAAAATTCAATAAAAAAATAATGATGAAATATTTATTCTTAAAAATAGGGGGAGGAATCTATAAACACCCACAGGAGAGCAGTAGTTAATTCAATGGATTATATCTAGAAGTGTGAGAAAGATAAGAGTGTTGGCCTTCCATAGGTGAATAGAGCAAAAACAGAGCAGCCAATCTCCAATTGCAGAGAGTGCCAAAAAGATACAGGAAAATCCCAGGATACTGTAACATAGGTTGCCAATAATATGCCTGGAGGGGCTTCCATGTACAAATAGGAATGGTGACCACAGCTGTGACAAAATGGCTTTGCAAATATTGCTTAGACTCACCACCTCCAGCATAAATCAGGAGCCTTAGTAACCTTGTCGGCAGTGTACAAGCATGTACTTCAGGAAAATACAGTAGATGAAATTTCCAATATCTATCATTGTAGTGTAGGTGATAGAGCAGACAGTCTGACTGGTCCAGGAGCCTGTACAATGGGTTCTTCATCAGTCAGGTAGAACGTGGTGCAGTGGGGTTCCAAGTATGAAGCAGCAGTGTGACGCGGCAAGAAGAAATTCAACATTTTAAAAATAATACAATAATATATGGGTAGGTAGTCATAATTAATGCTTAGAATTAGAAGCTGAAAAAAAATGTACACTCTTAGTAGTTAAATTTGATTGTTTATATGCGTGACTATGTCACAACAGAATGGACATGAGGGGACTTATATATTTTTATTTAAACCTGCTCTCCTAATTATTTTTACAATATGATTGTTATAAAAGACACTTATAAGACCCTAAACTTTTGATTTACACCAGGGTCGGTGCTACCAATAGGCAGTTTTAGGCAGCTGCCTAAGGGCACCAGCCACAGGAGGGCGCCACTGAGTCCACAAAAAAAGGATATCTCTTTCAGTCCCAGCTTCGACTACTGATGACCAAGGCTGATGCAGGAACTCCACCAGCCCTTCACTCTCACCTGTTAGTGCAGTAGAGTCAGCAGCAGTGGTGGCCACCCCCTTCCCTCTCCTCCAGTCCTTTTCTTAAGGTGTCCCCCTACTGCTGAATGGAGCCTAGTAAAGTGGGTTAGTGTGTGTGTGTGTGTGTGTGTGTGTGTTAGAGTGCAGACAGGCTATGTGTGTGTTTGTGTAGGGTGTTTTATTGCTTACAGGGTTGTATGGGGGGTTAATGAGTGCTGGCAGGGTGAGTGTGTGGGGGGTTTAATGAGTGCTGGTAGGGTGTGTGTGTGTGTGTGTGTGTTAATGAGTGATGGCTATGTGTGTTTGTGTTAATGAGTGCTGAAATGGTTAGTGTGTGTATGGGGGTAAATGGGTACTGACATATTGGGGTAGAGATGTGTGGCTTAAATATGTATTGGGGCACGAATGTGTGGAATAATGTATTAGGGCCATAGCTGTATGGCTTATAAATAATTTGGGGCATGTGTGTGGCATACAATAAATTTGGACCACAGCTGTGTGGCATAAGTATTGGGGACCCAACTGTGTGGCATGTTTTGTATATTAGTGGCATTGATGTGTAGCATAATTATGAAATGGGAATATAGCTGTGTGGCATATAATGAATTTGTGGCACTGATGTTGTGGCATATTATGCATTGGGGCAATGTTATGAGGTACATTATTATTTTAGGGCTATGCTGTGTAACATATTAGTTGGAGCATTTCTCATAGTATATTATGAATTGGGGTCACTAATGTGTGGCATAGTATGAATTGAAGGGAGCAGAGGCGGCTGGTGAAATGTTGCCTAGGTTGCCCAGAAACCTTGCACCGGCCCTTATTGACACACACACACACAAACTGAATGTTAAATATACTTAAAATCAATTCTGACATGTGACTCAAGTTACATATGAATGTGACTCACATTACATTTTTGTCCCCAGTCGAAGGGCTCTGATACAAATTACTCAAACCTGTAGAATCCACGTGAATTAATCAATGTAGGCCTGTTTATCTTCCTGATTAACTGTTAAATTGTTTAAAATATTTAATCTGGTGATGATGGCCATTTCCAGTTGCTGCTAGCTTGCTCCACTGTGTTCAGTAAGTATTCACCATCTCTGATGTCTTTGATTTCACCTTGGTAACTCTTCCATCATATTCAACACAGAACCAGTCACAAACGTTAACTACATCATCTGAAGTCATTGTGGCAGTTACATTAAGTTTATCAAGAAATGAAGTTGAAAGTGCTATGATACAAATATTTAATGGAATGACCCATGTATTTATTTGTAGGTGTGTGTATATGTGTGTGTGTGTGTGTATATATATATATATATATATATATATATATATATAATATACATACATACATACATACAGCGTGTAAAATAAGTATTGAACACATCAATATTTTTCTCAGTAAATCTATTTGTAATGAGGCTATTGTAATTACATTTTCACCAAATGTCAGCAACAACCCATGCAATCCACATATGCAGAGAAATCAAACCATAGATGTCCATAATGAGACCAAAATGTAACTCTTTGGATGCCATAATATACACCATGTTTGGAGGAGAAATGGCACTGCACATCACCCCAAAAACACCATACCAACAGTGAAGTTTGGAGGTGGGAACATCATGGTGTGGGGCTGTTTTTCAGCATATGGTACTGGCATACTTCATTTCATTGAAGGAAGGATGAATGGACATTCTTGATAAAAATCTGCTGCCATCTACCAGGATGCTGATGATGAGATGAGGGTGGACATTTCAGCAAGACAATGATCCCAAACACACAGCCAAGGACACACTCAATTGGTTTCAGAGAAAGAAAATAAAGCTGCTAGAATGGCCCAGCCAGAGCCGTTTCTAGGGGCGGGCGACCCGTGCAATCGCACGGGGCGCTCCCCCCTCAATGCAACATACGCCGGGTCCGACTCCTGCATGAGCGCTAGCCTAGCCTGTGACAGCCTGTCTCCCTCCTCAACCAATTGGGCGGCACTACAGTAACTTCACACGCACACAGCGCGCACCCAATAGCTGCCTTCCCTCCTCTCCTCCTGGGTGTCACATGACAGGAAGGGGGCGGCACACACATCAGCCGCACCGAAGAGTCTGTCTGGACGCCGGCTGAGTATTAGAACCAGGGCATTCTGCTTGCTGCACTCGACTCCTCACTCTCTCTCTGGGTGGTTGGCGGCTGTGCCCGCACTCCGGACTGGGCGGCACTGACTGGGCATGGGATGGAAGCGCACAGCAGCTTCAACAGGTTCCAACTTTCAGGTAACTAAACTGCACCTCTGCGGGGGGAGGGGGAGGGAGAGCGTATGCAGTGTATAAATAATGTCACTGTGTCACTGTCAGTTGTGCAGGGTGCAAGCTGCCTGCAGCAGCATGTTGGGGCCTGGGGGGGGGTGCAGCATTATGATGAGTAATGTATATGCTTGGGGACGGTGCAGCGCAGCATATATAATATCAATTGGGGGGGTTGCAGCATGTGTAATATCAATTGGGGGGTGCAGAATGATGACTAATGTATATGCTGGGGGAGGGTGCAGCGCAGCATGTATAATATCAATTGGGGGGGTTGCAGCATGTGTAATATCAATTGGGGGTTGCAGCATGTGTAATATCAATTGGGGGTTGCAGCATGTGTAATATCAATTGGGGGGTGCAGCATGTGTAATATCAATTGGGGGGTGCAGCATGATGATGACTAATGTATATGTTGGGGGAGGGTGCAGCGCAGCATGTATAATATCAATTGGGGGGGGGGGTTGCAGCATGTGTAATATCAATTGGGGGATGCAGCATGTGTAATATCAATTGGGGGGTGCAGCATGATGATAATGAGTAATGTATATGCTGGGGGGGTGCAGAATGTGCTGTGTCAGTTGGGGGGATGCACAGGGCTGTTTCTAGGGGCGGGCGATCTGTGCAATCATTACTCTGGTGGCACTACTACTTGGGTGTTTACTATTTGGAGCACTACTACAGAGGGACCATTACTATTGGGGGCACTAATACAGGGGCATTAATACTGGGGAATTTATACAGGGGACATTACTATTGGGGGCAATACAGCTGGGGACACTACAACTGGGGCACTACTACAGGGACCATTACTATTGGGGGCAATACTGATGGGGGCATTACTTCAGGAGGCACTACTAATGGGGGCATAGCATAGGGGGAACTACTACTGTGTGCACTGCATAAAGGGCACCACCACTGTGGGCTCTGTATAAGGGACATAAATACAGGGGACACTGCATATGGGGACAACTACAGGGGGCACTGCATAATGGGCACTTTTGCCTGAGAGCCAGTGGGGGGGGAAGCCTAAGACCTGTCGGGCTGGAATTGCAAGGGAGGGGGCTGGAATGAAGTATGTATTATGTGAATCTTGTTTTTTCAATGTGTGTTTATCATGTGGTTCTGGATTTCAAAATGTATTTTATGTGGAAGTGGTTTGTGGCAGTGTAATCCTGAAATGGCTTATTTCAGTGTATTTTATGTGGACCTGGCTTATTTCAGTGAATTTTATGTGGATCTGGCTTGTATTTTCAATGTGCTGGGCTTGCCCCTCCAGCGTGACTAAAACGGGTGTGATACAAGGTCATACTCCTGCAAATGTCACACCAAAGGCATGCACACACAAATGCGGCGTGGGCTTGTGACAGCTAGGCCACACCCCATGCCGTCTGTCTTTTATTTACCTACATATATCTTTCAGGGCTTTGCCTCTGACAGGTTAGCCACCCCTGGGCTCAGTAGTCACAGTGGCTGTCAGTCTGTGGTCTTTCGAGACCACGCTCCCTTACTGTGAAACCACACCCCCTCACGATGAGCCCACGCCCACGCCGCAATATTACTACTTCGGGGGGGGGGGCGGGGGAGGGCGCATTTTGACTGCTCGCACTGGGAGCCTCAGACCCTACAAACTGCCCTGAGCCCAGCCAATCACCTGACTTGAATCCAATTGAAAATCTATGGAAAGAACTAAAGATCAGAGTTCATAGAAGAAGCCCACGGAACCTTCAAGAATTGAAGACTGTTTGTGTGGAAGAATGGGCCAAAATCACACCTGAGCAATACATGCGACTAGTATCTCAATACAGGACTCGTCTTGAAGCTGTCATTACCAACAAAGGCTTTTGTACGAAGTATTAAATACATTTCAGTAAGCATGTTCAATACTTTTTCCCTGTGTCATTTAACATTTAACATTATTACACATAACTTAATTTATGGACATCTATGGTTTGATTTCTCTGCATGTGTGGATTGCATGGGTTGTTGCTGACATTTGGTGAAAATTTCATTACAATAGCCCTATTACAAATATTTCTACTTCAGGATCCATAGGGGGTCCACAGGGTTGACCTTGGGGGTTATCTGGATCCACGGGCACCACACAGTTAAAGCTTTAGCTCCCAGGATGCACTGGGTCCATCCTCCTCTATACCCCGCCCCCGAGCCACAGGCACCTTAGTTTGAGTTGGTGCCCGGCCGAAGTCGGTGCAGATCTGGGGATCACGGTGGAACCACAGAGTCTGTACTAGCCGGGCTCTGGGGGATCCCTGGACTGTGGCCGGATTGACGGGGATCAGGTAAGATGCGAGGGTCGCCGCTGCTGGTGACCCGCCTGTACAGTTTGCAGTCCTCAGCCTCCGGTCTCTGGGGACAGACCAGAGGTGCTGGCGGGCTCCCTCTCTTGAGACATGGCCTAGACCACCAGGGAAATCTGGCGGTAAACGGGAGCCGGCATCCCAGGGGTTAATGTCCAGCCAGGGGAGGCAGCCTTCCCTGTTTAGCGGCTCCTCCACTCAGCTCAGCGCACCTTTCCGCTTGGGTCTGGCGACGCTGTGCTGCTCTACTCCTACGGCCACACCTCCAGTGAGTTCTCCGGCGGCCATCTTCCCTGGCACATCGCAGATCTCTTGGGCAGCGCGTGGACCGGTCCCCCTGTGTACCTCTCCCCTGTTAGGACAGCGTACACAGCACTATAGCCCTTCCCGACAGGTTGAATGTAGTGGTAAAGGTGCAGTGAGTATTAACTTTCTGCATTGTATGTGACTTTTGCTATTGCTGACTGTGCTTTATTTCTACTTACTGTCAGTCTATACCTATCCCTTTTTTTCTCCTACAGCCCTGGCAGGTGTGTGTGGGAAGCCCTTTTCTTGGATCTCACTTATATAAATTCATGTATTTGTGAGGTCGGTCACATACAGTTGTGTGCTACACGGTGCCATATCTGTGGGCTTGTGTGCTGCATGCTTGTGGGTAACACTGAGCTTTCCTGTCGTATTGATATATATCTGTATATATATTTTATCATGTCTGATGAGGAAGTTGAGCGCTCTGCCGCTCCCACTCTGCTCTCCTGCAGTCGCTGCGCTGCAGGGGTAAATATGGAGGATTTATCACAGGATGGGCTGTGTGTGAGGTGCCGTCAGTTACCTGGTGCCTCTAACCCCCCAATTCGGAACAGGATCCTCCTTGGGTTGTGTTTTCCCAGGTGCTGGCTTCCATCGCGGACCGTCTGGCAATCTCGACTGTTCTCCCCCATAGGGGGTTACCCCAGACAGCCACCCCCCCTTCTCAGGGTATACCGCAATTATTGCAGTCCCCCCTGGGCCTCAGACTGTTAATCCATATACGGGGTTACCTATGTATTTTCAGTCTTCTCCTTTGACGCAGCAGTCCGTCATTCCCTTCCAGGGTCTCCCGCAGGCGGGTCAACCACCATGGGTGGATGTGTTCTCCAGTTCAGTCAAGAGTTTGGCGGCCTCATCTTCCACCTTTCAAACTATGTTACGGAGTGACAAGCCTCAGAAGGCGTCTAAATGCCCTGTTATGTCATCCCAGTCTGCGCAACTATCAGACTCAGATGCGTCCTCGGATGAGGGGGAATTGCCTAAGGACTCTGACTCGGATTCCCATGTCCGGAAAGTGGAAACGAAATCTTCCATTTTTGTGCCGGTATTGGTGAGAGCAGTGCGGTCCATTCTTGATATAGAGCATGACGCACCGGCCCCTAAGTCCAAGTATCCAAATAGTAAGCAGGCAAAAGTGACTTCGGCTGTTTTTCCTCTATCTGACCAGCTGACTGATCATATGGCGGAGGCCTGGCAGTCACCTAGTAAGAGGTTCAAGCCGCAGAAACGTTTAGCATCTAGTTATCCATTTCCTGCAAGTCATTGCAAAAAGTGGGAAACCCTGTCTGCAGTGGATTCTCATGTTACTCGCTTAATCAAGAGTGCTACCTTGCCTATACCTTCCATTTCATCCCTAAAGGATCCCACAGACCGGAAGTTGGAGACTTGTTTAAAATCAGTTTATTCTCTCTCAGGGGCAGTGGCCCGTCCGTCCATGGCCATCTCTTGGGTGGCTAAAGCCATTGAGAGCAGGGCCAGTGTCCTGGAAGATACTTTTCCTGAGGAAGCTCCGGAGGATCAGAGAGCTTTAGTAGGACAGATGAGGGATGCCGCTTCCTATATTGAAGCGTGTTTGGATGCCAGTCTTACTACTTCCAGAGTTTCGGCGGCAACAGTCTCTGCTCGCCGGTCTTTGTGGCTCCATTCTTGGAGAGCGGATGCGGATTCCAAGAAGGACCTGGAGGCCTTACCCTTTAATGGGGAGATTTTGTTCGGCCCCGACCTGGACAAAATTGTTGATACCCTGGCAAAGTCTAAGTCTGCATTTCTGCCATCAGCAGCTGCGCCTTCTAAGGCTAGGACCTTGGCCTTTCGGTCCTTTCGTACTCGGGGTAGTTCCAAGGGTCAGTCCTTCCTAAGGCAGTCGTCAACCAAGGCTGTCCCTAAACCAAAGAAGCAGGCCTGGAGCACTAGACGCCCTGCCTCCAACCCAGAGGATAAGCCTTCAGCCAGATGGGACGGGCCTATCTCTGGGGGATCCCAGAGTGGGAGGCCGACTTCTTCAATTCGCCCAGTGCTGGTGCAATACCTCCAAGGATGTTTGGGTACAAGAAGTGGTCTCTCAGGGGTACGCACTTTCCTTTCATCACAGACCCCCCCCAACAGTTCTTCTGCATGAGTCTTTCTCAGGACAAGACCAAGGGCTTGCAGATTCAGGGAGCCATAGAGTCCTTGCTGAAAGCAGGGGTCATTGTTCCCGTTCCGCTTTCTCAACGTGGGACGGGTTACTACTCTTCTCTGTTTCTGGTTCCGAAACCCATTGGGTCTCACCAGCCTATCCTCAACCTGAAGACGCTGAACAAGTTCCTCAGAGTGCCCAAATTCAGGTTGGAAACTTTGTGTTCCATCATTCTGGCTATGGAACCGGGTGACTATATGGTCTCCCTGGACATGCAGGACTCCAACCTCCATGTTCCTATAGCACCTTCACACCAGCGGTATCTGAGGTCTGCTATACGCCAGCTTCACTTCCAATTTCAGGCTCTGCCTTTTGGCCTTTCCACGGCTCTAAGGGTATTCACCAAAATTATGGCTGTCATGGCTGCCCATCTGCGCAGCCAGGGTATACGGCTTCTGCCATATCTGGATGACCTATTGCTGGCAGGCTCTCGGAGGTACTTCTACAACATCTGCACCTGACGATTGCTTGTCTGCAAGCACACGGGTGGCTGATAAACTGGAAAAAGTCCTCCCTGATTCCGTCACAAAAGATGGTTCATTTGGGAGCCCTTCTGGACTCTCGTCAGCAACTGATCTTTCTGACTCCAGAAAAGATTTCCTCCCTACAACTACAAGTGAGGAGTTGTCAGAAGAGTTCCCGGGTGTCGGTTCACTCAGCAATGAGGCTTCTGGGATCCATGGTGTCGGCATTCGACATGGTGGAGTATGCCCACTTTCATTCCAGGCCTCTGCAGGGCTGATTCGATCCAAATGGGAACGGGTTACCACACCGGATCATGGCTCAGATGCTGGTGTTGTCTCCGGAGGTGCGCCTGTCGATTGCTTGGTGGCTTCAGACATCACATCTCAACAAGGGTCACCCCTTTTGGATCCCGGACTGGGTTCTGCTCACAACAGATGCCAGTCTCCGGGGTTGGGGTGCAGTGACGGGTCCACTATCGCTTCAGGGCTGTTGGACGGCGGATTAAGCATTTCTTCCTATCAACATTCTGGAACTTCGGGCCGTGTACAGGGCCTTCCAGTTGTCTGGTCACGCTCTTCAAGGAAAAGCCGTGCAAGTTCAATCCGACAACACCACCATGGTGGCGTACAGCAACCCTCAAAGGGGGACTCGCAGTCGAGCAGCGATGTCGGAAGTGTCACGCATCCTGTCTTGGGTGGATTGCCACCTTCCGGCCATCTCGGCAGTCTTCATTCCAGGACTCCTCAATTGGGAGGCGGACTTCCTCAGCCGTCACGACGTGCATCCCAGGGAATGGTCGCTTCACCCAGAGGTATTTCAACTACTCATGGAAAGGTGGGGACTGCTGGCGGCAGACCTCATGGCCTCCCATCACAAGCTGCCCGTGTACGGGTCCAGGACAAAGAGATGCTGGCGCAGGCCTGGTTAACGCGCTGTCAGTGAAATAGACATTTCAGATGGCGTATCTATTCTCTTACAGGGTCCCCCATTTGAACCTCTTGAGTGGGTGGACCTCAAGTGGTTGACTGTTAAGACTGTTTTTCTCGTGGCGATTGCTTCGGCCAGAATGGTGTCAGAATTAAGGGGCGCTTTCCTGTCGTCCTCCTTTCTGATTTTTCACCAGGACAGGGCGGTACTTCGCACTCGCTCGGGTTTTCTACCTAAAGTGGTTTCTATGTTCCACATTAATCAGGAAATTGTTGTGCCGTCATTTCAGTCACCTGATCTCTCGGCTGGTGAGGCTTCCTTAGATGTGGTCCATGCTCTCAAAGTTTATATGAACTGGAATCGTTCCATTCGGAAGTCGGATTCCTTGTTCGTCCTCTTTGGTTTTCACAAGAGAGGTTGGCCTGCTGGCAAACAAACTTTGGCCCGTTGGCTTTGTTTGGTTATTTGTGAGGCTTATGCACAGGAGGGTTTGCCTGTTTCGGCCTCTGTTAAGGCTCATTCTACTAGGTCTGTGGGTCCCTCGTGGGCTGTGGCGCCTCGGCTGTTCAGCTGTGTAAGGTGGCCACATGGTCTTCCATCCAGACCTTTCTGAGGTTCTATGCTTTTGACACCTTCGCCTTTTGCATCCTTCGGGCGCCGTTCTCCTTTCAGCACAGGAGCGTCCCCGTCCTTAGTTGAACTGCTTTGGGGCATCCCCAAGGTCAACCCTGTGGACCCCCTATGGATCCTGAAGTACAAAACAAGAGATATGGTAAGAACTTACCTTTGTTATCTCTGTTTCAACGAAGTCCATAGGGTCCACACCTGGCTTCATATGGGCTATGTGGTTGGTCACCGGTTTTCCTTCTCCCTTTCTGTGAGTATGGTTCTTGTGTATTCCAATCTTCCTTCCCTCTGATTTTCCTCCTCCGGCCATGGCTCCTTACCAACTGAGGTGCCTGTGGCTCGGGGGCGGGGTATAGAGGAGGATGGACCCAGTGCATCCTGGGAGCTAAAGCCCGTGGATCCAGATCCAGCTATACCCCAAGGTCAACCCTGTGGGCCCTATGGACTTCGTAGAAACAGAGATAACAAAGGTAAGTTCTTACCATATCTCATTATTTACTGAGAAAAATGTTGTGTTCAATTCTCACTTTTACCCGCTGTATATATATATATTTATATTGTGTGTGTGTGTGTGTGTGTGTGTGTGTGTGTATGTGTATATATATATATATAAAATAATTGCTGCATTAAGTGCACCCTCTGGGGCTTAACGCGCGGAGTAGCGACCCTTAATTGAATAGCTCAGGGTAGAGCTTTAGCCAAAGGGTAAACCCTGCAGTTAATTGAATCTGCCCCATACTTAAACTATAATTTTTTTTTTTTTCGGGTGAACGGGTATATAATGTATAGTCTCCCTTTCCTTGAGTGCTAGAATAGTTTAGATTAAAAGAGAAAAATCTAAAATTGTTCACTGTTTATTGCCATATTTATATAAGTGTTCATCCCACATTCATAGCCAATGTTGTAGATTAATTAATGAACTTCCTTCTTCGCTGTAATATTTTTTTAAAAACATGGCGCTGCAATGGCAATACTGCACCAGGCAGTACGGATTAATTTACTGTTGGCATGTTGCTCGGTAGGAGGCTTGGGGAAGTGGTCGGAACTTCCTTTACCCAGGAGTGGGCGGAGCTACTGCCACCCGCAGGTGGGGGGCTTAATTTGCCATGGGCAGGACTTCGGACAGCAGAGGCTAAATAGGCAAGGGGCTCAGGCGCTTTACCCGCCCATTGTTAATCAGAACCTGCGCTGATGGCAGCATACCCCCCTTATCCCATTTGTGGCCCGCTAAGCCCCGTCCCCTCACAGAAAGGGGCATGGTCACAACACAGTGGGGCTCACCGGGGGAATCCCCGGCACCCCAGTCCAAGCCTGGTCATGGGTGCCCTAAGCTAATTGATTCTCGTGAGGAGTTGAAGACTAGCCCATCTAGTCTGATCCTATAGAAGAGCTACTGTAGCACAAATTGCTAAAAAGATCATGCTGGCTGTGATAGAAAGGTGTCAGAATACACAGTGCATCACAGCTTGGTTTTTATGGGGCTGCATAGCCACAGACCGATCAGAGCGCCCATGCCGACCAGGCCTGGTGACAGGGGGGGACTAGGGACACCCGTACCGGGCGGCCATAAAACGGGGCAGCAGACGGCGGATGCTGTGCCAGCCAGCGGGCCCCATAGTGGCCGCCCAGCCACAACTCCAAGTCCCTACTCCCTTTTAGCCTGGCTCTTCCAGGTGGCTCAGCTGCAGCTCGGGCCTGACCTTTAAGCAGTGCGGCGGCGTGACATCATAGGTCACGTCGCCGCATGTCAGGCAAGCTGCGGTGTGGAGGGGATGCGGAAGGGGAAGAATGGTGGAACCTGCATACGGAAGGTGAAAAGGGCATACAGTAGGAAGCTGATAGGGGCTGAGGGCAGAGGAAGGTGATGGGGCTGGCGGTAGAAGGTGACACGGGCTGGGGGCAGAGGAAGGTGATGGGGGCTGGAGGTAGGTGACACGGGCTGGGGCAGAGGAAGGTGATGGGGGCTGGAGGTAGAAGGTGACACGGGCTGGGGGCAGAGGAAGGTGATGGGGGCTGGAGGTAGAAGGTGACACGGGTGGGGGCAGAGGAAGGTGAAGGGGGCAGAAGGTAACATGGGCTGGGGCAGAGGAAGGTGATGGGGGCTGGGGGCAAAAGGTGACATGGGCTGGGGTCAGAGGAAGGTGATGGGGCTGGGGGCAAAAGGTGACATGGGCTGGGGGCAGAGGAAGGTCATGAGTGCTGGGAGCAGAGAAAGGTGATGGGGCTTCTGAGCTGAGGATGGTGATGAGAGGCTGAATTTGAGGAAGGTGATGAGTAACTGAGGATGGCTGGCTGCAGACACCATCCTTCCTACCCCTGAAGCATCCACAGCACTGTCATCAAGAAGACCATGGAAGAGACTGCAGACAAGAAATACAGCCTGCATCATCAGTGACAGTGTGGTAAGACATACTGTATTTTTACTTTATTTAAAGACTGGCATATCTTTCAGTTAACATTCTCATGCTTCACATATCACACATGCAAGGGAGTAATGTGCGGGATCGGGGGTGGTGGTGAGAAGGTATAAGTGTACCGGTCCCTGAGATTTCTGTTGCCGGCCCTGATGCCTACTCTTGTCCACAGCCAAAAAGTACCTACAATGAGCACATGGAACATCAGAACTGGACTATGGAGCAATTAAAAAGGTGGTTTGGTATAATTAATCACTTTTTTTTTTACATCATGTGGAGAGCCGTGTGCTTGTAAAAGAATTCCACAAACATACCTTCTGTGCAATCTAACTTTGCAATAGACCGTTTACAAATGTCTCCAGACAAGTAACAAAAAGCAAATTATGCTTAAAACCAATGTTACTTTATCGGACAGTCATGAGTGTGAGGGGCCTATTCATCATCGGAGGCCATATGGCCTCCGATGATTAAGTATTGTTCTCGCTGCGAGGGATACTTAAGTATCCAACTCACAGCGGGGGATAGTTTACAGTGGAGCAATTCATCATTGCTCCAGTGCGAGGACAGCTGCTCCGAAAAGCAGCTATCCCCTCGGTTAGTATCGCAGCTACTGAAGTAGCTGCATTACTTACCTCCTCCCCGTCTTCCCGGCTACAAATGCGTGACCCAAGGTCACACATGCACACAGGGGAGTCCGTGAGAAGGCGGCGGAGGGATCCGCTCGGATCCCTCTTCGCGTCCCCGGAACTCCTTCCCATGAGAAGGAGCGGGGCTACGAGAGCAAGCACCGTCTGAAGATGGCGCTTGTTCTTGTGAGCAAACTCCGAAAATGAACGTTTTTGGAGTTTACGGAATATCAGGGGGTCCTGTCGGACCCCTGATGATGAATGGCCCTGTAACTAAAATGTGCGGAAACTAGTGATTTCGCATGGTTACCGGGCCATTTATCAATGATGAATAGGCCCAAGTCACAATACAGTGTAGCACTATGTTTAGTGTCATTCTGCATAAAAAGTATCCTCCTCATGGTTATTATTTACTTAACTTATGTCACTACACGCCTTGGCATCAATAATATACTGAGCATATACTATACGGAGATACCTGCTGCGGTCTCTCCTCCATACATCCGGGGGATACTTAGTATTTGAGGTAAACCCCCGAAAACAGGTGTTTTCGGGGAATTTACCTCAAATTCCCTTTGATAAATGGGCCCCCTGGTGTCTTTAGTCTTGCTGTGAAAATACCAAGATCATCGACCACTTACTACTTTCACTGTCCCTTTAGTTTAAACTTTTGTTTTTTCACATAAAATACAGCTTTCTTTAACCTCATTATATGTCCTATGTTAATTGTGAAGGTAACATACAGTACTTTGAGAGTATTTATTACATCTTATTTGTGTGTTTTACGCGTTTTGTAACATTGGTAGTAAAATAGTAACAAAAGATGTCCAAGTGAAGTACGAGTACTTGGTTTGCCAGGATCTCCTAAATACTCATAAAATTCTAAATAGTTTGTGGGGAGGAAAGTGTACTTTGCTGTCCCCCACTACACAGGTGACACCTCTTGGATCTCGTTTAAATGACTTTGTCCTGTGAAACAAAATCTTGATTTTGCATGCGGAGCAATGTGCAAGAAAAGCCCCAATCCACTCACCTCCCCCCATGAGAGAATGTTACCCCCCACAACCACAATATGGGCGGCAAATTCATACATTTCCTCTTAAAAATGACCTTTCTTAAATAAGGTTTCATAGTTTATCCTGAAGAGAATAGGTACATTTAAAATGTCCTTGCAGTCATATGTTATGTTTAATGAAAATGTAGTTTAAACCTAAATGGCAAATATTATTTACCTACTGTAGGGTAAAACAAGTGACCTGAGACAAGCAGATCTCTTGACATGTTCAGTTCAGTGCATACAGTACTTGCCTACTTTTGAAAAAGTATTTCAGGGAGATTGTGAAAGTAATACCTATGAGAGTGCAGTAAAGTGGGCATGTACTGCTACATCTGAGAGGTGTGTCATATCACTGACTTACATCCAAATGTAAATGTGCCCAAAAGCAGTTAGTAAGATCTATTTGTTGATGAAAACACACTGATACTTTTCAGAAAATGCATAGGGATCATTGTGCCTTATACCCAATGCAGGGAAATGATACTAATGTATCCTATTTGAATGTATATGTCTCTGTTTTTTTTTTTTATATAACAGCTTCAAATGGGGTAAGGTGCAATCAGGGAGATTACTAGACTCTTCAGGGAGTCAGGGAGATTACTACTATTTCAGGGAGTCTCCCTGACAATGAGGGGGAGTTGTTGGCAAGTATGGTTCAGTGATGTATCTTCATGCACCATGCTGCCTGTATACAGTCAGGTCCATAAATATTGGGACATTGACAGAATTTTCAGATTTTGGCCTCTATTCACCACCACAATGGCTTTGAAATGAAACAAACAAAATGTGATTTAACTGCAGACTTTCAGATTTAATTTGAGGGTAATTACATCCAAATCAGGTGAACGGTGTAGGAATTACAACAGTTTCTATATGTGCCTCCCACTTTTTAAGGGGCCAAAAGTAATGGGACTATCAACTCAAAAGCTATTTCATGGACAGGTGTGGGCTATTCCCTCATTATTTCATTATCAATTAAGCAGGTAAAAGGTCTGGAGTTGATTCTAGGTGTGACATTTGCATTTGGAATCAGTTGCTGTCAACTCTCAATATGAGATCCAAAGAGCTGTCACTTGTTTGTTTAATTTCAAAACCATTGTGGTGGTGAATAGAGGCCAAAATCTGAAAATTCTGTCAATGTCCCAATATTTATGGACCTGACTGTATATAGAAATAGTCTCCCTTCGCAGGATGGACTTTACTTCCTGCAGAAGTGGGCATTATCTGTCAAGCAGCAATCCTCCCCTGACTGCAGATGTCTGGATCACAGAAAGACACATTTTGTGTTTGTTTTACTTAAATATTCAGTTTTGATTGGAATTTGAATTTTTCATAAACTTTTTATTGGATGATGAAAATGAAACAAGAACAATATAAATATACAGTTAGAATATCTTTACTCAATGCACATGTGACACTCCAGGTATTCAAACAGTACACTGGAATAAACAGTAAAACAAACATCAGATGGAAATAAATTCCAAATAGAAGTATCCTGTGAAGCAGCGATGGGGAACCTCAGGTCCGGGGGGCCGTATAAGGCCTGCGGAATCATTTGTTCTGGCCCTCAGAGCTTTTCTTCTTCGGGTTCCACAGGAATTACCTTGGGATATATAGTTGGACGGCGTCCATTGCACCAAACAGCAAAGCTTTGGAGCTCCCAGCATGCACTGGTCCTCCTCCCTATATCCCCCGCCCCCAGCCACAGGCATTCAGTTGTTTTGTTTGGTGCGCGGTAAGATGCACCTGTTATAACAGTGGGACTGCTGGGCAGTCCTAAGCTTTTTTTTATTTTCTCTCACCTTAAGTTATGAAACTTCAAGAGTTTAGCGGTACCGGCGCCTGGATTGACGCTCTGCTGTGGCTCCATCTACCTCCGCTCATGACAGATACACCAGACCGCTTTGTGCCCTGAGTGTTTTCGGCCGGCCTCAGCATGGCTTAGCTGGCGGCCGGAAGACGCTGAGGTCCGGGACTGCGGTCGGGGAATCATGCGTGAGCAGTCCCCAGTCTCTGGTGTTGAGACGCATCAGAAGCTGCTGCGTGTGAAAGACGTACTCGTAAAACAGACTATTCCTCACTACGGCGGTCGGGGCCTTATCGTCTGTTGCCATGGATGGGTTACAAGATAGTGCGCACTGGTCTGCGTCTCGTCACTTTGTAGTGAGGCATAGCCGGCCGTCAAAGACGCAGCTGAGGGGAGATTTGCGCTCCCCCAGCCGCTCCTCCTCCCAGACACTAACCTCCGGGTAGGATTCCAGCGTCTGGTGTAAATGACCTCCTCGTGCATGGGAAGTGCGCAGTTTAGCGCTTGCTCTGCGGCTGGAGTTCTCAGAGGTTGGTCAGTCTCTTTATATACCTCTCCCTTGGGTTTGGTATATAGCGTACTCCATATCCTACCATCCCCCTTGCGGGGTTGGTTTAGTGATTGAGTCCATATGCCTGGTGCAATTTTGCGGTTTTTAACACTCTGTATCCTATCAATCCCTCCGCGGCTGGATGGTTGATTCAGAGGCCATATTGCTGGCGCAATTATGCATTTATTAACATACTCTATCCTACCAATCCCTCCGGGGCTGGTTAGATGAGTCCATATTGCTGTAGCAAAAGTGCTTATCTATGCATTGTATGTTACTATAAATGCTAGCTACTGTATGTACACTGCCTGTTTGTAAAACTGTCAGGTATATTATCACTGTTTCTCCTCATCACTGTGAAAGTGTGTGGGGTGTTTTTGTGGAAGTCACATTTGCATTTATACTGTATACCTTATACCTTTTTTACATTTAAATAAGGTAAGAAGGAGCATTTAAGCCCTGTGCTCCAGGCTTGTCTGAGCAGATTGTTAACTAGAATGGTTTGTGTAGTACTGTTGTAACAGCTACTTTGTCTTTAGTTTACCTGCACTAACATTAGGGCCACCTGTGTGGCCGCGTGGTCTCAGATTTTGTCGCACTTAGTGGACAAAAGCCGCAGAAGCACAGGCTCTGGCAGCAGTGCCTCATGCTATGAGGTGTTCACATCATTTGTGTCCTTCTATGTATATGCCCCACATGAATTCCTGTTGGGTTTATTCTATGCTCACTTTAGTCACAATATGCCGCAATCTATGGCCTCTCAGTAGGCATTTAGATCAGTAGCAGGGGAGTAGGGGCATAGGGTTAGTCACCCATGGCCTTTAGAGTCTGACTTAGCCTCCTAATCAGACTCCGGTATGGGGGGTAATGGGTCTGTCTCGGTGAAAGAAGACCATTGGTTCCTAGGGGCTCCTCTCTGAAGGAGGAGGTTTCATTTGATGTCTGGGGACCAACTTTTAGACGTCAGAAGGTAAGAGTTAAGACTCTCAGTCTGGGTGCTGATGAATCTCAGGTCTGAAGCATTTGTTCCATGCTATCAGGGATAAACCTCTTGATACCCAGGTTGTTTCACCAAGGTAACAAATGGGAATTCCCCTAAAGATGCTCATGTAACGAGGAGCACTGTACTTTTCCATTTCCTGCAGTATCCTCTTTATAAGAGGTTACAGATAGAAGACTTAAGGGATTTCATTGGCCTGGGTGGCCAGAGCTATGGCGGATTGGTTGAGGTCTCTGGGAGTAACCAGAGAATAAGCAGTTTTGATCTCAGTGGATGAGAAGGTAACTGGGTATATGGGGGTAGAGCCCAGGATATCTGGGTCATTCAGGTGCCCGGCTTTCAAGCCAGATAGTAGGCTACAGTCTGATGAGGTGTAAGTCCGGTGTTGCCTGAGCAAGTTGGTAACTAGGGTGGATTATGTAGTACTGTTGTAACAGTTACTTCATGTCTCCGGCCTCCCATGAATTCTGGTTGTGTCTATTCTACTGCTCGCTCTTGTCAGAGTATGCCACTGTCTACTGCCTCTCCGCAGGCAGTTTGATCGGTAGCGGCAGGCCTCCTCCTGGATGGAGCTCGACTGTTGCATTTCACTCAGGCCTGGTATCTCAGATGCCTGGGTGAGAGAGCTGGCTCTCTGGATTATGCCATCTCGTTCCAGAGGTATCCTTCTCAGAGGTTGCGGGCATGACCCTACCTGCAGTCCCGGTCAGACCCTCAGCCTACCGGGAGTCTATTGGGGACTCTCCTGGGAGCAAGAGTTATAGTCCCTGTGATGCAACAGAGAAGGGTTATTATCGGTATTTGAATCAGAGATCCAATGGGTCACACTGCCCTAGGCTGAATCTAAGGTATCAGATTCATCGAGGTGTCCAAATTCCACTCTACGATCTTCAGGTTGCAAAATCCCACCAAGCCTTCTGCAGGTTGGCGGTAGATCAGCAACGTTACACAGTCCTTCAGGGATTTACCAAGATAATGATGGCTCATCACAGAGGGGTCAGGATGCTGCCATACCTAGACCATCTCCGGATATTGGCACATTCTCAGGAGAGGTTACAAGGGCCTCTATGGATGACTATTGCCTGATTACAGAAGCACGGCCGGGTAATCAGTTGGGAAAAATATTGTCACCTTTTCCAACTCAGCAGATAGGTGCACTGCTGAAATCTCTGGGACAGAGGATTCGTCTACCAGAGGACAAGATTGTAGCACTACTGACTTATGTGCACAATCTACTTTGCAAGCAAATAGTGTCAGTTCACTTAGCTATGCAGTGGCTGGGCTCTATGGTAGCCACAATCAACATAGTGGATAATGTTCAGTTCCACTCCAGGTGCCTGCAGCGGTGGATCCTTGACCAGGGGGATGGGCAATATCATCGGATAAAACCCAGAGGGCTTGCATCTTACCTGAGGTTCGACTCTCCCTAGCCTGGTGGCTGGAGATTACTCATTTGAACAAGGGTCGTCCACCAGGGATCCCGGAGTGGAGACTCTCCACCGCAAACGCAAGTCTACGAGTAGGAGAAGTAGTCACAGGTCATCGCACCTTTCAAAGAAGAGGGATGATACCGGGAAGTCACCAGCCAATAAATATATTGGAGCTTTGGCCAGTGCTCGAGGCTCTCATACTGGCACAGGACTTTCCACAGCAGGCTAGTCCAGATTCAGTCCGACAGTGCGACAACAATGGCCTACAGGAATTATCAAGAAGGCACATGAAGTCCGGCAGCTATGGAGACAGTGGCAAGGATTCTGCTGTGGACAGAATGCCATCTTCCAGCGATCTTGGCAATATTCTTCCCAGATGTTCTCAACATGACATACACGCCGAAGAATGGGTTCTTCAGATGGAGGTGTTTCAACTTCTGGTGGACAAGTGGGGGATACCAGGTGTAGACCTCATGGCATCACATCACAACCACAAGATTTCCAGGTATGGGTCCAGAACAAGGCACCCCTCAGCTGCCTTCATGGAAGCTCTGGCGGTAAGAGGGAATTTCAGGATGGCAGAACTGTTTCCTCCAAATCTCCCTCCTCTCAGGAGTTGCCAGACAATGCAAGCAGGAGGACGGCAGGATCATATCCAACTCGCCTATCCGTAGACAGTCCACTTCCACTGCCTTTATGGCAGGATCTGCTAATACAGAGTCCCTGCCTATACCAGAGTTTACCTCTGCTGGCTTTGACGGCATGGCTTGTGAGTCTTCCGTCGTAGAAGCCAGGGGTTTTCTTTTTCAGTGATATAGATGCGGAGAGCAGGGAAACCTGCTTCTGATTGAATCTATCACAGGGTTTGGCAGTCATTGTTTCTTTGGTGTTCCCATAGGAAATATGACCCTAAGATATTCAAGGTATCAGGGGTACTTGGTTTTTCCAGGCTGAATTAGACTTAGGTCTTCGTCAGGCTATCTTGAGAGTCCAAGTTTCGGCTTGACTGTTTTTGGGTTCAGCGCAGGATGCTCCTCTGCCAGATGTTAGAGCATTCTTTCAGGGGGTTCTGCGACTGCAACCTCCATTCCTCCCACCGGTGGCACCGTGGGGTTTGTCTTTGGTTCTCCGGGCACTGCAGTCGCATCCCTTTGAGCTCTTGGATAGGATGGACTTACCATGGCTGATGGCGAAGACGTTTCTCTTCAGCTCGCAGTGTGTCTGACTTGGCAGCACTGTCATGTCGCTCTCCCTATTTGGCGTTTCATCAAAATAGAGCTGTTCTCCGTGCCAAGGCGGGCTACCTCCCAAAGGTTGTTCCCGTTTTCATATAGATGAGGAACTTGTAGCATGACAGGTAAGATGGAGGGGGGGGGGGTCTTCAGACCTGTCTACAGGAGAAGCATCTCTGGATATAGTTCGAGCACTTCGTATCTACGGGGAGCAGACCAGCTCCATCAGGGAATCGGTTTCTCTTTGTTTTGTATGGTTTTTCACAGAAAGAGGTCAGCCAGTGAACAGGCAGACTTGGTTCACTGGCTCTGTGTGGCCACTTCTCAGGCCTATCCCCCTGTTTCTAACAAGGGGACAGCACATTCCACTCAGTCCATGAGACCATTGTGGGCGGTAAGACGGGGCGCCTCGGCTGAATAGCTCCGCAAGGCAGCCACTTGGTCTTCCGTAAGTACGTTCACAAAGTTTATGCATTTTATACGTATGCCTCCCAGGATGCTTCCTTTGGGCGGCGGATTCTCCTATATTCAGACCGCCCGTACACACTGGCAGATATATTGGGCCGAATAATTGATCTACCAATATATTGGGTACCCGTCGATCAGTGTGTACCAGCGATATGTCTGTGAAGGACGTCGTCCCCCTAGTTCCTAAACTTCTCTCCAGTAGCTCAACCTAACCAGATTTAGACCCCATGGGTCGCCAGACAAGATACCATTCTGGGCCCCCCTCCTCTGTTGCATCTAGATTACAATTTACTTACCCAATACATCCCCCGTAAATGTCAGTAGGCCACGCATGCACAGTACTCCCAATAGATGATTGAAGAGACCGCTGATACGGTCACATCACACCGAAAACATCACAGGGACAGGCTCATTTCAGAGTCGCCATGGGTGGTATTTTATACATTCTGGCAGTGTATAATTTCTTATTGCCGCAAATAGCTGCACCAGCGCAGAGGTTAGGAAAGATGGTTGCCCAAGGAAGCACACTCTATTGGTAATGCTCTTACTAGGTAAACATGCTCCTCACAGGTTTCTTTGATGTAGATTCCTCCTGCAAATTCTTCAATAAACCACCTTCTTACTTATTGGTCTGAGATAGAAACTTTATATAGATGTGACCTTCATTGCCTCTGAATTTCCTTATGCAGTCACCTTGTCTGATGACTTGCAGGTGCCTGGATGTCATTTGGTAGCATTCAGATGTAAAGGACAGGAGCAGTGTGGATTTTGTGCTGAGGTTTTGAAGCTCTAGTTTTTATAGTGATCATATAGAGTGTAAGCTTGTATGAGCAGGACCCATTTGTCTTTACATAAATATGCTAACTTTACACTGTATTTATGTATCTATGTAAATTTATATACTCCATGTACTTATGTATTCTGATGTTAATGTGTTGTATGTCATCAACATTCATCATGTCAACTTGGTCATAATGTTGACGTTGACCATGGCAACATTAATCATGTAATTAAATGTTGACCTGTTAGAATATCGACATATCCTCCACGGTGGCTCAGCATTGACTTACCTGCTCCAGCAGCAGCTCCAGTGTGGCTTCAGGGTCCCGGGTCATGCAGTGCCGGATTATAGACGGGACGGCAGCCCCGGGCCCTTACACACTGTCCCTCACACTTACTATACAAAACCGGAGTACAGCATTTAGCGGTCTCCGCTCCGGTCCATGGAAAAGCTGAAATCCGACTGAGCATGCATTTCACTTGATGAAGACAAAACTGAAGGGAAAATGCCCCAAGAACAAGCAGGAACTGAAGACATTTGCAGTAGAGGCCTGGCAGAGCATCACCAGGGATGAAACCCAGCATCTGGTGATGTCTATGCGTTCCAGACTTCAGGCTGTAATTGCCTGCAAAGGATTTGCAACAAAGTATTAAGTGAAAGTTAGATTTAGGATTGTTTAGTTTGTCCCATTACTTTTGGCCCCTTAAAAAGTGGGAGGCAAATATAGAAACTGTTGTAATTCCTACACCGTTCACCTGATTTGGATGTAATTACCCTCAAATTAAATATGAAAGTCTGCAGTTAAAGCACATTTTGTTTGTTTCATTTCAAAGCCATTGTGGTGGTGAATAGAGGCCAAAATATGAAAATTCTGTCAATGTCCCAATATTTATGGACCTGACTGTATATTTGCAGGGATTTTGCTCATCTGTTGAGAACTCTGTCAAAAAATATCCATTTATGATCATTGTATCCCTAATGCTGGTCATAGGATACTTATTGTTGCAAAATGGGGAGTACCTGATACGTATTTGACACATTACGGTTACACTCTGTGTACAAGACTTATTTTTGTCTATGGAATCGCAAGGGATTTTGTGACACCTCAAACAGTAGTTGCATATAAAGAAAGCCATATTATCCATGTTGTGTATCTATGCATGATACTGATTAGACATTTTGTTGTTTTACTTCATGTATAGATCTTCTCATGTTTTAGGAATTGCAGGGGATCATATGTCATAGCACAATATCCTTTGTATAAATGTAATTATTAAGCTATTATAAACAGTTCTTATGAGCCAACATATTAATATTTTTCTATGTCACAAACGAACTGTGTCTGACCCTGCTACTATATACCCATTAGGAGTTGTATGAAGATATAATATCATATAAGCATAGTCACCACATTTTCTATACAAAAAAGTGTTTAGTTAGATGCAAACATTATTCAATATAAAAAACATTACTATTGAGTTTATTTAAGGGAGCTTACCCAGATATTTGCACATGGCATGTAAAATAAATCCCTTTTGCTTTTATAGGAATACTATTAAAAGTTCATTTTTAATGAATACAAATCTAATCATATATAAAAGAGTGCCCCACGAAGAAATCACTATACTGATGATTGGTTATTCCAATTATTTTTGTTTTTTGAAGTGTGGGGAGACGGCAGTGGCAGAGGTAAGGATCTACTTTGTCTCCCAAATAATCTGGTAAAGGTGGAGGCTCAGGCAAGTTATATGCTGCTTACTAGGGGTCTCATAATTCCATTAAAATCTGAATTGCATAAAATGTGGATGAGTGCAGTACATTTTTTTATTCTCGCTAATCAGATAGAGGGCTTGTGTTTGCGGATGGTTATTTACCAGCATGGAATCTGTCTTTTCTGCTTTGCCACAAAATCACACTAAAGCTTCTTAAGTAAATTTAAGGAAATATCTTAAAGAAAATGGCAGCATTGACTGCATTCATAAGATAATGGGACTCTCCCTCCTTCTTGTGCAGTAAGGTCTAAAGACAGTTAGGGCCTGATTCAGAGACGCTATTGTTTGCCAGTGCGCACGCGCCGCAATTACATTAGCAGAGAATTCACTCGCAAAGTGAGTGATAGGTAGTCAGCCTTTGGGGGCAGTAACGGGTGTGGTCAGAAAAACGTAGACATGTTTGGCCATTTGAACGCCATTTCACGGGCGTGCATAAATTAGCCATTGCGATTGCATTCGCAGCATGAGAGCTCTCAGCATGCGAGGAGAGCTGCAGTGTCTGCGGCTGGTCAGACCTGCCGCAAGGGCAAGATGGCTGCTCGAGGTGCGTCGATGTTACCAATATTTACACAGGTAAGCGACGTCATACGCAGATGAGAAGGCAGCAGCGTCCCTATGCTCAGATGATCTTTGCAACCATTAACATATTTTTGTAGCTGCATTGCATACAAAGTCGCAGCTGCAATCGCAATAGCATCCATCTCTGAATCAGGCCCTTTGGGCATATTGGGTCCCAGAAATGGTATCCAGACTATTGTTCTACATGAAAAAGGTCAAAAATGTTTAGATAGACACCTGATGTTAGACATACAATAGGTGGACACACTAAAGGTTGACAGGTACAAATGGTCTACACTTTTTTCTTAGGGTTAGGCACTTACCGGAGGGCTAGAGTTGGGCACTAACCCCGACGGTTAGTAGGCACTAGGAGAGGGGGTTAGGCACTTATCGGAGAGTTAAGGTGGGTACACACTGCAAAGATATATCTGTAGATGATGGTTGTTCATATACACTGAACGACCATCATCTTCTAGGCAGCTGCAGGACCCACTGGCCAGGGGTTGCGCCGGGACCACCGCCCTGTGGCTGCCACTGCATGTGTACGGGCGATTGATCGCCGTACACACTTGCCAATGGACAGATGGTCCATCAGCAAGCTTGTTCGGTCGATCAGCCGACGCGATGTCGTTCACAAACATTTTGCTGGTACACACTGGCCAACGGGCACCAGATATATTGGCCGACCAACTGATTGGCCAATATATCTGTCAGTGTGTAACCCAGCTTTAGGGTTAGGCACTCGAAGGGGTGGTAAGGGTCAGGCACTTACTCCGATGGTTAAGGTTAGGCACCAAGGGGAGTGTTATGATTAGGGTTAAAAAAAAAAAAAAATGTGTTGACTATTTTCATGTTGTCCTTTTGACCATGTCGACCTTATTCTTGTCGACCTATTGTCTGTCTAATGTCTATACAGGCATTGTCAACCGTTTTCATGTAGATCTATTTTACCTCATCCAATAAAATTACCTCTCTCTTTTTTGGAAAGCGTTAGAAGACTGTATTTTCTTTCTATATCAAGTTATTTATCTGCTTGCTTATAATGTATGAGTTTCAGCTGTCTTCTGATTCTCCGGATACACTAACTTCACATATGTGGTGAGTATTACAGAGAGACTGGCTTGTGTATAGGAGTGAAAGGATGCCTTGTTCCGTTAGTCAGGAGCAGAAGGGCTAGGGCCACCTGTATACACACCTCCTCAGGCCAGAATGCAGCCTTTGTGGTGTATGAGCTTCCATTTATCCCGTAAATTCTTTGTGCTGAATATTTATAGATAGATGCAATTAACCATTTATCCCGTTTTCTGCTGATGTATTCTCTATTCCTGTACTTATATTGAATGTGGTACAGGATACTCTGTCCATGCCGATCGCAGAGCCATAGCCAGGGAGACACTCCTTGTAGTACCACTCAGTCAGGGTGGTTATTTTTTCCCCACAAGAGCAGAGGAGTCACCCTGGGATGTGTCCGACTCCGTACTGCAGGCAGGGCGAGGAAGGGGGATCAGCAGCGGCAGCCGGGGCGGGTGTCAGAGGGGCGTTCTCAGGAGTTGGGCTAGGCTTCCACGTGGCCGCCTGATAAATGCCACGCCCGGGCTGCAGCTCTCGCATTGCTCTCCCGTCACCGTCCGCGGCTGCTGATTCTCCTTGCTCTCCCCAGCTCCTCCTCCGGCTGCGGCTCAGGTACAGTAATAACACAGCTGGCATACATACACCATCTCTCATCGCAATCAGCACTATACACCTAACCAGTAACACCAGAACTATAGTAACTTCTACGATCCCACACAAGGGGCAACATCATCTCTCTAATAGCTACACATGCAGTTATTACACACAGCGACACCACCAGTGCCCTAGACACTAGTACAGAGAACGGCAAATACAGAAGTATTACAATACTTGCCACAAATAAAAGCTTTCTATTATATGATTTGCAGCGATTCAGTCCACTCACTTCTACAGACAATGGGCTTGTCCTCGCCAACAATGAATTGGGAAAGCTGCTTCCAAGATCTGTCCTATAAACAGCAGAACGTACCGTAGTCTGTTCATGTAACATGTGTATCCCTGATCTGTATGTTACTCCTATAGGTAACTTCATTCATCCAATGACCTGGTAGCCTATGGTTAGAACTCACATTTGTGGCCATATTCTGGGAATACTTTGCAATGTTACACAGCATTAAATACGGATGAGCGAGAAGAATACTCTTGTGCGGATTGGGGGTGGGAGCAGCACAATTACTTATGAATCAGCAAATGATTTGTATAGTAAAATGAATTGCTACTATTGTTTTTAGCTTTTGTTCTTCCTTCACTTATACATTTATTTTCTTTGTGTTTTGAGATCTTCATTTAAATCATATAAACATATTAAACATTTCTGCAAAAGAATACTAAACATTTCAAGTATACACTCAGATGTACCTACACAGACCCAGCTTTCCTCAGTTGTGCCACACTGACTAGACCATGTAAGTGTCCATGTACACCTAATGCATTTTGATCTCTTCTCAAATGTATTCAAGCACAGGACGCTATCGGATGCATGTGCAAGGCACTTGGTACAGG
This sequence comes from Taudactylus pleione, assembly GCA_031769625.1. Taxonomy (NCBI): domain Eukaryota; kingdom Metazoa; phylum Chordata; class Amphibia; order Anura; family Myobatrachidae; genus Taudactylus; species Taudactylus pleione. Next base: position 25,518,290 of record JAUIMM010000018.1, read on the forward strand.
TTTAATGCAACTATGCATACTGCTATATTTATTATCGAAATTCTTATTTGTTTATTATATACTCTTCAAATCCTGTTTCATGTATCCAGCATATATTCACAAACCTCAGGTAGTGGCAACACTAATTTTGTTTACAGTTGGCAAGCATGGGTCCGGCAAATACCAGATTTATTCCAATACCTAAAGTGTATAACTTGGTGGTACAGTAGGTGTTAATAAGGTCCTAACCAAATGTACATGTTTATCAGATTTTGGTTCTGGTCACCAATGTAAGTTGGCAAAGGGACAGGAAGTGTAACATCCATAGGGAAACATGGTTTATCTCCAATTACTTTGATTTACTTGCATCCTTTACACTTTGTGACTGTTGCTAATGTCTATTTTTTTTATGAAAATGTGTTTTTAAGTTTGCTAATCCTTTAAGTACAGCAAATGATTCTCAGTAGTGTTAGGTTTGAGTACATTTCACAGGCCTTGGAAAATGACTAGGGAAGAAAAAGCAGAGCGGATTAGAAAGATAGGTGTGGCAAAATGATTAATAACTAGGGTGGAGTAAAAGCTGGCAGAGAGCCTGATGTAGGCTCTTACCACTATAGCCTGTGGAATGGGAGACTTTTTAACCTACAGCCAAAATCTGCAGTAAACTGCTAAAGGCTGCTGTCTTTTAAATAAAATGTTATTATTCAGTGCAAAGAAAAAAGTAATCACATCATATTCTTGCACAATAATATACACATTTGGGGGCATATGTATCAAAGCTTGATGTGTGATAAAATTGTGAAATATATATCACCAACAGATCAGCTCCAAACTATCATTTCTTAAACACAGCCTGCAAAATGTAAGTTAGAAACTGGTTGGTGATCTATATCTCACATCAAGCTTTGATACATATGCCCCTTGAAAGGCATAGAATCGGGCAGGATGCATGCATGTATGTATCTATTTTCTCTGTCAGAAATTCTACATGTACTTCAATGCCCTAAATTGAGGTTGTTGTAATATGGGATAGATTAAGATTCTTCTCTTCACTAGAGCATGACTAGAATGTTATGCCGCCAGTAATTCTGTGTGAGGGTTCCTGTTTTGTTTTGTTTTGTGTGTGTGTGTGTTTTTTTTGTGTTCCAATGCAGAGCAGCATGTTTGTTCAGCATGTATGTAGTAGAACTGGCTGCAGTGGTATTGTGTGGACCACACCCAAGTGTTAAGACTGTGTGCGGCAGCTATGGCACCTAGCTATCCAAGAGGCATGTTCACACAAATGTATCATGATCTACACAAATATTAACCCAGACACCTGGTCTAAACCTAAAAGCAACGCTAATAAGATTATTTTTATTTATTCGGGTCTAGGGTGCTTCGCAAATCATCTGTCTACATTGCAGCTAGCTAGGCCTGTTATATTCACCTTGCAGTGGCTGTAATCTAGCTATTGCATGTGGTACATTTAGGGTGTGGAAAGAGGTTTCTTGAGAAGCAGTTAAGGGTAAGAGGAAACTTTAAAATGTGGGTTTGATTGCAGGCAAGTCTGATTCTTAGACCGATTTTGCGTTTTGTGGGCATGTACAGTAGACAGAACTTCAGGCTATACAGAGGTAAGGGTGCGCAGAGATCTGTCTGACTTCAGACTTATCTCTTGTGCCAGGTGTACGGCTGGTGCAAATCCATGCTGATAGTGATGACTGTGGGTGGATGGGGACAAATGCGGCCACATAGAAGTGTGCAACCCTGCATATGGGCAGAGATTTGCATTAATTTCCATGCATGTAGAGCCTTGGTGGCTAACCTTGACACTCCAGATGTTGTGGAACTACATATCCCAGCATGCACTGCTACCATTTTGCTATTAGGGCATGCTAAAACTGTGGCAAGGCATGCTGGGATATGTAGTTCCACAACATCTGGAGTGTCAAGGTTAGCCACCACTGATGTAGAGCATGCAACTCTAAATATGGCCCTATATGTTCAACGCATGTTACCAATGCTAAATGATCGCTCTTAGGCGAGGGCTCCAAAAAAACAATGTAAGTGACTGCATCTATACCCATGCTTACTGACCAACGTTAACTTAATTTCCGTTTTTATGTTTCCTGAAGCATTCGTTAACATTAATGTTCTGTAAAATATAATGAAGTTCTGTGAAATGCCTGAGAGTACCACGCAAAGTACATAGGCCTAATACACTATGCTGCAGTATAAGGGATGGTGCTTAAGGTCTCTTTAGCACAGGTGTACTCAGTGGCGTAACTAGGGGGGGGTCGGGCAGGGTGCGTGCCCTGGGCGCCGTAGGACCGGTGGCGCGGGGGGGCGCTGCCGGCCACGGTCCGGCCCGCCCTAGTTAGCCACAAGTGTAGCGCCGACCGCAATGATTGCGGTCGGCGCTACACATTTACACAGGACCGGCGCTAGGTTTCCCTGCGCCGGTCCTGTGCTGCACACCTGAGCCCGTTGCCTCCCCCTGAGCGCTTGCCCAATAGCGCCAGGAGGCGGGCTCAGGCTGTGCATAAAACACGCATCGCCGCCAGCGCTGGCGGCGATGCGTGTGTTAAACAGCAGCGAATGACAGTCAGATGGACTCTCATTGACTGCAGCAGCACCCACTGCAAGAGCCGGACTTCCGTCCGGCTCCTGCAGTGGGTAATGGGACTGACGTCATGACGTCTGTCCCATAATGCTGAGCGCGCCAGCCCGGGAGGACTGTCGGGCGGCGTCGCGGACCGGAGCAGCAGCAGCGTGGATTCAGGTAAATATATATATATATATATATATATATATATAATATTTTTACCTATCTGCAGAACGGGGGAGGGGGGTGGCTACTACTGGGAGGACCTCTACTGGGGGTGGGGGCACCATTATTGGGAGGACCTCTACTGGGGGGGGCTACTACTGGGGGCACTTAATCGGGAGGGGGAACCTCTACTGGGGACTACTACTTGGGGGGGAACTACCACTGGGGGTATTGTAAAAGGGGCCTACTAGTAGAGGCACTGCACTCGGGGGACCACTACTGGGGGCAATAATAGGAAGGGCCACTACAGGGGGCACTGGATAGGGGGATCACTGCTGGGTGCCTGCATAAGGGGACCACTACTGGGAAAACTGCATGGGGGGGGGGGACTACTGCTGGGGGCACTTTATAAAGCGCACTGCAATGGCGGGGCGGGGACTACTACTGGGGGCACCATATAAAGGGCACTGCATATTAGGATACCGCTACTGGGCACACTGCATTGTGGGGACTGCTACATGGGGCACTGCATTTGGGGGGACCACTACTGGGGATACTGTATAAGGGGCACTACTATGGGCCTGCATAAGAGGGACCACAACTCCATACTGGGGGTACTGTATAAGGGGTACTACTGGGGTTAAGGTGCATATGGATAGGAATGTTCAGTGTGAAAATAAAGGGGTGTGTCATGTTGACACGCCCCATTTTTAAGTGACCACTCCCATTTTTTCGACACGCGCGCACATCGGGGGGGGGGGGGGGCTGGCTCCCTTTACAAATTTGCCCTGGGCTCCAAATACCCTAGTTACGCCACTGGGTGTACTGCAAATGACTTAGAAATATAGAGGCTGAATCTGAGTTTGGAGTAAAGCTGGGTACACACTAAATGATATCTTGTCCGATCTGGCCGGGACGAGATATCTGGCACATCGTCTAGTGTGTACACGCTATGTCCCTGACTGTGCACGCTCCCGCGCTTCGTCAGCAAATGCAGGTCCGACAGACGAATGCATCATGGCCTCGGCCGTCGCTGCTGGCATCGACAAGTGTGTATACACTTGCCGATGCCGGGCTCTGTTGCGGACGATGTTGCTACACACTAGACATTACTTTGTAGCATGGCAAAACCTTTTTGCACTCACTGCAGGTGGGTCAGTTTGCAGTGAGATTTACTAAAGTGAGAGGTTTTAGTAGTGGAGATGTTGCCCATAGCAACCAATCAGAAACTACTTAACATTTAACTACAGTAGCACATTCTAGAAGATAATGGCTAGAATCTAATTGGTTGCTATGGCCAACATCTCCACATCTAAAAACTCTCACTTTAGTAAATGTACCCCTCAGAATTAGGAGGGGTGTGTCCAAACTCAAATTTATATTGTAGTGAAAAATTAAAGCTGTCCAACCTTTACCCTGGATTGTTTGCACCCCTTGCATTGTGGTTTGTTCAGTTGCAAAGTTACTAAATGAATATCGGATCAATAAAGGAAATTCGTCCAGCGATGATCTTCTGTTTTTTCTTTTTCACTTTTGATCATGAGCTAAACAATCTTACAATTATGCAGAGTTGACAAATTGGCAGTAATTGCCATATAGAAATAGTTCTCACTTCACAGCAAACAAGAAATGAATCTGTGCAGATACTAAAGGGTCAATATACTAACATTGTCCTCTTCCCAATGTTGAGACATCCTGCATGGGTGTTGATACAGGATGTATTGGCGCTGAAATGTAATACAAAAAGGCAGATCTAGAACAGGGCTCTGTGCCGCCCCCGCCACCAAACACATGGTCAAACCACAGGTGTTGGTCCAGGCACACTGAAAGACAAATGCAGGTGCCTGCGGCCTGGACGACGACATCGCTCGCACACCTCTAGTTACGTTCCTGCCAAAGAGAGCAGCTGGACACATGTTACCATAACTCCTCTACGGCGACCTCAGCCTGTATTACATTAGCCTAGTGCTGAATCAGGATGGAATGGGTCAGTGTGGGCACCTTGTGTATGCACAAGATCTCATTCCAGACTGATGGTGCATGTGCTGAGATATCTGGTGGCAGGAATGGTAACCAACAAATCGCTTAGTGCCCATAACGCTCCGCTGCAATAGCTGCTTATGTTATGAATGTTAATAACAGAAGAAGGTGCCACTAAAAGAAAAATCTGTTTTCTCCACAACCTGCCTTTTTGTACATTTTGGGAAAGTGGAGATAACCCATTCACCACTTCATACATTTAACCCTAAATTCTTATGCTGGGTACACACTGGCCGATATATATCTGGCATAAGGAATTCAATTGAACGGTCGATATATAGCAGGTACACACCCAACGCATCCACGATATATGTCAGTGAACAACAATGTTCAGACATATCACGTTGGCTGTGCAGCACAACCTTTGGCAGATGTGTACCACCCGTACACTTGCTGCAGAGGCCGCCGGTGACGGACATCACAACTGGGCAGGCACGACACATTGGGCCGACGATTGGTAAGTGTGTATGCACTTACCAATTGTCAGGACGGCAGATCATCCAGACTGCCGAACAGTCGTCCGGCTTTAGATTCCGTGGTCCAGTCAATGTAGCTCCTAAGGTAAATACTTGGCGTGCATTTCTCGAGTGTGCTGCTTACCGCTGCATCAGAATAGCAAAATTAAAAAAGTCAATTGAGACAGTCTGAGATCTTCCCACGCACCGTTATTCTGTTTTAAGAGGCAACTGGATTTCCCCCTTTCTCTTCACTGGCTGCTAACCATCAAGTCTGCTCTACAATAGCTTCTACAGTGGAAAGCCGCTGGTCTTTTCTCTCTTACTCTACTGCAGTGAGATATTAAGGAAAACATCTTAAGCTCTTTTCAAGCAAGGCCCCCCCACCCCCCATTCTCCCGTGTGAGCCATTTCCAATATGAATACTGGTTCATAAACCATTTATGCTCTGTCTAGATGTCAGAGTTGGCTTGACTTCAGTAGCAAGTCGGAGCATATACTTGTGCACCAGGTGAGATAAGCAATCCTGACTTCTAGACATTGTGACCGTAGATAACAACAAATAGTAATCTCTACGATTTGAGAGCATTGAGCTTATTGTACTGAAATCTCAGAGCATCATCCTATGTCAGCTATTGGCAAAAATCGTAAGATCAAAAGCCTTTTATAAAACCACCTTAGCTATTTCTGCGCTAGGACTCTGGGCTTTGTTAAATCTCTGCCACCATAAGAGTATTTAAACAAACAAACAAGCCCCTCCCTCCTGATGTCATATACATGGCATAATCCTGGGGTAGCCGGTCTTACAGAAGAAGGTATTTTGATCTTACAAGAGCCTTGTGCCTTTTTAAAAGTTTAACAAATCGATGTGATTCATGTGAATCTGCAGACTGCTTCTCAGGAAAGGAGCAATTGTGCAGAGGGCCAGTTCCTAGTAGTAAATTGAATATGTACATGCATCAGTCTGTGACCAAGCGTATCTTAGGGGTCTATTTAATAAGCAGTGTTTGAAGACAGAGTGGAAAGTGATAAGGTACCAGCCAATCAGCTCCCAACTGTCATCTCACAGACTGTGTTTGAAAAATGATAGTTGGGAGCTGATTGGCTGCACCTTATCACTGTCTTATCACTTTTCACTCTGTCTCCTGACACTGCTTAGTAAATAGACCCCTTATTCAGCAATGTTATTTTACTTCTACTTCTGGACTTCCATAAAGCTCATCACAAGGTAAAAGGGGTTAGTACAGGCCCCTCCTCCCCAGCCGAGCCCCAGGGGCTGCTGACCTAGCCTTTTTTTTTTTTTTTTTTGGAGCCCGCCTTGCAGCCCCATCCGAAACAAGTAGGGTGTGAGGAAGACCAATTGCAAACCTCAAATCAAAATTTGGTGGGTTGTGATTGTACCTCCCAATGAAATTACTCCTTCGCTGCCCTTCTAAGTTGGCAGCAGACTACATTGAAAGCCCCAGCACAAATTCCTGTGCTTGTCTAGCTGGTGGTGTAGCATTCAAGGTTCATCACTTCCACTGTGATGAATATTTCCTATTTAGTAGAGACCAGGAGCAAAAACGTAATAGGGTGAGAGTTTAGAAAATATGAGAGTTTAGCAGTAAACTCTCTCCAGTACATTGGTCGAGCTTTATCTTCAAAGTGGGAAAACATCTGGATGAGTTTAAATTGTGAGAGTTCCTTGAGTCTAAAAACATGTACAGTAAGTTTGCATGTTCTTGGACTCTATTACATTGGCAGAGTTTAAAAGTGTGAGAGTTTACTTCTAAACTCTCACATTTTCTAAACTCTCACCCCATTACATTTGGCGACTTTAGGTGACTTTAGGTTTCTTTGAGGGCTTCTTCAACTCCTTTTGCCATTCTTTATGTGAAGATCCCTGGCTAATTACCATAGGACACGTCCCCTAATTGACATTGTTTGGGGGCGTGGCTGTATGGCATGCATCCCGTTAACATCAGGCTGGGGGCGAGCTCAGCACTACGTCAGTAGCTGGGCTGCCCCCAGCCCTCTTCCTGCACTGAATGGATGCCACGAGCATGTGTGCGACATCCATTCCTCTTCTCCTGGGCCGGCACCGCCGCACAGCTGCCACGGTGGTGGTGCCCAATCTGCTGAACGCCTGTGGGACACTTCGCCCCACAGGTGGAACAGCGGGGCAGTTTCCGAAATCGCAAATGTTTGGGAGGGGTGTGCCCTCTGTGGGGGGGTGCCCCTGTTTGATCGCACTGTTAAGTAATATATGATTTCGAAATTTTAGGTTTTCTTCTTAATCAAATGGTCCTACTGTGACATATTGACAACCTCCAATCTAATTGTGGTTTTCAAAGAAACATGCCATCCAAAAACAAGGCCAAAGGACACTCAAGTAGAATGTTTTAATATCCGCAAAAATACAATCTGCGTACAACCCATACACTGACTAAAGTAAACCATAATAATAAAAGGTTGCTTAGCTGGTGAGTACAGTCCCTTCAGAGAGTAGCTATAGACCAGTCACCTCTACAGCCAGCTGTGGAAGGGGGCTGTAGTGAGTGCTACCATCTTCTTTTTTTTTTTTTGTCTGAGAAAGAATTTACTATGCATGAATTGCCTTTGACCTTGTTTTGGTTGATGTGTGGGTGTATTTCAGAATGCCATTAGATGGGAAAAAGTACATAAGTTACAGTATAAGATGATTTGACGATGAGATCCTAAAAGTAATCAGATAAGCTTGTCATCATAAAATATTCACTATAAATATAAGTACTTTCATATATGTGCTCCCTCGCTTTCTTGGATCTTTATGTGGAGTATATACAGTCAGGTCCATAAATATTGGGACAATGACAGAATTTTCATATTTTGGCCTCTATTCACCACCACAATGATTTTGAAATGAAACAAACAAGATGTGATTTAACTGCAGACTTTCAGATTTAATTTGAGGGTAATTACATCCAAATCAGGTGAACGGTGTAGGAATTACAACGGTTTCTATATGTGCCTCCCACTTTTTAAGGGGCCAAAAGTAATGGGACAAACTAAACAATCCTAAATGTAACTTTCACTTTTTAATACTTTGTTGCAAATCCTTTGCAGGCAATTACAGCCTGAAGTCTGGAACGCATAGACATCACCAGACGCTGGGTTTCATCCCTGGTGATGCTCTGCCAGGCCTCTACTGCAAATGTCTTCAGTTCCTGCTTGTTCTTGGGGCATTTTCCCTTCAGTTTTGTCTTCATCAAATGAAATGCATGTTCAATCGGATTCAGGTCAGGGGATTGACTTGGCCATTGCATAACATTCCACTTTTTAGCCTTAAAAAACTCTTTGGTTGCTTTTGCAGTATGCTTCGGGTCATTGTCCATCTGCACTGTGAAGCGCCATCTGAGTTCTGAAGCATTTGACTGAATATGAGCATATAATATTGCCCGAAACACTTCAGAATTCATTCTGCTGCTTTTGTCAGCAGTTACATAATCAATAAATAAAAGGAAACCAGTTCAATTGGCAGCCATACATGCCCACGCCATGACACTACCACCACCATGCTTCACTGATGAGGTGGTATGTTTAGGATCATGAGCAGTTCCTTTCCTTCTCTTCCCATCACTCTGGTACAAGTTGATCTTTGTCTCATCTGTCCATAGGATGTTGTTCCAGAACTGTAATGGCTTTTTTAGATGTTGTTTGGCAAACTCTAATCTGGTCTTCTTGTTTTTGTGGCTCACCAATTGTTTACATCTTGTGGTGAACCTTCTATATTCACTCTTGTGAAGTCTTCTCTTGATTGTTGACTTTGACACATATACATCTACCTCCTGGAGAGTGTTCTTGATTTGGCCAACTGTTGTGAAGGGGGTTTTTTCTTCACCAGGGAAATAATTATTTTGTCATCCACCACAGTTGTTTTCCGTGGTCTTCCGGGTCTTTTGGTGTTGCTGAGCTCTCCGGTGCGTTCTTTCTTTTTAAGAATGTTCCAAACAGTTGATTTGGCCACACCTAATGTTTTTGCTATCTCTCTGATGGGTTTGTTTTGATTTTTCAGCCTAATGATGGCTTGCTTCACTGATAGTGACAGCTCTTTCGATCTCATATTGAGAGTTGACAGCAACTGATTCCAAATGCAAATGTCACACCTAGAATCAACTCCAGACCTTTTACCTGCTTAATTGATAATGAAATAATGAGGGAATAGCTCACACCTGTCCATGAAATAGCTTTTGAGTTGATAGTCCCATTACTTTTGGCCCCTTAAAAAGTGGGAGGCACATATTGAAACTGTTGTAATTCCTACACCGTTCACCCGATTTGGATGTAATTACCCTCAAATTAAATCTGAAAGTTTCATTTCAAAACCACTGTGGTGGTGAATAGAGGCCAAAATCTGAAAATTCTGTCAATGTCCCAATATTTATGGACCTGACTGTAGGTCCATTGGTTGCTGTGCACACGCTATCAGTTTTTGCAATTTGTTTGGACGCCATTTGAGAATCATTCACATTAAAGTGGTAGGAGTGCCTAATTTGGGGTTAAGCATTTTGTGTTTGTGTATAAATATACTATACACACGTGTGCACAGGCAAAATTATTTTTTCCCAACCTTTTGTTTCATTACAGAATCCAGACCAATGGCGACTATTCATGAAATTCTAGGCAAGCTGAAATTGGAAGGAAGTGTAAGTAAAGTTAATGTTTCTTTTTAAATAGTGTGAAAACCATACTTTCCTACTCTCCCGAAAGATCAGGCGCCTCCTGCATGCTGCTCACTGCCGCCTGGGCAGTCCAGGTGGCTTGATAACAACTTGATTACTTGTTGAATCATTACCCTGGCCCTTGCTATAATCTCAGTATATGTGCCTTGTATAGTATGTATATGGGGGGGAGTGCAGGACCACGATTACATGAACATGTTGCCACCCTTCCCCCTCCCTATATCTTATACCTGGTTGTGCCTTTAAATGTCAGCAAGTCTGCTGAAAAGGTTTTTTTATTTTTTAGAAACACCTTAAATCTATTTAGGAGGAGTTAAAACTGCTATACTCACACATAACCTAAAATGACCCTGTGCAATAGAAATGAATATGGCGTTGTCTTCAGAGTGACAATGTTACATATTGTAAGATGTTTATATTTTTGCACTTTGTTTTAGTTCATGGAACCAAATTATCTGAATTGTTTGTAAATGTTAATTTACAGCAGCCTATTGTAAACAAAGGTTACACCATATTTTTGAATTGTGCAACAATGTCTTAAATAGCTATAATTTGGGTGCTGATTCGACTTAGGGGTCAGTCCAATTATACGCGAGGTAATCGTGGGTGCGAGTCATGGCGACAATGGCTGCCGACCGCCCGCGGGACACTTCGCCCCACAGGTGGAACAGCGGTGTAGTTCCCGAAATCGCAAATGTTTGGGAGGGGTGTGCCCTCTATGGGGAGTGCCCCTGTTTGACCGCACTGTTAAGTAATATATGATTTAGAAATTTTAGGTTTTCTTCTTAATCAAATGGTCTTCTACTTGGCGGCAGCCCGGATTTGCATAAAAGTGCACACAGCCTCATAGCGTTCCGAGCAAAGTTAAGCGAATTCGTACTGGGAGCGAGGTGCGGTGCCATTGCCAGCGTATTAACGTCGTTGCAACAGCAACTCGCACCCTTCGCATGGAATATGATTGACCCCTTCATGCATTTCATCAGTATTCATACCCCCCTGCTAGACTTTCTGAATGTTCTCTCTCTCGTTATTTGTTTTCATTAATTTTTTTTTATTATTATTATTTCCTTGCAGCAAACCAGTTCCAATCAGCCAACTTCTGGTACTGTCAGGCCTAGCACAAACTTTGATGCAGAGAAGGATGCAGCAGCCATTGAAACTGCAATTAAGACAAAAGGTTGGTACCATTTCTTTAGAGTCAATATTGAAAGAGGGAACGCTCCTACCTGTGGGGATGTTGTGCTCCATCAGGGTTGTCACCACTGCGCAAAGTGATTCTAGAACCAAATTGATAGGTCGATATGGTAGTAAGGGTTGGGTACGGGATACCGGCGGTCCAAATCCTGACGCCGGCATCCTGGTAGGCTTAGGACACCGACACCTGTTTGTAGATATCCTAACCTCCACACACCCTATACCTAACCCTCCCCCTAGTGCCTAACCCTAACCCCTAACGCTAACTCTCCCCCTAACCCCGCTACTTACCTTCGGGGTGCCGGGATTCTGCTCGGTGCCGTGTTTCTGGCGCCGGCATCCCCTTTGCCGGGATATTGACCATATGCTTGTCATGTGCCCAATCGAGCTTCCTCTGACAGCATGTGGTCAGCGATTACACACTGCTTATATGAAAGTAACACCGCACTAGTAGGAACGCAAAGTGCACAGCATAGATCTGATGGGTTAAATTTAAAAAAAAAACTGTTTGTTTTGCCTGGCGTTTATATTTAAGGACACACGATCTGTTTTCAAGCTCTGTCCAAAGAATTATTGCAAAACAATGCTAAATTGTTCATTGTTGTTGTGATCACCAGAGAGCATATCTAATATACTACCTTTGCTTCACCAACCAATCACGTGCCAGCTGCCATCTTTCTTTTCAGAAATATCTTCACACTAATAAAACTATATTGAAAGTGAAACAATCGCTTTATCCCCATAGATATCGTACAGCTGTTGCGTTAAGTAATGGCCTGGTGTGTGGTGTTTTTTGTTTTTATAATTGACTGATTTCATGTCTGCTTATATTTTAGTTTCCATGGCCCTTTTAGGCATCATGACTGTGTTTTGGGTGTCCCACTTCATTTATTATTGCAGTAACCTGGGCTGTACTAATTCATGGCAGAGGGAGGTAGCTGCAATAGGAAGATAGATAGTGATTCTGGACAGAGGGCCTGATTAATCCAATATTGCAACAGCGTAAGCAGATCGGTCGATAGTGCGTGCTGCACATGCGTGTGCACTGCAGTGCGCGTGCTTGAGTTAGCATTGCGATCGCTCTGTGATCACTCACGCTGAGAGGAAGCCATCGCAGAGTGAGTAACGGGAGGTCAGAGTTTGGGGTTGGTGACGTGGGAGTGGTCTGAGAAACGTAGGCGTGCCTGTTCGTTTGAAAGCTGTTACTTGCAACGGCATACGCGGCTTGTGTACTTACTGCATGCAACAAGGTTAGCAATTTCTGAGTAAGGCCAGACCTGCCGTAATTCTGCGTGAGGGGCAGATGTTCCCGATGTATATGCAGGACTGCAAGGTATTACGGACGTGAGATAGCGATAATGGGCGTCGCTGTGCGACTGCTTTGCGATTGCAGTCATTAGCAGAATATTTTTGCAGCAGACCTCCGTGCGTAATCACAGTTGCTGTCCTTAGTGAATGAGGCCCAGAGAGTATTTGTCCTTGGTGAAAGGGTTGGGGGGGGAAGCACTTTGAGCCCTTATAGGAGAAAAGGGCTATATAAATAACATTATTATTATCCTGATTTAAGTGGGTGTAGTCTCCATTGTTTCATATATATATATATTTTCCCTGCACACATTTCTGTTTTGTTGCTGCCACATTTCCCTTCTTCATATAGATTCCAGGTGTACACTATAATGGGAAATGGTTAGACGTCCTGGGAGACCCATGTCCAAACAGATTATCTCTGACCCCCCCATCCCCCGTTCCCATTCCCTTGTAAAGAGCCAGGAACAACCTGAGCAAAGGATAACATGCTACAGGAATTGAGGAAACGGGACAGATTTCCTCTTGGCTGAGCCTTTACTTATAATGGAACATTCCTGAATTAGAGGTGTGTACCAGCTATGGTCTGCTACACTCACATCTTCTCTCTTCACACTGCACTGTCCTTGTCTGGCTTTTTATGGCTAATTAAAAACAGTTCCTGTATGTGCTGCAATCAATATTCATAAATGTATAATGTTTTGCCTTGTACAGGGACAAGTGAGTGCAGAGTGCATACCAACAATTCATTATTCAAATCCACTTTTCTGGCTAAAAATAATACACATTACTGTGCAAGTTATGACGTCTATGGACTGCCCACTGGGTTACATGTCAGACCCCAAAACCCAGCCCTCAAACATGCTAGTGTGCTGAATTCAGCCATGGGGGTGTTCCATACAACTCATCACAAAATATTACACACATATTTTGACAATTAAAGAGATTTAACTGAATTATGTCAAACATTGTATAGATGTACACTACACGACCAAACGTATCTGGACAACAAATCATCAGTCACATATGTGCTTGTTGAATCTCATTCCAAAATAATGGCCATTAATTAGATTTTAGCTATTCTGGGCAGGAACATGACTGCAGTGATTTGCATCCCTTCAGCCATTAGCAGTAGAGAGGTTGGGCTATAAGTCCTGGCTCACAATCAATGGTCCAATTTATCCAAAAGTGTTTGAGGTCAGACAGAACCAGTAAAGTTATTACATCTCAAACTTTGTAAACCATATTTATATTCGCCTCACTTTGCTCACAGTGCCATTGTTATGCTGAAAGAGGACATCAAATTCCCCAAACTCTTGCCACAACTGTGGAACAAAACAATTCTCTATAGAATATCATTGTATGTTCAAGCATACAGATTGTCCTTCACTGGAACTAGGGCCCATGCCAGACCATTATTTCCACTCCATCAAACTGTACAGTTGGCAGTACACATTAGGGCAGGACACCTTTTTCTGGCATTCACCAAACCCATATTCATCAGTCAGACTGCCAGATGGTGACATGTGATCCATCATTCGAGAGAAGGTGTTTCCACTGCTCCAGAGTCCTAAATGTGATACTTTCCACCACTCCAGCCAATGTTTGGCATTATTTTCTACTTCAGGGTCCATAGGGTATCCACAGGATACCTTGGGGTATAGGCGATGGCGGCAGACATCCAGGCACCACAGAGTTAAATTTTCAGCCTCCCAGGATGCACTGGGGTCCCTCTCCTTTACCCCGCCCCCGAGCCTCAGGCCACTCAGTTTTCGTAGGTGCCTGGCCGGACCAGTCGAACCGTACAGAGGGGGGTCTTTTTAAGGCCCCTGAATATTTATTCGCAGCTGTGGCTGCACAACTAGAGTGCTCCAGCATAGGACAGTCAGTATTGACGTCCATGCTGTCACTCCTACACCCCGCCGGTACCAGAACGCCGGTACCGATCCGGGGATGCTGGTAGGTAGCTGGGGTCACAGTTAGCGGTGATCCCCGGCTACCTGGACTGTGGCCGGATGCACGGGGAACAAGGTAAGCGGCGGGGGTCCCGCGGTGGGCACCCACCGGTAACACAGTCCTGTTTGGTCCCCAGGCAGGGGGCTCCCTGGGGACCGGCTGCGCGTGGGGCCAGGTACTGATCCTGCACCTTCCACTAGACCACCAGGGACAGCGGGCCGTAGCATGTGCGGTACAGCGCGGCGTCCCAGGGGTTGATAGCATGCCAGGGGAGAACGCCTTCCCTGTCTCACAGCCGGCGTCTCCCCTGCTGCACAGTGCCATTCCACAGCGGTCTGAGCGGGCTGTGTCAGCGCTCCTCCCCCGGGCCCTGCCTTCTCTCTGCTCCTCGGTGGCCATTTTCTCACTACATGTGCTGGGGATGGCAAACGCTGCTGGAAGCTGATACAGATGCCATTGCGGTCCGGGTCCCCCGCATACCTCTCCTTCAATTAAGGTCAGTGTATGCAGCACTGTTTCCTACCAGGCTCTGGTCTGTGTAGTTGATTGCAGTGCCTGTAATGCAGGATGTTATCTGTGCATTTTATGTGACTTAAATGCTAGCGCTGTTTGCCTGTACTTTCATTTCTGGCTGTCAGCCTTTTCCTATCCCTGTTCTTCAGCTACAGCCCTTGCGGTGCGGTGTCGCAGGGTGTTTATTACCTCACAGTAAACGTGGTTTTTCTGTGTGGGAGGTCACATACGCTCCGTTCACACTCCTCATGTCGGACTGTGAACGAGGATATTCTTTTCCAGCTATAATGTACTGATATCATGTGCAGTTAGCGGAGGGATATGTAGACGCTGAGGGTTTATGGAGGGCATGTTGTATTATATATCACGCCCCATTTCTGTCACTGTGCCTGCACAAAAAAGGGGACCGCCCTCGGCTGGCTAAGATGCTTACAGCCTTTGTGGGCAACGCCCCCTGCGTTTCCCCAAGGGGTTATCACAGCCTGTGGTGGTCTCATCACATGCAGGGGTCTCTGGACAGATGATGGTACCCCAGTGTATCCTGTTTTTCGCCCCCCCCAGGTCTCGCAGGAGCCTGTGTGGGTGAATTTATTGTCCAAATGGTATAGCACCTGATGGACGTTTTACAGGGGGAGTCACCATTTCGGCCTTCTAAACGGCCTTTCGGGTCTCAGACGGGTAAAGACATGACGTCTGATGACTGTGACATTATTGACTTTTTCGGACACGAGCCCCTTAGTGCAAAGGAGGCGTAGTCTGGGTCTAAAGTCTATATACCTGGCCTTCTACGGGCAGCCCGTGCGGCTTTGGTTATTACATATCCCCCGTGGCTAAATCCAAATATGCCTTCTTTAAGGATAAGGGTGTTGCCACTGTAATTCCTCTATCTGATCATTTTAGAGGAGGCGTGGAAAATCCGGGTAAGCGGGTCCAGCCTCAAAAACGGTTGACCTTTTGCATACCACTTGTGCGGATAATTACATTTCCGAATGGGAGTTACCTTTACGGGTAGATTCTCATGTTACACGCCTAGTGAGGAGTGCTACGTTGCCCATGCCCTCCAGGTCCTCTTTGAAGGAGGTTCCAGATTGCAAGGTGCAAATATATCTAATTCCCTTGCTGGAGGGGCTTCCAGGCCGGCTATGGCCGTGTGCTGGGGGGCCAGAGCCATGGAACACTGAGTAGGTAACTGGATCTCTGCACACTGACTCTCCAGCAGAGCAGGTTCATAGTGAGACGGTCTTACATATAGCCTACTCCTTTCCAGAATCTCCTCGGCAGCAGTAGCGGCTTGCCGCTCCCTGTGGTTGCGCCCTTGGAAAGCGGACGCAGATTCCATTTGGAATGCTTTGCCTTTTACGGGACAAGTCCTGTTTGGCCCTCGTCTGGACGCAATTGTGGCCCTGCAGGCAGCAGCTACGTCTGCGTGTCTGTCATCGGCTACAGTCCCATCAGGGTCTGGGACTTTGTCTTTTCGGCCCTGTGAGGCCAAGGTAAGTCTAAAATACAGCTTTCCAAGACAGTCAGTAGCCAGGAAATCTGCTCAGCCATAAGAACAGGCTTGGAGTACAAGACGTCCTACTCCAAAGTTGGACTATAAGCCTTCAGCCTCACGGGACGGGCCTCCTCTCGGGAGCCCCCAGAGTCGGAGGCCGGCTTCTCCAGTTCGCCCAGTGCTGGTGTCTGACCACCACGGACACTGGGGTAAGAGAAGTATTTGCTTGAAGGTATGTCTTTTCCTCCCGGTAAAAGCCTCCCAGAAGGTTTTTCGTTACAGGTCTTCTGGCAATTCAGGACTAGGCCCTGTAATTTTTGAGGGTGTTACACTCTATGCTCCAGGCATGAGTTATAGTACCTATTCCGTTGCCCCAAAGGGGAACGAGGTATTACTCCATCCTCTTTCTGGTACAGACACCCAATGGGTCTTACCAGGACATTCTCAACCTCGAATCCTTCAACAAATTCTTAAGGGTTCCTCGGTTCGGGAGGGGGACCCTGCATTCCATCATTCAATGGAGCCTGGGAATTTTGTGGTGTCGTTGGATATATTCAGGGTGACTACCTGAATATCCCTCTTTTCTTAGCACACCAGTGTTTTCCTCAGGTTTGCAGTGGTCGATAAGCATTTCCAGTTTCTGGCATTGCCCCTTGGTCTGGCCTCCGCGCCTCACGGTTTACCAGGGTCATGGTAGTTATGGCAGCCCACCTGCGGAGGCAGGGGGTCCGCTTGTTACCCTATCCGAGTGACCTCCTGTTGTTACACGGTCTCCAGAGATACTTCAGTGCCATATGCAACGGACAATATCTGTGTTGCTACGTTAGGGCTGACTGATAAACTGGAAATGGTCCTCTCTGATTCTTCACAGAGGATGCTCCATATCCCAACATCTGAGGATCTTTGTGATTGAGGAAAAGATCTCTGCATTACAGGCAAAGGTACGCAGTTGCCTGCAGAGTTGCCGAGTGTCTATTCACTTGGCAATGTGGTTCCTGGGTTCCAGGATGTTGCTGTTCGACATGGTGGAGAGTACCCAGCTTCACTCTAAAGAACTTGATCCTCTCCGGATGGGATGGGTTGCCCCATAGGATAAAGTCAATAGGCTTTCCCCGGAGGTTTGTCTCTCTCTGGCCTGGTGGCTGCAGAAAGCTCACCTAAACAAGGGGCACCCCCTTTGGGATTGCGGACAGGGTCCTTCTGACGACGGACGCCAGTATCCGTGGCTGGGAAGCAGTGACGGGTCCACACTTGTTCCAGGGCAGGTGGACACCAGTAGTTTTTGCGCTTCCCATAAACATCTGAGAACTCTGAGCAGTATTCAGGGTTCTCCAGCATGCAGGACAGGTCCTCCACGGAAATACCGTGCAGGTACAGTCTGACAACGCCATCATGATGGCTTATGTAAACCACCTAAGAGGTTCCCGAAGTCAGGCGACGCTAACAGTGGTGTCCCGAATTCTGGCTTGGGTGGAAGGCTATATTCCTGCCGTCATCGGCAGTGTTCATTCAGGAATCGTCAGATGGAAAGCAGGCTTTCTCAGCCGTCAAGACGTGCATTCAGGGAAATGTCCTCTTCATCAGGAGGTGTTCAATCTTCTGGTGAACAAGTGGAGCCTTTCAGAGATGAGACTCTTCTGATAGACGTAGGCAGGTCCAGTGGACCTTCCAAGTTGTGTACCTCATCCCTCCGTTATCCCTTCTTCCTCCAGTAATAGCAAGAAGGAGGCGCGCTCCTGCTGATAGCTCCAGCGTAGGCCAGATGGCACTATTACTCAGATCTTCGGAGCCTCTCAGTTAAGACTCCGAAGCTGTTGCCTCTACGCCCGGACCTGTTGTCTCAGGATCCTGGCTGATCCCCAGACCTGGGTTGTTTGTGGTGGAGACTGCCCTCTTAAGGTCTAGGAGTTTTTCCAGCTCTATAGTTAACAGGGGCTCTGTCCATGCTAAGAGCTCGGAAGTTTTTATCTGCAAGAATTTACCATTGGGTATGGTATACTTTCTTTTAGGTGTCGCCCTAGAGGCTAGGCTCCTCGGGTATTCCGGATATCCAGAGGTTGGCTTTCCTACAGGTGGGCTTAGATAACGGTCTTCGCCTTGCTTACCTCAAGGTGCAGGTTTCTGCCCTGTTAGTTTGGTTTCAGTGTAGGATTGCTACTCTTCCTGATGTCCGCACCTTTGTGCAGGGTGTACGTTATATTCAGCATCCCTTTGTTCCACCTGTGGCTCCTTGGGATTTGGCTGTGGTCCTTAGGGCTCTCTGAGGACCGCCATTTGATCCACTGGGCTCAGTGGATTTCAAATGGCTTACGGCTAGGACTGTATTCCTTCTGGCTCTTAACTTGGCCAGTAGGATCTCAGAATGGGAGGCTCTGTCATGTAGACCTCCCTTTTTCTCATCTTTCCTAGGAACAGGGCAGTGCTTGCCTTTACTTCCCCAGTCCTGTCTGCTGGTGAGGCCTATTTGGCTGTGGTATGTGCGCTAAGAATTTAAGTTGACCGTACCAGCCCATTTGGGAAATCAGACTCTCGGTTTTGTCCTTTCTGGTTTCCATAAAAAGGGTTGGCCTGCCACTACGCTAACTTTGGCAGGATGGATTCACAGGTCTTCCTGTTCCATCCTCTATTAAAGCTCTTCCACTAGGTCTGTGGGTCCTTCGTGGACAGCTCGACGTGGCGCTTCAGCGGTGATTGGCAGCCACGTGGTCATCTGTCCATATTTTTGGTAAGGTATTATGCTTTTGATACCTTCGCCTCTCAGGATGCTTCCTTTCGGCGGCGGATTCTCCTTACAGCACAGGAGCGTCCCCACCCTTAAAGGATACTGCTTTGGGACATCCCCAATGTATCCTGTGGATACCTATGGACCCTGAAGTAGAAAATATGAGCTATGGTAAGAACTTACCCTTGTTATCTCTATTTCTACGAAGTCCATAGGGTTCCACAGGACTCCCGCCCTGTCGCACCTGTACTGCAGATGGGCTTTGATCTGGTCACCGGTTTCTCCGTCTCCTTCTAGTGAGAATGTGATTCTTGTGTGTTCCAGACTGTCTTCTCTCTCTTTTTTGCTCCTGCTCCGGCCTATGGCTTGTTACGAAACTGAGTGGCCTGAGGCTCGGGGGTGGGGTATAGGAGAGGGACCCCAGTGCATCCTGGGAGGCAGAAAATTTAACTCTGTGGTGCCTGGATGTCTGCCGCCATCGCCTATACCCCAAGGTATCCTGTGGAACCCTATGGACTTCGTAGAAATAGAGATAACAAGGGTAAGTTCTTACCATATCTCATATTATTTATTACCAGTTTCTTATATAGCGCAGTATATTCAGTTGCGCTTTACAAATGGAAACAACGTTAATAGAACTAAATTGGGTAGTAACTGACAGACCTAAAGGTAAGAGGGCCCTGCTCGCAAGATTACAGTCTATAGATGTGAGGCTTGTGTGCTGCTGGAAAACCTAATCCACAAAGCTTCCTACAAACAGCTGTTGAGCTGACATTGCTTCCAGGGGCAGTTTGGAACTCTGTAGTGCGTGTTGTAACAGATGACAGACTATTTTCACTCATTTCGACACTATATTGTCTCATTCTGTGAGCTTGTGTGATGTACCACTTTGTGACTTGGATATTGCTGCTTATACATGTAGTACAGAGCAGCTCTAGCAGGGCAGATTTTTTTACGAACTGACTTGTTGGATAGGTGTCATCCTAATGCTGGGCATACACGGCCAGATAAAATGTCTGTCAGACCGACAGACATTTTATCTGGCAGCCTGCTGGCCGCAGATGTCGCCGGCATACACTGTGAGATTTCTCTCAGTGTATTAGCCCGACATCCGCGCTCCACCCCCAGGGGAGGAGACATTTCCCTGTTCACACGAAATGTCTGTCGGCTGCGGCTGGGCATACACTGCCCGATGCAGCCGACAGTTTACCAGTAAATATCGCATCGGACAGGCATGCAGAACAAGCCGGCATGCCCGACTGAGCAATATTTAACCCTCGGTCCGTCCCCCCCCCCCCCACACGCTACAATTATCGGGGCGATCCGCCGATATCAGGCGCATCGCCCTGATAATTGTAGCGTGTATGGACAGCTTTACCTGACGGTGCTACTGATTGACTATGGAGGTTGCATGGCTGTATGCTGGATTTTTTACACCTGTTAGTGATTGGTGTGGCTATAATGGCCAAACACTATTTAGAAGGATGTCCATGTGGCATATGTTACATGTGGTGTATAAAATAGCCAGGCACTGATGCTTTTCATAGAAATTCTGTTGCATGAAATTTGATATTCCCAGTATTGTCTCTTTCCAACCACTAGGTATTTCCATTTTATATAGTCTATACATTGCCTGTAACCTGCACATCTTGCATAAAATCTAGATCTGGTATTCTTTTAAACGATGACATCGGGCTCCTACTGAAGCTGCAGCATACATGGTGCTGATCCAGTGCCCATGGTGCACAAAGTTTGAGGTACATTCAGCCAATTTCTGGATGCAGCTCATACTGGTAATTCAATATAACTATCCTTTATGGAGAGGTACACCTGGAAAAATTGTAGCTGGCATTGACAAAGAGCAAATAATCCTAAACCCTTTCCTCAAATATCCCCTTTTCTAAAAATCTATTTCTTCTCAGGTGTGGACGAACTAACAATCATCAACATTTTAACAAACCGGAGCTCTGATCAAAGACAAGACATAGCATTTGCCTTTCAGAGGAGGTCCAAGAAGGTAAATTGCAGTTCATATGAGATAATTATATATTGTACTTAGGGATATTAAATCAGTAATACACACACTCGGATCTTGAACAAATTTACATGTTAACACTGCAGTTTGCTCTCAGAGAGTCGCCTACTTTTAGTCCTCCATGTAAAGGGTGACAGAAGGTGTATGTGCGGTGAATGAACATGGTAAAAAGATGGGCTGCTTACTATATCATGTGTCATGTAGTGGCCTAATACATGACAAACTGTATATCATTATGAAGACAGTGAAATGAAGGAAGCTGTGTAATGCCAGCAGATGACTAGTGATTTCTGTGTACAATTATAAATCATTGGTGCAACTAGAAGCCCTGGAATTGGTGGTTGTTACACTTGTTGTTGCAGCCCTGTACTCTGTGCCATCTCCACTAATATTGGCCATAAAATAGTCTGAGCATGTGCTAAAGACATCATGTAAGAAGGTCATTTGTACTGTGCTGCAAAAACCTTTACACTCTATGGCCTTACAGTGGTACTGCAACAATAAGAGGTATTGTATAAACACTGCACCCAGCTCTTCTTAGTTCTAGCTCTTTAATGCTGTTTTGCCTGTATGCCAGCAGTTACTTACCCTACAGCACATATCTCATTCCTCATCTGTAGGATCTGCCATCTGCACTAAAAGGTGCCCTCTCTGGTAATCTGGAGACAGTAATGCTGGCACTGGTGAAGACCCGGCCTCAGTATGATGCATCAGAACTGAAAGGCGCAATGAAGGCAAGTCATGTTTAGTTTGGAGGAGTGAACTTACTTTTAATGTGGACAACAGAACTGTGTGTAATAAATGGTCATTAAAACCACACATAAATCTAGTTTGTAACAGACTATTAACTGGAGATTTTTATTTATTTGTTACAAGCTCATAGTAGATTGGAGTGAAGGAACGGGGGAGTAATATTTTACTACTAAAATGCTGCTGAATTTGCTCCCCGTCTTCATTTATGTCCTGTAGCCGTTACCATGAATAAAGAACAGAGAAAACAACATTTTTATAAACTCCGTTCATGGTGATAAATGTAGTTTTAAAAAAAAATGTTGTTGTTAGTGCGACATGACTCAAGGAAGTCGCTCATTAATATGTAGCAGTGAAAGGAAAATGCCATATTTCCTTGTATCTTACACGTGGAAGCCTCTCGTAAACCGCAAAATCGCACCATCAATTCTTCATACAACAAGGATTCAATCCAACTAGCACTTTATTTTTGCTTTGTTTGTTTCCGAAGGATTGTTGTGCCTGTTTTTGAAGTATTTAATTTCTAGAGCAGTCAGCTGCATAGTATTATTATTATTACTACAGTGAGATACTTTAGGATGTCTTTGTATGGCTTTAGATTTGCACAATTAGGAATTGGCAGTGGTCACTATAGTTTTGCAGAGGTTCCTCTTTTTTTGGTACTTATTAAACAATGACATTTTAATGACTATAAACCATTTGGATTTCTCTCTTCCATGTAATCCTAGCTTTTCAACAAATTGCATGTTTAGCCCGACAGCTCCTGTAGTGTTTTGGTTTGTACTTGGCTAGTAAGGTGATTTTCATTTCAGGGCCTTGGCACAGATGAAGACACACTTATAGAAATTATCTGCTCACGAAACAATGCAGAACTACAGGCAATCCAGGCTGCATACAGAGAATGTGAGTGCTGGTGAATGAACTTATATTACACCAAATGCCATTCTGTCCATTCACATTACATCCGTGGCCAAAGTCGTACTGTACAGTAATGCTAAAATTAGGGATATTGCAGTCCCCCTAGTGGTATGAAGGTCTAAACACACTATAGTCCTCTATGTGTTCTCTACACTATGCAGCTTTTTAGTATTTTGTTTTTGTATGTAAAAATAAATCAAGAAACTTCCCTTGTGTGTATTACAATCACCCAGGAGGAGACTGTTGGCAAACACACAACTCTTATTAGACTAATGAACATCTTCCCATTTGTATTTCTCTTTCAACCCGTGTAGTTGGACACAGACTCAAAATTGATTTTCCAAATGTTAGCTCTTCCCTCTATATCCCACCACCTGCAGACACTCAGGTTTTTGTGAATACCTAAGGGATGGATGCTTTTTCTACTATTCATCACAGACCGTTGTATCACAGCGAGCCTCCTGGTATGGGGATTCCCACAGACCATACTTGGGAACCTACTCCAAAGACAGTGTCAGGTGGAGACACCATATAGTAGGAGCCAAGGACCAGCCATTAGGGGACCACCTTGTGGCTGGATATATAACACTGTAAAACTACATTTACAAGCTCTAGTGAGGTTAAGACATAATAGTTTGGTGCAGAGCAAGTTAGATATCAGACACTGAAGAGCAGTGGAAACAGACAAAATAGGTTAAAATTTACAGAAATCGAATTTTCTTTTCCAGTATACAAGACAGAATTAGAAAAAGACATTGTATCAGACACATCAGGAGAATTCAGGAAATTAATGGTGGCCCTTGCTAAGGTAAGTGACAATGAAACACTTCTAAGTACAATTTAAGCAATAGTAACAAGGAATGTAATTTAAGATGAAATGTAATTGATAGCTGAGTGTTTAATCTGCAGATTCTGATTTGCAGACCAGCGGTGTTTGGTGGTAACAAATAGTAGATTTAAATTGAATGTATTCTATTCTCCTTTTCTTTTGGGAGTTTCCAGTTTTGAACACTGTACCTACACAGTAAAAATGGGGAACGGAGTCCCCAAACACCATTTACTAGTATCTAGACATCATTGCAGCCGCCCCCCTTTTCACTGCTGCTCCTAGCCAATTAAAGGAATTCATGTAAAGTTGGACAGTCTCCTAATTGTACAAGCAATATGAGCACAGTCTTCATGTAAAAGTCTTCTTCCCTATGAACCATTCACATGTCCAAAAATGAGTCAGTGCAAATTGGGTTCTTGACTTTTTTTTTTTATTTTTTTTTTTTTTAATTGTACCTATCCCAGAGTAACACTTCCTACAACATACTACTCACTATTACCTTATCGTGTAACAGGAGAGTCCTGACTGCTGACACTGATTGCTAAGGGGTCAGTGCTGCACTCTAACATTTATGGTTTAATGGTTTGTCTGCAGGGCAAGCGACCAGAAGAGAGTTCTGTGGTGGACTATGAGAAGATTGATCAGGATGCCAGAGTAAGTAGGTGCACCCCATGCCATGCTCATAGAATACAATACGTGTGTGTTTCTTATTGCTTTAACTACCAGGTAAGTAATGCACTGTGTATTCTGGGACTTTTATATTCGACTGAATAGTGGCTTGGTGACATCGGTATACTCAGTTAGAGTTCTCCATAATGTAGATACATATGTTATAATATTGTAGTATTAAGCTGTAAAGCTGTGTAGTTTCCTTGCAATACTTTGTGATGGAATCCTCAGAACATGGAGTACGATGGTTGCTGGGCTCCGGGTTGCTAATAAAACCCCTTTGCATCACAGGAGCTGTATGAGGCTGGAGTAAAAAGGAAGGGAACAGATGTGAGCAGGTGGATTACAGTCATGACAGAAAGAAGCGTTCCCCACCTACAGAAAGGTAAGCGGTTCTTGTGATCATAGAAAAGTCACTGCTATCTGATGATATTATTACAAAACAAATCTCCTATTAACTTCTTATCCCCTATTTATAAAATGCTGACCTAGTAATCAGTAATGTACATCGAGGGGAATAATCTACAAACAAATTGCATATACTGGCAGGAAACTGCTGGTGAAGCCGGTCGTACCCATATAATAGTTTGAATTTTTAATTTGGCATCTTACCTACTCAATACTCCCACACAATAGTAGTGGTGAATTCCCTGATCTGTTATGATCTGAGGTTGGGTTATTGCCCAGTGCTGCTTCCTTATTACTCTAAATGCTTTTTACATTTCTAGAACTGCTTTATCTTTTTTCTTTTCTTCTTCTTCCTGTAATTAATTTCTAATACCGTATTATGATTCTGATACTTGTTCTGCAAGAAATCGGTATATGACTCACTACAAGCAAGAGAACCCTTCACACATCTAGGCCCCCACATAGCCAGGCTGCCTCCCAGGAGCTCTGCAAGCTGCTGTTAGCCGGCATCTGTTCATTCAGAAAACAGGAAAACCACATAGTGTTACTTCTATACAAAGTGCTTATCATAACCTTGCACAATTAAAATACAGCACCACCCAAAATAAGAAATTAACTTTAACGAGAATGTAATAAGATGCTGCAGCGTTATCTCATTCTATAACTCACAGAATTTTATATTAACAAAATGTAAAGCGCCTTCTTTAAACTGCAGTCAGGTAGTTACTGTAACTGGATACGTGTCAGGATTTTGATGGGGAACTGGAAAGTTAGGTTCAAAGCTGCATTAAGACCTATACCTGATCTGTATACCTAACTCAGGCTTTTTTTTTCCTATCCAAGAGTACAACAGGGCATTCAACAGGCAGAATTCCAATCGCTGTGGAACTACACATCCCAGCATGCCCTGCTACCGTTTTGGCCCTAAAAACAAAACAATTTATGCAGCATGTTACTATTTATCTCCATGTTTCACTTGGGCATTGACTGCATGCATTATAGCTGTTACAAGATGGACTTATGTTGCGCATAAATATGGAACAAGTGTCATCCTGTTTGCGCTCCCAGAACTTTACAAGTGAAAGCCCTGTGTATAAAGGGACAGTTAATGAATTTGATATACTAACACCCCCTGTTGCGGGTTCCAATGCTGAATATGGTTTGTGTTTTTCTATCCAGTCTTTGAAAGGTACAGGAGTTATAGCCCATATGACATGCAGGAGAGCATCAAGAAGGAAGTGAAGGGTGACCTGGAAAACGCTTTCCTCAATCTTGGTGAGTGTGATAAAATGTCTATGCTACAGTATAGAAACCAACTGGTGGTGTAGAAGTACAAAAATACATTTAGGGGAAATACAGCAAAAGTTTTTTAGGCTGCAACAACCGTTACCTCCCTACAGCTTACTGCCACATACAATACTACATATTAACGATGGAGGCTCATAAATAGTCTGTTTTTTTTTTGTTCTATTACAAATGTCAATAAATTATCTTTCTGAAAAAGATTTCTGTATTTTCAAACTGCTAACACCCCAGTTGTTACTTCCTATCCTCTTCCTATTCTGTAACTGTTTCCATAGTAAGAATCCAGCTTTAATCATGTTGATTAATGTGTTTTATTCCAGTCCAGTGTATTGAGAACAAGCCACTGTATTTTGCTGACCGGTTGTATGACTCTATGAAGGTAATTTTTTAATACTGACTTATTCCCATATGGCAAGCTGTAGGCTTTGCTTTTTATGTATCAAAGCTTTCTGCTGATGTTCCTCCCCCAGCCTTTTCCTTTTCATCCCTAGTGTTCCTCTTCGTATATTAATATATTTGACATGTACGAAAAATAACATAAATCGCCTAATAATTTATTTATTACCAGTTATTTATATAGCGCGCACACACATTCCGCAGGGCTTTACAGAGAATATTTGGCTATTCACATCAGTTCCTGCCCCAGTGGAGCTTACAAGCTATATTCCCTACCACATGCTCACATACACACACACACTAGGGTTAATTTTGTTGGGAGCCAATTAGCCTACCAGTATATTTTTGGAGTGTGGGGGGAAACCGGAGTACCCGGAGGAAACCCACGCAAGCACAGGGAGAATAGACAAACTCCACACAGTTAGGGCCGAGGTGGGAATTGAACCCACAACCTCAGTGCTGTGAGGCAGTAATGCTAACCCATTACACTGTCCAATACACCAATGTAGTGCAAGTGCTACAAAAAGTGAGGTCCTGTATACAGAAAAAGTGCATCACCAATGTTTATATCATTAGTTAAGTATGCTCTTGATTTAGAGAATTAATATGAAAAACAACAACTAATTTTAATCAAGTTTGTGCCTGAGACTTAAGCTGCCCACACACATAGCGATCTGCAAACGATGAACCGATTTGTACGATTTCCCTTGAAACTCTCCCCGGCAGCTCTGCACATGATCTGCACACAATTTGGTGTCCAATCTTCATACGATCTCTCCTGCATCCAGACTTTCACAGTGCATCGTGTCCTAGATTGTCAGATCTGCCCTACTGCACGGCAGATCTGACGATGCGATGTGCGACCAGCGGGGACGTGCATCGTGATCGTGAGTGGGGACTCATGATTTACTCTCAATTTGGTCATATTTTACATGATCTGTCGTTCTAATCTGTCAGAATTGGCGAGATCGGGTAAAATATCGCTGTGTGTGGCCAGCATTATAACCTATTGTAATGGGCCATATTTATCCAGTGATATCTTATAGCACTATTTAGAACTACGCAGTGTAATGTTCTCTTTGCCACTGATTTATTTTTGGCATGCTCACTAATCTATACATTTACTGTGCAGTAATACAATTTATAATATACTTCATGTATAGTACACCTTACACTAATAAACTAGCACTGCCGGTGTGTAGAGATATCTCCCCCTCCCCTATTTAGCAGGTGTATGTCCTTTTCATCCACCCAAAATGTCAAGAAGAATTTAGATGGTTCTAAAATACAAGGACCTGGATTTCCCAACCTTTTTTAATTTGTTTTTCCTTTTGTAGCTACAACAGTTTACAAAATCCCCCCCTTGTTACATGACATCAACTTGTTAGATATAGCACAATGTGTTGTAAAATTTGTAGCTGACCAGATAGTAAGCATTATTATAGCTGGAGCCCAATGTTCTGCTTAGAGTTTATGATGGTGATAATTATAGGAACTGATCCAATACTCAGAATTCACCTCTAACTTTATTTCTGGCAGGGCAAAGGAACCAAAGATAAAGTGTTGATCCGGAACATGGTCTCACGAAGTGAAGTGGACATGCTAAAAATTAGAGCAGAGTTCAAGAAAAAACATGGCAAATCTCTGTCCTACTTCATTGGGGTAAGTGTGACATAACCATCTGCGGAGTGTTACTAGTGTGACAATAGGATGTGGGTCAGGTATTAATGCATTGTGCCAGCCCTATCAAAAAGCAGGTTTCAAAGCAAATAGACAAATATATGCAGCTTTATTTAAACCTAGAAAGATAACCTTTAACAAAAAAAAAAAAAAAAAACCAGCTAACCTGGGTCTGCGATACTAATAAGATGAAAAATCCGTAGTATCCAGAAAAATAACATTTGTTGAACAATGGTGCAATACATAGCTACTATATATTCCAAGCAATATGTTTTTTCATATACAGTCAGAACAACTCATTACCCGATGTTCCATGCACATCGGTTTGATTTTTTTTTTTTCGATGGACACATTCCACAGCTCTTGGCATTTGGTAGACTTATTATTTCCAACTGCAGGTGCATATTTTTTTTGAAGAATGTCCTGTAATAACATCTTAACTGAGTGAGGTAAAGTTGCCACTTGAATGTTCTTTATTGCAAAGTTAGAAATGGCCAGGAGCGTCAGACCCATGGTTCTCTTTTTAGGGTTAAACAAAATAACTTGACTAGCATCCTCAGTGTAATATCTACTTTTATTTGGGTATGTTACTGTAGCTTAAACCTAATGTTTACAGTATAGCTCCATGACGAATAGCTTGTATATGATCATAGCGTTCCCACTAGGCTGTTTTAGCAGAGCACCGCGCTCTGCCCGACTTCAAAAGTGCACAATGCGCCCTGCCCCCCTTGGCGGCACCCTGCTAAAACGGCCTGCTGGATGATGTCCCCACCCAAGGGCTGCAGGTGGGGAAAATTGCGGTTTACGATTATTGCCAGTGAAAGGATGCTGGACACATACGTCTGACATCTATTCACAGAGATATGAGCCCTTGGGGGCAGCCCAGCATGTCCGTAAGCACAGGTTGGGCACGCACCCAAGAGTGATGAAATGGCAGGTGCACACGCAGGATTTTTATAAGGGGGTTTACACACACACTCACACTCATTTTTGTTTCATTAGCTGAAGCTTTACTATTGTTTAATAGTGTAGCTCACGGAAAACAGAGCATGTTGCCGTGTAGCATTAACAGGAGATGGATGGACAGATATATACATAAGTCACACATACATTAAACATATATATACATTACACACACACACACACACACACACGGCTGGCACCATCATGTCATTAAGCCCCTCCCCTAGTGTGAAGCTTCCGCGGGTCAACCGGGAGGGTACGGAGCCAAATGACGCGATTCTAAAGGAATCTAGTCATATTGGCTCCGCCTCCTCCTGATCGACCGCGAATCACGGCATTTTTAATCATGGCATTTTGCAGTGAGGGGGCTGGGCTTAAGAGCATGATGCCTGCTCTATAGTCTGTCGAGGGTTTCTGGGTACTCAAACTCCCCCTGTGTGCGCTACTGAAAGGGGCGTGTCTTCAAGTCACAACCCGTTTTCTGTGGACACGCCCACGTTTTGGGCGTGCACACGCCAGAGTGCCCTTTCTCTAGGTCCGGGGCCCTGCCCAGCGCCGGACCTAGAGTGAACCCTATCACACTGCTTATCAGACTGGGAGGTTGTTGGAATTTACAGATTTAAAACAAACATGCAGCTTAAATGATCTTCGCTTGCTGTAATGGCTGTAGACATTTACACATGTTGAACAAGACATTAATATATATTATACATGCACTTTAGCAGGAGTACGTTACAGCGGTAACCATGTTAATAAGGAGCACAATGTAGTCGAACTTTACATTTTTGAAGCTGTATTACAGTATGTCGGTTTAGAAATGGCTTCTCCTTAATACTGATTATTTCTTTCTTCCACATTACAGCAAGACACAAAAGGTGATTATCAACGCGCCCTACTAAACCTGTGTGGTGGTGATGACTGAGCCTCCTAAACATCGTTCCTCCTGCCCCCGATGCCTTATTGCTTGCCCTGACTACAGCTGCAGAGCTCCCCAGCCTGTAATGAGTCACCTGCCTGCTTCCTCCCAGTGTACTGACCAATACATCTCTGCCTTCCCAAATACATATTTTTTTTTGTGTAAATGGACTTGTGTGGTGTATTTTTTTTACTTATTTTTAAGTGTACACAATATTTACCCATAAATAGCTGCTAACTCTGCCGTAATTTACAGTGGGCTGCTGCGTTACTAGATTTAGACTTTATAATGTTACCAGAAAGTAAAGTGGTATATAGATGTAACTTTATTTCGATGTATACTTGCTATCTGAGACACATGGTCCAAACATTGTGTACAGCACAGGCTATGGCTAATGTATGGAAATGGGTATTCATTTTAATAATGTTGTGGCATTTAAATTAAAATATTTCTTAGCAAACGTGACAATGGGGCTGATTCTGAGCTGTAGCCGTATTAAGGTGCCCATTCACTAGCAGACATGAAAACTACTGCACTATTACGACATTGTAATTGTGCAGTCATTTGTCAGTCTGTGATGAGCCTGCACTGAACGAGCAGTCGTTCAGTGCAGGCTCATCCATCATCTGCAAACATGCTCAATCTGACGTTTTCGTCAGGTTGACCAGCATGTTTACAAGATGATAGATGTCTAAACGACCATCGGGCACGCAAATCGCTGGTCGTTTTAGACACTTTTGCAATCGATTGAACGATCGTTATCGTTCAATCGCTCAACTTAATCGTCTAGTGACTTTAGACTGAATGTACTACCTTATGCTAATGCGAGTTTCCGTAGGGCTAATGCGCAGATCTGAGCATCTGCAAGCAGGATCCTGCGCCGCCCATTGGTTTTACCACAGCTGCCGCAACAGTCATTAGGATCAGCCTCATGCTAGATCCGTATGCAGGACTCAGGATCACACAGAGCTGTAGATACACACCCACCACAATGCCACAAGTCAGGGTGGTTCCGTGTGCTTGTATTGTTGTTGCCCTGGAGCGCCCAATCTCGCAGAGAGAAAGATCTGGTCATGTTCCATCTGACTCAGAATAGGACGGAAATATGCAAAACATGCGTGACTGCATCTGCACATGGGCTGTGTGCAACAACTCGACATTGGCATCCATGCACAGAGATCCGACTCAGTAACTGCCCCTATGGGCTCCATTCAATGGAATGCGAATTAAATAGAGCCGGGAGGGAGCTCCCGAAGCTATTCAATTCTGCACGCAGCTAGGGTGGAGAATTCCCGTTCTCCTGTCCCTCGCGCCTCAAACGGTGTTTAGTCGGAGAATGCCTGTTCTCGTGACTTAACTTCCCAGCGCGATGCTGTTTCCGCAGCGCTAAGGGCAGAAAACAGTATTGCCTGTACTTTTGTCAGATTTTGGGTGCGAGAAGAAATCCTTAACAGCGCTCTGAAGTGAATAGCTCCGGGAGCTCCCTCTCGGGGCTTGATTCAATTGAACGCAAATTAAATAGCGCTGTCTGTAATACATCTGCACATGCGCTGTGTGTAACAACTCGCCATTTGCAACCATGCACAGAGACGTGACTCAGAAACTGCCCCAATGTCTGTAATACACCCATTAATCACTATTACAATTTGATTTATGTTTTCACTTAAATATATGTATTTATACACCGCTACCAGCATCTGTGGTGTGCTAGCAACTGGGTGTTGTATGGTTTGTTTACTTTAAATCGGTCACATCTTTAGCACCAATCCATGAATGGATATAAAATACGTAAATTCTGTTTAGCTGATAGAGTACTTTAAAGGAAATAATATGTGATCCCTGATGTATAGGTTACACTTTGGTCAGCTGAGTAGAGACAGGAAAGTATATAGTGTGATTGCTCCATCCACTCCACACTTTCTTCAGCAGACTTCCCAATATGCCCCTGAAAACTATGGTAACGGTGACATGGGAGGAAAATATATGAGGCTGCCATAGAATGCTTCAAAAAAAATGAAATAATTAGGTAAACATCACTTGCATATTTACTATTCAGACTCCTTAAACGCCCTGATGTATTGGATGCAGCCAGATATGGGCAGGACATCAAAACAGAGAGAAAAAGAATCCAAGCCCAGATCTAGTAATGCACTAAAAAGAAATGAAGTGTCCTCTGACGTAATAACTGTCAGGATCCCCAGTGCTGCTTACACCCCCATTGCGTCTCTGGTTGTGACCCTTGGATTATACCCTTAACTGCCATCCTGCACCCAGACAGTTAGATCATAATAACCAGATTTGAGACCTAGGCAACTATCTAACACCGTGAACCTGATTTAAAGATGGTCACCAAACATAACCTCCTGAAAACCCTGTACACAATGCTGCACGAAAACATTGGGCTCGATTCAGAGATATATGCTAATGCATTCACAGCTGCAAACTTCCTTCGGATCGCAATGGCGAAAATATTCCTAATGCTTAGGGACGCCCACTGCTGCCTTCTCATCTGTGCAACAGCATAAACATCGGTAACATCGACGCAGATCGGGCTGTCGCGCAGCTCCAGCCTCAAACACTGCAGCTCTCCTGAGACACAGAGCTCGCAATGGCTAATTTTATGCACAGCCATAAAAACGGCATTTAAACCACCTGCATTATTCTAAACGCCCCCTCCCAGTTACCTCCCCCAAATGCAGACTACCTGTCACAGAGCAAATCCTCTGTACGAGCATAATCACAATACAATTGCTGCACAGTGCAGCATGCGCCATGGCTAATAATTGCTTGATCTGCATAAATGGATTGTGACTTCCTTTGGGGCAGTTTTTGTTACACAGCCCTATTGGCAGCTGGGCAGGTCTTGTGATCCAAGGCATCAAAAAGATTTTGGCTTTTTTTTTTTTTTTTTAATTATTCTATCTGGGAGAAGTGTAGCCTCCACCAATATTTGTGGGTGTCTGAGTAGGGTAGTCAAAGGGGGAGGTGGTGGAGGATCAGCCCCTGATGCAGGGGACTCCTACATGGTTTGGCTCCAGCTAGAGTCACTGCAAGATAATTCCATAGCTCCTAGTAGGGGTAGATTGAGGAGGATTTTTAACACCGTCCATGATTTTAGTTGTCTGGAAGGCCATGTCGGACTCTCCCCTCCTGGTTTCTGATGCCCAAATATCAAGTGTGTTCATAGCCACAGATGTCTGTTTCAGCAGGTTCTGCCTAACCAGTCTCTCTCCTAGAGGTAAATTTACTAAGAATCATGTTAGTCCGAGATTGCATTCTCGGGTGTGTTTGGCCATTTTTTAAAAACTCACAAATTTTACTAAAGGCAAACATGGGTGAGAAATTGTGAAACTCCACAAAACATGGGTGGAAACACAAATAGAAATAAATACACCATCAGCCAAACTCGAAGGTACTTTCCATAGACAGGAATACAGCACAGGAATTTTACCAAGAATCGTGATTATAATCACGGGTGTAATTTAAGCAAACTTGGTCCACAATAGCCTACCTCCTGAGCAACGTTTTTATCAGCATCATACACAGATCAGTGTGATCCGTGCAGGTTTCTGAATGCAATTAAGCCAAAAGGGTTCATTTAAAAAAAAAAAAAAAAAAGACGTGGTGTTCCCCTTTAAAAGTATAATCAGCCCAAACATGCAGACTGCATGTTCGGGTGTGTTTGGCTGAGGTCATAGCCCAGGAACACGGATAAACCCGATCACATACACCATTGAAAAACACGATTCTGCAAAGCATGATTCTTGGTAAATTTGGGTGTTTCAGCTGTCCAGTCTCCCGTGGTTCAGTGATGCTGTGAGGGCTTAAACTTTGCAATCTCAGACCAGACACGATTCTTAGTAAGTTTACCCCCTAGTGTTATGGCGCTGATGTTGTGAGAATAGCTCTATTTGTGACCTAGGTACCCAAGGACAAAGTTAAGGATCAAAAGTATTTTCCGGTATACATGGGAGAGTTTAAGTAACCAAGGGGATGGATGCAAATGTGCCATTCCAGTCACTATGCAAGCCACATACGTGTGCCATAGGGGTGACGGTGCCACCCCTGTGCGACTGTATCGCTTGCACAACCCTAGTTATGGCCCTGCTTCTCTGAGAAGACTGTAACTGAATATTTAGGATTGTTCCTTATGACACTGATGCTTTTGTATGTCACTTGGTCTATCTAGATTTCCAGAAATTGCAGCTGTTGAGAAGACACCAGGTGACCTTTGTTAGCAGTCATGCTTCATCCATGTCCTCTTTGTTCTGGAATAATTTGTGTAAATCCACAAAACAAAGAGGGGATGACCCCAAAATTCCGGCTGCTCCTCAGTGACCGGGAGCCCAGAGCTGCACTGTGATGTTATTGTGCAGTTACAGTCTCCGTCACTGAGAAGGAAACGGTAGTGTTTTAGATCAGCTCGGCATCTCCAGATTTACTTGCCGCACTTTGTGTCACCGACTCTAGTGATGCAGCTGAAATTATCATCCAAGGGGTATGCAGTCGGGAAGGTGGTGGACCTAATCCCGACAGCCGGCTTCACGACTGTCATATCCCGTATGACAGGCGTCGATACCGGACACCCGGCATCCCGATCGAATGGACACCGAGCGCGGATGGGCGAGTTTAGGTTTAGTGTTCCCGGGGGGGGGATTTAGGGTTGAGCACCCCCCCCCCCCAGGGACTTCGGTTTAGGCGGCGGGGAAAAGGGGGGTTAGGGGAGGGAATTAGGTTAGTCAATACTTAGGGACGATCAGGATTTTCATCCATGTCAGGCAGCCGCTGTCGGGATTCCATGCGTCCGTCAGTAAATTATACCGATTCCATCCAAGGAGGGGTGTTACTCTCCAGGCTCTTGCAGCAAATCTGTATCTCTCTGTAGTATTGGGTGCCTGTCAAGATGCTTGATCATCGTACATTACTATTAATAGGGACGTGACGGCTGCAATGGATATTAATGCACCCAGTGGCGGATCTACATTTTTGGGGCCCTGAACCTTGGACTGTTATGGGTGCCCCTTTGAAACCAGCAACATCCAACAAGATCCTTAGGGTCTTGCTGCTCTTGCAAGGACCTTGAGGCCCAAATGGCGGAGATGTAGAAAGCCCCCAGAGAGTGAGACTGTAGATAGATATAGAAACCCCCCAGGGAGTGAGACTATAGATAGATGTACAGTAGAAACCCCACAGAGAGTGGGGGGTTTCTACAACTATCTCCAGTCTCTCAGAGTGAGAGACTGAAGATAGATGTAGAAATCACCCAGGGAGTATGGATCACATACAAAACCAAAACCTACTCCCTTCCTCTGTAGGTTCCTAGCTATAGATCCTCCTGAGTGGGATCTCTGGAATCCCCTCCACTCTGCGTGCTCCCGACTCTGAGCTGTATCAGTCAGCTCAGCTTTCAGTTTGTGGTCAGCACTGCACGGCTGACTTCTGGCAAATGGGTCAGCACAAATGGAGATAGGAGCATCTAGTGGCAGCTGGCAGCAATGTGCTGGCCAGTACTGAGCAGAGGGGTTTCTGGGTACTCAGAAACACCAACCCCCCCCCCCCCCCTACATACACTACTGTAGAGCATATTCTAAGGTCAATATTAAGTACATCAACCCATTGGCTTTTGATTCGATCACTAAAATAACCTTATTTTAATAACACACACTTAAAAACTCCATTGATTTTGTTGAAAACTTCACTTCTTAAAAAAAAAAAGAATTGCTTCAGGGCCCTTCCAGGGTTGGGTACCCTGAAGCTTCATTAGTTTCACAGTAGATCCGCCTCTGCTTGCTCCTGTATGTATGCAACACCACCAAGCTCCTTGGTTTGACCACAGTCTTAGCTCAAGAAAACAGGTAGCAGGCTTGAAAGACTATGGAGGAAGACTAACCTGGTAAATAATAAGCTAAATATAGTAAAGCTTATTGAACACAAGTGAGATCATGGCGGCAAACAATAGGCCAGCTCTGATTTTCTGTACACTGGAGATTCTTTGCAAACCAGCATGTCTGCACCCTGATGAAAACCTCTTCCAGTCCAGATGCAAAGAGCTTGCAAACATCTGTGCAGATACAGGCTGGTATCCTACTAGCAGAGTGAATTTTTGGGAAGGAAAAAATGAGTTTCAATAATTTTTTTTTTTTTCATGATATCCAATTAAACCCTCCTTTTTTTACATCTGAAAACTTTCCATTTTTCTCATCAAAACATATAGGATCTGCGAAAAGTTGTGGACCTATGTATTTTCACTGCCGCAATCACAGGATAAAGGGCTTCTTATCATGGATTTGGTTTCACCTAATTGTATAGTCCAGAGTGAGGTAATTAGCTGTGGCAATTTACCATGGCTAATAGGATACCGGCCAAAGTATCCTCCATCTCGGATGGAATTAAAACTATACCAAGGTTCCAAGCCTGCGCAAGTAAGCCACTTGTCTGTGAACACGTGACCTGGGCGCCGTAGGACCGGCGGTGCCGGCCTGGCCTAATTAGCCAGTGTAGTGCCGACCGCAGTGAATGCGGTCAGCACTACACATTTACACAGGATTGACGCTAGGCTTCCCTGCGCCGACCTATGCTGCACAGCCGAGTCCCTTCCCTCCCCCTGAGCGCTTACCTAATATGCCAGGCGGAGGGTGGGAGGCGGGCTCAGGCTGGTGCATTTTTACACACACTTCGCTGCCAGGGAGCCGTTCATTGGCTGAGAGAGGCGGGGGCTGACCTCTCTCAGCCAATGAACGCTCAGATACGGCTCTACAAAGGCTAGAGCCGCGTCTGAGCTCTTCATTTGGGAGGTAACAACCATTGTGGTTGTTACCTAGTTCATGGTTCGTGTTTATTTGTTTTTTGTTTTACCAAGACCATGGATGCCTATGGGGAGAAGCGGACCAGTCCAGGTAATGTAGGTGAGTAGGAGTATGTATGTATTAAAACTTTACTTTCACTTTTTAGATGAGTGCCAGTTGGCTGTGACTGCATCTTGATAAAACAATGATTCTTATAATAGGAGCTTACTGTCAAAGGATGAGAATACAGCTTAGCCAACCAACTGGACTTACACTTGGGTGTTAAGAATTGCAAAATACTAAGCATGTGCTGGATTCTTGGTGTTGCCCTGGTTTGTGGCTTGACACTTAAACATCAGGTATCTAGGCCAGGTCCTGTGCCCAGGGTGGAGTTGCAGGTACTGCAGAGGAGGGCGCTGCAGTGGTGGAATCTAAACATCCCACCGTCGCTCCCTCAAGTGGCTCACTGTGCTCCAGTCATACTAGCTCTGCCTCTGCCCAGGGCTGGATTATTTTAAGCATCCATAGAGTTGCACTGAATGCTGCAAGCATGACATCCTTCAGAGGCGCCCCATCCTCTCCCAGCTGCTAGACAAACACTCAGCAACTTCCGACAACCTTGCCACTGGGAGCCAGAGGCACTTCTGTGCGACTCTGATGAGAAAAGATGGAGCGCAACAATGGCAAATGCAGCACTGCCAACATGCTTGGTGTGCAAGATTGAAAGGATGGGGGAGATCTGTGTGAGGAGGGACTTCGATGCTGGAGGTAGAGCTGTCTAAGGGGAGGACATGTTCTGTGCTAGGGGCAGATCTGTGTGAGGGGGAAACTTCTATGCTCAGGGGAGATCTGTTTGAGGGGGGGAATTTATATGCCGGGAGATCTGTTTGAGGGGGGACTTCTAAGCTGGAAGATGATAATTCTGAGGGGGGTATGTTCTGTGCTAGGGGGAGATCTGCGTGCGTGTGTGTGTGTGTATGTATGGGGGGTACTTCCGTGGGGTGTGGATTATTAGATCGGACACAACTTGTTCAACCATTAAATGGTCGACCACTTTAGTTTGACATGTAGTTTAGATGACAAAATATAGACAGTAACAATAGTAAAAAAGAAATATAGTCGGACAGGACATTAGATCCATATGTAATATATCAAATGTGTAAGATCAAAAGGTATATAAGGGTGACACAACGTAAATTGTCTAACTATTAGTTGTCTATGTTCCAAGTTCGAAACCAAGTAGGTAGACAAATAATAGATCGACGCCACACAAATAGACGTATCAGATCGAAATCAAATAGAGCGACAGCTAATAGATCGACAGATAAGAGATACTTGTCCAAGAACGATGACGGCTAGGTCGACAGTTTATAGATCGACAGATAAAAGATCGACACGTTACTTTTAGACAATACAAAAAGGTATACATATCCTACACGCTGCCTGCTAATAGCGCAGCCCCCGACGCTATTTTCAACCGTGAAACTACAGGTCCCAGCCGGCCCTTTCATTCATGCAAGCGCTCCTGGAAATAGCATCTTTGAGCAAGTGGTGAAGAATAGCATTTTGCAACTTTTTT
Organism: Taudactylus pleione; assembly: GCA_031769625.1. Lineage (NCBI taxonomy): Eukaryota > Metazoa > Chordata > Amphibia > Anura > Myobatrachidae > Taudactylus > Taudactylus pleione. Next base: position 25,556,637 of record JAUIMM010000018.1, read on the forward strand.
TTTTGAAAAATAAGTAGTCCCATCAAATTTGGGGTACATGAAAATTCGTGCAAGCATGATTTGAAATCCCAACTCTTCCCCATACTTGCAGCCCCCCCAAAGGCTATTTCGCTAGTTTTTGAATTTGTACCCCACTTTAAAAAATTTTGCCTACATTTCCAAAGTGTTTTTTTATGCATTTTTTGACACAGCATCAAGGGGGTGTACAAAATCAGCGAAAATGACATCACCGGCGAAAAAGTTCAGCCGAAAACGGCTTTTCGCTCCAAATACGGCCCAAGAATACCTGGCGCAAAAAGTGCAGAATTGGGGTTTTGGGGTGCAGAGGTACGGGAACCACTCTGCACCCTTTGTACACCCCCCCTTGACGCTAACCGCCTAAAAAAAACCACTAAAACCCCCCACAAAGGACACCCCAAAAAAGTACTTTGTAAATGTGGGTGAAAAAATTCAAAAACTAGCGAAATAATTTTTTTTGGGGGGGGGTCTGCAAGTATGGGCGAGGTTCTTTTTTTATTGCAGGTGCTTTCTCAGCAGCACTCAGTCACACACTCTCTCTTCCTTCACTTCCAACACACACATTCCACCTTTGCATTCAGCATCAACACCGAAGCAGCACTCAGACACACACAAACACCACCCTGCATTCACTAGTAACACCCCAGAAGCACCCAGACATACACTTTCACCCATTTCCAATGGCACACATGCCTTTATTTAAAATGCTATGGTCAGTTTGTTGAACCAGGGTTGCATAAAATTGGATTAAAAAAAAATAAAATAATAATCAATAACTGATTTTATTTAAATCAGATATTTTTTGGATTTAAATAAAAAAAATATTTTTTTCTTTAGAAATGTTTGTTTAAAAAAAGTTTAATAAAAAATATTTAAATCAAATAAATTTATTTATTTATTTTTTTTAATCCAATTTTATGCAACCCTGGTTTGTTCTTTTATCTTTATTAAGTAAAGTAAATAATGTTAGAAGGGTGATATATGTTCAAAGCATTCATGTGATACTTTGGCACCAGCATTCACCTCTGAATCAGGCCCTGAGTCGTTTGTTCGATAATACGCAAATGCTATCACTGATGTAGATCCCTGCGTCTGAAAGTGGGTGTCTTAGTGCTTACTCGTTCAGAGTCTGCCGAATCTGGTCATGCCACCATCGACACTTTCACCAGCACTATGGCATGATGGTAGTGTACGCATGCGCAGTGTACTTCTCTCAGTGGGACACTATCTTGTACATTGTCCATTATGACACATTTATTTTATCTATGTCAACATTATGATTGTCTATTTTTTAACGGTCAACATTTTGACTGTGACTGACTACATTTTATCCTGTCTATATAGTAGTTGTCTACATTATATTCCTGTCAACATTTAAAATGTCTACATAACGTACCTGTCTATGCTATGACTGCCTATATTTTTAATTTCTAAATAATATATCACACCGTACGTAACATTGTAAAGAAGCCTATCATATGTATTAATCTAGCAGGAAAGATCATTCTCATCACAGAAGCTGGATCAGATATACATGAATGACGCAGCACTCTCTTGTGTTGATAAATACTCAGTGGTGCACCATCCATATAGTATGTAATAGACACACCAGGACTTGGAATAAGGAGAATCTGCAGGACAGCGGGCCTGACTCAGAACTGGATGCTAATACATGCGTGGATACCATTTCTTTCGGATTTGCAGCTGCGATAATATGCAAATGCTAGTTTCGGCCTCCCCTTGTATACGAAGACGACCATTTTCAAAGTCTGTGGATAGTGTAAATCCATAGTTATACTCAAAGACTCCATTGTCTGACCATCGGCATGATGCCCTTTGACTCCTTCTGGTATTTCTCTAAACATGGCTTCTGTGGCTTTGAGTTTGAGAACACAGTCAAGTTTACTGACAAAACACACACACGAAAGTCTTTGAAAAGGTCCTTTCTTTCAGAGTAACTATTTGTGTACCATTTCATATATATACACTGTACAATTGATGTGAATGTTAAGCTGCATACACACATTACGATGTATATGAACGATAACATTCAACAATATAACGTTCATATTGTTAATTTTTATGCAGTGAACGACCAACGAGGCGCGTTTTGACGAGATGATCGTCCGTACATGCAGGGCAACTTGCACAATATCGTCAACTTTGCCTGTTCAGAGATGTTGCAGGATGACTTCACTGAAAGATATCTTTCAAGTAGTCAGTGGTACAGATTGTACCGTGTGTATGTAGCTTTAGTCTGCTTTGAAACATTATAATTTCCAAACTATTATATAATTTATTTACAAAATGTGACCTTTTTTAAATGTGCGAGAGCAAAAAAAAATAAATTACCTGATGGAGCAAAATGAGGTATATTTTAGAATTCACCATGCACTAAATATAAGGGGGAGGGGGGGGGGGGGGGAAGAAAATAAAAAAACAGGATTTTGGTACTTTCCGGTAAATCCACTTCTCAGATTGACAGGGGACACTGGAGCTCAAGACACTGTGGTGTAGATGGTGGTAGAGTAGAGCCTAGCACTTTAGATAATTTAGTAGTGTGACTGGCTCCTCCCCCTCAGCACAGAGAGGAGACGCAGAACAACAAGAAGACGAGAAGTGCACAGAACAGAACAAGACCGACTGAAGGAGAACAGAGGAACACATGCAGGCACTGGGAAAGAAAAGAATCTCACTGCACTGGAATTTTGTGTATCTATAATCCAAAATCAGTCAGTATAACCCCTCCTAGTATCTAAATATATGAGAATTCAAATATCTTTATTATTATATTTCATAAAGGGGTGCAACCACGGAAATACACGTCAACCAGACTGTTTCCAAAGAAGTAGGAAAAAAGAAGTCCAGATGTATATCTATCTTCTGCAAGCTTCCTATTTATCTCTAAAAATCACAAATAGATATCTCATATCTTGAAATCTATTTCTCTCTCCCAGTTCATGAGGTGATCGGTAGACAAAATTGCTTCAAGAAAAAGCAATTGTTGCAGTAAAACAATACATCTGGTGACAACATTGCAATTTTTATTACATAGTTTCAATTCTCATCACAACAGGGATTGCTGTAAAATATATCAGTAATCTCGTTGCAGACTTGTTGGATATTAAAACAAGTCTCTATAATAAATAGAATAACGGCATAGGATTGGGATGGCTAAAAAGGTAGATATTTAAACAGCATTTATTTGTAATGATAACTATAAGAAAACAAATTAAAAAAAAACAGATAATTGAGGAGACCCCTTTGGTTCTTATTTTAATTCATAATATTTATTTAAAGAATTTTGTTCACTGTTTTGGTTTGAACTTTTTCACTTGCTTTAGCACATATACATTTAATCATTGAAATATATTTAAATAAAAGGTTACATTTTAAACTTTTGTCATGTAGTGTGTATGTGCACCAATACAGAGTTTTTTCCAACTTCTTTGGTAACGGTGTGCAACACATGCAGTCACAGAGTCACATAATGCAGACAATCGCAATAGAACTAGAATAGAATGAACCAAACAATGTGGCAGGAAGCAGTGCTGGGTGGGCGTCCAGTGTCCCCTGTGGAATCTGAGAAATGGATTTACCACAGGGGTGAGCAATAAGCAGCCCTCCACCTGTTGCTGAACTACACATCCCAGCATGCCTTGCAACAGTTTTAGCATAGCTATATAGCAAAACTGTGGCAGTGCATGCTGGGGTGCGTAGTTCTACAACAGCTGGGAGGGCCGCTATTTGTCCTCCCCTAATTTACCAGTATGTACTAAAATTCTGTTTTTGCCTTCATCCACTATGGGACACTGGGGACGTCCCAAAGCAGCCCTCCTGGGTGGGAAGCGCTGAGAAAACCACCGACCTCACGGCTAAACCGAACCAGGACCGCCAGGAACTGTAGGGCCAAATTGAAAAGCAAGAGCTGAAGACCAAGCATCATAGAGCACAGGAGCCAATCCGAATTCCTCACTGGACAGCCACAGAAAATTCCACAACAGACAGCTTAAATCGAATGTTTGGTGCACCGATCCTGGAAGTACTGCAATACCAGGTCAATGCTTGGAGTTTTAAAAAAAAAAAAAAGCTTCCAAACTTAGCATATATATACTGGGTCTGCAGATTGCTAGACAGAAGCCCTACTACTTATTTATTTATTTGCTCTGCCAAAGTGTGCACACACTCCCGCATGGGAGGAGTACTGCCCCTGTTAAAGAGAGCTATCTAGTTTAAACCTGGAATCTGATGAGATTACTATTTTAGTTAACAGTATTGGATCAGAACCTCTATGTACCCCTGCCTGTACCTTCTAAAATCCTTCCTATAAACCTCTAAGGATGACGCTAATTTGCGTACGCAGTCACACCATAAATAAAGACTTAGACATAGAACCTGTGGTTCCATAGCACAAGTGATATTCAGGTAAAAGTTCAGACAGTTACACGCAATTGATCAAGACACAATTTAGGCGCAAAAGTAAATCATACAGACCACAAGTACAGTATACGTACGCAGGCGCTTCTGGACCCAGAGATAGGCTTCAGCAAGAGACCCCTCGTCATTCAGCACAAAGACTCCCAAATAGTGTCCGTGCGCCCATACTTATACCCCCCCCCCCCCCCAGTATAAACAAGACAAAAGGTATGTCTGTTGCTGATGTCATTGGTTCTCAGAGGTGAAGCATCTGTTACAGTGCGTCTAACAGGCTGGTTTAAACAGACTTTCCCTGCCTCTAACAGCTAGGGGTCTTCCTCCACACGCCTTCTTCAGCATCCTAACAGTTGAATCTAAAATATACATTTTGGTTGCTTGTAGGTTCTGCGGTCCATAACTCGAGAATGCATAATGCGATCTCCTCACCGATAGCACCGGGAAACTGTGGAAAGAGTATGCATCAGAACAACTCCAAGAATGACTTGTTTATCTTGTATAATTCCTTAGTTAACAAATATCTTTATTTCTTAGCATTTAAACTAACTGAACCTTCTTGAATCATACACTTTAAAGCTTATTGAACCTTATGTATGAATATGAAATGTGTGGGTATTCAGGGTTTGGTATAAAGACATATTTAATGTGTGTATGAAAATGCATTCGTCTCTAACTGAGTGAACATTTTAGCAGTGTGGCATGCTGGGTTAGATAGTTCTACATGTCCTGTCAGCAGCCTGAAAAAGTGATGAGCAGAGTACACTGTTACAACATGGGTCGGTATCCAATTAGCTCTGAAATATTTTCGGACGCAAAAAAAACAAATTTTTTTGCCGATTTTTGGGTCTATTTTGTCAATGTTTTTTTGTGGTATCCAATTAAACCCCGTTTTTTAAGTCTGAAAATTGTCTGTTTTTCCTCACAAAAACACATAGGATCTGCGAAAACTCGCAGACATATGTATTTTCACTGCCGCAATCAGGAGAAAAAAACGCTTCTAGTCATGGATTTGGTTTCGCCTGCTTGAGACAGGCGAAACATAATCCACGATAAGTGGGGGCATCGGGGCTAAGTGGATAGCTCTGCCGTGATCAATTAGCAGCACTGCTAACTGGATACCCCCATAGTCTTTTCACATCAGCAACTAATGCAGCATCTAACACATTGCCTCCCCAGACCTTGGAATGCCCCTAGGCATCCCAGTCACCCTAGGCATTTGCTTAGACATGCTGCTGTGTGCTGGGCTGCACTGGAAGACTCCTATGCCTGTGGGGGTAGCGATCACTGGTTATGCGCTGGGCTGAGAGGGCTCACAATGACCCCATTACCAGCACGCAGCGCCAGTTCACGGCGCTGCAAAACTTTTTTTTTTTTACATAAAGGGGGTGTGGCCACAATTAGGCCATGCCCACTTTTACCCAGGTCCGGCGCAGCTCTTGGCGGGAATTCCCACAGGCTTCGTTATCAGGCATAGCCACTTAGCATCGGCTATTTGCTTAAGGCTTGGCCCCTTTTTTTGAAGTAAAGGGAAGCTAGGCAGATGAATGCACCCCGACTCTCATGCACGGCTCTGCTAAAATGGCAGGACAGTGTCCTGTCAGCACAGTGCTGCAGTAGAGACAGAGGGACGTGGTGTCTCCTCCTGTGTAAGTAGAGGAGGAGGGCTGCTGTATTTAACACACTTGCCGTTTTCTGAAGACACATCTATTGAGAGCTGCTAACTAAAGCAGCACAAAGCCTGCTGGACCAGCCCACTGTATTCAGCGGCTACCTGTGTCGGGAGCGCTGCAAAGTGATGCTGCTGGTGCTATCTTTGGGAAGCTGCGTTCTCTCTGTGCACAATAGGGTAGGAAAGCAGCCTCATATAAGGTGACAGCAATGGCTGTGCTGTCACTAAGCCCAGCATCCACCGCTCCTGCTACTCAGGAAAGGTGGTTATACTCACCAACTACTGCGGCCTGGAAGCTGGGCTGAGGGGGCGGCGAGGAACCCGGCACGAGTCGGTGTCAGCTGTGGTGGGCACTGCCACGGTACCGGCTGCAGTATCCGTGGCAGTGCCCTCCCGGCAGCTCCCACGTAGCAGGCAGACTGTCACAGTAAGCAGTCTGCCTATCTTCAGTAAAATTGTGAAGTACATAAAATAAAAAACTAATTATAACAAACAAGGGCTGGAGACATCCCCAATGTGCTCTGGTTCTCTCAGGTACATTTTCTAAACAGGGGCTGATGGGACATAGGGGGGAAGCCAGTCACACTTCTAAATTGTTTAAAGTGCCAGGCTCTACTCTACCACAGTCTATAGCTCCATTGTCGCCTTGTGGATTAAGGAGAAAGATAAATTTAGGGTGGGATTCAATTAGCACAGTTAACTGAACGGGTGTGAAATGATTGCTGGCCCGGATTCAATCAGCCACTCTTATCAGGAATTTCTTTTCGGGTCTCCCGAGACCGAACAAGAAATCCCTGCTAGCTAACTGTGCAGTTATCGGGGGATAACTGACAGTTGACGCACGGGTCCCTGAACTTTTAACAGACAAGTACACATCATTCTCTATTAAAATACATACAACAGAGCACATCCTGCATGGGAGTCAAACATTGGGTTTTGTTTTGGTTCTGTTAAGATGTGTACACACCTATATACCCGTATCTGTCCAATTCGTGTGGTGGGACAGAAAATCTGGGAATGTATGGGAGTAAATAACGATAGAAATGTGCTCCAAGATGCTGGAAAATGGACCAGATTTTCTTTCCCACCAAACAGATTGGACAGATATCTACAGGTAAAGCTGGCACTTCACTGGTATAGAAGGTATGGAAGGGGCGTAGCCACCTAATTTTTCACATTATGTCACACAGTAGTGTCCCTTATTCATGTTACATCACACAGAGGAGGAATAGGGAGAGACGGGAGAGAGAGAGGAGGAATAGGGAGAGACGGGAGAGAGAGAGAGAGAGGAGGAATAGGGAGAGACGGGAGAGAGAGAGAGAGAGGAGGAATAGGGAGAGACGGGAGAGAGAGAGAGGAGGAATAGGGAGAGACGGGAGAGAGAGAGAGAGGAGGAATAGGGAGAGACGGGAGAGAGAGAGAGGAGGAATAGGGAGAGACGGGAAAGAGAGAGAGAGGAGGAATAGGGAGAGAGAGAGAGGAGGAATAGGGGGAGACGGGAGAGAGAGAGAGAGGAGGAATAGGGAGAGACGGGAGAGAGAGAGAGAGGAGGAATAGGGAGAGACGGGAGAGAGAGAGAGAGGAGGAATAGGGAGAGACGAGAGAGAGAGGAGGAGGAATAGGGGGAGACGGGAGAGAGAGGAGGAGGAATAGGGGGAGACGGGAGAGCTCCCAGAGCTATTCAATTCAGAACGCTGCTAAGCCCGACTAAGGATTTCTTCTCGCATCTCTCCCGGGATGCAAGCAAAAATCCGACAAAGGTACAGGCAAAAAGGAATAGGGAGAGACGGGAGAGAGAGAGAGGAGGAATAGGGAGAGACGGGAAAGAGAGAGAGAGGAGGAATAGGGAGAGAGAGAGAGGAGGAATAGGGGGAGACGGGAGAGAGAGAGAGAGGAGGAATAGGGAGAGACGGGAGAGAGAGAGAGAGGAGGAATAGGGAGAGACGGGAGAGAGAGAGAGAGGAGGAATAGGGAGAGACGAGAGAGAGAGGAGGAGGAATAGGGGGAGACGGGAGAGAGAGGAGGAGGAATAGGGGGAGACGGGAGAGAGAGAGGAAGAGGAATAGGGGGAGACGGGAGAGAGAGAGGAGGAATAGGGGGAGACGGGGGAGAGAGAGAGAGGAGGAATAGGGGGAGAGAGAGAGAGGAGGAATAGGGGGAGACGGGGGAGAGAGGAGGAATAGGGGGAGACGGGGAGAGAGAGAGGAGAAATAGGGAGAGACGGGAGAGAGGAGAAATAGGGGGAGACGGGAGAGAAAGAGAGAGAGAGAGGAGAAATAGGGGGAGACGGGAGAGAAAGAGAGAGAGAGGAGAAATAGGGGGAGACGGGAGAGAGAGGAGAAATAGGGGGAGACGGGAGAGAGAGGAGAAATAGGGGGAGATGGGAGAGAGGAGAAAGAGCGGAAGCTGGCAGACAGAGGAGGAATAGGGAAGATGGGAGAGACATGGGAGAAAGAGGGGAAGCTGGGAGAGAGAAGAGGAATAGGGAAAGTCGGGAGACATAGGAGAAATAGGGGGAGCTGGGAGAGAGAAGAGGAATAGGGGGAGATGGGAGAGATATAGGAGAAAGAGGGGAACCTGGGAAAGAGAAGGAATAGGGGGAGACGGGAGAGAGAGGAGGAATAGGGGGAGACGGGAGAGGAGAAATAGGGGGAGACGGGAGAGAGGAGAAATAGGGGGAGACGGGAGAGAGGAGAAATAGGGGGAGACGGGAGAGAGGAGAAATAGGGGGAGACGGGAGAGAGGAGAAATAGGGGGAGACGGGAGAGGAGAAATAGGGGGAGACGGGAGAGGAGAAATAGGGGGAGACGGGAGAGAGAGGAGAAATAGGGGGAGACAGGAGAGAGGAGAAAGAGCGGAAGCTGGCAGACAGAGGAGGAATAGGGAAGATGGGAGAGACATGGGAGAAAGAGGGGAAGCTGGGAGAGAGAAGAGGAATAGGGAAAGTCGGGAGACATAGGAGAAATAGGGGGAGCTGGGAGAGAGAAGAGGAATAGGGGGAGATGGGAGAGATATAGGAGAAAGAGGGGAACCTGGGAAAGAGAAGGAATAGGGGGAGACGGGAGAGAGAGGAGGAATAGGGGAAGCTGGGAGAGAGGGAAGGAATAGGGAAAGTCGAGAGAGACATTGGGCTCAATTCAATGCAAATTCAATAGCGCCGTGAATGAGCTCCCAGAGCTATTCAATTCAGAACGCTGCTAAGCCCGACTAAGGATTTCTTCTCGCATCTCTCCCGGGATGCAAGCAAAAATCCGACAAAGGTACAGGCAAATGCTGTTTTCTGCCCTTAGCGCGTAGCGGAAACAGTATCGCACCGGGAAGTTTAGTCAGAGAATGCCCGTACTCGTGACTAAACACCCTCTTTAAGGCGAGAGGGGTGGGAGAAGGGCATCCTCCGACCTAACATGCAGAATTTAATGGCTCCAGGAGCTCATTCCCAGCGCTATTCAGTTCGCGTTGCATTGAATTGAGCCCATAGGAGAAAGAGGGGGATCTGGGAGAGAGAGGAGGAATAGGGGAGACAGGAGGAATAAGGACAGGCAGCAGAGTTTAGGAATAGGGGGGAGATGAGAGGGGGAAACAGAAGAGAAAAAAATCAGGGGAGAGGGAAGAGAGTAAGAGGAGGAGGAAAAAGGTGAGATCAGAGACAGAAGGAAATTAATGGCGGAGATGGCAGAGAGAGATACCTCATGTAGTTTTGGAGTGTGCAGTCCCCTGTGAAGCAGCGTCCTGCTGCACGGTAGCTGATGCCAGGGTTTCATTAACAGCATGGATGAAGTGCAGCTCCTCTGAATGGCGTGGTGTACTTTGACTCAGCTCGTGTGGCTCCGCAGACTATCTGCATAGCGCTCCCCCCGCCCAGATTCACACTGCCCCCATTGCCATGGGGTTTGGTCGCGCAGCAACATTACATCATGGCGCAGGCGCGTCATGACGCGGCCGCGCATTCGTGATGTCTGCTTGCTGAGCAAGGCACCGTCCCGGGAGGTTGTACTGCAGGGTAAGCCTGGCTCAGCCAAAGCAGCCCTTCTGGCATTTGCCAGAAGTGCCCGATGGCCAGTCCGGCCCTGGCCCTGCCTACAAGGTGTTGGAATATCTGTATATAGTATAATGTACAACAGGTGCACAAAGTCCATTTAACAAATGCACAAACCATGGTCAGAAAATTGAGGATTCGAACCAGAACTAGCCTGTTAAAAGGCCAGCAGGGAAATTTCTTGATCTAAATGGAACTTCAACACAACCTTTGCTTGAAAGGATGAAAGATTTCACAGGATCACCTTGCCAGGATTGAAAAAACAATAAACCGAAACAGGCTGACAACTTCAACACATGCCTGGTTGAGGATATGGCTCCTTCCAGGTTATGAAGCGCAGTGGCTCAAAATTCATATCTTCAAGAGCTTACAAGACCAAATTTAAAGTCTCAAGAAGGAACAGGTAGAACACAAGATGGGTGAAACTGAACAACCAGCTGGACAAAGGACCGCCAATATGGTTGCCAACTTCCGATGGAACAGAATAGAAAGGGCAGGGATTTGAGTCTTAATGGATGACAACAAAGCCCCTGATCCAAGTGAACCTGCAAAAAAATAAATAAAAAAAAGCTGAAACTCCAAACAATATAAGCCTGCCACACCCATGCCCCTAAGTAGTATAGATTAGCAAACCCTTGTTTTCAGGAACTTCACCTCAAATGCCATGCCATCAAGGCCAAACAATCTAAATCGGGGTTAAGGTTTATTTATTGAGGATGACACAATATAAGTTCCATTAGCATAGCCTGAAGAACTACCTACCATGCCTTCTTCAGTTCAGTTCAGTGCGATGAGAACAACATGGTCTGTTCCCTCTAAATCTGATTGAGTACCCATTGGAGCAGGGAGATCTGAGGATAACACACATCCCAGGTAAAACAGTAGGCACAAGGTTCCCTGTATCAGACTGAATACTGAAGTAACTTCATATCCAGATGATAGGCCATGAGATCAATCTCTGGAGTAATATCAGCCTCATATCATGCAATGTCCATCTTGAATAAACAATGTGCCTGCTATGATCGGCAGGAAAAGAAGAATTTTCCGCCCAACACTGGCGTCCATCGCTCCACATGTATGGAAGCGGTAAAATGGAGTAAAAAAGTGTACAGATGACCAGGTAGTGGCTTTGTACAGCTGCTCAACCGAGGCACCATGGCTTACAGCCCAAGAAGCCCCGACAGCAAGAGTCAAGTTGGCCCGATCTGAGGCTGGAACGGTCACATTTGAGGACAAATATGCCTGCTGAATGGCAGAAGTGACCCATCTAGCGATGGATCCCGATTAGGTTGGCCAGCCTCTTTTTGGTGCATCAAACAACACTAACAGAGAATCTATATGCCTCAAAGACGCATTACAGTCCAAGTAAATACATAACGCACGTAGCACATCCAACAGTGCTAAAGAGGAAGCTTCACAAGTAATTAAATCCTGGCAAAAAGCTTGAAGGACATCATCCTCGTCAATGTGGATAACCGATACCAGCTTCGGAAGAAAGGAAGGTTTAGTGAGTAACACTACCCTATCCTAAAATGAGAAGCCAAGATTTACAAGAAAGCTGCCAACTCAGATTTCCTTTTGGCCATTGCCTCAGCCAGAAGGGTTACAACCTTCAAAGTGAGATATTGCAATGCTACAGATTCTAAAGGCTCAAATGGTGCCTTTTGAAGTGCCTCCAAACCTAAATTCAAGCCCCAAAGGATGAATCGGTGGGACATAAGGAGGCTGTATGTGAAGAACCCCCTGCAAAAAGGTTTGAACTTCAGGAATGGAGGCCAATTTCCTCTGAAATTGGAGTGATAGGGCTGAAATTTGTCCCTTAAGAGAGGACAATCCAAGACCCTTAACCAACCCCTCTTACAGAAAAGACAAGAGACTCGAGACTCTGAACCTTTCGGGTTTGAACTGGTGTCATTCACACCAAGAAATATATATCTTCCATAGTAGATGATAAATCTGGGAAGTGACTGGTTTGCGAGCCTGCATCATGGTTTTCACAACCCTTTGGCCATCAAGATATTGGATTCAAGAACCATACCGTCAAAGCAAAGAGGAAATTCGGTGTGACATGGACCCTGAAGTAACAGATCTGGACACAGGGACAGACTATACAGGACATCTGCCAGCATATTCCAAAAAAGTGTGTATCAATGACGATACGGCCAGTCTGGAGCCACCAGAATGTCCGGCTGTGCCACTGAACGAATACTCTGAATTACCTTTGCTAACATTACCAGAGGAGGAAAGATGTATTCCAGCTGGAACACCCAAGGTGCTGTCATGGCATCCACCAGAGTTGCCTGGGGATCCCGGGACCGAGATCTATACCTTGGAAGTTTCTTTTTGAGACGTGAAGCCATTAGATCTATATCTGGAGATCCCCATCTGGAAACTATTTCCACAAACACATGGCGTAATTCCCATTCCCCTGGATGCACACTGTGGCGACTTAAGACAAACCTCCCTCATTGCTTGCCAGCTGCGTGACCCTGCTTGTTTATATAAGCAACTGCCGTGGCATTGTCTGACTGGATTTACACTGGTAGGATCCTTAGATGGAATTAAGACTGAACAAATGTATACAGAATCGCCCTTAATTCCAGTATATTTATGGAAAGAGAAGTTTCCTGGACTGACCAAAGACCCTGTAGGTGCCGGTCTAGAACTACCGCTCGCCCCCCCCCCCAGCCTGTTAGGCTGGCATCTGTGGTGACAATGATCCAATTTATTACTGACAATTGGCAACCCCTGTTCAGATATGCATCCTGTAGCCACCAAAGAAGTGACTGACTGGTTTGCAGAGATAATCTGAACATCTGCCTGTTTAATTGAGGGTCTGGCTTCACCCATCGATGAAGCAATTGGTTTTGCAGTGATCAGGGCTATGCAGCTACTGGAAGAAATGATGGCTTCATTCGACGGCATTGCTATAACCAGATTTCATGCCTGAGGACTGAGATATGACATCTGTAAAATGGACCTCGTCTTGGATTGAAGATCCTGAATCTTTGCCTGTGGAAGAAACACTCTCTGACACTGAGTGTCGAAGAGAAAACCCAAAAATACCATCCTCTGAGATGGAAATAAATTTGATGTGGGAAAATTGATGATCCAGCCGAATCTCTGGAGCATGCCTAAAGGTAATCTGAAGACGTTGTTGCAATAGGGCTATTGAGGGTGCTCTTAGCAACAAGTCGTCCAGATAAGCCAACACATTTAATCCCCCGCTCATGAGTAGGGAAATCATGTATGCCATAACCTTTGTAAATACTCTGGGAGCGGTGGCCAAACCGAATGGCAGAGCCTGGAACTGAAAATGCCGATGCCCCACTGCAAACTGCAGAAGATGTTTATGACCCCTCCATATAGGAATACGGAGGTAGGCATCCTTGATATCTATAGAGGCCAGAAATTTCTCTTCCTCCATGGAACAAATGACTGACCTTATGGACTCCATCTTAAATTTTTCCAAATTGAGATAAGCATTTAACCTCCGGAGGTTGAAAATGGGCCGAACAACCCGTCTGGTTTATCAACTAAGAAAAGACTGGAGTAGAACCCCAGGCCTTGCTGAAATATCAGAACCGGAATAATTACTCCGGAATCGGAAAACGCAGAAATTGCCTGTAGGAGAGCCACCTTTCTGCAACTATCCACAGGGAGAGAAGTGGAAAAGAATCTTTCTGGAACAGGACCCGCCAAATCCAAAATGTAACCCATGGTTACTAGTTGACTTGCCCAAAAATCAGGATTGGATGGACTCCAAGTTACCCAGAATTTGAGTAAGCGGCCTCGCATCAGATGACGGGGCCCAGTCCAGTGACAGTCATGTGCATTGACCTGCTTGCTTAGCAGCAGGGCGACTGGTGCCAGGGACAGCACTTCCCCTGAAGGTCCCTCTCTCCAGGGACTCCTGGGTACACCCCAGAAAGCCCAAAGATTCCCCTGACTTGAGTCAGAAAGGAAAGATACCTAGGGGATTTTGGTCTTGGTGGTGTTAGAGCAGGGGAGGGGAACCTTTTTTTCTGCCGAGGGCCATTTTGATATATATAACATTATTGGCGGGCCTGGTGCAGGCCACGCCCCCTTCCACATGACCACATGGGGGCGGGGCCACAATCGCCAGTGATTACAGCAATTCCTGGAGCACCCTGAGGACGTTCAGGGGAGCTGTAAGGGCAGCGGTGTGACCATCTGAAACATCCTAAGGACACTCCAGGTAGCACCGCTGCATAGACTCTGGCTGCAGTGTGCCATTCCTGGCACCCTGCTAGCCAAATGAAGCTAGCAGAAAAAAGCTCAGAGGGCCAGACCAAATGATTCCGGGGGCCTTATACGGCCCCTGGGCCTGAGGTTCCCCATCCCTGTGTTAGAATGGAAGTACTTTTTCCTCCTGTGACCGGAGAAATTTTTTTTAGTTAATTCTGGACCAAACAAAAAAACCTCCTTCAAAAGGCAATACTTCTAAAGCATACTTGGACTCTATGGGGTATATTTATCAAAGTTCATTTTTACTTTCGTTTTGATGTTCGATTTAGCTCTCCTCAAATCAAAAGTACAAATCTCACATTTACTAAAATTAGATTTTAGAAGCATTTTCTAAATCAAATTCAATTTGGTTCGTTTTTGAACAGTGATTTATGTTTGATTTTGCATGTTCATGTACAAATCAAACAGCAAATCCCTCTTCAAAATGAACTTCAAAGCACCGACTGAATAGATCTGCTTCATGCTTTCATTTTCAGCATGAGCAGTTAGTTTTCACACAGATACATGCATACATAAGTAAGATGCATGCATGTATCTTACTGTAAGAAGCTTAGAACGCGTTAAAGTTTATAAAAAAAATTACATGGTGTCCAGTCCTGGTTGTGTATGTACCGGGAAAAAATTGCGTAGGGTTCCACTGTACTAAGCACAAGCAGCACTGGGCTCTGATCCGGTCCTGGAATTACAGGGGAAAAAAAAAAATTACGTAGGGTTCCCCTGTAATTCCTACAACCAGCACCGGACCCTGTCACCGGCGCCCCCAGCCAAAGCATCAGCCCTGACCGCTAGTCAGCCCAGGTCAATGGAGAGCCGCAGGGTTACTAAAGTTGATTTTGCAGTTCCTACTATTGACTTCAATGGAGGGAGCGGTTCATTGGCTGAGGGAGGCGGGGGCTGACCTATCTTAGCCAATGAACATTCACATACGGCTTTACAAAAGGGAGATGCCGCGTCTGAGCTCTTCATTTGGGAGGTAACAACCATAGTGGTTGTTACCTAGTTCGTGGATCGCGTTAGTTTTTATTTTTTTATTTTACAAAGACCATGGATGCCTACAGGGAGATTAGGGACCAGTCCAGGTAATGTAGGCGAGTAGGTGTGAGTGTATGTATGTATTAAAGCTATACGGTCACAGTGTGTGTGTATTGTGTTTAAACATTACTTTACAGGTGAACTACAGGTACCAGCGGACCCTTAATGCCCCGCATGCAGATACTTGCGGTTCTCCAAGTACCAGCATGCGGGGAAGGTTTGCTGGGACCTGCAGTTCTACTCGTAAAGACAGTGTTTATACTCTTTCCTTTTTTTATACTACACATACTATCAACCCACCATCCAGCATTGGCTGGGATAGCCCCAGGCTATCAGCCTTGGCCAGGGGTGCTCTGGAGAGGGGGACCCCTTTATCGGGGGGTCCCCAACTCCCCAGGGATCCTTTGCCTGACTAGCGGTCAGGGCTTATGCTTCAGCTGGGGGGCACAGTGATAGGGGCTCCCCTGGCTGTGGCATCAGCCCCCCCGCTAGAAAGGGTCCGGTGCTGGTTGTGGGAATTACAGGGGAACCCTATGCAATATTTACCCCTGTAATTGCAGAACTAGGACTGGATCAGAGCCCAGTGTTGGTTGTGCTAAGTACAGAGGAACCCTACGCAATTTTTTCCCTGTACTTATACAACCAGTACTGGCTATGGAAAGTTAGGGGCTGGTTGTGTATTTAGGGGGGGGACCCCATGTCATTTTCTTACTTCAACTCTTTCAAAGCTTTTTACAGTAAGATACATGTATGCATCTCAATGATGTATGCAAGTATCTGTATCAAAACGAACTGCTCATGCTAAAATCAAAAGCAAATCGAATAATAGTAAATAAGGGATGTGTGTTGGTCTATGCAAGTTTTTCCGATATTCGATTTTGAGCAGGATTTGAGTGAAATTCGGTTTTCTGTTCGATTTTACATTCGATTCTGCCTTTAGTAAATCTCCAAATGCAAAATCGAATGTGAAATCACACTAAAAACAAAATCGAACTTTAGTAAATTTACCCCTAAGTCTGCCTTCCATGTTTTAAGTCATAGCGAACGCCTGGCGGAAATGGCCAAAGCCGAAATATGAGACTGTACCTGAATAGTATTTATTAAAGCATCACCTATATAGGTTAGAGCTTCCAAAATCTGATCAGCTAAGAACTAGCTTCAGACAAATCCCCTGATTGAAATCCAGTAATCTGGTTCATCCACAGATTGATAGCCTTTATCACCCAGGCACTGGCCAGAATTGGGCGCAGCAAGACTCCTGACAAAGTGAATATAGATTTAAGTACAGCCTCATTCGAGATACAGACTGTTGTGGGAATAACCATATTCCTGACCAACCTAGCAATAGGAGCATCCACCATGGGTGGAATTTCCCAAAGCTTGGTATCCTCTTCCGAAAATAGATAAAGACACTTACATTTTTTCAGAATAAGAAATTTGGAATCCGGTTTTAACCAGGCTTCTTTTAATATTTCCTCAAAATGTGAATATTCTGGCAAAACATATACGTTTCTTCTTACGTTTAAAGAAACTGAACTAGTTACTGGAATAGACGTTTCCTGTGGATGCAAAGTCTGCCTGACTGCATTCATAAACATAGAAACTCCTGAATGAAAATGGGAATCACCCTCCCAGTTTGAGGTGTCTTCCCAGTAATAATCCAATTCCCCTTCTGCCTGGGAAGAGGTAGCTGAAGCCTCTTCTCCAGAAAAATCCACTGAGGAATGGCCTGAGCGTCTTAGCGGCTGTGGCCCTTGCTGACATTACCATTTTATTTAGGAACATTGCCATCTGAGCTAGACATTGTCCCATTTCCTGGGCCCATCTGGGCTCTACTGAGGGATCAGACAAAGTAGGAGCTTGAGCACGGGGTATCATATAATTTGCCTATGGCCTCCACTACAGACCTGGCCTAACCAGGAATCACCGACTGTTCAGCCGAACCTCCCGCTAATGAATTATCCTGTGAACAAACAGCACAGAGCGACCCTGGGTCTGTGTACCTTCTGGCAATTTTTTCTCACACTTTGTACAAGCATAAAAAGTGACTGATCCCTATTTTTTGGAACAATTGTCTGGCTTGTCCATACTGAGAAATACAGACAAGTCTAACCAACACAGATAGCTACCTAAATTCTTCTGGAAAAAGTGTAGCTCTGTTTGAATAGAAAAATAAAAGTCAAAGAACAGGCTAAATAAGACTAATTCACTAATCTATTAAATGCAAAAAAAAAAAAAAAACAACAACCCCAGACTCCTTGAAGTCCATATTTACTTGCAAACAAAGTATATCCCTGTATGTTACTGCCAATATAGTGCAGTAAAGGTTCTTATATATACACTTCAGCATATTATGAACTCAACATAGATCTCCAGATTAATACTAAAAAGTAATAATCCCAGTTAAACTGGTAATCTGTTAATATACAGCCATCCCCCTGTAATCTGCAGTGAGTCTCCTCCAAGCAGAACTCCAGCAGCTCCTAACACCTGTCTGAAGCCGCGTGAGCTGTAGATACTCAAATACCTGGGGGAGGTGTGGCCGGGCACGCAGTCAGCATCCTGCTTCATTCAGGACACCTGATGTCATCCTAACCTCCAGCGTTTCCATCAGACCTGATACCACGGCACATACTGATGACGTCACAGACGCCGCACCTGCATGTGCAGCTGCGCCGCGTTTTGGGGGCGTTCAACAAGCCTCTCTCTCCCACAAAGCTGGCAGCATGTTGCTGCTCTCTAATCCCAGCCGGCTGTCCTCCAGAAGGAATCATCGGGGTTTTTGAAAGTGGCGGGTTTGTGTAAACCTAATATATCCTACTCTGCTAGTGCTTGTCGTCTGTTGCCAGGAACTAAGCACCCAAACCAATCAAAATTAAACCTAACTAAAAGCAAGGACCTACTCCTTACTCCAAGGCACTAAAAAAATAAATAAAAAGACTGAGGTCCTGGTGGAAAGGGATGGGTTATAAATGGGGTGAGAGACAGTTTTAATTAGTTAGTTTCTGACTCCACGCATAATCCTGAAGTAATGGCATCCCCAGATGGATGAAAAAGGAATTCTAGGGTCCTTTTGGTTTATAGACAAGCCTCCTACAACTTTAGCCAGAAAGTCCTCTTGGTGGACATGGCCAAGGCAGAGATTCTGGATAGGAATTTGCCAGAATCTTGTGAGGTTTCCCCAATGTATGCACACTCCCTTATTCTGGTCCAATCAGAACTTCTGCATGGCACCAAACAAATATTCAAACCAGCAGCTAGGAGAATAGGGATCTCCCAGTTTGACTGAGGAGGGATACTGTATGTATAAAGTTTTCTCTAGCGCTTAGGGTGATTTAAAGTTTAGGCTGGGAAATTATGTCTGTGACACATGTGAATGGTAGAACAGATTTTACTCACCAATCTGAAGAGCTATATAAATGAGGACTGTTCAACACTGACCAATAAATAATCGTGTTTGGAGGAACCAATGCTTTTACTCACAAGTAAGGTGTGCTATCTAGAAACCGGAAATGTTCAACAACAATTGATGTTAAAAATAATTTGTAATAACGAGCACTTTCAAAGATACAGAACAATGATTAAAAGGTCTAAAACTGTTCTCACTAGTTTTGACACAGAAATGCATATAAAACCAAATACATGAAATAAAATGGAATAAAAGATAAACATTAATATACAGTACAATATTTTGACTCACAGTAACAAATAAAAGCATTGACTTGCTACACAAAAAAAATAAAGGTCTAACTATTTCTGCAATACTTTTCATGGCATCTGTCTGTTTTCTCAGGAAGTGAATCTGCATGAGGGAGAGGGCAGGCAATATGAAAAGTGCTGCAGAAATACAGAGACCTTTTTATTTATTTCATGGTTTATTTTTTATTTTATCTACATCATGCCAATATTTTTTGTCATTTGATGAGTCAAAAATATATTTTCCCTTTCATGAAATTTTATTTCATGTAATTGGATTTATATGCATTTCCGTTTCAATAGTGAGAACAGTTTCAGGGGTCTATGTACTAATAATCGCAGAACTGCCACGTTTATTATCTATCCATGCTGCACAGTATATTTTCATTTGCAAGTTACTTCTCCTTGGTAAGCGGACACTGCGCATGTGCACAGTGTCAGCTTCCGGAGCCGGCTGGGGGCCACGAGAGAGAGAGACCGAAAGCTCTCTGCTGCTTCTGGATCCTCCATAGGCTTACAGCAGTTTACACCATCTGAAAATGGTGTAAACTACAGAGGCCAATGGAGTTTGGTACATAGGGGTTAGATTGTAGTCTCCATTAATAATAATGGGGACTGCGCTAATTAGCAATTTGCTGGAGATTCCCAGGAAATCTACTGCACTGCACCATTAGTATATAGGAACAATACATACAATTATGCAGAAACTGTGCTAAGGCGAGAGGTAGATGGTGAATAATCAAAACGGCAGATGACATCATAGATAGACCCATTGCAATATTATGGATTCACTGTGGTTCCTGGAAATGACCCGCTAACACAACTTGCTAGTCAGTTTGAACGACCAGGGCAGGGGTCGGAATTACTCTTGGCTCAGATTGACATGCCATTGCCCAGATAACTTCAGCAATAGTCATAGACTGAGCCAAGTCAAGCAACACCCTCTTGACCATATCACCTCTGGATGTGTGGACCTCAGCCTCACAAGTTGCACATCAGACCCCTGGTTCTGTACCAGTTTTGCCCTGCATTTGCTTTGGTCTAACTTGAGTCATGACAGGGGAAAAAAAAAAGTTAGTTATTCTACATAGAAGGAATAACAGAATTTTTTTACTCACCATTAAATCAATTTCTCAAGTTCATCTGAGGGACACTGGTAGACATTGGGTTAAGAGGGGGAGGCTGAGGAGTAGGCTGGAAAATATTGAATTACAAATACATTCACAATTTCCAATTCATTTGCGACCAAGCAATACAGAGAAATGCCTCAGCATTTGTACCAACCAATATACACCTTCAAGGCAGTAGCCAGCTTATGGGCTTTGATTATGGTCTTGACCACCACCTCTGAGAATCCCCTGGATTTCAAAATGTAGACCTCAAGTGCAACCCAAATCAAGGTCAAATTTGGATGTAGATACAGCCCTTGAGTGAGCAGGTAGTCACTGAGAGGCAGATGCCAAGGAAGGTCCACCACAATAGACAACAGATCGCCCTTTTCAGCCAATCTGAAGCCCACAAATAGAACATAAGCCCTCTCCCTCCTGATGCACTGGAGAATCTGTGGCAACGTGGAGACCGGTACCCTAGCTGTCAAAGCATTAACAAAGTCCACTTGAAGATTTTTCTTACGCATACATAAAATTAGAGACAGCCGCTGAACGGACTTCATCCTCTTGGAAAGATGGTGGTGGTCCTCCAGGTTCTTAATATCCAACTGGACTGATCTTGCCCTCAAATTCTGGTATCTTCCTCTCCTCTTGAGAGGAGTCTGATGAATCAGGTTCCCCTGGAAAATGTATCAAGGAAAGGTTCTAGTGCTTCCTGAGGCGAGAAATAAACAGAATAATCTAAATGGCAGAAGACATCTTAAATAGACCATTCTGTTTTATGGATTCACTGTGGTTCCTGGAAATGATCTGCTAATGTCCCCTGCTAGTCAGTTTGAATGGCCCGGGCAACAGCAGCCACTAGCCACACTCCTACGAAAGCTATTATAAAGTAATAACTGCACCCACAGCAGTGGAGCAGTGGCATCTGACTTGTGACCCACAGGAAAACGAAGTAGTCCCTTTTAAGCCTGGACGATTTGCTTCCTCCCCCAGCTAAGGTGGTGCCTCCCATTAAGAAACGGTGCCTAATAAAAATGTATAGATAAATGGATCTGCCTACAGCAGAGCCCTCCTAAACTTACCGGCGAGGACCAGAGCCCCACTCCAGTCCCCATTTCCAAGCCTTTCCAGTTATGGTACCCATGGTAGGCTGAGGCAGCGATGTGTAAGTGGCTCCAGCAAAACGGCACCATCCATTACAGGAGATTCCTGCAGCTTAAGCACTTGGAGGGGGACCTGACGGTTAACAATGTCCTCCCTCCGAAGTCGCACATAACCGGAATCCCACTGAGGTATAATAGCACCCCCTAGCCCTCACAGCACTATTAGTGGTAAGCCCCAGCGAATCCAAAATTATCGCTGTGGATCGGTCTTATGGTGCTGCTATAACAATTGGGACCAGCACCACCAGATGTCTGGTATGTGTAAATCCCCCCCCCATGCCGACACGAAGCAGGCTCTGGCACAGTATGAGCACCCCCAGCAGTGATCTGCGACCAGTATAACTGCCAAATTTGTGCTGCAGAATACAGTTTGAACAGCATTCAGAAAAGCATGCGCAGGATAAAGATAAAATCCTGCACAAAGAGTGGAACTGAAGTTCTTCTATGAGCAATATCATTGATTTCTGCAGAGATCAGAAGGGGGAGGCTGATTATCAGTCCCCAGTGACTCACTCTGCATGTGGTGGTGTTTGGGAGTAGGGGGGGTGTGTTAAGTCATCAAAAGATATTACAATTGGTATTCTATTGACCACAAAAATTTTCGGCCACTGGGAAGGGGCTTATTCTTCAATGGGGACTTAGGAACAAGGGCTGCAGCAATATTACAGTAGAGACGTACCTATTGACCCTGGGAGAGGAAGGGGGTTGTGGGTGACACCCCATGTGATTTTTTTTTTTTTTTGTACTAAAAATGTTAATGCTTTTGACCAAAGGTGTTAAAAACAAATGAGTTTTTGAGCTCACTTGAAAAAAAATATTTAGTTAAGTGGTCAAACTACACGGAGTTCCTGGTGGATATGGGAGGGTATAGAGTGGGAGGAACTTCAGTGGTTAGCTAACCATTTTAGTGCCTTGCTCCTGTGCCCAGTCTCTATATCCTGCATTGCTGTGTCCCACAGATTGGATACAAGGGAAAGATGTACAGCCTAAAATCCTCATCTTCTCCTAGAGCCCCCTATAATTTATATAGCACCAACTAATTATGCAGTGTTGTCACAATTATCAGTCCCTGCCCCAACATGGCTTGTTATCTAAAGTTTCTACCCCAAACACCAGAAGTCAGTTTTCTTACAAGTGTAGTTTTTGAGTACAGGAGAATTGGAACCCATAGTAATTCCACATAATTTTAGGAATAAGAAGAGTCTTAAATACTAAACGCAGCTCTCACTTCAGAAAATTGCAAAGTAGGGCAGCACAGTTGGCATAGTGGTTAGCATTAATGCCTCACAGTCCTAAGTATAATTCCTGAGTAAGGCATTATCTGGAGTTTGTAAGTTCTTCCCATGTTTGCATGTGCTTTCTCCAATGCTCAAAAAAAAACCCCCAAAAAACCCACAGTGGAAGACCAATTGGCTTCTGACAAAAACATTGGCCCTAGTGTTTGTGTCCATGTAATAGGGGATATATTGTAAGCACCATTATGGCAGGGACTGGATGTACTGTAGATGACTGAAATATTATCTGTAAAGAACTGCATAATGTGTGCGCTATATACATAACTGTTCAGATTATTTGCAAGGTTGTGGTAAACATCTTTGTGGAATCTTGAACGTATGTAAGAAAATTGTGCCGCACAGTGTAGGGCTGTGGTATGAGTGTTCAACATTCACTGTGCCAACACTGTCTGAATGTTGACTTTGTGAATGGTAATAGGGTCTCAATGTCGACACTGACATAATGTCAACACATTCAACATATCGACATTATGCATGTTGACGGTGAGATTGTCAACAATACTATCTAACCCTGATATGTTCATAATGTAGACATGCATAATTTTGACATTTTGAACATTGCCGACAATTTGTCAATATAGTCCTGTCGCATGTTGACATGCTGCATGTCGAAACCATTCAACATTACAGAGTAGACATTCTGAATGTCAATAACATGACTGCATATCCAACAAAGAATAGGGTTTTATATGAGTGTGTGTATTTTAGAAAACGGCCATAATTGGCCTTTTAGAGCATAGATTCTCAAACTCGGTCCTCAGGAACCCAAACAGTTCATGTTTCCCAGGTCTCCTCACAGAATCACAAGTGATATAATTAGCTCCATCTATAGCTATTTTAAAATGTGTCAATGAGTAATGAATACACCTGTGTACCTGCTGGGTGACTTGGAGAACATGCCCTGTTAGTGGGTCTCAAACTCTCTCCTCAGGACCCCTAACTTAGAAAATTAGAAAAATAGTGCAACATGATTTTTAATCACTCACAGTCCTAAGCACAACAGGCTTTACCTTATCGACATTCATTCAGAGGATTTATAATCTGTTCTGTCAGGCAACATTTCTTTTGTATGAAAGAGCCCTTCCTAGTAGTACTATAGCAATCAAGTGTTCATGTTTATATTTGAATAAAAGACCTACTCTGAATGTAAGCAGTGTCATTACATATGCAATACATGTGTAAATGCAAAAATGTACAGAAGTTTTCCCTTGAAGGGAAGTTTACAAAGTCATATACATATTGTATATACGATGTGGACGAATACTGGAGCGCCACAAAGCTATGTACACCCTTCCCAAAGACAAAAAGTATATACACATTCTATGTATATACATACTTCAAAACAAGACAGATGTCAGAAACTGAGGTAATATAATAGAGATCATATAATACGTGTTTCAGCAACTGGGTATGGTACAAACCAGTTAACAAAAAAAAAAAAAAAGCACCTGAAATATTATTGCATCATCTTTCATCAGAAACTTTGTCATACCAAACCTTTTCTTTATTTACAGTGTTTAAAAAAAAAAAATAAAAAGGGAGGAGGGGGAGTGGTAGTAAGGATAGAAGATAAAATATAACACTCACACCGACAGATACAGCAATGACGGGCTGGGGTGAGTGTTTAGACATATATAATGAAGTTCTATATATAAACCACTCTCAATAGACTCCCTTTGGTAGAAACAGTAATAAAGGTGGTTGTGGTTTCCAGACGCGCCCCTACCCCCATTTTCCCCCCATATTAGTATGTTACAAAGATAGGTAACAGAAGGTTAAACTAAGACGGCGCTTGCTATAAAATAAGAGATGGGGACAGGAGTATGGGAGGACCTTTGTTAATGTTATTTACACGCTTGTATTTACACACCATGGGTGAAAGAAGGTCTGCTAAGACTAACTGGTGGGGATGTTGGCAGGAGGAGATTTCAGTAACACTAAACCACTTTTCTCTGTCAGGTGAGGCTTGCAGCAATTCCTCTGGCAGCAGAAGAGATTAATAAACCTCTAAGTGAGGGTTAGGCCCAGCCAGTACTCTGTAAAATAATCCTGCTGGTTTAGACAATAGATCAATAGCTTCAAAACAAGTCAGATCAGCACGGAATGGCTGGATGTCTTTCATCTTTATGGGGTTTTAAAGGCAGGTCCATATTTTACTCGGTACTTGTAGATATCCACAAAGTGTAGGATCTCAGAGTCCCGGGTGGTGGCACAGGGTACCATTCCCTCTACTCCCTCTCCCATTAGCCACTTTCTGGTATCCGTTGCCATCTCCCGGCTCACATGCTCCAGATTCCACTTGCTCAGCCAGGATTGGAAGCGCTGGTGTAGTCGTTTGCTGACTCGCTCATGGGACTAGAAGAAGAATGAATGAAAATAGGTTGCAGGAAAACAAAAATAACCAGTTGAGATTACTTTAACACTTATTGCATTCTTACCAATGTTCACATGCTTCCAGCTTTAAACTCCTAACCACACCCATTCTATGTGCACTCTCTCCCACGCAACATACACTACAGTCTTAGAGAGGGATGGGTACCGGACCCCGGCGGTCAGAATCCCGACGGTGTCATCCCAACAGGGTTAGAATACAGATACTGGTCAGTCAGTATTTCATAGACTTTATGCCATGGGAACATTTAACAGACTGGAATCTGTCAGGTAAGCAGCTTTTCATTTTATTTCTTGGTTTAACAATGACCATATTGTGACAATTAAGATGCAGCAGATAAGCATTGGGCTAAAAAAAAATAAAAAAATCTATGTTCGCGATTCACTTCATCTAAGGGAATATACAGTAGTCCAGGGTCTGCATATCCCCATAGGGGCTAACAAACCAGAATATCAAGTCACCATGGGAGCAGATACCCTAAATGACCCAAACATCTTACACCACTACCACCTGCATTTCTGGCTGCTTTTTCTAATATACCCCACTGTGAGTATATGGATACCTACCTCCTGTGCCCTCAGTAAGGCAGTGCGGCGGTACATGTAGTCCTCCGATTTGATGACATACACCATCTTGTAAGAGTTCAGCTTGAATTTGCACTGCAGCTTGTCCAGACTCTCTAGATTCTCCAGAGTCCGCTTCCCATTCCCTTCTTTCTCCTGATGTTCTCTGCCTCTCTGACACTTCCGGATTCTGCGCAGATTCCTGTTTATACACAAAAAGATAGTGGCTGACAGATTTATCTGCAGTACAGAGGTTACAGCACCTAGTTCCACATGGGTAAATCCCTCCAATGAAGGTGCAGAGCAACTCTGTCCTTAGGTTTTCAAAACAATGTAATACAGTGACTTTGGCATGCTAGTCACATACTTTCAATGCCTATCTCTTGCACTGAACCGCTAAAACTTTGACTGCTATCATATACTTCATATGTGCCGTTTATGTGAGATTACATTATACATTCAGAGCCCACAGAGGTATTTAATTACTACTTAACATGGGAGCACATCTCCCCCTTGGTGGTTTATTACAGTGTTCAAGCAAATGATGTTTTTCCAAAGCATTTTTTTACACTGAAGCCAAGTCTGCACATGTAAATAGGGCCGAATGCCTAAAAAGTGAGAAATAATGGAATATTTGTACTTGTGTTAAATCTTTTTTCTCTTAGATCATACTATAGAGGTATAGAGGTTTCTTATAGTAGCTTCGGCAGTTCAAAAACAAACACCAAAACCTCCAACTCTGACCTCGCTATTACCGCCGTGTTGCTTGGTAGCTCATTACAGGTTGAGTCTCCCATATCTAAAATGCTTGGGACTAGGGGTATTTTGGAAATCGGAATATTCCGTATTTGGGAATATTTGCATACCATAATGAAAGATCTTGGGAATAGGACCCAAATCTAAACACAGAAAGCATTTGTGTTTTATATACACCTTATACACAGCCTGCAGGTCATTTTATACAATATTTTTAATAATTTTGTGCTTTAAACAAAGTTTGTGGACTTTGAACTATCAAAAAACAAAGGTTTTACCATCTTAGTCATGCTCCAAAAAGTCTGTATTTCGGAATATTTGGATATGGGAGACTCAACCTGTATTCTTATCTTACAAAGCCCTAATTGTAGGCATAATCAGTACCTAACAAGAGGGCGAGGAGAGAACTACATTCACTAATAAGAACCACAGTCATAAAAAGGATAGCAGAGAAAGTTACAAAATCAAACATAGCATAATGGGAGGGCATCCAGTGTCTCCGCAATGAAAATGAATGCAAGTAAAATATAAAATACCATTTTATTTCACTTACAGCTGAGGCCCCAAAGTGGTCCCTATGGGAGGGTATGCACAGAAGTTGTGGTAATGTAAAAGTATTAAATCTATAGAAGTTGTGCCGCGCTGATAGCCAGATCACGATGCTGACAGCAGAGCTCTGCTGCCCCGGGGTGCTCTGTTGACACCAAACTGACCCGCAAGCCCTCCACAGTGACCATACCGGTAGCTAACTTCTGCACTCTCAGATCAGGTGCTGGATAGGGCCTGGCCCCTTGTAGCAAGACGCTTTAGCTGGTTCCCTGGCCCCATCGCTACCTTTTGTGGCGGGTCAAGCACCCATAGTGAACTCCGGACACTTCTTGCTCTGCCAACCAAACACCGTTGAGGGCCCCCTCACCAATCCTAAGCCTCTTGGGTGGAGTAGCTGCCTTACTGTGACCCCCGCTTTATGATTTTGCCCTCCAGAACAACTGTCATTTAGTTTATATTGCTGTGAACAAGCTGTATGGACACAGTTCAGTGATCCACCCTCTCAATGTGTGTTATGACCTTTGCCACCTTTTGTGCATGTAAATTCTAGGACTGCTTCAGGACTCTAAATCACACATCCTCTGCCCTCTACTCTAGTGAGCAGTCTCAACTGTCTGCTGCGAACCATCTATATAATAAGCGAGAAAGTGTGTCTGTCTGCCTGTCCTTTATGCACAGCCAGAGTTTAGGACCTAGCTCCTCCAAATTTGGCAGGGTGGTGTAGTTTGACCAGAATTTGTTTTTTACCTAGGTTTGAACTACATCAGGGCCCCACAGTCACACAATCCCTAAAAATGAGGACACTTAAATTACACAGGTTCCGGGGCTGGCTCAAGTGGAAATTTGCAGTCTGCCAAAAACCTGTGTGAAAGCCACAAAAGTATCCTTTTAACTTCAGTCTTTATGACTCATGCAAGTTCATAATAAATCTAGAGTTATGCTGGCCATACACTAGCACGATTTCGATTGCCTGATTGAAGACGCGTGTAGTATTTAGGTAGGATACGATCCAATGCGCGCTCCCGCCGCTCTGATTAAATGTTCTTGGCCCTGCGTGACCAGATGGTGTTTTTAGACATCTTTTATCTGTATATTCTGGTTTGAAAAATAAACATTGTCATATTTAGATTCAAACACGCAGTTGTTTTTGTGAGCGCCCTTATGGTGCATACACACGGTCAGATTTTTCTTCCGATCTGAACGATAACAATTTTAAAAATTGTTCCATCGTTCATATCTGAAGGAAAATCTGACATGTTTGAACGATGCGCGTTCCCGAAGGTCAGATAACGATATCTGACATCTGATGTGTTTGCAGTGAGTTTTGGACGATTTCAGTCATTTTAATGCAGTCAAAAATCGTTCATTGTTCAAATTGTTGGTCAAATCATCAAATCGTTCATCTGACAAATCTGACCGTGTGTATGCACCATTACTATTTAAACCTACCAGACAGCATGACAAAATTGAGGCCCTCAAAGAAATATAAGATCAAGAGAACTCCTGACACAATAACCTTCACATTTGCAAACAGTCCTTGGTTCCAACTCTTCCCTCCTTTCTCAAAGACCTCTTCCATCACATTGTCCCGAACCTCACCAATGAAGATAGTCTTCTGGACAGGGTCCACCAAGCCCTCCGGGCCAGACTTGCAGACTAATATTCTTTGTTGATACCACTGGAGTTTTCCTTTCCAATTACAAGTCTTTGCTGCTAACTCAATACATAACATGAAAATCCTGGACAAAGGACAGAAACTCCTTTCCAAACTTAATGATCTTCCAATTTGCATGGCGGTTCTCCCAAACTTCAAACACCCTAAACCCCCTCAAACTGAATGGTCGTTGTGATCAAGACTCTGACCCACCATGACCTTCATCTTTAGACTAAGAATATTGGATCTTACTGGATATGACCCTAGGGTGATGGTGGAATTTAGGCATTATTATAGTTCCCTCTACAATCTTTCCTAGCCATCTTCCCTTTCCTCCATGGTGCCCGAGGAACTGGCAAATATCATGGGGATTCTGAAATCCAGTAGAGACCCTGTCCACTGTTCTAATATAGACTAGAGATGAGTGGTTTGATTTTGACTCAGATTATCCTGCCAAATTCGGATCTAAGAACGAGTCAAAACGTCATCTTTGCCCGTGATAGATGACAGTTTGCCTAGTTCTGAGATCCAAACTTGATGTGACGAACTAAGCCAAAACTGAACCGCTCATTTCTATTATAGACCCGTTTCTTTGCTAAATGCATATCTGAAATTTTCCACTAAAATTCTAGCCAACAGGCTGGGTTCTCTCATTCCCCAATTAATCCACCCAGATTAAGTGGGTTTCATACCAGGTAGACAAGCCTCAGATAACGCCAGACGAGCCATTGACTTGATCCATTTCATACATGCTCAGTCTCCCCTCCTCCTCTTATACTGACATTTGATGCAGAAAATAGCATTTGACTGCATACCTTGGTCTTTTGCGTTTGGAGTGCTTCGCTCAATTGGCTTCCCAGGTAAATTTCTGTATGGCCCATCAGAACCTTCATCCTTCAATTTGTACACCCAGAATATTAAATACCTGTGTGTCTTTATAACCCACCACCAATTCTACCAAGCTAACTATACCCTTATGTCCTTCCTCAAATTAAATCGGACCTTGACACATTGTTAACTCATTTTATCACTCCCTCGGCACCTATAATTTTTTTTTTTTTTTTAAACTCTCCCAATTCATGACCTCCCCCTTACATTTATATAGAAATCCCGCATGAGAAAATAATTGTACTTTATTTCAGCAGGTAGACGCCCCCATGTGCGGTTTATAGTCCATGCTCATCATGGACTCTGTATACTGGACTTAAGTGATATTACGAGGCCACGTAGCAGATACAATGGTGGATAAAATCTAGAAAGTGACTGGAGGCGGATGGCCTGAGGTTATTTTTAATAATCCAAACTTTCCCCCATGTATGTCAACAAGTTCACTTAGACCACCTACTTTCCATGGAATAAAATATTTAAATTCCCTCACACACAGTACGATTTTCCCCTTATTTTGACATCCAATCCAAGTTGTCTATTCCCTCTAAAAAATTATCAATTTCTCCTGCTCAGACATTTTCATTCCAAGGTCAAACAGTCTTTCCCATAGACCCTTCACAACAATTGAAATGATCAGTCTCAGACACTCTTCTACGAAAGGTCTAATCTACTTTATACTCTGAGCTTAATGAGACTTCCGTGTCTCCCCTCGAGACCTGCATGAGCAGCTTGGGAAAAAAAAAAAAGAAAAAAGGAAAAAAAAAAAAAAAAATGAATAGCAGGGGGAGTCCTTGAAATATGACAAGTGGACAGAGGTTCGCTGCCTGCAGCTCGATTTGTGTTAAACTAAAAGAATTGGGTACAATTAATAAATCTTCTAAAAAGGAAGTGTTGGTGTTGCCCTCAGCAACCAGATTATAGCTCTCATTTACCAAATGCATTCTAGAACATGATAGATAGAATCCGATTGGCTGCAATGGGTAAAACCTCCACTCACTTGTCTGTATTAGAAATCTACCCCAATGTCTACAAACTAAACTACTGTATAGATGGTACTTTGTACCATCTTGTTTATATTTATATATATATATATATATATATATATATATATATATATATATATATATATATATATATATATATATATAAATTTCATCAAGATGCTTCAGATAGATGCTGGAGAGGATGTGCATCAGAGGCTAAATTCCTCCATACTTGGTGGACGTGTCCCGAACTATCAAATCACTAGCGGGGTGTCATCGACAATATCCAGTACCCTCCAAATAGCTGTCCCACTTTTTCCCAAATACTTTTTCTTTTCACATAAGGACTGCCGTGAGCTACCAGACATCAAAATAAATTGCTACGGCATATGGTCACTGCCAATACGTCAGTTGGCAGCTGATAGGAAAAAATCTGTCCTTCCATCACTTCAGCAAATAATCTTGAGATTTATTATACTGCTCATAAATTCCATTTGATAGACTTTCTTAACTAACTCCTACAAAACCTTTTGGAGCCAATGGCTTTCTCTACATAACTTTGACCCCCACCCCCATTCGAGTAATATTAAGATAACTTTCTTACCAGATATGGGGGTCTAATAATCACAGAAAATATCCCCGCTATGTTCAAAGGGAAACTCGCAGAGGCACCCGTTGCGGTAACCACTGTCACTGCGAATTATATCCCCGGCAAATTGTAGAAGTCTTTCACAGACGTGAGAGACTTCACCAGGGGAACCTGGCACTGCGCATGCGCACAGTGTCAGCTTCTGGAGCTAGCCGGGGGCTGTGGGGGAGAGATCGAAAGATCTCTCCCTCACCTGGAGCCTCCATAGGTTTACAACTGAAGTTGGTGTAAACTACTGGGGGTTGAACTCCGAAAAGCTTTGCTTTCTGGAGTTTAGTATATAGGGGTCAGATCATAGTCCCCATTAAGAATGATGGGGACTGCATACTGAAGTGCTAATTAGCACTTTGCTTGCATTGTGCTTTTAGTACATGACTACAATACATAAAATTATGCAGAACCTGCAGTTTCTGCATAATTTTATGTAAAAAACAGATTGTCCGATGGGACAGAGTTCTCTTTCTTCTTTCATCCTGTCTTTTTCATTCTCTCTCATTTCTTCCCTGTTTTTCTTCAAAGTTTGTAACACCGTATCTCCTGTCCTCCTCATTGCAAAATTAGTCAGTCACTCTACTCAATTTTTGAGTATGTTTTTTTTTGTCACTAATAGGCTTGTTAAGCTTGCATTTCTGTCTGTCTTTCACGTACACAGTGAAGTTTCAATAAACTTTTCAGAAAAAAACAAAACACAAAACTACAGGAGTTTGTGAAGGAGTTCACTAAAGACCAGGTGGCCACCCGGCACAGGTGCCTAGGAGGCCCCCTGATATTGGAATGTGTGCTCACAGTTTCAAGGACTAGAGTCTGTTCAGATGCAGCAAACCGCTTGTGTGAATATTGTAGAGAATAAACAGGTCACCGCATCCCATGCAATTCCCTGGCCCTGAAAACAGAGGGTGCCCTTTACCTCTGGAGATTTACTACTACTACAAGCACCATGTTCGTGTAAAATAAGGAGTCTATTTTGGGCTGAAAAGAAAGGCCTGTTTCTAAGAACAGCTCCGTATTCATGGATGACCAAAAAGAGAAACCTATCCTTGCTATGACAGCCAACCTGAAGGCCAACTTTTTGCTATGCAACTTCATAGCCCGGAATCCAAAAGGTTTGAAAGGTGGATGCTAAAGACTGGGACTCCGCAGAGCCCATTAGAGAAAAGATTTTGTGATAATAAAACCCTCTACCGACTAACAAAAACCTCATGTAGATCCCCTATAGTAAATGTTGTAATTACAAAGTCTGGTGTAAATCCACAGAAAGCAGCAAGGAAAGAGTTTGCCTTGATCAGATTGTCCCAGCAAGGGATGACCCATCAGTCAGACTGAGAAGGGCAGCTACCTTGGCCGCTAGACACTCTGCACCGAAATCAAGCCAAAGCTGAAAATGAGGGATTGACAGATAATCTGAAAATACACTTATCCCCCCCTCAGATAGGGACCTCCAAATGTGCGTCCATGGACCACCTAAAACTTGTCAAGCTCCAGGTTTTCAGATTATAGTTCTAGCATAGGTCAAAAGAATCCATCTAAATTGTAGACAAGGAGACTGGAGTTAAAAAGAATAAAAACAAAAGACGTAGAATCCGATTCTGAGTCACAAACGCACGCAATGCAGATATTCGTGTAGTCAGCCAGTGTTATAAGTACTGCACATGCATCCCAATTGTTACCACACGGAGATGCAGAATGAAGTTGGGCGTAGGTAGTGTGGATTTACGTGAGATAATGGGGATTGTTAAGCAGACATAGCAACACTGAATCAGGTCCTTTATCTCTTCTAAACATCCGGGTCTAGAACTCATGTGGGAATCCACAGGAGGTCTAGGTTTCGGTCTCCAGGAAGAACAGTAAAAATTGTCCAGATTATGTTTTTAGGATCTCTGAAGTATCCAAGCCTGAGTAGTGGAAATTAAACTCCAATCCCAGGAAATCTATTTAAAAAAAATAAAATCTAAACATAGAAATGCTTTTTCCAGTGCCCAAGTGAAACTTCACTGTGGCTTGCAATCATGATGGCCAAAACCTAGTTCCCTTGAACCCAGCATCCAGGGTCTTGTCTCCCTGCCTATAGGAATTCTTGCCAAAGAATGCGAAAACCTCCATGCCCTAACCATTGGCCCCGTTTTATCTGCCTTGGGAACAACTTCAAATCCGACTGAAGTGCATTTGAAGTCTGACACTTAAAAGGGTTCTGGAGGTGGATTCCATCATCCTCACCAATGGAGATGGAACACAAAGAGGTTATGCACCAACTTAGTCATCCCCCATGGCAGCAGCGGACTTGTCTTGTAATGCTGCATCAGTCTGCTCTTCTTATGGAAGGCAGAGTGCAGTAAAAGCTCCACATGGACCAAATCAAACACGTCACCTAAGCAGCTCAACCATTTTTGGAGGAATCCTCAACCACATGCAGCGCAGTAGCGCCAGCACCTGTTTAGTCCCTACAAAATGTAGATAAAACACAAGACAGTTAAAAATATTGCTGAAGTCCCAATCTTGGGCAACACCTGAACTCACTCCACTATATGAACATAAAACAAACGATGAGGAGAGACAGAGGACAGCTACAGTACACTGCAAAACAGACACACACTTCCGAGGCAAGTTGCAGTGCAATAGCCAGGCTAACTATAGACTACACAACAGACACCGTTCAGAACGGTTAGCTGTTCCGTACATTTTTGGCCTAGCCTGGGGGTTAGAGGTGGGAGTACTTCCTCAACCATAGATAATCTAGCTCAAAACTCGCCCCCCTTAATATCTCTTCTTTACCAATGGCACTGGAGCCACAGGTATCCATCCCAGTCACTCTTGTGGTGAAGGCAATCCCATTTAGGGAAGGAGCAGACAGTAGGAAGTGCTGAATGCAGTCATAGTAATTAGCAGCAAGCTCTAGTGGGCGCTTGATAAATAAACAAAAAACAACCCACTGAGTTCCCAGTGAGCCGATAGGATATACAGTGGGAGGACCTTAAGATTTTGGCGTTCGATTTAAAAGTGCCAAAGCTCCTGTACTACAGCCTCTATACCTCCTGGTATCCAGTTTCTCCCCAACTGGGTTTCTAAGAAAAACAAAGAATTGGTCATTAATACAAGTTGATCCTGAATAGATATATGAAAAACTGGAATAACCATCAGTACAGATCAAAAAGAATGTTAACACAAAGTTAAAGTATCTTCCTAGGTGCTTTGAAAACCCATTACATAAACTACCTAACCAGTATCTATGTGAATTACCACACCAGACAACAAGGTGTATGTACAAGCGCTTCAGAAAGTGTGCCACATTCCTAATGAGTCTTCATTTTCAGTGTGTTATGTTGCATCTGGAAATTTTCAAATGGTATGCAGTAGTAGGTAGCAACATCTTCTAAATGCTGGAGGCACTTTCCTACAAAATATTGTTTTAGAAGATTGTCAGTCAGGGTGTGGCATATATCGTTCAGGAAAAGGTTGATTAACAAAGATTGGTGAGGTTTTCTGTATGCAGCAATAAGAAACAGGGGAACCTGCACATTTTGGAAGACAGACCAAAATCTTACCATCTGAAAAAAATGCTAAAGCTGCATCTGCAGAAAGAGAATTTGAGCCTATAAAAGATCAGACAACAGTGCATACATCGTGTGGCAGGTAAGTGCAGATACACTTAAGCATTTCTCTTAATAAAAAAATAAAAAAAATAAAAAAACACATTTAACCTTTCCTTAAGGGGATATTTCAAAGATCATTATTAAATGATGGCAGCACTTTTTTTATAAAATATTTTAAGATGTGTCTGTTACTAAGGGGTCTATGTACTAAGCCTTGGAGAGCAAGAAACTGGTCGGAGACAGTAACAACCAATCAGCTCCTGTCATTTTACAGACTGTGGGTTCTATGTACTAAACCTTGGAGAGAGTTAAAGTGAACGGATATAAAGTGCCAACCAATCAGCTGCTGTCATTTTTCAAACACAGCCTGTAAAGTGACAGTTAAAAGCTGATTGGTTGGTACTTTGTCTCTCCAAGGCTTAGTACATAGACCCCTTAAACTGAAAATGGCTATATACAACATAACACATCAGTTTTATATTTTTAAGGGCTGTTGAAATTAAAAAAAATAAAAATAAAATATAGACACTGTTGAAGAACATAGTTAACTTTCTGAAGCACCAGTACACACCTTTTTATGGTCAACAAGTAGTGTTTGTCCCACTGGAAGAACAATCTTTGTTCTGTGGAATAGACAAGTGAAAAATATGGCGACAGAACACATAACTATACATTGTGAGATACATTTGTATGTCACAATGAATCCATAACCTATAAATCTGCAAAAAAAATAAAATAAATTAGTTGATCAGCTCATGACCGTTTTACAAGGGAATGGACTGTACTTCATAAATACATGGAATAATACTTCAGATGAAGAGCTCAAGCTGGAGTGGTCAGACTAAATGTGAAGATAGGTTTACTGGAATAGCTTCCCAGCAGAGGTGGAAGAGGCTAATACAGCAAAAAAAATTGATCTTTTACGGGAAAAAAAAAACTGGCAAGTGTTTTCATTCACTAAAGTTAGTGACAGTATACCTGGGCACAGGCATCAGATGATGAGCTCACCTGGGTAAGAAAACAGGTTTCTGTGCGAGATGCTCTCTCAGCTCTGGGGAAGTAGAGTCACAGTTCATGTATCTTTCCACATAGTCCGACCAGCGCTTAAAGAAAGAAGACAATGGGTTCAGGATTAGTGCTAGAGCCCAGAATGCCAGGAACCATGACAGGAAAGCAGAGGATAGAAGAGTGGAACTGCACAGTGGAGAAGCAGAAGGAAGGAATGCAGAGTGGCTTACACTTCATTATAGACTGTGTATTGTAAGGAGAGCAGGCATTTATTGGGACATACAGTAACACTGAACTGTATGATCACTTATTTTATGTATAGTTCATCTCACTGAGAATATTAGTGGCATTATATGTATTAGAGTTTCCCATATAACCTCAGTTCTCCACAGCACTGTTAGATTCTGGTCTATGAATGATGCCCTGGTATAGCTCAGCTGCACACGTGATATGGCAGCTCTCGCATACATAGACACAAGCTTTTCTGCTCCTGTTACTTATTTAGATCTCCATGACCCAAATGGAAGCAGACACTGCAATTACAGTGGAAACATTTTTATTTATCTTACCTATATATAAAAAAGTACCACATGGTCACTAGTTTATATATAGATCATTCTACCTTAACCCAAGTATGCTAGA
Source organism: Taudactylus pleione (assembly GCA_031769625.1). Taxonomy (NCBI): domain Eukaryota; kingdom Metazoa; phylum Chordata; class Amphibia; order Anura; family Myobatrachidae; genus Taudactylus; species Taudactylus pleione. The sequence goes on from JAUIMM010000018.1 coordinate 25,593,032, forward strand.
ATTCTAGTTTGTCCTTAGTCCTATGTTTATATAGGACTGGTTAAACTCAATGCAGTCAATATAGATATCTGGTATCGTCATGAAAACAGCACAAAACTTAAAGTTACTAATTTTTCTTTACAAGGCTTAAAAACCTGGTTCTTTAGAAAATAAATCCAGTCTGCTGTAGCAAGAATTGCAGCTAACAAATATATAGATCCATGAGAGGTACTTGCGATGTGCATACGTTTTCAGAAACATGACCATATGCAGAGATCGGATTACTGAGACGTGGGGTACAACAAGTAGTTCTGTTATTCAAATAAAGACAATACAACTTCACCTCTACAATACATGGCTTGGTTTTTAATCACAACTTTATTTTAGTTTTGACACAATTCTGAGTGTCCTTATTTATACTTCAGTTATGCCTGTGTGTCCTAGACAGTGAATACAATAAAGGTGCGTACACACTGGGCGATAAAGTGGACGACTGAACGATATCGTTATCGTTCAGTCGTCCACTTTATCGTCCGTTTTTAACCCCAAAAAGATGAACGATAACGATGACGCGCGTTCACGCGGGTCGTTCGTCATTATCGTTCATCGGGCTGACATGCAGGCCAACCTGACGATCTCGTCAGGTTGCTGCATGTCAGGGAATGGGGGAGAGAGGCCGGCGCTGAACGATATCGTTAATGATATCGTTCAGTGGCTGTGCTCAATGTCATGAACGACATTGAGCACAGCCTGCCGGGGACAACACTACACGATATCGCTCAGGGAGCATATCGTGTAGTGTGTACCCACCATAAGAGGTTTGGACACTAGACAGACATACTTTAGAAAGCTGTAAGGTGATGCTCACTTATAGACGCTTGATATTTTATCGAATACTCGTGAAGACCACAGCCTGTTTTAGAAGCATTTGTATCATGGATTTTGATTGCAACTTAAATTTGGCGTCATTAGCTGTATCTTCAGCATGATGCAATACACCTCTCAATCTTCATGAGGTTTATATAAACACACACATATACACACACACATATATATATCATATACATACATATACACAGACACCTGGGCGTATGAGGACATTTAAGCATCTGAATACAGCAGCTTATACACAAGCAGCCAGGGTTTCCTATCCTATGGCTAGCATAGCTGCAAGAGGAGACTGTCAAAAAAAAGGTTATTTTGAGGACAGGAGCTGAAGACAGACTTAACTTTGCTAATATTTCAAGAGATATTTTGTCTAAGGTGTGGTTGTCACTGGGAAAACATCAGCAAAGGGCAACCAGTGGACAGAAGCACATACTTCAGGATCACAATATATGTACATTAATTTGAAGTGCATGGTAAAACAGGAGAGGAATTGCAGGTCTATTACCTGTGAATTTCAATCTGAGGCATGACTAGCCATTTTCACCACAAATGGTTCAATGAGAACTCCGAGCAGGAGATCATAATCCAGCTGGATTGCATAAGGCACTTAAACATCGTAAAATTCAGCAGTGCAAATGAAAATCTTCAGTGAAGGATGTTACATGGTCTAATATAGGTCTTTGACAACAACACAGGACTGCACACATATACCAAACCACCCAACCTAAGGAACAGAACAGCTCTGGGTGATTGTTTCCAACTGTGAAGGATTCCAGTAGTTCTAGTGATGTTGTTTAGCTGGTTCGATAAGCATGACACTGACATTTATACATGTCATGACTGTCTCTAATAAACCAAAATCAAGAATTATGGCACATCCTGGAATGACACCCGATTAGTTTTACACCTCTATAAACCAGGTGTTGGTGCAGTGACTTTCTTGTAAAAGAATGTTCCTGCATATGTCATCCCAATTCCAGACATTTGCAGGCTGAATGAGAAGATACATACAGGCCACAGGTGGTGGCCCATTCTCCTAAGATGCAACTTTATATGGCGTTTCCGTTTTTTTATCCACTACCAGTGTATTATCATTCAGATTTTTGAGGAAAGCAGATATCAAGGTGCTACTGAAAGACTGAAGCAGTGTGTCGTAATCAGGATTGGGATACTGATAGGACATGTGGCACTTCCCATTGTAATGACAATGGGTAACTTCAAAGAGATAAACACCAAATCGGTTTAGCTGGGTCACAGTTTAGTATATAAGGTCATCGTTCATATATCAGACAACTAAACTGGTCATTCATAAAGAATAAACTGAGAAAACTAAGTGGAGATTGTATATATGACAACTTGGTTACACATTTTACATGTAATAAGAAAACCGTAGGGGACAGATATGCACAGAAGTAGAAGCAGCCACAAAACATCTATATAGAACTAGTCCCATTTTATACACATTTTCAAGGGGAAAGAAAAAAAAAAAAACTTAAGTATCCTTACATTTCACAGAATGCATTGCATCTCCGGCGCTGCGCTACAGTAGTGAAAACGACTGTTATTTTTACAGTTTATCCATGACAATAGTGAGTTGTAATAGGATTACATGAATCTAAAATTATTTGATTATTGTTTACCAATATTTTGTTGGGTTATCCCCTTATTTGCCAATTGCAGTACATACCCAAACATGAGATAAAAGAGGGTGTATTCCAGTGCTGACACTGCCTTTAACAGTCCTATATTGCTAGGCTCCCATTTATGGAGAGAAAGGGACTAGCTTTGCATAGTGGATGATGTCAATGATATTTTGATCTATAAAGTACCCTTCTCAGTGCCGGAGGTACTCTCCTGCTTTCAATTCTATTCCATTTGGATTAAGTTGGGAAACCCACTAGTTCTCCTTAGGTCGCAGAGATTGGGCACCCCTGGTCGCTGTCCCTACATTCATTTTTACACAGAATGCATTGTACTGATGTCTCTAACACTATAATGCCTCAATTCAGTCATGAAATAGAACAGAGAGTGAGAGCTGGTGGAAGGGTCAGTTTCACAAATGCTAGATTCTGGGTAGAAAAACAGCACATTTAGTTAATGATGAAAGTTAAAAGCAATGCATAATGGGACAACACTATAACCATGCAAAATCCTTCTCAGACAGGGCTATCCTTATTTCATTTAACTATTTTATTAGGTAATTGCCATATGGGCACTGTACTCTGATAATAGGCAAAAGTAGGTGCATAAACCTATATAATAACAGCGAATCTACACAGCATGCAGATGTACCAGTTGTAACAATACTAAAACAACTTTATTACACAATCAGAGCAAAAAGTCAAATCACTGCATATTGCAGCAATCAGATCGCTGCATGCATACCATTTCCGGGCAAGCAACACCTGATTTAGAAATGGTTAACAGATGCCCATCTCCATTCCAGACTGCTGATGCAATGCAAAATGGAACAAGCATTTACTTTCTAAGTACTGAAACTAAGGACAATCTCCCCAAAAGATGCTTATTTGAAGCATCTCATTTTCCAAACAAATGGTTCCGCCATTCTCATCAAAACACCTGCAGACATTGGTGTATGTGGAATGGTAAAGTGAAAAGAATACCATTTATAAGTGATGTAGTGGAGACCTGGATAATGCAGTAGAGACTTTCTCCTTCACTTCCATGTCTCAGCTCTGTGTTATTGGGACATGGTAATGCTACCTGCCATGTACCATGCAGTACAATTAAAAAACAAAATCACCTTCCAGTAGAGTTTCAATTCATATCTGGTACTATGTACACTGTTGCACGTCTTGTTTACTACTATTAGCAGTAACAGTGATTTTTGAGTGTGTGCACACATGTATACATATCTATCCTCACATAATTCACTACTAAGCACTCTGGAGTCACTTTTAAGGCTCATCACAAAGAGAAATTTGGACAGATACTTCAAAAGGATGCATCAGACATTTGTTGAAGAAAAAAAAAAAAAACAGCATTAGTTACAAGTTTTGTTACCAGGTGGCCATACAAGTCACTTGGAAATTGACAATTGCACAATGTGTCCTCCACTGTAGTCAATAGTTTCTGTTCAAAGGACAGCACTCCCTATAGCAGAGCATGTCAGGTGGAATAGCCATCACATGACTTCTAATGCTTTCTTTCAGATCTGACCGGGCATGGCATCCCTCCCAAAACAATACACCTGGTTCTTCAAAAAGCCCGCTTAACCAATAGCCACGTGAAATTGTAACATGTATACATATAGAAATAGAATATATCTAGATCTTCTTAATTACCTGTTGTACACATTTCTCATCACTACAAGCCTTAGAACTGGCTTAAGAGGGCTTGGAGGTACTTTTCATATTAACAGCAATATGTATGTACACACACACACGGTAAAAATGTAATAGTTACATTGTTCTTAATATTTTCAAATATATTACAAAAAAGCTGTTAGGCACCACAGTAATGTGATGTTACTGGTTTCCCGCCTGCATTCTTTGTTAATGTCTGGAAACACAACCTAAACCTGACAAAATACACCATGAGACCATGTTGTATTTCCCATCATTGTGATTTCACTAGGCATCCATACATTCAGCTATTGCAACCTACATGAAAAAACAAGCATCTTCACATTAAACTATTGTGTTGTACAGACCTACACAACACTGAAATCCGCATTTTTATTCTCCTCATCAAAAATTATAGCAAGTTCATTTTTATGAATGATTAGCTTTTCAACCAGGGCATTACATGCAATCCTTACTCTGTGGACCAGTAATCTTTAACATAAGCAGAAAGATGATGAATATAGGAAAAACAAACTACTGCATATATTCCAATTGACTGTTGTGCCTATCTTACATGCATAACAGAATTAAACTACTGAGAAGTAGTGTCAGCAGAGGAAGACCAACTGGGATATTATAGGCTTTCAAAGCACCAAGCCATTTAGGAACTGACAAAACCACAACATTATGCAGATTGGGGAAATTAACAAATTAATAACTGAACATTAATGACTCAACTTAAAGAACGGCAATATACTAGCATGGTATACCACCATTAGTAAGCAGTCTGCTAAATGCTTTCAGTTCTTCATACACACCAAAGAGCCACCAAACTAGAATTGAATTCCTAAGAGGACAGGAATCGTGGGCATTCCCAAATGATCTGCTGTACAGAACTAACCACTAGCTGTGTACAGAACTAAGGTTCAGCTAAAGATTCTCACAAATAAGGTTACATGTGCATTAGACTTTCCAGAATTGGTCTAAAATGTGTATAGACCAGATATTAGACTGCTCATGTCAATATATTCCTGACACTAATTTACCATCAAAATGTTTGTACTACACATTCTGGAAGTAATAAATGTTCATAGAAAGTAAGTACTGTAGGCCAATCCTTTCTTAGAGAACAGGAACAGCTGCTTAAAGTTCAGCAATTGTTAGATGACCACACTTTATTGGATTCTGAAAACCAGAAAAGAGTCCAAACTATTGGGATGTTTGACCGAGTAATGTTCCAGTGTCCTAAAGACTTAAGTGGTATATTTACTAAAGTGTGGGGTTTTTAGAAGTGGAGATGTTGCCCATAGCAACCAGATTCTATCAGCTATGCACATATAGCTGGTTATGAGGGGGGAGGCAGCTAGCACTACTGCATTTACCTTAAGTTCTGATTTAAATACGAAGTAAGGGTTTGTGGTTATGTTATGTGAATAAACCAGTCTCACACAACAAAGCTGCTCTTTTTATCCCAATATCCTACGTAGATCAGGCTCTTTTTATTATGGAGTGGAGTGCTGTTGATCAGAACAATAAAAGTAGGACTTCAGTTCTCATCTGTAACAGGTAGATACAGTTTGCTTGATCATTGGTTTCCAGACATTCCAACAATTAATGTTGCATCACACCATTGTACCATATACGGTGGAGTACCCAATAGAAGGGTCATTGTCGTTCTGCGTAACCAGTGACAGACAAATAATAGGGATCTCATACACCATCCAATCTGTAAACGGATTTCTGTTTTAACAAGAATCAGCATCAGAGATTTCGGAGGGGAGTGTATACTATAAAAGATGGTGGCACATGAAAAAGGTTTTGTGGTGCTATAAAGCAAATCAGTCGTAGCCTCTTATTACATGTTTCTGCCCCCTTTTCTTTTTAGGAGCGATCCCCATTAGTTGGTTCTGGGGTTAACAACATTTACCAACATAAAATAACAAATTAACTAAAAATGACTAATCCATATTTGGGGCAAACAGTGGAAATGAAAGCTATTTCAAGGCAAATGTCCAAAATCCTCACACGTATGGAAGGTTCCCATTTATATATTTATATAATAATCATCCTGGTGTACTTCTCAGCAGATTTCTTGTGGCTCCAAGAACTAGGTCAGATTTGCATTCAAATTTTTAGTGGTTGGATTACTCATCGGCTTAAGGCAGGTAACATTAAAAAACCCACAAAGTTTAACATCTACAACATGGTTGTCCACTGGCTATACATTCTTTCCAACAAGCTGGGCTGCCAAGAAGGAGCACCAAAGCTGGGTACACATTAGACGTCATGGGTACCCTGCCAAACCATGAAACCTCGGACGACATATCCTTTGAACCTTTTGACACCACGCAATGTGGTGAACCACCGCACGATATGTCGTTCACCAACCATATCTAGTAGCATGGGGTCGTCCATCGAATTGACACATTGAGCATGCATACTAAATCTGTAGATGCGATGAATGACCACCACAGGTTCGTTCATAGTGGGTACACACTGGGCGATGTGGACAATATGTCGGCCTGATCCGCTGGATCGAATGACATATCGTCTAATGTGTACCCAGCTTCAGAGACCAGACGCTAGATTCACTGAAGCTTCTTAAAATGTGGAGGTGTGTCCCATAGGAACAGATTAGATTACAGCTCTTATTTCTCTATTGCATCCTAGAAAGTGACAGACAATCTGATTGTTTTTTTTTTTTTTGTAGCAACCAAACAACTTAATTTTAGAAGCTTTAGTAAATCTACCCCCTATGTAAGACACAATCAGAGAATACACACTTCTGTAGCTGCTGGCCGTCGTCTATAGTGGCCCACAGCTTTCCAGAGTGCTGAATAGAACGTGGAATGACATTTTGTGATTACACACGGCTAAGGGAAAAGCAGTCCTCTTCATGTAAATACTTTACAATTATTTTCACTGGTATACAACTTATATATCCACATTTGCCACAGGGAAATGATTCTGGAAGGGGGACCAATGCACCGTATAGTTTAATGGATTCAGCAAGAAAGTGAATATGAAGGGGAGAAAAAGAGGGAAAAACAAACAAGGAAAAATAGGAAAGTGACAGAACAAAAAAAAACAAAAAAAAAACAGAACAAATCACTGAGTCACCCTGGATCGTTAAAACAAGTTTATTATATTACAATTTGATTCTGTTCCAAAATTTGGGAAAATATTTGGAAGTTTGTATTTTCTGGATTCTGTAACAAACCACAGATTGGTAACATTATGTACAAGTATGTAAAAAAAAATATCAGACAGTATTCACACTGCAGGTTTTGTGTGACCGGGGTGGGCTGTGATTTGATCTCAGAAGGCAGGATTTCTAGGTCTCACAAATCCCCCCCGTGACCCTTTCCCCAGTAGGTCCTGGAGGTCAGGGTCCTGCCTGGGTTGGCGGCAACCGGGAGCCCCTCAGGCACGAGTTGGGCTTACCTCGGTCTCCGCTGGGTCATCTGAGTTTTCTTCCTCAGTGTCCAGTAGTTCAATTGTTAATTGCACCTGGCCACAACTCTGGGAGAACAGCAACTGCAAGAAAATATATACATATATATTAAAAAAATAAATAAAATAAGTCTTTGTGAAGAATGGAAAGTTAATTGTAGGAATTCTACCTAAAGAGTACAGAGTATACTGAAAAATCTTAGCATGTACAGTCACCTACTGATAGCACCCAGGGCAAACTGTGGAGATGGGTGACCTTTACCTGGACTATACTTTTTCAAATCTCTTTGGTCAATTGCTGCTGAAATGGTGTTTTGGTGGATTCAGGCAGAGAGGCAGCCTAGAGCCATAAACTAAACTACTTGACTGATGACTCATCTATTTAAACTGCATTAGATAATTATTTTATGGGATTTTTAAACCATTTTTCAAGTGAAATAGAAGCACTTGGAAAGTTTTCATTGAATACAAAAAGGATGTATAGAATTTAACAACCACACAACAAAAAGAAGAGCATGGCAAGCTCATCTGAACAGCATATATTTTTTGCATTCACTGGATTTTTCTTTTTTCTCATTAGTCATCCTTAATGTCAAATGGGGGCGATTCAATTCAACGCGAATTGAATAGCGCTGGGAGCGAGCTCCTGGAGCTATTCAATTCAGTGCGCTGTGTGGTCGGAGAACGCCGGTTATTGCGCCTTAAAAAGGGTGTTACGGCGCGGTAACCGGCATTCTCTGACCAAAGTGCAGAAAAACAGCTGCACTAAAATGAACAAAGTCAGTAGCTGGGAACTGCAGTGATGCAGGTAGCCGACTACAATCCTTTTAAGTGTATATACAGAAAAGTGACTGTGCATTTCTTGTGTAACAGTGTGATACACTTTTGGATGTGCCCAATTGCTTACATGATATGCACATACCCGGCTTCTTATCGCATATAGGAAAGCAATTTTATTGATCTATTTAATCGTATAAGAAAATTGTATCTAAAAATTCTCACACAAGTTAACTATGCTTTTATACATAAGTCAGTTTATTGCAACTTTTGCTACTCTTTGCTAATGTGTCTGAGTAAAGAACTGTGAACCATTTTCAAAAGAATCTTTGTATCAAGAAAGATGGCGGTTGCACAAAAGCCACTGCAGTGCCATTGAACTTTACACGATTACTGTCCCACAATCACACATAAGAAACATACATAACATATGCAAATCACCTTAAAACAATTCTCATCAGCCATCAGCTGTTCAGCCTTCCGCTGGTAGTTGGCCTCACTCAGGCTGCGGGATGCTTGGGTACCCAGTAGACCCCCTGTAGCATTACAGCTGCTCTCAGAGAGGTAGAGATCTGTCACCTGTACACAGATTTCATCACTGACTATGTGCTGGAGCTAAGAGAGTAAGAAGAAATGGTCTCAATTAACAGAAAAATCACCAACACATGCTACATCCACATTTTCAATCTCCAGTCACCCTGAGCAGGAAATGGTTAAGGCACCCAGTTTAATTTAGCTCGCAGATTTTATTATTTCAGTGAAGAATAGGAAACTAATAACCGTAACATCACCAAACCTAAAGATCAGAAACTGAAACGTTGAAGTCAGTGTCCTTTTATTATAAGATACATATGTAATTTAACATACAAGTAGTAAAAATTAAAGAATTATGTATAGTATGTTACTGTACTGTTCTCTAAACATACAGCAAAGGAGGACACAGGAACTGCTTATAGTGTTTGGGATTTAATTAAATATGTAATAATATCAAGGGGTTGGTATGTATTTTTGACATTCATACTTCTGACGAACACTGTATAAAGATACGCTAATAATGAGATTGGTAAAGCTTTTAAATATTTCATGTCAGCATACAGTTTGCGATATAAGTGCTCGTCGACATTTATGGATGCCAAAATTATTATATCCCTTACCAAGATGAATATATTTTTTTGCCACTGAACATTTTTATTACATTTCATACAAAGATAGCTAGTCTGATCGACACTTTAACTGTACTGGTCTTACAGGAGACGAGCATTACCCTTCATATAAGGGTGCTTGAGCACTAATGAAGGCTATGATCTTTTTATTTTATTTTTGTGGACAAGCACCTTTACAACTGTGCTGTATGATAAATATGGTGTACAAGAAATGCACCTTTCGAGCATATGTAACACAGCCTATTGATAGTGGAGCCTGGTTACAGCTGATTAAATGGAACTGGCAAGCAATTCATAAAAATGCAAATGAAGCTAAAATATTAGACACACACATATATATTTATTATACACACATACCACAAAACCTGAGAAAAAAAATGAATGCAATGAATAAATAATGCCAATAGGTGGCACTGCTGCTGAATATTTTCTTTGTTCCATTTTCTATTATAGTCCAAACTAAATGTTTGACATGCAATTTAAAATAGGAACATGTGCAATATGTCATCATTTTGCTACTTTATAAATTTTAGAATTCCCCCAATGTTGTATATGGGTGGCCAAGCCTGTAATGAGAAAGCATACTTAGGTATGTATTAAAGATCATAAATAGAGATGTGTCACTAAGTGTGAAAGATTGTAGTGAATAGCATTTGTGTAAATGTACAAGAGGGTCAACGTAACAAAATACATGCAGTATAAAGATGCTAGATTAACAGAAACACTACTGAATCATCCTGTTTTCAATGGCAACTGGACTACCCTTGTTCAGGTTATCGCTCCTCAGCAACCGAAGGAGCAAGCAAGTTCCCACCACAGCAAATGCACAGCGGGTAGACTGCAGGCTTGGTTGTTGATCTGTTATCATGCCAAGGTTATTTAAATCTAGACTGCCCTCCATGAGAGGTGAAAAACTGGCATCTCAAGACCTCTTCTGTTGCAAGAAGCGTGAAAGGAATGAAACTAGCATCACGGCAGGAACTCTTTCCACATGTCACCTACCTAACGAGATCAACCAATTCTGGGCTAAATAAAATCTCACCCAAAAACAGGTACAGAATCTAAAGTCTACTTAGACTTTTTGTCCGCCTTCCATGCCTTAAACAAGAGGGTATAGTGAGCAGAGAACAAACTCAAGATTAGATGGAATAGCAGAATAGCTAGATTTCACAAGAATCTGCTCCAAAGAGGACAACTTTAACACACCAAACAGCATAAGTACATGGGGTCAGTGGCTGCTAGTTTGGCAAAAAAAAAAGGCGGAATGATGGTATCCATCCCCTATCGGCGGAGGTTATGCAGTAAGTTGTATGTACTCCGAAATGTTAGCCCTGGCTTATTCTGCCAGAACAGTCACGGACCCCAGGGGCATCTGCACCACTTTTTTTTGCCATGCATATGGCACTTGTGGCTGACTGTCCAGTTGGAAACTTAGCAAGACATTTAAAACAGGTAGTTAAAACAAATTATATATATATATATATATATATAATAAAAAAGTCACTGCAACTGCACAATCTGAATTAGACCTGGGATGACTCCCTCTGCAGCGGTCATGGTTGAAAAAGGGAGAAGGCAGGCAGATGTAGGGTACACAACAGCAGGAGTGTACCCTGCATAATAGACACCGCAATAAGCAGGTATAGCGTGTGTACAAAACACCAGCTTCCCAGCTAAACCCAAGCCAATAAAAAGAACTTTCCAGCAAATGGGATCACAGGAGAGGAAGGAGCTGCCAACATGCTAATTTCTGGCAAGTTATACAAAGTAGGAGATACCACACTGCCAGAGAACTGGACCTCACCCTTTGGGGAGGGACTAAAGACAGAAAGGATGTAAGACAGGCAGACAGAAGAAAATAAGGCACACAACAGCCATACAACCCAGCATAACACACTTGTAACACTGTGGGAACAGACTAGAAGCAAGAGTTGCTGTGTTATGGACACTGGAAACTGTCTCTTAACCACATAACCTGACAAAAAAATTGAAAATTCTAAATACCGCTCAGAAATTGTCAGGATTTTTATGAGCTAATTAGGTGAAAAACATGTATTTCAAACTTATCCAAAATGATTTAACAAAACAACTTTCTTCTCCAAACATCGCAACTTTTTCCCCCAGGGGCTTCAGCCACCAAGTACACTCTAGGGGACTGAGGTTAATTTACACAGGGAGTCCTGCTGGGCTGACTGATCAGCAGTGATCGGCAGCACAGCAGACACTGGGGCAGTGTGCAGGGATGTGTAGCAGACCGGAAGGTCCTTAAGAGCAGCAGCTCCGGGAAGATTCACTTCCTGCAGAAGCCCACACTGCATCGGACTGGTCGCATTGTTGGAGACCATATCAGATAATGCACAGCCTGGTGTGGTTGCAAAGGCTGCGACCATGCCAGGCAAGTGGTTAAAAAAGGAGCACTGTCATTTAGACCTAGCAAACGGAAAGGTTGCATTCTCGTTATTAACTGTTCAGGTTAATACAGTGCAGCTGATCCAAAGTTTCGTTCCATCTGTGAAATGTGCGATTCCGGGTGTATGCTAGGAACAGGACAGTCTCATGGCAGTGTCATGGGCATGCAGCCAAAGTTACATCATATTCTAAGAGGTACATATACAGAGAGTATGCCAATTTCAGTCTGATCTCTTGCTCCCAAGTATGGGGTAGGTGTAAGTGCAGATGATAATGATGGCAGCTGCTCTCCCATACAGAAGAAATTGGTGCGATGCGTAGTATTATGATGTACTTGTAGTCACATTAGCATTCCATACGCATTTAGAGCGTGGCCACATTTGGGCCTGCATGCAACTGAGAATCAAGCCCAGTATTTGTAAATTAAACTTTCCGCACACACAGTGATCCATTACCATAGTTGCCTTTAGGAGTGTGAAAGTCAGTTTCTCATGCACCTATACACATCCAAGTTCCATGTTACTACAATGTCATGCACATTTATAATTACACAGAGATAGCAACCCTGCCACTTTATTATTCTTTATTTATATGGCGCCACAAGGGGATTGGACATAGGGGTAGATGTACTAAGCCTTGGTGAGAGAAAGTACCAAGCAGCTCTTCTTAACTGTCCTTTTTCAAATACAGCCTGTAATCTGACAGGAGCTAATTGGTTGGTACATTATCGCCGTTCACTTTCTCTCTCCAAGGCTTAGTACATTTCCTCCACAGACAAACAGAATGAACAAAAGAACAAAGTCACTTACAGTACAGAACATAGCAGTACATAGACATGGTTTATAAACATTGTGGCATCAGCAGTCAGAATACCCAAGGGACAGGTGCTGTTGTAGGCAGTGGGGAGGAGAGGGTGGTATAAGTAAAAGCAAAGCACATGAGGGAAGAGGTCCCTGCTCGTGAAAGCATACAGTCTAAAGGGGAGGGGCAGACAGACAGGGGTTTACAAAGTAAAACTAGTCTTTAAATGCAAACATTGCCAAATTACTGAAAATAACCACTGGCAAGTGGTCGCATTTTGCATTTGGAGGAAGCGCTACTCAGTGAGGATTCTCTAATGCTTTTATAGTACATGACCGTGTTCTGACTGCACAACTTGTATGGTGCATGGAAGAACCAATCAGCACTCAGTGAAGGTTCTTACAACTGCAAATCATGCAAATAAAAGTACTGCTGTGATATTAATGAAAGCAGTCAGTAAGTTACATGTTTTTAGCTCTTTTGCATCTCTATTCATTGATCATTAGCCTCATTTATTGTGGCCTCTTTATAACAGTTTTTCCATTACACTTACACCTGTTGCTGGTCAAAATATTTTGGAACTACTCACCTGCCTGACTATGCTTTGTACCAGCTTGTCCATAGTAAAGGCAATAAAGGCATGAATGGTGAACATCTCCCGCAAGGAGTCTTCATATTGGTTTGAGTCCATATTCCCGTCCAGCAGGTTACGAACCATATCTAGGAATGCTGGATAGTAATCCACAGCTTCAATGTCCACTGTAAAACAGAGGAACTGTATTAAACATCCTATAGGGCTCATTTGTGATTTGCAACATTTGTAGAGTATTCAGGGGACACTAGAAAACTGTAAATCGAAAATGAAAAAGTGGACAACTATAAAATAAATGGTGACTAGAGCACTATCCACTCAGTGGCACTTCAGCTCCACTCTGAATATAACAGAAACCACGACCCCCTGTTCAATTCATAACCTTACACTTACTTGGCTCTTTCAGCCGCAGCTGGATGGCAGGACTGTCATTCTTATCTCTCTTCAGACCCAGCACCTCTCTCTCCCACTCTCTTTCCCGCATCTCCTCCTCGACTTGCTTTTCTGCTTGATTGTAAATGCGCAGGAGGCGAGAGCAGAGTATCTGGTGCAAGCGCAGGAAGATGTACCAGTTATTGTTAACGAAGAACAAGTTGTACGCATCCTCCATGGCCCTAAACTTCTGCGCTGCAGTGTTTCCAAACATTAGCTTGGCTTTTGGTGGGCTGCTGCCACCACCACCCCCCACGCCATTGTGTTTCTTGGTAATCCCATCTTCTGTTTCAACTGGCTCCTCCTCTTCCTCCTCTTCCACATCAGACAGCTCCCCTCGCTGGGAGAAGAGCAAGTCTGGGATAAAATGGTAAACAATTTGTTTGATCTTGTACTTGTCCTCTTTTTGAATACCAGTCTGTCGCTTCACATGGTGAATAATGAGAGAAGCTGCATCCTCTAGGATCTGTCTGTCCTCATATGTCAGGGTGAGGTGAGGTCCTGTGGGGACTCCCGTACTGTCTTCTGACGCTTGCTCTTGTCGCTGAAGAAAAGCGGACATATACCATAAGAGACTGGTGGCACCCAGTAAGATTATGTGAATGTGCAAAGACACAGGTAGGACAAAGTAGAGATTGAAACGGATTCTGTATACCAAGTTATAGATAGAACAAGTTGTTGATTAGAGCGCACTCACCTCATCATAAATACTCTCAATTTCATTGAGCAGACTCTTTGAGCGAAGGATCTTTGTGTCAATCTGTTTATAGTTTATTCCCTGGTGATCTAGCGATTTCAGGTAGTACTTTTCATTCTGCTCTCGCCATATCTTATTGAAACCTCGCTGGGCTTCCCTCCATTCCTCTTCCTTCATTTTCAACCTTAAACGCGGCAGAATTAAGTTAGTCTGACAGAAGGAAAATCATGGCATAACAACTTAAGAATATGGGTCAATAATTAATTGTTAGGTGCCTACAATTCCAGAGCAAGATCTATACATGATGCTACACAAGTATTTCACAATATAGATGTTGTCACCACCCAAATACAGTATAGATTTGTCCTCCTGATTGGAGACTAGACACTGGTTTGTTATATCATTAACAAACTTGACTTCAACAGCGGTGGAGATGCAAAGACATAAGATTAGAAACACAACAACTCACAACGTCTACATATTTAGAGTGTGAAGAGTTGTAAAAGAAAAAAAAAAAAAAAACAACCTTTTCAACACAATTGGGACAGCGACAGCTGGGTTCTTCTTCAAGCCATCTATTATATCAGCTGCCTTATCTGCATATATCCTTTGAAGAGCCTTGCGATGAATGACTTCTGAAGTTCCTCCTAAAGTGTTGTCCAAACGAAATTTAGCCTGGTCCTCTGCAGATAGTCGTGAAAGCTTCTTCTGAATAGACTCTAGCACGCGGATAGTTGCTAGATTGGTCTCTAGCACAACATCCAGCTGAAGCAATAGAACCCGAACAAAATAAAAATAATCAGATAACATGATTAGTACATTTATAGAATGAGGGGGGGAAAAAAAAAAGAAAAAAGGATTTAAAGGAGATATGATAAAATATGAAAAAAAATAGTACACACACACCTCAAACCGTTCATCTTCACAGCGGTAAATGTGCTCTTCATACTGGGTCTTTTTAGAACTGACAAAGGTGGAGTCCTCTGACCAAGATGGAAAAGAAACCCATGTGTCATTCAGGACCTGCAGGTGGAGACAGAGGTAGATAATATAGCCCAGTTAGCGAAATGGCTTTTCTCACTTTTTATTTTATTTTTTGCAAAAAGTAGGAACATTTCACCAGGCTCTGCAGATCAGCTCCTCCTTTAAGAAGAACAATCCAAGTCATGGAATCACTATGCAGGCATCAAGGAAAGGTACTCTTAAGACTTATAGGTCCCTTTATGTTTCTGTTGTATTGAGGATTAACCTCTGTGTGCACAGGTTGACCTGTTTTATTACGATTCATAGGAGCAGATCACATATCATTTAATCTTATGCTCTATTAACCAAATATTTCCCATTCAGTATTCCCAAGATAAGCACATCACTTCCAACTAACTAGTGGTAACATAAGTACTGTTCTGCAGCAGACAATGTCCTCAGACATTGGTCTGCAATACCACTTACATTATCCAGACAGTGAAGAGAGCCCTCTATCTTTGAAGACTCATCGCTGTAGTATCATGACCAAGTAAGATGGGTTTTAAAAGGAAAGTTTGGTTTTAAGAATGGTCCAATTTTCATAGACTATGAGGAAGAGAGACCTACAAGACAGGGCCCTCATATCTTAAACTATTAGTGGTGCACAAGACTTCCCCAAGAGGGAACCAGAATGCCTGGGTGAAGGGTCAGACTGCTCAGAAATCGCTTTCTCAGTCTTTTACACCCAAGGTGAACACCGCTGAGAGGACTGGAACGTTTAGCTCCACCTCTTACAGGAGTCTCACATGGCCTTATCTGAGTGCATATGGATTGTCCATAAGCTGCAAAATGGCTTCTGGAGAGGAAAACACTCCAAATTTTGGCTAAAGGTTTACCAAAAACTGAAAGGACCAGAGAGCACTGCTCCACAGACCTGAAGGCCTGCATCTGTTACCTACCAGACCAGGAGATCACTGCTAAAATAGTTGCCCCACAGCCACCAACAAAGTTAGACACACTCAAAGACCGTTTGAAAAGCTGTCTTGTCTGGAGGTCAAAGTTCTGCTCAGCATACACCAACAGGAGGTCTGACTGGGTCCCTGCCTGCTTGCCCACCCCACCCCCCCTACCCCCCTAAAATCTGGACAGGATCCAACTGGACCAGCTCGCGTTGGTTTTATCCCAATCTGTACAGGAGTGTCCGAATGCATAACCAAATAAACAAACAGTCCAATTAATTTTATATAGAAGGTAAAAAAAAAAAAACAAGTTCAATTTTAAAAACACTCAAATGGGATAATTTAGGAGTACAATGCCTCATAGAAGAAACAAGGGGGGAGATGTACTAGGCCTTGAAGAGTGATAAAGTGGAGAGAGATAAAGGGGTCTATTTACTAAGCCTTGGATAAAGTGAACGGAGATACGGTACCAGCCAATCAGCTCTTGTCATTTCTCAAACACAGACTGTGACATTGCAGTTAGGAGCTGATTGGCTGGTACCTTATCTCCATTCACTTTATCTCCATCCGAGGCTTAGTAAATAGACCCCAAAGTACCAAACAATCAGCTCCTAACTGTCATATTTCAAACACAGCCTGCAAAGTGACAGTTAGGAACCGACTGGTTGGTACTTTATCACATCCCAAGGCTTTGTACATCTCCCATAAGGTTACTAGGACAGGCATGCAAGGGACAACAGCACCTGTCTGAGCCCAGTAGAGGATTTTATTCCCAGGTAAGAACACATTCTGCTGACTGATGTTGATCGGGACCCAAGGAAGATCATCTACTGGGAAAGCTAGGTGGCTCTCTTATAATCGATGAGACTCCAAAGTCTGGACTGACTCAAGAGCCAGGAATTGTAGCCAAAACTGATCATAGTGGACACCAAAGATCACCCAAATAGGGGAAAGAAAACACAGCACGGTGAATTAAAAGTCTGGTTAACAGACACCTCGTTGTTCTGAAGATTCAGCACCTGCCAGAGGGCATGCACCAAATATCCTTGCTCCCAGCTGCCTCTAGGAATCCTTGCCAAAGGATAAAAAAAAAAAGGCCAAAACAGTCATTCTTCTTACTTTTACATTGGAAGGACTCCTCAGTCACACATACGAAGATTGAAGTGCAGCTGGAGTCCAACACATCTGCAAATAGGTTGTGGTGGATTCCAAAACGTTCACTAGAGAAGATAATACCCAAAGACAAAACTCGCTCCTCCGGCAATGATGCAGTAGAGCCCAAAAGGTTCCTGCAGTACAGGAAGGGAAGTCTTAAGTCCTGAGGCTCTTAGAGGGGTAGAAGAGGAAAGGCTCAGACCTACTTGACCTCCGGAGAAGGCATACATCTCCAGAAGCTCTGCATGGAGCGGGCCCGACACCTCAACCCAGGCATACTCAACCATTTTGATGTAGGACTTGCCAGTAAGTGGTTGCAGGATGTAAGTCTCATCTGAGCACACGCAGTTCTAGAACTCAAAATATTGGCCTGATTGGAACAATGACAAGAGAACTGCAGCTGTGCACAATAACAAACTGACCGCACATTCAGAACAAGTTGCAGTGCATAAAGGGGACAGGTTGGTTATGGACTGCACAACAGACAACATTCAGAGCTGTGCCTGCTGCTGCACTGGGTTGCCAAGACAGAGCCCTCACGTGACCCTGATCTTGCTTCCGTTCTGGTTTTATTTTTGTTCTTGGAGAATCCAGCTCTGCCCTCTCCTTGTTCTGTATGTCTGGTCTTTTCCCTGGGGCTTTGTTATAAACAGCACTGAGCTTTCTGGCAGACATCATGGGTCTCTTTTTTTGGGAGAGGAGAGGTGCTTGACCTGTTGGTAAATTTGTCCAAGTGCTTAACCTCCTTCCTCACTATACCGCAGTGTTCCCAAAAGACAGACCTATTGCAGATAAATACAATTTTTTACAACAAAAGAATAAAAGGATTTTGTGCAACTGTTACAGACCAGGTTTATTCTGTGTGTTTTTCTGAGAGATGTTTATATAAGAACTCTTATTGCTACAAGTATTAATATATTGTATTAATCCAGTGTCTTCCAACTTTGTGCTCAAAGCACACTCCAACAGTCCATGTTTTAAGAGTATGTGGGGTATTCAATATGAAAGGTTAACTTCCCTGGCGAAGTTAACGTTTCATATCGGAGTTTTTTTCTGCGTTAAGGTATGGTGCGCGCTCCCGCTTATCCCCGTATTCAATATCAAATTAACGAAAACGGGAAACTCCGAAGTGGGATTTGCGTAAAGTTACGAATTTTTCCTAAAAATAATTGTAAGACCCCCCTAAAGTTGTAAAAACATGGGGGAACACTATGGGTACCCCCGTTTTAGCCTTTAATTGACAGTCGGGGCTTTAAATAGCCGCAGCAGGAGTTTTTTTTCCCGACATTGAAGAAGTGATGCAGAAGAGCACTTGGGTTATTTTTTTCGTTTTTTGAAGTGGTCCCATCAAATTTGGGGTACATGAAAATGGGTACTAGCATATTTTGATGTCCCTAAAGTACGTTTTTAAAAATTCTGCATTTGTGCACCTGCCGCTATAATTCTATTCTAGAAAACACCTGCCGCATACTTGCAGAATAGCCCTGAACCTATTTCCCTATTGTTAAACAATTTTTTCCCCATTTCTAGAAAACACCTGCCGCATACTTGCAGAATAGCCCTGAACCTATTTCCCTATTGTTAAACAATTTTTTCCCCATTTTTTTTTTTGCACCCCAATTTTTCATAAATTTTTTGGGGTGTCCCTATTTTTTTTTAAAAAACTTTTTTTTACACAGTTCTTTTTTAAATGTCAATCTCCGGGGTGCAGGCTATTTTTTTTTAAGCCTGCACCCCTAAACCCCAATTCTGCACTTTTTTTTTACACCGATTCAATAGTGAAAAGTCATCACCGGTTTTTATCAAAGACTTGTCAAAACTGCGATAAGTCTTTGAAATTGAATACGGTGTAAAACTAAAACAAGTGATATTAACGCAAAAAAGTTAAAAAGTGCGATATTAACGCAAAAAACTATGTTATCGCACCCATATTGAATACCCCTATATGTATGCTTAAATACAGACAGTTAAATCAACTTGACTAGAGGTACTAATTAAGTCACCTGTGCACAAGCATGGATATCCTTAACACCTGCACTATTAGGGTGTCTAGAAGACCATTTGTGAACCATTGTTAAACTGGAATAAGGATCAAAAATTATTTACTTATAGAGTATACGCTATACACCTTTATATATACACAAAAACACACAGCTATCCTTGAACATTTGTAATGGATAAAAAAGGGCCTAATCTTTCTCATTTATCAATACTGCCACTCTTTAGAGTTATATTTAATGTATTACTGCTAGAACTTAAAATAAACAAATTGTTCTCAACCGTCAAGTCTTCCCAGCAAGTCATGTTTTCGTGATATCTGTCTTTGGAAACACGTGGGATAACAACTGACCTAGCAAAATAGATCAATTAACCTGTGAATAACCTGTTGGTGGTACTTGAGGACTGGTTTTGAGAACCATAGACATACACAACTAAACTGACCCAATCTACTTTTTACCACCAAGTCTAGGGATAACTTTTCTTCTATTTGAACAATGCTTTTCAGCAGTCCCTTATGCTTAAGTGCAAGCACAGACATCATACCAAAACATTGCCCGTTTTGAAATTACAAATTTATTGACTTCCATGTTCATTCCTACAACTGTTACTAAATTCATTGCTTCAGTTTTCGGTGTCCTGCTGCAATTTTAAGTTAGTAATCTATATCAAGCAGAGCTGTTTGTTTTCGAAGAATATAACACATCTCAACTATGCTTGTTGCATTAGAACCAGTTTCATTTAGAGAAACAGAACAAACCTTGATATAAAAAGCATGACTAGGATTTAGGGGTTTATGTATTAATAATCGCGGACCAACCGCAATTATGTATCCATTTCATTTTTAAATGAAAATATACCTGCTATATACAAATGGGAACTCGCAGGGACAGCGGTTGCGGTAACCACTGTCCTTGAGAGTTATATCCCCGTCAAATTGTAGAAGCCTTTCACAATGAAAGACTTCTCTCCAGAGGTAGCTGACATCCGTGCACATGCAGAGTCAGCTTCTGGAGCCAGCCGGGACTGTGAGAGAGATCGACAGATCTCTCTCCTGCACTTGGAGCCTCCATAGGTTTAAAAGCAGTTTACACCATCTGAAGATGGTGTAAACTACTGGGGCCAAACTCTGAAAAGCTTTGCTTTTTGGAGTTTGGTATATAGGGGTCAGATAGTTGTGTCCATTGAGAATGTGGACTGTGATCTGCAAGCGCTAATTAGCACTCTGCTGGAGTTTTCTTGGAAATCTCCTGCATTGTGTCATTAGTACATAGGTATAATACATAAAATTATGCAGACACTGATGTTCTGCATAATTTTATGTATTATACCTGATTGATACACAGTCCCCTTACTGTTCCATGCACCTGACCAAAATCTTAGATTAGTTACTAAGACAACAACACTTTTAGGTCTAGCGTTAACACACGCTAGAAAAGAAGCTTTGAGGCTCCCAACTTAAAATTTATTGAAAGTTAACATATTCTAGTGAGGAGTAATGGAATAAGAGTCCGCACAAGTTCAATATAATATTAGATTAATAACTAGCAGGACATAATGTTCAGAAAATATATAATAAACTAACATTGAGGTCTATCCCAAACATAACATTTATTGGATGACTATGGGTTGGTGGTGCACCCGCAAAGTTTGTGTGAAAGACAGAAGAAAAACGAAATTTTTTATGCAGAGAGCAAAAAAATATATCAGAAAAGGACAAATATGCCTTGGGCGGGGCACCCTTGGAGAGAAATAATAAAGATATAAGTTTGTAAATGAAATAATGAATTAAGTTAAAACGTAACGTTTAAGAATACCTAAAATGAAACTCTCTCGTAAAGAGACTTACAATAGGTAGAAAATAACAAATGGCATTATGTACACTCCAAAAGAGTGGTTACAAAGAACTGCAAAAATTAGCAGTTTAGAATCAGGATCAAAACAATGAATGTAAACCTTGCATACAGAAAGACAGATGGTCGTGGATTAGGTAAATGCAATCCAATCTCAAAATATTATAGAATATAGTGTTTAGTGTATAATACCTACAGTTACTGTATATGTAATGAAGAGATTGAAAATATACTAAATGTGATTAGATATTAAAACACATTAGCAACACTCTTAATGTTAAGCAAGGTAATATGGGGCGAAAATATCAAAAAGGACCCCAAACAATCTAGTCCTCAGATAAAAATCACAAAAAGGACTAGAGAGCACTCACAATTAAAACCAAATTTGAAATGATTTAGTACACACTGACAGGGGAACCTAAATAAGTGTGGATACCATTAATTTGGTGCGGCCTTATAGCCTCAACTGAAAAGATCAAAGATCCGAGTACAATTGTCTAGTCTTGGCAATTGATTAGGCAGTTAATAGTATATAAGATGTAAATAGCACATATGCAATAAAACCTAAATCTAGCATGGTCTGAGGTGTAAGTGCTAATTGGAACAGTCATAACATGTAAAACATGTATTAACAGCCAATTAATCACTGAGTGGTAATAGTGAAAGTGAATACATCACAGATTATATATACAATTGGTGATTCGTGTTCTCAATTAGCACAGGTCACAGATACAGTTAAGGGTTGATATGTATTTCTAAATATTATTGTATACACAACAGCATATAAATTATAAATCCTAATTACCTCTGTAGGAACACACATATATAGTTCCAGCAATAAGTTTAACCATCTTAAGTATATAGAGTATAATTAATACAATTAAGCCTTAATCTGTGTGTGACATTGGTTCATGCTCATTTGATTTGTAATATAATTATCAGTCAACTGGATAAAAACATTGACAGTGTGCTAATTGAAGAAAGCAAAGCCTGGGATAAAGGGACGCAGAGTCACTTCTACTTTCCCCTGTCTAATCAAACAGGGGATGAGAGAGTGACTACAACGTATATACCAGTTGAAACAACAGACAGCGCTTCTGCTGTTTGAGATGGTAGCTGCTTCTCTCCCCTGATACCAAAGGGCATTGCAGGGGGAGTCAAGCGCTAGAGACTCAAATGAGAGAGCGCTATAGAGCAATAGAAAAAAGTACCTGTAGAATTAGGCAATTCATAGAGGCTGCAAGGAAGTGTGTGCAAGGGATCCTGCTACTATGAGCAATGGAGGACGCACGTTTAGCCGGGAAGGCTTGGTCACCTGATCAAAGTTGAAATTAATCATAAGGGTTTATTTACTTTCCAAAGTTGATGATTATCTGCGTTTTAAAGCAGCAGAACTATAAAGTTTATTTTGAAAAGTGTCCGTTTAGTAAACAAACCCCGCAGTTTATGCTTTGTCACAGTCTCCGCTCACCTCTTTGCAGAGTGGGGTTCTTCCTGTACATTTGGGCTGTTGGAAACTTTTCGGTAGTGCTCTGTAACTGGACCCCAAACGTTTGCATGAAGCATAATCAATCTCCATAGCAATGCCTTCTGTATTCCGCTCTTTTGGGAAGCTTTCCATGTGCGAAGACTCTTTGTAACCCAAGAAATTTTTAAACCAGGTGAACAATTCTGGAAACTTACTGTTTATGAAAAAGCAAAGAAACAAATTTGGTAAATAAAATAAAATTTTGGAGACCAAATGAAGTCAGATAGAAACATTAGACACTTACGCAAGAAAAGGAGAAACCAACTGTACAAGTTCTGGCCGGGAGATGACCTCCTGATTAAAGATCACTAGACATCGCAGGAAATTGTCATACGCTTCTGTACTTCGCAGAGCTTTACGGACCTGTGGAGAGCAGGTGAGCAGTAATTAAAAACACAGCAGGAGGTGGGAAATGTACAACGTGGCCATTATGTTTTATTGTTTTTGCTTCTCGTGTACCAGTCAGTATATAAAAACTCACTTTATCAAAGAACTGAGACTCTGCCCCAGCACCATGCTTGTTTGCATCAGCCAAGGATTGATCCTTCGGGATTAGTATTTTGGGTTTCTTCTGCTTGACAGGATGCAAAATGGAGAAAAGTCACTGATAATGTGTTATGAAGATTCTACTTTACGCTGTAAATTAGTTTCAGATTCAAAACAAAAACAGTACATCAAGTATACTACTTTTGTAATGCAAGTTCAGGTTAGATGGGTCAGTAAACCCCAGCTTCTGACAAGAAAATTAGGTATCAAGGCATCAGTTTTAAAGTCACAAGCTGAAATTGAACACAAAATAAGTTAATGTTATTAAATTGAATGTATACAAATATTTTAAATGGTTATAATAAACCAATTGGCTTAAGAAACTGGCCTTATTCACTACAATATTTTAATGTCGCATTGCGTCGGTGTTACAGGAAAACGACTGCATTGCTCACCTTAACAGGAGGCGTGGCCCCAGGTCCTGAGTGCCTACGAATCTGACAGCCATTCTGACTGGGTCTCTGCTGCTTATTATTCATCTGAGGTTTTTTCACAGTGCCTCCATGGTCATTCCTCACAGACTCCACCTTTTCTGCTGTGGTTTTGCTTAAAAGCTAGAAGTGGAAATAAGAAGTTAATGCAAAATTAGTAGCATTTTAGCTGGTTTTTTTACTTTAGATTTGCAGAATACACTAATGACATGAAGAAAAAAAAAACATCAAAAAATAACTCGCTAGTTATCAAAGTTGTGGGAACATACATTGGCATGTGAAAAACCTAAGAGCTGAATCAGTCACTACCCCCCAACTGTGGTAATGACGCAAAACTGCAAAAGTAGCAAGATTTTATTAATGTAAGAAAAGAATGAGAGGTGTGGCATCCTGACCAGGTGTTTGACCTATGTGATGAAGATCGCTTTCAATTTTCAGCTCCAACCTGGCGACTTACAAAAGCAGCTACTTAGTAAACAAAGCTCATTATAAGGATCTGTAGACATCTTACCACAGAGCTGTTGGCATCAGGCAGGAATTGTCCAAATTCCGACAACAGATCTTCCTGGTTCTTAAAGAGTCGAGCAACTTGGGCATAAACCTCCTGCTCTGTCAAAGCCGGGGTGTAATTTCCCCCTGCTTCCTTAGCATTACGCTGTTCCTTCTAGGAAAACAGTAAAGAATAAATTAAACTAGATCATAGACCAACTATAGCTAAAATGCAATGTTCCACTAAAGAAACTACACGGCTTCCAAAATGCTCAAAAAACAAAACAAATTGTAAAATGAACACATAGAAATACCCACAACTTTTAACATACATATACATTATACTCAACCTCTAAAAAACTACTTTTTTTTACTTGTTTTTTTACTTGTTTTTGGTAACTGCACTACAAATTACCATGTGAATGTATTAACTTTGAGTTACAGAGCATTACAGAGGATCCTATTTAAATGGCATAGACCAGGGGTTCTCAACGCCAGACCTTAACTAAACCCAACAGGTTATGTTTTTCTGGATTTCTTTAGTCATGCACATGTGAGTTAATCTATTTAGCTGGGTCAGTAAGTAAATCACCAGTTTCCACAGATAGAAATCCTGAAACCCTGACCTGCTGGGGTACTTGAGAACCACAGGAAAAGACTATCATTTTCTTAGCAGGTGAACACCAGGTTTCTTGAAATAATGGTGCAATTTATAGTTAAAAGTTATCAGGTGGAATTAACTGGTCATTCATTGACAATTTCTAATTGCACTCTTTCTATAATACTAAATCAGAATATGACTAACAATGTGTATTTCCACTTTTCCTTTATTAGTCATTTATAGGCTGGGCATATCTGCAAATACTGTCTATTAACAAAATACAGATTTCCCACTTTTAAGTTATGCTTTATTGCTCTAATAAACTGTAAATGATGAAAGGATACATCTAAACTCTGCACACTACTATTTCACCAGTAGCCCCACACCTATAAAAATAAAAAAAAATAAAAAAAAGGACAAAAAGGGAGCACAAAAAGGGAAGAGGTCTCAGACTAAATGGTCACCTTGACATTTGGGAGACAGAGACTTGATAAGCCGTATTTGTCTGGGTCACTGAATTTTGAAGCGTCATGGATCATACGCATCTTCCGTGACCAATGTGTGCTTGAAGAGCGCTTTTTAGCTGTCTGCATAGCGAAAGAGATTGGTCACAGATTTATTTTGTGATAGTGCCTTATACCCAACAGGTGAGCAGGACCAAAAGGATTTGGTGTGTTCTCTCTCTACTCCACTAATATATACACCATAAAGTTGTGTACACCATTGGTGGTCATACCTTTAGGTCTATACTTATCTGTGACATTAAACAAAATAGAGGTGCACGATTTTAAATAGTGATTTTTTTCTTTAGTTAGCTCATAACCTACAAAAATATATATACCAAACACCACTTATGTTACAGGTGAGAATATCAATCCAGAGTCTGACCACCTCTCTGTGCAATCATCAGTGCAGGACACACGTCCTAACCTGGTAAGTGTGCAGGATCTCCAAAAAGGCTTTGTAAATGTCCGGCTGGCCCTGGAAACGATTCTTTATTTTATTCACATAATTGATGGCATGGTTAAACTCAACAGGCTGGTTATTTTGCATGGTAGGAGTTGCAGCTGCAGCTGTAGGGGTGGCATGTGCCAGCGGTCCTGGGGTGTGTGGCTGTGCTGGTGGGGAGCGGGGAGACGGGTATTGAATTGGTGTGCTCTGTTGGTTTGTTGGCGTATGTGCCTGTGAAGGCACCGGCTGGGAACAAAACACCAAGGAAAGAAAAAGCATAAAATAAACACTATATTGGTCAAATACAGCAAATGAATAATGGCATAAACATAAAATTGCAAGCAGATAATTCAAAAGAGAAAACACTGATAATTAGTTTACAACAAAATTAACTGGTAGACACCCATAACTGTAACGTTTAAAAAACGCAATACAGTGAATTTAGAATGTACAAAAATTGTTTAGTATGGATTCTGCAGACTTGGAGATATGGGGAGCGTAGCCATAACATTTTACTACTGGTCTGGGAGTGATAAATAACACTGGCAGAAATTGAACAGCCTGGACCAAAGGTTCATTCCAGCATCTTGCACAGACTAACTCTTCTATGATCTCCTCAAATGAGCACATCAGAATTGTTCAGATGAATAAATATATTGAGGGATAAATATACCGATGTACGCACACATAAAAGTACGATTTAGATTATAATTTTCTGCCAGCCATTTCTTACCTTATTGATCTTTGCTGGGGCAGGAGGAGGGGTCGGGTGCACCGGTGGAGGGGCTGCCTGGGTGGACGGTTGTGAAGGTGGAGGAACCTGTGGGACGGGGGGCTGCAGACCATGGGTTGTTATCTGGTGGACCTGTCCAGGTGTTGTGACATTTACTAGGTCATTTGTTTGCACCTCGATTTTATATCCAGGGGGTAAAAAGGTATTAAAACCCATGATTAAATCCGGATGCCCTTTGAAAAGCTGGGAAACCCGACTGATGACCCCTGGTGTGTCAATACTATGGATAAAAAATAATAAAAAAAAACAAATAAAAAAAAAAAAAATCAAAGAGCAAGAACATATAAAGTACTTGTACTTTCAGATTGCACAATAATATGGGTCTTGACAATGATTTTATGGTAAAACAAAAAAAACTTCACCAAGAGACCATACTTTTGAAATGCATTACCAACAAACTTTCATGTTATATACTAGTGAAAATTCAATTTCACAAAGTTTAATCACTGTACCAACAAGGTTTCCACTGAGAAGTGTGTATAAAAAAAAAAATATATAAAAAAAAAAATTACAAAAACACAAAAACAAGAGACACACACACACACACGCTTATACCTTCACATTATTTGCCGTTATTGATACTACTCAAAGTGATACCCACTGGCTTGGTTAACATATTAAACATTTTTCTGAATAACAAAATTTGCCAAAAACAGAAGGCTTTATTAAAAATATATAATAATTATTGTAATAATAAACATCCACTGCTCTGTATTAGAATAGATTACTAGCTTTAATTTGGCTCAATAATCTAATATGTACATTGCATTTAAAAAAAATCTGAGCATCTGTAACAGCTGGAAGTTGCTTACATCACAGCTCAGGGTGCTTCCCACAGGGCAGAAGAAATAAATAGAGCATCTGCATTAACCATGACCAATTACCTTTGAGATTTGAACTCCTTCATAATGTCAAGGAAATCATTGTACACCTGGGGTTGGCTGCCAAATTGCAGCTTCACCTGATCCAGGTAAGAAAGCGCATCCTCCACCTGAGGTGAACAAAAGACAAATTGCTCAGACATGTTAAAATGACAACACAAACAAAGAGCAAACAACCACAACTTTTACTGTAACATTTTTTAATTAAATATATATATATATATATATAAAAAAAAAATTGGTTTAAACTCCTTTGCGATGTGTTGTGTGCACCCTTCATCTTACCTTTAATCTCTGGAATTGTTGGCCCTGGGCAGGAGCAGCAGGTGAAGTTGAATGTGCATGACTTTGCACGCCAGGACCTCCATGGGCTGGCACAGGGGTGCTGTGATGGTGAGCCCCATGTACTGCAGCAAGTGCCGCTTGTCCATGACTGCCAGAGCTTTGAGGCACAGCCGACACCTAACAGGAAAGTAAGCGGCTATTTTGTTAAATACTGAAGGGAAACACCAGGGCACATACTGTCCGCAAACTTGAATAAGATATGTGTTTTATATAATCCCATTAAATGCTTCCAGCACTTTACTACATGTCGTTTCTCTCTCAGGGAGGGTTATGTTCTATATTTATAGAGAACCAGTCACTTTTCTCTTTATAGAATGTTCTATATACAACTCAAATAGAATATAATAAATAAACCGTCCACCCCTTACGAGGTAAATTAGTCCATTCGATAATGCTCCTAGTAAAGGCAGCAATACTGTAGACTAATCCCAATAGTCAAGAGAAGGCAGCCTATTATTATTATCATCATCATCATCTATTTATATGGCGCCACAAATGTTCCGCAGCGCCTTACAAAGTACATAAACAAATTGTAGACAAGCGACTTACAGAACAATACAATACAGGATCAGGACATGGATAATATATATTGCTACATTAGCGACCATAACACCCAGATAAGCAACAGAGCATAAGCAACCAAGTGTTAGGTGCCCTAGTGGTGAGTAAGAAGTAGATGAAACTAAAGTAGAGAGAAGCACAAGGGGGTAGAGGGCCCTGCTCATAAGAGCTTACATTCTAAAAAAGAAGGGGAAGACAAACAGGGGTGACACAGATGGGGAGGAAGGTGCATGTATCAGGGAGTTTGAATGATAGCTGGAAGGCTTTGATGAAATAATGGGTCTTGAGAGCCCGTTTGAAGGATTGCAAAGAGGTGCAGAGTCTGATGGGGACTGGGAGAGAGTTCCAGAGGTGGGGAGCAGTGCGGGCAAAATCTTGGAGGCAGGAGTGGGAGAAAGTAATCAGCTGACATGAAAGCTGACGGCGTGCATTAGTTGAACGAAGAGAGTGGAGAGAAGAGTGAAGGGAGATGAGATCAGAGATGTATATGGGGGAAGATTGGGTGAGGGCTTAAATTGGGTTCTAAAAGGGAAGGGGAGCCAGTGGAAGGCTTGTAGGAGAGGGGAGGCAGATGTAGAGCGTTTGGAGAGGAAGATAAGCCGTGCAGCAGCATTAAGGATAGACTGGAGAGGAGAGAGATGGGATTTGGAGAGGCCAGATAGGAGGTGGTTACAGTAGTCCAATCTGGAGATGACCAATGAGTGTATGAGGGTTTTTGTAGCATCCTGGGTGAGATAGGGTCTGATCTTAGAAATATTTTTTAGATGGAAACAACAGGACTGTGAGAGCCTATCACATTGCCTATCAATGCATATCATGGAGAGGCACCAATTCCTTGTGTATTTATAGGCTGCATTCTCAAAAATATTGGATCAACCCAAAAGAAAGAGTAAAAAACCTCAACTAATGTCACTTAAGCTTTCATAGAATCGTGCACCTAACTTAACTGCTGGGCAACAGCATGCAGGTATTTTTTTCAGACATGGCACTATGTTTATTCTGCATGGATATGGATCTACATAAGGTGTAAGAATATTTCAGTAAAATAGCCATTTGCTTAGCATTTATAAAGCACCAAAAATGTACATGGTAAATGTGTTCTTGAAATGATACAGTACTAACCAGAAACTGTAACAAAGTGAAGAACATAACAGTGCTAATTACAGTTACAATCTAAAAAGAAACAGTGAAACATGAGCAGGTTGAAAATAGTGAACAGGAAGTGCCAGGAAGATGGTAAACTAAGGAGGGAAGTGTCTCCAAAGAGGAGTTCTCAGTAACCACTTAAAGGCTGAGAAACAGTTTAAAGAAGCAAAAGAGCGTACTAGAGAAAAGTCTGTTAGATGTGTATTTGAGGAGACAGCAGAGGGGAAAGCCGTGATTGAGGTAGTGACGTGAAGAAGTCTTACATAATTGTAAGCAGTGTGCGGAAGGAAAAGCCACTGAAAATAATTAAAATGATAGTGCATGACCAAAAACACTGTGGGTGCCAATAAAAAGTATAAACAGCAGGCTTATGAGGCTGGATGGTGAAGCCAAAGTCTAGGAAAACCTGCAGTGAAGGAGGGGGCATAATTACTATAATGTGACTTGGGTTATGAAGCCTTCAGACTTAAAATCAATAAAAACTCTAGGCCAGGCCTGGCCAACCTGTGGCTATCCAGCTGTTGTGATACTACAAGTCCCAGCATAGCCTCACACAGATCAGCTGGTACTTGTGGTTTCACAACAGCTGGGGAGCCACAGGATGACAAGGCCTGCGCTAGACAAAGGCGAGATTTGTAATTAAAGTGAAATATTTGTTTAACCTCACCATCCCTCTACTCATACACTATTTTTCTTAAGCTTTGCAGTGAATGCAATACATAAAACATTTTTTTTATTCAGTGACAGCTGGTAAACTAATAATGAAATTGAGCATGTCAGAAGGTCTCTTATTTCTTTGTGATCACCTCTATATGCTTGAATATCCTGCCAGTGGTCTCATATTTGTAAGGGCACAGTATCATATGGGCATATGAAAGCTCGCACATATCCACCATTAGCATTCATAGAGCTCACACTCTCTTGTGGTCAATGGTAGATGAAGGGGAACACAACTACCCAGTAGTTCAACAGTTTATAAACTTCACCTATCATTTCAACCTTATCACCATGGGACCTTTTTCTAACTGAATAATCGCAAGCATTCAAAGGGCTCAATACAATTACCTGCGAAGTGGGCAAGGTGCCACTGCACGGTATAGAAACACTGGCAACGACACCGCAATCCACCCCCCTCGCAGCCCGATCGCACCCCGGACTCACACATATACGCATCCCTATGGGGCTGAGAACGAAAATGTGCGAGTCCAGAAGTAGCCAAAGTGCGACATATAGCCTTACTTAATTATGCCACGGCTAATTGGATTGAGCCCAAAGCATCAATGTTATCAAGTTTCCTATTCAGCGTTTATTAGAAAAGTTTTATAGACACATGCACATGAATTAGGACAAATGGTACATTCAAAATCAGAAGTGAAGAATCCATTACCTGATATCCAGGGGTTACCGAGTATTGGATGCCCGCTGCGGGCTGCATGGCATCAGACTGCGGTTCATATGCAGGAGGCGCTGGGGCAAGAACACGGTGTTGATGGGTGAATGTTTCAGTGATTCGGCGAGGCTGGGAATAGGCTGCTACCTCTGGTTCATCCAGTCGGCGCTTCATCCTGAGAACATAGTCAGGCGCCAGTGATGTACCTATAAATAGGTATGAGAGGTTAAAAAAAATGGTGGTTAAATGAAGTGCACTGAAACATTTTACAGTTAACAGTATACTCATTTAAAACTCCCATCACAATGCATATACACGTTTCAGAGTACACAATATTTGGGTGTACACGTATGCAAAGTTCACAATTGTCTGTAGTAGTAATATTTTATTTTTTTTTTATTTTTTTTTAATTGTCCACTCTGCAAGAACATGTAGATGTGAAAGATGACAAATTGAAACCCAGAAATAATTATTTGGATTCTGCTCATTAGTTTGGAACAATTTGAATAGTGCCAGCGGCCCACACAATTGGTTGTCCTATAGACGAATTAGAAAAATTTCAGAATTTTGCATTAAAATCCTGAAGTGGGGATTTTTTTTTACTACAGCAAATTTAAAGTGCATAAGGTTTCCGATTAGCCCTACTGAAGTTATTTGGAGTACTTTAGGGCTGTCAATTGCTCCACAATTGCAGGTTTGCACAAGTGGTGAAGAATAGCATTAAGTTTTTTTTGGTGAAAATAAGTAGCCCTGTCAAATTTGGGGTACTTGAAAATGGGTGCAAGCATAGTTGAAAATCGCTTAAGTCAATTTTTAAGTGCTGCAAAACCACGCACCTTCAGCAAACACAAAAAGAAAAAAAGAAATATAAACACCTCCCCCATACTATCAGCTCCCCCAAAAGTCTTTCGCTAGTTTTTGCATTTGTACCACCACTTTGTACTTTTTCGCCCCCATTTTCAAAGTGCTTTTTTGGGGTTGTCCTCTTTTTTTGCGTATTTTTGATGCAGTTATCCTTTGGGGGTCTGTCCAAAGGTTGCAGAGTGGTTTCCGCACCTTTACATCACAAAACCGCAATTCTGCCATTTTTTTCTTCCGGCTATTCAGAGGCAAAACTTTTTCGACGGGTACATTGTATGACTATCCGCACCGGCGAAAAGTTGCAAGAATTTAACACGGCGGAAACTTTCCGCCTGGTGAAATTAAGTCACTCGCGATACTTTACCGTGGATTCGGACTTTTCACCTGGAATTGAATACGGCCCTTGGTTCCATGTATATGTAAACCTGCTAATGTGACCCAGTTAATAACACTCCTCCATATAGACAATTATTAGAAATAAAGCTTCCATTTTCTAGTTTCTAATTTGTGCCTACTGAACGAGACAGCAGCTCTTTGGTTGAATGCTTGCAATTTGACAAAGAAAATTGAACAATCAATGGGGGCAATTCAATTGACGCGATGCGAACATTCAATCGTTTACCCCACGCCTGGCACTTATTTCGGGAGATGCTGGTTACCGAGCCTTAAGGTGTTATGCAAGATGAAATCCTTTAGTTGGGCTAATAGCGCGTTCAGTTGAATAGCTCCAGGAACTCCTTACTGGCGTTATTCCCATTGCGCTTAATTGAATTGCCCCATTGTTTGGCCACTACTATTCAATTTAAGAATTACAATTAACAAAATCAGAACATGTCGCTTGAGCTTATTTTTTAAAGCTGTATTACCAATAACAGAGGATCTCAAACTTTTTTGCATCATGGCGCCCTAGAGTAACAGCATTGTTTTCACGGCACCCCTAAGCCAAACGTTTGTTATACCCCTTTCAGACAAACTGAGATTCCCAGGATTTTGGCCTGCCTAGGCCAAAATTCCCGGGTCTCATGTCTGTGTGAAAGGTACCTACCCGGGAACACATTCCCGGGTAGCCGCCCCTGCACTCCCGCTGGACCACCAGGGAATTAAAATAAATGTTAAAAAAATTATAATTAAAAAAAACTGCATTACGATTGGCTGGCTTTTGGCTGCTGAATGACGACATCATCATCAGCAGCCAGAGAGGGGATAGGCTAGGAGGAGCAGACGGCAGAGAAGGGGCAGGTAAGCAGAAAAACCCTGCTCTTGTCTGAACGGGTCTACCTGGGAATTTCCCGGGTAGACACTGTAGTGTGAAAGGGGGATCTCGACCAAATACCACGGAAAGTAGTAAAGTGAAATTGTGTTTACCCATCATTCAAAGGTTCAGTAATGTGGTTGTGGACAGGTTTGAGCTTCTGTTTGTCCACATATTTACATTACATTGCCCATAAATAATTAGATTTGGTGCTGGACCGCCAACCTGAGGCAGCCCTGCAAGTGTTCCGAGGCACCACTGTTTGGGAACCACTGACCTACAATATGATTGCATGTTGCAATATAGAGAAACAGCAAATTAGTATCATTAACCAATGTTAATAATCCACATAAAGTAGGACCAATCACAAGTTGCAACCTCTTAAATCCACACCCTCAGTTTTCAGCCTGCGTAGGGAGGGACAGAGGAAGTCCAATCTACAACAAATAAATGGAGCAGCCTACGGAGGTATAGCATGGGGAGGGTCAACCACGTGAAAATATTTTGCAGCTATGAAACCATAAAAGCAACATAGGGGCAAATTAATGTATAAGTATAAAGGATAGCACAGTATAAACCTTTGTAATTACAGAAATAGCTAATAATTCTAGTTCCTTTACACAACGCAAATTGTAATATATACACACACACACTACGATATGGGCTATCCCAGCAATTACACTCCCTCAGTAGTACGGAATCTGTCCCTCAGGAACCCCCCTTCCTTGAATAACACCACTCTCCATGGCCACACTGTTCACTTTTCTCAAGTGTCAAGTGAACAAACAAGAATTTGAAAAAATGATTGAAACTCAGTAAGTAGCTAGGGCTGGACAAAACCCAGGATCCAGTTAGCCAATGTATCTACAAAGTGTTAGCATATACTTTTTGCAAGTTGTTTCTATGGTGGTCAATTGGTGCACATTGCTTTTAATTTTTTTGCTGGCGCCTAGATTTAACCAAATGGCTCTCAAATTCCATGTTATATTTTTACAAAACTGGCTATAGCATCAAAGCCTTCCCTATTGCCTTGTGTGTTTAATACTGCACATTTGCTGTCTAAGGCAGAGCTGAACAGGAGGATAAAAGGTGGCGGTATACTGGAATTAGTAGGAGTTACAGTCGAAACAGATAAATGACATAATTAGCGGGTACCTGAAACTACTGTGTGCAGGTTATAGATTACATAATATATCACAGTTACATGACATTAGCAGAGAAATTGATGCTCATTTGGGAAAAAATAAAAAAAACTTAATGATTATGGGCCCTATAATCAAGTTTACAGTAATATGTGTATATATAGTGGAGAAAACATAAGATTACATTTTAGGGAAAGAAATCTACCCATTGCATTTGATTTTATCAGCACTAATGACAAACCACAGCATAAAACAAATACATACATTCTCAGTATTACATGTTGTAATACAATTCTGAGTGTTTGTGTGCACACGTGTGTGGAGGGGCAATAGTGAAGGAGTCGGGAGCTGTCAGAACATCAGAGTAATTAGTTGAGGCTAAATATAGTTTTCAATTCATAATATACAATGTCCCACCATCTAACATTTTTGGGTTCGCAACTACTTGATTCACTATTGTGGTTCTAAATGCATGTTGTAATGCCAAAAAAGAACACCATGGTTTACAAGTCATAGACTTGAGTTAGCTGCAATGTAACTAGGCTGATCAGCTAAAAACAATACTATAGATAGCAACCTAGTGGTCATTGTAGTTTGGGTAGAGGAAAAGCATATAGTGGGAAAGCTGCAAGTGTGTATATTTGACATCAATACATTTCAAAAGCATTGAGGCTTATTTATATTTTTGCACATCACATTTATTTTAATATGGTCAACTTGTATCTTACATGTAAAAGCAAACAGATCAAAACTTTGTGTGTAAATCTTTTTTTGCTGTATAGAAAGTAAACAATCTTTTTTTTTTTTTTTTTTTTTTTAAATATACCCAAATTGATATTTTACATAACACTCACATTTGTTACAAACATCATACAGGGCCTCAAAGCTGCTGTAACTTTCCAAACAGATCACTTCATAGCCCTGATACATAGGGGGGGGGGGGGAATTAAATTCAGCCGGCTGGATGTGATTTGCCGTCCAAAATGGCAAATCGTGTCCATTTACATAGCAGGTTTAGCTTCTCACACCACAGGGGTGATCAGGAAAACTTGTACTGCTGGCATTACAGTAACTGGCCAATACATGCACAGCCGTGGATCATCACCAGCAATTGATTTTCTCCCATAGCCACTCACATTCACAATTATCCGTGCTTCTGTATATCAGTAACGAGATTTTAAATGACCAATATTCTGTTATGATTTAAAACTAGAGCATTATTTTTTTAATTTATCCATAATCATTAACAATCATAGTTTATTGAGTTTATAAAATACAAGCAACAAGCATGTGTCCTTGGAAATACACAATATAGGAAGTGTGAAATACTTGTGTTTACTTAGACAGAATGAGCAATGCGGATGTCAATAAACAGTACTTGGGCTTTGTTTACAACTTTCACAATTAAGTTAAGAATTACACAGACTAACAATTGTAGCAATAACTTTCACATGAAAAGCTGCTGCAATTTCATCTTCATAGAAGATCATGGGGGATATTTATCAAAGCTCGGAGAGAGAAAATTGTGAGATATAAAGCACCAACCAGTCAGCTTCTAAAGGCCCCCATACACGGTGCGATATGCACCTTGCTTCACGACAGCCGATCCGATGGCCGACATATCAGGTGGTCCCCACACAAGGAGCGATCCGCTGCCCGACCACCCGATATGCCGGCACCCCCCTCCCCCACCCGCATAGCGCTGCATGGGATCCTACATGGCATCCCCAGATCAAGTGAACATGCAGCAAGATCTGGAGGTGCGACCCCACGAGAGCGCGCACTGGCCAATATCATGCCCACACACGGTACGATGTAGCAGCGATATCGTATCAATCTGTCGGATCGGCTGCTATATCGCACCGTGTATGGGGGCCTTAACTTACATTTTACAGGCTGTGCTAGACAAATAACTGTTAGAAAGTGATTGGTTGGTGCTTTATCTCAATTTTCTATCTCTCCAAGCTTTTATAAATACCCCCCCTTCATGTCTGAGAGTAGGTTAGTGGAATATTCAATGTAGATGATAATGAGAATAGAACAATTAGCTGCTATTGTGATTCTGCATCTTAACAAAAAGTTAACAGTACTGGATGAAAGCTTTGTAACAATATGCATGTGCTTAGGCTTTTCTTAAGGAAGGAGTGGTCTGAAGCAGTACTTATTTGTAAAGTTGTAATACAAATTATAACAGAAAGATTAAATAGTCTTGAACAATTTAAAGTAATATGTCGTTTTTCTAGAGATACTAAGAATTGTATTGTAACTATACTTTTTATTGGTTTTGAAGCACATGGATGTAAATGTATACTTTGTTTCCAAAAATATGTAGAGAGGTCTGCTCTTTGTTTGGTAAGTATTCCTTTTATACCATGGGTTGGAAAAGCTTGGCATTCTATGATGAGCCTAATGTACTTTCACATTGGAACTATCGGCACCTGCATTTTACACAGGTTTATTCCCTACAAATGTGACATGGTAAAGAATCAATTTTCTGAACCCATGATTTTGCAAAGACTGTAGAATTGCTAGTGTAATAAACCATCAGAAAACACTTTACTACATAAGACCAGTAACCTAAATAAGTGAATGAGGTCAAATAAAAATCGACTGCACTATATATATATATTTTTTAAAAGATTATAGGTTATAGCAAGTCACTGATGCATACAAAAAAATGGAAGCACTTAAATTGTCACTTTCTGAGCAATCACAGAAAAGTCAGGCAGTGCACACATGTCATCACAACACATAGGGGCCACTACTGGTTTCACCTTCTCTTTGCAACAACTGTCCAGCATTCCAACACTACTAACACTATCATCACATATGGCGATATCTGTCTGGGACACAAAGTGTATGCTCCTGTATAAAGGCAAGTACATTGGTATGAATCGTAAAAACCAGGAACACTGCCATGGTCAACACTAAAGCTGGCCACACACTATACCAACTTACATCCAACCAGCCAACTTGTTGATTGGTTGGAATGAAAATCTGGTAACGTATGGGAGTAACTGATGATCAGCAATTTGCTCCTAAATGCCAGAAAACAGATGAAAATGGTCGTCAGACAAGTTTGTTAAATGTTTGATCTAAACAATTTGTTCAAACAACAGTTTTTGTCCATTTTCCGGCATTTGGGAGCAAATTGCTGATTGTCATTTGCTTTCATACCTTACCAGATTTTCATTCCAACCAGTCAACTAGTTGGCTGGTTGGACAGATAATCTTTAGATGTGTGGCCAGCTTTAGCATGGGGCTGGAGGTGTAGCAGCGATGCCATTGCAGTATCCACTGAGTGAAAAAAATCCAAACAAATAAAACTGAAACTTGCTTGGTACCAAGAGCTGGTCAAGACTTCTGACTGGTAATCTACCTGAGCCAAACATGGTGGTGGCATTCCTGGGTAATGAAAACGCTTATCAGACTATTGTTCGACCCCTGGCATCTCTCACAGCGACAGTCCAGGCACTGCCAGGCCCCCCTACCACCCACTGTTGGCCCTGCCAGATACACACACTGTTGGCATTACCAGCCAGACCCCCACCATCACCACATTACCCCAATATCAGGATCTACACAGCGGCGTCAGCCTGTACCACTGCCCAACAGTAATTTCT
The DNA here is from genome assembly GCA_031769625.1 of Taudactylus pleione. Classification (NCBI taxonomy): domain Eukaryota; kingdom Metazoa; phylum Chordata; class Amphibia; order Anura; family Myobatrachidae; genus Taudactylus; species Taudactylus pleione. The sequence continues at coordinate 25,630,996 of JAUIMM010000018.1, forward strand.
GCTAGATGTCACCGTACAGGGACAGAGATGGCTCAGCCTCCCCAGTGCCATCTGTATTACTCCCTGCTGCCCAGTCGTACCACCACCTTTCCCAATACACCCCATTTCCCGGTCCTGATGCCCATACCTGCTCCCCGGTAACACGCATATTAGGATTGTCTCCAGCATTTGTCCACCAGCCAGGCATTTACTACCTTGCAGACCCCCTGATAATAGCGCCGCGCTGCACGCATACTAAGCCAAACCTAGACTTGCTCCATCCCCCACTACCGTATCCCTACCTTCCCCCCTACCTTGGTCTGGGGGTTATACGCTCGGTTCCGGTCTCCGGTAAGCGTCCACCCGCTCCTCTCTGTCACAGGGGAAATCCCGCCTCCAACACCCCGCACAGGGCGCGACAGCTTATTGGTTAAGGTCATACGCCCATCATGAACGGGAACCAATTAGCTACCGAGATAAACTATATCAAGTAGGAGCAGTGGGCGGAGCAATACGCTACGCCCCCAGCCCTAGGCTCTAACAGACATGCGCAAGCGGAAAATGGCCGTCAATGGAATGAGATGAGAGATCCCGCCCATTTTTCTACTTCAATCACCAGCCCCTTTCCAATCGCTATTGGTTACCAGCCGGAGAGATGGGCGTGAAATCTTACCGTGAAACACCCCCAACGCCACGCCCCCCACACACGAAGACACGCCCCTTTGTGTGGTGTTTACATGGGAAGAAAGGAGCGCAGGCCTGAGCGGCAGCAGCGGGTTATGGTGGTGGCAGCAGGAGGCGGGTGACGGGTTCCTGGGGAGCCACCAATGCGCTGCGAAAGTGGCCGGGGCACCCCGGGGTGGGAAGAGGGCCAGAGTGATATGAGAAGGGGAATGTAAAGGACGATGACCGTTCATCCCTGCGGCCGCTGTACGTGTGCGATGGGGCAGGGTGGCCGGGGGAGGGGGCAACGGCGGCTCACACTGGCGAATGATAGGATAAAGCCACACATGGCCTGGCCTACAGAGCGGTCACCGCACTAGCGCTGGGAATGCTATACATAGGTAGTGCAGTCCCATACATTTATCCGCCTCAGTATATGAGCTGCTCCAGGACCCTGCAGATGCCTCCAGTCATGGAGATAGCATTACATGTATGACCTGTACTCATGTCTGTCCGGCAGATGGGACTATATTATAGACGATGCGGGGTTGGTTAATAAAACGCACAGAATCCCAAGTAACGGGCACATGTCCGTACAGCACCATTTACACCCCAATTGCCCGCAAACAATCTTATCTCATCAGTTCCATTAGGCAGCTCCCGGTTCATAATGGAATCTCGGCTCCTCAGCCACATTGCTGAATATAGTGGCACACACAGCTACGTGGTATATTGCATTAAGAGTATTGTGTATTACAGGTATAGAAGTTAGGCAGACTGGTGTGCTACAGATGCAAGGTCGTTTTATTAATCCAAGTCACTAACCGGGGATAATATGGGTGGAGGGTTCTCAGTCACATTAATGTGGCTACAGAGCTGACAAATGGGAATAAGCCTGTATGCGGAAGCAGACCTCCATTTACTAAGCTCTCATCTCACGGCCAGATGTCAGCTGGAGATGGGCATGCACTATATGCACAGGCGGTGTTGCTTTCAGCTGTACTGCTGGGACCTGACCTCATCACATAGGGGTGCGCTGTACATGGGGGAAGTGTGACAGCAGCATGCCCATAACAACAGGACCCCCTGGAGGACCCCAGATTGGTGCGAGCCTATTTGCAGCACTATACTATACTACTGTGTGCTTAAATGCATTAACTATGATCAGTGACTATGCTGCTGTGTGCGCGTTATATGCCGTATGATCAGTGAGTAGAGCTGGAGTGACACAGCCTGAAATACTATCACCAGCTGAGCAGACACCGATGATCGCCCCCAGCAGAGAGCGTGCAGGGCACTGCCAGCCTGTGTCACCTTGCCTCTAACATATGGACGGATTCCCCATGACTGTGTCAGTGATGGCTGCACACTTGCGCCTGTGCTCAGCTGTGACATCTCTCCACTTGCTGTGTTACTCAGCCTCATGGATCATTATACACAGAACACCGACATGCCCTGCACCCCCATACCTCCTGTATTCCCCCTACAGCCCAAAGCTGAACGGCAGCGGGCAGGATCATGCTGGCGGTGGGCTGCGGGCAACACCATGCAAGGCAGGGGTACAGGGGTGGCCCCGGCTCACCTTGCCCACACATCTCTATACAAAATGTTTCATCCAGATACACATAATTATCCTCCGCCTGCCCGCCCCCCTCCTATACAGCCGGTATCAGCCCGTGCCCCGGTACTGCTGCCCCCCAGGAGCTCGCACCTCAGGCGTCTCTTCAGCATTTCTCCTCCGCTTCCCCCCGTACAGCACCTCCTCCGTCACATTTACCACCTCGCAGACCCCCTGAGTGCAGCCCAAAGCACCACGGGCACTACACCCCCTGGTAACTTGCCCCATCCCACACTACCGTGCCCCTGCCCTTCCCCCTACCTTGGGTTGGGGTTATGCGCTCGGTTCCGGTCTCCGGTAAGCGTCCACCCGATTCTCTCTGTCACAGGGGAAATCCCGCCTCCGACACCCCGCACAGGGCGCCACCGTGCGCGACAGCTCATTGGCCAAGCATAAACGCCCATCATGGACGGGAACCAATGCGTTACCAGAAAAAAACCTACTAGGGAGGAGCAATAGGCGGAGCGATAAGCCACGCCTCCGATCCTAAAGCTCCAACAGACAGGCGCGAGCGGAAAATGGCCGTCAATGGAATGATCGGAGAGATCCCGCCCAGTATTCTACTTCAATCACACACTTGCCCCGCCCCTTCCATCGCGATTGGTTAACTATCGGAGAGCTGGGCGTGACATTTTAGGACTTTAGAAGCCCCGCCCAAAGACACGCCCCTTCATTTCATGTTTACATCAGGAGAAAGGAGCGCAGGCCGGGGAGGAGAGAGAGCAGCGGGAGAGGGGGGTGTATAGTGACCCAGGGCCTGCACCAATCCGCGCCACCCCCGGGTACAGGAGAAGTGGCGACCGGCCACGGGGGAAAGCGTCGGGCTGAGGATAGAAGTGACGTGAGGAAGGGGGAGGACGGTGTTTGCTTATCTCTGGGATTGCTGTCCGTGTGCGATGAGCTGAGCAGCGTGTCTGGGGGAGGGGACACCGCCGGCTCAGCCCCACACTGGCTGTTTCCTACAGGCGGACAGTGAGAGAGCAGACATAGCCAGCAACACCTGGCCAATTAATATTAAACAACTCTCCCTGAAAGGGAAAAAAAAAAAAAACACTCACAAAGTACCAGCCAATCAGTTCCTACCCGCCATGTTATAGGCTGTGTTTGAAAAAAATACAGGCATAGTACATCGACCCCTCTAGCTCACTCACTCTCACACACACAGGGGCAGATGTACTAAGCTCTGGAAAGTGATAAATTACCAGCCAATCAGCCCAAATCTGAGAGATGAGCCATAAAATTGACTTACATACAAATGTAAATAAAGGATAATAATAAAATGTAAATGAGCCCCAAAGCAGGTGGTAAGGTAAGATCAATTTATAGATGAAAACACGCTGATACTTTTAAGAAAATGCTTGTAGCCATAGAGATCATTGTACCTTATTACCAATGCAGGGAAATGGTACTAATGACCAGATTTGAATGTATATATCTGTTTGTTTGTAGATATAACATCTTCATAATGGGAGTATTGTGCAATCAGGGAGATTGCTAGGCTCGTCAGGGAGATTACTACTATTTCAGGGAGTCTCCCTGACCATCAGAGTTGGCAAGTATGCATTTATCATTCATTGTTAGTAATAAAATTAGTTGATAAACAAGGCCCTGTGGACAGCCTGTAATGTGACAGGAGGCGAGTGGCTGGTCGTTTATCAGTTTTCAATTTATAACTTTCCAGAGCTTAGTACATCTCCCCCCGAATCAATTGAATTAGATGCAAGTTGGGTCCTGCAAACTGTTCTCAAGGCAAACTCTCACTGTCAGTTGCATTTGGAATTCGATTTCAAACCGACATTGATTTTTCAGAGGAAATTCAGTTTTTTTATTGTGTGCACCCCCTGATCAGGAGAAAATGTAGGGAACAGCTTTATTTAAGGTAAATATGTTGGGATACAGGGCCTGATTCTGATGTGAATGCAGGACAATGTTTAGTCAGATTGATTGTTAGCCATTGGGTATGCATGCAAGTCACACTGTGCACACACAGCAATTGAATTGCGATTACACTCATACAAATGATTTACTTTACAAAGTGAATGACAGGTAGTCAGCGCTTGGGGGAGGTAAGGGGGTGGCTAGAGAAATGCAGGCGTGTTGGACCGTTTAGACACTGTTTTCTGGGCGTTCATAAACTAGGCACTGCGTTCTTGCTGCAGAAGAGCCCCCTCTGTGTCCGGAGCAACCTGCTATAGCTGCAACAGCTTAGACTTCCTGAGAAGGCTATGAAAGCAAGAAAGTTGCAGTGTTGTGCAAATGAATATGTAACCTGCTCAAATCAGGAGTAAAGGGGGGTATCCACTACGCGACATGAAAGTCTGATCAACCTGCATTCAGACCTTCATGTCGCCAAGGTGCAGGCACCGCACTGAACATCATTCAGTGAAGGAGCCTGACCTCCTAACTCAGAACATGCCGAACTTGACGAGCGCCCGTCAGGTTGACGGGCATGTTCTGTAGATAGTCGGGGTAGGCAAGGACCCAGCATGCACGCGCATCGCTGGTCCTTGCCGGCTATCCAATAGCAGACTTTCCTAACAATCCGACCAAAACCTCTTGGTTTTGGTCGCATCGTGCAGAAAGTCTGCTAATGGATAGGCCCCTTAAGGCTGAGTACACACGTAAAGATTTTCTGTCCAACCATCCAACTAGTTGATTGGTGGTGCTTTGTAACATTTATGCCCTAGACGGATTCCCACCCCTCCGAAATTAGGTGTACCATTTTTTATTTCTCAACTGGGTTTAGTGGATAGTTGGAGAATGCATCATCCTACTGATAGGGATTTCACGTGTATGTCAGCAGCACATGGTACCTTGTCCCGTATCGACTATATTTTGCCGACCAAATTTTTATTTTCTAAAGTATTAGATACAGGGATTGCACCTATATGTTTATCTGATCACGCACTTATATGGTGCACTATTGCAACATCAGTAGATGTGGGATCTTGTCGCCAGTGGCGCTTTCCATCGTACCTCTCTTCCTCTATTAAATTCAGGAATATGATAGAAGCGAAGTGGCAGGAATATGTTCATTATAACCGGGAACATGTTTCTGACCCTTTATTGTTTTGGCAGACGGCAAAGTCTGTTTTGCGTGGAGAAATTATTTCTTATGTTTCCAAATTTAGGAAAGATATTTCGGCTTTATATCTGCAATCCCAGGAGAGATTAACTGCCGCTTATATAACTTTTAAATTCTCTCCATCCCCTAATAATAAAGACGCTTACATACAGGCGAAGACTCAGTTTGAGGAGGTGTTGGCACAACAGTCGACTCGACGTACTTTCTCTACTAATTTTCAATTTTATAAGCATGGGAACAAATCTGGTCGACTTTTAATTTAATGAGGACTACACGCTCTTCCACTATAGTCTCTGCTTTGAAAAAGCCGGATGGTAGTCTAATTCATACAGGGAAAGACATAAATGAAGCTTTTAGAGACTTCTATGCCTCTCTTTACTCACAAGGTCCCATTGATGAACTCCAAAAAGCTACTTTTTGGACAGATATTTCCACTCCCCGTATTTCTGAAGAACAGGCTGAGTCCTTGCTAGCTCCTGTTACTAAGGAAGAAATCCTTAAGACTATTGGGGGATTGAAGCCTCTTAAGGCCCCGGGGCCGGATGGTTTTTCCGGGGAATTCTACAAACTATTAGCTAATAGAGTAAGTGACACATTGTGTTTAGTCTTCAATTCCATCTTGAAAGAACGTAGATTACCATTATATTTTAACTCGGCAGTTGTAAGAGTTTTGCCCAAACCCAATCGAGATCCGAAGGATCCGGGATCATATCGCCCAATATCACTGCTGGATGTCGACTACAAATTATTAACTAAAATCTTGTCGGATCGTTTGAAATACATTTTACCTACTATTGTTTCCAACGATCAGACAGGATTTATCATGGGTCGCCATTCAGTAAATATTCGGAAAGTGCTGGCAGCCATACAAGCTCTGGGTTTCTCAGGTGGTCCTGGGTCTCAGGCTATAATTTCTATGGATGCCGAAAAGGCTTTTGACCTTGTCACTTGGGACCACCTGTTTGAAACATTGAAGAGATTTGGATTCCCTGATGAGTTTGTGTTGATATTACATACTTTGTATCATGACCCACTTACGCAGGTTTCTACAAATGGTTACTTGTCTACCCCTTTTGAAGTTCAGAAAGGTACTCGACAAGGTTGTCCTCTCTCACCCCTGTTATTTGCACTAGCCCTGGAGCCTCTTGCGATAGCCCTTCGTAAGCATGCGAGATTTAGAGGGATTTCTATTGGAAAAGTAATGTTGAAGGTGTGTCTCTTCGCGGATGACATGCTTTTGTTTGTGTCAGATCTCATAAACTCTGCTCCTGCTATTTTGGAATTACTATCTCAATTTGGTTCTTTTGCTGGGTATAAGATTAACATACATAAATCGGAAGTCCTATATATGCATGATTCAGGGTCCTCGCCTTTGTCTCTTTCTGATATATGTTTGGATCAGTTTCGATTGGCTCAGCAAGCTATAAAATATCTTGGAATCTATATCCCGGCTAATATCTCTAAGTTGTATAAGGTTAACTTCACCCCAGTGATAGCTGACATAACTAAACTATTGAACATTTGGCGACACCTTCCATTATCTCTCCTGGGAAGAGTTGCATTGCTGAAATCTATCATATTTCCTAAACTGGCCTATCCTATACAAATGTTGCCAATACGATTAACCCGTTTCGATATTACTCAAATTACTTGCCTATTTTTTACGTTTTTGTGGAGGGGTGGGAAGCCACGTATATCTAGAGCTAAGATGTATTTGGAGAGATCTGATGGTGGATTAGCTGTTCCGCATGTCTCTGCATTCACCAATGCAGTATTTTTTCGATATATACGTGATTGGTTGACGGGTTGTGAAACATATACCCATAAATCCCTGGAGGAAGAAATAGCTTCTCCCTATTCTCTGTCTGCTCTGCTTCATACTCCCAAATCATATCTCCCACCATTGATGAGAAATAATATTCTATTTTTTGATATTTACCTAGTCTGGTTACAAATAAACCGAAAGCTTCACAGATGCCACACTGTATCTCAGTATAATACGTTTTGGGGTAATCATATGTTTATTCCTGGCCTAGAATACGCTGAATATCTGGTCTGGAAGGTGAAGGGTATCGTTGCCATTCGTGATGTGTTTGATCCAGGGGGCCAAATGTACTCCTTTCAAGATTTGAAATCCAACATTGGTCCTCAGAAATACCACAAGTAGACTCCCCTACTGTTCTATTAAAGCATACTGAGAAGACTTTAAGAATTCTCCATTCAGCTATTTGGCAGGAAGTACATCTTAGGACCATTCATATGGCATATATGTCTCAGAGTCAGAGGAAACATGTTGTTGAGGAGGAGTCGGGCTGCTGCCCGAAGTGTAAGTTCTCACGAGCCACTTTCTTCCATAATATGTGGGAATGCGGGAAAATTAGAAAATTTTGGGATAAGATTATGGTATTTCTAAATAAGATATGTGCATTACATCTTGTGAAAGACCCATTGGCTATGTTATGCGCTAATTTTATAAATTGGGACCTGCAAGGTCGTAAGATGGAATTATTGCCCTTTCTTGCGGTGGTGGTAACTGTGGAGAAGAAAGTTATCCTCTGTAATTGGACAGTTTCCACATCACCATTTCTTCAAGCAGTTAAAAATATAATACTACAAAAATACTTTATTTTGATAGAAGAGCAATTATACCTGATGTTGAGAAGGGGGTGGTTAGCTTTTATGCTAAATGGGGTATATATATTGACTCCTTGGATTCCGATGCTAGAACTCATATAATGAGATTATTTGAGACTACGAACTGGTCTCTACTTCGTAACTTGGAGTGATGTTGTATATTTAGTTTTTTTAAATCCTATATTTACGGGCCAGGGGATTAGATTTTTTCTTTTTTTGTCTCTGATAGAAGAACAATGCTATTTCCTCCAGTGTAGGAGTATCCGATCAATGGAAGGGGAACAAGCTGCACCAGGGTCCGGGGGGGAGGGGGGTGTATGTGTTTATTTTATATTATACGTTTAGAATTTGTTTTTGTTTTTCTGTTATTATGGTTTGATTAGAATCATATATTTAGTCTCTATGCTTATGTTTAACAGTCATTTTTGACTAGCTATATCCTATAGATATAATGTATTTGTTTGACATTGTATTTGAAATGTGTTTGTTTACACAAATTGCAGCTCTGTATATATGTGTATATGGATCTATGTAATATATCTGTATGTTTGTGTAGATAATCATATACATGTATGTTTGCACTTATGAGCATATAAAATAAAAATAAAAAATTGTTTTTGAAAAAAAAAAAACTAGTTGACTGGTTGGAATGAAAATCTGGTAAGGTATGAAAGCAAATGACAATCAGCAATTTGCTCCCAAACGCCGGAAAATGGACAAAAACTGTTGTTTGAACAAATTGTTTAGATCACACATTTAACAAACTTGTCTGAGGACCATTTTCATCTGTTTTCTGGCATTTAGGTGCAAATTGCTGATTATCAGTTACTCCCATACGTTACCAGATTTTCATTCCAACCAATCAACTAGTTGGATGGTTGGCCAGAAAATCTTTACGTGTGTACCCAGCTTAAGGGATACATTTAAAATAGCAATTGAGTGCAAAAAACATCTGTAATGTAATTGCATAAAAAAATCATAACCAATATATACAGTACTGACCAATTCACACCCCTATACAACATTATATAATGTTTAAGCTCTTTTTAGATGGGGTAGTATGGAGTAGTTTAAAAATCACATGCACTGGGTGAATACAGGATTGACAGCAAACACTTTCCCTATCCTAACCCTGTACCTTCCATCTGGTGTCAGCAGTGTTTTGGCGGCACTGGGTGGCTTCTTTCAGTGCTGTGGCAGCGGCTTCTCTCTGTGTACCTCTCATGCGGATGTCTAGAAACTGTTGGCTTCTGGAGCAGGGGTGACAATGTGATGCCCGTACTCACTGTGTCCCTTATGCGTTTCATACAATGTACTTTTCAAGGCTGACACATAGTATCCAAGGTGGTCCGTTTAAAGGTGCGTACACACACAACGATTTTTTGAACGATTTAACTATAACGATGTCGTAATCGTTCAAAGAATCGCTCAGTGATGAACGATTATCGTTCATGCGCGTTCACGTTTGTCAATTGTAGTCCAGTCAGACTGGCCAACTGAACGATTTTCAATAGAAGTTGCAACGTTTTTCCTTCAACACACAGAAAATCGTTTATTAAGTAAAGTAAAACCAACTACTTTGTAAACCGATTTTCGTTCACTTTTTCAAGGGAAAAACTGAATGAAAATCGTTCATTACTTACATCGTTGTGTGTGTACGCACCTTTAGTCTGGCTTCGTTTTTTTTCTCTTTGTTATTGAACCAATTTTATTAACTCTAAAGCTGCATACACAAACAACGATTTAGTAAATGAACGATTTTAGTAAACGATTTTCGTTCATTTTTCCCTAAATGTAATGAACGATTTTTTTGAACTACAAACGATTTTTGCAAATTCCCTTACTGAAAATCGTTGAGTTGGTCAGTCTGACTAAACTACAAACGTGAACGCGCATGAACGATAATCGTTCATCGTTTTAACTGAGAAAGTGAACGATTTTTACAACGATTGAACGATAAACGATATCGTTATCGATAATCGTTCAAAAAATCGTGTGTGTTTATGCACCTTTAGGGGCATATTCAATTAGGTGCGAAAAGTCACTTTCTGCGGAAAAGTATCGCCGGTGACGTCATTTTCGCCATGCGAAAACATCCCCGTATTCAATTCCCAAAAATTTTCGCTGGTGCGGAAAGTCAATGCATTGGAATAGGCAAAAAAGTTTCACCTATGAATAGGTTTTGGGGTGCAAAACGTCCGGAAACCACCCAGAACCCTTGGGACAGTCCCCCAAAGGTAAACTCAAAAAAAAGTTTAAAAAATACATAAGAACACCCCAAAAAAACTTTCATTTTGGGGGTGAAAAATACCAAAGTTGGGGGACAAACTTAAAACCTAGCTAAATAAACTCCAGGGAGGTCCTCAAGGATGCCCCAGGTGTTTTTAAGTTTGTAGCTGCTTGCGGCAGGTGGATTTTTTAAGTTTTTTAAAACTTCACTTTAGCAACTTTAAAATATGCTAGCACACATTTTCGTGTACCCCAAATTTGCTGGGACTACTTATTTTCTGCAAAAAAACCTGCTAAATGCTATTCACCACTTGTGCAAAGACGTTAATTAGCAGCTATTGAGAGCATTTAAGTACCCCAAATACCTTCAGCAGGCCTATTTGGGGGTATCTATAGTGATCCCCAATGTCGGTGCATCTTTTGGGGGGGGGTCAGGCTGATTTCCCCAAATCCGACAGGACTTTTCGCCAGGTCCGAATTCGCCAGTTCCCGTTTTTGCCGATTTATAATTGAATGCGGGTATGAGCGCGATACTTATTCGCATGGAAAACCAGCGATGTAAGCGAAAAGTGTGGCATGCGAAAAGTACAGGACATTTCGCACCTAATATGCCCCTTTCATTAAAATTGACATGCTCTTGTCAAATTAATAAAACTAGCTTAAAATGGTCAGATCATTATAATATAAAGGTATATGGCCTTTTATACAATGATATGTGTGGTAAAAAATATATAAAAAAAAAAAAAAAGGAAATTTTTTATTTGTTATAAAACATGCTCCCAATTCCATATCTATATTCAAACTAGGGGTGAGCGGGTTCGGATTTCTGAAATCCGAACCCCCCCCCCGATCCGAGGCCGATCCGAGTCAGGCTCGACTTTTCCCGCCTGACTCGGATCTGAAATCGAAGCAAAACGTCCTCATCCCGCCTTCCGGGTCTCGCGGGTTTTGGATCCTATATAAGGTACCCGCGTCGGCGCCATTTTCTCACTCGGCTGTGGACAGTGAAGAGGGAGGGTGGGAGTTAGGGCTGGCTGGGCTGTGTAGTGTAGTGCAGAGTAGTGTTGTGTTGTGCTGTGCTGCTGTTGTCCACTACTTCAAAGTCCATAGGGGCTGGCTGTGTTGTGCTGCTGTTGTTAATAGGGGCTGTGTCCACTACTTCAAAGTCCATAGGGGCTGGCTGGACTGTGTTGTGCAGTCAGTTCTCCATAGGGGCTGTGTCCACTCCAAAGTCCTGTGCAGTGTCCCAGTCCTAAAGGGGTGCTGTAGTGTTGTCCAGGGGGTGCTCTGTCCATCAGGGGTGCTCCCCCCAAGTGCTAAAAAAATAATATTTTTTCTGTGTTTGTGAATTGTGTGCGCAGTAGCCGCACGTGCATCAACAAAGTAGTGCCAAGCGTGCGCCTGTGTCATAAGTAAAGGGCTGGCTGGCTTGACCGTTAAAGGGTGCTGTAACCCCCAAAGTACACTCCAGTCCAAACCAAATAAAAAAATATTTTCTGTGTTTGTGAATTGTGTGCGCAGTAGCCGCACGTGCATCAACAAAGTAGTGCCAAGCGTGCGCCTGTGTCATAAGTAAAGGGCCGGCTGGCTTGACCGTTAAAGGGTGCTGTAACCCCCAAAGTACACTCCAGTCCAAACCAAAAAAAAAAATATTTTCTGTGTTTGTGACTTGTGTGCACTGTGGCTGCACGTGCATCAACAAAGGAGCAGCGCCAAGCGTGCGCCTGTGTCCCATAAGTAAAGAGCCGGCTGGCTCATTTCTTAAAGGGTGGTGTAACCCACAAAGTGCACTACTCTCCAGCAAAAATAAAAAAATATTTTCTGTGTTTGTGTGTGCCTTAGCCGCACGTATATATCAATATAACATAAATGGAGGACCAAACTTTCTCTGATAAAAATAAAATAGGGAAAGATCAAGAACCACTTCCTCCTAGTACTGTTGCTGCTGCTGGGAGTTGTTCATCATCCCAGAGAGGAAGTAGGAACACCACCACTTTTACTAAACAATTGACCCTCCAACAGTCCCTAGCGATGAGGATAAAGTACGACAGCAGTCATCCTGAAGCAAAACGTATAACTGAGGCCTTGACTGCTATGTTGGTGTTAGACGTGGGTCCGGTATCCGCCATTAGTGCAGTGGGATTTAGACAATTGATGGAGGTAGTGTGTCCCCGGTTCCAAATCCCGTCTAGATTCCACCTGCATCCTCAAAGCAGCAGCGACAAGCGTGCATCTGTCTGTTAAAGGGTGGTGTAACCCTCAAAGTGCGCTCCACAAACAATAAAAAAATTCTTTTTTTTTTTTCTGTCTTTGTGAAATGTGTGGGCTGTAGCCGCACTTGCATCCTCAAAGCAGCAGCGACAAGCATGCGTCTGTCTGTTAAAGGGTGGTGTAACCCTCAAAGTGCTCCAAAAAAGAAAAAATATTTTTTTTATGTGTTTGTGACTTGAGTGCGATGTAGCCGCACGTGCAGCAACACAGTAGCAGCGCCAAGCGTGCGCCTGTGTCATAAGTCAAGGGCCGGTTTGGACATCTGGTCCGGACTGAAGGACGTGCCAACAATTTCTGACAAGTCTACTGTCACTGCATATGATACTGTCCTCAAAGCAGCAGCGACAAGCGTGCGTCTGTCTGTTAAAGGGTGGTGTAACCCTCAAAGTGCGCTCCACAAACAATTAAAAAATTCTTTTTTTTTTTTTCTGTCTTTGTGAAATGTGTGGGCTGTAGCCGCACCTGCATCCTTAAAGCAGCAGCGACAAGCGTGCGTCTGTCTGTTAAAGGATTACATCAGTGACAGCATCCAAGTAGGCATGTCAGACAGTCCGTACCTGTACTGGCAGGAAAAAGAAGCAATTTGGAGGTCCCTGTACAAACTGGCTCTATTTTACCTGAGTTGCCCCCCCTCCAGTGTGTACTCCGAAAGAGTGTTTAGTGCAGCCGGGAACCTTGTCAGCAAAAGGCGTAGGAGGTTGCTTCCACAAAATGTGAAGAAGATGATGTTCATAAAATTAATTATCAACTCTTCCAGGGAGACCAGCCTCCAGAACGTACAGAGGGACCTGTGGTTGTGGATTCCAGCGGGGACGAATTAATACTCTGTGAGGATGAGGATGTACACAACACTGAAGAGGGTGAGGAATCGGAGGATGAGGACGACATCTTGCCTCCGTAGAGCCAGTTTGTGCAGGGACAGATTAATTGCCAGCTTGTTTTGTGGGGGCCCAAACGAACCAATCATTTCAGCCACAGTCGTGTGGCAGATCCTGGCGCTGAAATGATTGGTTTGCTAACGTGTGCATGTCCTGTTTATACAACATAAGGGTGGGTGGGAGGGCCCAAGGACAATTCCATCTTGCACCTATTTTTTTTCTTTGCATTATGTACTGTTTGGGGCCTAGTTTTTCAAACTGCCATCCTGTCTGCCACTGCAGTGTCACTCCTAGATGGGCCACGTGTTTGTGCCGCCCACTCGTGTCGCTTAGCATAGTCATCCAGCTACCTCGGTGCAACCTTTTGGACATAAAAACACTATTGTGAGGTGTTCAGAATAGACTGGAAATGAGTGAAAATTAAGGTTATTGAGGTTAATAAGAGCATAGGAGCAGAAAAACCCACAAATTCTGTGATTTTAGCTGTTTTTATGCTTTTTTTCAAAAAATACAGATCCAAAACCCAGAACCCAAAACACGGAAGGGTGGTTTTGGCAAAACCAATCCAGATCCAAAACACGAAGAAAGATCCAGATCCAAAACCAAAACACGAAAAGTGGCCGGTGCACACCCCTAATTCAAACCATGCAGGGAAAAGGTTCTTAAGTTCTGTTACTATGTCACCACGTCTCCAATTTGGATTGGGAAAAAAAAAAAAAAAAAAGAGTATGACTATACCTTAGGAATCCAAAAGTTCCAGTCTTCTATCAACTGCCAAAAGTCCACAAGAGTATTACCAATCCACTTGGGAGACCATTAGTCTCAGATATATCCTCTATCACAGCAAATTTATCTCATTACATAGACCAGTTCCTTCAGCCACTAGTTCCCCCACAGAGGAGCTATATGAGGAACACTATGCAGGTTCTTCAGGTGATGGAAAATTTTGAGTGGAAAATCATATACAAACTCTGCACCAGTGACATAAAATGTCTTTATACATGCATTGAACATGATGTAGGGTGCAAGCACACCAGATTCTGTCAACTCTGACTAATCTACCGAACAGCCAGATTCATTTCATAATGGGCAGTATATAATATATATTGAAGCACAACTTGTTAGTACAATGGAGACTGCTATACACAGATAAATGGATCATTTATACCAGTTTCATGCCCAGCACGCAAATCTGTCACAAAATGGAAGGACGATGCAATATGGAATAACAACCCATACGAGAAACATCTCATTTGCTGGCATTGCTACATTGATGACCTATTTATATGAGATGGACCAAACAACAAGCTGAATTAATTCTTTAAATACATCAACAACAACAGAATAAAACTGGAGTTCACCACCTTGAGTACGGAAATGGTAGTATTACTAAACCTGGAAATCTTTATAGAGAACTACACTATAAAAACAAGGACGCACATGAAAAAGGTTTACTACAACACCACACTTACAGAAAACAGCTATCACCATCAAAAATGAATTACTAACATCCCAGGAGGTCAATACAGAAGGTTAAGACGGAATTGTACAAAGAAAAAAAGTTGTCCAAACACAAAGCATAGAATTGGCTAAAAAAAAATCCTAGAAAAAGGATACAAGGAGGAACGTTTTAAAAAAAGATTTACAGAAGATTGAAAAAAATAGAAAGATGAGAACTAATCCAATACATGCAGAAAGAAAAGAACAAGGATTTGGCCTTTATAAATCAATTTAATAGTAACAACAGGTTGCCTGCGAATATGTTTCAGAAACATTGGCACATACTGAAATTGGACGAGGATCTAAAATCCCTCATTCCTGAACACCCAAATATTATTTACAAGAAAGCAAGGAACTTAAAACAGGAATTAACCACTAGCTTTATCCCAGTAAAACAAAACAAAAAGGAGAAAACTGGCAGAAAGGATTCCATTCCTATTTAGGGGCATAAGCCGTTTTCGGCAAAAAAGTATCACCGATGAAGTCATTTCGCCAGCTAAAACTTATCCCCGTATTCAATTCCATAGACTTTTCGCCTACGCGGAAAGTCAATGCATTGGTATAGGCAAAAAGGATTCGCCTATGAAACCAGGCGGAAAAAAGTGCAAAATTGTGGTTTTGGGGTGCAAAGGTGGGGAAACCACCCTGCACCCTTGGTGAAGGTCCCAGAGGTTACCTGCGTCAAAAAAATCCTAAAGAAATTTGAAGAACACCCCAAAAAATGACATTGAAAAATGGGGAAAGAAAACCAAAATTGGGGTACAAACTTAAAAACTAGTGAAATTAGCTTTTGGGGGGATCTCCAAGTATGGGGGAGGTGTTTTTATATTGCAGGTGCATGCTGAAGGTGTGTTTTTTAAAACTTCACTTATTTTTAAACATGCTTGCACCCATTTTCATATACCCTAAATTTGCTGGGACTAGTTATTTTCTCCAAAAAAACCTGCTAAATGCTTTTCTTCACCACTTGTGCAAATATGCTAATTTATCCCAAAAAAAACAGAATATCCTTCACAGGAATAATAACCACTGTTATATTTCACATCTAAAAGTAAAACCAGCAATAGGTACCATATATATCATATCATAATTTTATCATAAGATACATTTTATATGCTGGAGGTGCTACCTGGAATCGAGTAACTAGAATTCAAAAAGTAACATAAATTGTAAAAAACAATCATCAGTATAGTGATTCCTTCGTGGGGCACTCTTTTGTACATAAATGATTTGTTAGTATAATTAAAAATTAGCTTTTAATATATTTCCAATAAAAGTATAGGGATTTGTTGTGCTCATTTATAAAATATTTAATCAAGCTCCCTTAGCAATTAATCTCATGCATTTATAAAAAATATATCTATTATAAGAATTAGCATAAAGTATGTGGTGACTAGGCTAGTTTGAATTCATATGCTCATATAGCTCCTCATGGGTACATAATATATTATAATAGCAGGGTCAGGTACAGTTCGTATGACATATAAAAATTGTAAATAATAAATGGAAATAACTCAAATTAGAGCTGTATGTAATAACCACTCGGTCATTTTAGATAAATCTATACATTGAGTGTGACAATAGCGTGTCTGCTGAGTATCATCTCAAATTCATATACCATGTATGGCCAAACACATATGCAAATGATCCCCGGCTTGCAACAAATTATTTAATCCTATTGCCGGATTGGATACTACATCAATGTAACCAAAAATATATAAATATACACATGAAATGCTAGTAGAGTACTCAGAAAAAAGGGGAGAGCAAAGACCACCCTGTAGGCGTAAATATCCCAGATGACCGGATACTGATTTATATCAGGATAGCAATCCCGGATGACATAAATATTATAAAATACTATAGGCAGATAATATCATGTTGAGTCACATAACCCCATAGAAATTTAAATAGTAAGTACGGAGTACAAGTACCTGGTCCTTCTGCTGTTCCAGGGTCTTCTATGAGCGGACACCTGGATGAGAGAGAGATCAGGAATAACTATGATAGAAAATAAAGGGAAATATGCTAATTAGCAGCTATTTAGAGCATTTAAGTACCCCAAATAGCTTCAGTAGGGCTATTTGGGGGCATCGACAGTGTTCCCCAATGTTAGTGCATCTTTTGGGGGGGTGTCAGGCTGTTTTCCCCAAATCTGACAGCACTTTTCGCCTGTTTGCGTTTCGCCGGGTCCCGTTTTCGCGTCCTTTGGAACTGAATAGGGCGAAAAGCAGGGCCACGCACAAAAAGTTTTCGCCTCCAAAACCCGCGAAGTAGGCGAAAAGTACGGCAGGCGAAACCTTTCTGACTTTTCGCATCTAATTGAATATGCCCCTTAGAATGTAAAGGGTGTAAGAATAATGAAGATGAATCCAACTAACAAAACAAAAAAATTATTTTTATTAAAGAACATATGCAATTCAGAGGGAGTAGTATACTTCCTAGAGGGCTTAAGTTAATAGTTTTTTTAGTTAGCGGCTTCACTATAGGGGTCCCTACTACAGGGGGCACTATTACTGGGGGCATTATTCAGGGGGCACTACTAATTAACCCGAGTGTGTATGTGTGTGAGCCTGTGGTAGAGAATGGGGCAGGGACTGATGTGAATGGCCAAATACTCTCTGTAAAGCGCTGCAGAATATGTGTGCTATATAAATAATTGGTAATTACTCGGGGCACTACTACTGGGGGGCATTACTCAGGGGACATTAGTATTGGGGGCATTTCTCAGGGCACTACTACTGGAGGCATTACTACTAAGGGCACTACTATTGGGATCACTATTACAGGGGGATTACCAATGGGGGCACTGCAAAAAGGTAATCACTCCTGGAGACACTGTATAAGGGGGACTCTGCATAAAGGGCACCACTACTGTGGGCTCTGAATAAGGGGTACCACTACTGTGGGCTCTGCATAAGGGGCACTACCACTGTGGGCACTGCATAAGGGGCACTATTACTGTGGGCATTGTGTATAAGGGGCACAAATGTGGGCATTGCATAAAAGGGGCACTGCCGTGTGTCATACATGAATAAGGGACATTACTATATGGTGTAATGTGAATCAAGATTGTGCTACTGTATGGCGCAAATTGAATTGGAAATATTGTGTGACCACACCCATTTCTTTTTTCAGCGCGTGCTGTTCCTTTATTGCAAAAGCACCGAGGGGGGGGGGGGAGTTCCACCACTTCTCTAGGACCACTTTAAGCACTGCCGACAAGTGTCTGTATCCTCATCCTGTCGGGATGCAGGCTTCGGGATTCTGACCGCCGGGATTCCGAGCGCTGGCATCCCGTACCCAACCATTTAAAACTCATATATATATATCATATCACAGGATTACATTGCGTAGAAAGCCATATACCTATATATTATAATGATCTGACCATTTTAAGATAGTTTTACTAATCTGACAAGAGCATGCCAGTTTAAGAGTTCATAAAGTCGATTCAATAACAAAAAAAGCCAGACTTAAAAGGACCACTCTAGATACTATGTGTCATCCTTGAAAAAGTTCATTGTAGGAAACTTGTTGGAGACTCAGCGAGTGCAGGCATTACATCGTCTCTCCAGTAGCTGCCCACTTCCGGACTCCCGCAGGAGAGGTACACAGAGGCCGACTCTATAAGCAGAGAGAAGACACTGCCGCAGTACTAAAAGGAGCCACCGAGTGCTGCCAAAACATCGCTGACATCAGAGGTACGGTACAGGGTTAGGATAAGGAAAGTGTTTGCCGTCAATAACGTATTCACCCAGTTCATGTGATTTTTAACCTACTCCATACAACCCCATCTAAAAAGAGCTTGAACATTATATAATGTTTTATGGGGGTGTGAATTGGTCAGTACTGTGTAATATTGATTGTTATTGTTTTTTATGCAATTACATTACAGATGTTTTTAGCATTCATCAATTGCTATTTTTCTTTTTAACATTTTATTAGTGTCTCAGATAAGTACATAGATATAACACATAAAATTACAATAAATATACAATTTTCTGTTTTGTTGTTAACAACAAAATATATATACTGAAATCATACAAAGTAACCGTATATTGAAAATATAGAGTAAATAAAATAAAATAGACAGGAGAGTGGGGGTGTAACTTTTACTGAGAAGGCTGATAGCCACCTGATCTGCATTTGATGTTTCAGGTTTTGTGTGTCAGCTGCATAAGTGAGATGCTTTCAGTGAGCATCTCTAAATACTGGAATGCAAGTTAGCATATTTTAGCAATTGCAAATGTGTACTAGATCGCATTTGCGTTCACATCTGAATCAGAGCCACAGTGCAGAACCTTTGGTACACCCTTACCAGGGCCGTAACTAAGGGTGTGCGAGCGGTACGGCTGAACAGAGCGCAGCACTCTGTGGGCGGCACCGCCGCTCACCCCACAGCTCCTGCATCTGGCTAGCAGGGGTGCCTGTAACAGCATCCTGCTGCCAGAATCTCTGCAGCAGTGCAGCCCAGAGCGTCCTTAGGATGCTCCAGACGGTCACAATGCTGCCCTTACAACACCCTGGAGCATCCTGGACATTGCTGTAATCACCCGCTCCCTGCACCGTGTGCAGGCCCTGCCCCTTCCATTTGATGTCATATGGAGGGGGCGTGGTCTGTGCCAGAAGCGCTAGCTAGGGCACTGCCTCTCCCAATCAATGATTATACATTTGGAGGGGTTTAAATAGCATAATTTGGCAAATGAAGACATGTAAGTTTTCAGGTGAGACTCTAAAAAGTTCAATAATGGGTTAAATGATGTGGGACAGGTGGCAACGAGCATGAATCCCCTGGCAACGAGCATGAGACCCCTGACAACGGGCAGGTAATTTAAAAGTATTTAGAAGCCTTACTGTGGGGCAAAAATGTAAGTGGCACTTTGGTAATGGTTAGGTATAGACTACACAGCTCCAAGGGACCAGTGACGTCACACCCACGTGACCTGTCATCAAAGGGGGAGGGGCAAGGATGATAACGGGGGTCCAAAACTGTCCCCTCGTGGGCTCGCTACGCTCGCCGCACTTTGGGCACGGTGGCTTGCTGCGCTTGCCACAAAAATGTATTCCCCCTCTATGCCCACGTGGATGGTAACACAGGAGCGATCGGGCCCTCCTGCAGCGGTGACGTGACTGCAACGTCACAGAGGTCTTTTCTCCACATAGGAGCTTGCAGCAACCCTTTGGGTGGTAATAGGCATTACAGTGTGTGGCCAGGGCCGGTTCTAGACATTGTGGAGCTCAGGGCGAAAGTTCACAGTTGCGCGCCCCACTCCCCCCCCCACAAAAAAAAAAACTTTTCGTAGATGACGTTCCTCTGCACGCGCTGAAAGCACATGCGCTTCTGGAAAGGGGGCGTGTCTTTGCAGAACACCCCCAATTCATCACACTGTGGGGCATGCCCAGCACTTATGGGCTTCCCCCAAGCTCTCCCCTCGTGGCGAATAATTGCCATGTAAAGCAATGCGCCTTACACTGTAATGCCCTTTATAAATACATTACGCCACATGCAGTAATGCCCTTTATAAACACATTATGCCACACGCAGTAATGCCCTGTATAACACATTATACCACACGCAGTAATGCCCTGTATAACACATTATGCTACACGCAGCAATGCCCTGTATAACACATTATGCCACACGCAGTAATGCCCTGTATAACACATTATGCCACATGCATTAATGGCCTTTATAACACATGCCACATGCAGTAATTCCCTTTATAACACAGTATCCCCAATTCAAATGACGCCACACATTAGTCCCTTATTCATGTTATGACACACAGTGGTGCCCCTTTTACACAATGCCCAAATTAGTGCCCCTTATACACAAGGCCCACAGTACTGAGTAGTAGTGCCCCTTATACAATGCCCACAGTAGTAGTGCCCACAGTAGGAATGCCCCCTATAGTAGTGCCCAAAGTTGGAATGCCCCCATTAGTGCCCCCTATAGTAGTGCCCCCAGTAGGAATGCCCCCTTATAGACATGTCCCCAGTAGTAATACCCCCTTATAGACATGCCCCCAGTAGTAATGTTCCCTTATAGACTTGCCCCCAGTAGTAATGCCCCCTTATAGACATGCCCCCAGTAGAAATGCCCCCTTATAGACATGCTCCCAGTAGTAATGCCCCCCTATAGACATGCCCCCAGTAGTAATGCCCCTTATAGACATGCCCCAGTAGTAAAGCCCCCTTATAGACATGCTCCCAGTAGTAATGCCCCCCTATAGACATGCCCCCAGTAGTAATGCCCCTTATAGACATGCCCCAGTAGTAAAGCCCCCTTATAGACATGCCCCCAGTAGTAATGCCCCTTTATAGACATGCCCCCAGTAGTAATGCCCCTTTATAGAAATGCCCCTTATAGACATGCCCCCAGTAGTAATGCCCCCTTATAGACATGCCCCAGTAGTAATGCCCCTTATAGACATGCTACAAGTAGTAATGCCCCCCTGTAGACATGTCCCCAGTAGTAATGCCCCCTTATAGACATGCCCCCAGTAGTAATGCCCCCTTATAGACATGCCCCCTTATAGACATGCCCCCAGTAGTAATGCCCCCATGCCTCTCTTCTGAAAAAAAAAATTACAAACACAATACTTACATTAGGCCCGCTCCTGCGTCCGCTGCCGTCCGGTCCGACCACGGCTCCACCACGGATCTATGGGAGAGAAGTTATGACGTCCCTCCCATAGTGCTCTATGCGGGAGCCGGAGTGCTGGAGTGAGCTTCGGCTGCCGCTGCAGGGAGGGAGCCGGGTGCCCGCTGATAACAAATATCAGCGGGTGCCCCGGCAACGCGGGGGAACTGGCGCTAGTTTTTTTTTTATTATGGGATTTTTTTTTTTTACCTTCTGGGGACTCAGTGGCGCCCTCTAGGGGCCGGCGCCCCGGGCGACTGCCCTGTTAGCCCACCCCTAGAACCGCCACTGTGTGTGGCATAATGTGTAAGGGGCATTACTATAACGAGGAAAAATGACAAATACTGTAAACTGTCTATGGGGGTGGGGGCACATTTTTAGCTTTTGCACTACGAGCCAAATTGCGTATCAACGGCCCTGTATTCATTTTAGCAAAATGCCATGGGGGGGTATGCGTTAGAAACTTTTTGGCAGGGGGGAGCAAAATTTATAGTTATGCCACTGGATGTGGGACACGTATGTGGAGGTGTACATGGTGTGAGGCAGGTGTGTGGAGGTGTAAATGATGTGGGACAGGTATGTGGAGGTGTAAATGATGTGGGGCAGGTATGTGGGGGTGTAAATGATGTGGGACAGGTATGTGGATGTGTAAATGATGTGGGACAGGTATGTGGAGGTGTAAATGATGTGAGACAGGTGTGTGGAGGTGTAAATGATGTGAGACAGGCATGTGGAAGTGTAAATGATGTGGGCCAGGTGTGTGGAGGTGTAAATGATGTGGGACAGGTGTGTGGAGGTGTAAATGATGTGGGACAGGTGTGTGGAGGTGTAAATGATGTGAGACAGGTATGTGGATGTGTAACTTATGTGAGACAGGTATGTGGAGGTGTAAATGATGTGGGACAGGTATGTGGAGGTGTAAATGATGTGGGACAGGTGTGGAGGTGTAAATGATGTGGGACAGGTATCTGTGGAGGTGTAAATGATGTGGGACAGGTATGTGGAGGTGTAAATGATGAGACACAGGTGTGTGGAGGTGTAAATGGTGTGAGACAGGCATGTGGAAGTGTAAATGATGTGGGACAGGCATGTGGAAGTGTAAATGATGTGGGACAGGTATGTGGAGGTATAAATGATGTAGGACAGGTATGTGGAGGTGTAAATGATGTGGGACAGGTGTGTGGAAGTGTAAATGATGTGGGACAGGCATGTGGAAGTGTAAATGATGTGGGACAGGTATGTGGAGGTGTAAATGATGTGGGACAGGTATGTGGAGGTGTAAATGATGTGGGACAGGTGTGTGGAGGTGTAAATGATGTGGGACAGGTGTGTGGGACTGTAAATGATGTGGAACAGTTATGTGGAGGTGTATTGTTGGGAGAGGGGGTTTAAAACTTGGAGATGGGTGCTAAAAGTATTTATTGCAACTTTATACAAACTTGTATAAATACACTGAAAAATTACTATACACGTACAGATGTTTATCTGTACCCCAAAATGCTGTAAAGACTTTAAATTGCTGAAAAAAACGCTTGATATAATTTTTAAACTGTTAATAAAGAGTGCAAAAATCATCCATTTGACACCTTTTAAGAATCTCCAGTGCTTCCCTTATGGCCAGTACCAAACTTCTATATGGTCCTGCTATCTCAGTTGTCACTAACAGCCTTCCTTATGGTCCTGCTATCTCAGTTGTCACTAACAGCCTTCTATATGGTCCTGCTATTTCAGTGGTCACTAACAGCCTTCTATATGATCCTGCTATTTCAGTGGTCACTAACAGATTCCTCTATGGTCCTGCTATCTCAGTTGTCACTTTTTTGGGGTCCAGGGTGTTTTCTCCACTTTTTCATGCTCTTCTCCCAGGTCTCTTTTTGTAGGAAAGTTGCGCAACCTCGTTGCGAGTACTGCAAATTGTCATTTCTAATTGGGTCTCACATTTCTCAGGTGCGCACATTCGTGCGATGTATGAGAGTTTCATGAAACTCCCCCCTGATTGAATTGACCCCAATAAGTTTAATTACACTATACTCGTATGAGCGGCATTTATGTGCTAAGATGCGTTTGTGGAAAAGTAGATGTTGGCCTAGGTAAATGGTTAATGAGGTGTTCCTTGCAAAGTTCAGAGTATTGCATGAACTGTGCACCTGGATTTGCACAACACTGTAACATTAAGAATTCCTTTTGCTGAACAATATTATTGAAATGAGATAAAGGGGCAGCAGGGTGTATTTTTAGTGCTACTATTTCCTCTTTCTTCTTCTTCAGGGTCCATAGGCTCCACAGGGAGACCTTGGGGAATAGCTGGATCTGGATCCCGGGCACCACGCAGTTAAAAGCTTTACTCCCAGGATGCACTGGAACCATCCTCCTCTATACCCCACCCCCGAGCCACTTCAGTTCTAGTTGGTGCCCGGCTGGAGTCGGGTCACTGTTTGACGCAGGGGCCTGATTAGCAGCCCCATAGCTGTTTTATTTTTAGGATTTATTCGTTTTTATTGACTTCCTCAGAGTGGTCAGCAGCAGACTGTCCATAGGATGGCTGCGCTGCCGCTCCGTCACCCTATCTGTATTGACGTTGCCGCAACGCCAGTACAGATCTGGGGATCTCGGCAGGACCCCGGAGTCTGTGCTAGCCGGGCCCCGTGGGCCTCCCTGGACTGCTGCCGGAAGTACGGGGACAGGTAAGAGCGGATCACCACTTGTGGTGATCCGCGTGTTAGCAGTCCAAACCTCTGGTCTCTGGGGACAGACCGGAGGTGGAGGCAGGCCCCCCAGACCCTGCACTTCCACTAGACCACCAGGGACTTGAAGTTGGTGCGGGAACCCGGGGGTTAATTGCCAGCCAGGGGAGACAGCCTTCCCTGTTTAGCGGCTCCTCCCCTCATCTCAGACCTTTCCGCTAAGGTCTGGCTTTGCTGAGCTGCTCTCCTCCTACGGCCCCGCCCCCTCTGAGGTCTCGGGCGGCCATTTTCTTGGTGCATCACAGATTTCTCCGGACAGCATGAGGACCAGTCCCCCTGTATACCTCTCCCTTGGGTTAGTTTATACAGCACTATAGCCTTCGCAGACACTGAATCTGGGCAGTTGATTGTAGTGCCAATTTGCAGTGTGAGATACATATCTGCATTGTATGTGACTTATGCTAGCGCTGACTGTGTCTTTTTTTTCTGATTCTGTCAGTTTATATCTATTCCTTTCCTTTACTACAGCCCTAACAGGTGTATTTAGGGTGGTTCTTGATCTCACATATATAGATTCAAGTATTTGTGAGGTCTGTCACATACGGTTGTGTGCTGCACGGTGCCATATCGTTGGACCAGTGATTTGCATACATTGTGAGTGCCCAGTATTGATTTCTCAAAATATATATTTATATATATATATAGTCAGACATGTCTGACGAGGAGGTCGAGCGCTCTGCTGCACCCACTCTGCTCTCCTGCAGGCTATGTGCTGTAGGGTTGTGTGTGAGGTGCTATCAGTTACTTGGCCCCTCAAATTCACCAACAATGGGACAGGATCCCCCTTGAGTGTTTTTTTCTCAGGTACTGGCCTCCACTGCGGATCACCTGACGGTCCCGGCAGTTTTGCCCCATATGAGGTTACCCCAACCAGTCATCCTTCCCTCTCATGGTGTCCCGCAGTTGTTGCAGTCTACTCCTGTGCCACAGATTGTCACTCCCTACCAAGGGTTACCACACTATATGCAATCCCCTTCGGTACCACCATAATCTGTCATTCCCTTCCAGGGACTTACGCAAGCTGTACATCCACCCTAGGTGGATGTTTTATCTAGTTTGGTTCAGAGTTTGGCAGCTTCATCTATGGCCTTTCAGACCATGTTGCAGAATGAAAGACCTCAGAAGGCATCTAAACGCCCTGTATTGTCATCCCAGTCTATGCAACTATCGGACATAGACGTGTCATCGCATGATGGGGAAGTGTCAGAGGCGCCTAATTCCCCTTCACAAGAGGTGGAGCCTAAATCAAATATTAATATTCCAGCTTTGGTACAGGTGGTCCGATCCATATTAGATATAGAGGATGACGTTCCTGCCCCTAAATCCAAATACCCTCAGTTTAAACAGGTAAAGGTGACTTCGGCAGTTTTCCCTCTCTCAGACCAGCTGTTAGATCACATGGCGGAGGCCTGGCAATCACCTGGTAAAAGGTATCAACTGCAAAAGTTTTTGGCCTCATGTTATCCATTCGATGAGGGTCACTGCAAGAAGTAGGAATCACCACCTGCGGTAGATTCTCATGTTACTTGCCTGATTAAAAGTGCTACGCTGCCAATGCCTTCCATTTCTTCCCTGAAAGATTCTACAGATAGGAAGGTGGAGACGTGCCTGAAATTGATTTACTCTCTCTCGGGAGCTGTGGCCCGTCCGTCCATGGCTATCTCATGGGTGGCCAAGGCAATAGAGAGCCAGGGCGAATGTTCTGGAGGACACCTTCCCTGAGGAGGCTTCTGAGGCTCAAAGGTCTTTAGTGGTCCACATGAGGGATGCAGCTGCTTATATTGGTGAGGCTGCTTTTGACCTCCAGAGTTTCGGCCACAGCCGTGTCTGTTCGCCACTCCCTGTGGTTACGCTCCTGGAGGGCGGATGCTGATTCCAAAAAGGGCCTGGATGCCTTGCCCTTCAATGGGGAGATATTGTTTGGCCCAGACCTTGACAAAATTGTAGACACACTGGCTAAATCGAAGTCACCTTTTCTGCCGTCAGCATCTGCACTTTCAAAGGCTAGAACTTGTTCCTTTCGGTCCTTTCATTCTCAAGAAAAGCCCAAAGGACAGTCTTTTCCTTGACAATCAGCGGCCAAATCGACCTCTAAGCCTAAGAAACAGGTCTGGAGCACCAGACACCCTACTTCCAAGTCGGAGGATAATCCCGTGGCCTGATGGGATGGGCCTCCCTCTGGGGGAATCCAGGGTGGGAAGCCAACTTCTTCAGTTCACCCAGTACTGGTGTCACACCACCAAGGATGCTTGGGTAAAAGAAGTGGTCTCTCAAGGGTACGCTCTCTCATTCCATCAAAGGCCTCCCCACCAGTTTTTCTGCACAAGCACTCCACTGGACAAGAACAAGGTCTTGCAGATACAGGAGGCCATAGAGTACCAGTTCCACTGTCTCAGCACGGGACTGGTTACTATTCTACTCTGTTTCTGGTTCAAAAGCCGAATGGGTGTCATTGGCCTATCCTTGACCTAAAATCTCGGAACAAGTTCCTCGGTGTCCAGGTTCAGTATGGAAACGTTACGATCCATCATATTGGCTATGGAACCTGGGGATTACATGGTACCACCGGACATTCAGGATGCATACCTACATGTCCCCATAACGCCTTCCCACGAGCATTATCTGCAGTTGGCTATACTGTAACAACACTTCCAGTTTTGGGTGCTGCCCTTTGGCCTCTCCACGGCTCCAAGGGTATTTACCAAAATTATGGCTGTCATGGCAGCCCATCTATGGAGTCAGTGTATATGACTCCCGCCGTACCTAGACGACCTTCTCTTGCTGGTGGGCTCTCCAAAGGTACTTCAGCAACACCTGCACCTGATGATCGCTTGTCTACAAGCACACGGGAAGCTGATCAATTGGAAAAAGTCCTCTCTAATTCCCTAACAGAGGATGGTTTATTTGGGAGCCTTTCTGGATTCTCATCAGCAGAGAATTTTTCTAACATGGTGGAATATGCCCAGTTCCATTCAAGGCCCCTGCAGGGGCTGATACTATCAAAGTGGAACGGGTTATCCCACCGGATCAGGACTCAAATGCTGGTGCTTTCTCCGGAGGTGCGCCTGTTTCTATCTTGGTAGTTACAAACAACTCATCTCACCAAGGGTCGCCCCTTTTGGATCCCGGACTGGGTACTTCTGACAACGGACACCAATCTCCGGGGGTTGGGGCGCGCTGACCGGCCCGCACTCATTTCAGGGCCGTTGGACAGCAGACAAAGCAATCTTTCCAATCAACATATTGGAACTTTGGGCTGTGCACAGGGCCCTCATGATGTCAAGACACGTTCTTCACGGAAAAGCCGTGCAGGTTCAGTCTGACAATGCCACCACGGTGGCTTACATCAACCATCAAGGAGGCACTCGAAGTCTGGCAGCAATGACAGAAGTGTCATGCATCCTGACTTGGGCAGAGTATCGCCTCCCGGCCATCTTGGCAGTGTTCATTCCGGGAGTCCTCAATTGGGAAGCAGACATCACAACGTGCATCCAGGGGAATGGTCTCTTCACCAAGAGGTGTTTCAACTCCTAGTGGACAAATGGGGCCTCCCAGAAGTGGAGTTAATGGCCTCCTGTCGCAATCACAAGTTGCCAGTGTACGGGACTAGAACAAGAGATGCTGCAACAAGCTTAGTGGACGCTCTGTCAGTGAAGTGGACCTTCCAGTTTGTGTACCTTTTTCCTCAAAAATCCCTGCTTCCTCAGGTTCTTCAGAAGTTCAAGCAAGATGGAGGCATGGTCCTGCTGGTGGCTCCGGCTTGGCCCAGACGTCATTGGTACTCAGATCTTCGGAGTCTCTCCATTGACACTCCGTTTCTGTTGCCCCAACATCTGGACTTGATGTCTCAGGGTCCTTGCCTTTACCCAGACCTGGAGCATCTGTCTTTGATGACGTGGCTCTTGAGACATCCATCCTAAGGTCCAAGGGATTCTCTAGCTCAGTCATCAACACGATGCTTCGAGCACATAAACCTACCTCAGCTAAGATCTATCACAGGGTATGGTATACTTTTTTCCAGTGGTGTTGCACAAGGGATTACGACCCTCAAGTGTTTCGTATTTCCAGAATACTAACATTCCTTCAAGCTGGCTTGGACCGCAGCCTACGCCTGGCCTGGTTGAAAGTGCATGTCTCTGCACTTCCAACGTAGGATAGCTTCGCTTCCGGATATCGACACCTTTTTTCAGGGTGTTCTCCGGATTCAACCTCCCTTTGTCCCACCTGTGGCTCCTTGAGAT
This sequence comes from Taudactylus pleione, assembly GCA_031769625.1. Taxonomy (NCBI): domain Eukaryota; kingdom Metazoa; phylum Chordata; class Amphibia; order Anura; family Myobatrachidae; genus Taudactylus; species Taudactylus pleione. Next base: position 25,659,484 of record JAUIMM010000018.1, read on the forward strand.
TTGGCGGTAGTTCTTCGGGCCCTCCAGGGTCCTCCATTTGAAACACTTGATTCGGTGGAAATTAAGTGGTTAACGGCTAAGAATCTTTTTCTTCTGGCAATTGTATCTGCCAGGAGGGTGTCAGAATTGGGGGCGCTCTCCTGTCGTCCTACCTTTCTGATATTTCACCAGGACAGGGCTGTGCTTCACACTCGCCCTGAGTTTCTTCCTAAAGTGGTTTCTAATTTCCATATTAATCAGGAAATAACTGTACTGGCCTTTCAGTCACCAGACCTCTCGGCAGGTGAGGCCTCATTGAATGTGGTCCGTGCTCTCAGGAGTTACGTGGACCATACCAGTTCCCTTCGGAAATCAGACTCCATGTTTGTGCTCTTTGGATTTCACAAGAAGGGATGGCCAGCCAATAAAAAAACATTGGCTAGATGGATTCATTTGACTAGCTCAGAGGCTTACACACAGGCAGGCTTGCCTGTTCCGGCTTCTGTTAAGGCTCATTCTACTCGGCCTGTGGGCCCTTCGTGGGTAGCTCGCCATGGCGTCTCGGCTGTTCAGCTTTGTAAGCGGCCACGTGGTCTTCCAGACCTTTCTAAGGTTTTTTGCCTTTGATACGTTCGCCTCTCAGGATGCTTCCTTTGGGCGCCATATTCTCCTCTCAGCGCAGGAGCATCCCCACCCTTAAAAGGACTGCTTTGGGACATCCCCAAGGTCTCCCTGTGGAGCCTATGGAACCTGAAGAAAATGAGAGTTATGATAAGAACTTACCTTTGTTAACTCTCTTTCTTCGAAGCTCATCAAAACAAATCACCACATACTATGTAATTCACTAATATACCATCTCTCATTAACAGCAGTTGTCATATGATTGCAAGCACGATTCTAGAAGGACAGCTGCCCCAGTATGTGTGTACCATGCTGCTTAATCAAACACACATAATGCCCTAAGCACCTTCTGCATACATTAACCATGTCACTGTTTGAAAGAAATAAAGACAAAATAAATAATGAAACAGGATAGAGGGAATCTCTGGGGAAGTGTCTCCCCCTGGCCACGGATGTTATTAATGCGCCAGCATCAATGACCCTTCAATATCAGGACAGACAACAACAGATGAGCACCCTGGGGTCCAGGTTGACATTTGGGCCTGATTCAGAGATTTACGCTAATGCACTCACAAGTGCATACTCTCATGGATCGCAGTTGCTAAAATATGCTAATGCCTTCCAAAGCCCAACCAAGCACAGGGACGCCCACTTCTGCCTTCTCAATATCCCACACAGGACCACGATACGCGAAACCATAACCGGCGAATACATTAGGTTTCCACCAGAGTGGTGGAGACATCTGAATCGACCCTTCAAAAGACCAATACAGCGCTCCACCACCTGCCTGGTGGCAGTAAACGCGGCATTAAATCGGGTTTGTAGCCCTGGTGTGGGGGCCAAAAAAGGAGTCAGCAGCCAGGGCATGCAAGGATATCCACTGTTGACTGTAGGGAAGGAGATAATTTATAAAAATCAAAATATAACACATTCACTTTTAACACAAAACACATACCGAAGTTTCACTTACCCAGAAGCCACGCATCACCAGCTTGCAGTGTGACTAATTTATGCCAAATCCCTGAATGTTGGATCACATATGCATCATGTAAGCTGCCTGGAAATTTTGTATTCATGGAGAGGATCTGGAGGGAGGCATCACATAGCACCATCACATTCATGGAATGGAAATGTTTACGATTGCGATATATATATTCCTTTCGTGCTGGAGGCTGAAGTGCTATGTGAGTGCCATCCACTACCCCTATGACGTGTGGAAAGCCAGCAATCTCCAAAAACTGCTGCTTTACCACAACAAGGGCTTCCTGATCCAAAGGCATACTAATAAATTGAGCAATATGCTTAAAAAAAGCATCCATCACATGCCTCAGGATCCTGGAGAATGATGGCTGGGAGATGCCAGCCACCAGACCCACAGTGGTCTGGAAGGACCCTGAGGCACAGAAATGTAACACCGCCAGCAACTGTGTCTGTGGTGATATTGATGTAGGAATGTGAATTTGGCTTTCTAGATCACTCTTTATTATTGAAAGAGTGTCTAGGATAATGGTGGGTGGTAGGCGGTAAGTCGTTAACACCTCATCATCTGGCATTCCAAAAAGGGTGACCTGTGTTCAAAATATCTGGGGCCTTGCACGCCTCCTATGCCTACGATGAGGAGGAGGACCAGGTAGGTTGGGGTGTGGAAGCATGGCGAGGATTAGCTCACCAATGTCTCTCTGAAATGTGTGTTCATAGAAATTAGTAGGGCTGATATGACAAACAAACAAAAAATAACTTAGTGAGAATGAAGCTGATTCTTACAGGATTGGGTAGGGCCATCTTTCCAAAAACCTACATGTGTTGTATGTAAGAAACCAAAAAACAAAACAAAACGTCAGTATATCAATGAAATGCATTAAATGATGTAGGTGCAAAACACATAGGCCAAATAGTAATTAACAAACAAACGTGTTAACTGTTTTTTTGGTGTTAAAAGACAAAAATAAAAAAAGTCAGATACACTTACCTGGGTCCACAATAAAGTGGGCTTGTAAATTCCTGTAAACTCCAAAAACCAAACTCCAAAACTACATTAGGGAAAAAAAGTTTAAAAAATAATAATAAAAAAAAAACATGTAATAGACTGATGCCAGCAGGACTCTGATAAACTTACCTAGGACCACAATAAAGTGGGCTGGAAAAATCCTTAAAAATACAAAAAAAAAATTAAGATTTGCCTGTTATAAATCTTAATTTACAAAAAAAATATAAAAAAAAAAAAAAAAAAGGCCCACAATGGACTGTTGTTTGCATGACTCTAATACACTAGAGGATGAGCCAATTTCTCCATCTGGGGACCCTGTGGAGCCCACTCCAGGGTCACCACCCACCCCAGCATTGTCTCTCCTCACCAAGTTGGTCGACCAAACTCAGGAGAATAATTCAGCTCTCCTGATGATGGAGACCACTCTAGTGAGGATAGATGGCAGATTGCTGAGGGTGGCGGAGTCCCTGGAGACATTTGCTGCGGCCCTGATTTGGATGGCCGATGGCCAGGACCAGGCAAACAGAATTGCCATGATGGAGCGAGTCTCCCTTCCTCCAAGGACAACCACCTCTGGCAGCCCAACAGCCCCCCCCCCCAAAGTATGGCGAGCCCTACGCCTAGGCCATCCGGCTCTGACCAGGCCAGTCGGCGTGTTACACGCCAGTCAACTGTTCCGCAAAAGCCTATTCAGCCGAGCCGTCCCAAAGGCAGAAAATAGCCCTGGCTATCTGAACCTTCCCCTGTAGATGTTCAGTCCCCATATTTCTAGTCACCAATGCCTGCATCTCCATCTTTTTTTTTTTTTTTTTTAATTTCTTTCGTTTTTGCATGCTACCAAATGCATAAAAAATTATTATATATATTCATGAAAAAAATTAAAAAAAATATTGAACAAACTACTGAAATCGTGTCTGATTTAATAATGAAAAATATACATGATTAATCAAGGTATTGAAAAGACTGGTGCAGGCTAAATAATGTAAATTACACCAAAAATTAACAAAAAAACGCATAGAATAAGCCATCCCCATGAAAATTATTTATTCTTAGTATTCGCTAATGCAAACGCAGCTGAATCAATTACAAGCCAATTAGCAGTGTTATTAGCTTCAACAAACGATTATTAGCTGCTTGCATTGTGTGGCTCAAAATAGAAACATCAATCCTAACATCAATAACATTCGATAGTATTGATTGTACTCTGGGGCTTGCGAGAGCACATACCCAACCTCAAGCTGGATGATCAGCCAGGCCTCGAACCTGCTCGCAGAGTGACGTTTTACTACTTCCGGCCTTCTATGTCGGTCGTAGCAGGTAATTTATGTACGCCCCTAAAACGCCCTCAAAATGCTGAGGCACGCCTGCGTTTTCAGACAACCACCCCCGTCAACACCCACAAACGGCCTTTCATATCAATCAACTCTCGGAAGCCACTTCCTGCTCGTAAGCCATACGATCGACAGCATTTTGGATTGCAAAGCCACATACGCACATGCGCACAACTAACCGTGCGCATGCGTGGTTTGGAAACATCGGATGCGTACGACCGAGTGGCCGCTTACGACCGACTCTGAATGAGGTCCACTGAGTAGTAGAGATTGCCAATCGCCGGTCCCGTATCGCTGTTTTGGATCTATATAGGATCGGCATCTCTGCATTTCATATGGAGGAAAATAAGCATAAATAATATTGACCGTCTCCGGGATCAATATTATTTTGGCGCATGCACAATTGAAGAGTCAAGGCCAGTTACGCATGTACAGTTAAAATAAAAAGACGCGAGGTACCAGGTAAAGAGATCACCGCCAGCATTATGATTTTAGAATTGTACTGATACGTAGAGGTAAGTGTAATAGCCTGCGGACTGCAGGCATCGGCGATTTCCATACGAGTTTTCCAGGATTGATTCAAAAATCAATACATTGCCTATGATGATCAATCTTTTTTAAAAATTGTAGGACTGATTCTGAGTCGTTTACAATGGTGATGCAGTTAACGGACCGCCAATAGATATTTCTGCTTCGCTTTTGCGTGCGACTCAGGCCTTATAGATCAATGTCCATCCCTACTGAATAGTACATACTCACCCATCCCTCCCAACATTGAAGTCCAGCAAGGGTAACAGGTGTAGCCTATCAGCAAGGGCCTCAGCGGGAAATGCCACACCCCCCAGTTTTTGTCATGCTGGGGGCTTGCCCAGTGCTCCTGGACAGCCCCCCAGCCTCTTCAAGAGCCGGCACTGTGTGAATGGATGACACGTGCAGGCGCGCTTCATCCATTCAGCGCTGCTCAGCTATGCAGTGCAGCTGTGTTAGCGTGTCCACCCATCTTCCCCCCCGCCGGCGGGACACTGCGGCCCGCAGGTGGGACAACGGGACATTGCCTCTAAAACAGGGACAGTTGTGAGGTATGCTCTCCCTCTACTTTCTGTGTACTTAGGGCCTGATTCTTGTCCACTATGCCATTATTTATGCAGTAGGCCAATGTTTTTATTACAGCGCATGCGTCTCAGTGGAAAAACTTGGGTGTGTCGCAACTGTTTTATAAAAGTGTCTGATCCAGCGACTGTGTCTTTATATGTAGGTTCACTGTTGCTGGCATCTTAGGCCCTGATTCAGAGCCGGACGCTCTGACAGAGCGCTCGCTCTGAATCAGGGCCGTCCCTCCTAGGTTTTGGAGCGGTAGAGTCTCGCTGCCGCAAGCCCTGGAGTGCTTTTGGCTCTATCAGAGCTGATTATTTAAGTTGACATATTGGGGACACACAAGTTTATAGCTCATGTGCTTTGCCTATTTGACATTGCTAGTATGATTTTAATCTAAACTATTGACCCACCCTGGCATGGCATGCGAGCAATTGTGAATTTATGGCAATAGTCTATTTTAACCGAAGTATTACAAAATTGCCTTGTAGTCCACATTAGTCGTTTTTCCTCCTGTCAACATGAAAAGATTTAGTTTTGATGATATGACACGGAAAAGAGCCACGTAAAGTTGTCCATGAGAAAAACAGTCAGTCACCACGTTAAGTATCTGTCCCTTTGCTTTATTTATTGTCATGCCAAACCAGACTCTTCCTGGGAATTGTATTAATTGGAAATTAAATGAAATAGGAATGATAAAAAAGAAAAAAAAAAGAAAATTTTGTATACAGCGCTTACATCAATTTTTCTGGTGGAATCAGCTAATACGTATCAATCTCTACATGGTATGAAATAAGGTCCATCGTTGTGATATATCTTTAACGGTTTAGGCAATGTAAGCCAAGAAAGTGCTTGGACGTCCATTTTTTCATGGACTTGCTTCACTAAAATCGCTACTGCTCGGCTTTCTTTTGTCATACATTAATGGCTGATACACCTAAACGTTCATCACCAAATGCTCTATAGAACAGTAAAAAACTGCATCAAAATCCGGCCAGTGGTTCTTGATATTAGCCTGAACAAACAGAAAGACACCTACCAGGGGCTTTATACTATGTATAGATAAATAAAAGTTACATTATATTTCACATTGAAAGTGTACCCCATATAGGAGTGCTTCTCCTTTTTCTTGTAGCCATAGGGTTACTCAGAAGGCCGATGATCGACTGATCTGAGACCGATGCTGCAACATTTAACACAGATGCTTGGATTTGTAAAGCCACAGGTGGGTGTCTCAATACATCTACCAGCGGCTGCGACATTTGCTCAAATATGGCTATCCTTAAAACCTGGACTATTAGTGTGCCTTGAGGACTGTGATTGGGAACCCCTATTCTAGAGGGTTTGGGTAGACAGACAGGGATGACACAGATGGGGTAGATAGTGAGCATGGGACAGAGTGTTAGGATGAAAGATGGAAGCCTTTGATGAAGAAGTGGGTTTTGAGAGCCCGTTTGAAATTTTGCAAAGAGGGGGAGAGTCTGACAAGGAGAGGTAGAGAATTCCAGAGGTAGGGAGCAGCACGTGCAAAATCTTGTAGGCGGTTGTTGGAAGAAGTAAACAGTTGGCAGGAGAGGCAGCCTTCATTGGTGGACGGGAGTGTGAAGGGAGATAAAGTCAGAGATGTAACTGGGAGGACTAATGGGTGAGGGCTTTATAGGAGAGTGTGAGAAGCTTCAGTTGGGTTCAGAAAGGGAAGGGGAGACAGTGTAGGGCTTGTAGGAGAGGGGAGACAGATGTAGTGTGTTTGTAAAGAAAGATAAGCTGGGAAGCAGCATTGAGAACAGATTAGAGTAGAGAGGGTGTCAGGTAGGCCAGATAGGAGGCGGTTACAGTAGTCCAATCTGGAGATGACCAGTGAGTGGATTAGGTTCTTAGTAGCATCCAGGGTGAGAAAGGGTCTGATTCTGGAAATATTTTTGAGATGCAAACGGCAAGACTGCAAAAAGTACTGAATGCGAAGTTTGAAGGTGTGGGGGGAGTCAAGGATAACTCCAAGACAGCGCACTTGGGGGTTAGAGAAGATGATTGTGCCATCAACAGATAATTAAATTGTGGGAAGAGAGCTTATGCTGGAGGGAAGATTATCAATTCACTCTCAGACATATTAAGTTTAAGAAAGCCTTGGGACATCCAGGAAGAGATAGCAGAGAGACAGTTACAGATGTGAGAGAAGGAGAGGTCAGGGGAGGAATGGTAGATCTGAGTATCATCAGCATAGAAATGATATTGGTGGACAAAAGAGCTGATGAGCTCACCTAAAGCGGACGTATAGATGGAGAATAGGTGAGGTCCCACAACAGAACCTTGGGGGACACCTAGGGGTAAATTTGAGATGTTGCCAATAGCAAAGAATCAGATTCTACTTAACATTTAACTAGCACCTTCAAGAAGATAATAGCTAGAATCTGATTGGTTGCTATGGGCAACATCTCCAATTCTAAAAACTCTCACTTTAGTAAATTTACCCCCTACTGTTAGTGGAAGTGCTGCGGGGGAAGAAGAGTCATGCGAGGAGACAGAGAAGGAGTGGTCAGAGAGGCAGGAAGACAACCAGGAGAGGGCAGTGTCATGTAGACCAAGGGAGTAAAGGATTTGTAGGAGAAGAGGGTGGTCCACAGTGTAAGGCTGCAGAGAGGTCGAGAAGAATGAGCAGGGAGCCCTGAACTTGACAGCAAGGAGGTCATTGCTGACTTTCATCAGGGCAGTTTCACTGGAGAGTATGGAAGCCTGACTGAAATGGGTCAAGCAGGGAGTGGGAGGAGAGAAAGGCAGTAAGGCAGATGTAAACAATATGCTCATGGAGTTTGGAGGCAAAATGGAGGAAAGAGATAGGTCGGTAGTTGTAGAGAATTTTAGGATCAAAGTTAGGTTTTTTTAAGAATGGGGGAAACAAGGGCATGCTTGAATACAGGGGGGGCAATGCCTGAAGAGAGGGAGAGATTGAGGAGATGGGCAAGTTGGGAAGAGACAGAAGGAGAGGTAGTAGAGGAGGCAGGAGAGAATAGGATCAAGGAGGGAGGTGGAGGGGGATGAAGATCAGATGAGGGCCATAACAACCTTCAGATACGGGGGTAAAAAGTCAGAGTTGGTGAGATGGATGGGGAGGGATAGGTTAGCAAAGGAGGGGGTGGTGTGCCATGGGTATGGTGGGATATGATGTCCTCACATATGGAGTAAATTATAATTGTCAAGTAGGTGGCAAAGTCAAGTGCAGAGATTGATGAGGGAAAGTGAGGAGGGGGTGAGCAGAGGAACGAGTTGAAAGTGGCAAAGAGATGCCAGAGGTTTGAGGACTGGGAGAAGATGAGGTCATTGAAAAATGACTGTTTAGAGAGTGAAAAGGCAGCACTGTAGGATGAGAGGATAAACTTGAAATGGAGGAAACCTGCCTTAGAGAGTGATTTCCTCCACTGTCGCTCGGCAGTTCGTGAACACTTTTGCAGTGATCTGGTGCATTTAGAATGCCATGGTTGAGGTGTGGATCTGAGAGGGTAAGTAGTGATCAGAGTCAAGAGCAGAAGTAAGGGAGGCATTGTATAGGGAAGTGGCTTGTTCAGGGCAGGAGAGAGAGAATAGGTGAGAGAAGCGAGTCGAGCAGGCAGGATAAGGAAGCGGTGTCAATAGCCTCAATATTAGTGATAGTAGCCTTAGGAGGCAGAGGTGGAGAAGGTGTGAGGGATAAGTAAAGAGAGAAAAGGTGATGGCCAGAGAGGGGGAATGGGGAATTTGTGTAATCAGAAATATCACAACAGTGAGTGAAAACCAGGTCCAGTGAGTGCCCACTCACATGGGAGGTTGAGAAGGTCCATTGGGAGAGACCAAATGAAGATGTGAGGGTAAGGAGTTTAGAAGCAGAGTATGCTGTGGGGATATCGATAGGGATATTGAAATCACCTAAGATAATTGAGGGAAGATCTGAAGTGAGGGAGCCAGGAAGCAAGGTTGTCAAGGTATTTGAAGGGAGGGCCAGGAGGACAGTAAATGACAGCTACTTGAAGGTGAACAGGTTGGAAGAGGTGTATAGCATGAACCTTAAATGTAGAGAATGTGAGATGGTTCAGAAGGAATGAGTTTTGATAACACAGAATTATGTGGATGTACATGTTTTTTAAGCATTCACGAATATATGTATACTTATGTATTTTATTATTACCTGCATTGCAATTAAGAGTGTATAGAAATGTTTGAGATTATATTCAGTACTAGAATTAGTTGTGTGAGTTGCCGAAGACCGCATTTGTTGAATGGCCTCAAACCTAGACAGAATAAGGCCTTTCCCTCTGAAGTAAATAAGTGCGTGTCTGAGGCAGCAGCCATCTTGTTGTTAACCGTTGTTCTAGCAGTAGGAATTATGGGTTTAAAGTGTATTGGTTTAAACATGTGCAGAAAGGCAGACAGCAAGTCTCAGTTTTATAAACAAAAAGAGTTCAATCAAGATAACTTTTGTCTGCCATAAGCAGCAGCTGAAGGCTATATTAGAATTCTACATGGGAACAAAAAGATAACACAGCATAAGTGTCAATATTATGATTAAGACACCCATAACCAATTAAGGCTTAGCACGTACGAATATTAAATAAATTAATATTCCCCATTGGGTTAATTGGAGGTATGGAATGATTATATTAAAAAGTATTGAGCAGAGACGGGGGGGAGGACAGTCAGGGAGCACTCGGAGGAAGGAGGAGAGAGCACACAACAAGGGGTCTGCTGGTGCCGTACATATATATGAAATTGGCTGACTAATGCTGCACTGGGTGTCACAATTTTTTTTACAAGTATTCCCTACTGCTGCTAATATAACCTAAGTGTTTTGTTGTAAATCTGCACTGGCAAAATACATGCATAATTAAGCTGTCTTGAAGTAAAAGCATTGTCATTTATTTTAGAATCTATTGGTGTGTATTATTTCATTTCTCTTTGTAACAGGTAAGGTTTATAAATAAATCTAGACAACATCACGTTATCAATTTTGGAGCATCGAGATACACCAGTTAATGCCCGCTATAGGTCGGTGATTGAGGGAGGGAGAGAGAGTCTGCACGGGCAGTAAGTTGTTTTACTCATAAATGTATTTTTTAAGTGCGATATTGTTTTTTCCTCTCATTTTCCTCCCTTGGTCTTTGAGTGGTAGTGGTAAGTTAAACTGTGCTGTATTAAATGAGTGTTTTGGATTTGTATACTCTTGTTAGAAGTTTTTTCCCCCGTTATTGTAATAGTATGACAATAAGTGCAGTTTTTCAGCCGGTTAGAAAATAGCGCTGGGAGCAGAAGATTCTCCCCTCCTTCACAGTCTGGGCAGTGCACCAGTAGATAAGAGAAAGTCATTTTGTTCTGCGCAACACTTTCCACTGAAATATGTTAAGTGTAAAAGATTGCTATTTTTTTTATTTACTAATTGAGTGATTGTTTTTGCATTATTTTTTGTTGGTATATGGATTTCTTTTATTTCTTTTTCTGCTCACTCTGAAAAAAAAAATTGTGCAAACCAGTTTTTATTTTATTTTCCTCCCTGTTTTGTATGAGAAAGTGGCGTATGTTTGGTTGATTGGCTGATCTTTAAAACAGCAGAATTTGGGCAGAATCCTACGCGGTTATTGCTTATGGCTTCCGCTTGAAGTTAGAATTAGGAAAGGGTCTTTTGTCACTCAGGGAAAAACCCACACTATAAGGATGCAGATAGCAGTGTATGTAACGTGTGAGTGATCCATCAAAATAAGGTTGCACATACTTTCTCACCTTTCCTCCTTCCTATTCTTTTACTTTGGTGGGAACCCCTGATTGAGTGGTTAAAGTAGATGTTTTAATTGTGTGTATTTTGCTGTGTTAGTTTTAGCAGACAGTTTGATTAATATAGATCAGTTTCTGCTGATGTGTTATGATATATTGTAAATTTGAGGTGTTTATTCCTGATTTGAAATATTATTTTAAGATTTGTTTTGTGTCAGATACATGTTTAGGTTTTTTGCTGTTATTAAGTAATTATTTAGGGGTTGAGGTAATAGGCATTGGTGACATATGTGTTTTTTGGGGTTTTTCTTTGTCTTTTCTGAAAGGTGTATAGAGATGTGAATCTGGTTATGTGGAAGATGCAGGAGTAATATTATAATCAAAGGGAGAAGTCCACGGCCATGGCTAGATAGTGTAAAATCGATCTGCAGATATTTGAAAACAAGATATTGATGTGAAAGTGCTAAATCTGATAATGAAGGGCAGATAAGCACAGTATAGGTACAAATCTGATAACGAGGACAGATTGTACATGAAAGGTGTTTGACCTGATAAAGAAGACAGGTAACCTGACTAGGGTACATTTTTTAGGTTTGTATTTTGACAGACGTGTCACAATCTTGAGAAAAAAAAAAAGAGTTAATCTCATTTATTTGTTTTGAAGGGGCAACACTGTCTAAGTACTTGTATGGGATTGGAGAGAGTTCATGTAGGTGATATAGACGGTATGAGCAAGTGATTTGAATGTGCAGAGATCGATTGTAGCCTGCAATAATGCTACAGAGTACAGGGGCACAGGGCATGTGAAAGCACCTGGATGGTAATGGTTGTTTGAATGAAGGTAAGAAGGAATTGGTTTGGTGAAACGGTTAATGAAACCAGGGTAGTTTACCAAATTGTATTGCATCCCACTAACACGCTTGTACTTAGGAAAGTTTCTCATTGCAAGTGTAAAACTTATTTGAGACTAAGGAAGAGTGTTCCAATTTCAAGGTCAAGAGATTGGCTATTTGAGAAAAAAGACATTTCTTGTGTATGGCAAGCGTTAAGAGGGTAGTAATTTAAAAAGAAAAAAGTTTAGAGCTGGCAGCAGAGGATGGGGAATGAGATTAGCGCTATGCGGGATCTAGGGATAATAATAAAAAAAAAATGCATATGTGATTAGGAATGGCAAGTATGTATGTAATTATGAAAGACTTGTATGATGATGAGAGTGTGACATTTGTTTTGAATATGTCCAAAATGGTCACCAGAACCTTTCCCAATGTCTGGCACATTTAATCTGTCTGTTTAAGAAGCTTTTAAAGCAAGAATTATTCTTTCCAAATTGGCCAAATTAATTTAATCAAACAATTGTAATTTCTCACAGTGCAGCAATAAGAAGCTACACAATGACACCTGCAGTGTGATATGGCAGTCAGCCAACAGCACCCCCTGCCTTCACAGCTCTCTCCTCCTTCTTCCTCCCCTTGCCCTCCTCCCCCAAACCCCCTTACCTTACATTTCCCCATTTTGTCTTTTTATTCTATTTTATTCAAGAGTTATACCTCAGGGACTGCTGTCTCTGAAGATGACAATGCAGATGTAACGCTTCAGCTTATTGCTATATCTATGCTTGCTTGTTTTAATCAACAATATGTTTATGACCATTCCCCAGAAGTGAACTGTTAGATCTGATTCAATTGATGATTATTACTGATATCCGTGTCCTTCCTGCAACTAATCTCACTATCACTAGCAGGTTCAATGTGTCCTGGATACCTTGTATTTATCTAACCATTTATTGTTTGTGAGTACTTCACAGTTTCCTGATGAAGTGACCTGGATGTTGTTACAGGAATCCTACATCAGGTGCAGCATCATTCACAGTGCAGGAATTTGTGTCCAGATATAGTATCCCATGTGTTGTTGAAGGTACACATTTTACAGGAAAGGTATTCCAAGCAATGTGTCAATATAAGGGTATAAAAAAGCAAAATTGAATGTGTAAACACTAACATTGAGTACAAGTTAGATAAGGTGGGTGTGGGGACTGCCAAGAGTTGGCTGGGGGCTTTACTTCTGGTTTTGTATAGCATTCGCACCACTCCAAAGCAGCCACTTAACATGTGCCTTATGAGCTACTTTTTAGGAAACTGCCTATCCTCATTGTAAGTCCAGCAACAGACTTGTCACTGTTATATGATTTAACTACGGACTATGTTATACAATTCTCACAGCATCTGAAGACTTCACAAGAAAAGCAAGTAAAGCTTATGAAGAGACTCCCAGAGGGACCTTGTCATGCAGTCCAGCTTGGAGACTATGTAATGGTGAGAAATTTCTTATGTTCTGGTTGTCTAATAGATTGATGGCAAGGCCCGTTTCAGGTTCTGCTAACAACCTTGATGTGGCTGAAAAGGACAATTGGATTAATGCATCTCACTGCAAGAAGGTTTCCGACCGGGCGGTGAGGTCAGTTGAAGCAAGAGAAGACGCAGATAAAGACATTGGCTGTGACTTAAATCTAACAAACTTATTTGATGATGGGCCTGATCAGAGCCACAGTTCAGATCAAGATCAGGTTCACAGAATCGGGAGATATCCTTAGTGATGTTTTGCGGATTGTGGACAAAGAAAAGAGGCTATTGTGTGAACAAGTCTCTGTGTATCCATTTATTGAGGCAGTTATTTTTGTTGCATTTTTTATTTTTATTTTTTCAAGTGAATGAGGGCTGTCAAGGACTGGTGGCTGACGAGGACAGTGTGGAGAGCTATCCTAGGGGTACCCATGATTGTAATGGATTGGGTATTAACCACATTAAGCTATAAAAGACGCACACACTTATTTTACTTCTGATACTCCCAGGTATAGGTATGGGTCAGAGGATGGTCAGAAGAATAAGTTGAAAAATTCTTAATAGCCCATATATAAAAAATAATTAGAAGGTTTGAATAATAAATATATAAACGTAACAAAATACAGGTAAATAAGGACTCATACTTGTACTAGGTATAAGATACATCTAGTGAAGTATCGGGAAAAGAAGAGCCATTACAGTGAGAAAAAGGTATGAAGGTTTGCCTCACAATTCCAAGGTGTATATGTGAATATTGTGGTTTAAATCAGAGAAAAGGGTATACAATGGTGCAAAGACAACAACTCTATACAAACTGACACTTCTTCCCTGGACACTTATCATGAGCTTATAGAAAGAACAATAAAGTTGATTGTTGGGTATGTAGTCACCATGTTATTCAGGGAATGTTGTGCTAATGTCTATTTCATTACACTCAAATCAAACAACACTTCACTCACTATGTGGAACTCACACACTTGAACCTTATAATGTCACAGGTTGCCTACGTTTAAAATTAACAAGGTATCCAAGGTATGAACAGGACAACCTCATGTGTATTAACAAAATGGTAAAGGAGCTGAAGGTATTTATTTGGGAACCAGTGTTTGTAACACAATCTTACAAGGAGGATCTTACTGAATTAAACTTGTTTGGTGATCTTTTAGAAATTAATACACAAAACCTAATAAAAAAATTATATGTGAGAGCATTAATAAACTGTGTAATAACAGAAGGAATGTTGGGGTACAATAAAACATACAGTCATCATATCGCAGAATGGAACAAGCAAGAAGAAAGCGTGGATGAAAAGGGTGCCCGTTGTAATGTTCCTTATAATGCTTTTCTAACACATTGTCTAATAAACCATGACACTACCACAGGGGTTATAATAAATATGGACATAGGGCTTATAAATGATTAAGGATACGTTTTTTTGGAATGGGTCTTATAAGAACATTGTTACCTGATACAAAGGTAATACAACAGAAAAATCTAAAGGCAACATAAAATAATTACTGTGTAAGAACGGTAAATAGAGATACACAGGGCCGGATTAAGGTCTGTGGGGGCCCCTGGGCAACAAACAGGTGGGGGTCCCTACTAAATGTGACAAACTGGGGGTATGCGCAATGGAGACCCCAGTAGTGTCAGTGCCCACAGTGGTAGTGCCCCATATGCAAAGCCCACAGTAGTTGTGCCCTTTATGCAGTGCCCCCAGGAGTGGTGCCCCTTATGCAGTGCCCACTATGCAATACTCCCATTAGTAGTGCCCCCAGTAGTCATGCCCCCTATGGTTGTGTCCCCAATAGTAATGCCCCCTGTATAACTACCCCCAGTAGTAATACCCCTGTAGTTGTGCCCACAATAGTAATGCCCCCAGTAGTCATGCCCCCTGTGTGCCCAATAGTAATTCCCTAGTAGTAATGCCCCCTGTATAAATTCCCTCAGTAGTAATACCCCTGTAGTTGTGCCCACAATAGTAATAACCCCCAGTAGTCATGCCCCCTGTGTGTGCCCAATAGTAATTCCCTAGTAGTAATGCCCCCTGTATAAATTCCCTCAGTAGTAATACCCCTGCAGTTGTGCCCCCAGTAGTAATGCCCCACCTTCAAGTAGTAAAGCCCCCAAGAGTAGAGGCCCCCAATATTAATGCCCCCAGAAGTGGTGCCCCCAATAGTAATGCCCCCAGTAGTAATGTCCCCCCCAAGTAATGCCCCCAGTAGTAATGCCCCCAGTTGAAAAGCCAATTGCACTTAAAAAAAAGCAAATACTTACCTTAAGCCCCGCTGCCGTCCACATCCATTCCGCACGGCTGCTCCTCTGCACTATGGGAGACACATCATGATGTCTCTCCCATAGTGCACTGCGTGAGCTGGAAGCCGGAGCTCACGAATGAGCTCCAGGCTCCAGCTGACACTGCGGGGAGGAACCTGTAAATCAGCGGGTGTCTGGCAAATAATGCCTCTCTGCGGCGCCGGGGTTAGGTTGGCCGGAGGAGGTGGAACTGGTTCCGTCTCCTCCCGTTCACATTAACCTGGATGGGGCCCTTCAGGTGTGGGGGCCCAGGGACGATCGCCCCTGTCGCCCCCCCCTTAATCCAGCCCTGGAGATACAAATGGTATATGAAAGAGTACAAACACCTCTTTACACTGTCCCAAGTTATAAGGTTGGTTTGGGATTTAGTAACATAATAACATTTGGTATATGGGGAATAACTGCAGATCAAAGAATGATACAGGAACTGGGAGATTTAATAAATAATATCACAGACATATATGACAGTACTTTTAGATTCGCGGTAAGAGAGCTTCAAGCAATAAAACACTGAATTAAGTGCAGCACACACTACTTTACAGCTGCAACTTCAGGACATTGTGTCATATTACAAACAGTATATGAGTTAAAGTGTCATACATACATCATAATTTCTTATGATACTGAAGAAATAATAAAAGAAAGGTTGAAGTAAATTAATTGGGAGATTCAATAAAAATTAATTTGCTGAACAAATAAACATGATGGTGCAATTCCCGACAGTTGGTTCAACGGTTGAACCCCAGTACCTGGTTCGCATGGGTTGGAAATTGGTTAAGCAGTATGATGCGCATATTGGGAAGGTTAATATTTTTTGTCATGATAATGTTGATTTTCTATATATTAGTGAAATGCTTCAAGAAGGTTTTCCAATGCATTAAGAAGAAATCAGACGATGCAATTTATGAGATATGAACTTTCTTCAGAAATATATTCAGAATGTTCAGAGGATGGACTGATAACACAGAATTATGTGGCTGTACATGTTACTTCAGCAATTCACGAATATATGTATACTTATGTATTTTATTATTACCTGTATTGCAATTAAGAGTGTATAGAAATGTTTGAGATTATATTCAGTACTAGAATTAGTGTGAGTTGCCGAAGACCGCATATGTCGAATGGCCTCAAACCTAGAGATGATAAGGCCTTCCCTTTCCCTCTAAAGTAAATAAGTGCGTGTCTGAGGCAGCAGCCATCTTGTTGTTAACCGTTGTTCTAGCAGTAGGAATTATGGGTTTAAAGTAGGGATGTGCAGGCTCGGTTTTACTCGGTTCTTATCGCCACTTTACAGCAAATTCGGATTTATTCTATTAGCGATCCAAAACACATGATAGGCGATAGCCAATAAAAAGATCCGAGTAAAACCGAACCTGCTCACCCCTAGTTTAAAGTGTATTGGTTTTAACATGTGCAGAAAGGCAGGCAGCAAGTCTCAGTTTTATAAACAAAAAGAGTTCAATCAAGATAACTTTTATCTGCCATAAGCAGCAGCTGAAGGCTATATTAGAATTCTACATGGGAACAAAAAGATAACACAGCATAAGTGTCAATATTATGATTAAGACACCCATAACCAATTAAGGTTTAGCACGTACGAATATTAAATAAATTAATCCCCATTGGGTTAATTGGAGGTATGGACAGATTATAGTAAAAAGTATTGAGCAGAGATAGGGGGGGGGGGGGGGGACAGTCGGGGAGCACTCGGAGGAAGGAGGAGAGAGCACCCAACGAGGGGTCTGATGGTGCCGTACGTATGTATTAAATTGACTGACTGATACTGCACTGGGTGTCACAAATTTATTTTACAAGTATTCCTTACTGCTGCTAATAAAGTGTTTTGTTGTAAGTTTGCACTGGCAAAATACATGTATAATTACGTTGTCTTGAAGTAAAAGCATTGTCATTTATTTTAGAATCTGTATTGGTGTGGATTATTTAATTTCTCTTTGTAACGGGTAAGGTTTATAAATAAATCTAGAACACATCGCGTTATCAGTTTGTAGGAGTAACCAGAAGATAGAAGGACCCCAACACCACCACCACCATGTTGGCCACTGGGCAGGGGTGTGTGAAAGAATGTGAGGCCCCCACAGG
Organism: Taudactylus pleione; assembly: GCA_031769625.1. Classification (NCBI taxonomy): domain Eukaryota; kingdom Metazoa; phylum Chordata; class Amphibia; order Anura; family Myobatrachidae; genus Taudactylus; species Taudactylus pleione. Next base: position 25,676,985 of record JAUIMM010000018.1, read on the forward strand.
AAAGAGCAGCAGAAAAAGTGGTGTCAACAGAGAAATCCAGGTTTCGATAATGTCTAGGAGGTTCAGAGAGCTGGAGATTAAAAGGTCATGGGTGGGGACCAGTTTATTACAGATAGATCTGGCATTCCAGAGGGCACAGGAGAAATGGATAGAGTTTGTAGGATAGATACGAATAAGATTATCAGGGTTTCTGTAGCGTAGAGGTTAAACTAATTTGGGAGATTGAGATGAAGAGAGTGTAGCGATGGTGTGGGCTACAGAGCTAGGAAGGGAGACTGCAGATTGTGGGCAGGGAGGGAGTATAATGCAGAAGAATGAGGTTACCGGGAGAGGAGGGAGAGTACAGGGCTTAGTGGTGGGGTAGCAGCACTGTGGTTGGGGAGAAGTGAAAGAGTGGAGTAGCGGGAGAGGTGGGGGTGGGAAGCAGAGAAGGGGGAGAGCGGGAGAAGACAAGTAGGGAAAGATAGAGATAGGAGCAGGGGGACAGAGCAAAGAATTAGGTAGATACTGAGTGATGGGGAGCATTGAAGAAAACATGGTCATGGTATGGATGAGGTAAAAAAGGGAAGGAAAACTGGAGGAAGGAATAAAATAAAAGCTGTATGAGTGACAGTGCAGTAGATTTGCAGAAGTACAGGTAAAAGTAGTGTGTTAGTAAATTACAAAAATTTGATTATTGAGTGGAATAGAGAAGTTATAGGTGTAGAAATTTAGTCTTAAAGTAGTGTGTGTTAGAGGTTAGGTGAAGAAAGGCTATGGGGGGAGCGGGAGAAAAGGGGAATATGAAAAAAAAAAAAAAAAAAAGATACATAATTGTAATTTAGACAGAAGTTTCAAGCACAAAATGGCATTGGTACAGATATGCAGTCAGAATAAACCAGAAAGTCTGTACAAAGAGTTGCAAGTGAAGTGGTAGGGTCTTGCAGTTTTTAAACTGGGTCTTCTGTGTAGTTTGTCAAGGTTATACAGACTACTAGTTTTGTAGTGGAGATTTACTATAGACATAATATAAGTAAATGCTCAAACACACTAGACGATGTGAATGATATTGGTGAAAGATTTCCTTTGATCTTTCTGTAGTGCAGGACAAATGATATTGGGTGTACACACTGATAGATATCTTTAAAGATATCTTTCAGTGAAGTTATCCAGCCACATCTCTAATGCCGCGTATCCACTATGCGATTAAACAGAACAATTGAACGATAACGACATCATTATCGTTCAATCGCTTGTTAATCAGCCGCAAATTGGGCATTTTAATATGAAAACGACCAGCGATGCGCGCGCCCGCTGGTTGTTTTTGCCATCTATCATCACCCGAACATGCTGGTCAACCTGACGACTTTGTCAGGTTGACCATGTTCGGGGATGATTGATGTGCCTACACTGAACAACTGAGCGCTCAATGTAAGCACATCACAGACTGTGAAATGACTGCACGATTACAATGTCGTAATTGTGCTCTCGTTTCACAGTCGCCTAGTGGATGTGCGGCATTACAGGCAATTCTTGATGATATCGTCAGATTGGCCTGCATGTACAGACGACAAAAGGCATAGTTAACGACCCGCGAGAGCATGCATCGTTCGTCGTTCACTGCATACACACTGTACGATATGAATGATATATCATTAAACAATATAGTTATCGTCCATATCGTTCATAAAAATAGTCTAGTGTGTATGCGGCTTAACACGTTTCTTATAAAATAAAAATGCACAAACATCAGGTACTTTCTCTAGCCTTAAAAATCTTACATTATAACAAAATAATATATTTTAATATTCTAACAGAAGCTGTCGATTATTGAAATCCAAGCTTCCATTTCAATGTATTTCTGTATATCTTAGTACTGTTCCCTTGATATGATAAACATAATGTACTTAACGGACAAAATAAGTAAACAATCTACCATGTATGAAATAACATTGTAGAAATGTTGCCAAATCATAATACATTCTCATCATAAAATCAAATGGCATGCACTCCACGGAGGGAAATGCTGTGGCCTAACCTTGCATTAATTGTTAGGCGATTCATCTTCTCGATTTCTAGACATTTGACTCCTAACTCCTGTGCCTGTCAGCAGTGCTTATACTTGGAATCTATTTACCAGACAAGCAGATTCTTTCCTCCCCATAGAATATACTATGGTCTCATTAATAAAATTCCTGGAACACAATTTTTGGTCATATTTATTCCCCTCCTGAGCTGGAATAAAAGACTTTTAAAGACTGCTTTTCACACTCACTATGGACATTTTGGATATTTAGTAATGCCCTTCGGCCTTAAAAATGCTCCAGCAACTTTTCAACATTTTGTGAACGTGTTCAAAAACATTTGATAAGAACATTATCATCTACAGTGGCACATGTAGGGGAGGTTTTTAAGTACCTAGAAACACTCCTCCACCCTTCCACGATGGGCCAATTGTTGTTTTCAGAGACGGAGACAGCTGTGTCTCCATCTCAGTACAAACCGCAATTATGAAAATGCTATTACACAGAGCTTTGATCAACAGAGCTCTCTGCATACAGAATGTCAGGATGCGGCCTGGGATCGGCCGCTACTCACCCCAACGCCGGTGTCTGCGTGCTCCGAGGCATGTGGATGTCAGGCCTAGGAACCGGTAGTGGCTGAGTATTCTCTCCAGGGTCTGCTAGAAACCTCATGCACAGCTTCTTGGTTGCCACTGGTGTGAGCCGCCATGTTGGCTTGTGTCATCTGACTAGTATCCTCCACTGGTAGCCTGCGGTTGGTCAGATGCTTCATTCAACCAATGACCAGTTACCTAAGTTTATTTTAGTTCAACTCTTAGAACAGGAAGTTGCCTGTGCAACTTCGCTTCTCTAGTGTTAATTTGCTGAGACTGCATCCTATGCTCAACACTACTCCCTAGTGTTCTCCATCTAGTTGCAACCTTCATGTTTCCCATCACTGTTCAGCATCTGGATACCATGCCAACTGACACTGCTATTCAGCGTCTGGATACCTGGCCAGCTAACATCGCTATTCAGCATCTGGTTCATTTGAGCTGTCGCCCATTGCTAGTCAGTATCTGGATATCCAGTCACTAAGAAGCCTTTGTCAAAACCTCCACACTATTACCCATCGCTATTCAGCGACCAAATCACTGAAGCAGCATTCTTCACCATTTGGCATCTAGTTCCCAGTGCAGCTACTCGTGGAGGAACTCTGGAACCCAGAGTTGTTCCCATCGCTATCGGCATCTGCCGCCTCCTGCTTATTCTACCAGTTGTCCCTCCAGTACATTCGTAGTCCTGTCCTTGTCTTCTTGCTACTCCCAGATACCTACTCCGGGGGCCGCAACCTGTTCACTTGGTGCAGTGAAACCCATATCCCGCTTGGAGGAGTCACTGGTGAACACCATTAAGTGGATTAGACTCCACACCTTGGAGTAGGTCTCGCCAACATCTGCGAGTAGCATATGAGGAAGACTTATATTCTACCACCCAGTCTTCTACCTCCAGCTCACCCTAGCCCCCCAGCTACTGAACCCTTAGCCGAGCACAAGCTATACCAGGGCCTGACACAGAATGTCCATGGGAGGGGAAGGTGGCACTGCTGTGTAAGGCCACCCCCAGAGTATTTGTATACTGTATGTATGAGTGCATGTTATGCACATATATATATATATATATATATATATATATATTGTGATATGATTGGGGTAGGGGTCCCTTTCCTGGGGTAGATGGACACCTCCTTACACACAGCAGCCAGGAAACAGCACTAGTCATGGGTTTTCGTGCAAGCTGGTCGGCACCAGTTTTTATTGTGCAACACCAATAATCAAACAAACAAAACATAAAAATAAACCCTAGCCCGTCTGGGCTCTAACTAGACAGGTAACTCCCTCTCTACATGTGGCAGGGCTTACTGCCTTACCACAAACATAGTATATACCAATGTCACAGTGTCTCAGAACAAAACCTCAGTGTCTGTTCTCTCCAGGGTGTGTGAGACACTGCATCAAAACTCCCACACAGCTATGTTGAGCCACTTCCATGTGTAATCCCTAATTAGCCTGCTCACAGGCTGTAAGGCCTAACACCTGAAATGGCCCTGTGGATGGAGCCCTCCCTTCTCTCTCACATTCACACCCCCAGGACCCATTCTCCGGCTTTTACCAAAAGCCGACACTCAGATCTGTCTGTAAAACAGACTCTTCCTGGGGGTTAAAACACATTCTACAGGAATCTGGGACACAAATACATGCCATCCCTAACTTCACCAGTGCTTCTATCACTATATATATATATATATATATATATATATATATATATATACACACGTACATATACACACACACACAGTATACACACACAATGTGCAGAAGTTTTATGCAGGTGTGGAAAAAATGCTGCAAAGGAGGAATACTTTCAAAAATAGAAGTGTTAGTTTATTTTTAACAATTAACAAAATACAATTAAGGGAATGAACAGAAGAGAAATCTAAATCAAGTCAATATTTGGTGTGACCACCTTTTGCCTTCAAAACAGCATCAATTCTTCTATGTAGACTTACACACAGTTTTTGAAGGAACTCGGCAGGGTGGTTGTTCCATACATCTGGAACTAACCACAGATGATCTGTGGATGTAGGCTTACACAAATTCTTCTGTCTCTTCATGTAATCCCAGACAGACTCGATAATGTTGAGATCAGGGCTCTGTGGGGGCCATATCATCACTTCCAGGACTCCTTGTTCTTCTTTACGCTGAGGATAGTTCTTAATGGCATTGGCTGTATGTTTGGGAACATTGTCTTGCTAAATAAATTTGGAGCCAATCAGACGCCTCCCTGATGGTATTGCATAATGGATAAGTACCTGCCTGTATTTCTCAGCATTGAGGACACCATTAATCCTGACCAAATCCCCAACTCCATTTGCTGAAATGCAGCCCCAAACTTGCAAGGAACCTCCACCATGCTTCACTGTTTCCTGCACAAAAGGTCGACATGTAAATGGTCGACATGAAAATGGTTGACACATGCTTTTTTGGCTGAAAACCACCTACCTTATAGCTTGTCTGGACAGTCTGCTTTGCCTCTGTAGCTTCTCCGGAGCAGTGCAGGGGGCAGATTCGATCTACATGGCCAACTTGCATTTCTATACAAAGTAAATATAATATTTTAAGGGCTCTCTATAAAAAAAAACAACTCTGCCTACTGTGTAAAATTAATGGCTAAAAAGTCCATTTATTATTGGGTTTTAGACACGATAACTAGAATTTCTTATAACCTCTTATCATGGCAATAAGAAATTCTTTACAGCCTGGATATATTAAAAAATTACAACCAGAGACAGGGGCGGAGTAATATCCCAATAATATATAGTGTTCCCGCTAGGCTGTGAGAACGGCAGGAAGCTGGGGGGAGGGGGGCGGGCCAGTAGTCTCCGCATGCGCCGAAGGGGGACGCCTCCAATTTGTGATGCTTGGGGGCGTGCCCAGCACTTGCAGAGGTGCTGGGCATCCCCAAGCTCTCCCTTCAAGGTGAATAGATGCCGATCGGTCACCGTAACTTTTCCCACCTGCGGGACACTGTGGCCCATGAGTGGGGAAGGCTTAGGGCATGCTGTTTTAACAGGGTGCCACTAAAAGGGCAAGGCCCATTTCGCCCTTTTAAAATCGGGCATGACGCGGCACCCCGCTAAAACTAGCTAGTGCGAATACACATATATATAGGAACATAGTTCTGCACTCACATATACTGGGGTGCCAGTGACAAACGCAGGATTTCTAGAGGGGGGGGGTTTCCAAATGCTTGATTTTAGAGTGCATGTGGCCAGTCCATAAGTAGGGTAGAATTAGCACTTAACCAGCTTTAATATGCATCATACAAAGTATATTGTGTGTCATAATTCCAGCATATAGAGGATCAGTGTCAAAACTGGATTATTGGCTGAGACAAGATCAGTTTAAAATTGAAGCGTGCGCGACGCCATCTTGCAAATGGCAGCTAGACTCCATTTTAGAAACAAGAATCTTCAAGACGCCATTTTGTGACCAGCGTCACTTTAAGTTACAACTCAGGAGCTAAGAACAGATGCCAATGTTTTTGTTAATCTACCAAGGGCAACTGGAAGAACAAGCTTCCTGAGTAAAAGTAAATAGAATAGACAATGGGTATTTTTACATACAAATTGGGAATCCCTGGATGCAGACAAAGTATAGTTGTGGCAATTGTAATATAATTCAGGCATTGATCTACACAATTGGATTTGTCTGAATCCTAAACAGGTCTTAGCCCCACACACAGACAGGATGGCCCCAACTTCACAGCTTGATTTGGTAACACAGTTCACACAAGAGTCTGGGAGAACAAAAGAGCTTTTTCCTTTGAACACAGGAAAGGTGGGCGCCTGCTGACAGAGGGCATGTGGAACTACCATGCTCAGCAATCCACACTGCTGGATGTTCACTTCGTGTATGAGAAATTATGCACTTAAATCTCACTCATTAATAACTAGTGTCCTTATATCAAACCCCGAATACCCACACATTATATATTCACACATAAGGTTCAATAAGCTTTAAAGTGTATGATTTAAGTTGGTTCAGTTAGATTAAATACTGAGAAATAAAGAGATTTGATAACTAAGGTATTAAACATGCTAAACAAGTCATGTTTGGTCTTGTACTGATGCGTATTCTTTTTACAGTATTCCGGTGTTATCGGTGGGGAGGTCGCATCATGCAAACTCGAGTTATGGATCACAGAACCTACAAGCAACAAAATGTATATTTCAGGAACAACTGTTAGGATGTTGCAGGGGGCGTAAAGAGAAAGATCCCCAGCTGTTAGAGGCAGGGAGAGTCTATTTGAACCAGCCTGTTAAACGTGCTGTAACAGATGCTTCTCCCCTGGGAACCAATGACACCAGCAACAAACTTCCCTATTGTCCTGTTTATTCTGGGGGGGTATAAATATGTGTGCACGAACGCTGGTTCTCAGTCTTCGTGCTGAACGCTGTATGACTAGGGGTCTCTTGCTGATGCCTATCTCCGGGTCCGGAAGCGCCTGCGTATGTATACTGTACTTGGGTCTGTATAATTTCCTTTTGCACCTAAATTGTGTCTAGATTAATTGCATGTAACTGTCCGAACTTTTACCTGAATAACACTTGTGCTTTGGAACCACAGATTCCACATCTAAGTCTTTATTTACGGTATGACTGCGTACGCAAATTAGCGTCATCCTTAGAAGGTATAGGCAGGAAATTAGAAGGTATAGGCAGGGGTATATAGAGGTTCATTTTAATATCGTCACCAGGGTCACAGTCATTAGATGCGGCAGTAGGGCCATTCTGCCTGAGCTGAATGTTTTTATTTTAGATGTGGGCACCATTCTAGAGTATTAGAGCAATTCTGGGAGTCTGGGGGAGCAGCAGAATAACCTAGCACTGCCCTGGACATATATGTACATATTGGGCTCTTTAGCAGCACATCCCTAACAGTGAATGTTTTCCAGATCTCCTAGTTGGTGCACAGGTTATTTATTACTGGATGATTCATGTTAAAAGATCCACAGGTGGTGCTAATTATTTCATTTGTGATACTGAAAAGACTATGCATCACTAGTAAAATTCTATTATATTACTATTTCTATTATGGTCATGGTGTGGGCTGGGGAGGGGGGTTTCCAGGCAGACGGAAACCCCCTTGCGTTTGCCTATGTGGGGTGCATCTTATAGTACAATCAATTAGATTGACTATATAAATAATTTAAAGTGATGCAAGGCAATGGAAATTGAAAACACTCACCAGGTTGTGAAGAAATATAAACTTTTAATATGCCACCGTCATATCCATGCAGGTAGCCAGCTCAATTGTTGCTCAATACAGATGCCACATGCCGATGTTTTGGATCCTGAAGATCCTTTATCCAGGCAGACCAACAGTAAACAACTCAGCATCAGGGTCTGAGGGTCATCACAGAATGCATCAACAGCAGCACATGTGAGCAGCCAATAGGGATAGTCACGTGACATGTCAGTCACAGGGGCAGTGCACTGCGGTCCCAACACTGAAGGCTCCGCCCCCCTACCCCCGAGTGCTGGAACTCGGATCCAAGGGTTTCCAAAAACAAACAGATATTTCTAGTTGTGGGTGGCTCCCTGCCATGCTCCTTGTTATGTTAAACACGCACTCCCCTTACGACAGTAGAAGCGCTATAGGCCCCGTCCTCCCATGTTAGAGGGAGGGGCTTAAAGTCAGTGGGGCCCACCGGGGAATACCCCGGCTCCCCGCCATGCCAGTCCAACACTGTGGTACTGGCATACTTCATTTAATAGAAGCAAGGATGAATGGAAAAATGTACTGAGACATTCTTGATAAAAATCTGCTGCCATCTACCAGGATGCTGAAGATGAAATGAGAGTGGACATTTCAGCAAGTCATCTGTTCCTGCACGGAGGAAAGCACCCGGTCCACAGACTCCCTTAGCGTGGCCATGCAAATACAGCAGACCGTGTATACTAATAGGTGCTACATTCTATCTGCTCATTTGGATTGAGGTAACAAGTAATTATATTTATGGTCCTTTGTATAAAGAAAATGACTTATTTCAAGGAAAATATCAGTGTCGCCTTCTTCACTCAAAAGAAGGTACCAAGAAATAAGAGGAAAACGGGGCAATAGGGGAAGGAAATTACAAAATAAGACACCTGTAGCCATAGACCAGTGATTCCCAACCTCGGTCTTCAAGGCACAATAACAGTCCTGGTTTTAGTGATATCCATTGGTCAGCACAGATGGATAAATCAAAATAACTGAGGTTCTAATTAAGTCAGCTATGCTCAAGTATGGTTATCCTTAAAACCTGGACTGTTAGTGTGCCTTGAGGACCCTGGTTGGGAACCCCTGCCATAGACCATAAGTCTAAGGTAACTTTTAATCTTTCTCATCACAACCTTACTCAACCAGAAATATCTTTGTTGAAAAAGGCATTTGAAATGTACTCCCAAGACTAAATTTAATAAGTTTGAGACTTTTATTAACTTAAATAAATATGTATGAAAATGAACATTAAAAAGACACTTTACCCCAAAAGAAAACACTATCATATCCAATTTTAATGTTTCCAAGTCTGGGTTAAAGACAAAATCCAAGTACTTTCTCCTAGAATCAAAGGGTAACCACATAAGCATATTTTATGATATTGTGAAGAGATCTGGAACCCATTATTTGAATTAACATGAGAAATAGTTAAATAGAAGCTCTCAAGAACTTACAAAAGAACATTGATATAGTTATTAAGAAAACTGACAAGGGGAAGGGAGGAGGGGTTTGGTCATCATAGATCACCCAGTTTATGTTAAAGAAGTCAATAGACTTAAGTGACAGTAAATCACACGACATCTTACAACATAATCCTGCTGATAAGTATTTGGACAACATGAAACAAATAGTAAAAAGGTCTAGGTAACAATATCCTGCATAAGGTTGAATACTTGTTGACATCAAACCCCATAATCCCAATTTTTTATTTCTTTACCAAAACTATTAATCCCTAATAGACCTGCTAGGAAGGCTATTCATTGCAGCAATCTACTCTGACTTCACATCCTTCGTAGTATGTAAATAACACAAGTCTACGATGAAAAAGCTTTTTTTAACGAATTTATGTGATACTTATAGATTTTTGGCTTCTGAACACGAAAATGACTTCCGATTTTGCATATCACATCACCTTTTTTTTGCAAAACGTGTATTTATAAATGAGTAATTTTTTTCATATTCTTTAAAGTAATAAATGTATTCTGCCTACATTTATTATAAAACATTGTCTTAAATGAATTCAGTCGGTAGTATAGAATGTTACAATTCAGTTCTCATCATAAAACTTCCCCCGCCCAGTGCCAGAGTAAGGTCCACATGTTTTGGAACTGATTGGATATGCAAGACACAACTGGTTAATATGTGGAGATAACAAGCAGAAAAATTACTCCGGCGCTTGATATTTAAAAATGAATATATATAAAAAATTTAATTTGAATGAAAAATCTCAGCTGCAGAGAGTTTGAATGAGTCTGTGAAAAAACTCACCCTAATTAGAAACACAAGAAGAAAATAGCGTTGGTCACGTTTCTCAAAGAGAAAGCCCCCGGTGTATATAGGGGCAAAACGCATCAGAGGGATCCCCAGTCACTTCGTTTCAGTCCAGGATATCCAGCAGCTATTGACCCGACCCGCCCAGGATGCTGGTGTGCCAACCACGTGACCAACGCTATTGTTACATTGTTGTCTTCACAGCTGCTGCTACATTGCAGGATGCTTCTATAGTGGAGGGCAGGCTGGTGCCGTCACCAAGTTCAAGGCTTGTCACAGCCAGTGCTTAACAAGAAGCCCTGTGGACTCTGAGCACACTAGCGGGGTGAGCATAATCAAGCTGCTGGTCTAGAACTGGCCTGTTCACTGACTGACTACTCTCACGGGACGTTTACCGTGTATATAACTCATTATTTGCACATGAGGAGGATTAATTACCTGTTTGACTAGCAGGATAAATTCCTTACTAACAGTTCTATTGTATGCTGGAATATGGACTGCATCAGGACATTTTAACTAAGTGCTATTGTTATTAAACAAATTGAGATATATTTAACATAATCATTATATGTGGTGCTGTGTGTTATAAGTAGGGATGTGCAGGCTCGGATAGGTTCGAGTTTGCACGTTGAGTTCGGATTTTTCCCTCCAAAAAAACGGAACTTATAAAGAGGCAAAACGTCATCTTGCATGGACGAACATCATCATTCCTGGACAAAAGTCCAGGAATGATGATGTTCGTCCATGCAAGATGACGTTTTGCCTCTTTCTGAGTTCCGTTTTTTTGGAGGGAAAAATCCGAACTCAACGTGCAAACTCGAACCTATCCGAGCCTGCACATCCCTAGTTATAAGTAATTTAAGCAATTGCAATTGATATTCAAGTTATCTCAAGATGGGATCTACCATATGCATTATGTGATATATTTATTTTCTATTATTATGTATATGATTAAATATGTAATATGTTTTATTGATCGAGTCCTGAACAATTTTTACACAAGTATTGGTTGCGGAGGTCTATCTGCCATTTCACATATTGTGGTTTATTTTTACTAGCGCAGAGGTTCATATATATTTTTCTATATATATTTTCTTAATATGTGGAGATCTTAACATTTTATGCATGGTACTTGGCCAGCAACAAGGTTACACTACATTCCCATGCTTTCTCTGTTAATGGTATAGCAGAGCTAAAATTTTACATTGGAAAAAAACAATTGGCCAGCTCAAAAAAGTTTAGAAATTGGAAACAATGTCATCATCAAATCCAGTTTAGCAGATCCAAATAAAGTTTTACTTCTACCTCTACATATAAAATAATTTGTAAAAGCACTGCCTAGAGATGGAGAAACTTTCAAATATCTTTGCACCAAATTCCCTAACCTATCTGATACTAATCTAAACTGAAGGAATGCATTTTTACAGGACCTGACATTAGAAAGTTAATAAAAGATGAACATTTTGTGTGTGTAATGAATATTGTGGAACTTTTGGCGTGGACTTCGTTCAAGCAAGTGATTTCAAAATTTTTAGGCAATGTCAAGAATCCAAACTACAAAGAAATTGTCAGGGAAATGCTTAATAGTTACAGAAACCTTGGCTGCAATATAAGTCTAAAGGTCCATTTTTTTTTATAATTCCCATATTGAGCATTTCCCGAATAATCTTGGAGACTACAGTGAAGAACAGGGTGAACGGTTCCACCAAGACGTTTAAGATGTAGAAAGAAGATACCAGGGTCATTGGGACATCAGCATGATGGCTGACTACTGCTGGATGATACACAGAAAAAGCTTATAAGCAAAAAGCGACAAAACAAAGTTTGAATACAAAAAAAAAATGTTATTAACAATTTTTTCAATAATTATGGTTTTGTTTCTATTATTGTTTGATTTTATTGTTATTTTATTATGTAATTAAGACAAAAACACACTGATATCATCTACACTTCATCGTATTTCACAATAAATATGTCAAAACCAATTAAACTTCTTGTTTTTTCTTAAAAATGTATGTAACCCCCTTATAGGTAAATGTGCTGTAGTAAATTTTTTAATATACTATTTCCTGATGTACATAGGAGTATAATTAAGAATATAAAAGTATTATTAAAAAATATTTAAATACCTTAAATTTCACAGACCTGTTTAATTCTTTACGTAAATATGTGAAAAATCTTCCTTTATATCTCAAAGACACCATCAGTGCATTACTTTATTCAATCTGAAATGGGAGGAATCATTTATATCGGTCACAATTGATGTGCAAAGTATGTACATCTGCATTGAACACTAGAAAATAATACTTGGATATCGATTGATATTTTCAGAACCCATAAAGATTTTATTTGTGATTTCATAGCTTTTATTTTGAGCCATATATATTTTAAAATCCGGGATACATTTAATTACAGATTTGTGGCACTGCTATGGGGACAATTTTTGACCCTACCTTTGCTAACTTTTTTATGGGATGTTGGGAAGAGAAGTTTATTTATAACAGCAACCCACCATTGTCATCTTAAATTTGTAGAAAAGATACACAGATTATTAACACTGTACTCATTCTGATATATGATGTAATCCATGTACATTTTATTAATTCTTATATAATGCTTTTGCTTCTATAATAATAAAAAGATACATAGATTACATTTTAATTTTCTGGGAATGTGATAAAGCCACCTTTTATTACTTTTTAGAATATATTTCTGCTAACAATTTTAATCTAAACTTCTAATACCAACAAGACAGCCATCAAATTTCTTATGAATGAAACAGGAGGCTTGATTTGATAATTTTGTATGTTTATTTTATGTTTATTTTATATGATTTTATTTTTATCTATTTATTACTAATGAAAATTAAAAATGTAGGTTAATATTATTAATTATGTTGACATTAAAATTGGTTAAAGAGATATATGTTTGAGAGATAGAATGGATTTCCATCTGTGAACAAACAGGGAGAATCTGCAGTGCACAAGAAATAAGACCCAGGTGCTGCAGATCAATTAATTAACTAATGAGACCCTAGATGAATATAAGGAAACATTATGGACCTCCAGTCTTGAGAATGTCCCGGCATTTCATGGGATGAAATGCGTTGACTTTTATACCCTCCAGTCACTTATTTTTCCAGATACATTGCAGTTGCCGGTGCCAATTCAAGAGCATGATACCAAATTGCCGGGAACGGCAATTATAGTGGTCTCATTTAGCCGCTTATATTGCCTCCTTCTACTGCCAGATTCCCTGCACGGAAATTACTCATGGTCCAAGAGAACGTTACCAGCAGCAGTCTATCATTGCTGCAAACAGCGTGTCCTCCTTCCAGTCCACCATAAGTCATCTGTTCATGCACGGAGGAAAGCACCCGGTCCACAGACTCCCTTAGCGTGGCCATGCAAATACAGCAGACTGTGTATACTAATAGGTGCTACATTCTATCTGCTCATTTGGATTGAGGTAACAAGTAATTATATTATTTAAGCTGTGGGGACAGTGAGATTATAACTGGGATGTCAGTTAAACTATTAACAGCTGCTAACTATACAAACTGCTTGTTTATTCATCTATACTAAGAGAACATTGGAATTGCAACATATTCGTTACTATGTTTTCTAAATAGCTAAATTATGGATTCCCTGGTATTAACCCAGCATCTCAATGAGACTTGGACTTTTGATTATTTTTTTATATACAGCAACAGAGTTCTTTTTACAGTGTCCTACATTTACTTGTATGTGTATTTTTGTTATATTTGAGATATTATTGTTCTTATGAATTAGGCTGCTATATTAAATAACTGGTTATTTGATTTGAATTTTTTTTTACTTGCATATGTTTATTAAACGTATCTATTGGTGTACTAATAAACAAGCCTACTGTGTCTGAATAGAGATCAAACCTCAACATATCTATTTAAATTGTATGGAATGCAAATTATATATCACCATGCGCAGTAATTAATGTTTTTAGATTTTTTTCTCTTTGTATATTTAGGGTCCTAACTATACCCCTATTACTTGCAGCAGGTGTTATATATTTACATTGTCGGTATATATTATTAGCACCGGGAAGCGTAGTGTTTATCACTACAAGATTCTCTCTTTTTTTTCCTCTATCAAATTTCTGGACCTCATCTTGACGAAAGAAGATGATAAAATTATCACTAACAGCTATCCCCACTTTAAAAACAGCTATGACAAAAAGTGTAAAATTAATATCTCAATATCAATATCATCGTATCAAGCGCAATTGCAGCACACAAGAAACTTTCAATGAACAACTCAAAATTTACACTGAAAAATGTTTTTTTTTGGATAAAGTAAATTATTAAACATGCAGAATTGTACAAGTTTTTGCAGCTCATACAGAAAACAATAGCAAATAGCATTAAATCCACACCAGATATATAAATATCAAAATAACAGTCCATAGCAAATGGCAATACTTTGCTAGTACCCAGTGCAAAAGTGTTAAGAATATAAAACCAATCTGAATTAGTTGACATCATCCTCTGAGTGAGCTACTTTAATATCTTATACACAATTTCAAGTTTGCAAATTTTATAAAAAAAACCCCTAACAAACTAAAGAGAAAAAAAAAAGAAACCTTCATAGATAAATAGAGAAGTGTACCACACTAGCATTAACCATACAATTTCAAATATACCCGTATAATTAATACGCTACATGGAATGAACGGTGGCTACATAGGTAGATTCCAACCATCTAGACCATATTCGCTCAAATTTAGACATAGCCTTACGAGTGAGATACATATAGTGCTCGTTCTCCACTGAGACAATCACCAGCGCATTCCCAGTTAACAAATCAGGACCAGATGAGGCCAACCATAGTTTAGGCAATGCACATAGATTAATAGTATATTGGGCATCACAACAATTAAGCTCATCATCCTCCCTAGCACCTACAATGCAAAATTTTGGTGTAAGCAAAAGAGGACTGCTAGCATTGGCAGATTTCACCAGTCCAGAATAACTGAACCACAGAACACTCCCAAAGAAGATGCCAGAAGGATTCTTGTGAACCACCACACTTGGGACAGTGATAGGATATTCGGCCACCAAATCGCATTAAACTAAGCGGAGTCAAGTATGTTTTGTGCAACAGAGACAACTGGATCTGTTGACATCTAATAGACGTGGTCACTTTACAGGGAAATTCCCAAGCTGCATCCCATTCCTCATCACTAAAGGGTCCCAGTATATCTTCCCATCGACTATGCAATACAGATAGAGCCTCTTTGTAATGAGAGGTTAATATAATGGAATACGTAAGGGAGACAGATTTCACTTAAATTAATCACTTAATTTTTTTACTGGAGAGGAAGTAATAGTTGGGGAGGCCATCTCCAAATGGAGTGTTTAGGGTGTGACGGATTTGCAAAATCTATAAAAATAAGAAGTCGGCAAGTCATATGTAGGAATCAATGAAATCGGCCTATATCCATCAGGGATCCGAGGATCCTTCCCAGGTTTTGGCAAGACAATAATAATGGCTTTGGATATAGAGGATGGAAATATACCACCCCCATATAAATCATTAAACAATGACAGCAATCTGGGGACAAACATACCATCATGCTATCAACCTACATATGAAAATGATGATCAATATCACATTTCGTATGATTGATTAATCATACAGCTGACTATAATCCTACAAAATCCCTGACTTTGTGCAAGTGTACCTAGCAGAATTAATGATGTTTTGAAGGCAAAGGGTGGTCACACCAAATATTGATTTGATTTAGATTTCTCTTCCGTTCATTCACTTTGCATTTTAATTGATAAAAATAAATTATTAACACTTCTATTTTTTAAAGCATTCTTACTTTGCAGCATTTTTTCCACACATGCCTAAAACATTTGCACAGTATTTTATGTGCCCTGAAGTGATGGACTCTTTGTTATAAACTATGTTTGAGGTTAGATTACTTATTTATTATGTATACTACTACATAAATATATCAGAAATGTTCATGACGTCACTGGAAGGGAGGACACCAAACCGTATCCCATATGTTTTAAAATTCCTAGTTCTATTTTGCTATAAAAAAGTGCGCCATCCTCATTATGGCTATCCCCATGAAGACGTCTGAGTAACAGACAAAACGCCTTTGGGCCTGAGATCTTACACCTGTACCCCTTAATGGCCATATAAGCACTACTATTATATATTGCTGTACATTTGCTACTTACTATAGGTCCTGTTTTCATTTAATAAATATTTTTTCTTTAACCAGAGATCATTTTTGTGCATTGGGTATGGATATTGGGACAAATTGTTCCTATTAGACCCAAGTTGGTTCAACTCACCAATACTAGCACTTATTTATGTTTAATTCATGATTTTAAGCAATACACACTATGTTATATCTTTGTCGTTGCAAACAATGAATTAGGACAAGCAACGTTAGTATATTTGATTTTTCTCTAAGTTTTTATTGTTCACTACACTTAAGGCCGACAACAGATATCTTGGGGCCTAGTACACATGTTTTTGGGCCCCCCTATCCCCTCCCGGTAGGTACATGCAGGTCGGCATTTGGCTCATCCCCTGTGTCTCTCCATTCTTTGCTTGAAAAAGGTTCCTTGAAGAGATCCGAAACGCGTTGCAATAAGGTGAATACTTGAAGACCAGGAGGGAGGCAGTTTGGGAACCCAATTACGCTCTTTGGACCTAACACACTATCTGCGGTGGTGCCGAGCAATTGAGGCCCGGGACCCATTGCTTAATTAGCATTTGCCCACCGCAGCACCTTGTTCGGGTGAGAAGCCTTTTGTGGAACCCTTTTCTCCTCCATGTAATATTATGTGACCATTTCATGTTTTGTTGTATATAATTTTGAATAAATTGATATCATTTTATACTGTGGGATGAGTTATTAATATATCCCGATTATAAAGAGGTGTATTTACAATCAGCGCTATCAAGGTACTTAATATTTACACAAGTCAGCAGGTGGCAGAGGCAAGGGGGACACATGAACTGGGCTCTTGAAATTCCTGAGGGGACTGGGCCCCTCGGAATCTCGGGGCCCGGTACAAGTGTCCCCTTGTCGCCGGGCCTGGCTACACTATCAAGCACTTTTAGGAGCTCCTTTTCCTACACTCTTATTCATTTAACTTTCAGCTGCGACTCACCACCGCAGTTATTGGTTGGGAGCAGCCACCCATTATATTAGGGAAGTGTAATTTGTTGATATAGAAATCAGGAGGAAGAGTCTGCATACTCCAAGCACATTGCCAGCCATTTGGACTCTGTGGACCTTTTATTTTAGCTTTTGGGCATTTGTTTGGATGTAAATTCTTGTTGGATTTCTTTATCAACTTTTGTCCCGGTGATTACAGAGGAGGAGGATCTGGAGGCTTCTTCCTTTATGTGGATGTGGCTGCCTGTTACAATCTGCCTTGTGTGGGGAGTGCAAAACTCAGAACGGATTTTTATACTGTTCTACAGAAGTATGCACAATATATATATTGGGGCTACCTACCCCATAAAAATTATTTCACCTTCATTTATTTTTTCAATCACTTTGTTTTTTTATTATTATTTTTTATTAAGATGGTAAAAAACTATTGCTAGTTTCTTTTATATTTTATATCATAATTCACAACACGAAGGAGCATTTTCTATGTGACAAGAACATCATCCTTTAAGGAAAGTAGATGTTTGTTTCTTTTTTTCACACTATTATTTGTTTTGCGCCGTGTTAATCCCACTACAATATTATTTGCTATAACTCGTAGATCTTATTTGGGGAACTAGGAAGCAGCACAGGCCTGCTTTCCGACCAAGAGCGCCAGCAGTAAACCTAAACAATTTTTTTAACAGAATCAGAAAATAGTTTGGTCAATTCAGGCTACTAGAAAGTCAGGGAATGCAATTAAGATCCAGACACCCGGAATCCCGATCGCTGAAAGAACACCGGCGACGGCATCCCAATCATAAGGAGACCGGGGAAAGGTAAGTATCGGCCACAGAGGGGAGGGGGGGGTGCAGGAAAGGAGGGTTAGGGGGTAAATAGGACAGGGGAACATTACTCACCGTTCCCCTGTCGGGATTTGAACCATTGGGATGCCACTGTCAGTGTACTGACAACCGGCATCCCGTCCATTGGTATTTCATACAGATTCCTAAAGTCAGTTGAAGCAAGTAATATACATTTCAACAGCACAGTACATGTGTGTGTGTATATGCGCATCTATCAATAGACATATAAAACACAGAACATTAAATTACTATGCCTATATTTTTGTAAGGAATAAAAAATAACTAAATAAACAATCAAAATCGACTGTCCATTAGTCTAATTTTTCTGGGAACACATTTGGAAGGATATATTGATCACGGATCCTTCTTTGCCCAACTTTAGTCCTAAAATCTGTCTATTTGCTCTTGACCTAGAAGAAACACATTGATTAATATTATATTGTTATATTATGTGTCTCTCCACACTGGCCAAGATCCTGGTTTTCAACTGATCCCCCTGACCCGCTTAAATGGCGAATCTTCGTGAAAGATGTGATTAAATACGAAAACAATATGTCTAAATTTCATGATAAATGGGATAGATGGTGTCATTCAAGGTTGGGCAGAATGATTGCTGCTGCCACGGCTATAGAACTATTTATGCTGTGGGTGTAATATGCTTGGACAGGTCTGTGCTAGAGCTGTTGCCACTATTATCTATTTTTTTATTTTATATATCATAGCAGTGTACTGGTATTTTCCATTACTGATGTCTATGTCAATCTGTTTATATATTGTTGTTCTTTTTACCATTTGTCTGCCGAGTTATATATACTGTTTGTTGAAAAGATGTGCTATACTTTGTTGTTGATGTTGTATGCTTTTATGCTGTATTATTATGTAATTGATGACTTCCGTATTGTTTAAATTAAAAAAAATAAATAAATCTATAAAGAATACAGAAATAAAAAAAAAATAAACAATTAAATCAGGGATACTTTTTAATATAATGTGGTGAACAATTGCATAGACATTCAAATATATATTTTTTATACAATTTCAGAGTCTTCCACTTTAGAACCTACAAAGAGACCTACGTAACAAGACATCCATCCAATTGAAAAAATAAAGTTTCACACATTTTGTAATCTATACAAAGCATAAAAATACTTTACATATGAAGCTTTTTAAACGTACAATTATATAAAATGTTGATAACCTGCAGGAGAGAAATTATGTTTAGGTTAGAGATGATAATCTTGGTGCTGTGCTCTATGGGAAATGAGGCTAGATGTTGGAGGAGTGACATGTTTGGTCCGGCTTTCTCTCTTATACGAGTACCAGCTACAAATACTTTAAGCATGGTTGTGTCTAGTAAGAGGTAACTGTACGATTTCACAATGATTGCAACATGTAGATATACCAGGTGAAAGTTATACAGGTCATACTCCCATCTACCAAGGAACATAGAACAGGAGGATACAGGCTGGACCACCATGGATGACATAAGAAATTCAGACCTTAGAATTGGTCCTTGCATATATTCACATAGATTTTTTTTTCTTTTTTAAATTGCTGTACAATTTGATTTTTTTTTCTTCATTCACATAATTTGGATTTTGAACAATTAAATATTTTTTATATATTTTTAATACGTTTTAAAATGTAGCTGTAATAGATATATTTTATCTTGTTCGAGATCATATGTAACAGCTAAGCTTAACATATACTTTGGGGTTTTAATGATTGTGGGAATTTGTCCTGTGTACCTTTTCCAGTTACAAAACAAATGGTGATGACCCTGACATTGTTTAAAAAAAAAAACAAATGGCATATAAATTATTGTATGCATATATATATTTCACATGTAGGTATTCATAAACAAGTTTAAATACCTGTACATTTATATACAAATAATAGAACTAATAAGGACTGCAGTCTGTTAACAGGATAGTAAATGTCCTTATACAAATCAACCTTCCTTACTTTATAATTGCAAGGGTTTTACATCTCATTGGCCCATGAAATATATACGATTATGTAACTAAATTACTTTATGAATCTATAGCTTTTATGATGTGTATCATCTAGTTGAAACCAATACAAATCATATGGTATGTGATTATGGCTACATGAGAAAAGCGTTCTGTCCCTCTCTATAGCACTGTATGTAATATCTGGTTTGGAGGTACTGTATAACGGTTGGCTGCACACACTGGCTCCCCAAATAAAATATATCATAGGAGATGTACTTGACAGAAATGGTTACAGCATATCCATTACACTCAATGCAGAGATCGATGCTGTGTATTACATTGGGGTGTACATGTATCCCTTATCGCTAAGTCATAACATGTGAACCAGAAGTTATGGGTTTCTAACACATTCTGGAGGATAGACAAGGTCTGTACAATGAAGACAATGAGTAATTAACACTATTGCCATCCACTATGTAGTACACTGTTTTATGTAAATGTATGGATTTTATGTAATGCAGGTGTATGATGATTAATATATAATCTGATAATAATTGGTATTGATGTATACTGTCCAAGCTTATGTGCTTAATGTACACATGCATATATTTAAACAGTTATATAATATCCCTATCTTAATTGAGTATACAGTATGCTGGGTACGTTGTATTCTGTTATGGAATACTTGTACTTTATAGTGGTTATGTGAAAGTGCATAGAGTATAATGCTGCTGTGCAATTCCTAGTTACAGTCAGTTTGTATAATATTATTGCTTCTGCCTAAGAGCCATCGATGGGGATGTCTTACTGATTTTGCAGTATCCAAAGGTAATGAGGACTCCTGCAAACCTTTATGTTGGTCCTCGGATCCTTCATGCAGGAAATGCCACAGGTGGGCATGCCAAGGTACTGGTGTCAGCTAGCAAAGTGCTCGAGGATGGCCATGTGACAGAAGTAGTACTGCTCCGGAGTCTGTATACTCAGGGCTCTCTGTTTACGCATTCTTCTAACTGTCTGCTGGATGCTCAGGGTACCCACATCTTCTATCTGGGATAAACAGATATCTAGAGTACAGAAAGTACCTGCAGGAAGAACAAAATTTAATTGTTTGGTCCTTTTTTTGTTAATGTTAAGAGTATTGTTTTTGTAGTTCTATTTTATCCTATTTAAGCACCCCTCAGCATGGACTATCCTACATGTATTACTTTATAGGAATCATTTCCATTTCATGCTCCCATCATGCAGCCACTGTGGTCCCCCCCCAGCTGACGTACCTGTCCTTCCGATGCCTGCGCTGCAATGCACCACAATGGGAGGACCACCTGCAGGACCTTTCCATTTATTTCCTAGTTCATGCACCAGTCTTCTCTGCTCTTTCTTCACAGCATCCCTAAAATGGATAAGAGCAGCTGCAGAACTGGGAACCCCAAAATCCGGCCAGCTCAAAAACTGCAAATGACTGATCTGTCGTGTTTCCCGAACCTGAGAGATGGAGCATAATAAGAGATGTGGACAGTTAGTTATTTGTATTGAAATTTATTGACATGGGCTATTCAGAAAATACTTTTGTGCTAACATAATATTTTCATTTTAAGATAAAAGAAATATTACTGAGCGAATACCCTGGAAAATGACCATATAAAAAATCAGATTATAATCTATATACTGTAGACAAATTGCAGAACAGACTTTGTTTATCATGCAGTAGGAATATCACTTTATATTCACCCAGGACTTGACACCATAGGCCACCTGGAAAACATGTGATCATTAACAATGCAATTACTGTACATTTTGTGGATTGCTTTTGAAACGCTTAGGGGTATATTTACTAAAGTGCGGGTTTTGAGAAGTGGAGATGTTGTCCATAGCAACCAATCAGATTCTACTTAACATTTATCTAGTAGCACCTTCTAGAAAATACCTAGAATCTGATTGGTTGCTAAGGGCAACATCTCCACTTTTAAAAGTCAGCACTTTAGTAAATATACCCCTTACAAAGGTCTGTGCAATGCGAGGGAGATACATATTATGTAGCTATACCTGGCGGATGCTGAGCTCCAAAGTACTCTTTCTGAAGTGCTGATGGCTCTCAGTGGTTATATTCCTGACAGTTATAGTGCCGTACAAAGCTGTGGACCCAGGGGACGGAGACCAATACTGGCCACATTTTCGATGGCTGCCCTCTTCAACTCTGCACAGGAAATGGATTTTAAATGAAGATACCCAACAACATGCTGAGCATTTACAGATATTATCCCAATAACTCACCGGGTGGTCATTACAATGACCAACACATTCTGTTCCCAAACCATTTGCCAGAAATCCTGGAATGTATTTTCCATGGGCCCTGAGTAGAAAGGCAGTTTGTAATTAGGAACTATAACAGTATAGAACATATAAGCATCCTACTGTATAACTATCTACTAATCTGCACCCATAACAGCTCCAGACTTTTCATCTTCATTATATACTATTGTAGTTGTGCTTATATATTTACCTGCATTTTTGCTCTCCATTACTACTGATGTGTCGGACAAAATCCAGACAATACTGACACATGAAAATCCTGACACGTTCAAATCCAGACACACCAAAATCCCAACGGTCAAAGGCCCTCATTCAGAGCCGTACGCTCTGAGCAGAGCGCACGCTCTGAATGAGGGCCGCCCTCCATAATTATGGAGCGACCTCCTGGACGCTCGTATAGCTGTGGGTCACCACCCACAGCCTATACGAGTGCAGTTTGATGGCCGCGATGGTCTTGACCATCGCGACCATCGCCACTGCGAGCCGGAGCCTGCGGTTGAGGTTTTCAACCGCAAGGGCCGGAGTGATTTTGGCTCTATCAGAGCCAAAATCACTCCCACTGACATCACTAGTGATGTCAGTGGGCCGGGTTCTGACGGTAGGCGTTCCCTTGGGAACGCCCCCGTCAGGGAGGCACGCCCACCAAAGGGGGCGTGCTGTCAATCAACA
Organism: Taudactylus pleione; assembly: GCA_031769625.1. Taxonomy (NCBI): domain Eukaryota; kingdom Metazoa; phylum Chordata; class Amphibia; order Anura; family Myobatrachidae; genus Taudactylus; species Taudactylus pleione. Next base: position 25,700,021 of record JAUIMM010000018.1, read on the forward strand.
TCGACAGCACGCCCCCTTTGATCAGACACAACGAGCGAAGGAAAGTCCTTCGCTCGTCGCGTTTGGCGCATACGCACGACGGAGCTCCCGCCGTCGTGCGCATGCGCAGTGCACAACATCGACCCACTTGCGAGCGGACAGCCGCTTGCGAGTGGGTCTGAATCAGGCCCAAAATCCCAACAAATGTTGGTAAGTATTTTAACCCTAAACCACCCCTCCCGCATCCTAACCATAACTCTCCCTTTTGGCAGCCTAACCCTAACCATCCCCCTAGTGCCTAACACGAATAATCATCATTGGGATCCATCTGTATTTTGACCAGTCAGGATTCTGCTTCCGCTATTGTGTCCCTCGTCAGGATCCTTGCCGCCAGGATCCTGACCACATCCCATTCTACCGCCTTTTTCCGCCTCTCACCTCCGTCCTTAGTTTCCTCTGCCTCCTCCACCCCAGGCTCCCTGCCACCCCTCTGGTACTCTCCCCTGCATCTCCCGTTACTCCATTTTCAGTCATTTCTCTCCAACCATGGTCCTGCTACCACACCACTAAGCCCTGCATGCTCCCTTCTCTCCCAGTCACCTCTCATGTCACACTAAATTTCCATCCTGCCAACCACCTGTATTTTGACTTCCTCGATCCCAAAGCTCTCTTCATATCCATGCGGAATGAGAAAGACTTCCTTGCACCGAGCATTGTCCTGACTACAGAGCTAGAGAAACTTTTGGCTCTTAAGAAGGATAACTCAAGAGCCATGTCGACATAGACAGACAAGTGAGGTCCAAGTATAGACAAGGACCCGGTGCTAATAGGTCCGGCCATATAGGAAGTGGAAAGGAGTATTTATGGAGAGACTCTGTAGATAGGTGAACTAGTGGCGCCTGGGCCAGGCTGGAGCTATCAGTATCACTGTGCCACCTTCCGGCTTGAATTTCCAGAAAACCCTTGGGAGGAGGATTCCATCGCACTGCCAGAACATCCACGATAGCTGCTGAGGGGTCTCTGGTCCTGGACCCAACTTGGGGACCTTGAGGTTGTGACATGTTGCCACGAGGTCTATGGCCCTCATTCAGAGCCGTACGCTCTGAGCAGAGCGCACGCTCTGAATGAGGGCCACCCTCCATAAAAATGGAGCGTCCTCCTGGACGCTCGTATAGCTGTGGGTCACCACCCACAGCCTATACGAGCGTGCAATTTGATGGCCGCGATGGTCTTGACCATCGCGACCATCGAAACTGCGAGCCGGAGCCTGCAGTTGAGGTTTTCAACCGCAAGCCCCGGAGTGATTTTGGTTCTATCAGAGCCAAAATCACTCCCACTGACATCACTAGTGATGTCAGTGGGCCGGCTTCTGACGGGAGGCATTCCCGTGGGAACGCCCCCATCAGGGAGGCACGCCCCCGGCACGCCCACCAAAGGGGGCGTGCTGTCAATCAACATCGACAGCACGCCCCCTTTGATCAGACACAACGAGCGAAGGAAAGTCCTTCGCTCGTCGCATCTGGCGCATGCGCACGACGGAGCTCCCGCCGTCGTGCGCATGCGCAGAGCACAACATTGACCCACTTGCGAGCGGACAGCCGCTTGCGAGTGGGTCTGAATCAGGCCCTATGTCTGGTAGGCCCCATTTGTTCACCAGGAGTTGGAATACATCTGGGTGAAGAGCCCATGCTCCTGCGTGTACATCCTGATGGCTTAGGAAGTCCGCTTCCCAGTTGAGGACTCCGGGGATGAATACTGCAGAGATTGCCAGGAGATAATGTTCAGCCCACATTAGGATGTGTGCTACTTCCCACATGGCTGCCCGACTGGATTTGGACCAGCCTACCCTGGAGAAGGTGTCGCACCAAAGTGAGCGCTCTATACACAGCTCGAAGCTCCAGCATATTTTTAGGCAGGTTACTTTCCTGAGTTGTCCATCTCCCTTGAAAAGTATGATAACCTGTCAACATGCCCCATCCACGAAGGCTGGCATCCGTAGTGAGAAGTTCCCAATTTAGAATCCAGAAGGGGTGACCCTCGTCAAGATGAGACATCTGCAGCCACCATGAGAGAGAAAGCCAAACCTCCGGAGAGAGGAGGATCATCTGGGACCTGATCCGAGGATACTATCTGTTCCACTGGGAGAAATTCAACTGTTGAAGGGGCCTGGAGTGGAACTGTGCGTATTCCACCATATCGAAGGTGGATACCATGGATCCCAGGACCTGCATTGCTGAGTGAATGGATACTCTTCGATTGCAGAGCAATTTGCGCACACACAATTGCAGTACTGAAATCTTGTCTGCTGGCAGAAAGATCCTTTGTACCTGGGAATATAGGAGTGCACCCAAATGTACCACCCTCTGTTTTGGAAAGAGGGAGGACTTTTTCTAATTGACAGGCCAGCCGTGTGCTTGCAGACAGGCAATGGTCAGCTGGAGGTGGCATTGTAAAACAGCCTGTGACTCACAAAATAAAGAGGTCGTCTAGGTATGGCAGGGTTCTGACTCCCTGACGCCTCAGGTAGGCCGTCATAACTGCTATTAACTTGGTGAAAACCCGAGGGGCCATTGACAGACCAAATGGCACTGCCTAAAATTGGTAATGTTGCTGCAGAACAGCAAACCGTAGAAATCGTTGGTGGGATGGCATAATGAGCACATGCAGATAGGCATCCTGAATGTCCAGGGAAACCATAAAATCCACACGTTCCATTGCCAGAACAGTAGCCCTTAGAGTTTCCATGCAGAACTTGGGCACTATGATAAACCCGTTGAGGGGTTAGAGATTCAGAATAGGCCGAAGACACCCATTCGGATTCTGAATCAAAAAGAGATTGGAATAAAAACCAGTTCCTCGATGAACTGAAGAAACAGGTATTACCACACCTGAACTTAGCAGGGAGTGAATGGTTTCCTCGAAGGCCTGGGTCTTGATGGGGTCTGATGGAAGACCTGTACAAAAACATTGCTGGAGGGGGCATCTAAGGAAAGGGAGAGTGTATCCACGAGAGACTACTTCTATACCTAGGCGTCTGTGGTTGTCCCCATCAGACGGAGGGTTTGTCGGCAGACAGTAGCTGGACGTCTAGACGCCCAAGGCGGCTTAGCTCTAGACTTGTTGGTCTTGTCTGAAGCAGGCTGCCTTGGAAAGGACTTTCCTTTTGTCGTACCTTGGGGACGAAAGGCCAAAAGGAAGACCTATTAGGCTTAGGAGTAGCTGCTGACGGCAAAAAAGCAGATTTTGAAGCTGCTAGAGTAGTCACTATCTTGTCTAATTCCGTGCCAAACAGTACGTTGCCAGAGGCAAGGATTCGAGGGATGTCTTAATTTCCGAGTCCGCTGTCCAGGATCATAGCCAAAGGACTCTGCGGGCGACTACCGACGTTGCAGAATCTAGGAGTCCAGTATCCAACGCAGCTTCTTCCAAATAAGAGGCTACCTCCCGAATATGGGAGATGAAGGCTAGTTGCTCCCTGGTAGCGTCCAATGACATGCTGTCTTCCAGTGCATTCATCCATCCTTCAACAGCCTTAGCAACCCAGGCTGCAGCCCTAGCTGGCCTAGTAATAGCGCCAGAAAACGAGTAAACAGACTGAAGACAAGTTTCTAGTTTTCTATCTGTAGCATCCTTAAGGGAGGATGCAGATGGTATAGGCAACGTTGAGCTCTTAACTAAACGTGCCACATGAGAATCCACCATAGGAGGGACTTCCCATTTAGTACACTCACCAGGTGGGAGAGGGTAAAAAGACGCCAGTCTTCTTGGAATCTGGAACTGTTTGTTAGGAATATTCCATGCTTCCCCATAAGCTTAGTGAGCTGTTCTGATTGAGGGAACTCAGCCTCACCACTTTTTGTCTTTTAAACACCGGGCTTTAGGCTTAGGAGCAGCATCCTCATCCTCTATTTTCAACATCCACTATCGAATGACGAGCCACCTCACCCGAGGGGAAGCCTGGAGGAGAACCGTGTGCATCATCTGCCTCCTCAGATGATGTGTCAGAATATGAAAGCAGGGCAGACTGAAAAAATACAGGCCGCCTATGTGCTTTGGTGACTACCGGTCTGTCCACCTGTAACATATCTTGCTGAAAGGTGGGAGACATTCTGGGTGGATATTGAAGCCGAGGAGCTGGGACTGACCACTGCATCTTCCCTGTTATGGCTTTCTAGGATTCATCGGCCCCAGATAGTTTCTTCTCACCCTGTAATTTCCCGTTCTTTAGCGGTTTGGGACTTAATCAATAGATGTTTTAAACTAGCTCCAAGCCCGTCCCCTTTGATACCATTATTCCATAACCCTGCATTCCCTCCAGGTTTATGCAAATCTTCCTCTACTGCCTGGTCATCGGGTAATATTTACTATTTAAATGATATCACCATAGGTACTAATTTTCTCCAATTTCCTGAAATTCGAGAAAAAGTAGCAATACCATCTAAAGATTTTTTTAGTTTTTACAAATTAGGCACTTCCACTCCAAAACCAGTCCGACACTGACTAGCAGACGCTTAAATTCTTTTGAGTCCATATGTTGGAAACGACCCTCTACCTGGGGTCTCAACTCTACTATTAAGTGAGGAAGTACGTCCTAATCGGTATTCTCATTAATTGGCGTGGGAGCAGGATTTGGGACACTATAGATGCTGAGGATTGGATGGAAATTTGGAACAACGCCGCCGCCAGTTCTATTTGCGCCAAAATCAAGGAAAATATTTAAAATTGGTATATCGATGGTATTATGTACCTTCCCATCTAAAAGTAATGTTTCCCGATGTTTTGGATAGGTACTGGAGGGGATGTCGGGGCAAAGGTACCTTTTTGCATATCTGGTGGACCTGTCCTAAACAAGCCAGTATATGGCAGGAGGTTGTCGGTCTCCTCTCGCTCCTCTTTGAGACAACTATTCCCTCTGATCCTCAGCATTTTCTCCTTACCTTGTACATGCCCACCCTATCCCGGCATCAGAATAAGTTGATCCGACATATCGTATCTGCTATGACCTGCCAAACTGCAGCTGACTGGAAAAATCCCACTCCTCCTATGCAGGCAATAATATCACATATTTGGTATGTCTGCAAGATGGAATACATGACCGCTATATTGTGTTACACCTCGAAGTCTTTCGATAAAATATGGTCCCTTGGTTGACATACCAAAACATTCCCTCCCCATTCAACGTTTAATTTTTTCTCTAACCCACTTACTTTGAGGGTCTCTTTCCTAATTAGAGTCCATCCCCCCTTCTGTCTTCTCATTTCCACCATCATCACACAACATATCTACTCTGCCCCTATTACCATCATCACAGAGCATATTCACCGTGCCCCTATCACCATCATCACACAGCATATCTACTCTGCTCCTATCACCATCACACAGCATATCTACTCTGCTCCTATCACCATCATCACACAGCAGATCCACCCTACTCCTATCATCACACAGCATATCCACCCTGCTCCTATCATCACACAGCATATCCACCCTGCTCCTATCACCATCATCATATAGCATATCTCCTCTGCTCCTACAACCATCATCACACAGCATATCCACCCTGCCCCATCACCATCATCACACAGCATACCCACCCTGCTCCTATCACCATCATCACACAGCATATCCACCCTACTCCTATCATCACAAAGCATATCCACCCTGCTCCTATCACTATCATCATACAGCATATCTACTCTGCTCCTATCACCATCATCACACAGCATACCCACCCTGCTCCTATCACCATCATCACACAGCATATCCACCCTGCTCCTATCATCACAGAGCATATCCACCCTGCTCCTATCATCATACAGCATATCTACTCTGCTCTTATTACCATCATCACATAGCATATCTACTCTGCCCCCATCACCATCATCACACAGCATACCCACCCTGCTCCTATCATCACACAGCATATCCACCCTGCTCCTATCACCATCATCACACAGTATATCCACCCTGCTCCTATCACCATCATCACACAGCATATCCACCCTACTCCTATCATCACAAAGCATATCCACCCTGCTCCTATCACCATCATCATACAGCATATCTACTCTGCTCCTATCACCATCATCACACAGCATACCCACCCTGCTCCTATCACCATCATCACACAGCATATCCACCCTGCTCCTATCATCACAGAGCATATCCACCCTGCTCTTATCATCATACAGCATATCTACTCTGCTCCTATTACCATCATCACACAGCATACCCACCCTGCTCCTATCATCACATAGCATGTCTACTCTGCTCCTATCACCATAATCACACAGCATATCCACCCTGCTCCTATAATCACACAGCATACCCACCCTGCTCCTATCATCACATAGCATGTCTACTCTGCTCCTATCACCATCATCACACAGTATATCCACCCCACTCCTATCGCCATCATCACACAGCATATCCACCCTGCTCCTATCATCACACAGCATATCTACTCTGCTCCTATTACCATCATCACACAGCATATCTACTCTGCCCCATCACCATCATCACACAGCATACCCACCCTGCTCCTATCATCGCACAGCATATCCACCCTGCTTCTATCACCATCATCACACAGCATACCCACCCTGCTCCTATCACCATCATCACACAGCATATCCACCCTACTCCTATCATCACACAGCATATCCACCCTGCTCCTATCACCATCATCATACAGCATATCTACTCTGCTCCTATCACCATCATCACACAGCATACCCACCCTGCTCCTATCACCATCATAACACAGCATATCCACCCTACTCCTATCACCATCACACAGCATATCCACCCTGCTCCTATCATCACACAGCATATCTACCCTGCTCCTATCATCACACAGCATATCTACTCTGCTCCTACTACCATCAACACGCAGCATATCTACTCTACCCCCATCATCATCATCACACAGCATACCCACCCTGCTCCTATCATCACACAGCATATCCACCCTGCTCCTATCATCACATAGCATATCTACTTTGCTCCTATCACCATCATCACACAGCATATCCACCCTGCTCCTATTACCATCATCATACAGCATATCTACTCTGACCCTATCAGCGTCATCACACAACATATCCACCCTGCTCCTATCACCATCATCACACAGCATATCCACCCTGCTCCTATCACCATCATCACACAGCATATCCACCCTGCTCCTATCACCATCATCACACAGCATATCCACCCTACTCCTATCACCATCATCACACATCATATCCACCATGCTCCTATCATCACACAGCATATCCACCCTGCTCCTATCATCACACAGCATATCCACCCTGCTCCTATCATCACACAGCATATCTACTCTGCTCCTATTACCATCATCACACAGCATATCTACTCTGCCCCCATCACCATCATCACACAGCATACCCACCCTGCTCCTATCATCACACAGCATATCCACCCTGGTTCTATCACCATCATCACACAGCATACCCTCCCTGCTCCTATCACCATCATCACACAGCATACCCTCCTGCTCCTATCACCATCATCACAAGCATATCCACCCTACTCCTATCATCACACAGCATATCCACCCTGCTCCTATCACCACACAGCATATCTATTCTGCTCCTATCACCATCATCACACAGTATATCTACTCTGCTCCTATCACCATCACACAGCATATCCACCCTACTCCTATCACCATCACACAGCATATCCACCCTGCTCCTATCATCACACAGCATATCTACCCTGTTCCTATCATCACACAGCATATCTACTCTGCTCCTACTACCATCAACACGCAGCATATCTACTCTACCCCCATCATCATCACACAGCATACCCACCCTGCTCCTATCATCACACAGCATATCCACCCTGCTCCTATCATCACACAGCATATCCACCCTGGTTCTATCACCATCATCACACAGCATACCCTCCCTGCTCCTATCACCATCATCACACAGCATACCCTCCTGCTCCTATCGCCATCATCACAAAGCATATCCACCCTACTCCTATCATCACACAGCATATCCACCCTGCTCCTCTCACCACACAGCATATCTATTCTGCTCCTATCACCATCATCACACAGTATATCTACTCTGCTCCTATCACCATCACACAGCATATCCACCCTACTCCTATCACCATCACACAGCATATCCACCCTGCTCCTATCATCGCACAGCATATCTACCCTGCTCCTAACATCACACAGCATATCCACCCTGCTCCTATCACCATCATCATACAGCATATCTACTCTGCTCCTATCACCATCATCACACAGCATACCCACCCTACACCTATCACCATCATCATACAGCATATCCACCCTGCTCCTATCACCATCATCACACAGCATATCCCCCTTGATCCTATCATCATCATCATCATCATATCCACCCTGCTCCTATCACCATCATCACACAGCATACCCACCCTGCTCCTATCATCACACAACATATCCACCCTGCTCCTATCATCACATAGCATATCTACTTTGCTCCTATCACCATCATCACACAGCATATCCATCCTGCTCCTATCATCACACAGCATATCCACCCTGCTCCTATCATCACACAGCATATCCACCCTACTCCTATCATCACACAGCATATGCACGCTGCTCCTATCACCACACAGCATATCTATTCTGCTCCTATCACCATCATCACACAGTATATCTACTCTGCTCCTATCACCATCATCATACAGCATATCAACTCTGCACCTATTACCATCATCACACAGCATACCCACCCTACACCTATCACCATCATCATACAGCATATCCAACCTGCTCCTATCACCATCATCATCATCATACAGCATATCTACCCTGCTCTTATCACCATCGTCATACAGCATATCTACTCTGCTCCTATCACCATGATCACACAGCATACCCACCCTACACCTATCACCATCATCATACAGCATATCCACCATGATCCTATCACCATCATCACACAGCATATCCACCCTGCTCCTATCATATCATCATCATCATCATACAGCATATCCACCCTGCTCCTATCACCATCATCACACAGCATATCCACCCTGCTCCTATCATATCATCATCATCATACAGCATATCCACCCTGCTTCTATCACCATCATACAGCATATCTACTCTGCTCCTGTCACCATCATCACACAGCATATCCACCCTGCTCCTATCACCATCATCATCATACAGCATATCTACCCTGCTCCTATCAACATCATCATACAGCATATCAACTCTGCTCCTATCACCATCATCACACAGCATACCCACCCTACACCTATCACCATACAGCATATCCACCCTGCTCCTATCACCATCATCACACAGCATATCCACCCTGCTCCTATCATCATCATCATACAGCATATCCACCCTGCTTCTATCACCATCATCATAGAGCATATCTACTCTGCTCCTATCACCATCATCACACAGCATATCTACTCTGCTCCTATCACCATCATCATACAGCATATCTACTCTGCTCCTATCATCATCATCATATAGCATATCTACTCTGCTCCTATCACCATCATCACACAGCATACCCACCCTGCTCCTATCACCATCATCACACAGCATATCCACCCTACTCCTATCATCACACAGCATATCCACCCTGCTCCTATCACCATCATCATACAGCATATCTACTCTGCTCCTATCACCATCATCACACAGCATATCCACCCTGCTCCTATCATATCATCATCATCATACAGCATATCCACCCTGCTCCTATCACCATCATCACACAGCATATCCACCCTGCTCCTATCATATCATCATCATCATACAGCATATCCACCCTGCTTCTATCACCATCATACAGCATATCTACTCTGCTCCTGTCACCATCATCACACAGCATATCCACCCTGCTCCTATCACCATCATCATCATACAGCATATCTACCCTGCTCCTATCAACATCATCATACAGCATATCAACTCTGCTCCTATCACCATCATCACACAGCATACCCACCCTACACCTATCACCATACAGCATATCCACCCTGCTCGTATCACCATCATCACACAGCATATCCACCCTGCTCCTATCATCATCATCATACAGCATATCCACCCTGCTTCTATCACCATCATCATAGAGCATATCTACTCTGCTCCTATCACCATCATCACACAGCATATCTACTCTGCTCCTATCACCATCATCATACAGCATATCTACTCTGCTCCTATCATCATCATCATATAGCATATCTACTCTGCTCCTATCACCATCATCACACAGCATACCCACCCTGCTCCTATCACCATCATCACACAGCATATCCACCCTACTCCTATCATCACACAGCATATCCACCCTGCTCCTATCACCATCATCATACAGCATATCTACTCTGCTCCTATCACCATCATCACACAGCATACCCACCCTGCTCCTATCAACATCATCACACAGCATATCCACCCTACTCCTATCACCATCATCACACAGCATATCCACCCTGCTCCTATCATCACACAGCATATCCACCCTGCTCCTATCATCACACAGCATATCTACTCTGCTCCTATTACCATCATCACACAGCATATCTACTCTGCCCCCATCACCATCATCACACAGCATACCCACCCTGCTCCTATCATCACACAGCATATCCACCCTGCTCCTATCATCACACAGCATATCTACTCTGCTCCTATTACCATCATCACACAGCATATCTACTCTGCCCCCATCACCATCATCACACAGCATACCCACCCTGCTCCTATCATCACACAGCATATCCACCCTTCTCCTATCAACACATAGCATATCTTTTCTGCTCCTATCACCATCATCACACAGCATATCCACCCTGCTCCTATCATCACACAGCATATCCACCCTGCACCTATCAATATCATCATACAGCATATCTCCTCTGCTCCTATCACCATCATCACACAGCATATCCACCCTGCTCCTATCATCACACAGCATATCCACCCTGCTCCTATCATCACACAGCATATCTACTCTGCTCCTATTACCATCATCACACAGCATATCTACTCTGCTCCTATTACCATCATCACACAGCATATCTACTCTGCCCCATCACCATCATCACACAGCATACCCACCCTGCTCCTATCATCACACAGCATATCCACCCTGCTCCTATCATCACATAGCATATCTACCCTGCTCCTATTACCATCATCATACAGCATATCTACTCTGCTCCTATCACCATCATCACACAACATATCCACCCTGCTCCTATCACCATCATCACACAACATATCCACCCTGCTCCTATCACCATCATCACACAACATATCCACCCTGCTCCTATCACCATCATCACACAGTATATCCACCCTACTATCATCACACAGCATATCCACCCTGCTCCTATCATCACACAGCATATCTACTCTGCCCCATCACCATCATCACACAGCATATCTACTCTGCCCCCATCATCATCATCACACAGCATACCCACCCTGCTCCTATCATCACACAGCATATCCACCCTGGTTCTATCACCATCATCACACAGCATACCCTCCCTGCTCCTATCACCATCATCACACAGCATACCCTCCTGCTCCTATCACCATCATCACACAGCATATCCACCCTACTCCTATCATCACACAGCATATCCACCCTGCTCCTATCACCACACAGCATATCTATTCTGCTCCTATCACCATCATCACACAGTATATCTACTCTGCTCCTGTCACCATCACACAGCATATCCACCGTGCTCCTATCACCATCATCATCATCATACAGCATATCTACCCAGCTCCTATTACCATCATCATACAGCATATCTACTCTGCTCCTATCACCATCATCACACAGCATACCCACCCTACACCTATCACCATCATCATACAGCATATCCACCCTGCTCCTATCACCATCATCACATAGCATATCCACCCTGCTCCTATGATCATCATCATACAGCATATCCACCCTGCTTCTATCACCATCACCATACAGCATATCTACTCTGCTCCTATCACCATCATCACACAGCATATCTACTCTGCTCCTATCACCATAATCACACAGCATATCTACTCTGCCCCCATCACCATACAGCATACCCACCCTACTCCTATCATCACACAGCATATCCACCCTGCTCCTATCACCATCATCATACAGCATATCTACTCTGCTCCTATCACCATCATCATACAGCATACCCACCCTGCTCCCTATCACCATCATCACACATCATATCCACCATGCTCCTATCATCACACAGCATATCCATCCTGCTCCTATCATCACACAGCATATCTACCCTGCTCCTATCATCACACAGCATATCTACTCTGCTCCTACTACCATCAACACGCAGCATTTCTACTCTACCCCCATCATCATCATCACACAGCATACCCACCCTGCTCCTATCATCACACAGCATATCCACCCTGCTCCTATCATCACAGAGCATATCCACCCTGGTTCTATCACCATCATCACACAGCATACCCTCCCTGCTCCTATCACCATCATCACACAGCATACCCTCCTGCTCCTATCACCATCATCACAAGCATATCCACCCTACTCCTATCATCACACAGCATATCCACCCTGCTCCTATCACCACACAGCATATCTATTCTGCTCCTATCACCTTCATCACACAGTATATCTACTCTGCTCCTATCACCATCACACAGCATATCCACCCTAATCCTATCACCATGACACAGCATATCCACCCTGCTCCTATCATCGCACAGCATATCTACCCTGCTCCTAACATCACACAGCATATCCACCCTGCTCCTATCACCATCATCATACAGCATATCTACTCTGCTCCTATCACCATCATCACACAGCATACCCACCCTACACCTATCACCATCATCATACAGCATATCCACCCTGCTCCTATCACCATCATCACACAGCATATCCCCCTTGATCCTATCATCATCATCATATCCACCCTGCTCCTATCACCATCATCACACAGCATATCCACCCTGCTCCTATCATCACACAGCATATCCACCCTGCTCCTATCATCACACAGCATATCTACTCTGCTCCTACTACCATCATCACGCAGCATATCTACTCTGCCCCCATCACCATCATCACACAGCATACCCACCCTGCTCCTATCATCACACAACATATCCACCCTGCTCCTATCATCACATAGCATATCTACTTTGCTCCTATCACCATCATCACACAGCATATCCATCCTGCTCCTATCATCACACAGCATATCCACCCTGCTCCTATCATCACACAGCATATCCACCCTGCTCCTATTACCATCATCATACAGCATATCTACTCTGCTCCTATCACCATCATCACACAACATATCCACCCTGCTCCTATCACCATCATCACACAACATATCCACCCTGCTCCTATCACCATCATCACACAACATATCCACCCTGCTCCTATCACCATCATCACACAGTATATCCACCCTACTATCATCACACAGCATATCCACCCTGCTCCTATCATCACACAGCATATCTACTCTGCTCCTATTACCATCATCACACAGCATATCTACTCTGCCCCCATCACCATCATCACACAGCATACCCACCCTGCTCCTATCATCACACAGCATATCCACCCTGGTTCTATCACCATCATCACACAGCATACCCTCCCTGCTCCTATCACCATCATCACACAGCATACCCTCCTGCTCCTATCACCATCATCACACAGCATATCCACCCTACTCCTATCATCACACAGCATATCCACCCTGCTCCTATCACCACACAGCATATCTATTTTGCTCCTATCACCATCATCACACAGTATATCTACTCTGTTCCTGTCACCATCACACAGCATATCCACTGTGCTCCTATCACCATCATCACACAGCATATCCACCCTGCTCCTATCACCATCATCATCATCATACAGCATATCTACCCTGCTCCTATCACCATCATCATACAGCATATCTACTCTGCTCCTATCACCATCATGACACAGCATACCCACCCTACACCTATCACCATCATCACACAGCATATCCCCCTTGATCCTATCATCATCATCATACAGCATATCTACTCTGCTCCTATCACCATCATCACACAGCATATCCACCCTACTCCTATCACCATCATCACACAGCATATCCACCCTGCTCCTATCATCACACAGCATATCCACCCTGCTCCTATCATCACACAGCATATCTACTCTGCTCCTATTACCATCATCACACAGCATATCTACTCTGCCCCCATCACCATCATCACACAGCATATCAACTCTGCACCTATTACCATCATCACACAGCATACCCACCCTACACCTATCACCATCATCATACAGCATATCCACCCTGCTCCTATCACCATCATCCTCATCATACAGCATATCTACCCTGCTCCTATCACCATCGTCATACAGCATATCTACTCTGCTCCTATCACCATCATCACACAGCATACCCACCCTACACCTATCACCATCATCATACAGCATATCCACCCTGCTCCTATCACCATCATCACATAGCATATCCACCCTGCTCCTATCATATCATCATCATCATACAGCATATCCACCCTGCTCCTATCACCATCATCACACAGCATATCCACCCTGCTCCTATCATATCATCATCATCATACAGCATATCCACCCTGCTTCTAACACCATCATACAGCATATCTACTCTGCTCCTGTCACCATCATCACACAGCATATCCACCCTGCTCCTATCACCATCATCATCATACAGCATATCTACCCTGCTCCTATCAACATCATCATACAGCATATCAACTCTGCTCCTATCACCATCATCACACAGCATACCCACCCTACACCTATCACCATACAGCATATCCACCCTGCTCCTATCACCATCATCACACAGCATATCCACCCTGCTCCTATCATCATCATCATACAGCATATCCACCCTGCTTCTATCACCATCATCATAGAGCATATCTACTCTGCTCCTATCACCATCATCAAACAGCATATCTACTCTGCTCCTATCACCATCATCATACAGCATATCTACTCTGGTCCTATCACCATCATCATATAGCATATCTACTCTGCTCCTATCACCATCATCACACAGCATACCCACCCTGCTCCTATCACCATCATCACACAGCATATCCACCCCACTCCTATCATCACACAGCATATCCACCCTGCTCCTATCACCATCATCATACAGCATATCTACTCTGCTCCTATCACCATCATCACACAGCATACCCACCCTGCTCCTATCACCATCATCACACAGCATATCCACCCTACTCCTATCACCATCATCACACAGCATATCCACCCTGCTCCTATCATCACACAGCATATCCACCCTGCTCCTATCATCACACAGCATATCTACTCTGCTCCTATTACCATCATCACACAGCATATCTACTCTGCCCCATCACCATCATCACACAGCATACCCACCCTGCTCCTATCATCACACAGCATATCCACCCTGCTCCTATCATCACACAGCATATCTACTCTGCTCCTATTACCATCATCACACAGCATATCTACTCTGCCCCCATCACCATCATCACACAGCATACCCACCCTGCTCCTATCATCACACAGCATATCCACCCTTCTCCTATCAACACATAGCATATCTTTTCTGCTCCTATCACCATCATCACACAGCATATCCACCCTGCTCCTATCACCATCATCATCATCATCATACAGCATATCTACCCTGCTCCTATCACCATCATCATACAGCATATCTACTCTGCTCCTATCACCATCATGACACAGCATACCCACCCTACACCTATCACCATCATCACACAGCATATCCCCCTTGATCCTATCATCATCATCATACAGCATATCTACTCTGCTCCTATCACCATCATCACACAGCATATCCACCCTACTCCTATCACCATCATCACACAGCATATCCACCCTGCTCCTATCATCACACAGCATATCCACCCTGCTCCTATCATCACACAGCATATCTACTCTGCTCCTATTACCATCATCACACAGCATATCTACTCTGCCCCCATCACCATCATCACACAGCATACCCACCCTGCTCCTATCACACAGCATATCCACCCTGGTTCTATCACCATCATCACACAGCATACCCTCCCTGCTCCTATCACCATCATCACACAGCATACCCTCCTGCTCCTATCACCATCATCACACAGCATATCCACCCTACTCCTATCATCACACAGCATATGCACGCTGCTCCTATCACCACACAGCATATCTATTCTGCTCCTATCACCATCATCACACAGTATATCTACTCTGCTCATATCACCATCATCATACAGCATATCAACTCTGCACCTATTACCATCATCACACAGCATACCCACCCTACACCTATCACCATCATCATACAGCATATCCACCCTGCTCCTATCACCATCATCCTCATCATACAGCATATCTACCCTGCTCCTATCACCATCGTCATACAGCATATCTACTCTGCTCCTATCACCATCATCACACAGCATACCCACCCTACACCTATCACCATCATCATACAGCATATCCACCCTGCTCCTATCACCATCATCACATAGCATATCCACCCTGCTCCTATCATATCATCATCATCATACAGCATATCCACCCTGCTCCTATCACCATCATCACACAGCATATCCACCCTGCTCCTATCATATCATCATCATCATACAGCATATCCACCCTGCTTCTAACACCATCATACAGCATATCTACTCTGCTCCTGTCACCATCATCACACAGCATATCCACCCTGCTCCTATCACCATCATCATCATACAGCATATCTACCCTGCTCCTATCAATATCATCATACAGCATATCAACTCTGCTCCTATCACCATCATCACACAGCATACCCACCCTACACCTATCACCATACAGCATATCCACCCTGCTCCTATCACCATCATCACACAGCATATCCACCCTGCTCCTATCATCATCATCATACAGCATATCCACCCTGCTTCTATCACCATCATCATAGAGCATATCTACTCTGCTCCTATCACCATCATCACACAGCATATCTACTCTGCTCCTATCACCATCATCATACAGCATATCTACTCTGGTCCTATCACCATCATCATATAGCATATCTACTCTGCTCCTATCACCATCATCACACAGCATACCCACCCTGCTCCTATCACCATCATCACACAGCATATCCACCCCACTCCTATCATCACACAGCATATCCACCCTGCTCCTATCACCATCATCATACAGCATATCTACTCTGCTCCTATCACCATCATCACACAGCATACCCACCCTGCTCCTATCACCATCATCACACAGCATATCCACCCTGCTCCTATCATCACACAGCATATCCACCCTGCTCCTATCATCACACAGCATATCTACTCTGCTCCTATTACCATCATCACACAGCATATCTACTCTGCCCCCATCACCATCATCACACAGCATACCCACCCTGCTCCTATCATCACACAGCATATCCACCCTGCTCCTATCATCACACAGCATATCTACTCTGCTCCTATTACCATCATCACACAGCATATCTACTCTGCCCCCATCACCATCATCACACAGCATACCCACCCTGCTCCTATCATCACACAGCATATCCACCCTTCTCCTATCAACACATAGCATATCTTTTCTGCTCCTATCACCATCATCACACAGCATATCCACCCTGCTCCTATCACCATCATCATCATCATCATACAGCATATCTACCCTGCTCCTATCACCATCATCATACAGCATATCTACTCTGCTCCTATCACCATCATGACACAGCATACCCACCCTACACCTATCACCATCATCACACAGCATATCCCCCTTGATCCTATCATCATCATCATACAGCATATCTACTCTGCTCCTATCACCATCATCACACAGCATATCCACCCTACTCCTATCACCATCATCACACAGCATATCCACCCTGCTCCTATCATCACACAGCATATCCACCCTGCTCCTATCATCACACAGCATATCTACTCTGCTCCTATTACCATCATCACACAGCATATCTACTCTGCCCCCATCACCATCATCACACAGCATACCCACCCTGCTCCTATCACACAGCATATCCACCCTGGTTCTATCACCATCATCACACAGCATACACTCCCTGCTCCTATCACCATCATCACACAGCATACCCTCCTGCTCCTATCACCATCATCACACAGCATATCCACCCTACTCCTATCATCACACAGCATATGCACGCTGCTCCTATCACCACACAGCATATCTATTCTGCTCCTATCACCATCATCACACAGTATATCTACTCTGCTCATATCACCATCATCATACAGCATATCAACTCTGCACCTATTACCATCATCACACAGCATACCCACCCTACACCTATCACCATCATCATACAGCATATCCACCCTGCTCCTATCACCATCATCCTCATCATACAGCATATCTACCCTGCTCCTATCACCATCGTCATACAGCATATCTACTCTGCTCCTATCACCATCATCACACAGCATACCCACCCTACACCTATCACCATCATCATACAGCATATCCACCCTGCTCCTATCACCATCATCACATAGCATATCCACCCTGCTCCTATCATATCATCATCATCATACAGCATATCCACCCTGCTCCTATCACCATCATCACACAGCATATCCACCCTGCTCCTATCATATCATCATCATCATACAGCATATCCACCCTGCTTCTAACACCATCATACAGCATATCTACTCTGCTCCTGTCACCATCATCACACAGCATATCCACCCTGCTCCTATCACCATCATCATCATACAGCATATCTACCCTGCTCCTATCAACATCATCATACAGCATATCAACTCTGCTCCTATCACCATCATCACACAGCATACCCACCCTACACCTATCACCATACAGCATATCCACCCTGCTCCTATCACCATCATCACACAGCATATCCACCCTGCTCCTATCATCATCATCATACAGCATATCCACCCTGCTTCTATCACCATCATCATAGAGCATATCTACTCTGCTCCTATCACCATCATCACACAGCATATCTACTCTGCTCCTATCACCATCATCATACAGCATATCTACTCTGCTCCTATCACCATCATCACACAGCATATCCACCCTACTCCTATCACCATCATCACACAGCATATCCACCCTGCTCCTATCATCACACAGCATATCCACCCTGCTCCTATCATCACACAGCATATCTACTCTGCTCCTATTACCATCATCACACAGCATATCTACTCTGCCCCCATCACCATCATCACACAGCATACCCACCCTGCTCCTATCATCACACAGCATATCCACCCTGCTCCTATCATCACACAGCATATCTACTCTGCTCCTATTACCATCATCACACAGCATATCTACTCTGCCCCCATCACCATCATCACACAGCATACCCACCCTGCTCCTATCATCACACAGCATATCCACCCTTCTCCTATCAACACATAGCATATCTTTTCTGCTCCTATCACCATCATCACACAGCATATCCACCCTGCTCCTATCATCACACAGCATATCCACCCTGCACCTATCAATATCATCATACAGCATATCTCCTCTGCTCCTATCACCATCATCACACAGCATATCCACCCTGCTCCTATCATCACACAGCATATCTACTCTGCTCCTATTACCATCATCACACAGCATATCTACTCTGCCCCATCACCATCATCACACAGCATACCCACCCTGCTCCTATCATCACACAGCATATCCACCCTGCTCCTATCATCACATAGCATATCTACCCTGCTCCTATTACCATCATCATACAGCATATCTACTCTGCTCCTATCACCATCATCACACAACATATCCACCCTGCTCCTATCACCATCATCACACAACATATCCACCCTGCTCCTATCACCATCATCACACAGTATATCCACCCTACTATCATCACACAGCATATCCACCCTGCTCCTATCATCACACAGCATATCTACTCTGCCCCCATCACCATCATCACACAGCATATCTACTCTGCCCCCATCACCATCATCACACAGCATACCCACGCTGCTCCTATCATCACACAGCATATCCACCCTGGTTCTATCACCATCATCACACAGCATACCCTCCCTGCTCCTATCACCATCATCACACAGCATACCCTCCTGCTCCTATCACCATCATCACACAGCATATCCACCCTACTCCTATCACCATCATCACACAGCATATCCACCCTACTCCTATCATCACACAGCATATCCACCCTGCTCCTATCACCACACAGCATATCTATTCTGCTCCTATCACCATCATCACACAGTATATCTACTCTGCTCCTATCACCATCACACAGCATATCCACCCTACTCCTATCACCATCACACAGCATATCCACCCTGCTCCTATCACCATCATCATCATCATACAGCATATCTACCCTGCTCCTATCACCATCATCATACAGCATATCTACTCTGCTCCTATCACCATCATCACACAGCATACCCACCCTACACCTATCACCATCATCATACAGCATATCCACCCTTCTCTTATCATCACATAGCATATCTACTCTGCTCCTATCACCATCATCATACAGCATATCTACTCTGCTCCTATTACCATCATCACACAGCATATCTACTCTGCTCCTATCACCATCATCATACAGCATATCTACTCTGCTCCTATCACCATAATCACACAGCATACCCACCCTGCTCCTATCACCATAATCACACAGGCATACCCACCCTGCTCCTATCATCACACAGCATATCCACCGTTTTTCTATCACCATCATCACACAGCATACCCAAAATACTCTCAATCACCTTTAAGGTGCACCTCACACAATCACACAGCATATTATGTTGAAGAACTTCATGAAAACATTTTTTATATAAATGGCGACCACTGGGGTGTTCCTGCATGGACCAAACAAGGGCAGTCCAGACATATATAAAAAAATATCCATGGCAGGATACCAAGGGCACTCACCAGGCTGCAGAAATATTTTGCATTAATATTACCAATATAACAAGAGCTTGCTCTTTGATGGATATGTGTTGGTGCTGACTGTGAATTTCTACCTGCTCCTTAACAAAGGATCAAAACGTCGACACTGACTGATTGGTAATATTTAATAAATGCAGAATATGTCTGCAGCCTGTGAGTGCCCTTGCTGTACTTTTAGGGATATTTTTTTATACACACACAATTTGTTGGTGTATGAGTGTTTTGAAGAATGATTGAACAAGTGTTATATCACAGTAAGCCACTCACACTAAACAAGTATCCATCCAAGGCTGGACATCTGCTATATACACACATTTTTAAATTACCTTGTGTTCCAATGTACATATTCTTCTGCAGATATCCATCCATAAAGCTGGCATTTATATAGTCTGAACGCTAAAGGATAAAAGTATAGCTATAGCTCACTGTGCACAAAAAACACAGTATGTTTACACACACTCTTTCTAGATAGCACTGATGAACTAATAAGAAAATGAGATGTATTAGACTGAAATTACTGGACACCAATGTGAGTTTGGTGACATAGCTGCTAGACTTAAAGCGTTAATTGGTTTGAAGGAAAAACCAACCTGGTATTAACTTAAAGCTAATTGGCACTTTAAGTCTAGCAGCTCTCTTGCTTAAGTCTCGCTGATGCCCATAGACCGCAGGCTATTACATTTGGGTCACTATGTGGTTTTACCATACATTGATCCAGCAATTTTACCAATCCCTTCCAATATTTCTGCAAAATAAAACTAAAAGTGACACTCCTCTCTTCCTAAAGTAATATAGTCGGGAGCTGATTTTTTATAATTTGACTCTGAGTCATATTTCTCAAGATTTGCAATTGCACAAATAATTTAAAATAATTTGAGATATACACCCGATACAGCTGCAAAATCACTAGAAATAATTATCAATAGTCTGTTGTATATATACATTCTTCATTTATAAATTTAAATACTGCTTAGTTTATTCGTATAATGGTACACAGTGCCTCACACATGATAGACAATACAGCTATAGGCATTTGAAGGATGATAAATGAACCCGAAAACTGAAATTTTAAAGCTGTGCCTGGTGTACTCATGTGACTTACAGAAAGATTGACACAGACTATAAGTGACTCGACTGACTCATAAGTTAAAACTAATATTTTGTTAGATTGAATTTAAATATACAGGCAGTTCTTGTACGTGAAGAGAAAATTTTAGTCTCAACCATAACTACAGTCTGACAAACAGCTCACTATGTTTCTACATAAAATACAGGTCACAGGTGTGTGAATAAAAATAATATATATTTACATCATGCCAGTTGACACGTTTTAATTTGACCCGCGTTTGGTCCAGACATGGGACATCCCCATAACGATTTCGGTCACGGTTCACAGGAGCTCTGAGGATAGGTGAGAGAGAAAGGTTACTGTAATCGCAAGACACAAAATATTGTTTAACATGGGCAAGGACTAAAACAATAAAATAGTGGCAAACATGCCCAGTTTGGTTGAAATTAGCATATGAGTATACTCCAAACTGATCATCCAAAAGGACCAAACTATTAGATTTCAAAGGACAGAAAAGAAAATCTACTATTATAAGAACGTTGTGTCTGTCGGTTTGTTACAAGTTGGCGCAAAAACTACTAAACCGATTTTAATGAAAACTGTATAATTTTGTAGTGAATATTCAGAGATATCATGCACTTTGTTTCATCTCGATCCATCAAGATAAAGCTGAGCAATAACAAACAAAAACAAAATTTATTGACTTCATGCAACAGCTAGGTGTGGGTTAGGTGTGGCACCATGCGTGCGGCCGGTAGGGGGTGGTGGGAGAGGTGCTTCGCTGAATAGGATAGGCTACATACAGATGTGTCCTCAAACATATAGCCTCCTTGTGCATTAAACAGCCCGTCTAGTCACGCCATTCAGGGGTGTTACTCGGTAGCTCCGACTGTCTTTCTGATCGACTTTTTACCTTCAAATATATCTTATTCACACAGCGATGCGACTAGGACGCACAAGCAGTTTCTGCTGATATATATTTGCCAATCCATGTAGCCTAGAGGACCAGCAATTGGAAAATGTAGTCAGCTTTAAATAACCAGAATAGATTGTGATAGTTCAAAAGTGACCAATCTAGTGTTTGTGACTGCCATCAACAGACAGATTTTACTTTTCTGATTGTTCAAGGCAGAATCTTTCTTCCTAGAGATGAGATTGGTTGGTTGGTTAGCGACCAGTCAGGTTACACGATTATTTGTTATCCTCTAATACAAAAACAATTGGTCTAGGGTTGCTTCCTTATATTCTGTAACCACCCCTTAATGTTGTTTTTCTTTTGACTTAAACTCCTGTGAGAACTTCCAGAGACTCCGATAATCCTCAAATTTTTTAAATAGAATACCATACATTGTCATGCATACGCTACATCAATAACACAGTTTTCTTCCTTAATAGGTTGATCAATACTTTATCACACTTACAGTGAAACTGTGAAAGACCCATCTGGTTCCTCATTTCTTATTGCTTCATACTCATCACATACTCCACGTCTCCCTAAAGAGCCAATGTGTTCCTTCAACTGATCCAGTGTCATGCTTCCAGGTAAAGGTCTATGCACGCTCCCTCTCTGTCCTTTTTCTAGCACCAAAACCACTTCATCCAGGGGATCCGGCCTGCCTGCACGGCCAGGGAGGAGAAGGCAATTCCAGGAGCCAGGGTCCCATGGAAGTAATCCTCCTAGAGACTCAGGAAGACACTGTGAAGGTAAATGCTGAAGAAGTTCACTCATGCTCACCATGTGTACCTGTAGATATGGAAAAGATAGCAGACACTACATGTAATAAAATAAGGGACCATTCCAGGTATTTATTATCTTAATACAACAACATTTTCAGTTGTTTCATTACAGATATGATTTTAATCATGTAATTATTCACTGGAATGTTTTCAGAACAACAGATGTGTAGAATGATTAAGTGGACCAAATGCCAAACTGTATCTTTATACTTACATTAAATCCTTTCCCCTAAGTCAGAAGTTCCCAAAAGCGGTCCTCAAGGCACCTGAACAGTCCAGGTTTTAGAGATATCCATGGTTGAGCACAGGTGGTTAAATCAAATTGACTGAGGCACTAATTAAGTCATGTGGTCAAGCATGAATATCCTTAAAACCTGGACAGTTAGGGTGCCTTGAGGACAAAGTTTGGGAACCTCTGCCCTAAAGTCTAATGGAAGACACTGGAACTTGGGGTATAGAGTCTCCTCTAGGAAGTTGGCACATTAAATAATTCTAAATAATTTGTTCTCCTCACTGTTACATCTCCTCATATTACAGGTAACAGAGGTATATTTATAGCCATGTCCCAGCTGATATATTTCTGGTTCTATGAAAACAGAAAGTAATAATAATAATGTTATTTATGTAGCACTTTTCTCCTAATAGGACTCAAAATGCTTTATATTTGCCTTTAAGCTCAGAAATACAAAATAAAGTAAAACAACTTATACACTGGAAAAAAATACAGTTCACAGATGCTCAGCCAAAGCTCTGTGTTGCACTGCTAATAAATTGCTACCCAATCTGGATGATTGTGCATATACATTGTAAGGAACATGTTTGCCCATCCCAATATAAACTTCCCTAACCACAGATGACTTTGAGGAAGAGACAGGAAGTGTCAAATGCGTCAGTGGGAGGTGCTCTAGCGGCACTTGCATTCTTGATGCACTCTCTTTCCAATTTGGCCTGAAGAAGAGTTGCTGGGGACGCCTGGACACCTGTAATTTATGCCTTTAAGTCTAATATTTATAGTAGACCATAACATCTGGTAGGAGTCCATCTTTATTACTGCTGCTTTATTGTATTTTTGCACATGGTTTTAAAATGTTTACTTTGGAATAAAAAACTTTAATACACTATTAGAGGCTTCCTTTGCCTTTTCATTTTGTCTGAGGGAAGTGTTGTTTCTCTCTACATTCACTACAGAAGTTGAGGAGGAATTATTGGAGGAGGATCCAAAGTGGGTCGATATCCCTCTCCGGATACGGCATTAATAGTCAACCTAACCAGTAGACACAACGTCGGGTAGGAGTGCAGCTTTATATACACTTTGAACATATTAATCTATTAAGACGGTGTTGCACTATTGTATTGTTTTCTTCTTTTATATGTATTGAAAGAAAAAGTTGAAGATTTCTCTATCCATTTCTACGGACCTGAATAACAGCAATTTTTGAAGGAAAGTGATTAAGCTAGCACTCAGTTGTCACCTATTGTGTATTAATATCTTTACAGATGTGATCCGTCTTAGTACAGTTTGTTTGACACATCATAGAGGACCAAAAAATCATCAGTTTTCCTAAACTATTTTGTCCTTTTGACATAAATCTTCAATAACCTAACAATATCCAATAAAAGAAGAGATCCTTTTTCCCTTCATAGATGTATTCTGACCTAGTACAATAACCACAATATGTTACTTAAAATACAATTTCGAAAGCACCTTAGATTGAAAAGGTGGTTTCATCTGCAGAACAGCCCAACTCTCATGAAAGATCAGATAGGGAGATTTACAAGACAGAGCCTCCATCTTTGACAGCATTTTGCTATGGAAATGGCCAGGAGTAAAAATGTTTTCCAAGACTACTGTCTTTGCCTTCGCTTGCTCTTCCAGGAAGTGTGCCATCATCTTCCGGAAGAAAACATAAATCTGAACAACTAAAGAACTTTGTTCTGCCTAGTGCATGATTTTGCTAGTTTCCTTCAATTGGGTACAAAAGAAAAACTTAATTTTAATGGTTTCCTTCAATACAAGGAAGCTTTTTGTACCTCTTCAACAGTTGATGTACAGTATGCCAATATGTAGTTTTGTCAAATTGTATCTGTATGGATTTTAATACAAAATGAATGCATTTAGTACCACACTTACTGTATTTTGAGATCATTATCGGAAGCTTATCTTCCACCAGAAAAAAACAGACCCTGAAACTGGCAGTAAAGGAGAACAGCCCCCCAGCCTGGCATTTGTCATCACAGTTGTTCAATTCCAAATGGCAAAGGGACAGTCTCTTAGTCTGTTGTCTCTGAGATAAGTGACCAACATCTGACAGACCAATGTATTGTCTAGTTAAGTGAACATACAACGTGTCCCATATGAGAGGAGTTCATTTTGAAATGTCCTTGCATGAATCTATGCAATCTGCACCACTTCAAATGATGAAACCATCTGCCCTAGGAAAGAAAAAAACTGCATTCATCTGAGAGCCAATAGACACATTACTAAAGAGGCTATTATGACCTTGGGATAATCAACCTCTGCTGTTGAATATCCAAGAGCAGACTCAAAGACACCAGCCTCCAAGAAGGAACTGGATTTGATTTCTGGAAATTGATAATCCAACTATCAGACTCTATAGTCTGCGCTGTCTATTTTCAGTGCACCCAAAACGAAGTTGGAGACTCTACCTTGATCAAGAGTTCAACCAGATAGAGGATAATCATCAACCCCAGGACCACGGGAGGCAGTCATAGTTTTGTGAACATCTGTGGAGTGGTCCTCAGACCAAAAGGCAGAGCTGTGGAGAGATCCTAAGACCAAAAGGCAGAGCTTAAAACTGAAAGTGGTGGGACTGGACCAAAAATCTGAGAAGTCACTGGTGACTTTTCCATATTGCACCATGCAAGTAAGCATCTTTGACATCCATCGAATCGTCATCCCATGCCTTGCCATCGATGACGGTTCTCACCTATTCCATCTGGGCTTAAGGAAGCCATTCTGGTCTCTAAACAAATATGGTTGAGTAACAATGTATAACCCTATGTTCTATTGGCACTTTAATAATCACATCCACAGTGAGTAATGTATGCATGTATGGCTTGTCACATGACCAGGCCATCAGTGAGACCAATAGTTAAACAATCAGAGTGGTGCTCTTAGAAGATTCATAATGTATTGCCAATCCATCATGCTCCCCACCCAGGAATCTGAAGTGGATTTGAACCACTGATCCTTGTATAGCAGCAGACATGTTCCCACTGCAGTCTCTACCTGGTGTGCAGAATACCTGTCTTGCAGACAGTTTACTTCTAGGCTGATCGCCTGCAAGCCTTCGAAGAGTGCTTTGACTACTCTTCAACCAGCTTCTTGTCTTAAGCCGAGGTTAAATGTTGTCTCAATAAGCACCAACCACTACATAAATCAAATAAGAATGGTCTTGAATTTATTTTATTTGTATTATTGCCAGAATTCCTCTGTGGAGGACAGGGAGCCGGGGGACAGGATGGCTAGAAGACAGCTAGATGAGTGACAGTTCTAGTGTCCTCAATAAAGGTCAAACCCAGGTGTTGGCTAGACCTAACCAGAGGCGCGGAGTCTAACCAACTCAGTGGTCACCACCAGTGACCCCTTCTTTTGGGATTTGGGTTTCGCCACACCGAGTGAGCAGGTCGCGGCCCTCTGGTTAGGTACCTGGGAGTGACGAGGAGACTAGGAAATGACACTGATACAATGAGTGGAATGATGCACTAGTATGCACTATATAACGTTGCAGGATTCAGAGGCAGGATTCAGATTCAGGATACACCAGGAAGTGACACAGGAGGTCAGACACAGACTAGTTGGGAGTGACGTGGAATAATGCAAGGTCAGAAACTGGATGCTTTGGGTAACCTCAGAAGATCTGACCGCAGGGTAGTGTAAAGAAATACTGTAGATCCAGGCACGGAATACAAGCAACTGTGCAGGGAACTCAGATGCGGGTTAGTGAACTTAATACACTGTAGATCATACTTGCCGATAATCAGCTCCAGCCTTCCGGGAGGGAGCTGATTGTCGGCTATTAGCGGGGGGGCGGGGCCGGCCATTGGGGGTGGAGCAGGGGGCGGGCGGCCATTTTGTGTCATACTGGGGGTGGAGCCGGGAGCGTGGTCGCACGATCGCGTCATCGTGACTCCGCCCCCTCTTCACAATGCCGTGATTTTCGGCATTGTGAAGCAGGAGGCGGGGCCACGATGACGCGATTCTGCGCGAATTGCATCACCGGGCCCCCCGCTGCGGGGATTTCTGTGTTTTTCAGGGAGGGAGGTGGGGAGGTTCGGACACTTCCGGGAGGCTTGCCTGCCTTTCCGGGGGGCCGGGAGCGGAACCCGAAAATCGGGAGGCTCCCGGCCAAATCGGGAGGGTAGGCAAGCCTGCTGTAGATTCAATCATGAGGATAATGGAAGGTGCTTCACGAATCCAGATGCAGGGAAAGCTACTGAAACTAGTGCTTGGGAATGGTACAGGAGGAGACACAAGAAACTGGTAAATGAGCCAGAGCTGGGTAAACACAAGAGGATTAACTGAAGCGAAACTTGAGGTAAAACGAAAGTAAGTCACTAGGAATCCAGACGCGGATATGCTCAGGATGGCACAGGTGATGGAGAGCCAGATGCAGACTAGCTTTGGGATACGCTATGAAAAGTAACCTAGAGCCTGGAACAAATACTGGCATCATAGTCACTGGAAAAGTGAAGTTGAACAGCAACTTTCTGTTCCTGGCGTCAGACTAAATACCCTTAGGTAGTTGGTCACTGGATCAGAAGATCAGCTGAGTGACCGCAGGACTACCATTGGGAGAGACTAGTCAGGTGTTATGGACCAAACTGGCTCCGCCAATGCCCGCCACCACAGGAATCAGGACGCACGCACGGAAGCCCTAACAGACCCCGGGGAGAATACTCAGCTACCACTCACCTCCACTCCCGGCGACTGAACACCTAAGCCCAAGGACGCCGACGCGTAGGTAAGTAGTGGCTGATCCCAGGCTGCATCTAGACAATTATCCTCTAATGTTGCTGCATTTGGAATAGCAACAGTCATGGCCTTAGACATTGGCACGCGCTATAAGGACATCCATCAAAGGCATAAATTCAAATATATTCATATTCTGGTTAGGATAAATAGTCTGCAATTTGCTTATAATATGAAACTTACAGGTTTAGTCAATGCATATGTTGCAATTCTTCTAATTCCTGAGAAAGAAGGAAAGCAAATGCTTCTTACTCTTAGACTGCGTATTTCCAGACTGTTGATTCCTCACTGTCCTGGATGTATAGTATCTAGCAAACCACACACCAAGCACTAGGCCCCAGGTGCAGCCTGTACTAACAGTAGCATTGAGTAGAGAGCAACGCAGCAGAATCATTCCACAGTACAGTTATTCAACGGACGCCTGGTTGTTTAGGTTTAGATCTGATGACTGAGAAGACCATGACATATGGAGATTAGTGTCATGCTTATCAAACTACTGAGTTTCCACAAGTACTCTGTAGATGGAGAACACCCCTTCCGTCAGGAAAGGAATGCTGTGAAGATGCTCACTCTGTACCATTAAGATGCTTTTAGCATTGGCTTTGACTTCTAATGGCATACAATCACCCAAATCATGCATGGAAAATGGACCCCACAACAGTAAAGGAACAACCAGATCCCTTTACGTTGGCAACAAGCACTCAAGGAATAGATCTTTATGCTGTTGCTACACGTGCACTTATCGATTTGTAAGAACATGGTGAAGGATGGTTTATTTGACCATGTCACCTTCTTCCATTGCTCAGTCGTCCATTGTCTGTGCTTTTTGCATTACAGAACTTACAAATGTACATTGACAAGTGTGATAAGATGTTTATGCACTACATCCTGAATGAGTCAAAAGTGCCCCAACAATCACTGATCTCTCAAAATCACTGAGGTCTCAGCTAATAGCCATACTAGCCTTCATTCTTGGCAGCCAGGACTGTGCAGCATTTTTATATGTCACCCTGACCATGGTGAGAGGTCACTTGCTTACTTAGCACAAGTCACACCTGTGTGGAAGCCCTTGCAGTCAGTATGCTTAGTGTCCCTCATTTACATAGGTATTTCAATTTTTAGTGATTAGTTCAAGGTTGGGGTTTCTAAGCCTGGTCTCTCCCAACACTCTATCCTCTTATGATTACGGAAGAAGTAGTTTCCATTAAATTTCACAACATTTAAGTTTCCCACATTACTGAAGTCGGCAGGGCCGATGCAAGGTCTCCCGGGACCCTAGGCAAAGCTTCAGCCTAATGATATTGCTAAATATCATTAGGCTGTTCCCCAAATGTTTTTGTGCTAGGCGGCCTCACTGGTGTCCTCCAGATGCTGGCGACCTAGGCTGCTGCCCAATAGTAACACCGGCTCTGCAAATTGAGTCCGATTAATTGTGCAAAATTTAAGAAATATGCCTATACTCTTGGGAGCTGTCTCGTGAGTAGAGTCAGCCTTGGTACATATATCAATGACACCTAGAAGTACATGCCAGATATCTCACATGGCAGATCAGTTAGGTTACAACAAATACAATGCACTTACCCTCTCTCTCAACTTCTCTTTCAGTAGTAAACTGATGATAGAATAGGGAACTCTGAACCAGACAGGAGGCGAAACGATGAGGACTTTCTTTAAACGGGCAGGAAATGCTCCCTATTATAAAACACAGATATTGCTCACATACAGATAACAGGGGAACATTTTTCTTTTCTGGGGGCATTAGTATTTATTAATACTACGTTAGATTGAATAGGAGCTTGCCAGTATTCGGCAGACCACTCATTGCAGGAGAGAATAAAACATGCAAGGTGCAACTGCAACTGGGGTTGGAAGGGATTGCAAACATGCTTTTTCTGTCAAGGAATTCAAATGTCTTTTGTACGGGGTAATATGGACAATGAGATTTGTACAGTCAGGTGAAGTAAGGCCTGAATTACTGTAAGACTTTTTTTAAAATCAGAAAATTGGAACACCCATAAAACAAAAAGTTTTCTGGATAAAAATAACACCCCACAATCTAGGGAGAATTTATGTCCACTATTCCTAATATTTTACACGCACCAGGGGGTATATTTACTAAAGTGCGGCTTTTTAGAAGTGGAGATGTTGCTCATAGCAACCAATCAGAATCTACTTAACATTTATATAGCACCTTCTAGAGTATAATAGCTAGAATCTGATTGATTGCTATGAGTACATCTCCACTTCTAAAACCTGTACTTTAGTAAATATACCCCTGGTAATAATAAAAAAAAAATATTTTTTTAATTATAGATCAACAGGGACAAAGACCATGTATGTCCTAGGAAAACTGGGACACACAGGAGCCCTAATTTGGTGTTTGATTAATGGCATATTCAGCAGGGCAAATGGATGAATGGAGAATACACTCACCCTCAGCAGGCTCAAGATCTTCTTGCTTAATTCCAGCTCAAAGTTGCTGTACTGACTGCCCCCCATATCATAGATAAACACCAGGCCATTTCTCTGTGTGTCGACACTGCAGCGAGAGTGCACTATGCTAGTCTAGAACTGAACACATACTGCTTGCTTGGATATTGAAAAACTCACATCCCCAAGTTCCAAGAGCAAACTTGTGCACTGTAAGCTGGTATGGGAGTCCATTCAATTATCAACATTAATACATAGAGGTAACAATCAAAATAAAGGAAACCCTTGTCTAAAATACAATGATGATTGTCATTATGCTTTTAACATCCAATCATGCTTAGAGATCTGTAAATACAGTGTAGTTCAGTTGTCTAATATTTTGTCTACCATGACTAAGGTAAAGGGTCATTGTTTGGAAAAAACTGCGGTAATAAGCTCTCTTAAGTTGCTGGTGTTTCAGAAGGAACAGTGGCCAAGCTGGAGGTAGCAGGGAAGACTGATGCAAAGATATGGATATATAGGCTGTGGACAAATTAGATTTTTGTAGTGGCACTTGAGACCGTGTTATCTATTGCCATCCACAAAACCGGCTAATAAACTATATACAGTATTCACACCAATCCAATATAGTTAGACATTTATGCTAAGTCACACTGAAGCTAGGGGGTTGTTGTGGCCACTGGTTTAGAGTTTCCTTTATTTTGGTAGTTACATGACAGCCCATTCTCCAGCCTCAGTAACCATATTTTATACCATGCATCATGTCATAAGCAAACAGCTAGGGGAGCAGCACCTTGCATACATGTTCATGTGGACATAAATACAAAAATAAATTCCATTATAAAAACAGAAATTTTATTTATTTTTAAAATGGATCCCCTTTTTCTTCCTACAGAAGAGTGGGCTTCCTAGTGATTCTGTAGCATGGCACCATTGATCTATGCATTATCCAGGCAGAGAATCTTGGAGACGCTCTCCTAAACCATGGCTACAAGGAAGAAGCTAAAGGGCAGTAAGGTAATAGTTACACATACTGTAAGTCA
Organism: Taudactylus pleione; assembly: GCA_031769625.1. Classification (NCBI taxonomy): domain Eukaryota; kingdom Metazoa; phylum Chordata; class Amphibia; order Anura; family Myobatrachidae; genus Taudactylus; species Taudactylus pleione. The sequence goes on from JAUIMM010000018.1 coordinate 25,732,376, forward strand.
TCACAATTGTAAGCCAGGCAAAAAAAGGTGTATTTTCCGCACATGTGTAGAGTAGTACGCATCTTGAGATGCATACACCTAAGCATGAGCAGTATATGCACCTGGTTTGTTACTAATCACCATAGTCGGTGTGCTTGCACCTGCCCTATGCAAAATATATACCTCCTCACAGGCCTAAATATGTGCTGATCTGAATAGGCTGCATTTGCATCTATACAGCACTACATATACATGCAGGAGTTTGAGATGTCATGCTCATTAAAGGTGATTTCACATTGGTGCTTTATATATAATGCTTTTAAGCCAATCTTAGTAGCATTTGAATCTCTGCTTAAGAAACCTATATGGTGTCATATGACCAGTTTTTGCTATAGAACAGCCTTTAACAATGCTGCATATAGCCATTTAACTCACTAGGTCAAGCACTTCAGCCTGTTTTTCTCCTAAACCTGCAACACAAGTCATTAGTGCTGCTCAAAAATGGCACAGATATGGTGCATTTAGTAGGGATGTGCAGGCTCGGATTAGTTCTGATTTTTCCCGGCAAAAATCGGGTCTCAGAAAGAGGCAAAACATCATCATTCCTGGACAAAAGTCCATGAGAGATGTTTGTCCATGAAAGATGATGTTTTGCCTCTTTCTGAGATCCGATTTTGGCGGGAAAAATCCGAACTAATCCGAGCCTGCACATCCCTACTAAATACGTCATAAATGTGCCATTTTTTGAGCAGCACTAATGACTTGTGTGGCAGGTTTAGGAGAAAAACAGGCTGAAGTGCTTGACCTAGTGGCTTAAATGGCTGTATGCAAAATCCGAACTTGGTGGGAAAATCCGAACTAATCCGAGCCTACACATCCCTAGTATTTAGGCGTTTTCATACTAGCAAGAAAAATGTCGGGAAACACTGCAGCACTTTCCCTGTATGTTTCTGAGACTCCAGCCTAAGGGTGGAGTGATAAGGCAGCACTATGTTTTTCTAACTTTTATAATCGCTGAATGATTCCCATCCATGGTAACTAATAGGGTAATGTAACGTCACTGTCATTCAAAAGCATTTTAGCGCTACAAAATTCTACATGCAGAGTCTTACAAGCTGAAGCTGTGTCCCACAATACAATATGCTCATTTGAAAGCTGCACATTTCTAGCTGTAAAAGCAAAAAGTGTTAGATCACTACCCTTTAACACCACATTTACGATGGGAAGGCGACACCACTGCTATAACTAGTCAATGCTGTAGTGGTAGCATTCCATGTAAACTCACAAATTATTTTAATTATTCAGTATGAGCACACTATGTGAATGGGATGGTAAATGCATTGACTGCATCTGAAAATTATTTTACCTTAAAGAAAACCTCCTATTTGACATTGGCATTTATCATAATTTATATATTACTGAGCTACCTAATAAAACTGAAGGGTTCACAGTTAACTACGTAAATCCATTTGTCATGCTCACTCTCCTACCTTTGCAAAATGTTATTGTTAGGGTGTAGGCGTTACCCTAACTAAACGGGCACTTAGTGACTCATCACAGTCTTGCTCTGCACAAATGCACATGGGCAGGGATGTTACAGAAGCTCAAAGTACTGTAACCTCAGCCTTTTAAACTAAATCATACCCCATTAAAATACTTCCCTAAATATGTGGAAGGCTTTAGCTGTCTGTAATGAATTGTGAAGGTACAGTTATACTTTATTTTTTAACAGAGCTGCAACAGAATATAAAGTTAACCCTGAGCTATGTATTTAACTTTTATGGTTTATATTTAAAAACTCAGGGGCCTATTCATCATCGAAGGCCGTATGTCCTCCGATGATGAAGTATCCAACTCGCAGCGGGGGACAGATTACACCGAAGCAATTCATCATTGCTCTGGTGAGGGGACAACTGCTCCGAAAAGAAGCTGTCTCCTCGGTTAGTATTGCAGCTAGAGATGTAGCTGCGTTACTTACCTCCTCAACCTGGCTCCGCATGCGTGACCCGAGATCACGTATGCACACAGCCGCCAGGGAGGTATCATGTTTCCCCCGAAAATAAGCCCTACCCCTTCTTTTGAAACCCGGTCCAAAATAAGCCCTACCCCGAAAATAAGCCCTACCTAAATCCCCATTTTGTCCGGTCATACACTAAAATGCCCCCAGCTCCGCCCCCGTATGAAATGGATGCTGCCAGGGGGGAAAGGAGGCCCGGCTGCTGCTGCTGCTGCTACCTCCCGCCGACCCGGTCCCTTACTAAATGATAGAGCTGGAGGAGGCTGCCCAGCCTGCTCGGGCCGCTCCTCCACAGTGAGATCTGGTAGCCAGACTCCAAAACAAGCTTGAAAGCTTGTTTTGTAGTCAGCGCGCGTGACATCATGACATCACGGCGCGACTCTGGAGAGCGAGGTCGACGTCGGAGGACCTGCGGATCAAGAGCTGTGGACCGTGGAGGAAGGTAAAGGTAAGTGGGGAAATGGCGAGCTTTCAGACTGCATTCAACAGGGAGGGGGAGATTTAAAAAAAAAATGTTAATTAAAACAAGCCCTACCCCGAAAATAAGCCCTACGGGGTTTTTTCGACAAAAAAAAAAAAATAAGACAGTGTCTTATTATCGAGGGAAATACGGTAGTGAGGAGGTGGCGGAGGGATCTGCAATCATCCTTTTACGCAGCCCGGAACTCCTTCCCATAGGAAGGAGCAGGGCTAAGAGAGCAAGCGCCATCTGAAGATGTCGCTTGTTCTCAGCAGCAAACTCCAAAAACTTTGTTTTCGGAGTTTGCTTAATACCAAGGGGGTCCTATCGGACCCCTGATGATGAATGGCCCAGTAACTTAAATATGCGGAAACTAGCATTTCCACATGGTCACCGGGCCATTTATCGTTTGATAAATAGGCCCCATAATGTTTATTGATCTATAAAATCTCACAACAAAGAGCGTAGAGAGCCGACCTGGGGTAAGTGGGCATGACCTAGAGGGGGGGGGGGGGTGATGCGAGGCTGCACGCTGGGGGAGGGTGTCAGACCTGGGCCCCTCCAACAATCCTGGGCCCTTAGGGCCTGATTCAGAGCCGGACGCTCTGACCAGAGCGCTCGCTCTGAATCAGGGCCCTCCGTCGTGCGCATGCGCAGTGGGGAACATCGACCCACTTGCGAGCGTACTGCCGCTCGCGAGTGGGTCTGAATGACCCCCTTAGTCCACGCGCCCCCTCCTCCTCTTCGTGTCCCTGCTGACAACAGCCTGCATGAGTGCACCCGCGGAACAACAATTTAATTTAAACAAATACAACCCTAGGGTCTGTAACGGACATATAGGGAGGTCTTGTAGAGCAGCAGAGAGGGATTTCTAAAGTCAAGAAGATTGCTAATTGATATTCTAACAAAAGGCCCACTATGGCTTAAATCTAGGAATAAATAATGAATCACTGTTCTGTATCTGGGCCTATACTGGTTTCCTGATCTCTACCCAGGCAGTATTACAGTATATTCATCTGCCATTTTGCACAATATAACTGGTATATATTAATCAATGTTTACCAGCTTGGCTCTTATATTATAGTTCTAGATCTGAGCATTTTGTGTAGCATAACGAGCCATATAGATATTGTTCTAGTCACTTCTAGAAATGCTAACCCTTTTTGTTTACTGTATATTTTCTAGACGTTCTAGCAGCCTACAACAGCTCTGGACGACTGACATTTCCATTAAACATATAGCAAACCAAAGAAATCTTTACTCATATGACTTCAGCTGAGGTTAAAAGATCTGGGTTAAAAAATTACTTTTACTATCACTAATCCTAAAATGCATGATGTGGGGCAGTTTCTCATCAGCACACCAGATTTCCTGTCAGTAGAACCATTCCTGCAATGGTTTTAATGACCGATAACCTGGCTCAATTACATAGCGGCAGATGGATTACCAGGTTACATGTAATACAAATGTGTTATTTCCAAGACCATCGGAAAGCTAAACACAGCACAGACGCCCAAAATATATATTTGAGAATGCAGCCTATAGGTTCTACAGGACTTAATTAGGGATGTGCAGGCTCGGATTAGTTCGGACTTTCACGCCAAATTCGGATTTTTTTCCCACCAATAATCGAGTCTCAGAAAGAGGCAAAACGTCATCTTTCATGGACTGTTGTCCAGGAATGATGATGTTTGTCCATAAAATATGCTGTTTTGCCTTTTACTGAGACCTGATTTTTGGCGGGAAAAATCAGAATTTGTTGGGAAAATCCGAACTAATCCGAGCTTGCACATCCCTAGACTTAATATATCAAATTGATCTGTCACTTGTTCCCAGTAATCTGATAGGCTACATTTCCATGCATATCAGCTAAGCCAGCATAATGCTGCTTACAATGTATACATAAAATTATTTTTAACTCATGTCAGGAGATAGAAATGTTAACATTTAGAATTGTCAATGCCATATTGTGTGTTTTCCTATTAGATTTTTTTTGTATTTAGGCCTTTGGTCCGTTAATCCATCTATGCAGGTGACTACTTGCTATTACAGAATACCCACTGTACAATCTGGTCCCTATACTGGACTTGTGCCCTCACCTTTCCACAGCGCGATCCAAGAGGTAGAAGAGGGCCTGGAGCACAGTGTGCTGCACTTCTCTGCTGTTCTTCCTTGCTGGGTGGTGAAGTTTGGCAGTAAAAATGGCAATGGAGGCTCCAGTTGGGGCTCGTACACTCTGGGGAAAGATGGAATTTCGATATACTGTATACTTATGTATATATAGTATAAATATCAGGTGACAGATATGACACAATCAATGTTGTGCCCCTAGTCTAGCATGCTATTATACCAATAACTAGCTCTTACCAGCACAGTAAACTTCCCACTCAGCAGCTCAGACAGCAATGGCTCCTGCAGTGGATTCAGCCGGACAATCCCTTCTCTCTGGCGCGTCTCCTAGCAGACAGACATATACAGTACTTGCCAAAAACATAATCCACAAGTGATAAATGAATACTTACAGGAAACGGATATTGCTATACAGTACGGAGTATATCTTATTCAGCCATGAACTGTAGTTATATACAGAAAATAATAAAGTGTAATACTCTTACAACATGGTAAAATGCATGCAGGTGTTTTATCATTTTAAAGTGTCTCTCTTATAGAGGAGGTAGCCACTTTGTGGGCTGAACCATATTTGCCTATTTTTGAAAAAGCATTTCAGGGAGATTGTGAGAGCAGCACCTATGAGTGCAATTTACAGTTGCCTTGTACTGCTACATCTGAGAGGGATTCAGTATGATTTACCGCCGGCCGCCTGGCATCCCGGCAGCACTGAAAATCCAGATCGTTGAAAGCTAAGTACTCACTAACCTATTCTACCCCCTAACCCTCCCTTAGGGGTGCCTAACCCTAACCCCCCCTTCCACACCGCCTAAACCGAAGTCCCCCGGGAATCAGTATGAATCGGGTCGATTCCCGGCAGTGCCTTGCCGACAGATACAGAGTTCCCGGCAGCGGAAGCCTAAACCTAAGTCCCCCAGAGGGGTGCCTAACCCTAACCCTCCCTCCCCCTAGCCTAACCCTGCCGTGGGGGTGCCTAACCCTAAGTCCCCCCCGGGTGCCCTAAACCTAACCCTCCCCCCCGCAGCTGTCCGTTCGCGGCGCCCGGCGATTGTATACCGTCCCCCCGGGGGGGGGGGTTGGGGGGTGCCTAACCTCCCCCCGGGGGTGCCTAACCCTAACCCCCCCTTCCCCTAGCCTTAACCTTACCCCCCCCGGGGAGTTGCTAACCCTAAGTCCCCCCTGGGAACCCTAAACCCCACCTCCCCCCGGCGGCTGTCCGCGCCTGTCGCCCGGCTTACCTTCGATCTGTAAGCCGGGTGTCGGGCTCGGGCATAGGGAAAATGACAGGCGTCGGGATTTCGGCTCCTGTCATTTAACCCTTGCCGGGATTATACAGTCGGGAAGATTATACAGTCCCGACTGTTTCCCATCTGAGAGGCATGCCATAAAATTGACTTACATCCAAAGGTAAATGAGCCCCAAAGCAGTTAGTAAGATCTGCTTGTTGATGAAAACACACTGATACTTCTCAGAAAACACATGTAGCCATAGGGATCATTGTGCCTTATAACCAATGCAGGGAAATTATACTAATAATTCCATTTGAATGTATAGATCTTTGTTTTGTTTTATTTTATTTTTTAATATAACAGCTTCATAATGGGGGTAAGATGCAGTTAGGGAGATTAGTGGGTTCTTCAGGGAGATTGCTGCTATTTCAGGGAGTCTCCCTGATAATGGGGGAGAGTTGGCAAGTATGGGCTGAACCAATATTCACGAGATTCAGATAATTTACCAGGAAATTCTAATACCACTGATGCCAATAGTTCCTACGGGATGGGCAATTACTATTGGTTTTGGAAACAAAATAGCAATGTTCTCTGTGTATTGGCTTTTTAAGGATTATATATATGCTGTCACTTCAGTACCCACACAGAATGCATGCAACTTCTGTACATGTATAACTAACAATTTCAAACATCTATTAAGCTTTTCTTTTCTACTAAACATATTCTCAGTTAGCACTTTTGATAAAGTCTGTATTAAAAAATGCCATGCATACCTCTGCCAGGACACCATTAAAAGGAAAATATTGACTCAAAATATATGAACTCTTTATGAAATGCAATCTCTCATCCAACATACCACGTGTCAAGTCCTGATTAAGATGGATGAGTAGGTAAATACAAGATTGCTTGTTCAACACAATTCTTCTATAAATATGAAATACATGGAAATATAAGGCAGGCATTTGTATTTGCAATTCTTCCCTTACTCTGTATGAGTGGAACAGTTCAATTGCTCTCACAACATCAAATTTTCTTGCCATCAGAAATTTCACTGCCACGTTCCAGGGGAGAGGGGACACTGAGTGGAAGGAAGTCCAGGAATTCATCTCCTGCAGGAACCGCTGGGTAGCCTGAGCAGAGAAGCATGGGTAATTATCACAGGCTGGAAAGGCCAGGGAGCGGCACAGCACAGGGTACATGGGGGAGAGACAGGGAAGAGGATGCACAAATGCAGCATTGAAAATGGAGACAGAATAAGAAAAAAACAATACTATGGTGTACATAGGCTAACTTCTTAGCCTGCTCTCTCCAACCCTTCCAAGTAATGTTAGATTAGTGGGCAGGGCTAGGATTATGTGTAGACAGACAGAACCCTTTTATAAAGCACAGCTTTTATGCTAATCTGCATTTGTAAATCATATGTGAATGAGCCTGCAAATGGCAACAGAATGTGCAAAACAAAACAAATTATCCCATGAAAGATTGACAGGCTTGGATGTGCCTATAGGGAGAAAGAGAAGCATGAGACTTAAGGGGCCTATCCATTACCCGACTTTGCAAACAATCTGACCAAAACCAGGAGGTTTTGGTTGCATTGTTCACAAAGTCGGGTAATGGATAGTCGGCAAGGACCAGCGATGCGTGTGCCGCTGGGTCCATGCCGTCCCCGACTATCTACTGTCAACCTGACGACGCCCATCAACCTGACGACGCTCGGCACGTTCGGCATGTTTAGAGATAGGAGGTCGGGCTCCTGCACTGAATGACGTTCAGTGAATATCGTTCAGTGCGGGCACCGCACCTCGGCGACCTGAAGGTCTGAAAGCTAGACGTTCAGTTTTTCAGGTCACCTAATGGATAGTCCCCTTTAGGGGTATATTTACTAAAGTTTATAAAAAGGGGAGATGTTGCTCACAACAACCAAACCAATCAGATTATAACAATCATTTCTTTATTGCATGCTAGAAAATGATAGATGGAATCGGATTGGTTGCTATTGGCAACACCACTACTTGTCTGCCTTTGAAGCTCTAGTACATCCACCTATAAAACACCTTGCAAAATTGCGTTTCCCAAATCCATTGTTCGTCGTCCCCCCCCCCCCAATGTTTTTATGCGCTGGTTATTCCAAAGATATAAGTACAATAAATTGGCATATGTCAAGTTACACAGTTAATATGTACAGTCAAGTCCATAAATATTGGGACATTGACAGAATTTTCATATTTTGGCCTCTATTCACCACCACAATGGCTTTGAAATGAAACAAACAAGATGTGCTTTAACTGCAGACTTTCAGATTTAATTTGAGGATAATTACATCCAAATCAGGTGAACGGTGTAGGAATTACAACGGTTTCTATATGTGCCTCCCACTTTTTAAGGGGCCAAAAGTAATGGGACAAACTAAACAATCCTAAATCTAACTTTCACTTTTTAATACTTTGTTGAAAATCCTTTGCAGGCAATTACAGCCTGAAGTCTGGAACGCATAGACATCACCAGACGCTGGGTTTCATCCCTGGTGATGCTCTGCCAGGCCTCTACTGCAAATGTCTTCAGTTCCTGCTTGGTCTTGGAGCATTTTCCCTTCATCAAGTGAAATGCATGCTCAATCGGATTCAGGCCAGGGGATTGACTTGGCCATTGCATAACATTCCACTTTTTAGCCTTATAAAACTCTTTGGTTGCTTTTGCAGTATGCTTCGGGTCATTGTCCATCTGCACTGTGAAGCGCTGTCCAATGAGTTCTGAAGCATTTGACTGAATATGAGCATATAATATTGCCCGAAACACTTCAGAATTCATTCTACTGCTTTTGACAGCAGTCACATCATCAATAAATACAAGGGAACCAGTTCCATTGGCAGCCATACATGCCCACACCATGACACTACCACCACCATGCTTCACTGATGAGGTGGTATGTTTAGGATCATGAGCAGTTCCTTTCCTTCTCCATACTCTTCTCTTCCCATCACTCTGGTACAAGTTGATCTTTGTCTCATCTGTCCATAGGATGTTGTACCAGAACTGTAATGGCTTTTTTAGATGTTGTTTGGCAAACTCTAATCTGGTCTTCCTGTTTTTGTGGCTCACCAATGGTTTACATCTTGTGGTGAACCCTCTATATTCACTCTTGTGAAGTCTTCTCTTGATTGTTAACTTTGACACATATACACCTACCTCCTGGAGAGTGTTCTTGATTTGGCCAACTGTTGTGAAGGGGTTTTTCTTCACCAGGGAAATAATTCTTCTGTCATCCACCACAGTTGTTTTCCGTGGTCTTCTGGGTCTTTTGGTGTTGCTGAGCTCTCCGATGCGTTCTTTCTTTTTAAGAATGTTCCAAACAGTTGATTTGGCCACACCTAATGTTTTTGCTATCTCTCTGATGGGTTTGTTTTGATTTTTCAGCCTAATGATGTCTTGCTTCACTGATAGTGACAGCTCTTTGGATCTCATATTGAGAGTCGACAGCAACTGATTCCAAATGCAAATGTCATACCTAGAATCAAGTCCAGACCTTTTACCTGCTTAATTGATAATGAAATCACGAGGGAATAGCCCACACCTGTCCATGAAATCGCTTTTGAGGTGATAGTCCCATTACTTTTGGCGCCTTAAAAAGTGGGAGGCACATATAGAAACCATTGTAATTCCTACACCGCTCACCTGATTTGGATGTAATTACCCTCAAATTAAATCTGGAAGTCTGCAGGTAAAGCACATATTGTTTGTTTCATTTCAAAGCCATTGTGGTGGTGAATAGAGGCCAAAATATGAAAATTCTGTCAATGTCCCAATATTTATGCACCTGACTGTATATGCCTTGTATGGTGCTGCAGACACTTTGTGGTGCCCTAGAAAAATAATAATAGTAAAGGTGACTTAGGGGGAAATATAGGGCATAATCCTTTCATGTGGGAATTGGGTCCTGAAAGCCACAGCGAACTCGCACTTGCAATCCACTTCCAAATTCGCATTCATTTTTCAGAGAAAATTAAAAATGTAAGGGCGTGCTGGAAAAAGGGGGCATGTCCTTATGTCATGCCTCATTTTCATCAGTGTAGGGTACCACACCATAGTATCCCTTATACATGATTATGCCACACAATAGTAGTGCCCCTTATAACACACTAAGCCATGCAGTAGTAGTGCCCATTATACATTATGCCACACAGTAATGCCCCTTACATTATAGTAGGGGAGGGAGAGGCGAGGAGGGAAGGGAGTGGAGAGGAAGGGCGGGAGTGGAGAGGATGGGGGTTGCAGACACAGGGATGTAAAATATTCACCTTGTTGCTTTTCCCTCCTGAACTGTGCGTGCAGTGACAGTAGCATGTGCTGCCCGTGAGGAGAGAAGGTAAGTGGTGGGCAGGGACCCACATAGTGAGAGACTCTGCGCTGCCTCACCAAGGCAAAGGCAGCATGCCCACAGTGACCTAGTTCGAAGGGGGAGACCTTGGACACTGCTCCCTGTGTCTTCAATTAATGTATTCCTCCCACTCCGCACTAGGTAGCGCATGCACAGCTGGTATCATCAACGGTGGCAAACTCTCCTACAGTTGCTGCAGTCACTGTCAGCATACTACTTAACTGCAGGGGAAGGGAAAAGGAGGGGGCCAATTTGGGAGACAAGAAAATGCAGCTTATTGGTGCCTGGCTGGTTCTAGAGGAGGGACCAGCTGTCAAAACCCGACAGAGTTAGTAATAGTATAAAAAAAAAAATAGGTAAGCCAAGCAGTGGCTGGCAGGGGGTCCCCCAGGCCTTGCCAACACCTCACCCCCCTATCACCTGCTGCTGCCCCAAATCACCCCACCCCCTCAGACAGACACCACAAACACCCATCCCCCACCGCACCCACTCCGGCTTCCCCCCACACTAAAATTGATGGCAGCAGGCGCACCTCACCTCCCATCTTCTCGGCTCCTCTCTGTGGCTGTGCACACATGCGGGCAGCACAACACCTGCGTGGGGAGCAGGAGACGAGATGAGACAGAGCAGCACACGGCAGCTGCTTTAGTAGCTACTCCCCCGTTGTACCGCTGCTCAATTCAGGGACAATGCAAATCGATGTGCCGGTATGTCATACCATTGCACGCCGGCACACTTCGACCACTGTTTTAAGGTAAAAATGTTGGGACACAGGGCCTGATTCAGAGCCGAAACGCTATTTGCGCTCGCTTGTTCACAAAAAGGGGCCGGATATTTAAATTGAGCGCTCGCTCTTTGCGGTCTGTTGACGCCTCTATGTCTGAGCGAGCGAACGAAACATGCGCTCGCTATTTTGTAAAGACGCCCCCTGGCCGCTCGCATCCTACATCATCTCCGCTATTTATTAGATTAATCGAGTACATCGAAAGGCGTCTGAACTACTCGCAGTGCTTGTGGTAGGATTTTCCTACCGCAATCATGCGAACAGTTCAGGCTAAGAGACAACCAAGTGACATGGCCGATGACGCAGCTTTGTTAATTATGTACACCCTTAAAATGCCCGTTTTGACCGTTTGGCACGCCTGCGTTCGGATCACCACAACCCGTTTTCAAGCACCTTCCCGTTACCACCCTCAAACGCCTCATCCTGTCACTCAAATTAGCAGGCACTCGCTATTTTGCGAACACACTATTTCCGACCGCACTGACTGGTTGGCCCATACACATGCGCAGTTGTGCGAACATCGCTCGGAGCGAACGAGCGGCCGCTTACGAGCGGCTCTGAATCAGGCCCACAGTGCAGAACTTCTGGCACACCCCTCCCAATGAATAAACATGCACTTGGAGGAAGTCTCCCGGACCTGTCTCCACCCATGCAAAATCCCACCCTCCCTCCTCCATAGATGCTAACTTAGAGTGAAAGTGGGTGGTCCGATAATGTGATTTGCGCTGAATCGGGGAATCATAGCCCCACCCCCTACTTTACAATGCCAGTAATCTTGGCATTGTAAAGCATGGATGGGGTCTTGATGATGCAATCACACCACGCCGCCGCCATGCCCCCTGCTGCGCCCACCTGGCTTCTCTCTCTTGGAGGGGGCAGCCTAAAAGTCGGCAAGTCCAACTTGGAGGCGTTGAAATAGCATAATTTGTCCAATAACAAAATGTCAGTTTTCAGGTGGATTTCTCTAAATAATATGGGTTAAATAATGTGGGACAGGTATATGTAGAGGTGTATTGGTGACGGAGGGGTGAGAGGCAGAAGTGTTCATTCCAACTTTTTCCAAACTTGTTTGAAAGACTAAAAAAAAATTACAATATAGTTTATCTTTACCCCAAAATTCTGGAAGGACTTGTTAGCTGAAAAACACGTGCTATCATTTTTCAACCATTAATAAAAAGTGAAAAAAATCAACAATTTGACACCTTTTGAACACCTCCAGCACTTCCCTTTATGGCCCCTAACAACCTCCTATATGGTCCTGCTATCTCAGTTGTCGCTGTTTTTGGGTACAGGATGGATTCCCCACGTTTTCATGCTCTTCTTCTAGGTCGCATATGTAGAAAAGTCGTGCACCTTCGCCGCGACTACCGCAAATTTCCATTTCTAATTGGATCTCGCATTTCTCAGGTACACGCATTTCTGCGATGTATGTTAGTTTCATGAAACAAACTTGCATTCGTAAACTCGCTCCTACTAGGATTGAGCCCATAATGTCATCTTTGTAATAGTGCAGATTTTTTGGGGTGATTTTGCCTCAGCATTTAAACAGGATTGGTTTTGTCTTTTTAAAAATAAATTGTTCTTTCAATTCCTGAGCAAAATTAGACCCTAATACATTTCCTCCTTAGTTTACATGTCTGAGTCAGTAATTATTCTTCTTGTTCCCACAGACAAAAATCCTCTAACTATGAGCTGCTGGGGGGAGTCATGATTTGGGAAATACTGGGCTAAATAATATACACAAAATAGCTCGAGCAATGATTAGATCAGTGTATACGCTGATACAAAGTGTATACAGCACCATACACGGTAATCAAAGGCTATCAAATATACTGTATAGCAATCAAGCACTCCCTCCCCTGCAGCTTGTTACAGAGGAGGTGCTGATATGATCTGAGCAGGCATCGAGTGACTGAAAGCCTGGCATAAATTATCTACGAGTGGATTGGTGGATTCAAAGGTCAGTGAGTTCATAACAGATAATATAACTGTAGTCTCATATTTTGACCTGTATCAGATCCTATAGGACACTGTGTTATAGATGGTAGAGGGACTTCTGCTGTCAGACTGGGAAGATATATTTTTTCTGTAGGTGATCAGTTGGAATGAGAAAAAGGGGAATTGGGGTAGTCTTGGGAGAGAAGCGCATACAATACAGGTACAAACTTGTTATCAGGCTATCGAGGTCACCATTAAACAAAACAAAGTTTTTGTGATTCGACATACATGCAGCATACAGGGAACATATGAGCAAATGTCACGGTCTGTTTTCACCTATATGAGCTTTGCCGCTGTGCAGGTGGCATCATCACAACCCCAGCCCCACAGCACAAAGCCAGGATACGCATCATCGCGTCCTGCTGTCAGGGGCTGTTGTGAAGTGGGTGGGATCTGGGAGGGTGGTCTAACCTCCTGGGTGTCCAGAACTCCCCAAAATTGAGGAACCCCCTAGGCATTTTGGGAGACTACAGAAATATTCTTTGTAAAAGAGCAGTGATGGAAACAATGTCATTTTTGCTTAACGGTTCATATCCAAAAATTTGGGGGATTTGTGCTCGTTATGGATGAAGTTGACGAAGTCTGTGACTGTTATTTACTAACTGCAAATGTGCAGCAGACCATTGTAATCAGTCAGCAGCTGCATTAAATAATCTAGTACAATGCAAATTAGACAACGAAAGCAAATCACTGACTGCAGTTTTGAACAGTCTGCATTTTATTGTATGCAGCATCTTTGCTCAGGACAAAACATCAACTAATTTGTAAAATACAGATTTCTGCCTCATAAAACGTAAAGGCAGTTTGGATTATACTGTTAGGAGACTCTCTGAGAACATAGTTAATAGAATTAAAAACAACAGATTTCAAATGTTAAATGTACAGCATTATTTGGATATACAGTGCTGATATTACCTGTTCCTCTTCTTGCGTCAGAGCTTCCGCCATATTTACTTCTCTCACTTCACAGTTCCTACTACAGGCTGGGGATCCTGCAAGGCCTACTTTTTGATTAGGCCTTGCTAACAAACGTGAGTACAGATGGGAAAGCAGATGACTTGTGGGTAGGCTATGCTACACAAAAACTAAGTAAGAAAGGCTCATGCAGAAAATTTTATTTCAACGGGACATTTTCAGAACAGGGGTGGGGGAAAAGGAAGCAGTCATAAAAAAAGAACAGAAAAAAAAAAAAACGAGATCCAAAAGAAATCCTCAGGCACCCTCTAGTGGCAGTCATCAATCCTACAAGCTGAATAAAACCATATTTAACCTCCTCGTCACCTCCTTCTAATAGTAGAGTATCTAAATTAACAAAATATCTGACAAAAACTGGGAAATAATGGTTTCCCTCATATTTTACTTTACTCACTGGATTCTTACATTTAGGACCAAGCAAGAGATGATAAATGGATACTAGATTCATTCTATATCAAATTCTGCATACAGTTTATTGCAGACTTGAAGCTGCTGAGCCTTCTCTCATGCCCTATCCTAAAAAACATGTCAAACCTCCATAAATGACATTCTTGGAGGTTTGGCCACATTCCCCATATGCAGATAGGCAAATCCATCCAAAGATGGATTTGCCTAATAGAATCCCATGGGCAGCTTTCCCTGAGAGGAATAAAAAAGGACCCCTCCCAGAGTCCCTGCAGCTTGTGCATGCGCAGAAGTACTCCCGAGTCATAAACCTGGAAGTCCTGACACCGCAAAGAACAGCTTATCGAAAGAGAGGCCCTTTGCTTAAATCTTCAAGCATACAGTGTTACTAAACGCCGCCATGCATCCAATCAGTGTCGGGATGCATTGCATTCAAAATGTGATGCTTGATGTTTCCCGCCCAAAGGTAGATGAACTGTGCACTATGATATGAATAATGATATTTTTACACTTAAGACACTTTTCCTGTGTTCACTGTGACACTCTGGAAGCTGCACATTTTAAATTTATAATAATTTTATTTATAGAATGTTATTCTCCAATAGGTCTTAAGGTGCTTTGCACAAAGAAGAAATGTAATGGAGTGCATTTTGCTGAAATTGCCAGTTTTCTGCCATTTTTTAGGAGGAGTTACAAACTGCTGAATGTATTCAAGGCAAATCACACAAAACCAATTTGCTGCAATTCATCATTCCTAATTTTACTTAGTGCCAATCAGTTCGCAATTAAAGAGAATACATTATATAATTATGTCTTATAAATGTATTTATTGTTTAGGCCCATTAAATAAGTATTAGCGACAATTAAATATGTCTAATGTGCGTCTCTTTAGTATGTTCTGGCTGGACATATAGAGCAATCTCACCAGTCAGATGCATTTCCTGGCGGTTTGTATTTGCTGAAATTGCGGATGATTTTGGCCTTTCAAACTCGCTACAAATCGACACAGATTTAAGTCACCCTCCATTACATTCCCCTTAAATGACTAAACTCATCCCCTATATTTCTGCAGTCTACTTAGATACCGCAGTTATTTTCTAATCAAGCCCAAAAGAACAGAGTAAAGGAATCTAGTGAAAGAAACATTTTCCAATAACAGTGATGGTTTTAGCTGAATACCTGAACAAGCATAACAAGATTGTAAGTAGTGCCCATCCAGTGTTCTCCTCTGAACTCAGAGAAAAGCATTTAATGTAAGTAAAATAATCACATTTGGTCTTTTATCCATGTGGACATTGGAAACAATGGGCATGGCCCAAAGCTGTCCCTAAGGGAGCGTATACTCAGTAGTGGCGGTCAGCAACTTTCATCAAAAACTGGCCTTTGCAGATTCACATAATAAAATTCTACAAATGTAACATTCTTTTAACGGGTGTACCACAGACCAGGGTGCTGCTTGACATAGCTGCTTTCGATGAGAATTCTTTACCGAAACTGGTCAGTCTCTCTTGTGGGCAACATAAAAAACCAAAGACCATCCACCCTACTCATTCCATAGATCATATGAACATAGGCCTTTAAAAGCCCTGACAATGGCCAGAATGCAAAGAGATCCCTTATCTTCCAGAGACCTACCATGGCCTAATGCCAGAATCACAATGTCCTGATGTAGATGAAACCAACCCTAAAGTATGGTTTGAACCACATTGACAAAAAAAAGCCTTAGCCCTAAAGATCGTAACTTGAAAGCCAACTGAGCTGAACCCTTGGGATGAAAAGGCTCCTGAATTAAACAGATCTTGTCTTAGAAGCAGAATGCCATGATGAACTGAAGTGCTCCACATTGTGGTTCAACTAAAATGCCATCATCCCGGCATCTGACTTACCCTATCTTTTCATTATCTGCTGAAAGATTTCCGGGTGAAAGGCATATATTAGCCAGTGCTGACAGCATGTCAGATGAGAAAATCTGCTTCCAAGTTTTCCACCCCAGTGATGAAAACTGCTGCCAGAGCTGCAAAAGTCTGCTCCACCCATCGCATCATCCTGGATGTTTCTCTCATGGCAAGGGAAATTTTGGTGCCTCACTGATGAATATGGTATGCTATTCCCTTGGCATTGTCTGACTGGATCACCACTGAGTTCCAGTGTATTAATCAGGAGCTTGAATTCCTCTGGATCCTGCAACCCTACAAATGACGAAGAGTGACAGCCCACAATCCCAGAAGGCAGGCCTCATTTTGCACAATTTTTCCAATCCCAGACAATGAATGGAGGACTGTTGGGGAAGTCATCCTTAAGACAACATAGGAGCAACTGATGCACCATTGGAGACAATCTAATTAACTTGGCTGGACAAATGCTGGTGTGACATCCTATTTCTAAATGAATTCCATCAGGAATATCACAAAACTGGAATGCCATGATGGTAAAGACTACCAAATTTCCTTAGACTCTCAGAGAAAAAAAAAACAATGTTTTGAGACTTACAGTTAAAAACCTTTCTCCAAGTCCATCTATGGTACACTGCTTGCTATAAGTTGGAGTTAGAGCATCGAGAATAAGCACTTAATTAGGCTAATTAAGTTGTGTTATAATATATATATATATATATATATATATATATATATATAATGCTCCTCCCCTACAACCCCCCTCCAGTTTTGAATATAATCCGCAAAAGGATAGATGTACAGTGCATCAGGAAAGCATTCACAACGCTTCACTTTTTACCACATTTTGTTATGTTACAGTCGTATTCCAAAATGGAATAAATTCATTTTTGTCCTCAAAATTCTACACACAATACCCCATAATGACAACATGTAAAAAGTTTTTTTGAGATTTTTGCAAATGTAATTAAAAAAACCACCACTAAGAAATCACAAGTACATAAGTATTCACAGCCTTTGCCATGAAGCTCAAACTTGAGTTCAGGTGCATCCTGTTTCTACTAATCATCCTTGAGATGTTGCTACAGCTTAATTGGAGTCCACCTGTGGTAAATTCAGTTGATTGGACATGATTTTAAAAGGCATACACACAGTGCATGTCAAAGCACAAACCAAGCATGAAGTCCATGGAATTGTCTGTAGACCTCAGAGACAGGATTGTCTTGAGGCACAAATCTGGGGAAGGGTACAGAAAAATATCTGCTGCTGTGAAGGTCCCAATAAGCACAGTGGCCTCCATCATCTGTAAATGGAAGAAGTTCGAAACCACCAGGACTCTTCCTAGAGTTGGCCGTCCGTCTAAACTGAGCGATCGGGGAGAAGGTGACCAAGAACCCGATGGTCACTCTGTCAGAGCTACAGCATTCCTCTGTGGAGAGAGAACCTTCCAGAAGGACAACCATCTCAGCACCGATCCACCAATCAGGCATGTATGGTAGAGTGTTCAGACGGAAGCCAATTCTTAGTAAAAAGCACATGGCAGCCCGCCTGGATTTTGCCAAAATGCACCTGAAGGACTCTCAGACCATGAGAGACAAAGATTGAACTCTTTGGCGTGAATGCCAGACGTTATGTTTGGAGGAAACCAGGCACCGCTCATCACCAGGCCAATACCATCCCTACAGTGAAGCATGGTGGTGGCAGCATCATGCTGTGGGGATATTTTTCAGTGGCGGGAACTGGGAGACTAGTCAGGATAGAGGGAAAGATGAATGCAGCAATGTACAGAGAAACCCTGGATGAAAACCTGCTCCAGAGCGCTCTTGACCTCTGACTGGGGCGACGGTTCATCTTTCAGCAGGACAATAACCCTAAGCACACAGCCAAGATATCAAAGCAGTGGCTTCAGGACAACTCTGTGAATGTCCTTGAGTGGCCCAGCCAGAGCTCAGACTTGATTCCGTTTGAACATCTCTGGAGAGATCTGAAAATAGCTGTGCACCGACGCTTCCCATTCAACCTGATGGAGCTTGAGAGGTGCTGCAAAGAGGAATGGGCAAAACTGCCCAAAGATAGGTGTGCCAAGCTTGTGGCATCATATTCAAAAAGACTTGAGGCTGTAATTGCTGCCAAAGGTGGATCAACAAAGTATTGAGCAAAGGTTGTGAATACTTATGTACATGTTATTTCTTAGTATTTTTTTTTTTTTTTTATAAAATTTGCAAAAGTCTCAAAAAAAACTTTTTACACTTTGTCATTATGGGGTATTGTGTGTAGAATTTTGAGGACAAAAATGAATGTCATTTTGGAATAAGGCTGTAACATAAAATGTGGAAAAAGTGAAGCGTTGTGAATACTTTCCAGATGCACTGTATATCAGAAGATAGAAATAGAATCTCACAGCAGAATAATAAATTGGGAAGGAAAACGGTCTCCAGCTAGACTCGGAAAAAGGAATTTAACAGAGTGCCTAAAAATCCTCTTTTCTCCTCCTTTATCTGGGGGACACTGCTCACCATGGGTATGTTCCAGAGGTATTACCAGGGAACGTAATGTTCAGCCAATACTAAGCTTAATATTTTTCTTCCAAAGTCAGCATCTTTTAATGTAAAACTCTGAAACTGATAGAATTTCGTGAATGTGTTGACTAATGACCAAAGGGCTATATCTGATGCACCTATTCGGCTGAGGCTCAGTTTCTAGCCAACCGTGAAGCACCAACCGATTTGGTGTAACGCACCAAGATCAGGTAAGAAGTAGGCAGCCCAGCTGTATAAGCTTACTAGCTAGTTAACCTAATCCATGTGGCTTTAACTTGTTTCGAGGATGGCCAAACCCTCTTCTGTGCTTCATATAATATGATCAAACTGTCTGTCTTGCACAGTTTGGCTGTTCTGTAAATTGTCAAGGCTCTCATTACATCCAGCAGTAAAAGCTGGCTGGGTTCAGTGGAAGACTCTGAAAACTGGAAAATGGGAAAGACGATCTTGTGATTAAGATGAAAACTGAATACAACTTTAGGTTGGAATAATGGGGCTAGTACACAGTACTGCCCTAACATCATGGAATATCAAAAATGAAGATCTGCATGACAGAGTCCCTAATTCTGACACGGTTTTAGCTTATGCGACAGCTAAGAGTAAAACAATTTTTAAGTCAGCCAACACAGACCAACTGTCTCCAGAGCTTCAAATGGCGGGGGTTGAAGAGTTGAAAGAACAAAGTTAAGGTCCCCCCCCAAAAATCAAACCATATAGGCCACCTATGTGTTAACTATTTCCATATCAACCTTTTGTACCTGTCGACCTTTTGACACATTGATCTTCTTCCATGTTGACCAAATCATTGGAACCCAATCCCTGCCCACTTCTACCAGCATCCATGCCATTACTGCCGGGGTTCTATACAACTCTAGTGAATAGTGGACCACCACTTCACAAATTTGTAGTACAGTATGAGCTGTCTCAAGCAGATCACATCAGCAATGTAGCCATACTTTTTGTGAAGGTCTATTCCACCAATGTTCCCTCCAGAATCCACTAGATTACAAGGTTATGTGAAGACCAAATTGAGGGCTGCAATGAGTATATTTTGTCCTGTGCAGTTCTATCCATTTCAGGGAACTGAACTTAGCGGGAACAGTGCCATTGTGGGAATGGAGAAACCTGGGCCCACTAGTAAGGCAAGTTAAAGGATGTGCTGCAGAGCTGAAAGAGGTACTGTAATTTATATGCACAATACACATATTAGACATTTAAATTTAAATATTGTTAATGTTTCTTGTACATCAGCGGAAAACTTAGTTTGTACCTGTAAAATATGTTAGAAGATGTAACTGAGAACATTTATAATAACTAATGACAAAACTCATTTTACAATGGTCCATTGCTTATTTGTCCAAATTATTTGACTCTGTGCACACTAAACTTTCAATGGTTGTCTGGGACCTATAAATTATTCCTAGCATATCACTAAATCCTAGTTGGACCAGTAATGGTGGTGGTGCATGCAGCAAACCTTATATTATGGCGAAAATTTGCTAAGCTCTGGAGAGTGATAAAGTACCAACCAATCAGCTCCTGTCATTTTTCAAACAGCCTGTAAACTGATATTTAGGAGCTGATTGGTTGGTACTTTATCACTCTCCAAGGCTTAGTACATCTCTCCCTAATGTGTGTATGTGACCAGATATGCCAGTTTGCTAGAGGCCTTCATGGAAATCTTAAAAAAATGCTCAGCAGAGTTTAAGACTTTACAGGCGCATTGATGAGCAGAGGACAAAAGCCAGAAAATAATGTACATGATAGAAAATGTAAACAATAGTTAGAGCATGTGACAGCAGAAATGAAATGTACATTCCTATTTAAATAGATTTATTAGAAAATTTTTAATCTCAACACTATACAGATGTGCATAGTCCTGGTAAGGGTTCTGTTCCTTGTGACAGCAAAACAAGTCTAAACACATCTCGAGATGTCCACAAAACTGGTCTTGTCATGAGCCAAAACGAAAGATCTAGTTTAAGGGATATTTCTACCTAAAGTAATGGCAGCTCTTACCGACGATGACTATGATGTATTGAAGGCATTAATAATGGATTCCAGTATAAAAACAATTGTTGGGGCAACAGTATTTCACATGATCTCCAATACACACACTTCTCATTCAGATGGAGTTAGTGTGGAAAGATGTTCTAGTTCATAGCGTCCACCCTCTGCTGCTCCCTTCCCTCCCTTCTTATGTTCTAGAATTTGACGCATTTGCTCTTGTGCATACGCTGGCTTCATTGCAAGGGGTCCTGGTGGAGTAGGGAAGCCTAAGATTTCGGGTGCCATGTAAGGGCGTAGCCATCCAACCAGTGGAGTACTACCTGGAGTGTAGTGGGTGTGCTTATGGTAAAACAAAAGTCCATCCACCTAAAAGTGAGGGAAGAATAGAAGACAGACACACAAAAATGTTACTTTCCACTAGATTATGTGTGAAAAATTCTTCTTACTATGGTCATACTTAAAGACACAAAAGGCATTTGTTTCCAGACTATGAATATATATATTTGCAAAGCGTACAAAGAGGCTCTGCACGTGTGTAAGAAATGCAGAGTAAGTATATTTTTGGCAGACCTAGATGGATCACGGACCTTCTTAAAACTCCCAGACTGGCATCGTAATGCACTCATGTGTAAATGGACAACAATTATATTTTATCTTGTGGGACAAGATCTTTACATGAGCTGACAACGGTGGAGAACATATATGAGCAGAAATTTAACAAATCAGTATCTTTCATGAAATTTTAGCTATCTTTCGTCTTAAAAGCAAGTAAACAGCAAATAAAATCATAGCATGCAAATATATATGCACATAATCAATGTATAAAAAAAACCCATAAATACAAAACAATAAATCAGAATATTTTTAAATGTAAAATAAATACAGCCAAAAGTATCACCTTCTAAACGCCAATGGTTACACAAAGGATGTTCATTCATAAACACTGCAGCAGCCCTATTTGTCAGGGATTTCCAGTAACTGCCTCCTTTTTTCAAAAACTTTAAACTCTACCAAGTGTAAATCATCATGCATGGAACCACTGTGAAAATGAAAGTTAATTTGGCATGTCCCTATTGAGAATTTATTGCAAAATCTCTATTTGTGTGGAAATTAATGATTGTATAAGATTGATTCAGGGTCTTTGAATAAAGGATGACAGGTACTATACACTGAGCCCAGCAGGCGCGATCACATGATTAGTGACGCGCACCGCTGAATACATAACCTAATAAAACATCAAGTATAAGAATGCTGATGTACCTGCCATGGAATGATGTGGCTGCATCCCCCCGATCATGTGATCGTGTCTGTACAATCAATTAGGTAGTAAGTTCAATGTGTAATCTATAACATGAGAAAATAATGCTCTAGGAAATTTTGGGAATACTAGATCATATAGCTAATAAGGTTTGTCCTTCTATTAGTAAGTGTGTTTTCTTTATGAATTCATTTGTACAGAAATGTTTTGTTAAATGGAATGGATTGTATACACGGGTGTATTAATTGGAAGCCATATTGGCCAGAGTATTTAACCCCCTTTAGAATACAGACCATTATCATTTGATAAAGCTGTGGGACACACAGGGAAACGTGTCAGGAGATCTTACACTGGGAATATATGACTATCTTTGAACACCTGGACCAAGCCCTGGAATATCATTACCAGCTGGACTTATAGAAGCTCATGGTCACTTATCTCTACAGCCACATTGGACCATTCCTATTAAGGGACTACCGACTTGAGGGATCATCTGCCAAAGAACCCTATACTGCTGGACCATAGTGGTATTGTATGAGACTGTTTGATTTCATTCTTGTGACATCAGCCAACGGATTCCTCTAATACAGGAGGCTAGAATAGGAACATGTGTATACTGCATTTAACTATCCCAGATGTCAAACTAACCTTAATTCAAACAGCTGCTTAGGAATCACTACTTTTTTGCAGCGCCCACCATTTCTTAGTTCTCCACTTCTGCAATTTCCCCAGGAGCCTGGTTATACCTAGTCCTCCATAGTACTGTACAACGTACTGTATCTGACATTTATAGGCTCCAGAAACACATGGTGGAGTGATTGGATGGGCTTACTATGCTACCACTCTTCATCACATTTTTTGGGTTTCACTTATTTTCATAAAATTTGTCATCACAGACTATTCCCAATAGTGCTCTCGCTGACGGAGTGTCCACTGCATATCAATGTGGTGTCCATGGTTGTTGTAATCCCTGCAACCCATAGACTATCACCAGCACCTGGAACCACTAACACTTTCTGGGCAATATGGAGCTACTGCAGAATGTCTTTGCTACTTGCTGTGGCTGAATCCCTCCTGGCCACTTACTATTAATCAGTATTGGGTAGTATTTAGGATTACTGCAGGACAGCTGGTGGGTAGATTAGAATGTGAGTTGTATTCTGTTGCTCGCAGGACCAAAGGAGGTAGTAAAAAATCAAAAGATGTTTAACAGTATTTCACAAGACTGTAGTAGTTTATATGGGCTATTAAGCCCACCTTTTATAATATACTCTCACACAGATTTGAGGGTGGGTAGTACAGCCCCCTGTGCAATCAGCCTGGACATCTTAAAATTACATCTAGCAGTAAGGGGCATCTGTCCCTTGCAGCCAGCAGCTAAGGGTCTCAGTGCCCTCTTAAAATGGCTCTAGTTAGACTGGGCAGGAAGATAGAATCTACTGCCCTCCCAAATTTACCAGGGTTTTTTTCACTGAGTCCTTCAAGCCAAATATGGCACAAGCAGATTTGAAACTAGACCTTTGAAATGCTACCAGGTACTCTAGACCATTTGTGGAGGATGGCCAAATTTGGGGTGCCTCTATATTGAGTGTAATATGCACATTTGTATATTATAAAAAAAATTCAAATGTTTTATTTTTATTACTTCTAAATATTTTATTCAAACTTTTGGAAGGCCCTATGCAATGAGCATAGGCCCTGATTCAGAGCCGGACGCTCTGACCAGAGCGCTTGCTCTGAATCAGGGCCCACCTCCATAAATATGGAGCGTCCTCCTGGACGCTCGTATAGCTGTGGGTCACCACCCACAGCATATACGAGCGTGCAGGATGATGGTCGCGATGGTCTTGACCATCGCGACCATCGCCACTGCGAGCAGAAGCCTGCGGTTGAGTTTCTCAACCGCAAGGCCAGGAGTGATTTTGGCTCTATCAGAGCCAAAATCACTCCCACTGACATCACTAGTGATGTCAGTGGGGCCGGCTTTTGACGGTAGGAGTTCCCTTGGGAACGCCTCCGTCTGGGAGGCACGCCCCCGGCACGCCCACCAAAGGGGGTGTGCTGTCAATCAACATCGACAGCACGCCCCCTTTGATCAGACACTACGAGCGAAGGAAAGTCCTTCGCTCGTCGCGTCTCGCGCATGCGCACGATGGAGCTCCCTCTGTCGTGCGCATGCGCAGTGCAGACCATCGACCCACTTGCGAGCGGACAGCCGCTCGCGAGTGGGTCTGAATCAGGGCCATAGTGTGGGAAATGTTCCCTATACACACACTAACAATAGTAATCTGGTGCTATCTGGATCTGAAAGTGGTAGGAGAAAATCAGATTTGGCTCACAAATACACAACCAATTGTGGCTCCCACCACAAAGGGCTTTCACACATATCAGTGAAGGTTTATTGGAGACTATAACTACCCCTTAAATTCCATTATGTAACACAGCTTTATCATGTAATTACTATTGCTTTTTAAAGTACTATTACATAGTGCTTTTCACCCCCCGTTTCTTTAAAAAACAAAAACAAAACACTATATACAGTATACCTTATATGCAAAGGTTTGCATGAGAACATTCTGTATGGAATCCAGAGAGCAGGGAAAATTCTGCAGACCAACAAACTTGAACTAGAATGAAAAGGGAAAAAAATAAAATAAAAAATGATAAAACAGAATAGGATGTTATTCCGTATGTATTTTTTCAATAGCATCCTACTGAAACCTATTCCCTTCCCTGTACGGAGGAATCAATAACCCTAGAATTATCGTTCACACTCTTGTGCTACTCACTGGGTTGCGTTTGGAAACATCACATAGTCCATCTTGTTCCTGGAGCTTTGATTCAAGCCAATAAAAGCGAAAATCGGTCTAGAAGAGAATCGGTTTCCCGTGAAAAAATTGTGGATAGTCAACAGGATCACATTTATAAAATTCATGCTAAAAAGAATTTCAGTGACTGGATTATGCATGATGCCTTTGGACACATCACAAATAAATGGGAGACGTCAGTGTCTACCATCAATACTACATGGCTTATGACTCACTAAAAGCGCAACAAAATCTCACAATCATGAAAATATATAGGTCTTCTACTTACTTGACAGTCATACACTGGGTGCCCCCTCCAACACATGACATCTAACACATAATATGTCCGAGACGCCTCATTATATATACAGTCTAGAATGGTGTAATCTGCAGTTAATAGAAAACACAAAGTAATTAATCCTTAGCTTGCCATAATTAAAAGAGGTTAATATAAGAGATCAAACAAGTAAAACATACCTGTAAATTTGATATACTTATAATTTCAGTCCGCTACATAAAAGCCCATCTTTTCAATCTACACAAAGTAATATAATTAATATAACCAACCACAGACTTAAGTGGCAGTGTGGGGTCTCCCATGTCTCAATACTGACCAGATGAGCTTATTGTGTTGTATACAATGGGACCTGTTATATAACAGTCTGTGTTTAAACATACATATGGGAAAATAGTGGTCATTATCATAATAATTAAGTCCTCGATTGTAGAAGCTGATGTCAAAATATATTATGTCACTCATTGTAGCAACCAGTCATCCCCTAGGATCTGACCCGCGAACAGGCTGACACACAACAGTTCCCTCACCTTTGCCGCTAGCATTGTAGTTACGGTTTCCTCCTGGTAGAAGTGATGGAAACCTGTTCACACAATATCCGCTTTTAGTATAAGCTGCAGTGGAACCCTATAATAGGTAAAGAGACTGATTAAAGGGAAATCCTATTAACATAAATGTGTTTATGTACATGTAATTTTATCAGCAACTGTACTGAACAAGTGTGTGTAACGTCCAACTCTGCTGTAGTACACAGGTGTTTAGTAAAATGAGTTGTTGGAAAATAATGGTCTGCAATATCATGACGAGTAATCGCAGTAATGACCTGATAGTAGGAAGTCTCTCAACATGTTCAATGAAAGCCTGTTTTTCAGGGAGAGGCTATACCGTTACACAAAAGACGCACACATGTGTTAAAATTATTTAAATTGTTGCTTAAAGGGCAACAATTAACTGCATAGAAGGTATGAAAGTAGCTCACCCGAGATGCAACAATCAGCGAACGCTTTCCAGTGGGACAAACTACAAGGAGCCAGAGATCAGCCAGGTCTGGGGGGATTTCTATCAACCACTCAGAGAGCATGAGCTGGAGAAGAACAGGAGGAACAAACATACATGAAAACATACTGCGAAAGAGTAATAGCAAGAGGTGACATTTAAGAAAGGATTATGCCAGGGGTTCCCAAACTCAGTCCTGAAGGCACCCTAGCAGTCCATGTTTTAAGGATATCCATGCGTGTGTTCGTAGATGGTATAATCAAACTGACTGAGGTACTAATTAGGTCACGTGTGCTTAAGTATGGATATGCTAAAAACCTGGACTGTTAGGGAGCCTTGAGGACACAGTTTAGGAACCACTGGATTATGCTGTAAATATAAATTACCTGGTTAGCATAATGTTTGGGCAGCTTCTTCCCAGGATCCACATCCATGTCCTCCTCTGCTTCCCCCACTGCATCTTCCTTTTGTTTTTCCTCATCTACCTTCTCCTCATCTTGGTCTGTCCAGTCTCCGTCTGCCAGCCGACGGGCATGGTTCACATAGTCCAAACGTTTCCTGCACATGTAAAGTTGATGGACCTTTTTAATTAAATTATCACGCCTTAACAGTGATTAAATGATTTAGACATCATGTATTGGGACGAACTAACATAGATTTTAGTAAAATAAAAATAAAAAAGTTTTATATAATTTAAAAAAATATATATATACACGCATTTTATTTTTTTTTCTTACTACACTGGGTATATTTAATTGTGTAACCGTACACAAGTAAATATCTACAGGATTTAAGCTCCCCACATGCTGCGATCCAGTTACTCAATGTAAATCACAGTCAATCTGATGTGGATTGGACAAGATAATTGTTTTAGGTTTGCAAGTAGTAACTCCATGAGGGCTGCTTCAATGTTTTTTTACAGCTTCTACTTTGTATGGTGTATATTTTCGCCACCTATATTCTTCCCTTTACTGTCTTTTGTGTGCTAACAATAAAACAGATACATATGGGGGAAATGGGGGAACCAGAGACTAAAAAAACTCACACAAATAGGCGCTGCACTTCCATCTGCTGTCTGGTATTAAGCACAGAATTTATGTTTAAATATAAACAGAAAACAAAATATAAAAAACAATAACCGCTGACAGCAGCTATCAATTTAGGAGGAAACTGGACTCTCCAACAATTACAACACTAGAACAGAATACTATCAGGTCAGTTATATGATTTATTAAGCAACATCAATAAAAAAATAGTTATAAAAAATAATTAAATTAAAATAAAATCTAGACAAAAATAAAATATGTAAATAGTAAATCACATACCATAAAACTGCATCTAATAAAATAGAGGCTGAGAGCATTCAGCAACCGGTTTCTACAGGATTAAGCTTTCCTTAGTAGATATATTAATTTAAGTCGCGTATCCACTTGCCGATTAAAATGAGCGATTGAACGATATCGTTATCGTTCAGTCGCTCATTAATCGTGCATTAATCGGACATGTGAATGTCAAAAACGACCAGTGATGCGCGCTCCCGCTGGTAGTTTTCGACATCAATCATCGTCTGAACATGCTGGTTAATCTGCCGATAACGACAGATTGACCATGTTCAGGGATGAGGGAGTGTGCCTACACTGAACGACACATCGTTCACTGTAGGCACTGCAGGAGAAGAGGAACGACTGCACGATTATAATGTTGTAATCGTACAGTCGTTCCACTATCTGCTAGTGGATACGCACTTTAAGAAACACACAAAATTCTGCATAGTTCAATAATGTAGCTGTTATTCGTAACTTGTAAGCTACCGTGTGGTCTGATGGTCCGTAGCAGTGGTAACAGTTTGTTTCAATTAGTTCAAAGG
Organism: Taudactylus pleione; assembly: GCA_031769625.1. Lineage (NCBI taxonomy): Eukaryota > Metazoa > Chordata > Amphibia > Anura > Myobatrachidae > Taudactylus > Taudactylus pleione. Next base: position 25,760,393 of record JAUIMM010000018.1, read on the forward strand.
AAGCAAAGTAGTGTTAGTATAGCAGCAAGTTGGTAGTTCCACTAAGCAAATACTTTATAAAAACACAGTTCTGAGTACAAGGTGCTGTGCTTTTAATTAATCCAATTCTATTTATAGCAACCCGTATTTTTTCCTTTCTATTCGGGTTAATTTGTTATCCACAGGGCGGCTGTTAGTATTAATAGCCACAGCTACTTGCACAGACTGCAAGCCACTGTTCTCATGCAGTTAGTATGCAGGGAACAGGAGAAAGTTTGAAACAATTTATGCATGCATGCTTTTAGTGAAACTCAAGGCCCTGCCCGGATCCACTTTTTCTGCTGGGACTCCACTGGGATCCTCACTGCCACGATGTCCACATAGCAATGTACAATGGTAAGTCCGAGGCAGCTACCCCATCAATGGTCAAATACCTCGGTATAAGAATGTACCGGCCTCTGGTTAACACAGAGAGTGGTCTGCTCGTTCGGCTAGCAGTCAGACACTTCTCTTTCTCTACGCGTTTCTCCGCCTTTCAAACATTGGCAGCTTCCTCAGGAGAGGAGTCCCAGCAGAAAAGGTGCAATTTTATGGTATGTGTTTTATTATTTACATATTTTATTTTTCTCTGTAGATTTTATTTTTATTATTTTCTATAACTATTTTTTATTGATGTTGCTTAATAAATCATATAACGGACTTAGCGCCTGATAGTGTTCTGAACCAGAGACAAATTGGTTTTAACTCCTGTCCTCTGGAGGCAGGGCACTTCAGTTAAGAAAGTTGGGTGCGCACTTCTCTACATAAACCCATTTCCAACAGGGAAATGCCAGTTTTAGTAACACAGCTGTTTAATAACGCTCTGCATACTAGCCGTCATCACTGAAAGCCAGATTCCGATCAGATGCACCAGAGAGAGAGCTGTCAAGTGTTGAGGGCAGAAAGGGAGACATACTTTGGTTGCCAGCTGTGCTTCTTGTTTTGTTTTTACAGTACCAATACGGTAAAAACAGAGATATTGCCACCAATAAACAGCAATACTATCCAGAGAATTGTATGAATGGCAGTAAGGAAACAAGAACAAAAGAGAGTGTGTGGAAAGACCCACACTTTTAAGGATATGGACGCTGAGTATTATAGGAGAGAATCAATATAACAATGAGTCAAAAAATCTGCAAGAACCCCTCCACTCCAGCTGCTGGAAGGAACAGGGAGGACGATGATGATCTCTTTAAATAACTTGGACAGAACCATTTTATAAAAAAGCTATACCACTCATGGGTGTGCGGTGATATACATACGCCTTGGATAATTGAACGCAATCAGCCTTCGTGTTGTCATGTTTATTTGTGGTGGTTATATGCATTACGTTTATTTAGGTATGCAGTCCTAAATAGTTTTTTTGTGTGTTTTTTTCCCCCTTTCTGTATGCTTTGTTTACGGTTACCATAACTACTGAGACGCTGGCCGCCCTCGCATCAGTGACGTCATCACATGTTTGATGTGGTCCATCACATGAAGTCATCACGCATATGGTACATCACCTAGAGATGGCGATGTCACCCCCTGGTGCCTGGCGTTGCATGCAGCCTGCACATATGTCCTGCAGTGTTTTCTCATATATAAGGAATGGCTTTGCTTTTCATTTGTGTTCTTGATAAAAGTCTTGACAGACAAACGTTGAACTGAACTGACAGATTGTTGTCTGAATTCTCATCTTGAATGACCCGTGAGTTCCACCACAAAAAAAAAAAAAAAAAAAAAAATTATATATATATATACATACACATATATATATATATATATATATATATATATATATATATATATACATATACACACACACACACACACACACAAACATGGCAGCTCAACCATGATGCAATCCACTCCAGTCAGATGATTAATGAAACAGCAACACCACCTAAAAAATGAGAACATGGAAGCGATTATGGTGCACCATATCATTCAAGCAAGGTAAACCAAAGAGAATAATTATGCACGCAACTTGTAGAAATAAGGGTGGGGGCTTATCTGAAATACGATGTGACTGAAGGTTACGTCAGTCACACGGTACTACTGTTTACAATAATTTACTATCACTCTGAATGACATCGATGAGCATCAAATAACATATGGGACTGTTTCTTTACACCATGACCTCTGGAAAATACATTGGGCAGGATGTACTAAGCATCGCATTGTGGATGTGGTACATCCCACTGCGTATCGAGTACATACCGGCATCAATAATAGTCAACAGTCAATAATATTTCATCACTCACGCTCTTTGCAGTTCTAGCAGTTTCCTCCTGCGCTCGCTCTGCTCCAGAGAGCTGTATTTGCCCTTGTACTGAGCCAATCTTGGGTGGGGAGCAGAAGGACTGTTTAGGTGTGAAGACACAGAGAAACTTCCAGCCAGGGATTCTGTGAGGGCATCCATTCTGAGGTACACAAACAGAAACATAACAAATACATATAAGACAGAGGAGTGTAGATGAGACACCTGTAGATAAGGCCCTGATCATGAGAGCTTATACAATGCTGAGACAATGGGAGTTACTGGCACGGGATGGTAGCTGGTTGCAACTTGTAACAAAAGGTAGCAGAAATAGATGAAGGTAGGATAGGCTGCGCGCTGTTTCCTAAACTCAGTTTGTGAGGCACACTAACAGTTCATGCTTCAGCATAGATAGTTACATCAAAATGTTTGGGGTACTAATTAAGTTAAATGTGCTCAAGCATGGATATCCTTAAAACTAAGGTGTTTTATAAGAGCATTTGGGAGACTGAGGGGTCTATTTATCAAGCAGTGAAAAGTGTGAAGAAGTAAACCAGTGGAGAAGTTGCCCATAGCAACCAATCAGCTCCTACCTATTATTTTATAGACTGCACTTGATAAATGCTATTTGAAAGCTGATTGGTTGCTATGGCCAACTTCTCCACTGGTTCACTTCTCCAAGCTTTTCACTGCTTGATAAATAGAAACCTGAAGGTTTAGGATCCTATTTACTAAAGTATATTTGTGGCATATCTCCTGAAAACACCCATTTTCGTGGGATATACGCAAATATTAAGTATCCCCAAGATGTAACAAGCAGCCGTTATCAACATTGGTCCTTCCATTTCTGACAGTAACTCCACTTTACATACAGGTTTTTATGGGGGCTGCTGTACTGCCAGATTTACTAAGATACGGAATGCGAAGCATTCAGGAGCTTGGCCCTGGCCGCTAACACCATCTTCAGATGTCGTTAGCCCATAGTATACTACAGGCTACCTTTTTAAAAGTTTTTTCAAGAGAGTAATCCCTGACTGGTGGGTGGCTATGTCTAGCACATAAACCGACATCCTTCGGTGCATAGCATGAAGTAATGTGATTGCAGTGCGTAACATTACTTTTCCCTGGTGGGAGGTTGTCGGAAGTAAACAGGGAAGGAGTATTAAGAGAAATAGAAGATAGACTAGTAAAGCACAGTGCCACGAAAGGTCTAGGGTGAATAATAGATGTATAAAAAAATTATTTCTGATGTTATAACTTCAGTTTTCATTAGTGAAACTCGTGCATCATAAGGGATATATTACAGGTCGCCTCAGATTTCTGAAGAATTTTGTGCTTTTATAGTCACAGAAGTTTTCAGAGACTCCTGATATCCATATAATTGACACCGAAAAATTGTCCCATACAGCATACACCTGTAAAGTTATACATTTATTTTTAGATGTAAATCACAAATTTCAATTAAAAACAAAAATTCTATATACCCAACTGACATGGCGATTGTACAAGTTATTGTAGTCACCACGATTCCCTGTAACAACCACACACAATGAAACAGCAATAAGCACCTAGTCCCCACTAACCCTGTGACTTCAGGGCAGGAGTGTGAACTAATAATAAGGTTGTGCAAAACCATTTTGCAAGCACACATATAAAACCCAATCTCCCCGAATTATTTTTTTCCCATATATTACAGAAAATTCCCCAGGGCTGAGGGGAGAGCTGGGCAGGTCTGTGTGTGTGTGGCGGGTAACATGAAAGGACTGTTACGTTACCACTAGTTAGCAAGTCTTATACATATTTTACTGACAATTTTAAATAAACAATAGATCTACCATAGGTGTAGACATATTTATTGATATGGAGGAGTTAGCGACTGTTGGGAAAAACTAATTTACAACCCTGCGGTGAGACAATACTAGCGGGGGCTGTCATTATACTAACAGCAATGCCTTGTGTGACTATCAGTAACATGACTGCAGCTGAAATTAGCCTGGCTGAAGGAGCGAGCTTGAGCTAGCTGGGGTATGGGCAAAGCTGGTATATGACACTGGATGATCATGCGTTGGTGAAGCGGGCGAGTAAGGGATAAGCACACACATTGTCACAGCTACGTGTAAGAGGACAGGCGTGCAGGTATCAAAATAACGCAGCCACAGCTGTCATTGCTAGTCCCTCTATCGCCCACATGGCAACAAAACACAGCTTACCTGGTGACGTCACTACGCCGCGCCAGGAGCTGCTTGAAGGAACCGGAAATGGCGGACCAGAAATAGCTTAGCCGTCATGGTAGTAGACACATGCATGTCACGTGACTGCTAGAAGTTGCACGTCATCTACATTATAGCACTGTGTGAAACATAATGAGGGGTATTCAATATGAAAGGTTAACTTCCCTGGCGAAGTTAACGTTTCATATCGGAGTTTTTTTCTGCGTTAAGGTATGGTGCGCGCTCCCGCTTATCCCCGTATTCAATATAAAATTAACGAAAACGGGAAACTCCGAAGTTGGATTTGCGTAAAGTTACAAATTTTTCTTTAAAATAATTGTAAGACCCCCCTAAAGTTGTAAAAACATGGGGGAACACTATGGCTACCCCCGTTTTAGCCTTTAATTGAAAGTCGGGGCTTTAAATAGCCGCAGCAGGTGTTTTTTTCCCGACATTGAAGAAGTGATGCAGAAGAGCACTTAGGTTATTTTTTTTCGTTTTTGTAAGTGGTCCCATCAAATTTGGGGTACATGAAAATGGGTACTAGCATATTTTGGTGTCCCTAAAGTAAGTTTTTAAAAATTCTGCATTTGTGCACCTGCCGCTATAATTCTATTCTAGAAAACACCTGCCGCATACATGCAGAATAGCCCTGAACCTATTTCCCTATTGTTAAACAATTTTTTCCCCATTTCTAGAAAACACCTGCCGCATACATGCAGAATAGCCCTGAACCTATTTCCCTATTGTTAAACAATATTTTCCCCATTTCTAGAAAACACCTGCCGCATACATGCAGAATAGCCCTGAACCTATTTCCCTATTGTTAAACAATTTTTTCCCATTTTTTTTTTGCACCCCAATTTTTTAATTAATTTTTTGGGGTGTCCCTATTTTTTTTTTTTACTTTTTTTGACACAGTTCTTTTTTAAATGTCAATCTCAGGGGTGCAGGCTATTTTTTTTAAGCCTGCACCCCTAAACCCCAATTCTGCACTTTTTTTCGACACCTATTCAATGGTGAAAAGTTATCACCGTTTTTTATCAAAGACTTGTCAAAACTGCGATAAGTCTTTGAAATTGAATAGGGTGTAAAAGTAAAACAAGTGATATTAACGCATAAACGTTAAAAAGTGCGATATTAACGCAAAAACGATGTTATCGCACCCATATTGAATACCCCTAAATGTGTGAAACGATGCATCAGTTATAGAGCAGTTGTTAGCGATCAGCTATTGCTTGTAGTTGGTAAAATAGTGGGGTATATATAATACATACTCTGCCATCTTTGGTTGGCAGTTTGGATACAAATCTGCCTCAGCTCTTTGTACATTGTCCTTAAATTAGTTTTTTTAGTGATTATTATTATCATCATCCTGTACTATAAAACGTACCTATCATCTGCTGGGTCACTTCAGCCATCCCTGCTTCTCCTAATCCCCTCCCAACCCCATGCTATACGGTTGCTGCTATTTCCTAGTTGGAGAAAGGACCTCTGTGATATATCCACTCCTGCGTTACCATCCACTAGGGCATAGAGGGGGAATAAATATCTGTGGCGAGCGCAGCGAGCCACCGTGCCCGTAGCGTGGCGAGCGCAGCGAGCCCGCAAGGGGACACTTTTGGTGCCCCGTTAGCATCCCCGCCCCTCCCCCTTTCAGGCCGGGTCACGTGGGTGTGACGTCACAGGTCCATCTGCACTCTATAGTCTAGTCCTAACCCATGCTATACTGCTGTTTTTGCTCCCCATTCTCAGTTTTCTTTCCTGTCACCATGGCTGCAGAGAGTGTGTGCAGTGGGAGCCATGGCGCATGCTGTGGATATTAGGGGCATCTCTTTCCCGGGAGATCTGTCAGTTGCGATTTTCTAGGTACATACTGGTGATATTATCGCCAGTATGTACCAGATAATGGGCAGTATGTACAGATTAGCAAATGTGATTCTTAGTACATTAGTGTTCATTCTATCACCCAGCACCTGTCACAACTCGTACAGATCCTCTTTCCTGCCTGGGAAGTCGCTCTCTGCTCTGGTATTTCTAGCACACTCTGGTCTGTATCTTAGCAGTTTGTTGCAGAGTATGCTAGAAGCACCAGAGCAGAGAGCGACACCCAAGGCAGGAAAGAGGAACTGCACGGGGTGTGACAGGTGCAGGGTGCTAGAATGAACACTAACGTACTAAGCATCACGTCCTAGGTGTGATGACCTAATTTTTGACAGGCTCCAGTTTTATATAGATCAGCACCAATATCTTCTGCAGTTATATAATATGCATTCATACCCTGGAATATTCTGATGGTAGCATGCTAATTGCAATGAGGCTGATACTGTTGTTGGCATGTTAATTGCAGTCAGGATGATACTATTGTTATGCTAATTACAATAAGACTGCTATTGCTCTTGCAATCAGGCTGCTACTATTGTTGTTATGCTAATATCAACAGTCTGATTGCAATTAGCATGCCAAGAGCAGCATCAGTCTCATTGTAATTAGCATGCTAAGAGCAGCACCATACCCCTTTTTCCACCAAAATCCCGGGTCTGACCCAGGATTTACCAATTCCACTGCGGCGCCAAACCGGAAGTTTCCTGTGTCTACGCCGTTCACACTGTACACGGGTGAAGTGTCGGCACTTGGAGATGATGTAATTACCAAGCGCCAGAAACTCGCATGGCCGGCGGTTCAAATCCCGACAGCGGCATCCCGGCAGCAGTGGAAATCCCGATCGTCCCAAGGTAAGTATTTCCTACCCTATTCTACCCCCTAACCCTCCCGTAGGGGTGCCTAACCCTAACCTCCCCCCCAAGTGCCTAACCCTAATCCCCCCACTATGTGCCTAAAACTAACCCCCTCCTTCCCCGCCGCATAAACCTAAGTGCCTAACCCTAACCTCCCCCTGGGGTTGCCTAACCCTCCCTACCAATAGCCTAACCCTAGGTCCCCCTGGGAACCCTAAACCTAACCCACCCCCACTCCCAACGGCTGTCTGTGACCGGCTTACCTTCGAACGGTAAGCCGGGGTTGGGCTCCTGGCGTAGGTAAAATGACAGGCATTTGGATTTGGACGCCTGTCATTTAACCCCATGCCGGGTTTAGACAGTCGGGAAGCCGTCCATCGGGTTCCCGACTGCTTCCCCCGTGGAGACTCTCGGTGTAGTCATCGTCAGTCTCTACACGGTAATAATAAATGCAGATGGTATTTTATAGAGTGGCGATCTGAATGGTGTAATTACCGTCAGGATACCTGTACATTGTTTATGCAGGGGGTGTCCCAGAACAATAGCCCACCGGGGCCAATGGTGCAGGCACCTGCTTTACTGGTACCACTAGTTCTTATTTTAGCTATGTTGACACTTTGTCAACACTATGACATACTTGCCTACGCTCCCGGGACGGCCAGGAGCTTCCCGAAAATTGGGTGCCATTCTCGGACCCCCGCATAGTAGGCAAGTCTTCCGAAAACAGCTGCCGCCCCCCCCCCCCTCGCGCCCTCACCCGGTAGCACCCATTTAGCGAGCGAAAGTGGGATGTCCGGAGGGGCCAAAGACGTTATTCGCACTGAGTGGCGTAATCGTAGCCCCGCCCCCTGCTTTACAATGTCGGCAATATCGCCATTGCAAAGAGGGGCAGTGACGCAATCGCACCAGAACACCCCCGCACCACCGACTTAAGCCGCCCCCTGCTGCACTGACCTGGCTGCCCCCTCCCGAAGAACGGGGCTGCCAGAAAGTTGGTAAGTATGCATTATGACTGCCGACATTTTAATTGTGTCTACATTTTTGGTTGTCGACCTTATGATTTGTTATATTTTAAATGTCGACATTTTGACCCTGATGACACTTCAAACTGTGTATTGAATGTCTAAATTATGTCCATGTCTATATTATGTACTTGGCAACATTTTGATTTTCTACATATTGAATGTCTGCATGTAGCCCATGTCGACATTTTGGTTGTCTAAATATTGTACATGCGCTAGTGTTATTTCATGAGAAATCAATAATATATGAGCCCAGTTACGATAGTATAATCATTAGCATATGTAGGGCTGATCCTAGGTCCACTAGCATCCTATGCAAGAAATTTTGGACACCCCCCCCACGAACAATATCCATACTTAATACTTTTATTATTATTTTTTAACACACACATTGGCCACTACTGCAAAAAACACACACATACAAACACACACACAGTCACACACACATTAGCCCCCACAGGCTAATGAAGAAAAAAATTCAACACACCGGCCCCCACAAGAATCAAATAAAACACACTGACCCTGATAGCAAAAAACCCAAAAACGAACACATTGGGCCCCACAAGAAAAAATTAAACACATGGCCGTGATAGGATGAAATACAAACACATTGACCCCAGACAGGAAAAAAAATCAAAACACTGGCCCACACAAAAAATAATAAAAAAAAACATAGGCCCCCCCCAACAGAAAAAAATAAAACACATTCACCCCCACAGGAAAAAAAAACACACACATAGGCCCCTACAGGAAAAAATAAAACACATTGGCCCTCACCGGAAAACAAATAAAACACATTTGCCCCCACAGAAAAAAAATTACACACCCATTAATTGCCCCAGCCCCCACAGATGACTGACCTATCACTGGCAGAGGAGAAGAGAGAGAACGTGGCATTGGCATCACTGGGTTATAATCCAGCCAGAACATCTAGGGCTAGTATGCAAGTCTCTGACGTACAGGATGGGACCAGTCAGATCAGCACCTCAGAGAGCAGAAGGTCCATCATGCGGCATGGTTTGATGGCTCGGCAGGAAGATAAACACACACTTACCAACTTTTTTTTATCTGCTCCACGGGAGATGCCCGGAGAGCAGAAACAGCTGAGCACTATGGGGGGGGGGGGGCCCGTTTGCAGGAGGCCGAGAAGGGGGTGTGGCTAAATGACGTGGTTTCACATAATTTAGCCCCATCCCCTCCATACGGAGTTGCGATTGACAGCAATTATCTCCCCATCCTGCCCACTTCACTAGGAAGTGGGCGGGATGCGGGAGATCCGGATACTCTTCCGGAGGTGCAGAGGGCTCCCCAAAAATTTGGGAGCGTCCCGCAACTTTCAGGAGAGTAGGTAAGTATGGATCAACAGCAAACCCAAGGTAGTCACTATTTCCTCTTTCCTGCTCTCATTAGCTGCCTGTGTTGTGCGTCCCTGCGCTGCCCTGAGCAACAGGGATCTCACAACAACGTCGGCACTAACAGCAGAAGCAGACTGCACTGTTTCTATATGTGCCGTGTGTCAGTGATACTCATTCCACATCCTCTATATATATAAGACGTGGAACAGCAGAGTCTGACCTATAAGAGCACATACTTTTGCTTCTTCATATCTATTGAGATATTACATTGGTATTTACTCTCCTTTAGATTATAGAGGGACGCCTCTTAGTGCTATATCCTGAGATCTTCTTGGTTATTATGTGGGTAGGATGTACAGCTTTTTAACATTGTCATGTATTTTTGTATTATTGTTATGCAGGGTGGGAGCAGACACCGGTGGAGGTTGTGTGCGGGTGGCACTGGCCGGGACACTTGCCCACTTTTCCGGGGAGCCGGGTGTGACGCCCAATTTTCGGGAGGTTCCTGGCCATTTCGGGAGAGTAGGCAAGTATGTTTGACAGTATTAGTAGTGAATGCTAAACTTATAGTACCCAATTTGTACACAATATAACACTTTTCTACTAATATTCCATAGCAGACCTTATAGTGGTTTAGCCCCCTTCAAAGTTAGGTGGAGACAGGTATATAAATAAAACATACACCCCTGATGGTTTATAAGGGATGTAGTTAATAGACCGGCACACGCAATGCCGCCAGTCTCAATCCCGACTCGTCCTGCCCTACAATGGACTTAAGATAGGCTTCAAAATGCTGATGCCTATCTTAATCCCGACGCCGGAAGACCGACCCCCGCCATCCCGATCGTCCTCTGATGGGTAAGTATAACACGTAGCCCGGGGATAGTTAGATTACTTACCTTTACCTGTCGAGATTTCGACCCGCCTGCTGCCGCTGTCGGCCGCCGGCATTACATACCGATTCCAGTTTATAATACTGCTTCTGATCTTCCCTTGTCTTTGAGCGACTTCCCAAATGTCTCTGAAAAGTATAGCATTTAAACAACACAGCTGGGAAACTTGGGCTGCCATGAAGTAAAATTAGAAGAAATGGAATTTCTATTAAATATAAATTACTGTTTAAGCAACAGATGCTGCATAATAAAAAAATATATAAGTGGCTGTGTGGAGAACATGTCTCCCAAACTGAGAATCAGCAGAGGTTAATATATACAAGTGCTAATGGTTAGAGACGGTATGGATAAACAGCCATCCTGTTGCCTTGCAAAGTTCTGACACCGAGGCTTGAACCCTCTTTGCCCAAGAAGTTGCCATTACTTTGATTACAGTGGAATCTGATAATTTCTCAGATTCTTTAGCTATGGCATGTTTGGAAGGGCCAAACAAAATCCTACTCGACAACAACAAATGACTGTGCTCAAAATAAAAAGTGTATATTTGCCAGTATTCAGAGTGCCACGCCTATCGAAATGTGACTAGTCATTATTAGTGCAGACTTGCACCTGCCATATATTAGGTCACAGGTTCTTAAACTCAGGCCCTGATTCAGAGCCGAACGCTCTTGACAGAGCGCTCGCTCTGAATCAGGGCCGTCCCTCTGATTTTTAGAGCGGCCTCCTGGCCGCTCGCATAGCTGTGGGTGACCACACACAGCTATAGCGAGCGGCCAAAAAGATGGTCGCGATGGTCAAGACCATCGTGACCATTGGGCTTGCGACGAGACCCTTGTGGTAGGGTCTCGTCTGCCGCAAGCCCTGGAGTGCTTTTGGCTCTATCAGAGCCAAAAGCACTCCCATTGACATCACTTGTGATGTCAGTGGGGCCGGCCCCAGACGGTAGGCGTTCCCATGGGAACGCCTCCATCTGGCCAGCCACGCCCCCGGCATGCCCACCAAAGGGGGCTTGCTGTCACTCAGCATCGACAGCACGCCCCCTTTGTAGCGAGACCCCTTTGTAGCTATCCAGGTCTCGCGCATGCGCACGACGGAGCCGGGTCCGACGTACGCATGCGCACTGGCCCAACATCGACCCGCTTGCGAGCGGGTCTGAATCAGGCCCTCAGTCCTCAGGACCCCAACAGTGCATATTTTCCATGTCTCCTCACAGAATCACAAGTGAGATATTCACTCCAAGGGTGGATCTTTTAAAATGTGCCAGTGAGTAATGAATATACCTGTGCACCTGCTGGGTGAACTGTGTGGAGTCCTGAGAACCTCTATATTAGGTACAAAAAGGGTTGGGTACCCCTTTTACACCAGAGCTAAAACCCGGGTTAATGCAGGGTTAACCCGGGTAGCTCCTTGGTGTAAAAGGGGACAGGGTTGAATTCTCCGGTGTGAACGGCGCCGACTCAGGAATATCCTGGGTTGGCGCCAGCTAAATTCCTGGTCTGATCCAGTTTGGAACCCTGTTGCAACCTCCGGGTCAGACCTGGAATTTAGGTATAAAAGCGGTTTCAGTCAACCAGAATTCAGACATTCAAACATTGTCACCTGCCAACATTGTATACTAACTTTTCATGCAGAGGCAATTAAAAAGAGCAGGAGGCTCGTGTGTAGGCTCCGAACGCCCCCCCCCCCTCTGGCGGTGCAGTATACTCTGGCATTGTGCAGGTCTCCTGGAACATGGCGCTTATGGCATGTTCCCAGGACATCTCTACTGCACATGCGCAAATCACCGGGTAAATGGCTGTGGTGGCCATTTTCCCGGTGATTTCTGCAGCTAGCGCCAACGGAGCGGTAAGTATATTTAAATGCCTGCAGGGTGTGCGATGTGTGGCCCCCCCTGGAACCTTGCACCCATTATAGATACACCCCTGAATTCATGAAAACTCATTAAACTGACAAGGAAGCTAGCTCATTGTTATAGCCCTTTTGCACCGGAGCTAAAACCCAGGTTATTGCAGGGTTAACCCGGGTAGTTCCTTGGTGTAAAAGGGGATAGGGTTGGATCGCCGGGTCGACCCGGCAATCCAACCCAGGTAACTAGCAGGACGTAACATGGGAGTAACCTGTGAAACCCTGCAGTGTGAGCGACGCGCTCTGGGTCACGATGACCTGGAGCGCGCCGCGTGTCGGCCAATTGGTCTGGCTTCAGTGGAGCTTGGAGATGGCGTCATCTCTAAGCGTCCACTACAACGCCGGAAAAGCCGGGTTTATGTAGACCCGGCTCCAGTGTGAACGGCGCCAACTCAGGAATATCCTGGGTCGGCGCCGGCTAAATTCCGGGTCTGATCCGGATTGGAACCCTGTTCCAACTCCGGGTCAGACCCGGAATTTAGGTGTAAAAGTGGTATTAGTGGGGTAACGTACATAAAAACACCTAGGGGCATATTCAGTTGGCCGTGTTAATAATTTTAACTGGGAGATTTTTCCTATTAAACTAGCCGCAATCATTTTCGCCTTGGTTTTACTGCAAAAATCTTCCTGCCAATTGCATATGCCCCAACAAGTAGGAATAATATAGTAGACCACCAAGGTCTACTGTTTTTTTAAAATAGACAATATAGTACATTCAATTAGGGGACCACTTTTTGTTTGGCAGAAGATAGGGACAATCTGGGCTTTAGACCCCCCCCCCCCCCATTTGTGTCAAATTTTATTTTTCGTGTACTGTTTCAGTTATTGTCTGGTGAACACCAGACAGTAGCTACTAAGAGAGCACATTGAAAGTGGAGACTCCTCTCTTTCCAAGCAAGGTGCCTCCAAGGCATACTTGCCTACCCTCCCAATGCGGCCAGGAGCCTCCCGAAAATCAAGTGCCGCTCCCGGCCCTCCGTAAAGGCAAGCAAGCCTCCTGGCAGCCGCCGAACCCTCCGCCCACCCCCCCCTTACATGGTAATAAGGGAATCCCTCGCAGGTGATGCGATTCTCGCCAAATTGCGTCACTTTAGCCCCGCACCCTGCTTCACAATGCTGGCAATATCAGCCCCCGCTCCGCCCACAAATACCGGCCAGGCCCCCTTGATTTGCCGATCTGGCTGCCCCCTCCCGGAAGGGGCAGACAGAAAGTCGGGAACCCTGCTCCAAGGTCACAATGTGTCCTTCTCCCATCTATGTCCGTAACTCTGGGCAATGTTGTCTGGTGATCACCAGACAATAGCTGCTAAGAGGACCAAATAATTTGAAAGAGGGTCTCCCCTCTTTTATATTTGGGTGCCCCAATGTTTATAGGTATAATGCTAGTGTATGTAGTGCCCTCCTACCCATTTAAGGAAAGCATCTCTCTTCTGTAGCGAAGGGTAATATTGTCTGTTAATCACTAGTGGGCCACATACGCTCTCCCCATCACTGTGGAGGACAAGTGGGGCACATCCTCCTCACTCTGTGTACAGTATATATGCGAGGAAGAGCCCCACTCGTCTGCAGCAAAGGGCAATGGTATTTTCATGCAAGCTTTTCGATGACCCTAACCGTAAATAATGCTATTGTCGAAGCTACTTTTTGTCATAACCGATTTAAAGTTTATACAGGTTATGACAAGGTTTGAGATTCATGATGGAATACACTTTGGACTATCAGCACTACATTCCCATACACATATAATGGGCCTCGTTCAGAGGTGGATGCCGCAACGTTTTCGGATGCAAGCGCCTAAAGATTTACATCTGCACGTGTGTCTGAGTCACACTGCGCATACCAGGGCCGCAACTTGGGGGGGCTGGAGGTGCACGTGCATCGGGTGCACCAATGTTCTCTCCTGAACTCCAGCTCCCGGCTCTCCCCACGGACACTATGGGAGAGAAGTCATGACGTCTCTCCCATAGTTCCGAGGAGCAGCCGGGCGGACTGGACGGCGGTGGACACAGGAGCGGAGTTTAAGGTAAGTATTGTTTTTTTTTGTGTAAGCGGCACTACAGGGGCATTACTATATGGGCACTACTACAGGGGCATTACTATATGGGCACTACTACAGGGCCATTACCCCAGGGGGCATTACTATAGGGGCACTGCTACAGGGGGCATTACTATGGGGGAATTACCAGGGGGGGCGCCAAATTAATTTGGATGCAGAGAGAGGCAATTTTGTGGTGTAACGGGGGTGGCTAGTCAGATGCAGGCGTGTCGCGGCCAGTGACTGCGGCCTAAAGACGCAGTTACACTGGAATCACAGGCCATGTTCTGACAGACACTCTACACCTCCATAGGGCTGCTCCTGTGTCTGACATCGGTGCGAGATTATGTGATGCAGTAGGTGGGTGGCTAAGTAGGAAGGCCGGTTGTGGCATTAGTGTAAATGCAAATGATGTCACAAGGCCACTGGTGTGGGATCCCCATACATCACAGCTCCAAGTGTCGTCAGAACGGCAATACTTTCCAGGTGTTTTTGGCGTGAGATATGAGTCCGAGGATGGCACGGTGCACGTGTTTGCCCCTACTCTGTCACGGCCAGGGTATTTCAGCATGGCGCTAGGCGGGTGTTACCTGTGAGGTCGTTGTGGCGCGGGCTGTCTGGTGGCGGAGCTGGTGTCTGGCGGGGGGCTTTGGCTGCGCGCGTTGTTGTGCGGCCCTGTGGTCACTCTGCGCTGGTGAGGCCTGGCGGCGTCTCCGTTCCATTTGGCATGGGCGCCGCCATCTTGCCTTCTGGCCATGTGACGCGGCTGGCCAATCCTGGTGAGTCACATGTTTCCTCCGGCCAGTAACAGCACGGCATGGGGTATTTAGGAAGGGTCAGTGCCTTCCTTCTTTGCCAGTGCAACGTGTATCTCAGCCTAGCTGAGAGGGAGTTCTCTGTGCTTTCCTGTTCCTGTGAATTCGCTGCCTGCCAGTCTGCCTGTCAGCTCCTAGCTCCCACTGGACTACCCCGCTTCCTCTATCACCCTTGCCCATACCTGAGTGCCTGAGCCTGCTCACATCCTGCGCTTCAGTTCACTACCTGTATACCTGGCTTGTTTATTTTCAGTTCACTACCTGCAAACCTGGCTTGATTATTTTCAGTTTCACTACCTGCACACCTGGACAGCTCTAATTGTTTCTACTTGGACATTAACCCTTTTACTCCCACCACAGAACTCTTGTGCACATTATATATTCCTGGACTTTTATTTACTGCCATTATATGTCTACTCAAGCACTTATTAAAAATTCTAGTTTTATTTTTAAATCTGCTTCTGTGATCGCTCCTGCTACCACCTCGGGTCCACAAACAACCCAGAACATCACAGTTTACACTGGCCCCATGGAGCCGGCCACGGATCAGGAGTCAGGAGTGGATTTATTCAGGTGCATTTCTGGTCATTTAGAAAATCTGGAAAACATGCAGCATCAGATGGCTCAATTTCTGCAAGAGATGTCCAAGCGACAGGATAGTTTGCAAACTTCCTTTTCTACCCCTGAAGTACCAGCATCTACATCCGCCTCAGCGTCTGGGAATACAGGAGGCAGATCATCTCCCCGCTTACATCTTCCTTTACCAAATAAATTTGACGGCAATCCTAAACTCTGCCGAGGATTCCTAAATCAGTGTGACATACATTTTACCCTGCAGCCTGACAACTTTCTAACTGCAAGAACTAAAGTGGCTTATATAGTCTCTCTGTTATCCGGCCAGGCCTTGGAATGGGCTTCCCCACTCTGGGAGCGCTCAGATCCGCTGCTGGATAATTACGCAGGCTTTGTGTCATCCTTCAGGAGGATTTTCGATGAACCTGGGCGTACTGTATCAGCATCATCAAACATCATGACACTGAGACAAGGGGTCCATCCTGTCAGTCAATATGCCGTGCAATTTCAAGCTTTAGCATCAGAGCTCAAATGGAATGAGGAAGCCCTCACCTCGACCTTCTGGCATGGGTTGTCAGACCGACTAAAGGATGATCTAGTCACTCGAGAGCTTCCTACTAATCTGAACGACATGATTTCATTGTGTATCAAAGTTGACCTACGCTTCAGGGAACGTCAGGCTGAAAAAAACAGAACTGACTGGCAAAGGTCATTTACCCCCTCCATTTCTACCCGTCCCATTCCTTCCCCTACTGAAGAGGAGCCTATGCAGGTGAATCATACACACCTCTCTAAAGAAGAACGTCAGAGAAGAATGCAAAAGAACCTCTGTCTGTACTGCGGAGAGTCCGGTCACCTGCTGATCTCCTGCCCCCGTAAACCGGGAAATGCCAAATCCTAACTGACCCTGGAGACATCACGTTAGGCGTTATGAACCCGTCTCCAAAAATTAAAGATTTCACGATTACCCTAGCCTTGGATCTTAAACCCAAACCTGTCTTTGCTACTGCTCTACTCGACTCGGGAGCAGCCGGAAATTTCATAACGTCTAGTTTCATAGATAAATTTCAGATTCCTTGTTTGTCTCTCAACCATGCCATCTCTCTGACCTCTATAGACGGACGCCCTCTAACTAACGGGATAGTCACCAAAGAGACTCAACCAGTATTGGTCCGAATTGGGGCACTTCATTCTGAGTCCTTAAAATTCCTGGTGATATCAGAGGCCTCTCAAAAAATTGTTCTTGGTCTACCCTGGTTACGTCAACATAATCCCAGGATTGATTGGAGTTCTATGCAGATTCTTTCATGGGGTATGGACTGTCAGAAATCCTGTCTTCCAAAGATTCGACCTGTGAGAAAGACAGTTCCATTAGTTTCTTCTGCCATTCCCAAGGAATATCAGATGTTCGCCGACGTTTTCTCTGAACAACAAGCAAATATCTTACCCCCTCATAGGGAATGGGACTGTCCAATTGAATTGATACCTGATAAGATACCACCTCGTGGTCGTACCAATCCGCTGTCCTTGCCTGAGACTCAAGCCATGACCGAATACATCTGGGACAACCTGGCAAAGGGGTTCATTCGCCCCTCTACTTCACCTGCCAGAGCTGGGTTTTTCTTCGTTGGCAAGAAGGACGGTGGTCTAAGACCATGCATCGATTATTGAGGCCTTAATGACATTACTGTAAAGAATCGATACCCTCTTCCCCTGATTACTGAGTTGTTTGATAGGGTCAAGGGCTCTGTCATTTTTTCGAAATTAGATCTAAGAGGGGCTTACAACCTCATTCGTATCCGAGCTGGCGATGAATGGAAGACCGCTTTTAATACCAGAGATGGACATTTCGAGTATTTAGTAATGCCTTTTGGATTGTGTAACGCCCCTGCTGTCTTTCAAAGTTTCGTTAATGAGATTTTCCGGGATCTGTTATATGTTTCGGTTGTTGTCTATCTGGATGACATACTGATTTTTTCACCCTCTGTGGCTAAACATCAAGAACATGTTAAAGAAGTTTTGACCCGTTTGAGAGAAAACCACCTTTACTGCAAACTGGAGAAGTGCATCTTTGGAGTGCCCAGTGTACCTTTTCTCGGCCATGTAATATCTGGCTCCAGTTTAGAAATGGACCCCAAGAAGGTACAGGCAATTCTGGATTGGACCCGACCTCAGACACTGAAGGCCATCCAGAGATTGTTGGGCTTCGCAAATTATTATAGACGCTTCATTAAGGGATTTTCTACACTGCTGGCTCCCATTACAGCCTTGACCCGCAAAGGTGCTAATCCTGCCCAATGGTCACCTGAGGCAGAGTCTGCCTTTCATCTTCTAAAACAGGCCTTTATCTCAGCACCAGTTCTTCGACAACCCGATCTGGACAGGCCTTTTTTGTTAGAAGTAGACGCATCATCTGAAGCTGTGGGAGCAGTCTTATCTCAACGTTATGAGGACAACCGAGTCCATCCGTGTGGGTTCTTTTCTAAAAAATTCTCTCCTGCCGAAAGGAACTACGCCATAGGTGAGCAAGAACTACTAGCTGTAAAGTTGGCGTTGAAGGAATGGAGATATTTGCTAGAAGGCGCCAAGTTTCCATTTACTGTATTTACGGACCATAGAAATCTCCTATTTCTCAAAAACCTCCAATGTGTGAGTCCTCGTTTAGCCCGCTGGGCAATATTCTTTGCCAGGTTTCAGTTCACCCTGACCTTCCGGTCTGGAGCACTTAATCAGAAGGCTGATGCCCTATCGAGATCTCTCCTCTGTGATGATCAATCTGAAAATCAAAGCAATACCCCTGTCTTGGAATCAAGAGTTTTCGCCGCATTACAACTTCAGCCTCCTACAGGAAAATCATTTGTGGCCCCGGAATTAAGGAAGCAGCTTCTCACTTGGGCACATTCCTCTCACTTCGCAGGGCACTCAGGCACTCGGAAGACCTTGGAGTTCCTGAAAAGACACTATTGGTGGCCTTCCATGAAGGCAGATATAATGGAGTTTATCTCTTCCTGCTCCTCCTGTGCCCAGCATAAATCATCACGACAAGCTCCAGCTGGGGAATTTCCTGCCAGTCTCTCAAGGTTTCAACACTATCTGGGTTGTAATTGACCGATTTTCTAAGATGGTCCACTATATACCGTTGAAGAAGTTACCTTCTGCCCCTGACCTGGCACAGTTGTTTGTCCAACACATATTTCGTCTACATGGCCTTCCTGCTGAAATTGTCTCTGACCGTGGTGTGCAGTTTACTGCAAAATTCTGGAGGGCTTTGTGTTCTGTGCTTCAAGTGAAGTTAAACTTTTCCACGGCCTACCATCCGCAAAGCAACGGCTTCACCGAGAGAGTTAATCAAGAACTAGAGACTTTCTTAAGAATTTTTATGTCATCTTCCCAGGACAATTGGGCTGCCTTGCTGCCGTGGGCTGAGTTTGCACATAATGCTTCCTACCACTCGTCAACTAACCAAACGCCATTTCAGGTTGTATATGGCCTTCATCCTCGTGTTCCCGAATTCCGAAGCCTGCCTGTTTTCGATGTTCCAGCCGTGGAGGACACGGTGCGGAATTTTGCTGCCATCTGGACTCAAGTACGGTCTGATTTGTTGAAGGCATCCTCTCGCTATAAGACCCAGGCCGATAAGAAGCGTAGAATAGTTCCAGGCATGCAAGTAGGAAACCAGGTCTGGTTGTCTACTCGGAACCTTCGTCTAAGAGTTCCGTCTATGAAATCCGCACCTCGTTTCATCGGTCCCTTCACCATAACAGAAGTCATTAATCCACTGGCCTACCGTTTACAGTTACCCCCATACCTAAAAATTCCCAATTCCTTCCATGTTTCCTTATTAAAGCCCCTAGTCCTGAATAAGTTCCATAATGCTGTACCTGCTTCTCCTCGAGTCCAGACGGAGAGAGGAGTTGAGTTTGAAGTCGCCCAGATCTTGGACTCTCGTCTGCACAGAGGTCATCTTCAGTATTTGTTGGACTGGAAAGGTTACGGTCCAGAGGAACGTTGCTGGACCGATGCTCGTGATGTCCACGCTCCCATGCTCATCAGGAGATTCCATTCTGCCCATCCGGAGAAGCCTGGTGAGTGTCCTGAGGCCACCCCAAAAGGGGGGGGTACTGTCACGGCCAGGGTATTTCAGCATGGCGCTAGGCGGGTGTTACCTGTGAGGTCGTTGTGGCACGGGCTGTCTGGTGGCGGAGCTGGTGTCTGGCGGGGGGCTTTGGCTGCGCGCGTTGTTGTGCGGCCCTGTGGTCACTCTGCGCTGGTGAGGCCTGGCGGCGTCTCCGTTCCGTTTGGCATGGGCGCCGCCATCTTGCCTTCTGGCCATGTGATGCGGCTGGCCAATCCTGGTGAGTCACATGTTCCCTCCGGCCAGTAACAGCATGGCATGGGGTATTTAGGAAGGGTCAGTGCCTTCCTTCTTTGCCAGTGCAACATGTATCTCAGCCTAGCTGAGAGGGAGTTCTCTGTGCTTTCCTGTTCCTGTGAATTCGCTGCCTGCCAGTCTGCCTGTCAGCTCCTAGCTCCCACTGGACTAGCCCGCTTCCTCTATCACCCTTGCCCATACCTGAGTGCCTGAGCCTGCTGACATCCTGCGCTTCAGTTCACTACCTGTATACCTGGCTTGTTTATTTTCAGTTCACTACCTGCAAACCTGGCTTGATTATTTTCAGTTTCACTACCTGCACACCTGGACAGCTCTAATTGTTTCTACTTGGACATTAACCCTTTTACTCCCACCACAGAACTCTTGTGCACATTATATATTCCTGGACTTTTATTTACTGCCATTATATGTCTACTCAAGCACTTATTAAAAATTCTAGTTTTATTTTTAAATCTGCTTCTGTGATCGCTCCTGCTACCACCCCGGGTCCACAAACAACCCAGAACATCACATACTCGTGCAGCATAAAACCATGCGGTAATGTATGAGCAATGTCATAAGGCTTGTGCCTAATTTTGTCAATAAAATTTACTTTGATGCACTCTGGGGCACCCCTTCTCTTATCTAGGGCTCCATTTACTAACGAAGCATAACCCCTTTAGCACTTGCTAACGGGGTTATGCCACATTTCTGTATTTAACAAACAGCGGTAATCTAAGATTATCCTAACACTGCTTAGTAAATAGACCCCTTACTCACAAACTGGTGCATCTAAAACTGCAAGTCTATCCCGCTCTCTGTTCTAGCGTCCGCAGACACATCTGTCTTTGGTATCAGCACTTGCACAGCCCCATGCTAGGTGCAAGAGATCCATCAGAAATAGGCTTCCCTTACCCATACATATGACTCAGAATATGTAGTCGGCTTGAAAATGGGAGATGTGTCCTTTTTCACAGTTGCATCTGACCCAGATCTTGTGTCTCTGCTACTACAGGCACAGGGTTTTGTTGTGCCCCCTCACACCATCAATGTCTATGATGAATCTGGTGCTAATGGCCTTGAACTACAAGTTCTAGATTTCAGCAGTGACCTACAGACTCTAGCAACAACCTACTGCCCCCTTTATATTATAGCTTTCTGTGGGCAGGATGATTTGCTACTTACCCTTGGTTTTCAGACAACTACCCTTTTTAGCTCTGGACTCTGGCTAGTCCTTGGACCTGCTTTTACTGATTCTCTCACAATATCGATAGATAGCTTTTTACCTCATAGAAGGACATATGATAATAATTATTGAGTAAATAATCATCATCAGTACCTAGAATGTCTTGGAATTAATTTGGGGGTTGAGCTTTCAGCTTTGTGTCTCTGACTCTATGGAACTCACTTCCCCGCACAGTTCAAGAAGCCTCCACTCTAGAATCCTTCAAAAATAAACAAGACTCACCTGTTCACCCAAGCATTCACTAATGTCCCTTGTTAAGCCTGATTTGTATTTTGTGTTGTAAAGGCAAATGTAAAGCACTTTGGGGGGTGATTCAATTAAGCGGGTGGTGAATAGCGCCGGGAAGTTGTTCCTGGAGTTATTCAATTCACCATGCTGTTTAGTCTGACTATTACAACTGAAATTGAAGAATGCTGGTTCGCGCGACTTAACCTGGGTGTTTAGTTGCAAGAAACGGCATTCTCCGACTAAAGTGCTGGCCGCAAGGTTGTTAGCACCGTGCTGGGCCTGAAAACAGCCTCTCAGCCAGCACTTTGATCCGATTTCTGCTCGCACCCTTAGGAGGGTGCGAGAAGAAATCCTTTAGTCAGGCTAACAGCGCGATTAATTTAATAGCTCCGTGAACTACTTCCTGGCGCTATCAACAGTGCGCTTAATTAAATCATCCCCTCTGAGTCCTATTAGGAGAAAAGTGCTATATAAATAGCATTATTAATATTATTATCTGTGTAACAAATACATGCACCTCATTTAGGTAAATAGGAATAAGGTAAATATTTCTGGCTAATGTATGTTCTAAATAGTCTATGAGATTATTAATTTCAATCTGATCTGACGGAAGCCGTATTTACCGCCGGCCGACAGTGTGTCCCCGACACAGGAGGAAATCCTGATCGTCTAGAGAGGTAAGTATAACTAATCTAATTTCCCCCCCCTAACCCTCCTTTAGGGTGCCTAACCCTAACCTTCCCTCCAGTGCCTAACCATAATCCCCCTCTAAGTGCCTAAACCTAACCCCCCCCCTTCCCCGCTGCCTAAACCTAAGTACCACGGGGGGGTGCCTAACCCTAACCCCCCTTCCCTTAGCCTAACCCTAACCTCCCGAGGGTGTGCCCTAAGTCCCCCCCCTGGGAGCCCTAAACCTAACCTCTCCCCCCCCGCGGCTGTCCGGGGCGGCGCCCGGCATCCCTTCAATCTGGATGCCGGGCGCCGGTCTCCCGGCGTAGGTAAAATGACATTTATGGCCCTTTATCCAGCTATAAAATCAATGCTGACAAAACTATGTTAGTGTACCTAAAATTTCTACCCACAATAAAAATGGTTCCCCCACTGTATAAGGGGACCACTACTGGGGGCACTGTATTGGGGGCACTGCATAGGGGGACCACTACTGGATGCACTGTATATGGGGCACTACTTAGGGCACTATAAGAGGAACTACTGGGGGCACTGTATAAAGGGCACTACTGGGGGCACTGCATCGGAGGAACAATACTAGGGACACTGTATAAGGTACACTACTGGGGGCACTGCATAGGGGGACCACTACTGGGGGCACTACATAGGGGGCACTGTATAAGGGGCACTACTGGGGGCACTGTATGAAGGGGGACCACTACTGGGGGCACTGTATAAGGGGCACTGCATAGGGGGACCACTACTCGGGGCACTGTATAAGGGACACTTATTTGCCTGCTGCATTCATGTTTTGTTTTTAGTGATAGAGGTGTGTGTGTGTGTGTGTCTGTTTGTCTGTCTGTGTCAGTCAGTGTGTATGTATCCCATCTTAGGTTGAGTGTTATATTATACTGTAGTGGTACTAAACTCTGTGTAAGCTGTTTCTATGTATATATATACATATATATATATATATATACGACAGGCTCAATCCACGGCACTCGACCATATGGGGTGCCCTTGGTATGTGACCACACCATCTACATAAAAAATATCATACAAACTCGGCACTGTATAAGGGGCACTAGAGGTGTGTGTGTGTCTGTTTGTCTGTCTGTGTCAGTCAGTGTGTATGTATCCCATCTTAGGTTGAGTGTTATATTATACTGTAGTGGTACTAAACTCTGTGTAAGCTGTTTCTATGTATATATATATATATATATATATATACATACATATATATATATATATATTTATACACATATACACTCACAGTATTTTTTTTTATTATTATTTTTATTTGTGGCTAGATGTTTTTTTTCATTGGTTCAGTGGCCAAGGATTTGGAAACCCCCCTTTCAAAATCCTGTGTTTGCCACTGTGGTGGGATTCATTCCTTAACCTTCCTTAGAACCCCCCTTCCCTTTTCAGACATGCAAATAAATTCTCTATGCCTACCAAGGGATTTTAGCAATACATATATACAACTCGGATATTTCTACTGATTTGTTTTCTGTAACATATCCAGTAGATCATAAACCTCTTTTGATGTAATGCCACGTAAGAAGGCCTCCTCGCGCATTCTAATCTCTTCCATCATGTCAATTTAGTTATTACAAATGTCACATCAAAGATCTTCATGAAGAAAAATAGGAGACTGATTTCACTAAAGAATCAGATAGGGGAGACTGGACTGACATCTGGAACAGCTTGGCATCAAAATGAAAGAAAATGACTATACGGTTACAATGTTATCACTGTTACACTAGTCCATCTAGAATTCATAGAATATTTCATTCATCCTCTGATAGAAGTTGGATAAGTTGGTCACTAAGAAGCTGCTTTTTCTACTTATTTGCCAGTAGTGCACCAAGCTGAAGGGATTCTGGAGTGCAATTAAGAATCTTATGTAGTGATTCATGTTGATAACCCCTTTACTTTGCCTCCAATAAGTTGATGATGAATGGTATGGCAAGTGTACCTCATGTCATAATACACTTAAAGCATATCTCAATACACTTTAAACATGTCTGTATGCAGAAGCTTTTACATGCTGTGTTTGAATTGCAGGAACAGTATCATACATATTTGGCGCCTGAACTTTTGATACAAATGTGTCCAACTGCGAGCCTCATAAGCTCTACAGCTATGTGTCGGTTCCATTGACTACAATTCTGCCCCTCCCCATGATATTTGCCAGACAAACTAAATATGCCATGTTTACAGGATGGTGTATATCAGAGGTAGGCACTGGGCTGGTGCAAGGTTTCTTGGTACCCTAGTCAAAATGTCAGTCTACTCCCCCCCTTTCCTAGATCCAGACGCTCCCACCGGCCCCCCCATCAAAGCTTACTGCCCTCCACACACTGCCCCCCTCCCCGGCTTAATGCCCCCTCTAGGTCAAACTGCCTCCCCCCTCACAGCTCACTGCCCCATCCAGAACCAAGGGCCCCCCTCAGAGCTCACAGCCCCTTCATACTGCCCCCACTCATTGCTATGAATGTCCGCCCTCAAAGACCACACTGATGCCCCTCACAATCCCTCCACTCATATCTCACTGCTCCCCCCTCACAGCTCAGTGCCCCTCTCACCACTTACACTGTCCCCTAAACAGCTCACATTGCTCCTCCTCACCTCTCACACTGCCCTCCTTACACTGACCTCACTCACAGTTTACTGACTCTACTCAGAGGTTCATGTCCCCCATCCAGATCAAACTGCCTACCCCTCACAGTTCCCTTTACACTGCCCCCACTCATAGCTATGACTGTCCCCCCAATAGCCCACACTGCTTCCTCTAACAATGCCTCACCTTACATCTGATTCCCCCTCACCACTCACACTGCCCCCAACCCCTCCAGATCACACTGCACAAACACCCCTAACCCCCCACCCCCTGCTCCCCTGAAATCTCCAGCACACTGACCTGCAAACTTTGGTGTTGTCTCCTCCCCTGCCGGCATCCTCGTTAACGACAGCTGCTCTCCACAGTCTGCAGAAGTGCTCTTCTCCGCCCCAACAGCTAGCGCGGCCAGTGTTAGACACTGAGCCTGCGCTGGCTTTCACTCAGAGGAGGCACTGGGATCCCCCTTGCCCTGGGAGAGAAGGGGACGGGACCCATCTAGGGAGGCACAGTGGGAACTGCCCGATGTCCCGGCAGCGGCCCAATCCACCACAGTTCGTCCTTCTGACACTGCCTGGGTGCGGGGGAGGTCAGGTGGTCTAGAGAGGTGGGCCAGAGATAAAATGTCCCGCGGGCCACAGTCGCTGCCTGCACCTTGTAATATCAAGGATATCTTTTGTTTAGACTGCTCAGCGGTGCCCTCCAGTGGCCAGTGCCCTTAGGCAGCTGCCTAAAGCTGCCTAATGGTAGTGCCGGCCCTGGGTAGGCAACCATTGGCACTCCAGCTGCTGTGGAACTACACCTCATCAATCCCTGCCACAGTTTTGCTGTAAGTGCATGGTTAGGTCTAGACTATACAGCACTGATGGACCTGTGACGTCACACCGACGTGACCCGGCCTGAAAGGGGGAGGGGCGGGGATGCTAACGGGGGACCAAAAGTGTCCCCTCGCGGGCTCGCTACGCTCACCATGCTTCGGGCACGGTGGCTCGCTGTGCTCGCCACAAATATTTATTCCCCCTCTATGCCTTAGTGGATGGTGAAGCAGGAGCGGTCCAGCCCTCCTGCAGCGGTCACGTGGTGGATACGTCACAGAGGTCCTTTAGCCACATAGGAAATAGCAGCAACCGTAACTGCATGCCATGCTAAAACTCTGGCAGGGCATGCAGGGATGTGTAGTCCCACAGTAGCTGAAGTGCCACAGGTAACCCACCCCTGGTGTATATGATATGCTTTCTAAAAACACTATTATTTAATTTTAAAATGGGTCTTTATTCGTAGTACATAAATATACAATTACATTATTCTCTATTTGTACCAACCTTAAATTGTAATTCATGTGTTTATCAGCTTTTTTATACCATTAGATGAAAATACGCATATGACAAAAATTGTAGTCATATCAGGTAACAACATACTGAACATATTTGCAAGTTACATAGGGGCCTATTCATCAACACTAAAAAGTCGATGGAGGTAATTAGGTTTAGAACTTGCATGGAGTTCTACTGTACCTAATTACCGGAGGATCTCATCATTCCTCCTTTCCATAACTATCTATTCCAAAAACCTGTCATTTTTGCGATGACAGATTTTCAGAAAATAGATACTTTTCCCTATCTGCTCTAACTTAAAGCAGATGTAATTAGTTGCACCATTACGTTCGCAAAAGCGGCGCTTGCACAGCACTGATTACAGCTGCGGTAATTCTGTGTCCGTCCGCCCCAAATAACTCCCACCCCTCCTCCGCTCCCCTCCCCCACCTACCTGGCCATCTGTCACAGGCTGCAGCTGCGGACCCCGACCTCCTGTCTGAAGATCCGGGAGAACACAGTCAGAGCAGCAGCTGGAGCCGGAGGAGGGACCAGGGTGTGACGGAGGGAGCCGAGGAGGACCTGCTCACTAAATGTCCTTAAAACCGTTATTTTAGTGTTGATGAATAGGCCCCAATATTACAGAACATCTCACATTTGACTAGATAGTGGTTACAATATAACAGTTCTTCTTAGGATACCATAATAGTTCATTATAACTTAATTTTCCTCTATATAGTCTTTTCTTATGTATGGCACTGACATGGAGAGATTACAAAAATGTGTGTGGGTCTTTTGTATATAAATCAGATGGACACAAATATATCTACAAGGCTGTCACTTAAACAGCAATTAAAGCCCTAATACGGTGGATATAGAGTTGGTCCTAGACAGATTTATGCTTATTACTATAACAGCTTAGTGCATCCGGAAAGTATTCACAGCGCGTCACTTTTTCCACATTTTGTTATGTTATAGCCTTATTCCAAAATGGAACAAATTCATTTTTCTCCTCAAAATTCTACACACAATACCCCATAATGACAACGTGAAAAAAGTTTTTTTGAGATTTTTGCAAATTTAATAAAAAAAAAAAACTAAGAAATCACATGTACATAAGTATTCACAGCTTTTGCTCAATACTTTTTGATGCACTTTTGGCAGCAATTACAGCCTCAACTCTTTTTGAATATGATGCCACAAGCTTGGCACACCTATCTTTGGGCAGTTTCACCCATTTCTCTTTGCAGCACCTCTCAAACTCCATCAGGTTGGATTGGAAGCATCGATGCACAGCCATTTTCAGATCTCTCCAGAGATATTCAATCGGTTTCAAGTCTGGGCTCTGGCCGGGCCACTCAAGGACATTCACAGAGTTGTCCTGAAGCCACTCCTTTGCTATCTTAGCTGTGTGCTTAGGGTTGTTGTCCTGCTGAAAGATTAACCGTCGCCCCAGTCTGAGGTCAAGAGCGCTCTGGAGCAGGTTTTCATCCAGGATGTCTCTGTACATTGCTGCATTCATCTTTCCCTCTATCCTGACTAATCTCCCAGTTCCTGCCACTGGAAAACATCCCCACAGCATGATGCTGCCACCACCATGCTTCACTGTAGGGATGGTATTGGCCTTGTGATGAGCAGTGCCTGGTGTCCTCCGAACAGAATGCCTGACATTCACACCAAAGAGTTCAATCTTTGTCTCTCATGGTCTAAGAGTCCTTCAGATGCATTTTGGCAAGCTCCAGGCGGGCTGCCATGTGCTTTTTACTAAGGAGTGGCTTCCGTCTGGCCACTCTACCATACAGGCCTGATTGGTGGATTGCTGCAGAGATGGTTGTCCTTCTGGAAGGTTCTTGTCTCTCCACAGAGGAATGCTGTAGCTCTGACAGAGTGACCATTGGGTTCTTGGTCACCTCCCTGACTAGGGCCCTTCTCCCCCAATCGTTCAGTTTAGATGGACAGCCAACTCTAGGAAGAGTCCTGGTGGTTCCAAACTTCTTTCATTTACCGATGATCAAGGCCACTGTGCTCATTGGGACCTTCAAAGCAGCAGATATTGTTCTGTACCGCTCCCCAGATTCGTGCCTCGAGACAATCCTGTCTCGGAGGTCTACAGACAATTCCTTGGACTTCATGCTTGGTTTGTGCTCTGACATGCACTGTCAAGTGTGGGATCTTATATAGACAGGTGTATGCCTTTCAAAATCATGTAAAATCAACTGAATTTACCACAGGTGGACTCCAATTAAGCTGTAGGAACATCTTAAGGATGATCAGTGGAAACAGGATGCACCTGAGCTCAATTTTGAGCTTCATGGCAAAGGCCATGAACACTTATGTACATGTGCTTTCTTAGTGTTTTTTTTTATTAATTTTGCAAAAATCTCAAAAAAACTTTTTACACGTTATCATTATGGGGTATTGTGTGTAGAATTTTGAGGACAAAAATGAATTTATTCCATCTTGAAATAAGGCTGTAACATAACAAAATGTGGAAAAAGTGACACGCTGTGAATACTTTCCGGATGCACTGTAATTCTGTCTGTCACCTACACTTTACCAAAGGTGATGTAGTAAAAAGGTCAACATTGACAATGTTGAAATTCAGTGTTGACAGTTATGAAATAAATTGTCGACAGGCAACGTGTCATTCTTAGAATGTGGACAGGTGAAATGTTGACGTCAGAAGGGTTAGGCTGCTGGCGGGAGGGTTAGAGATAGGCTGCTGATGGAGGTGAAGGTTAGGCTGCAGGGTAGGGGGGGTTTAGGGTTAGGCACAAAGCCGTAACTAGACTTTTTGGTGCCCTGTGCCAGAAAGAGCATTGGTGCCCCCCTCATTTTTCAAAGGGACATAATACACCCAAAAAAGGGGAATGGCCTCATGGGGAAGGACCAGGGAAGAGATAGAGGAGGCCAAGAAATGCTGGGGATGAAATAAGAGGAAGCTACAAGTGAGAATGATAATAAACAGAAGTTTGACAGACCCAAACAGCGCCCCCTGACCTGTGGTGCCCTGTGCGATGGCACTGGCCGCACTACCCTAGCTACGGCCCTGGTTAGGCACTTAGGCACTAGAGGGACGGGAAGGGATTAGGTTTAGGGAAGAAATACCTGTACGCTGGAGGATCGGAGGTCTAACCTGGAAGTTACAGTCACATGGCCACCAGGAACTGGAAGATGCCGCTTGAGTTTCTGCAGCCGTCAGGTGCAGGTAAGCCAACCCATATCAAAGTATCATATTCTTGCATCATATATTTTGAGGCAGTTGCCAAAGATCGGAGAATGGAAAGCAGAGAGAGGCAGAGATGTCGTATATATGGCTAAGGACAGTTGATGGATGGAGTAAATATTAGTGGATGGTGTAATACTGAATGTGTGTATGTAATGTGAGTCACATGGAGAGTAGTATATGGCTAAGGAGGAGGAGCATGTGTGTATAACTTGTAACAGTTCAGTATTTATGAAAGTGAACATGCAGATCTCAGGCAGAACTTCCAGGCTGTAGGAGGGAGGGATATTCCTAGCCCAGGGTTTTGGGAAATTGTTGGAGAAGGTAGACGTGCTCATTGGGAAGGGCTATTATTTTACTTCCCTTTTAAATATGTTATATAAGCTCCTGACTGTGACTTACCACATTCTTAAAGCCCCACTCCCTACACTTATGTAAGGTTATAATATGTACGTATTCTATCAGCTATTTCCAAAGTATGTACCAATATAGGAGAGTAGGGCATAAAAGACATAAGGGGAGATGTATCAAGCCTTCCAGAGAAATAAAGTGGAGAAGTTGTCCACATCAGCCAATCAGCTTCTGTCATTTATTTAGCACCGTCTATAATGGGCCTGATTCAGGGGTGGCCGCAGGTGTGGCTGCGCATTTTGGCGGTCGCCTGTCAGGTGTACATTCGCACGTATGAATGTGCAAGGACTGAAACGCCCACTCTCAGCTTCCGTAGATTCATGCGGCTCTGAATGACAGAAGCTGATTGATTGCGATGGGCAACATCACCAAATGATCTCTCTTTAAGGTTTGATATAACTCCCCCATAGTGTCCGATTCAGAGTTAGGAGCAGATAAGAAAAGGAGTAATTTGCTATTAGAACAAACCATGTTGCAATTACAAGGGGTGCAATGCATTCATTGCATGCAGGGAAAATACAGATTAATTTGCATGTAGTGAGTAAATACTGGGCAGCTATGGTTTTACACTGAAATTAGGAATGAAGCTAGGACACCCCCCTTTCCCAACTATAGGGGAATTCAATTCAGCAGGAAGCGCTGTCTGGCATCGCCATTCATGGTAGTGCCAACATCGCAAGTTTTCTCGCGTACCACTTTGGGTGTGCAAAGAAGAAAATGCAATGCTGCTGGTGCAATGCAATGCTGCTGGTGCAATGCAATGCTGCTGGTGCATTACGGAACGGCACATTACATCTATGTTTGCAATTAAATCCCCCCTATATGTCGACCTGCAAATTTTAATTCTGACCCTGCACTGAACATGGTATTGCCAAGGTGCAAATTGTTCCTTTTTTATCAAATACTCCTAACTGAATCAGACCCATAATGTATGCTTACAATTAATACAAAGGATGAAAGAAGGACCTAGAGAAATTGCTGCTGTTAGGGTCTTGCTGTACAGTGCCTAGCTGCCAACTCTTTTAATGGCCTGGAAATGATGTCCCCATTTTTTTCTCAATATTGACAACCTGTACAATTAAATACAATTTTTCTTCATGGTAGATGCAATTCTTACCACAAATCACTTGTCCTTTTGGCTCTATACATTAATATTTATTGAATAAAGGTATTTAAGATGTAAAAAGTATGGGTTAATTAGATCATAAAAGCACAAAAAAATTACATTATATGACTTACTGACCTATAATGTCCACAGATACAGTCTTGTGTGTGGTCTGTGTAAATGTATAGGCTTAGATGCTAAGCATCCATGGAAAATATTTTAAAATGTTAGCAACTGTGTATATACTGACAGCAGTGCTGGAACATGTCCTTCCACATACCATTCAGCAGCAAGTGAACTGGTGCTCTTAGACCTGAACTGGGTGGAGGAAATGTTGTTGCAACTCTGCTTCTTGTCTATTTTTGTTCCCCCAAAGTTTAGGAGGAATGGGGAGCACCCTACAGGACTCAAAGTTCCTGCTTAATTTGATGCTCTAGTCTAAGAGCCTGATTCAGAGATGTACACAAACCCGATGGTTTGAGTACTTCCCCAAAAGCAGGGGGACTGCACATGCGCAGGACCCGTTCTGCGTGTGTGCAGAACGGGTCCTGAGATCGCTCTCAGTGCCTCATAAGCTGCAGCCTATCAATTTGGGGGCAGGGATGGGGCAGCCGCCGGTCCATTTTTTAACACAAGCGTGCCGAGGCCAGGGCCTGCGTCTTCCAACTCAGATTTCCTTGCCCCTGTTGAGTAGTTCCAGCAGGCAGTCTGAGTAAGCTTAAGCTTATTCACATGGCCTATGGATGTGACCATCGCAACTGAGCATCAGTCTCTGAATCACCCTCTAAGTGTGCTAAGTGGTATCCTACTCATCTGTCCTTGTCCTAAGGCTGCAAAATAGCCCCAAATCTTCATACATCTATTTCCATGTTAGCATTTAAAATGAGGTTCTTCAGGAATAGTTTTTTATATATTTCTGGATCATACAGATGGTCATTGTTAATCTTTAGATGGGCGGCAATATTGGCTTTTAACAGAAGTGGGTACCTGTTAGCAGAGGTGTAGCTAGGTGCCATGATGCCCAGAGCAAGGGTATGTTTCGGCACCCCCCTCCCCTGTACTGAATTGGGGGCACGGCTAAAATGTGGGGGCATGGTTAAAATATTGGGGCATGTTGCATTTGAAAGCAAAAAATCCTAAATTGGAGATTATAAGTGCTCTCCCCCCTCACTGATTATAGCAGGCCAGGCCCCATCACCTATAAAACCCCTCAGCCAATGCCAGAATTAAATATATAAGTGCCCATTACCCCTTACCAAACCTCACCTCCCTCACTTAGGCACCTAAAAACTATATTTGTATATAAAGTGTAGCATTGTATGTGCAACAAATGGGCGCCACGCTTCTAGTACCACCAGTGTTGGACTGGGGCAATGCAATGTTAGGGGCCCGTGGGTGGCAGGGAGAGGCACAGGGTGACTAGGGAGGCAGTGGGTGACAGTGGAAAAAGGCAGAGAGTGATAGAAGGCAGAGAGTGGCTAGGGAGGCAGTGGATAACTGGGGAGACAAAGGGTGACAGGGGTGAATAGGGAGGCAGTGAGTGGCAGAGGAAGACAGTGGGTGACAGGGAGAGGTAGAAAGTGACAGGGAGAAGCAGAGAGTGACTAGGGAGACAGGGAGAGGCAGAAAGTAACTGAGGAGGCAGAGGGTGACTAGGAAGAGGGAGTTGGTAACAGGGAGAGGCAGAGAGTGACTGTGGAGTTAGTGGGTGGCAGCGGAAATCATAGAGTGACAGGTTGTGGCAGAGAGTGGCAAGGAGAGACGGAGAGGCAGTGAGTGACTGGGGAGTCAGTGAGCGGCAGCGGAAGGCAGAGAGATACAGTGAGAGCCAGAGAGTGACTAGGGAGGCAGTGAGTGACTAGGGAGGCAGTGGATGACAGGGACAGGCAGAGAGTGACAGGAAGAAGCAGAGTGACATTGTAATCATACAGTCATTCCTGATCGCCTTCTGTTGTTTTCATAGGCTGCTTGGGCTGTGCTCTAGCTGGCCGAGGCTCTTGTTGCTGCTGAGCTGTGCTGCAGGTCTGGGCAGCTGTGGTCACCTTTCTCCCAGTAGTTCTGCTCTGTTCTAATGACTTACTGCTGGGAAGGAAGTCAGGAAGGCAGACAGCTGCACAGACCTGCTGGGCAGAAGACCTCCCCCTTCCCCCGACCGCAGCTCGCTAAACCCCGCCCCTCCCAGAAAAAGGCGGTGCCTGGAATCAGTGGGGACTGAGCAAACACACTTTGCTTTTTTTTTTAAATTTATTTGGGCACGCAGCACGTCCCGGCTCCTCTGTGCATGTGACGTCATGACGTCACATGCACAATGCTCAAAGGCGGAAGCGCTCCTGGAGCTGGCAACCAGTAGGCAGTCAGTTTAGCCAGCTGCCGATTAGATTTTAGCTAGCCAGCGGGCGCCTTCTGACAATTTCGGCGCCTGGAGCTTGCGCACCACCAGAACTGCCCTCCCTACGCCCCTGCCTGTTAGCATTACAATAAACCACCCATGTTCACTGACATCCTCAATAGTTTCCTGACATTAGATTGATACTGGCCAAATATTCTTTATATGAGATCCTCAGAATTCATGAACAGGGCATTATTCACCTGTGCAGATTCTAGGCCTGACTAAGAGACGGATGCAATGCTGTTATTTATGCAAAATGAGCAATTGTTTGCTAATACAAAAGCATGAACGCCGCACTGCGCATGCAATTGTTTTGCGACTCCATTCGTACAGAGGAACCATTTGCTAAGTAAGTGACAGGTAGTCAGCGTTTGGGGGTGGTAACTGGGGTGTGATTAGAAGAACGCAAGCATGTCTGACCGTTTAAACCCTGTTTCATGGGCATTAATAAATTAGCCATTGCGATCTCTTGTGTAGCATGAGACCTCTGCATGTCAGGAGAGCTGGAATGGTTGTGGCTGGTCAGACTTACCTTACATGTTGAGTAACTGCCAGCTGTGCGTCGATGTTACATATGTTGACGCTGTTGCATGTCGTCGGACGTATATGAGAAGGCAGCAGTGGGCATCACTGTGTTCAGCTGTGCTTTGGAAGGCATTAGCATGTATTATTTTATGCTCGAAATGTAAAAGTTCAGTGCTTTTACTAGCAAACACGGACAGTAAAATCATTGCCCTTTTAAATTCCGGGCTTAAACACGATTGGAAATCCAGGGCATTAGAACTTTTTGGTGCAGTGAAAAACCTGTCAACACAGATGTAACATAATTTATTTTATTGTGACGTACTATTTTTAAATATACATCCAGGAAATTCACCTTCCTCCTGTCATAGGTGTGAATCAGAGAAGTAGGCAATAATGCATATCTTCATTACACTAGTGCGCATTATGCACCTTGGAAAATAATTATTACACTTTAAGAGAAATTGCTCCACAAAAGATATTTTTATCCAATGGGGATGGTGGAATCTTTCATTAGTCGGGGTTATCCTAAGCATATATTAAATAAAGCATTTAACGAAGTACTGGTCATGGATAGAGATTCCTTGTTAGCTCCCAAAATTAAACTTGAATCACAAATGGAAAAAAGAGATCTATCGTTTATATTGAAATTTCATAATCAATCAAATTAAAGGACTTATTAAATCTAATTATCATATTCCTAAGTGTGATCCTGTTCGTAGAGAATGTTTTCCAGTGAATCCAAGTTTTATTTTTAGGAAGAATAGATAATTAAAAACTATTTTAGCCCCAAGCTTTATGAAACCCACCTCTGTAGTCGAAGGCACAAGCCCAAGCTACGAATAATGGTTACCCCCTAAGCCGGTAGGCTTTTTTAAGTGCGGCAGCAATAACTGTACCACTTGTAAACATGCCATAAATAAGACCCTGACAATACCGATCATCACCGGGGACAAAATACAGAAGATCTCTAGCTTTAGTAACTGTAATACAAGTTGACTGATTTATTTGCTACAATTTGGATGTAACCTATGTGAGGAGGACAACGAGACCTTTGAAGATACAGTTTATGGAGCATCGCAGAAACATTCTAAAGGGGGTACTAAATCATACTATACCCAAACATTTTGTTTAATGTGATAAAGGAGATCAGAGCTCACTAACTGTCATTGGTCTAGAATACATTCCACTAACACAACACTAGGGGTGACAGATTCAGGAAACTATGCAAACAGGAGATATATTGGACTTTTCAATTAAACTCTTTATATCCAAGTGGATTAAATGAAGCACTAGAATTGAATATGTATGATCGAAGAGCAGTCAATTTTTGCCTTATTGTTTTCTCCTGGTTTACTAATAGCTATTGATAACTCATTTAGGGCTCTATTTATTAACATTATTTTTACTAAAATAAAGTGAAAAAGGGTGTTTTCACACCCTTTTCACATTATTTTAGTTTCACCTGTAGTTATTACAGGGCAATTGGAGTAGAATTAGTAAAATTCTACTCCAACCCCCAGTATCACTTATTTTTAGTAAAGCAGATCGCATTTCCCATAATTGTAATGGGAAATGTGATCTGTGTGCAAGTTACTAAAAATAAATTGTAAAAAAATACCGGGGGAAGCCCTGTGATAATAACGCCACCTGGAGGTGGCGTTATCCAGGGTCTCCCCCGGTTACCGGGCTCCCACTCTGCTCTAACGGGGAGAGCAGAGGCGGGAGCCGGTACCAGTAATCAGCTATGTGGTCTAAGCAGACCGCAAGCTGATTGCTGTACAAAAAAGAAAAAAAAAATTAAACTTTTTTTTTTCCTTACCTGAATCCAGGGACCGGTGATCAGGCCTCCGGTGATGGCTCCTCTCCGGTCAGCTGGTCTCCCATAGTACACTGGGGCCCGGTCATCAGGTGATCGGGCCCCAGTGCAGTATGGGAGATCACCTGATCGGGAAGCCCGGAGAAGATCACCGGAGGCCAGGAGGATGCAGGTAAGTGTAATGAAGGGGGAGGTCACGGGGGTCCGCGATCGTGGGGGGCGGGGCTTAGCACCGGGGGCGGGGCTTAGCGTCAGTGGGGGGTAGTAGCGGTGGTCGGTCGGCGCATGCGCGGTCTCTTAGTCGCGGTATTTTTTCCGAAAATAGAGTGCGGATGGGATCCGCAGGGACAGAGCTTTATCGCAAGCGCTGCCCCTGCAAGGGATTTATAGTAAATCCCTGTGATATTGCCTGAATTCGCAATGCGAATTCACTCGGTAATATCACACTACAATCCGCATTCAATATGCGGATTGTAGTAAATAGAGCCCTTAGACCCATTTCCAAGCAAAAGTATATGTTACACCTAAGAATGCTGTATTAGGGACCTCTTACAGTTGCTTTCAGGAGCTGACTATGTAATATCTACTCGAGTGTTATTAGAATGAATAGTTATTTATGAGAAGCTAGACCCCGAAACTAATCTGGAACACTGTAAATATGGGTCTTTTGTTTGTCTTGTTTTAATTTTGTATGCCCAAATTGTTGATTTACGTATAAGCAAACAGGGGTATATGTTATTAGTCCCATTAAGAGTTACTACGAAAAGTCTAAAGTATGAAATTTCTGTACAAATCAGAATTGTTGGAATAAGGTACCACGTGATCGGACCTCCGGCTGAGGTTATGACGTAGATGAATTACTTATTTTTGTATATATGCTGCTAAGCAATGATATATGGAGAACTGAAGCCCGAACTGTAGTTTTCATTAAACCCTCCACATCCCCGTTAAGTGGTCTATTAGCGTCACGTGACCGGCTGGTCCGCTCCCATCCGATGCTGCGTTCCATATCCATATGAGGAAGCAGAGCTCCGATCAGGTGGTGGGAGTTTGACTTATAGGAAACAACTGGCTTATGTGAAAAGATGCAGCGGGGTCATGTGACCTGAATCCGTCTCCTTACTTCACTTATTTTATTGTAACAGGTCTTTCCTTTACTTGCTACAATAGACCTCTCTATATTTCTTTCCCTTTAGTGCCTCCACTCAAGTCTTGGATTTTCTTACGCTATACCTGGAGTGGACTTGGGAACACCCCTGAATGGCAAGTACTGGTTTTGTGTCATGTTATACCTTAATTTCAGACTGGTAACCTACCAATGACAATTATAGATATGCAGCAGCAATTATTCACTTCACTATAAAATCTATGTTTATACTCAGACTTACACACAAATTAGTTACATCGTTTATTTTACTGCGACTCTCTGTTCTGCTGAAGATGAATCCAGTTAATGAACAATGCAGTAATCATAACATTTTTAGAATAACATTTACACATTTATCAATTAAGCTGAGCATCAGATCCTAATATTTCTCTATACAAATGACGTACTAATAACCCATTTTCTTTAAAGCTTTAAAGAGATTAGCCCTCTCATATTCTGTTCTTAAACTCCCCTTATTAGTCAATGTGAATGGCCATGCTCGTTGGTGCACATGCTAGTAGATTAATATGCGTTTAAGTTATGAAATCCAGGTTTATAGGGAATTCCTAAAATTAATCGCTTCTCATCCAATGGGCTTTAGTAGTGATATGTAACAGTCTGTAGAGTTAGTCCTTATAATCTTCAGCGCATTGTTAGCAATTGTGTATGAATATAAATACAATAGGCAGGTGCCTGTGGTGTCTGAGGGCCAGAATTATAATGCTGAGCTGGTGCTGGATGTTAGTATAACTAATTCCTCTATATATACATATCTGTGGTGTTATCCAATAGCTCTTACTATAATCTTCTGAGGAATTGGTGGCCTGAAATAATGTAGTAGAACTTTACTTTGCATGTAGTCTTTAAGCGAATACACTATTGGACTGATTTTAGACTTATCTCTGTCTCCTTCTTTCTCTTCCACAGGCACAGTAGCACTGACTAGACTCCTCCTAGGGGCTGGGCCTCAGACCCTCTGGTTGGCTGACTCTCATGTTTCGCCTTCTCAAATCTCAGTTATAGGCAGTACTCACTCTCTTGATCTAGCTGCGGTCTAATATCTAGCTGCGGTCACCTCATCATCCTTCCTTCAATTAATTCCTGGTTTCCAGCTCTCCAACACCAGGCACAGCCTCCTCTGCTCAGGTAACCAGCCGTCCCCAACTCTGGGAGAGCTGCTCAACCGCCAGCTCCAACTGTCCCTCTACAAATTGTCAACAGCCCCCTTTCAGTGCCAGGGATACTGCAATAGTCCACAGTCCTCTCAAAAAATGATCCCACTGTTAAACCCCTGCATATACATTACATTGGTACACTAAACATATTTATAAAATTATACACAACTATAAATATACTATTTACATGCTTATAGGTGCCTATTTTAATATTGCAAGGTGTTACATTATGTCTACCAAAGTAAGTTCCTTTAAATTTTATTACTAATTAAGATTTGGTTTGCCTCCTATTTTATACAACTCTGAAGTATATTTACATTTTTTCATGATTGTAATAAATTATGTATAATCAGGGACAGCTGGGAACGTTTAACATTAATGAATAGCCCTATTTGAAGGACACTTTTGGCACAGCCAGACATCATTGAAAAAGCTGCATGATAGCAGCGAAACGCGTCGGTGGCTATACCTTGGCCCAGGGCACTTTGATGAGAAGCTTCTCCATACAAATGGTGACATCGCCCTAAGGGCCATATTCAATTCCAGGCGAAAAGTCCCGTACTTTGCGCATGCAGTACTTTTCGACCAGTTCGCTGGTTTTCAATGCGTAAAAGTATTACGCGCGTACCCGCTTTCTGCTGTAGTCGATTAGAAATCGCCGAAAGCGGGAGCCGGCAAAACTGTAATATGCAAAAAGTACTGTCAGATTTGGGGAAATGAGCCTGACACCCCCCAAAAGATGGTCTGAAATTGGAGATCACTGTAGATACCCCCGAATAGCCCTGCTGAAGGTATTTGGGGTACTTACTGTATATGCTCTGAATAGCTTCTATTTCACGTCTTTGCAGAAGTGGTGAAGAAGAGCATTTTTAAGGTTTTTTTGTTCAAAATAAGTTGTCCCAGCAAA
The DNA here is from genome assembly GCA_031769625.1 of Taudactylus pleione. Taxonomy (NCBI): domain Eukaryota; kingdom Metazoa; phylum Chordata; class Amphibia; order Anura; family Myobatrachidae; genus Taudactylus; species Taudactylus pleione. Next base: position 25,799,351 of record JAUIMM010000018.1, read on the forward strand.
ATTGGGGTACATGAAAATGGGTGCTAGCATATTTTGCTAAAGTGAACTTTTAAAAATCATAAAAAATCCATCTGCCGCAAGCACCTTCAAACTTTAAAACACCTGGGTCATACTTGTGGACCCCCCTGTAGTAGTTTTTAAGTTTGTCCCCCAACTTTGAACTTTTTCACCCCCAAAACGAAAGTACTTTTTGGGGTGGATCTAAATACTTTTTAAAACTTTTTTTTAATGCAGATTACCTTTGTGGGACTGTCCCAAGGGTGTAGGGTGGTTCCCGCAGCTTTGCACCCCAAGACCCCAATTCTGCACTTTTTTTCGAAAGCTAATCATAGGCGAATCTTTTTCGCCTATTCCAATGCATTGACTTTCCGCACCGGCGAAAAGTATTTGGAATTAAATACGGGGATAAGTTTTCGCTGGTGAAATTACGTTATCCGCGATACTTTTCTGCAGATTTGGACTTATCGTGGCTAATTGAATATGGCCCTAAGTTGGGATCACCAGCACATGACTTCCAGGACTGTGGTTAAGGATTCCGTTCTTCTGCGTTGGATTTCCATGCTTCCATAACTAATTAGGATCCCTTTCAACCAGCACCACAGAGTCGGTAAAGCACTTCAATAGCTAGACTGTTATTACCCACAGGACATTGATCTATACATAAGAACTGCCCGTTGAATCAGTGCCAAGGTTCTATTGATTGATTTTATCTAGGAGTTTTATATGTTTATTTTTATTTTACTTTTATTGGGAAAGTCACATAAGACAATAACAGAAAACAGTGTATAGTATACATTAGATACAGCAGTCATTTATATTATTACATTACTGCCAAAATAGCAGAAAGTGGGCAAAATAAACAGAGTACAATTAATAATAGTAGATAGCACATAAATATTATTCCATGAAAAGATCTCAATAAGGAAAGGCAACTGGTAACCATGGGGTTAATAATATAGAAGGGAAAGACATATGTTTTTTAATACTTCGAACTGTCCCAATATGTAATGTTTATGATATTAAATGATTTATAATTTATTTATTATATATATTGATCCTTAGCGCTGTTTATTTCTGTATTATGTATATTTACTCAGAATGAACACCACACATCTGCTGCCGAGGCTAGTAAATCTGCTTCCGAGGCTAGTAAATCTGCTTCAGTAGACGCAGTCACTGGCCTCTGCACTCCCACAAAATGGAGGCGACACGCCTGCCTTTTGTGCAACTGCACCCATCAATCACACTGCATCCGGAGCCGCAGCTGTATTGCAACACATGTGCAGTGCACATGCTTGCCGACATTCTGGCTGCTCCATTCCGACATTCTGGCAGCCTCCTCCGGAAGGGGGCAGCCAGGTCGGCATAATGGGTGGGGTGGCACGGCTAGGGATATTACCCGGCATTTAGGGCAGAGCAGGAGGCATGACCACGAGATTGCGTCATTTTGCCCCTGCTACACAATGCTGAGATTACCGGCATCGTGAAGCAGGGGGTGGAGTCATGATGACGCGATTCAGTAGCCGATCACCCGCAACCCGCAGGTCACACGCAAACCCCTGCATTGGCGAGGTCAGTGGTTGGCCAGCCGGGTGTCTTGCCTGCGTTTCCGGGGGGCCGGGAGCGCCATCCGATTTTCGGGAGGCTTTCGCCCGATTCGGAGTAGAAGGCAAGTATAGCACTGCGGCTCTGGTACAGTTAAAAACATCGGACAGCTGCAACCTAGTAGATCTATCGTCCATCTCTGAATCAGCCCCATTTAACTATTCAATTAACATATCCCATATAATAATTTGTAGAAGGCCAAATTGATTACTTAACCAGGTTTGGGATATGTGCATATAATGATTTTTTTTATCTATATACATTATTTTCCATCCTGTGGTATTATTGTACTATAAACAGTTTTATATATTTACCCTAGGGGTGTGCACCGGCCCCTTTTCGTGTTTTGTGTTTTGGTTTTGGATCTGGATCTTTCTTCGTGTTTTGGATCTGGATTGGTTTTGCCAAAACCACCCTTCCGTGTTTTGGGTTCTGGGTTTTGTGTTTTGGATCTGTATTTTCTTTAAAAAAGCATAAAAACAGCTACAATCACAGAATGTGTTGGTTTTTCTGCTCCTATGCTATTATTAACCTCAATAACCTTAATTTCCACTAATTTCCAGTCTATTCTGAACACCTCACACCTCACAATAGTGTTTTTATGTCCAAAAGGTTGCACCGAGGTAGCTGGATGACTATGCTAAGCGACATGAGTGGGCGGCACAAACACGTGACCCATCTAGGAGTGACACTGCAGTGGCAGACAGGATGGCAGTTTGAAAAACTAGGCCCCAAACTGTACATAATGCAAAGAAAAAAAAAGAGGTGCAAGATGGAATTGTCCTTGGGCCCTCCCACCCACCCTTATGTTGTATAAACAGGACATGCACACTTTAACAAAGCAATCATTTCAGCGCCAGGGTCTGCCACACGACTGCGGCTGAAATGATTGGTTCGTTTGGGCCCCCACAAAACAAGCTGGCAATTAATCTGCCCCTGCACAAACTGGCTCTACGGAGGCAAGATGTCGTCCTCATCCTCCTCATCCACCGATTCCTCACCCTCTTCAGTGTTGTGTACATCCTCATCCTCACAGAGTATTAACTCGTCCCCACTGGAATCCACCACCACAGGTCCCTCTGTACGTTCTGGAGGCTGGTCTCCCTGGAAGAGTTGATAATTAATTTTGATGAACATCATCTTCTCCACATTTTGTGGACGCAACCTCCTACGCCTTTCGCTGACAAGGTTCCCGGCTGCACTAAACACTCTTTCGGAGTACACACTGGAGGGGGGGCAACTCAGGTAAAATAGAGCCAGTTTGTACAGGGGCCTCCAAATTGCCTTTTTTTCCTGCCAGTACAGGTACGGACTGTCTGACATGCCTACTTGGATGCTGTCACCGATGTAATCCTCCACCATTCTGTCAATGGTGACAGTATCATATGTAGTGACAGTAGACATGTCAGAAATTGTTGCCAGGTCCTTCAATCCGGACCAGATGTCCAAACTTGGTCCTGCCTGCCCTGCATCACCGCCAGCGGGTTGCTTAGGATAGCTAAGTTTTTTCCTGGCAGCCCCAGTTGCGGGAGAAAATGAAGAAGGAGCTGTTGACGTGTTACGTTCCGCTTCAGCTGACAGTGGTCTTTGCACCTCTGCAGGCTTGTGTCGGCCGGAAAGAGAGACACCACATAGGCTTTAAACCTAGGATCGAGCACGGTGGCCAAAATGTAGTGGTCTGATTTCAACAGATTGACCAACCTGAAATCCTGGCAAAGCGAATGAAGGGCGTCATCCACAAGTCCCACATGCCGAGCGGAATCGCTCCGTCTTAGCTCCTCCTTCACTTTCTCGAGCTGCTTCTGCAAAAGCCTGATGAGGGGAATGACCTGACTCAAGCTGGCAGTGTCTGAATGGACTTCACATGTGGCAAGTTCGAAGGGCTGGAGAACCTTGCACAACACGGAAATCATTCTCCACTGCGCTTGAGTCAGGTGCATACCCCCTCCTTTGCCTATGTCATAGGTGGATGTATAGGCTTGTATGGCCTTTTGCTGCTCCTCCATCCTCTGAAGCATATAGAGGGTTGAGTTCCACCGCGTCACAACCTCTTGCTTCAGGTGATGGTGGGGCAGGTTCAAGAGTGTTTGCTGGCGCTCCAGTCTTTGGCACGCAGTCGCTGAATGGCGAAAGTGTCCAGAAATTTTTCGGGCCACCCAAAGCGTCTCCTGCATGCCCCTGTCGCTTTTCAGAAAATTCTGCACCACCAAGTTTATTGTGTGAGCAAAATATGGGACGTGCTGGAATTTGCCCAGATGTAATGCCCGCACAATATTGGTGGCGTTGTCAGATATCACAAATCCCCAGGAGAGTCTAAGTGGGGTAAGCCACTGGGCGATGATTTCCCTCAGTTTCTCTAAGAGGTTGTCGGCGGTGTGCCTCTTACTGAAACTGGTGATACACAGCGTAGCCTGCCTTGGAAGGAGCTGGCGTTTCTGAGATGCTGCTACTGGTGACGTTGCTGCTGTTGCTGCGTAAGGTGATACATCTACCCAGTGGGCTGTCACAGTCATATAGTCCTTAGTCTGCCCTGTTCCACTTGTCCACATGTCCGTGATTAATTGGACATTGGGTACAACGGCATTTTTCAGGACACTGAGGACACTTTTTCTGACGTTTCTGTACAGTCTCGGTATCGCCTGCCTAGTGAAGTGGAATCTAGACGGGATTTGGAACCGGGGACACACTACCTCCATCAATTGTCTAAATCCCACTGCACTAATGGCGGATACCAGACGCACGTCTAACACCAACATAGCAGTCAAGGCCTCAGTTATACGTTTTGCTTCAGGATGACTGCTGTCGTACTTCATCCTCCTCGCTAAGGACTGTTGGAGGGTCAATTGTTTAGTAAAAGTAGTGGTGTTCCTACTTCCTCTCTGGGATGATGAACGACTCCCAGCAGCAGCAACAGCAGCAGCGGCAGCAGGAGGCATAGCAATGCAGGATCCTCCGGAGGAATCCCGGATAGGAGAGTCAGTCATGCCAGTGACATGGCCTGCAGGACTACTTCCGATCCTGACTAAGGAGGAAATTGATGAGGAGGGAGTTGACGGTGTGGTTTGCAGGCGCTTGGATACAACAGGACAACGGGATTTAGGTGTCCCTGGACTGCTTACGGTCTTAGCCAAAGTTTCTGAACTTGACAGTAACTTATTATGAACACGCTGCAGGTGCCGTATAAGGGAGGATGTTCCTAGGTGGTTAACGTCCCTACCCCTACTTATTCCACCTTTACATATGGTACATATGGCAAGACAGTTGTTGTCCGGATTTGGATAGAAATATTGCCAGACCAAAGAGGTGGAATGTTTGGTCTTCTGCCCAGGCATGACCGTGATGGGCTTTTTCATCCCACGGACAACAACTGTCTCCCCCGGAGCCTGATTTAAACAAACCACATCACCATCAGAATCCTCCTCGCCAACTTCCTCCTCAGCGCCAGCTACACCAGTATCCTCATCCTGTTGTACTTCAACAGTGACATCTTCAATTTGCATATCAGCAAGTGGACTGTGGGTGCTCCTTTCAGCACTTGCAGGGAGCGTGCAAATGGTGGAAAGAGCCACCTCTTCCCGTCCAGTGCTGGGAAGGTGAGGCATCGCAACGCCACCACACTTGGACTCTCCTTGGGGATTTGTGATATCTTCTTAGAACGCACAGTTCTTCGCTGTGCTTTTGCCAGCTTAACTCATTTGATTTTTTTAGTGGGAGGAGGGCTTCCATTGTCATGTGAAGCTGAACCACTAGTCATGAACATAGGGAAAGATCTTAGCCGTTCCTTGCCACTCCGTGTCATAAATGGCATATTGGCAAGTTTACGTTTCTCTTCAGATGATTTAAATGTTTTTTTTAAGGTCATTTTCCTGAACTTTGTCATTTGGGATTGTATGTGGCTTCTACTATGACATTGGGCATCGGCCTTGGCAGACGACGTTGATGGCATGTTATCGTCTATGTCATGACTAGTGGCAGCAGCTTCAGCACTAGGAGGAAGTGGTTCTTGATCTTTCTCTATTTTATTTTTATCGGAGAAAGTTTGGTCCTCCATTTATGTTATATCGATTTGATATATACGTGCGGCTAAGGCGCACACAAACACAGAAAATATTTTTTTATTTTTGCTGGAGAGTAGTGCACTTTGAGGGTTACACCACCCTTTAAGAAATGAGCCAGCCGGCTCTTTACTTATGGGACACAGGCGCACGCTTGGCGCTGCTCCTTTGTTGATGCACGTGCGGCTACTGCGCACATAATTCACAAACACAGAAAATATTTTTTTATTTGGTTTGGAGTGTACTTTGGGGGTTACAGCACCCTTTAACGGTCAAGCCAGCTGGCCCTTTACTTATGACACAGGCGCACGCTTGGCACTACTTTGTTGATGTACGTGCGGCTACTGCGCACACAATTCACAAACACAGAAAATATTTTTTTATTTGGTTTGGAGTGTACTTTGGGGGTTACAGCACCCTTTAACGGTCAAGCCAGCCGGCCCTTTACTTATGACACAGGCGCACGCTTGGCACTACTTTGTTGATGCACGTGCGGCTACTGCGCACACAATTCACAAACACAGAAAATATTTTTTTATTTGGTTTGGAGTGTACTTTGGGGGTTACAGCACCCTTTAACGGTCAAGCCAGCCGGCCCTTTACTTATGACACAGGCGCACGCTTGGCACTACTTTGTTGATGCACGTGCGGCTACTGCGCACACAATTCACAAACACAGAAAATATTTTTTTATTTAGTTTGGAGTGTACTTTGGGGGTTACAGTACCCTTTAACGCTCAAGCCAGCCGACCCTTTACTTATGAGACAGGCGCACGCTTGGCACTACTTTGTTGATGCATGTGCGGCTACTGCGCACACAATTCACAAACACAGAAAAAATATGTATTTTTTTAGCACTTGGGGGGAGCACCCCTGACTGACAGAGCACCCCCTGGACAACACTACAGCACCCCTTTAGGACTGGGACACTGCACAGGACTTTGGAGTGGACACAGCCCCTATGGAGAACTGACTGCACAACACAGTCCAGCCAGCCCCTATGGACTTTGAAGTAGTGGACACAGCCCCTATGACAACAGCAGCACAGCACAACACAGGCAGCCCCTATGGACTTTGAAGTAGTGGACACAGCCCCTATGGACAACAGCAGCACAGCGCAGCACAGCACAGCACAACACTACTCTGCACTACACTACACAGCCCAGCCAGCCCTAACTCCCACCCTCCCTCTTCACTGTCCACAGCCGAGTGAGAAAATGGCGCCGACGCGGGTACCTTATATAGGATCCAAAACCCGCGAGACCCGGAAGGCGGGATGATGATGTTTTGCCTCGATTTCAGATCCGAGTCAGGCGGGAAAAGTCGAGCCTGACTCGGATCGGCCTCGGATCGGGGGGGCTCGGATTTCAGAAATCCGAACCCGCTCACCCCTAATTTACCCTTTTCTGGATTTTGCCTTTAATGTAAATTAAGGTTATTTTTTTATGGATCTAAAGTGCACCACTGATATTTTTCTCTCATAGGTGCCATCTGTTACTCATAGGTGCCATCTGTTACTTATCAGGTTTTTGAGCTGATAATTATAATTACCGAGGGTTGTTCAAAAAGTAGTGCTTAAATGCTCATAACTCTGAAATAATATGCAATATTTATTTGAAACTTTGTCAGTTTGTAGTTTAATATGTCTGATAGCTATATATGTATTTTTGTTTAGGTAGTCCACGAAATACCATGGAATCCAAGATGAAACAAAGAGCCGTCATTGAATTTCTGGAAAAAGAAGGCTGCAGTGCTACAGAAATCCACAGAAGACTGAAAAAAGTGTATGGTGAGCGTACAATTGACTATAGCAATGTCAGAAGGTGGATGAAGCGTTTTCAATCGGGAGAATCGTCGGTGTGCGACAAACTTCTTGGTGGCAGACCATCAACTGCAGTGACAGAAGAGAACCGACACAAAGTCGATGTCATGATTCAGAAAGACCATCGTGTGACCATCAGAGATGTCAGTGATGAACTTGAATGCAGCCATAGCACTGTAAAAACACTAATCAATGATTTGGGATATCGTAAAGTGTGTGCTAAATGGGTTCCAAAGCAATTAACCAGGGATCATAAGGCCCAGAGGGTGGAAGTGTGCAATGACCTTTTGACCAACTTTGAAGCCAACCCTGAGACGTTTTTGGAAAATGTAATTACAGGAGATGAGACCTGGGGACTACTTTATAACCCAGAAACAAAGGCCCAATCAAAGCAATGGAAACACGCAAGTTCACCTAGGCCAAAAAAGTTTAAATCACAGCGATCCGTAAACAAAGTCATGGCCACATTCTTCTGGGATTGCCGAGGTGTTATTCGCATCGATTCCTTGGAACCAAACCAATCAATCAATCAACAGTGATCGATACATTATTACACTTAATAAGCTGAAAAAGCCATCCGCAAAAAAAGGTCAACAATTCCACTGTCAAATGTCATCTTACACCACGACAATGCCAGACCTCGATGGCAACATCTGCGGCCATTGCCAAAATGGGGTGGGCACTAATGCCACATCCACCATACAGTTCTGATTTGGCCCCTTCTGACTTTCATCTGTTTGGCCCTATCAAATACTGTCTCCGGTGGGGCAACATTTTGAAGACATAGAGGTTGTTAAAAATGCCGTACGTTCCTGGTTCAAACACCAACCACTGGAATTTTTCCAAAGTGGATTCACAGCTTGGGTTGAGAGGTGGAGAAATTGTTTAGAGGGCAGATGGTGAATTTTTTGAGTAGCATAATTCTGTTACTAAGACTTCAAAGTATTTTACTGCAAATTTTCAAATTATAATAACATTTGAGTTTTGAGCATTTAGGCATTACTTTTTGAACAACCCTCGTATATTTGCGGCAATAAGAAATTATCGACCACCCGAATGTATTATATGATGTGTAAAAATAAAGTAATCACTCTATTAACATTGTGATAATATCACTGCTAAGGGATTTAAGCAAAATATTAACTGGATTCAGGGGACTTTTTGAGAAATGAAACAATTTTTTGGGGAAAAAGAAAAAGACACGTTTACAACCCCTCTTAAAATATTCCATACTGTCTGTGACAAGGAGAAATAGTGGACTACCAATGCTCCACCTGCACAAAAGGAGACATGTCAACTAATATAAGGATCGGCCCTCTTTAGTAAAAGAACTAGAGATAGTTTATATGCACTGCTCAATGAGGGTGACTAACACTATGGGGGTAATTCAATTAGACACAATATTTTTTCAGGCAAATAAAATGGGATTTTATCACTTGAATTGCCTTTGAGCAATTCAATTAGATCCCGTCTTATTCGCCCAATAAAATATTTGATTTCTGGCGAATACACATAGGACCCATGATAAGTTCACGGATCCTGTGTGTTAATGCTGGCTCCTGCTGAGCCTCACAAAAAAACCCCCGACAAGCAGGGGCGCCGAGAGGGGGGGGGGGGGAGAATTACTGGGCTTGTTGGAGAGACCCGGATCAGACGCCTCTGCCCCCCGTACCCTCCCCGCACCTCCCTTCCTCCGCTGCCCCTCTTACCCGTCAGCAGCCCAGCACATGCTGCTGTGTGCTGGGCTGCAGTGGGGCCAGGGAGACTGCTGCCGCTGAGCAGCAGCAGTTCCCTCTCCATATGCAGGTGTGTGGGGGAGCGATGACCCTGATTGCGCCCCCTTCCTCAGCCCGCACAATGTTGCCAAATATTTTTCCCCCCCCTAATGGGGTGTGGCCATGCCTCCCAAGATTAGGCCATGCCTTGATAAATGTCATCTTCGGGACTAATTGAATTAGCCCTGGGGATCAATTAGCCAGCTAATTGAATACCCCCCTATATTCGGGAAAACGTAAGTTGGTTGTGGTAACATAGGAGAAATAGATATTGAAAAAAATCAGTAGTACCATTTGATTATGCCTATTTCCCTATAGATTGTAAGCTAGCGAGCAGGGCCTTCCTACCTCTATGTCTGTCTATTATTACCCAGCTTTGTTCTTTTAATGTTTTCCAATTGTGAAATGCAACGGTATGGGTTGTGCTATATAAGTAACTGTTAATAAATAATTATATATTCCTACATCAGGATCTGAAAAATTATGAAGTGAAATAGTAACGGCACTTAAATCCAAAAAGAATATAGGTAAAATAATTATTTCCAGGGACTAGATAACTCTCTACCCTTAATCCCTAAAAAAGTTGGAAAGATAATGTAATAAAACAATAGGAAAAAAAGCACACAAATACTAACCCTGTATCACAAAGTATGAAGAAAGACCATTGGCCAAATTAATAAGATTGCATAAAGAGAGATCCACCCTTGTACAACTGTTTAGACAGACACACATCTTATTGGCTAGTACATATGGGTCTCTTCGGGCATTGTACAGTATCCACATGAGTGCGCTGGACGGATGAATTGGTCATGATATTTGGTAACATGTTTGTGCACTTTGCTGTCTTACAGTGTTTTGGTAACATTGTTTTGCAATCATTTTCGATACATTTGTGATATGATCTCCATTATATTCTGATTTGTCTTTGTCTGGACACTGTAGACATGTAATCCAGCCTCAGAAAAAATAAAATAAAATAGTCTAAGTGCCAAGTTAGAAAAATGTGCCTTTGAAGTCTTTGAAGTGCCCTGGATCTGGTTTAGTCCAAGCAATTAGAGATTGGGATCAGCCTGTGAAACAAAGCTCTGTACAGTGGTTCTCATGATTTCCCATCTACTATCTGTAACTAATAAGCTCTCAAAATGATCTCTCTATTTCACCATTTTCCCTAGTCTACGTTACTGAATGTCTTTCTTACATTCAGATTCATGACAACCCGATGCGGCACCTCTTGGCCCCTCGTGTACACCAAAGGCGTGCTTATGTCAAAGGGGGTGTGACCTCCTGGTTGCACACCTATTCTATGTAATATCTTACTGGCAGGGCCCTTCTCCCTCTTGTTCTGTCCTAGCACACTCCATGTCACCAGTGCTTTGCTACCATGTCTCTTTATTATTCCCTTCTACCATACACTGGGTACAAGATCACCAAGTACTGAACTGATTCCTATCCGTGACACCTGCTATTTTCTATGAATTGCTCCAGTTATCTGTCCTACCCAGTCTGTGGCATGACACTAAGTTTGGTACTTTATGTGTGAATTGTACTTGTACTTTGATACCGTTACTGTGAATTTTGAATACATTTTGTGGCAGAATATAAATAAAAGTTAATAATAATAATTGTTATCTGCACATTTTTAATTGGTATCTGATAACAATAACACTAATCATACTGGTTTATAAAGTTGTATGAATTATAAACCAGCATGATTTAGCATGTCTAAACTATTTTGTGTGTATTATATATGTATATATATATATATATATATATATATATACACATATATATATACACATACATACATACACACACTATAGACACTATAATATTGTGAGCAGGGCCTTCCTAACTGTTCCATTACTATTGTTTTGACTTGTAAAGCGCAACAGAATATGCTGTGCTATATAGGAAAATGTTATATATACATATATATATACAGGCCACATTGACCGGCACTCCAAATAGAAAGAATATTTTACTTGCCCAGGTGCCCTCCACACGTGTTTGTGAAATAATATAGGTCCAGAAGTAGGGGGCACTCATAGGACTCTCAGGCACATAAATACACTGGTCACATCAGCAAGATATATTTAATCTTTTAGCAAGGATGCAGCCTGTATCCTTGATAAAAGATTAAATAGAACAACAAAGGCCTTTGATACAGTCCTGTGGCCACATCTGTTTGCTGTCCTTCATTTGAGACAATTCCATCCCTCTTTTATTGAATTTATCAGGTAGTCCCTAAACTTCCTTATTGATTAATGGCTGCTGCAGCAATACCATTACTATGTATAGAGATACTCGACAGGGGTGTCCCCTCTCACCCCTTTTATTCAACCTTGCTCTTGACCCCTTGCTTAAACTTTTACAGTCTGGTACTTTTTTTCAAGTTATCAAAAAGCGGAACAAAGAGATTAAGCTCACTGCTTTTGCAGATGATTTTCTGCTATAAGTGTCAGATCCCTCAGAGTCCCTTGATTGTATCTTTGATGCTTTAGCTGACTTTGGTTTGTATTCACTTAGCAGCGAAAACTGCCTTTTTTACGCTATCGGCGAAAACGGACGTTTTTCAACAAAAAAACTGTGACATTTTCACCAGAAAACAGGCAAAAATGGCAACAGGCAAAAAAAACTGTAGAAAAGTTTTCTCCATCCCAGACCAGGAGAAAAAAAATGCAAAGTCACAATTTTTGTCTAAAAATGTGGGGATTTCTTTCAGGACCCTTTGAACACCCATAATATTGGGATTATTTATTACTTCTCACTGTGGGTCGGGTTTTTTTTATTACTTTTTACTTTCTGGTCATTGATACAAGATGTCAGCTACTGAACTAGGCAATGAGCCAGGTAACCCTTTTGCTCAGATTGACCCTAGTGAAATCTTCAGTTTTTCTGAGGCAGAAGCTGATGCGATAAGAAAAACTTGTGGATGCACAGTATAAAACCCCTTGCGAGGAACTATATAAAGAATGGCTCTGATTAAAGAAAAGGGAACTGGACTACCTATATCACGGGATTTCTCTGTCGGTTTATTACAAAGCTAAACAGATCCCAAGAGGGTTTAGAATCCGAAATATGCAGACGATAGGGAGATACAGTTTACCATTTTGCCGTAAGTGGGTGGGAATTTTAACCAAATGCTCGATGGATCTCATTCTCTTGGTAATTGAAGAATCTAACAGAGAGTTGAGTGAAACAAAGGATAAAATTACCAACTTTGAAGGTGAGCACAAGCCGACACTATTACAGGATGCCGGCAATAACTGGCTGGATAAGATTCAATCCCATGCGGAACAGTACAAGACTGATTTAATAAAATATAAAAAGGACAAACCACCACAGTTGTTTTCCGTGGTCTTCCAGGTCTTTTGGTGTTGCTGAGCTCTCCGATGTGTTCTTTCTTTTTAAGAATGTTCCAAACAGTTGATTTGGCCACAACTAATGTTTTTGCTATCTCTCTGATGGGTTCGTTTTGATTTTTCAGCCTAATGATGGCTTGCTTCACTGATAGTGACAGCTCCTTGGATCTCATAATGAGAGTAGACAGCAACTGATTCCAAATGCAAATGTCACACCTAGAATCAACTCCAGACCTTTTACCTGCTTAATTGATAATGAAATAACGAGGGAATAGCCCACACCTGTCCATGAAATAGCTTTTGAGTTGATAGTCCCATTACTTTTGGCCCCTTAAAAAGTGGGAGGCACATATAGAAACCATTGTAATTCCTACACCGTTCACCTGATTTGGATGTAATTACGCTCAAATTAAATCTGAAAGTCTGCAGTTAAAGCATATCTTGTTTGTTTCATTTCAAAGCTATTGTGGTGGTAAATAGAGGCTAAAATATGAAAATTATGTCAATGTCCCAATATTTATGCACCTGACTGATATATATATATATATATGTGTGTTTCTGCAATATTGTGTTTGTATCCCAGACGAAGGGCACGTGCCCGAAACATCAGAAAATGGCTTTCCATGCCTCTGCATCTCCCTTTCTTCATGTGTTCAATACTTTTGCCCTGTGTCATTTCACATTATTACACATAACTTAACTTATGGACATATATGGTTTGATTTATTTGCATGCGTGGATTGCATGGGTTGTTGCTGACATTTGGTGAAAATTTAATTACAATAGCCCCATTACAAATATATTTACTGAGAAAAATGTTGATGTGTTCAATACTTATTTTACATATAATTCTTATAGAGTGCAGCAAATACCGTTGCAGAACTTTCACCCAGGGAGCCTGTTGTGGGCCACAGGATGGATTTGGACGTCATCACATAATAAAATGTAATAACTTGAAGATATAAACCTGGGCAACGCCCGATACTTCAACTAGTATATAACAGAGAGTTACGGCACTTATGCAAACTAAAAAGATATAAATGCCTTGATGCCCTCCGAAAGGTAATACACAGCAATGGAGAGACAGGCGGCACTCAGAGGAATTGTATATGTATAAAACAGTCACAGGTAGGTGCATCTGACATTTCAGTTTTAATAACCTTCTTCAAGGACAGTTTATCCTTGAAGAAGGTTATTAAAACCGAAATGTCGGATGCACCTACCTGTGACTGTGTGCTGTTCTATACAAGCTCTCAGAGTGACGTCCGTCTCTCCATTGTTGTATATGTGTGTGTGTATACACACACACACAGTACATATGTGTTGAAGCACATTTGTGGGAGATGTATCAAACTTTGGAGAGAGGGACAAAGTACCAACCAAACAGCTTTTAACTGTCATTTTTCAAACACATCCTGTAAAATGGCAGTAAAGGTGCCCATACACGGTGCGATATAGCAGCCGATCCGACGGATTGGTACGATATCGCTGCTATATCGTACCATGTATGGGCATGATATCGGACAGTGCGCGTTCCCGTGGGGTCGTAAATTGCACCTCCAGATCTTACTGCAGGTTCAGTTGATCTGGGGATGCGATTTGCGATCCCATGCAGCGTTATGCTGGGGGGAGGGGAGTGCCGGCATATCGGGCAGTCGGCTACCCGATCGCACTGTGTGTTGGGACCAGGGGTGTATCTAGGGGTCTGAGTGCCCCTGGCAAAGTAAGGAACCTTCACCCCCTCATGTCAGTCCAGGCTACCCTGTGGAACTCCAGCACCTCCCTTCTCCATGTCACAACAGCAGCCCCCCTCCCCGTGTGCCTGATTGCTTCACAGAGGCGAGCAGTATACAATGACTTATGTACCTATTGGCTTCCACAGGTAATACAGAACAAAAACAAACACATCGGGAAAGACAGGAAAAATATAAACACACATTAATTGACCTGACCTGCTCTTTAGCAGAAGAGAGAGCGAGGAGCTCGCAGATCCTCCCTCGCTCTCAGCTGTGAAAATGCTGCAGCCTCAGTGACTAAGGGATGGACAGAATTGCACAGACACCTCCTTGCTGCATATGTGTGATCCCAGTGCTGCAATCGAGGTCACAGCCTGGGATCACCATCAGAGAAATCGCGACCATCGGTCACGATTGTTGACCCTTTAGCCAGGCTGTGGTAGCTGAAGCTTACTGCAACCTGACCGGGTCCTGGCGGCTTGCGAGGCCAGGTAGTCTGTGTCCATGAATGCAGTCCCAAGCCTTGTCCCTTCCGGGAAAATGGGGGCAATACCCAGGAACGCCCCTGCTCCTCCTCCAAAATACTGCAGACTGTTAAACAGGCTCGCAGATGGAGGGCTGCACATGCACAGTACACATCCTGCACTTGCACAGTCCTCCCACCATCGGAGATGTGCGCTGACCATCGGGTTAGCGTACATCTCTGAATCAGGCCCTTAATCACTGAAGAACAATATTATATTATATGCATAAGCAGCCCAGTGCTTGATGTCACCCATAGGGAGACAGGTACATGTCCAGCATGCAGCATACATGGGTGGCCCCACCCTGAGAGCAGCCAGCCTAGTTGAGCAGGGTCACTCAACATTATGTGCAGCACACAATGATACCGACCTCCTATAATAACAATAGCCCAGACATATATCATCCCTCTCCCCTCCCCACTGCCAGTGCTAGGATCCTCTTCTGCCTGCCAGATAATAGAACAACAGAGAATGGGATGCCCAAGTCCGGATGCCCCCTCCTCCTACCTCCCCAGCCAGGTGAAAGGTGCCCGCTTATCCTGCACACTCTAGTCCACTCACAACTCTGCACTTCTATATGTTGGCATCACAGTAATAACAGCGGGGCCTGGGTCCAGTTATTGCTGTGCAGGGCAAGGCAATAAATGGGGCAGGAGGCACTTACACCTACTCACTGAAGGACCTGTCAGTTGTTCCTCGGCCTCTCAGTAGAACGGGCCACCGTCCCTACACAGAACTGCCTGGGGCAGGAAGCCGATCACACATCGCTCCCTGTAGTTTGAGCCATGAGACCAATCAATGGCAGCGTGTGTTACCCGTGGAGGGGGGCGGGACCAGAATCTCCTCCCTGTGCAGCTGTGAAGCTCAGCCAGTGTCGGGGAAAGTTCGGCTGCCGCCGAAGGAGCGTGTCTCTCTAACTGGCACCGCTGGGCAGCGCCCCCCCTTGGCCAGCGCCCCTGGCGAATGCCGTCCTGGTCAAGGGATAGATACGCCCCTGGTTGGGACCGCCCAATATGTCGGCTGTCGGATCCCCTGCTGCGTTGCAAGGTGCATATTGCAGCGTGTATGGGCGGCTTTAGAAGCTTATTGGATGGTACTTTGGGGCAGATGTATGAAGCTCTAGAAAGTGATAAACTGGAGAGCGATAAATGACCAGCCACTCAGCTCCTGTCATGTTACAGGCTGTTTGAAAAAATGACAGTTAGGAGCTGATTGGTTGGTCGTTTATCACTCTCTACTTTATCACTTCCCAGAGTTTCATACACCTTCCCCTATATCTCTCTCCAAGGTTTGATACATCTGCCCATTTGGCTTCCTTCCCCAGCTGCTTGCACCATCTCACCTTCACACCCTGTTGTGTCTGTGTGCTGGGCCTGACATCATGGAAAAAACAATGAATGGAATCTAATATGACAGACAACAGCATGCAGGCTGGGATGCTACAGACCGTAACTTGGCTGCAGGCACCACCAAAACCATGAATTAACATAGAATATATTACAAAGACAGTTAAGGTAGATATTTATAAAAAAATATTTGAATAACATCAGCAGATACATGATGAAAAATGTCACAGAATGTACACAAATAAAAGCTTTGGAGTGATGGAAAAAAACAAAAAACTTTTACCTCTCACCTATAATATAGTCCTAAGAGGTTACTTATTATTTTATTAGTATTATAATGTGTGTGGCATAAGCAGGCAGCCGCAGCACTTGTGTAGGAGGAGGAGGACTGGTCACTGCTCTGCTGCTGCTCTCTCTGCTCCCGGACGCTGCTAGTACCTCCTCTGGGAAGGAGGGATGAACAAAAGGAGGAGTTTACATAACACAGGGGCAAGAAGAAGGAGCAGAGGGGTTTGTTGTGGGTTCCCCAAGACCCTAAAAGATCTATTATCCTAAAAAGAGATCACCCATCCCCCTAGGTGGTAGGGCTGGCCTTGTGTGTCACACCCTCTGCCCACCTCCAGGGTGAAGGTAACATCCCTGCTGCAGCCTGTGTTTGGAGACTCGGCAGGATAATGTAGAAATTTCTCTGCTCCTTCCTTCTCTGCAACTCGCAGACCCCTCACTGAGAGGCCTGAGGCACCGAGTACCTCCTGGGATGACGGCGTGCAGGTCGCTGGCTGCAGACGTGGTCCTGCTGGTGGGGTGATCCCGGTGGCACATGGATGATCCCTCTGTGTCGTGTTCTTTTCTGCAAACGGAAATAGTTTTTTTTTTTTTAGCAGTGAATTCCTGAGGTTGTGACTCCTTCCATCACAGGGGAAGTGCTGTGTGACATGTATGTATCTGGAATCAGCAAAGTAGCATTTTTCCCCGTTTCCTGTGCATCGTGATCCGATTCCAGCTGCCCCAGAAGTTCAGTCCCTTTGGAAATGCTAAAGTTTAATTCTTGAACTTTTTTGGTGACTGATGGGCGCATCTCGTCTCTTATAAAGTGTTTGGAAATGTGAAAGGATATTTCCCACAGCGATTTGAGGAATATAGGGATTTTTTTTTTTTTTTACTGAATTTTGACAATATTTGCACTGTGCACTGAGCCTGCGCTGCATTCCCGGGCGGATAACACTTGTGGTGAGTTCCTGTATTGTTAGGTTTTGTTTGTGTTGGGATCTGTCCTATAAACGCTGCCTCCGTGTTAGAGCTGAAATTCACGTCATACCTGTTTTTGTAACTAGTAGTCCTTGGAAGTCTGTTCCCTGTGTGCCAAGTGTTTATAATGCCCTGCATTGTGCTGTACATGCATATAAATAATGCTAGCATCTAAAATTACATTCTCAGTAAAATAGGTAATCATTCAACCAAAATGAGTAATTATGCTTGTTTTGCATTGTGCCTTGCTTCAGGGCAGATATTAATATACACTACTAGGTTTATAAATGTTAAGAGTTTTATAACTTCTCATTTAAACATTTAATTACTGCATGCACTTTTTAGTTTGATTAGTAATGTCACAATGTATGAAGTTCCTTGTGCCATATAAAACTAACAAATTGGGAATGGTTGTTGTGAGTGTAAACTGTATAGGCTAAGACATATATAAACACACATGCAGTGATATTGCCAAACTGTAGCCCCAATGCACGAGATGCCCAAGAATTGCATGAATAAGCACGGTTGGTGTAGTGGTTAACATTGTTGTCTCACAGCCCTAATGTCATTAGTTAAATTGCTTACCAAGGCCATGGGGTCAATCCAATTCCACGTGAAGGGTGCAAGTTGCTGTTGCTACGGCATTAAAACGCTGGCAGCGGCACCACATCTCGCACCCCCCACGGCCTGCTTCGAGCCCGAATCTGCATAATTTAGCTCGGAGCCCTATGGGGCTGCGAGCACTTTTATGCACATTCGTCCTGCCATCAAGTGCGCCCATTGTCGCGATGACTTGTGCCCTCGAGAACATCGCGTGGAATTGGATTGACCCCATTATCTGTTTGGAGATTGTATGTTCTCCTGAGTTTGCGTGTTTTTTTTTTTTTTTTTCCTGGGTGCTCCAGTTTCTTCCCACACTCCAAAACATACGGGTAGGTTGAATGACATCTGGCCAAAAATTTACCTTAAGGCACACATCCACTAGACGATTAAATTGAACGATAACAATATCGTTATTGTTCGATAATCGTTTGAACATCGTTTGAAAATCGTTGGTTGTTTAGACATCTATCATCGTACAAATATGTTGTACAACCTGACAATATCGTAATTTTCAACGTGTTTGCAGATGATTGATGTGCCTTCACTGAACGACTGCTCATTCAGTGTAGGCACATCACAGACAGACAAACGACTGCACGATTACAATGTCGTAATCGTGCAGTCTTTTGCCTGTCGTCTAGTGAATGTGTGCCTTTAGTGTGTGTGTCCGTGTCCATGTAGTAGGGAATATACAGTAGATTGTTAGCTCCACTGGGGCACGGACTGATGTGAATGACGGAAATATAATCTGTGAAGCGCTGCATAATATGTGTGCGCTATAGAAATATCTGTTAATAAATAAATACATTTTTTGGATGCCTCTTATGCTGGGTACACACTGGCTGACATATACAGATGTGTCCACATACATCTTATCTCCGTGTGCTACAAGTCGCATTAAACATTAACGTGTGAGCGCTGTGCAACAAGTGTCTTTTTGTGCGACTTTTTACTTTCAAATGCGACTTATTCACAATTTGTGAATAGGACACACAAGCAGCTTCTGATTAAAATGATATGCAGCATGCCTATATTCTGTATGCGACTGTGGGTGTATCTGCATGCAAAATGCTACATTACAGTGCCAGCGGCTGTGACACTGTGACGTAGCATTTCGCATGCAGATACACCCACAGTCGCACACAGTATAGGCATGCTGCATATCATTTTAATCAGAAGCTGCTTGTGTGTCCTATTCACATTGCTTTGTGAATAACACACATTTAAAGGTAAACAGTCACATGAACAGATGCTCAGCGCTACCAAGTCACTCCACGGCATAGCGCGACTTGAAGGGCTGTTTAGTGCGCAAGGAAGTAAGATGTATGTGGACACATCTATATCGTGTTGCGTCGGCCATTGTGTACAAATGATATGTATGTGAACGGCGTCGTTCACAGACATATCACATCGGCTGTTATGCAGCACAGCCGATGGCCGATATATATGCAGATCTATCGGCTCATCGTGCTGTGTGTACGGGTGGTCAGTCGACTGCCTGTGTACACTTGCTACAGAGGCTGCCGGTGACTGACCACAACTGGGTAGGCACATGTAAATGCCCGTCCAGTTGTGATGTCAGGCAAATTACATTGGGCTGACGATTGGTAAGTGTGTATGCACTTACCAATCGTCAGATAGGATGGCGTATCAGCCCACCTTTACTCTAGTGAACAATTGACTTCTGTCGGTCTTTGTACCAAACGGATGGGCAAGTTTGGAAGTGTTTCCTGATGCTCAGATGAAGTACCAGGATCCACTAGTGACTAGTGTGTGGGCAATTAGAAATATTTACAGTTGTTTCCCAAACTCAGTCCTCAAGGCATCCCTAACAGTCCAGGTTTTAAGGATATCCATACTTAAGCATAGGTGACTTAATTAGAACCTCCGTCAGTTTGATATAACTGTCAGTGCTCAAGCATGATATACTTAAAGACCTGGATAGTGAGAGTGCCTTGAGAACTGAGTTTGTGAAACCTTTGTAAGCTATGTATATATAGTAATTTGTTCATGAATTAAAGGTAGGTACAATGCTATAAAATCAATGTACTGCTAGCAGTAATAAGTTCAGCACATCTAGTAACTGGCGTGGTTGAGGTGTTGCAACAGTGCGTGTGATTCAGGAAGTATGATTTCATTTGAGATTTAAAGAAAGATCATGACTGAGCTTGAAGATGGAATGGGTGAATTAGACATTCAGGTGTTTCAGACATTAAAGCCTTATTCAAAGTTGGACATAAATGAAATTTGCGGCTTTTTTTTTTTTTTTTTGCAACTGTGTACGACCAGGGGGCTGGAATGGGCATGTAGGTGGGGGGGGTTTCAGATGCAAAGTACAGTAAGGATGTGGTGTTGGCATGTAGTCGACTGAAAAATCCGCTGGACAGACGCAATCACTTTTGCCTGGAGGGGCTGACTTCCGGCTGCTAAAACCATGGTGTAAGTTGCACACTGATAATGATGATGATGACTGACGCAGCTTGAACCTAATTGGACGAAAATGTCTCAAACACACCCTTTTAATTAAATGTATTAAATCTGCTGCAACACTGTTTAAAAAGTACAAAGCATTGAATGCTCGTTTGCACAAAGTATGCTGCATACTCTTTTTGGGAAGGGGAATGCTCCAAATAGGTTTGTGCTGCCTTACAAGAAAAGCTGTATATTAGCGTCTGGTTCACTTAGCAATTCAGCTGCTTCAAGCCACTTTTTTTGTTTGTTTGACAGACGCATTTTTTTTATTTTGTTATCCCATCTCTGCATATGACCCTAACAGCAGCTGGAGAGAAATTAAGGCTGTAGGAATGGGATTATAAACAAAATAAGCAGTTTTCAGAGGAGCACAATTGTTTTGGAATATAAGGAGAGCCACTTTAGGACAACCTCTACGCTGGCTTCCCTCCTTACCTGAACCCAAAAGCCAAAAAGTGCTCAATCCTAGGTTATAAGTTCTCATAAGCAGGACCCTCTCTGCCCTTTGTCTCACGTCTGATTCTCATTTGTCAGCCTGGCATGCAGGTCTGTTTTGCTTATGTTTTGTATTTTGTATGACCTGGTTTTGTGGCACCTTACAAATAAAAAAAAATAAATAAAAAAATTGGTAGTTGCTCCGATCAGCTTAATTGCAGTGTGCTGGGGGGCAAATCTCTCTTTTTTTTTTTACCTTACAAATAAAAGCTGATGATCATACTCTGTTTCCCTGGAACACCAGCTGGGCCTACATTGTGAGCTCTGGACCGATTTAGTCCCACCAATGCCGTGAGCCACAGTCCAAGCTGGCTCTCTCGTTCGGTTTATGGGTGGATTTGTAGGAATAATATGATAGAGCAGTATTCCCACACCTCTTAGCATTTTTTTCTTATTTTTGTACAAAATTGTAGCGTATAAATTCTTGTTCAAGCTATTACAGTGAAATTAGATTATTTTTGGGCGGCGATAATTAATGGCCACCAGACGAACTAACCCAATTGTTTTGGGTTACCATTAATTATTGCGTTTGTCATGCCCAAAAGTACAGAGTTTAGCCACGTAAGGCAGCTAAACCTGTCTAAGTTCTGGTTAGGGCTCCCAAACAACCGTTTGTACACCCAAACCACGGACTTTTCTCACATTTCTGTTCACCATCTCAGCAGGCTGCGAGCAGAAATGTGTGCACCCATGGCAGACTCGCCTGATCGGAGCAACAATTAAATTGTTGCGTCGGGCGCCCATTATGAACAGCCGCAGGCGAAAACAATTGAACTACTCCCTTCTGTTGACATAAAGATTATAATGTCTGAATTATTGCATGTAAATTGATTGCAATCAATATATCTGCACATATATATCTGCAGATCGAGTGATATATCTGCAGATGATGGTCGTGTCCTGTCCCCCTTCCCGTGGCCTCCGCTGCATGTGTATACACTGTCCGATGAACAGATCAGTCTGCAGATATATCTGCCATCGGCTGTGCAGCACAGCTGATGCGATGTGTCTGTGAACGACGTTGTTCACAGGCATATCGCTGGTACACACTAGCCGACATGACTATTGTGTATATATTTTTCTTTCTGTAGCAGGTTACCATGTTACGAGAGAGGTGCGTCTCACAGTGACTGACAACTTGACAGATGTGCATTGTAGAAATGCGCTCTATGAATTGCGGGGTCATGACCTTTTAAAGTACACGAGTAAATGAGTTAATCCATTGAACATAGTACTTTTATATAGTTTTTCTGTTTTTAATTATTCTTTACGCTAAAGGAAAGCAAGTCAACTGACAGCAGAAATAAAATAACTCTAACATCCATGTGATGCACTGGTTGTAGTAATTCTGTGCTCTTATTATTTATTTTATTGATATTGTTGTTGGAAGATCACTTTTATTTTTTCTTGAAATTCTATTGGGATAAACAGACAGTGGGCCTGATTCAGAGCCGCTCGCTAAGATGCATACTCTCGCTGCTGCCGCTGGTATGCAGTGTGTATGTATTGTGCGCATGTGTATGCATCGCAGTGTGCATATACATACCTTAGCGAAAGTTCACAATACATTCGCTCACTGCACATAGACAGCCCAGCAGAGTGAGTGACAGGAGAAGCCGTTTATAGTTGATAACGGGCTGGCCATTAAAAACGGGGGAGTGGAGGTGCAAACGCAGGCGTGCCTGAGCATCTCAATGGAGTTTTAGAGGTGTGCATAATTATAAGACAGTATCATAGTACACATCACCTGGCTTGTTTTTACACTGAAGTGCTTGCGGCAGGGTATGGTCAACCTCAAGCGCTGCGATAGCATCCAATGTACCGATGGTTGCATACACTTCCTGAACATGACGTGCACAAGTGGGTGTCTTAAGACAGGCTGGTGGGCGTCTGCATACACAGAGCGATCGCACTCCAAGACATAGTGGGCGTGCTAATGCCTTGACGTGCGATCGCTTGCCTTCCCAAATTTGCATACGCATCGAGTGAGCAAATGCATCTAGCAAGCAGGTCTGAATGAGGTCCTCAATTCCACTTGAAACCCCAAAGTGATCCAAGCTGGGACTCTTCACTAATTGCATTGGTGGGTGTCTGCATACACTACGTGATCGTTCTCTAAGAAATACAGGGCGTGCTAATGCATTGGTGTGCGATAGCACTGCCTACGCAACTTGCATACACATCGTGCGAGCGGCTCTGAATCAGGCCCAGTGTTACATACCACTGCATGAATTGTTTAGCCATTGATCACTTTAACCTATATTTTTATAAGAAATTCAAAATATTTAAAATTTTAAAATATGTACAGTTTTATACCATGTGATTATGACAGCACAGCATTGCTCACTGATTTTTATCTAAGGCTGGGTACACACTAGAAGATGTGTACCAAGCCCGACCTCGGCAGCGATGGGACCCGGCATGGGCAAGTGCATACACACTTGCCGATGCGGGCTGCAACCTGCATGTAGGGCCGATGGAGGATGTCGCTGACGATGCACGGGTGCGTGCATAGTCAGCGACAACGGGTACACACTAGACGATGTGCCAGATATGCCGCTCCGATCCGCTGGATCGAACGACATATCGTCTAGTGTGTACCCACCATTAAAATATAAACCTCACATACTGTACCACGATATCCTATTAACAGCATTGCGTTCCCCATTCCTGGGCATGGTCAAGCGAGGACAAGGGGTAAGTAGGGATATGCCCGAAAATCATTGACTTCTCAGCAGAAATCCCCTTGTTAAAATTCAATGGTTTGTGGAATAAGGGTTATAAAGAGTTGCTAAATAGAGGCCTTATTTGGGTATACATTGTTATAGCAATACATTTGCTACAGGACCGGATGAAGACCTTTAGAGGCCCCAAGCACTTAAAAAATGTTGGTGCCCCAAAATATATATTTTGCTTCCCCAAAAAACCCCAAGGAAAGTTATCTTCAAAATTCTCGCCAAGGCCTTTAAAACCCTCAAAATTTGGAACCTCCGCCCCTTCTGGCAACACTGTCCTGCGCGCCGCTGCGCTTGCTCCCACATGACCAAGAAAAGAACGATCATGTGAGCCTCGGTGAACCGTGTGGCAGTTTACCAGTTACCAGATTCTTTGTTGTATTCCCAAGATTATTGTATATCATTAACCTCTATTACTATTTTTATTATTGTTTATAGCCCCTTTTTGTGGAACCTGGTTCAGCTGCACTATTTACAGTTTTGCTCCAAGTGGTCCATGGTAAATCCGGCAATAGAACATTTTCTGTGATGCCCCCTTTCCCTTGATGCCCTAAGCATGTATTTAATTTGCTTAATGGATAATACAGCCCTGATTTGCTAATATTGTTATTGCCACTGTTTCCAATGCGGGTGTTTTCCATGCTGGGTGACCTTCACTAGGACTATAAATGGTGTTTAGCGCATTTCTACATAAACATCTGGCATCAACCTTTTGGGTCATTAATCTTAGCAAATTAAAGTGGTTTGTTTAAAAATCAGGATGGCAACATCCTTTGCCGTCCCCTGGGAATAATCTATATGGAAGTCACCGAAAAGTTTATCTAAATATTTAGGATATGAGGTTGGACTAAAATGGATTTCCTGTAGGAAAACAAACTGAACTTTAGGTTTGTGATTATAAGACACTGCTATGGCCCTAAGGGTTGCATCACTTGGCATTATACAGCGGAAAAATATTAACCAAACACAACATTTTATTAGAAAACATCAGCTGTCCGCATCATATTGATTAGATCTTGGTGACTAATAAAAATCCCAGCTATCTGCTAAGGACAAACTGGTCACAGAATGGTAACGCCACAAAACAATGGAACTTAAACGTTAAGCAATCCAAAGTAAATGTAACGGCATAGTGCCACCTGATAGTTCCTCTACTGTAATCTGCACCTGAAGGGAAAGAAAAGCGGAGGACATTTATTGTGTTTTCAAAACACAAAAGCATGTCATAGAGGAAAAAACAATATTGAATGTAAATTATATTCTATTACAAGTATAATCAGGCTATTATATCACATTCCACCCATGCAACATAAGATAAATTAAAGGTACCAAGGGAGGTAGCCTTATATGAACCTTATCACTCTGGAGTCAATTGTGACCCAACCTATCACAGGACAGTGAGAGAGAGGTTTTATCCTACTGGAAAGATCTAGGCTGTAATTCTGAGTTGCACGCTGCTATGACTGCTTTAGTGTTTCTTGCCAGAGTCGCGTCTGCAACTTTATGCTAATGCTAGTATCAGCCCTATCCCTGATGTACAAGTGTGTGTGAATGTGCAAACACTTGGATGCCCACATTGTGCATCTTTAGACGCAACAAGCCCTCTTGGTGGGTCTTTAGACGCTACCATCTGATGCACCCTGAAAACTTGAATCTGCCCAATGCTAGGTGCAGATTTCTGTTAGAGTATGGCCCCAATGTAAACAGTTAGGCATCTGAGTTTGCATCCAGTCCAGCGACAATCTCGTATAACAGTACATCTCTATGCGTCTTATAGCAGCCTTCCAGGAACACCTAATACATTTCTAAGGCCATGCATCTCAGTCTCAACTGCGACTCTGTGCGTACACACAGTGGGACGTATATGTATTTACTTAGATGTATGCACAATTTGAAAAACATGCGACTCAGAATAAGGCCCCTAGAATTTTGGCCCCTGAAGTTTCAATCTATGGTTTCTGATGCCTTCATAGACGTTCCCTGGTAAACCAGTAGTCATAACACTGAACTATGACATCCATTGGTGGATTGTTCTACTCCAGTCTCTACTAATACGTTAAGGGGCATATAGCCTATATTAAACTTTTTTTTGTGGGAAGTCTCCAAGAACAGCTGTTATTAATGTATTAAAAGGGTAATGCAGTAGCTATATGCTGTAGTCCAGCAAACAAAATCTGGCTAATAACCGAAAAATTAAAGATCATTTAATGAAAATGAAAAAAATGTTACATAGAAAACAACAACAATGCATTTAATTAATTCAGTGATATTGTTGCACATTTCACTTTTAATTACTGGCTCCAAGGAGGTAAGTAGAGTCACTCGCCCCAAATGCAGCTGACTCCTGTGATGTCCAGATGGTGTCCCTCACGTATTGTCGCCCTGTGGCAATCACCTGACGCGCTTCCCTGTCGCTCCATCCACGGCTTTGTCAGAGGTCACTTCCTCCTAGTTGACTCAGCAGTACTGCAGCTAGGAGAGCTACCCAAATTACGGCCGTGAGCTACCAGTAGCTGGCGAGCTACGGGTTGGAGACCACTGTTGTAGTCAATCCATTTTTGATCAGAAAGCAGTCCTCATATGGTTTGCCAAATGTATCAAGCTTTGTCTTTTTGGAGCTTGGCCTCCACTAGTTAACACCATTGTAGCTTATTGGCTACAATATCGCAAAACTGTCTGGAGAGGGATCTGAAAATAACTTGTTTAATTATGACTATTCTTCCAAACCTATGGAGTTAAGACATAAGAATCTTTTTACAGATATATTTTTTATTATCTGATGGTGTGAATGTTTTATGTTGTATTTGTATGTGGTGTATACCGTTATTAGGAAACTTTTAAGTGCAATACGATTTACATGATACCATTTTATCTTTACCAAGTAAAAAAGAAAAATATAACCCAGCGCTGTTAAAAGCTGAACATAGATAAAAAATTATCCAATTAATAAATCTGCAGCACAATGATCACCTAAAAAGGTGTAACAAGAAAAACTGAAAATATAACTCTACGCTAAAGTTTGTCAAGTTGAGAACGTATTGAATGAATCATGAACTGTATAAATGATAATAATCACATTTAATAAAAAGTTATTTTTATACAGTGCATGATTCATTCCCTACCGTTCTCAACTTGATAAACTTTAGCGCAGAGTTATATTTTCAGTTTTTCATTTTATCTTTACTACTTATATTTTGTTTTGTAGATCTGAATACATTAGTTATTGTATATATAGTATGATTTTTTATTGTATCTTTATCAGTAGTCAATTGTTGCTCTTTACCTAGCTAGGGAAAAAAGGTATTCCATTTTTTCCCAATAGCAGCATACAGTGCTGATTGGACTTAGTGACCACATTATCAGTATGGAGTAATGTTTGAATTACAAATTAGTAATCGTATATGGGTTTGGTATGGATTGCTAGCGGTCGGGATGCTGCTGGTCAGAATACCGACAGCGGCAACCCGACAGTCAGAATCCCGACACCCATAGGTTAGTATGTTAGCACTAACTCTAACCCCTACCCTAACCCTCCCTCTCCGGTACCTAAACCTAACCTCCTCCCCTAGTGCCTAAACCTAACATTCCCTCCTCGGTGCCGCACCCTAACCCTCCCCCTAGTGCCTAACGCCGCACCCTAACCCTCCCCTAACTGCCGATACTTACCTTCGAAATGCCAGCAGGTGGTACACTGGTGCCAGGTTCCCGACGCTGTTGGGATTTCGGTGCCAGTATTTAAACCGCACGATGGGATGCCGACTACTTCCCATCGTATATATCTTTGTATTTTTATTGTGTGTCTTTGTCAATAATCCATGCACATGGTGCTTTAATCTATTAATAGTGAATGAATAGTAGCTGTTCTACGATACACTGGAACAGGTGTTCTAATCCCAGTTATTATTATTATTCCTGTGCACAACTAGGTTGCTTTAGAGTACATACATAATTAAGTTGCTTACACACTTTTTGACTTTTTTTTTTAAAACAGAAAACTGGCACATTCTACTGTTTGCCTGAGCCATAAATGTCACATTATGCTTCTTTTTAGGTGCCAAATGCAAGGAATGTAAGGAAAGAATCATAGGAATGTATGCCTGCTAGTGTTCTTAATCCAGATGTTCAGGAGTCTGAATTGTAATAAAATGAGATTCTAAATAAAACTTTAATTGAAGAAATTTGCAAGAACTGGGACACATTTGTGTATTGGTTATATTTATTTACTACCAGTTATTTATATAACGCACACATATTCCACCGCACTTTATAGGGAATATTTGCCCATTCACATCAGTCCATGCCCCAGTGGAGCTTACAATCTATATTCCCTACCTTATGTACACACACACATACACTAGGGTTCATTGTTGTTTGGAGCCAGTTAACGTACCTGTATGTTTTTGGATTGTGGAAGGAAACCAGAGCACCCAAAGAATACCCACACAAGCACGGGAAGAACATTCAAACTCCACACAGGGCCATGGTGGGAATCAAATCCACAATCTCAGTTCTGTAAAGCTGGGTAGACATTAGACGATATGTCGCCTGATCCCGCGGATCGGAGTAACATATCGGGTACATCGTCTAGTGTGTACCCATGCTATGCGCGCACCCGCAGCATGGTGCGTCCCTCCCCCGTTGGATCCAGCATTGGCAAGTGTGTATGCACTTGCTCCATGCCGGGTCCCGATGCCCGCAATGTCAGGCTGGGTACACAAAGGGGTCTATGTACTAAGCAGTGAAAAGTGATAAGTCTATGATAAGGTGCCAGCCAGTCAGCTCCCAACTGTCATTTTTCAAACACAGCCTGTGAGATGACAGTTGGAAGCTGATTGGCTGGCACCTTATCACTGACTTATCACTTTTCACTCTGTCACTTATCACTGCTTAGTACATAGACCCCATAGTCTGATGTGTACCCAGCTTCAGACAGCAAGTTAATCATTGCGCCACCATTCTGCCCCATCGCTTGTCATAGGAATCACGCAGGCTACATGACTGTGATGCTGCTTTTTTCACATGCACAGTAATAATGTCAGGCAAGCATTATGCATATGAACTATGGAAACTACATTACAGCAATTCAGCCTCTGAATCATTTGTCCTCCTATAGATCCACATATATGTTTTTGTTGTTAATCTTTTTTTGCAGCAGAGGTTAAAATGTGATTTTAGATAAGTGCCTTAGCAGTACAACTGTCACATTAGCTAGTGGGAGCAGCTGACTATGTGTAGTAGAAGGCAATATCTTGTTGCTTTATGGAAAAACATTTGTAGGTGGTTCTGTTAATGCTACTATATACAATAGACACTGTACTGTTATGTCCTGGGGCGGATGTGGATGTTATGGGCTTGCTGTGCAGGCACTCAGAAGAACGTCGCTATGTGTATTCCTGCTAGCAGCAGTATAACCTTTTACACTGTTTCTTAGTAGTCCACCCCCCCCTCCCAAGACAACAAACCTACCAAGTACAGATCATTCCAAGAGTGAACAATGGGAAGTAAATTTACACCTCATGATCCACTAAATCCTTCTGACTTAAAAATATAATTTTATATTCTCAATATCTGTATAATGGTGCATACACACGGTCAGATTTTCCTTCAGGTCTGTACTATAACGATTTTAAAAATCGTTCATATATGAAGGAAAATCTGCCATGTTTGTCAGATGAACGATGCGTGTTCCCGCTTGTCAGATAACGATATCTGACATCTGATGAGTTTGCAGTCAGATTTGGACGATTCCATTCATTTTGATGCAATCAGAAATCGTTCAAATCGTTGGTAAAATCGTTCAGTCGTTCATCTGACAGTGTGCAAAAAAGGGTTTAGGATCCCGCACTAGTAATGTAATATTTTTAATTTATGTTATAATATACAATGGTGACACAGTAAAAGGGAACATAATATTTCACTGAGATTGTTTTATTTCAATGGGTCCTTATTACTGATGTGATACCACAGACTCTATATATGTATATTTCAAAAAAGAAAAAGGGATAAAAGTAGAGTTGTTTGCTGTGGTGCACTATTCTGTCAGTCCGTATTAATCTTTCCTTAGTTAAAACATATTAATCTTTATTTATATTCAATTAAAATTGTGACATTTAGCGGTTACCACAAGTGGCGAAATTAATATATTAAAATGAATTCAAAATTCAACAGAATAGAAACATGTGCATGAAATAATTAAATTTAGTGTATTTAAAAACTCATATATGCCGCTGGTTGCATGTAATTATATCCTTATATAATTGAATTGATATTATTCTCCCGATATCACTGTTATAATATAACTTTATATGGATTTAATAGTCTGTATCTATTGTCCTTTGTTAGTGATATTCATATAAAGAGGAATGTTTATCTGCAGCAGCTATAATGTGACAGATTGTGTAAAGATAGAATCCCAATGTAACTATTCAAGAGAAGCAATCTCAGTTTGGTTACTTTGATAACACTTCACATAGGTTTACTTTGCGATCGTCTATTCACACCACTGTAGCGCTACTGATATATCCTGAGCTAGCTAGCTCCGTGTAATATTACTCAGCTAATCAGTGGTTAATCTATTAATGATATTGCCGTATCTCTAGTAAGGAATAGTGCGTACATAATACTCCCTCAAACTGCTGCAGTTATAAACATTCTTATCATATCAAAACATTTTAGTAATCATTGAACGCAGCCAATCGGCATGTGAAGCGAAACGCCAATGCGCGTTTCGCCTGGCTGCTTTATCAAGGCATCCAAAATCGTTCAAATCGTTCAGTCGTTCATCTGACACATCTGACCGTGTGTATGCACCATTACTTACTCTAATTGCCCAGGATAGGTGAACACCATCAAATGCACTGTAGCCTATATCCTGACGTAGCAAAACATAGGACACGACCTCCTGTGGTTATTTCCTCACATTGACTGCTGTTTTCATTATATAAAAAGACAACATAGTGCTAGTAATGACCACAATTCACAGATAAAAACCAATTAAATAGTTAGCGCAACATAACTGAAGCCGTAGTGACACTTTCCTTTTGAGAACCCAAACTAAGGGGCTCATTTATCATATGCAACGAGTGATAAAACTCGTTACATATGATTATGGTGCTCCAGCCAATCAGCTCCTAACTGTCATCTGTTTGAAAAATGACAGTTGGGAGCTGATTGGCTTGAGCACCATTTATCATGCGCAACGTCGCGTATGATAAAACTTGTTGATAAATAAGCCCCTCAGAGTAGCAATACCGAACCAATCACAACAATCACTGTGGAAAGGTAGATATAATTGATTATGGCATGCATATATATATATATATAATTAATTAATTAGTTGATAAACTTAAACATGAAGGGGCACTGAAAATTGTTTGTGATGGTTATGCTGTGATTTTATGTTGCCTGAACATGCAGTTAATGTTATCCTTTCATATTGCAGTATTTTTCTACAATCCTTTTCATCATGGCATTGAAAGCCCGGGCCCTGTACAACTTCCAGAGTGAAAACAAGGAGGAGATAAATATCCTAGAGAATGAGGAGCTGCGCCTCTTCAGTGATGTTTCTCTAGATGGATGGCTTCAGGGCACAAACAGCCGCGGTCAGACGGGGCTCTTTCCAGCGTCATATGTGGAGATCCTTCACCCACCCCGCTCTGGATCTGTCCAAGTTGACTGCCCGACACAACATACAGGCTACACAGAATCCACTCATCATGGGAGTTACGATGATGAGGAAGAGGATGATGATGATTGGGATGATTGGGATGATGGACAGTCTGTGGCAGAAGAACCCAGTGGGTCAAATGGGGTTCCTCACAATCAGCCACAGCATCACTATTACCCCAGAGCTGAATATGCCCACCGACCAAGGCCACAATTAGAGCGTCAGGACAGTGTGGCCAGTGGGAAGCGCGGAAGTGTGGTGGGGAGGAATTTGAATAGATTCTCCAGCTTTGTTAGGTCTGGGGTGGAAGCGTTCATCCTTGGTGATGTCCCCCAGCTAGGCAGAGTACCAGAAAATCATGTCATTGAGATGGGACCCATGGGGCCACAATGGAGACCAAATCCTAACTCATTCAATTGCTCTGTAGAGGAACCCACTAAACAAACAAAGTTCAAAGGAATTAAGAGTTACATCTCCTACAGGTGAGAAAGCAAGTAACAGGGCATGCAAAGCATTTTTTGTTGGCATAGTGAGCAAAATCAGTGGCGTGTGGGTCAATGTACTGATCTGTGTGTATTCAATGAATAGTGCCTAAAACAATGTTTGCATATACTGCACTATTTTTATTGTGTATTTGTTGATACATTTCTGAAAATGGCACTTTGTGTTGTAGAAGAATGCGTTTTTTTTCCATCTTGTAAGCAAGTTAAGGTGTCATTGGTTACATAGTTTTTACTATGGGGAGCATGAATTTCAGTAATATATGTGGGTGTGACTCAGACAATGGTCTGCATTTCGATGGAGGTCACTGTGTCATTGCAGGGAGTAAACAAAGGGTGAGGTAGGCTGTCTGAATTGGTTGTCTGTCATCCTGCAGGTTGAGTGATATGTTCCATCTGTTTCTATGCATAGTAAGGATTTGGTAGAGTGAAATGAACACTTTAACCACTCAACTGTCAATTTTTTAAGAAATGGGCCTCAGAAATTCTCTCTACTTACATTTAATGAAGTAAAACATTTTAAAAAAATGCATGATTAAGGGGTGTCGCCACCACCCCATATCCATAAACCCTATTGCAAAGTGTCCTGCCATCCCCAATTAGCAAACCCCCCCCCCCCCCACATACACACACACACTCCAGTGGCAATTGCTCTCCGTTAGCATTACCCCACCCTCACCCCCAGGTAATAGATCCCCATTTGTGCAACCCCCCCACCCCCAGTGTGATCCTGATTTTTGCAGAAATCCCCCACCACCACCCCTAGCGTGACCATGTGTAATATTTCTACTATTTTAAAAAACATTCATTTCCAAGTGTAAATTTTTTATGGGGCATTACACCCCCACCCCCCAACTCCAGTGCCAATAGAGCCCCCCCTTGCTCTTTCGTCCCTGGCGCATGCGCTCCAGAATGCCATCCGCACAGCATTCTGGGGTGCGATTCTGGCAGTGATGTTGCCGCAGATGGATGAGCTGGAGGAAATGTATTCAGCACATGTGCAGAACAGATTTAATCTTTAAAAGTCGGGAAGCAGTGGGACGGCATGGTCGCATGGGATGTGGCCTTGTCAGCTAAAGCCCAGCTGGCTGCGGTTGCATTCCCTGCGACTTTGCTAGTTAAATGGTTAAGCTAATACTCTCCTCATATTATTATAATATTACAGCTGGTATTGGCCAGTTGGCTTAATTTCACAATGCCCGATAGCTATCCAACCACAATTGATCAGATCATGGTTTGGTATGTGAGAAAATCCAGTCAAAAAGAAACTGCTATTGTACCTGTATGTGTAGTCCACTTCTGAATTTTCATTGACTGCACTAATGCTGGAAGTGATTCAGTCATTTGTCTCAGAAGCTTGCTTGGTCATCTTATCAAGCTAGAATAATTGTCTCACCTGTCCATGATGCTCTAAATCAGGGGTGGGTCACAGCGGTGTGACCATCTGAAGCGTCCTGGTGGCACTGCTGTATAGATTCTGGCTGCAGGGTGCCATTCTAGGCACCTTGCTAGCCAGATGAGGCTAACCAAAAAAAGCTCTGAGGGCCAGACCAAATGATTCCGAGGGCCTTATACAGCCCCCGGACCTGAAGTTCCCCATCCTTTCTCTAAATGACCAACAACCCCATTTTGCATTCTGTATGGAGTTCTACTTGGTGATGACTCCAGTCATGAATATCACCAGTTTGTTTACCTTATACTTTCCTTTTATGTAAGTAATACATCATTAGTAACTGTGATCATTAATTTTCTGCTGTCTCTTACAACAACCTATACTTTATCCCTTAGGCTAACCCCGGGCCACACAGTCTCTCCAGTTTACCGTCGATACAAGCACTTTGACTGGTTATACAACCGCCTCCTACACAAATTTACTGTAATTTCTATTCCCCACTTGCCAGAGAAGCAAGCCACAGGACGCTTTGAAGAGGACTTCATCCAAAAGCGCAAGCGTCGGTTGGTTCTATGGATGGATCATATGACCAGTCACCCTGTTCTTTCACAGTATGATGGTTTTGAGCATTTCTTGACCTGTCGGGATGAAAAGCAATGGAAAGCAGGCAAAAGGCGTACAGAGAAAGATGAGATGGTGGGTGCAAGCTTTCTGCTGACCTTGCAAATACCAACAGAACATCAGGACCTTCAGGATGTGGAAGAGCGAGTGGATGCCTTTAAAGCTTTTTCAAAAAAGATGGATGAGAGTGTCCTCCAGTTAAGTAGTGTAGTATCTGAATTGGCACGTAAACACTTGGGAGGCTTTCGTAAGGAGTTTCAGAAGCTTGGAGGTGCATTGCAAGGTCTAAGTCACTCCTTCCAGCTAGACCCACCCTATGGTTCAGAGCCATTGGTTGGAGCAATGTCTCATACCGGGCGCACCTATGAAATAGTAGGAGAGATGTTTGCTGAGCAGCCTAAGAATGATCAGTTTAGGTTTCTTGATACACTGTCCCTATACCAAGGATTACTGTCCAACTTTCCAGACATCATTCACCTACAAAAAGGTATGGCCTGATCTTTTACTTAGCTGCTATCATGTGACCCATTATGTATAATTTAATAGTGCCTTCATTAGCTTTGGGCATAGAATAGTGCAGTAATTGTTTTCTTTGTTCATTATTAAGTAATTGTTTCTACAGCTATGCTATCGTGAACATTAAAACTGATAAATGTAGTTTGAATTTGAACTCCAACCAAACCAAGTCTAGAATTAGATGGTGTTTACAAAGCTATGATTCCCTTCAGTCACACTTGTGAAGTTTTATTTGCTCATTTAGCAAGGTCCTGAAGCATCCCTTTGTCTCTTGCTGCTCATCCTGTATGCTTCCTTTGTACTTTGGGTAGTGTCCCTCACCTGACTACTTCCCAGTGATGCTTGCACAAGGCAAGGACATTGTCAGCAGCAGGGTATATTTTAAAGGTGAGACCATGGAGGCTTCAGTGAACCAATGAATCAGCTGAACAGCGCATCACCGATAAAGTCACAAGGTTAAATGTTACTTCACAATATTATTTTTTGGGCAGCTGGCGTTCCTCTTAAATATATTAAGTTAGTGAAAGATGTAGACTCGCTAAAAGAAAATACCAACTTATTACAGTTTCAGGTTATCCGGTCATTGCTAATTGGATGAGCTGTGGCAGGAGTAGCGGTTGACCTTAATGTACTGATAAAGGGAAGACCATGCCAACCTCTTCTCTCATTTTTTGTTCCCTCAGGAGCATTTGCAAAGGTGAAGGACAGCCAGCGCATGAGCGATGAAGGGAAGATGGAGCAAGATGAAGCAGATGGAATCCGGAAGAGGTGCCGTGTGGTGGGCTTTGCTTTACAAGCAGAAATTAACCATTTTCACCAGAGAAGGCTGCTGGACTTTAAGCAGGCGGTCCAGCATTATTTAAAGGAACAAATTCTCTTTTATCGGAGAGTGAGCCAGGAACTGGAGAAGACTCTACTGATGTATGAAAACTTGTGACTTGGATGTGCGTCATCACTTTTGGTTGGGAATTGGTTTTATGACTTGCCAAATGCTGGTTTGGCATTGCCTGGTGAACCTGTTCTGCTTAGTCACCATGTCTTCCTTTACTTCCATGTATGTAACAAGGTGCCTTTTACAATGGAAGGGACAGAATAGAAGGATTTGAGTTTGAGTTTACAGATGGAGATCTTGTTATGGAAAGAAACTTTAAGAATAAGGTGAATGTTAATTGGTGTTGATATTGGTAAATGTATATGGTTTACAAAGTGCTGCTGCTTTACAAGAGCAAAAATAAATTGGAGCTTTTATTATATAAATGTAGGGAGTGGAGAATTGTCAGGGAGGCTGAGGGTTCACAGACAAACTGCTTGGATGTTCGAATGATGTGTGTCTGTCACCTAAGCACAGTGGAAGAAGCCATTTTCAAAATATGACCAATATTCCTGAGAGTTTGGCCTGAACACTCAATAAGATACATACAGTCACATTACTGGCACAGAAAGTTCCTTCGTGATCTCACTGGTTTCTAGTGACTTAATAAGCCGCTATCCATGAATACTGGTTTAGCCCATAAAATGGCTGCCTACACTGTGTAGGTTACACTTGCACTTTATATTCCATTGCAAACTCAATTACATTTTGAATGTGATAATATTTCCTATATAATAATCAAGGTTTTAGTTTGTATTACTGTTTTTTAGTGTGTTTTTAAGTTTTACAAAAGAGACCAAGGATAATAATTTTTTTTTGTTTCACAACAGCAGACAACACTGGTTTTGGTGCAAAATACTCATATAGAAAGGGGTAAATGTAATAACCTGCGATCACTTGCAGGCATCGCCGAGATCCCAGCGAGTCTGGCCAATGTTTTAATGTGGCACTCATTTAAAAAGCAAAACCAACCTGGTTTTGACTTGTAAATGATTACCACTATAAAACATCGACCAGACTTGCCGGGATCTTTCCGATGCCTGCAAGTGATCACAGGTTATTACATTTACCCCCATGTCTCGTCTTCATCGGCCAAAGTGTTTGGTCTGCTAAAGTTAATAAGCAGCAGATGCTTGGGTCACATTCCAGTAACTAGTCTCATTATTGCAGGCTTCGGTAAGCAGTGACCCCAGAAGTATGGGGTGTGTCTGTGTATGTCGTGAGCAGGGTGGAAACTGATTCTGTGTTTGTATAGATTTGCTTGCATACACACACTCTCTGTGTGCCCTAGAGGGAGTTATATCACTCATTAGGAATGTAATCCATTCAGAGCAAGGCAGTGGCAAGTTCTTCCACACATTACACAGCACCGAACAATTCTGTAAACTTAAGTTTGTCACACACCATTTGTGTAGAGTGAGAGGAAGATGAGATCAGAACCTGAGTACAAGCTTAAGGTGCCAGGTTAGTATACTGTGTGGTGCAGTCTGCCTATGTGATAAATGTATTTATTTCTATGTTCCTATTACATGCAGGAGCTGGATGAGTATAGGATGATGTGCAGACCATTTGTACTGAATACCCTTTTATGGGAAACAGGAGCAGAAGCTTGTATGCATAAATGTGCTGTTACTTTTTTGGATACATATTTTTATTACTCTGTGCTAGTATACTTCTTGTACAGTGGCTGTAAAAAGTGTTCACCTGTTTAGAAATTTTGTAATGTCAAATTAAAAATACAAAAAAAAAACAAAATAACAATCTCTAAAGCATTTTCTTGATTTATAGCGCACAATAAAACAGACAATTGTGTTACAGTGGAGTTGTTATAGTACTTGGTGGAAGCATCCATGACTGCAAATAAGGCCAGGCAGTAAGTCTCTGCCAGCTTTGATCATTTGAACACTGCAATTTCTTTACCCCTTTTTCTCTGAATTGTTCGTTGGTTGGAGACTGTTGGCGAATAGCTATTTACACATCATTCCGTAAGTGCCTCTATGCGATTAGAAGTCTGGCTTTTGGTTGGACCACTCAAGTACATTCGGTCAAACTGTTTTAAACCCTCTTTTTTTTTTTTTTTTTTTGCATTTTTGGCGAAAATGGCTTTGTTCCCACTTTCTGATATGTGACACAAAGCACTCCATGTAAAAATCGGCTATGGTGGCGAATTGTTTTGGTAACTTGCCAAGTGCTGAAAAGCTGAGTTTTTCATTGCTTACAGAGGATGTATTATGGGTACTTACAATGTTGTCTCCAAGCCTGTTCTTGCTTGCACTGCACTTCAAAATTACATCTTGCGGTTTTTCCCAAATCATGCGCCTTAGGCCCGTCCAGGAGCCATAATGCATATCATCAGTATTAGGCTGATGCTATACAAAGGAACAGAGAACGCCAGAGGGTTGAGTTATCAAAACACGTCTCCTATGACACTCTCTTTCATACATTGCAGCGCTAAGACATCCTGCATCATGTGGCGATGCAGGATCTCTCTTAGGGGCTAATTCTGAGTCGGATGCAAAGCCGATGGTAACGTAAACTGGCAATTTCGCATGCATCTAAATCCCTGAGAAGTTGCATGGGACTTGCATCCCGGGGAGCCTCACTGACTCTGGAATGTATATGGCGTTCCTGGCCATTTAATGATATTGCGTCATGGGGGTGTCATGGAAGTGTTGTGGGTGTGTTGCAGGAGCGGTTTTGGACCCAGGTGCTTAATCGCTTAAATTAGATGCCATACTAGATGGGGAGTCTGTACCTAACATAGGGCAGGTGCAAGTCCAGATAGTGCTTCCAATGGTTGAGGCTGCCTCCACTGAAAGTGGATGCCCCAGGTGGTGCTGAGGAAAAGGACATCTAAATACTTCTCCCCTATTTATTTTTATTATATATTTACTCCATACCAAGCTGTTCCTCCAAGATTTGCCTATTTCTTTTCCTATCCGTTTTGCCTTCTATTTCTAGTATTTAAATATTCCAGACCCTGTAGCAGAGACGCTTCCACATGATTTCTAGCAAACTAGGTGAGGGTTCATATAAGTTTTTCTTTGACAATGATTTTGCTTTGTATAGCCAGGGGCGATTGTTGTCCCATGTATAGTTTCTCCAATGTCTGCCATGGAAGGCTCTAGTTGTACTCAGTCACTAGACAAATTCATAGTTATGAATATTCTATCACTTCTTTGTGATGGATTTCTCAGTGCTCTGGCATATTCTTCTATTGTTTCTCTGTTTGCGGATTTGCTTTGCATGTTTGTTTTACCTTCACAATGAGGTTTTTATTTGGGAAATGTGCAAACCAACTGTCGGACATCTCCCAAAAAGGTGGTGTATTTATTTTTAAACCGTTTGTTTACAAAGGAGACTCCATTCTATGATGTGATCTCTGAACGCAACTGACTGAACCAAGATTTGAGTGTATTCTAGAAAAATGGGTAAAATCTTTAGTAAACACTAATTGTCTGTTTTTTGGCCTTGTTTTTATTTGCAGTCAAGAAACACCCTTAGAATGGTTTATTAATTTGACATTAATGTGTGTAACTTTCCAATATACTCTTTATGGCCACTATAGATTGAATCTGACCAGCTTCTAGTTTCAAACCCAGTGTGCTTTCACTACTCTGAATCTTTTGGATCTATTACTTGGCTGTTTTCGAACATATTTTTTCACTGCCCCTAAGCATATAGACATTAATGCTTTGTGGAGATTGATATATATATGTAGTAAGGATATTTTTCTATCCATGAGTCTGGTGGTTTTGCTTGAAATATTTAAAATGTTAGGAGATTGACTAACTGCTGATGTGATCTTCTATGTTAGGAAGATACACAAGCTGTTAGTGTGCACTTGCAGTGGGTTTGTGAGTCCGTATCACACTGTTGCGAGGTGCTAGTGTGTGCTGCTAGGGGGCCATTATAACGTGGAAACAGAAAGCTAGAGTACTTTTTGTAATGTGCTAGTGTTCAGTATGTAACAGAGAGATGTGTTCAGGTCTACGAAACTCATGTTTTTTTGCACCATGGCGATGTCTATGTGTGATGGAGAAGAGCTGAATCTTGGATTTGATTTTTGCTTGGCAGAATATGGAAAGTTCTTAGCAAAACTCAGTTCCTGAAACTTAGGGGGGAAATTCAATTCAACGCGATGTGCCGTTCCAGAATGGCACATACGTAGCTCCTGCCAGCATCGCAAGTTTTACCCCATAGAGGTGCGAGTGAAAACTTGCAATGTCGGCTCTACCGTAAATGGCCATTATGTCTGCAGCCGGGCATTGTGGTGATGCCCGGTGGAACATTGCGCTGAATTGAATTGCTTCTTAGTTGATAATAAATAAGTAGAAAACTTTTATTTTTTTATTTTTATGCTGCATTTATTTTTTTCATGAAGTATAATTACAGAGTGTAGACAGTTTAACTTTAATAAATTAATGTAAAAATGTATTCCATATTAAAATAATTATTTCAGTTATTGAATGTTGAAATAGTCTCTTGTAACCTACTAGTGTACGTTCTCAGTGGGGTAGTGTGCTACTGGGGGACTTTTGTGAGGTGTAGGTTTAAGTTGATTGTGTATTATTGTGAGGCATGCTCAACTGTTAGGGCAGTGGTTCCCAAACTGTGCGCAGTGGCACCCTGGGTTGCCTCAGGACACTGGCAGGGGTACCTCAGGTTGGTGGTCCAGCACCAAATCATATTTTTTATGGTCTATGTACTGTAAATATGTGAACAAACAGAAGCACAAACCTGTCCATCACCACATAACTGACCCTAAGGATGACAAGGAAGCACAATTTACTTCACTTTACTACAAACTACATTTTTTTTCTAAATTTCTCAATAACAAACTATTGGCTTTGGGGTGCCGTGAAAACAATACTGATACTCTAGGGTGCCGTGATTCAAAAAGGTTTGGGAACCACTGTGTTAGGGCTTTATTTAATACTAGGGTGTTCACATTTGCTTTATATCATAGCAACTAATAAGGTGTTAGCTTTCATTTTCTAAACTGTGCAAGAAATTACATCTATAATATAATTGGTTGCTATGGGTTGCATCATATTTAAGTACATTGCCCTGAACCACTGTGTGTGAGGTGGCAGAGTATTGTGCAATGTCCTATACAATGATCTGCATTCCTGCTAGGGCATACAGGGGTGTACCTATCCATAATGCAACCTGAGGCTGTGTCTGAAATTGCATTATTATAATTCCTTACACAAACTTAAAGTACTTACATGCCTCTTGCATCAATACACTAGCAATGGACATCTGAACCCCAGCAAAGGTGAATGATTCACAGATGTACAGTACACTACCTTGTTGCAAAAGTACACCAGCAGTTTACAGATTATAGATGCACCAAATCCATACTGTCATGTGCACTTTACAAACACATTTTCTTCTTTTCAACCCCCACAGCTGTCGTCTCCCTAATCAACACTCCAGTTTTAGATAAATGTTACTTACAAGCCAACAGATGTATAAATGTAAATGCACTGTCTCCTGCCACATGCCCCAATTATTTACAGTTTTTCTGTTCTGCTAAAGGGGACTGAGATTCTCAGGGTTCATAAATGCTATCATTTTTAATGTCCAAAAATGCACATAAACAATGGCACTAATAACCTGGCATAGGATAGCATATTACTACATACAAATGTATAAAAGCT
Source organism: Taudactylus pleione (assembly GCA_031769625.1). Taxonomy (NCBI): domain Eukaryota; kingdom Metazoa; phylum Chordata; class Amphibia; order Anura; family Myobatrachidae; genus Taudactylus; species Taudactylus pleione. Next base: position 25,840,362 of record JAUIMM010000018.1, read on the forward strand.
GTGCAAAATGACTATCAATTTTGAATATGATTGAGAACCACATTAAATACAGAATTCTATAGTGTCTGTTCTAACAAACCATCTCCATTGTGTAGTTCTATTGTTTTTTTAATGCAATTTTACTTTATTTTCTTGCATTTTGTTGTCCTTGCTGTCTTAGGCTGCTGCAGACTCTGGCCATATACACCCATATTATAAAGGTGAGCTTTACAGCAGCAGTGCGTGCTATAAATGTTGGCATGTGTGGAATGTGACCGCCCCTTCTCTCACCACACAGCAACATCTGGAAGTATGGACTCTGTTTTTGTCCTTTGTTTATCCATCCCCTCCCCTTGCAGAATAATGAAAACACATAAGGCTACTGTCTTGTTGGGTCATACCCAGCCAGCTGGAGGAGGAATATATTTCATGTATGACATGATGTCCCTGTCTTTCCTGCATTCTTTTTCATGAGACATGTCTAAAACGGGGATAATTCTGTCTTTTGCAAAAATATTACTCTGTAACTTTTTTAAATGTCCATGTTTGATTTGATTTTGTTATTTTTACTTTGACTAAATGCACAGTATAACGTCCATCCTCTGTTTCAGTTGTAATATGATCATAGACAGTGGTTATCTCCCTAGAGCATGAGAATTTAGTATGTGACCCTCCAGCTGTGAAACTACTATGCAGCATGGCCTGCCACAGATTTGCTATTGGGGCATGTTAAAACTGTGGAAGGGCATGGTGGAATTTGTAGTTTCACAGCAGCTGGAGGGGCACATGTTAAATATCCCTGCCCTAGTGTCTGTCCTATATAACACCTACAGATAAACCTCTCCTCTGCAATGTGTCCTTTTGGTTTTTTTTCAAATGCTGAAATATGGCTATATAATATATAGGGCTCAGTCCAGTTAGGAGTGAGTTTGCAAGTGCAAATTTGTTTCATGACACTCGCACAGTTTGCACGAATGCTTGCTCCCGAGATATGCTCAATTCAATTAGAAACTCATGCTACTCGCCGGGTGGTTGTGCAAATTTTCTATAGCATGCAACTTGGGAGAAGGGAATGAAAAAGTGGGGAAACCATTCTGGACCTCAAGAAACTGACAATTTCTTTAACAGAATTATATAGAATAGTGGCCATAAAGAAAGTACAGGAGGTTTTCTGGCTTCTGAGTCACACGCAATGCTGATATACACGCAAATTGTCAATATTGCACAGTGCATGCCTCCCACGGTGTGTACGCAGAGAGGTGCAGTAGCGATTGAGATGCACGGTCTCGGGTATGTATTGGGCCATGCTGGGCGGTGGCTATTCTGACACACAGAGATGTCTGATTGGTGTTATGGGAGTGTCGCGAGCATATTGCATAACTGGTTGAGAACTCAGATACATGATCACTTACATTGGAGGCCATACACTGATGGAGAATCTGCACCTAGCACGGGGCAGGTGCAAGTTCCTATAGTGTGTCTAATGGTAGCGTCTAAAGATGCACCAAGCCGGATTGTTGCGCCTAAAGGTGCACTAAGAGGGCGTCCCAGTCCTTGTAAAGTCAGAAGCACGCTTGGACACCAGGGGAACGGCTGATACTAACATTATCATAAAGAGATAGCCTAATGAGCCGGCAGGAATGATGTGCCCCATTCAGCTACAGTCCACAGATCATTTAAGCCGCTCAAAGGGGCTTATGCAAAGTTAGGAGCAAAGCAAATAGAAAAACTAAGCTGTCCGATATTTGTTTGCTACATGTAAACTCAGCCAATGTTTTTCCTGCATGCAAAAAGAGAATAAATACAAATAAATTAATTTACACCCCCATGCATTGCAAAATGGCCTGTCTTGGAGCAAAGTAGCTCCTTTTTTTGTTTAGCTCCTAGCTCTGCATAAGCCCCAAAATGTCTACATGTTTATATAATCTATAAGGTGCAGGAAAACCTACTGATTTATGGACACATGCCTCACTGTAATGAATAACTTAAATTGTAAGATTATGACAATGATAAGAACATATGCAATGACTCTTACTGTCACGAGTTATAAATCTTTCTGCACCATACAAGGAGGATTAGCAAGGAAAGGTTCAACTTCATTAACATCGGTCTAATTGTGAGAATAAGTGCCATTTTCAGGTGATAAATGAAGTTTCAGGCCTGACCCAAAAATATGTGATATGTCATGTAAGGCATCCATGGAAGCAGACCTTACCAATGTAGAGTAATCTGATGTGTAGAAACATATGCATTTACGCGTTTCAAAGTGGACTATGATCATAGCATCATAAAGGATCATTCATCATAATTTTCATACACATAAGGGGGAATTTAATTGTTTTTTGCACGCCTGTTATGCGGCCCATACACAGGGCGATATGAAAATGTACGACACCTCTGTAAGTTTTCAAATTCAGCCCGATGCATCGCATGCTGTTGTGAATGGTAAACGATGCATCTTACAAGATGCTTCATTTACCTATTTAACAGCATGACGGATCGCAGATCTTATAGTTTTTCCATAAGATCTACGAAGCCGATGTACGACGGCGGGGACATGCATCGCCGTCATACAGCATGCCAAAACGCACACGATATGCAAGATTGATCATTGCGATCAATCGAAATCGTGCATATTGTGTGTAAAATTGCCCAGTGTATGGACCGCTTTAGTCAAGGGCGCCTGATGGAGCAATTCAATTGTTCCGATGGGGCGTGAATGCCAGGTCTGCCCAGATTTAAGCTCGCACCCTCCTGAGGTGATGAGCAGAAATCATCAAAGTCTGGCTTTTGGGCACTCTAACCAGGACTTTAGATGGGTTTAGCTGCTAAACCTGGTACATCTGTGTGATAAGTAATGGGTGCCCTCGACACTTGTGCCTGATTAGAGCAACAATTTAATTTCTCCGTCTAGTGCCTGTTACTTATAGGCGCGCAAATATATTTGAATTCCCCACATAGTATTCACGAAGGGCCAGATTTGTGAATAGAGTAAAATAAAGCATGTAACTCTGTACCTGGACAAACCATGTTGCAGTGCAAGGGGTGCAAATACATACATTGTTTTGCGTGCATGGTAAATACTGGCTGCTTTTGCATGTAGCCCACAAGTGCTGCACAGCTTTATTCTTACACTGTAATTTAGATGTCAATTTGGACACCCCCCTCCCAAATCTAATTCTCTCTGCACATTTAATCTGCCCCACCTGCAGTGCAGTATGGTCTTACCAAGATGCACAGTTACTTACTATATCTTACTCTATTCCCAAATGTAAGTCAGGCCCTAAGTGGGCCTGATTCTAAGTTACAAGCAAAGCCAATATTTGTGCAAATGGTTGATGTTTTTCAACTGCGCATTTATCTAAGGCGCTAAAAAGTTAACCAGCACATGTGTCCCATGGTGTGTCTCACAGAGGTGCAGTTTCAGTTGAAACACATGGTCACAGAAGTGTATTGCAAATGGTATGGACGTTCCTAGGTGGTGACTGGGAGGTGGCTATTCAGACACACAAAGATGTGGCATGGTGCCTATTCAGATGTACAGAGATGGAGCATGGTATGGGAGTGTCACAGGCGTGTCACTGAACTGATTGCAAGCACAAATGCTTAATAGCTCACATTAGTGGCCGCGCTCTGACTGAGCATCTACACCTAGCTTGGGGCTGGTGCAAGTTTTGCTGATGCTATCCATAGTTGCGTCTAAAGTCTCACCAAGCAGTGTATTCAGCGTCTACAGATGCTGAAAGTGGGCGTCTCAGTCCTTGCATACTCAGACTTACAGCTATAAACCAGGGAAGGGCCTGTTAGAGGAATTAGCATAATGTTGCATATGCAAAAGATTCATATGTTGGCGCTGCAGCATCCAACTCAGAATCAGGTACAGTATGTGAGTGTGTGCTCATGGTGAGATAACCCCAAAGACTGATGACATCACTATTGCCTCAGGTGTGAGCCATTATGGTGCGCTGAGAGTAACTGGACCATCATGAACAGTCTGACTTGTTCTTTGATCATTTGCAAATGACTGTAAAAAACTCTTAGATACCTCAACAGGGGACATTTGACAGCTAACTTGCAATGGTGTAGCTTCTCCTAACTCATATAGAAGTGAATGACTTCTCTGTGGAATAAGAAGATATAAGAATAGGCAGATGAATACTTTATCTCAGTGATTCAGTGCTGCCATTTTCCAGCCACGAATTACATATTGGTCTTCATTATGTAAGCCAATCAGGGAAGTCCTGCTTCCAAGCTCGGTAACTATTTGACCAACTTTTGAACGCTGTGTTTATTTCTGTGTGACACTACAGCCGTTCATGTATAAAATGGATCAGCCATAGACATTTAAAAAAAAGAAAAAGATATATTTAAAATATAGCCTACATGTCTTTTTCTCCTTATGGTTAATTTGCCATAATGAGAAATCGAAGTGATAAAGTGAAGCTTGGTTATAGTAAAGTAGTATTTACCAAGAGTTTTATGTAGTGTTCAAAAGATGGTTAAATAGCTTCTATATGTCAGGGCCAAAGGCAAGCACTGCAGTGAGGTGATAGCGCTTTCATTGTAGGCTTTACCTCCACCAAGCACAGCGCTTTACAATCATCCCAACATACTTAGTGTATTGAATAATAATTATAAATTCATAGTAATTAAAAACCTTAAAGAATATCTCAATAAATAATATAAAATGTAGCTTTGGGTGGATTTTAATCCATTTTATATAGTTCTACTTACCTGGGGTCAAGGGGAGGGCTCCACCACTCCGCAGCTGCACTTTCCACTACTGCTATTGACTAAACCTCTCTCCTGCGAACGTCCCATCTGCATGAGTGGGAAGTTTATGTAGGACTGCAATTAACATCTGAAACAAGCAAGTGGTAGTAAGTGAGAAGAATGCATGCCTAGACTGCTGAAACCTTTGGGGACCCTGCCAAGTAAATAGAACTATGCATTATAATTTATTGAACGCCACCAAATATACATTTTAATTCTTTGGTGGAGCTGATCTTCATTTTTGTTTCAAGAACTGCACATTACATGAATTATCCGGTTCTTCTGATTTGCTATCTGTTGTTTTCACATGAGATGTACAAGCAATGTTTTTTTTTTATTCAGCAATTAGGGAACACAAGCTATTTCCTATTCCTCATCACATAACAACATCACATTATTTTATGGGACGCCTCTCAGATGTACACGCCCACTTTACCACCACGCTCGTAGGTGCTGCTTTCACAATCTCCCTGAAATGCTTTTTCAAAAGTAGGCAAGTATGGTTCATTGTTTAACATGAACCAAAACAAAGATAAGTCATGATTGTTTATTATGTATTGCTGCAGTTTATACTTTGTTAGAAAACAATAATATGGGGAGATTTCTCCTCAATGTGTAGTCGCAATGTCAGACACATTACAACTTCTTACGGTAAGGCACAGGTTCTCAAACTCGGTGCTCAGGACCCCAAACAGGTCATGTTTTCCAGGTCTCTTCACAGAAACATAAGTGAAATAATTAGCTTCAACTGTGGGTCTTTTAAAATGTGTCAGCGAGTAATGAATACACATGTGCACCTGCTAGGTGACCTGGAAAACGTGAACTGTGTGGGGTCCTGAGGACCGAGTTTGAGAACCACTGCAGTAAGGAATCCTCAGTCATTTTCCTGCACCCCTCTATGGGTTATGAGGAACAATTAGCAAATATACACTGCGTGGAGTGCCTTAACAACTATTTTAGAGGCATAAGTGCCCTATATAAGTCTATCAACTTCATTCTTCCACTTTCCAATACTTTCCAGATTGTTGGGAAAGAGCACGGACAATGGGAACATATCCCTCATACATTTGTTTATATATAGGATTATTGTTGCTTAGATTCAATGTAATCTGACAGTATGCAGGTTACCTAAGATTTCTTCTGTGGAATCCAAACCTATGCTGGCATGGCTGGTACATGAGAATATGTTTTTATAAAATATAGGGCCTTTATCACAACGAGCTACAGATTAAATAGAGCTAGTGAAGCAATAGGTGACCGTTGCATAGGTAAAAGTATACACCTCATCCAGGAAAACACACATCTATAACATCTATATCTGCTAATTCTAAACCCTTTTGATGTCCTCCTATGTCTCAACTTTCTTCTGTTATTTATTGATAAAGTAATTTTTTTTATTACATATAACAAATGACAACACAGACTTTTATTGTTGATGAAAAGGGTAAATGACTGATGAATTTGCAGATACAGTATTGTTTTACTCATTTACAATACATATAAATAGCAGATATACAGAAATTGAGATGAGACATAAATGATCTTCCTGTACCATTGGCAGCATACATATATAAGACTACCACTAATATTGGGCCCTCAACAGAATTAAAGGGGATATAAGTTACTACAGTGAGGTGAACTGCACAAACTGGATGTAGGTTTGATGTGCTTAGGTATGACATTCACTTTTCTCTTCCTATCCTAAAATAACTTTGGTTCCTCCTTGAGCAGCAGGAAAGGCTTCTAGAGAGTAATTTTTTTATATTGAGGTAGCTTAGAACTTTTCCGAATTCAATATATATTATACTTATATTTTAGGAGATTATGGTGATCCTTTCTGCTTTTTAGCTTTATGGAATACTTGAAATTTTAATGCATGATAACCTGAAGAGCTAACACTCCTATATGGGTAGCAGTCGGGAAGCCGACGGACGTAATCCCCACCGCCGGCTTCCCGATGGTCTAATGACAGGCGTTGAAATCCCGACGCCTGTCATTAGACCTACGCCGGGAGCCCGACACCCGGATTACCGATCGAAGGTAAGACCGGCGCGGACAGCCGGGAGGGGGGGGGGGCTATTAGGGTTAGGCACCCACAGGGGAGGTTAGAGTTAGGCACCCCCCCGCGGGACTTAGGTTTAGGTGGCGGGGAAGGGGGGTTAGGGTTAGGCACTTGGGGGGGAGGTTAGGGTTAGGCACCCCTAAGGGAGGGTTAGTGGGTAGAATAGGGTTAGTAAATACTTACCTTTTGGACGATCGGGATTTTCACCCCTGCCGGCGGTAAATCATACTGATTCCTCCTATATTATATTATACCTGAGACTGACACATGCTCCTTGACATGCAAAGCTGGTATCTGGGGAAAATGTTATAGTGTGATAATACTGAGTGGGTAAATGTTAAATATACTTCTTTTAGGTGGCAGGATCAAGGGGAGAGAAGTTGTATGAACATTTTCATGATCTCTAGAAATGTTATGATCTCTAGAACTGTCAGCTTCTATAGTTCTAGGCAAATACTAGTTTCCAATATCAGCCAGTACAGTCCTTCAATTGAACTTATTGTACTGCAAATAAACAAGTGTACTGCACTCATTTAAAAGTTGGGGGTTTCTTGCTTGTGCTGTGGCCCTGATTCAGTAAGGATCGCTATTGCGATTTATGCACGCAGTGTAACTACAAAAATATGCTAATGAATGCAATCGCAATGCCGTCGCAGCCAAACATAAGGATGCCCACCTTACCTTACACACATCTGTAATACTTTGCAAGTCTGTAAAACCATCAGAGCCTCACGCACACTTGCACAAGCTCTGACCTTATAAATTGCTAAATTCATCGCACGCAGTGAAAGCCCAAGCTGCGTATGGCATTGCAGTGGCTAATTTATGTACGCCCCTGTAACGGCGTTCAAACTCACTGGTACCTCTGTGTTTCGCCGACCCCCCCCCCCCATCCCTGTGGCCACACCCAAATGGTCACTTCCTGTCAATCACTCTGCGATGGATCTGCGTAGTCATTGATCGCAGTCTCAATCGCAGTGGAGTCTTTGCGCACGTGGATTGCGATGTCTGTGCAGAACGCAACAATTGGCTGATTGTGTGCGAATCGCAGTTGTGATCGGTAATGAATCAGGCCCTGTGTTGGGTGACACGTTATGCTATTGTCTTGAACAATAAAACAACGACAGTCACCCGTTACAAAGGCTATAAAGGGAATAACACTTGCACTTAAGAACTGTGAGTACAGACTTGCAAATTCACAGGGAGTGCCAAGAGTTGGTTTGGCTGTAACCTAGACACATTTTAAGATGTAATTGTGTACTAGTCAAAGGATATGAAATCGTGTAAAGAAAATGCATCTAAAAAAATATATACAAGAAATATTTGGTCAGTTTTTATGGACAGGTTCAGCCTGGGGGGCATTTCTGTGAAAACCAATGACTTAATTTGTCCAACAAAACCTACAAAGCCTTGAACAGTTTTAATTGCACTGGCAGGTCAGTCAGTGCTGCTCTAAGGAACACACAATGATCTTAGTGATAAATGTTATCCAATGTACCTTCAATATATTACCCATACCCTAGAAACTAGGCAGACATTAAACTGTTCAGGTACAGGGTGGCTGTCCTTGTTCTAATTAGTTCTGTTTCTGGGGCAGACTTGCTGGGATGTAGCTGGGTTCAGTCCAGATTGTCCTAGTTGTTGTGAAGACAAAAATGTGCACATCTTGAGTATGTACTAAAACAGGCCCACACTGCACTGCTTTATACAAAAAGAGGGAGTGAGTGAGTGCTGAGCATGGGAACCAGAACCCCCACTTTATTCTCCATCCATAGTTTTGTTGGGAGGACATCTCCCGCGTTTAGTGCCTACCCATACAGTCACACCCAGTACTGGCTGCCAGGTTGTCCATTTCCTCCAGCACCATTGCCTCTATGTCCTCCAACCTCACAAAGAGGGATTCCCCTTTCAGGCTCAGTTGGACGAAATGTTTGCCTTTCTGTGGCTCCATTTTCAGTCTTGGCAGCAGTAGTGGCTGCTTTTTGGACGTGATGCTTTCCCATCTTTTTCTTGCGCATAAAGTATGCTAGAAGAAGAAGACCAAGTGCCACCAAAAGCAATACTAGACAGAGAGGAAGTATGATACTATATATGTGTGAATTCATAAAAGCAAGGACTGTACCCTCTTCTGCTGGGCTGGGTGCAGTGGAGGTGTTCATTCTTGAACTATTCAAGGATCCGTCCCAAGTTCGGTCTTTCAACACCCAAAGATCTGGTGTCAAAGTATTAGGTTGAGTAGCATTGATAGAAATATCTGGATGTGTTGTAGGTTCTGGTGTTGGTGTTAAAGCTGAGTTTGTGATTGGTACTAAATTATTAGTGATAACTGAATCAGTAGTAGAAACTAATTGTGCTGTGGTTTCTAATTGTGTGGTTGACTCGCTGCTTGTGGATGCTAAAAAAGTGGTTGACCCAATATATGTAGTAGTTATATGAGTGGTGAACATCATGCTTGTGGATTCTAAAGCGGTTATGGATATTCCTACATTTGTTGTAGTCTGCAAGTGCCCAGCAACTCTGAGCAAGGTGGCAGTGTATGAATGGGAAGAGTTATAAGGTACAGTACTAAACCTGACAGTAACATTTGCTGGAGGCACCTGACTAGCACTGAGCATCAATGAAAGTCGGTCACTTCGTATGTCTGTCCTACTCTGGTCATCTTCCCATAATTCCACACCAATTAGTCCACTATCTAGATCCAGTTGTGTGAAGACATTAGTGCTTGCTCCCTCTTCTCTGCTATTGTGATAAGGAAATTTAACCAACTTTCCTCCCCTTGGCTGCCGAAGAACTATGAATTGAGGTACACTATTTGTATGTTTCCCAAGTTCACTTGCATCAACAACATCTGACCCTAGCATAATAGTACATCCTCTTGGCCATTGTTGCCTATCTCCTATCTTCACCATTGCTGATACTACTACTATCACTTTCTCAAAAATAATTTCCTCACCGAGACTGGAGATTGCAAGAAATTCAAACTCATCTTGGGTGGACAAGAAACTGGTGAATTCATAAGATACTTCATTCTTATTCACATGTTGCCATTGAAACTCTGATTCTGTTTCCTGGCCAACTACTACCTGGCCATAAGTTGGCTTCTTTGTTATTTTATACAAAAATGTATCTGCTATTCTGCCCAATGTTGGTGGTATATGTTCAGGTGTGATCTTTGCCCTGCCTGATTCCTGTTTCACTTCAAGAAGAGTCTGATGAACTGGGAGTACCTTTACAGGTATTTTTCCTATAAAAGGAGTTTGCTGTCCATCTGTACCATTAAATCTAATTTCACCTGAAGCTGCAGTTAAGTTAGCCAAGAGGATGATCCTTGACTTAGCAAGATCATCTTGTGTGAATTGTGTGACCGGCGTAGATTGGCTTCCAAATGTTTCAACTGATATGCCTACTGGTAAATCCAGTATAGTATAAACTATCTTATCAGGTGATGCTATGGAATTGTCTAAAGATAAATGATCTTGAGTAAGTGAAACATATGAACCCACTGGCAGGAGTAATGTTGACTTTGGTTGAAGTATAAAGGGTGGTATCATGGGTAGACTAGTAAATGTTATATTAAAAGATTCATTGACCAAGATATCCTCATCGTGATCACGTTGATAAAAAGACTTGGATTTAGGCCATAGTCTTGCTGTGAACTGAAAGCTGTCATCCAGGCTCCCAGATGTTGTATGGATATAAAACAGGCTTCCATTCTCCAGATGTGACTGTAAGAAATACGGAATCTGTGAGTTCAGAGTGTCACCATAAAGTGAGAGATGGCCCTGTGACGGGAAACTGGTGACCAAGAAAACCACATCATGAGAGGTTCTGGAGACACTCGGATTTGCTAGAAGGTTGGAAGCATCAAGGGAGTTAAGAGTGATGGCCGAAGAACTGCCTTGTAGGATACGAAGACCTGTATAAACATAAAAAATGGTTTAGGTAACAATTTAAAACACAAGAAATCATTGTAACATGGTAATTAACACTTTCTCAGCATGCCTCATATCTTTAGCATCCTTTTTTTTTAATTTTTTTTGTTCTTACTGCCACCTGAATACCTACAGCACATTGATCCACTTACTCTACCTCTGTAATTATTTTTCATAACTATGCAACAAGCTGAACATGTTTTGCATTTGTTTGTTAAGATAAATAGGACTCCAAGACTAGTTATTCTATGTCGTGGTTTAACTCCACTCTATTGATCAGTCAGTAGAAACATTATAACACCTCTCCTATATCACAGCAAAACAAACGGATTATGCTGGAGTGGACATGAGTTTACATGTAGGAAGAATAGTAAGAAGAGCCAGGAATACAACTGTCCCATAACTAGCTAACCATACAAAAACAGACAAATTAGATGTCCAACAGTAATCCTGACTTTAGGAAGGAAAGTCCATAGTACTAATAAGTTTGCCTGAGTGTGGCTATAATCATGTAAAGAGTTTAAGGTTAATTTGAGGAGCTGTGGGGATTAGGTTTATGTTTGACTGTTTTAGTTTATTTTAGAATTATTGATATTTTTTTTTTCTTTTGAGATGATTTATATGCATTGAACACATCAATTTAGGTGGCATTAATATTGATGTGGAATATTATAATATAAGCGGTACTGGTGTTAATCAATGTGTGGATTGTGTGGTGTGTTTTATATAAATTTTAAGCAATTACTATCAAATGAATGTCTCTGTGATATTGATAGAGTGGTAATGGATTTTACGCTGCTTTTGAAAGTAATGTATTTTTTACATTGGTGAAAAGAAGAATAAATATGAGGGCACTCCAAGGTAATTAATAAAAACACAAATATAAAACCTTCACCAAACTTGTAATCAACAGCTGATAATAGAAACCATCATCAGAATGCAACTACTAATTACGGAAGAATGACCATTAACTAAACAAAGAAAAAGCAATAAAAAACCAAAATAAATAGAAATGACAAGTTCAGATGGTAATCTATTACTATACATGTTGTATCTGATGAAAGAATACATATTTCATAGTTGTACTGTCCCATTTGGGACATTAACTTTTCAGAGGGATTTTTCAGTTTAAAATTTTGGGGGGTAAACTTTGTTCCTTTATTATAACTAGCTGAAGTACTTCCCAGTGCACTCGGCTGTGAGGTCCGACCAGGACCCCAAACACTCCATTAGGCATCCCAGACCAATTGCCACCCCTCTGTGAAGTTTCCATCCAAATCAATCCAGTGGAAGGCCCAGAATAGGCTCCCCGGGTCAAAGTTCTGCCCAGTGTACACCAACAGGAGGTCCAACTGGGACCCCAACCCCCTAGTATGTTTTCTTGTATCCAATGTTACCACTTTGAAGTTTTCGTCCAAATCCATCCAGTGGAAGGTTCAGAACAGGCACCCCGGGTCAAAGTTCTGCCCTGCGTACACCAACGAGAAGTCCGACTGGGACCCTAACCATCCTAAAACCTGGCCACGATCAAACTGGACCATCTCACATTGGTTTCATCCCACTTGGTTCAGGGGTGTCTAAATGCATAACCGGACAGACAAACAAACAGACCAATTAATTTTATATATAAGATTTTTTACACTGTCAATGCTATATTTACATGTATATGAGTTTCAACATTGTATTTTTGTTGTATACACTTTTTAGCGCCTAATTTTTTTGTTAACTGGAATATATATATATATATATATATTTTTTTTTTATTAGTCCTGCAAGAAGTGCAGCCAGCAGCAGAATGGGATTGTTTTACCGGCAGCTGCTGGTTCAAATCCCGACAGGAAGAGCCCGGCAGGACAGCATGCCGACAGCTAGGTAAGCTAGTCTAACCCTCCGCTCACCCCCCTAACACGCCTTTAGGGATGCTTAACCTTTCCCCCTCAGTGCCTAACCCTAACCTCCCCCCGTTAGTGCCTAAGCCTAACCCTCCTGGGGGGTGCCTAACCCTAACTCCCCCTTCCCCTAGCCTTAACCTAACCCAAAGTCCCGCCGGGGTGCCCTAATCCTAACCCTCCCCCCCGCGCGCGGCTAAGTAGAACGGGCGCCCGTACTTACCTCGATTGGCTCCGCGTCGTTCTACTGTCTGGCGTAGGGATTATGACAGGCGTCGGTATATTGACGCCTGTCATAACTCCTTAGCTGGCGTTCCGCCAGCAGCAGTGGGTGGGCAATCTTAAGGATCGCCCATGACTCTGCTTTTTGGGAGGAAGAGAGAGTAGAGGAAGAGTGGGGGGAGGCAGGGCTACTGTAGTGCAGACAGCCCAGGTTATCAGGATCGCCTATCCCTTGTGTAACCTACAAACAAATAAACCCAGAGTCTTAAGTGGGCTCACTACTATTCATTAAAAAAACACTGTTTTACACCAATTAATGAAGAATATAAGGTGTTAACAATTTTTTATGAAAATATATGGTTCATTGGTAGTAGAACATATACTCATCAATATATAATTGACTTTAAACTCCTTTACACCTCTTTATTAAAAAAAAATCCCACCATTATAAAGGTATTAACACCAACATATTAAGTAAGGCCTTGTTATCCTCTAATTTGGAATCATTAATACCAATATATGCAATTTTTCCATTTTAGCACTCGCTTTGATTTTTAACCTATTTTGGCTTTAAAAACTTAATACTTAAAGTATTAATTGTATTATTAAATATGTACACTTTTGGTTAGATACAACATTTACAGTAATTATGTACCTACTGAACCTGCACTTCTATTTTTTGGTTACTTAAATAACTGTCAGTGGCAGTACGGTTATTTGTATCATTATAGTAGTAACTACTTCAAGGAAAGTTCTTTTAGCACATAGATCTTTAGAACATATGTATGATGGGTTAACAAAGTAGATTACAGATTACTTACAAGTATATTACACATAAACATGTTGCTCACCTAAAGGAAAGTCTTGATGAATGGATCACTAAATGAAAATGATATAAAAGCTCTACTCCCACCTACACATTATATTTTATTAACTTTAAATTCTTCCCTTCCCTAGCCATAATACAGAACCAGCAAATTAATTGCATTTCCCATTTTAAAATGAGGTGGAGGGTGTATGTGAGTGGGAGGACCAATCACAAGTTGTGATCTCTTCACTGGGGCATGTGATTAGCCCCTCCCTATCCCAGGATTTCATCTGGGGCAGTCAAAAGGACCTCAGATCAGCCTGAGAGTATCTGGGTAGGGGAAGGAGGAGGTGGTTACTACATATAATGTGTAGGTGGTAGTGCAGCAGAGACATTATACAAGTTCTAATTAGGTAAAATGATAGAATACATTTAGGAATTAAAATCATACTTCTAAATACAACTGCAGGCGTTGCAGGCTGACATTGTGTGTATGCGCAGTGCCAGCCTTCGTCAGAGAAAGACTTCTACAATATGCTGGGTTTATAGCTCGCAGGGACAGTGGTTCCCGCAACCGCTGCCCTGCAAGTTCCCCTTTGAACTTAGCGAGGATATTTTCATTACAAATTAAAATGTTTGCCACAATATGTTACATTAATAATCGTGGCAGTTTCGTGATTATAATTACATAGAACCCTTAATCTTAATTAAAGTGACTTCTGCCATGAGCAAGCAGGGAAACTGGGTGGCCTATGCCCATTTGACTAGTGCCTTCCCTTGTCACCAGATCATTGCTCTAGTCTAGTGTATTACTGACCAATCACCATGTCTCTGCTATAAGTGGATCAAGTAGTCCATTTCTAACTGAGAAGCTGGAATGGGGAAGATGGTGAATTATCATTGCACGGATCACTAAAGACCAGATGTGATCTGACAAAGTAAAGTTTACCCATTTTTTTATGGCTTCAATTCACAGAGAATTCCTTTCTTGAGTTGAGGTGTGCTTATGAGGTGGACCTATGATAGGGTTATATTCATATTTATTTATTCAGCTGTACAGTGTGTTACTTTATTTCCTTATAAATTTTCAATGTTCCAATCTAACATGCAGACATGGAACATCGTCCAGAAACACTGGCATATTCTACTCCTGGATGAAGATCTGTCCCCAACCCTGGGTGACAGGGTATCAATGAGCTAGAGACGATCCCCAAACTTACGTGATGATCTCACTCAAAGCCACTATAGACGAATAATCCCCTGGCTTCTCCCTATCAAGGGTTCTTATCCCTGTGGATTGTGTAAAGCCTGCACTCACATGACCAAAAAGAAGGAAGTCACTGACAAATATGACACAATCATTCCAATTAAGAATTATATA
Source organism: Taudactylus pleione (assembly GCA_031769625.1). Classification (NCBI taxonomy): domain Eukaryota; kingdom Metazoa; phylum Chordata; class Amphibia; order Anura; family Myobatrachidae; genus Taudactylus; species Taudactylus pleione. Next base: position 25,855,408 of record JAUIMM010000018.1, read on the forward strand.
AACTGCAGAACCATGGGAGTGGTGTACTGCATCACTTGTGAGTGTGGTGCGAGGTATGTAGGCATGACAACCAGGAACCTGGAACACATTGGTACTATAAGAAACGCCCCTCATGATCTGGCAAGGATGAAGAAACTTACATCCGTGGCAAGACACTTTCACTACACTCACAATGGGGATTTGAACAATTTCAAAGCCTTCGGTGTGGAGGAGGTCAAACTGGGTATAAGAGGGGGTGATCTGGCAAAGGAGTTACTGAAGAGAGAAAGCCAATGAACTCAGGCTGGGAGTCCTAACACCGGGTGGCTTAAATGAATTAATTAACTTCAGTTCTTTTCTCTAATACTCCTATCCCTCTTTACCGATCTCATTATCTCTTATATCTATTTTGATTTTATATTCTCCCCAATATTTCTAGCCTCCTGAAGAAATACTACCCTCCCTCCACCATTATTGCTCAAATTATTAGTCACATACACACATTAAGGTGAATAGGTCTGTCGATGTATACGATAGATGGTACTTATAGATATGTGGGGGTCTAACACCCCACAATATTTTTGATATCTATATGGTTATAAAAATGTACTATTTTTTATTCTTACTTTATATTTTTACCCTTATATCATACTATATTGTGATAGGGTACTTTAGCTGCATCATGTAATCCAGTTCTTTAAGATATATATTAATTATGTCCCTTGTCTCAATTTCTTTCCTTTTTATCTCCAGTTATACAATTTGGTCATTATTCTCTCTTTTTAAATAAAATTTTGCTCTAACCATATATCTGGTACGTATTTATTATTATTGGTCTGTACTAACTTTTTAATCCCATATCATGGTTTAAGGTCCCATGCGCAAATATTCTGACATTAGTCCGAGAACTTTGGCCTCAACCAAATCAATTTTCCAATTAAGCCCACACAGGGTATTTATACCCAGTCCCATGTATCACACTTCACTGATGTGAACAAGCCTTGTTTGCAGGCGAAATGTACGTCATCACAGGTCATGTGATACACCAGGCCGGGCACCAACCCGTCAGATTTGCCCACGGAACTCTCCCTGCAGTCCAACGCTGCTCAATCACAGCCCAGCATTACTGACTGCCCGCCCTCCGCAGCCACACAGGCGTTTGGGCTCACACACCTCTTATCGGCTGCACAAAACCCAAGTAACCAACAACGCGATTAAACTACAGACTCGCTCTGCTGCTGAACTTACCTTTAGGATCTTTCCGGACCACAGCCATCAGCCTCTGCACTAAGAATAACAGGTACCCGGCAGACCACACACTACTCAATCCTAGGAGTGTGACCGCTATCCAGTATTACATGCACTACAGGAATGGACAAGCTAACCTAACCACTGCTCGGACACTGGGCCTGATTCAGACCCAGTTGCAAGCGCTGAGCACTCGCAACCGGGTCGAAGGTGGCCAGAGCACATGTGCACGACGGAGCCGGCTCCGTCGTGCGCAAGCGCGAGACACGGATAGCGACGGGCAATCCGTCGCTCCGGGTCTCGCACCAAAGGCGGCGTGCTGTCGATGTTGAGTGACAGCACGCCCCCTTTGGTGGGCGGGTTGGGGGGTGGCTACCCAGACGGAGGCGTTCCCATGGGAACGCCTACCGTTTGGGGGCGGCCCCACTGACATCACAAGTGATGTCACTGGGAGAGCTTTCAGCTCTGTTTGAGCCGAAAGCTCTCTGGGGCTTGCGGCCACGAGACCCTACCACAAGGGTCTCATCGTAAGTCTTGACCATCGCGAGCATCATCCTGGCCGCTCGCATTAGCTGTGGGTGCTAACCCACAGCAATGCGAGCGGCCAGGAGGCTGCTCCATAAAAAATAAAAAGACGCCCTGATTCAGAGCGAGCGTTCTGTCAGAGAGTCCGGCTCTGAATCAGGGCCACTGTCCTATACACACCGGTTTGTAACATAGCCAGCCACCTCAATATTAGTGGCAAGCGAGGCTCCACATATCCCACTGTATTCTCATGGGCCTGATCACTATACAGCATAGTGTATCATAGAAGCTTTCTGTCATCTACACTGCCTCTACAGCAAACTACCTTAGACTACCAGCTCTGAGAGGAATACTCTTCACACTTGATATCTCAGGTAATTTCCTTGCACTCTAGCATCGGCCAACCGACCTTGCCTGTACTGCAATGTCCAGGATATCAGGATAGACAAGGTTTGTGCGGACTGACAGCAGAAGTGCTCTTTTACTTCTTTCCCACCAGTTGCCAACCCCACTCTCTCGTCCCATGTCCTCTGTCCTATACAAGACGTGGAGGCAGCAGAAGTGTGGAGGACAGTATCTGGGCCCCTTTATCTAACTCTCTTATGTCACTATCTTTGACAAACTGTATCTCAGGTGTAACGATTATTTTATGCTTATCCTCCAGCCACTTTGGAGGTTTATATTACACTGCATACAGTAAATTTGTTTGAATAAGTAAGCCTGCTTTCTGCATTACTAATATTTCTTTTCTAGGTGACACTGCATCTGAATATAATAATTTGGCTTCTTATTTTTCTTTTCTCAGTGGACGATAGGGGTAATTGCTCCCGGGAGCCATACATGTTACAACTTATCTTATTAAATATCTGAATGATCTATTTTGCTACAGTGTGAAACAAGGATATATCAAATTCCATCATTGCGGATTTTCTAGTGTGCGGTGTTCATTCGACTGACTCATGCCATGCTTTATAATAACATGAGGTATATACACTAATTTGCTCTGTTCTACCTTGGGTGAACCATTGTGTTTTCTGGCTATTTACTATGAAACGATGGGCACATCTCCGGTGGAGACTTTTATTTAGACGTATAACTAGAGGTGTGATACTATAATTATATTGCGTGTGCTATATTAGGAGGTTTTTGAAATTTTTGTAACAATATTTAGGTTAAACATACCCTATCCTATCATACGGGCTGAAACATAATTCTAGCCGATATATTTCGCCATCACTCATAAACATTGATGAATTATTGTCACTCTTATCATTCTTTGCATTTTTGTATTTTGAACTTCCTCATATAAAATTTAGTTCTTGTGTACAGAAATGTACACTTTAATGTTATGTGTAATGTGTGTGTACCATTTATTCTATTTTCATAATTAATAAAAGTAAAATTTTATATTAACCATAATACCATATAGGAGTGCCCCCAACAAATAATCTTCTTTTGTTTGTTCATTATAATGCATACATATGCCCCACCCTGCACACAAAACAATACATAAGTAAATTTTTTGTGTTTAATGGAAAATAAATAAAGACTTATGTGCTTCCATAGTGATGAATATTGATAACTATGTTACTACAGGGTGTTTCACTCGCTATTGGCCCCACAACAGTGAATATCACAGTCTACATAGAAATATTCAATGACTTTGTAAATCAGTTAGATGACAAGGAAATCAGTCCTGGTTACTTTAAGCAGGATGGTGCCACCTGCCACCCCTCTAATGCCAACATGGCTGGAATTGCTTCATACTTTAATGGTCATGTAATTTCCAAGGGACTTTGGCCACCAAGGTTGCCTGACCTTACACCACTGGATTTCTTCCTATGGGGCATGTTAAAAGGGAAAGTGTACCACAACAAGCCACGGACTCTCATGGCACTGAGACAAAACATTGAGACTGTGACTCCCAATATATTTGTTAAAACCTTTCAAAACATGGAGTATACATGTTCAACCGGGATGTGGTCATAGTCCCGACTGTGGGATTTCGGTGCTCAGAATGCCGGCGCCAGAATCATGACACCTGTCAGAATCCCGGTGCCGGCATCACGACTGCCAGAATCCCAAAGGTAAGTAGCGGGGTTAGGGGGAGGGTTAGGCACTAGGGGGAAGGGTTAGGCACTAAGAGGGGAGGGTTAGGTTTAGGATGCAGGGAGGGGGAAGGTTAGGATACCGACTGACAGGTGTCGGTATCATAACCCTGTCGGGATGCCGGCGTCGGGATTCTGACTGCGGGGATCCTGAGCGTCGGCATCCCGTACCCCACTCGTTCAAGCTGGCCTGGATGCTAATGGCAACCACTTTCAACACTTGCTATAACTTCCTCATGTTTCTCATAGACCAAGGTATGGTCTACATTGGAAATCTATGCACTATAAGCCAGTCAGAGCCAATGTGAAGCAGAGCTCCAATATAGGGAAGCCAGTGTAGCCTAGTATTGATTCTCATGAGTTAATGGATGGGAATTTTTTTCTATGTTTTTTTCACGAGAATCTAGTTAATACATGAAACAAACACCCTGCATCATTGGTAGTCTTTAATTCGAGAGTACGGGTAAACTTTAAATTCAACATATGGGCATGGTTGCATGGGCTCCTTCCCTAACAGTTTTTCACAGGAAATCAACGCAGGAAGCTAAAACTTTTCTAAAACATCCCCTCCTAAACCTTTTGTTGCTTGAGGTGAGAGAAGGAAGTTTTTCCACATCTTGTAAAATGTAAGAGAAGCTGTGATCCATGACACATTATGCCAAGCAACATTACAGTTGCTGTATAGAGTCATTTTTACAGACCTGCCAATCGTCCTTGAGGACAATTCAACCATGATTTGACACTGAATCTCATGCAATGTTCAGCTATGCACATACAGTATATACCTAATACCTTATGCTTCAACATTGTAAACTTTCATGTGCACCTCTGTGGGGGTAATTCAATTCTATGTGATATGCCCAGGGGCATCGCTATAGTACTGACATCACAAGTATTCCCTGACACTCCATAGCAGTACATCACAATGTGTCATGCGGGCAAGCGGACCAATACTTGTCGCAAACATGGAGCATGTGTCTATTGGTAAGTAAGGACAGACCCAAGGTCCATTATTAAAGTGGGCAAAATACAGCAGTCCCACAGGTACGTAAGAATGTTCCTTTAATATCAGTCAGGTGCCCACAAAAATTTAAGTTGGGCAAGCAGCCTCTTACTGCTGAGCAGTACTTCTGCCCCTGCTTAACCCCTCTAGTTAAGCCACCTGCCTGGCTGAGCTTCAAAGTTGAATAATGCGGGAAGTAGTGTAATATACTGTATTGTAGTGTGACATACTGTATTGTAGAAAAGCAGCACTAACTCTTACGTGCTAAGACTTCTAATCAGCAAGTAAATATTACAGCCATCTCACTTTGAAGTTACACTTATTTATAGTTCCCCTGTAACCTTTACACATGCACAGTCCAACATAGAATTAATTTAAGGACTGCGAAAATAATGCAAAATTAGGTAATTTATAATAAATAGCTCACACCCATGTAATATTTATCAAACAATAGTGACAAAACGAAAGGGGAAAAGATACCCCGAAGTTTGAAGTAAATTTATAATTAGGTAATCATTGGTCATAACTATGCAATGATATGTCGTATGTTCAAGGTACTTTGTAGGTTACTAATAATAGATTATAATTTCAGACCTCATTTCCCTTCACTGAGCCTTACCTGTGTTCTTCCAGAGCTGTGTATGCAGCTGTGGACATGGACTCTGGAACGTCACTGTCACATTCATGATATACCTGGGAGACACTGCATGGGGGGATTGTACGTGGAATGAGACGTTATCTATAGCTGTCCAGAATGGTGTTGAAGTTGCAATGTGTTGGTAAAATATTACACCTGCATCCACCTGCAAATACAAGGGAATGGTGCTGCAAGAATCTGAAAGGGTATTATGTAAGGCGGAGTTGTGCAAAAGGACATACATGTACTCACCTCGGACTGAGTGAAGTTAGTCAATACTGTCTCCTCCATGTTTCTTCTTCGTATGATCTGACCAATCTGTGGAGGATATTCTATGTAATACACAAACACAGGCTGTGTGTGCTTTCCTTCATTTGTCCCGGCACTCAGGTGTTGACTGGTGATTTGCTGTAGAGATCCTGGGACAAACATAAAAACCCCTTTAGAGCATGTGTTAGTAGAGAGAATACTCTACTGTACATGTGCAAATAGTTTTGCCACTTACGTGGACATGCGATGAGGTTATTGAAAGATTTCATGCTGACTGTGATAAGTGTGGCTTGGACACGGAAAAAGTGCTTCTCTGATTCATTTTCTCCATCAGAAACCATGAAAAAGAATCCGCCATCCATCTCTCCTGATTGGGAAAAATTGTATTGGCTCACTCACATTTACCTTCATTAGCCTATCAATCACTTCTTTGCCCCTATATTTTATACCTTCAGTTACCGGTTACTATTATCAGATTGGGTCTATTTCAAACATGTTTTCTCACATTGTCCTAACCATGCACCACTTGATTCTCCTTGACACGCTCCAAAATTTCATTAATTCAGTCACTTGTCTACCCCTCACTTTCCTATTCACGTGTTTCCCACTGTCGTCCACTCACCAACCTCCTGACCACAACTCTATGTTCACTCATCTGGCCCAACTATCCTATCCATGGCCTGCTACCCCTTTTAACCAGGTCTGGATTAAGGGCCACATGAGCCTGTGTCCGAAAATGTTCAAGGGCCTATAGTGAGAAGGAATTTATTATTATAGACACACAGGCTGATCCCAAAGCCGGCTCTGCCTGTCAGGAAGGGCAGAGCAGGAGTAGAGGGAAGCCTGCATAATGCCATCTGAACATGGTGTTCTTATCGCAAGGCTCCCTCCAAAATTATTTTACATTGTAACATTAGTACAGTAAATTTGAACAGGTTGCATTTCCCATTACAAGTATGGGAAATGCGATCTGCTTACTAAAAGAATGAAAATTTAATGGCTTGGAGGAGTTTTTTTTTCAAAAACTCATCCAAAAGCCCTGTGATACAATTATGTGAAACTAAACTAATGTGAAAAAGGTGTGAAAATATCAGTTTTCACATTATTTAAGTGTGGCCAGCGGGTGGCTGGTCATCACCATGCTGTCAAGCATATTTACTGTATATGTGAAGGCCTGTAGCTGTAGCACCAACCACCCCATTGTTAATCTGGCCCTACTTTTATCCACTGAACCATCCTCTACCAGTTATCTACAGGCTATCCAACATCACTTATCTCTCCCTTGCTCTTATCTGCCTACCCACCTGCTCCCGCTCTCATCTGCGCAACAGGCTTCTGCCTACTCTCATCCCATCACTTGTCTGCCTCTTCCTCGTATATGCTGATACAATGTCCATTTACTGCTCCCCAATCTCATCTGATCATTCAGCACACGTAGCGTATGTATGTAGCTTCTGATAGCTGATGTCCCTCACCTCTGTGCATGAACTGCACTACTCCTTGTTCCAAATCTTTCTGTGAGAAGTTGTAAACTCTCCCAGGGAATCCCGTCACAATCACCTCTCCATTGGAAGGAGGAAAGAAGGTATATACCAGCTCTTCAGGTGACGAGTCAGCATCAATACTGAGCAGGGTTTGTGGGTTAATAATGGCAGTCTCACCTTCCAATATCTAATATGACAAAAATATATATTATAACATGTCACATTATAACTACAAATGTACGGCCATAACCATCACACAATTTGAAATGTAAGATAAATGGATATATTTCATTGATTACATTTTTTTTTAATGGTAATTCCAGAATATATATTGAAAGTATATACTACTCATATATACACTTTTATTGTCACTGAAATAATGTTTAAATAACATCTGAATATAATAAAAATCTCCCTGTTTGTTTCTATGATCTAACAGTTATATCCTATAAAACACTACTACTATGTTTTCCAGCCTCTCCCTACACCTGTATCAAGTCACCTTCTTCTTTCAGGGCTCAGATTGCCAGGTTGGTTTTCAGTGAGGGCTCACATGACCTGTAACAGGTGGATAATTGATGGAAAGGTGGGAGGGAGAGACACAAGCCGCCTTCTAAACCAGTAAACAATGTAATAAGCACTGAATGCATACCGAGCCAGATCTGTACACATGGTGACAGGAACAGGGCTTCAGTGTGCAAAGTAAGGGCGTGTACACATGGGCTTCTGGCATAAGGTAGAATGTCATTTCATTTATCTGCACTGCAGAAACAAATCAAAATAAGGCTGGCTGTAACTGCCCTAAGATATGAGAACTGGGTGGGAGCCATTATACAATTATATTAGTAATAGCTATGAAAACTGGAATGCTGAATAATATACAAACTTAATATCTCTGGTATTATGTATGAGGCATGTTATGGTACTCTGCATTATCTAGGTCAATACACTGGGGGATTCTCTTATGCCCATGCTTTGTTCAGCTCAATATGCGGACATTACAGTTTGAAAGGCTGTGCAAATAGAGATTATTGATCTTCATACAGAACAGGATGTCAGTACACGCTGACAATTTCCTGAAAGTACTGACATCATGTCTGCACTGTTGATCAATAATCTCTATTTGCATAGGCATTATGTCACTCCCACTACACATGAAATACATGCAGTGACGGGGCCCTTTAAGGGCAAGCCTCCATAATTCCAGGGCAAGCCTCCATAATTCCAGGATACCCAGACCACGATCCCATGATGCACCACACACCTGAATCTGCCGCTCTGTGAATTGTAAAAAAAAGAAGCAGAAGATGGACTACTACAGGGCAATCTACGTCCTAATCAAAAGTCTACATCGCCTAACAGGCGATCCAGCCCTGCATTAAGGCTTCAGGGCTCTATTAAAGAACGACCCATAACCACTTTAGCACTCACTAAAGGGGTTATGACAGCCTTGCTGCTTATACCTATGCCGCCAATTACATTATTAGGTTGTGTAAGAGGTACAAAGCCTTCCAGGCATTGTTGAGTTCCTGCCAGGTTAAAGCAATATGTGCAAATGGCGCCAAGCATACGCATTAGTCATTATCACATACTTGCCAACTCTCCCTGATTGTCAGGGAGACTCCCTGAAATAGTAGTAATCTCCCTGACTCCTTGAAGAGTCTAGCATTCTCCCTAATTGCACCTTACCCCCATTATGAAGCTGTTATACATATATATATATATAAAAATTAAACAGAGATATATACATTCAAATTGGATCATTAGTATCATGTCCTGCATTGGGTATAAGACACAATGGTCCCTATGGCTACATGCATTTTAGGATAAGTATCAGAGTGTTTTCAGCAACAAATAGAGCTTACTGACTGCTTTGAGGCTCATTTATATTTGGATGTGTCAGGTTTATGACACGCCTCTCAGATGTAGTAGTACACGCCCACTGTAATGTGCTCATAGGTGTTACTTTCATAATCTCCCTGAAATGCTACTCAGAAAAAGACATCGCCGAGGATAGGACACCATAGGACCTCGCCGGACAGGTAAGTTACAGCATATCCTGCCGGCACATTCATTAGTATCACATACTAAACTAAATATGACGTCAGCATTTGGTATCATTCATAAATGGGGCCCTTAGTGACAGCTGTATCTGCCATTCAATAGACCAAACGCATAAGAAAGTTGGTTTGTCTGCTCCTTGTAATTCTAGATTAAACAGTAACTATAAATTTTAAGGAACAGTAAAATCTAAAATTACAAGACATACAGTATATACACTGTGGGATGTCATAATAAACAATCATTCTGAAAGAAATCAACTGCTCAGAATAGAAATTTACATCTGCAAATAAACCTCCATCACCAAATTAGAAAGGTTTTTGGCTGGCCAGAGAGCACTATAGTGTTACATAATGTCACTGACTTGTAAGACACCACAGTGCTTTACAGCGATGGACATTATGGAAAGCAGAGGACGCATGAAACAGACATAAAGGGTAGATAAATTAAATAAAGATGAAGGGGAGAGCCCTGCATGTCTGAGAGCTTATAATGTAGAGGCGTTTACTCAGTCTAGACCTGTGCAATGTGACACATTCCACATCTATGGTGAAAATACTCTTTGACTTGTTGATTTGTGGCTGTGATGAAACTGACAATAAATTCTCTTATCGAGGACAGTGTCAGGGGAGATGTATTAGGCCCTCCAAAGAGTGGAGAAGTGGGCAAGTGGAGAAGTTGCCCATAGCAACCAATGGACTTTGAGGTATCGTTTATCAAATACAGTCTATAAAATGGTAGGCAAAAGCTGATAGGTTGCTAATGGCAACTTCTATACTTGCCCACTTCTACACTCTTTAGAAGGCTTTATACATCTCCCCCTTCATGTCGTCACCGGGCACCAGGAATCGTTGTGACTTTTGGTTTGTTTCTAGTACATTATATAAAACAGCTAGAATTTGATTTGCTGCTTTTCCACTTCTCTTTAAGAGGTTTTATATATTTTCCCCTTATGGGGCCCATACACCTGTGATGTATTCCCCCAATTCCCCGTTCTGCCGACGCCGGGGTCAGGGAGTCTGGGAAATCCAACATGTTGGGAATCTAGGATTTCACGATCCTGATCATAAAATGAGCAGGATCGGCTACTATTTTCCCCTGATCCAGTGATCGATCGCCGATCATCGATGTCCGCAGATCAGCGGATTGGCAGAACTGAGAATCGGGCAGTAGATGTATGGCCCGCACTAGCCTTTAACTCAGGGGGCGGGATGCAGCAACCTGAGAAATGCGGTCAAACCCTCGAAAATACGGGTTTGACCTAATTTCTCATATGCACCAAGACCGATGTGGTGGGTACTCCATCTTCTGATGGTGTTACCCTATAGAAGCCTATGGGCTTCTATTCGGAGAGTGCTGTGAGAGGGATCCAGTTGGATCCTCGCAGCACCCCTGCGGTGGGTGTGTCATTCTGCGCATGCGCAGAATTACACCAGAGGGACTTCTGGCTCATAGACCCGGAAGTCCCTCATTCGCAAAGGACAGCTCTTACCGAGAGAGCTGTCCTTTGTGATATTCTTCATGCATACTGGCGTAATTAACGTCGACATGCATGCTAAGAGTGGCGGGATGCATTGTATCCCGAATGCGATGCATTATGCACCCCGCCCAGGGAATCAAGGTGCATGCCGCATAACATATGTAACACTGATTGGTGAGATCACAGCTATCATTGTCAGTATACTAACTAGAGAAAGGTCATCAAATAAGCGCTTTGGGAATATGTCCTCATCAGGTTCTGTCTGGAAATGGGAGGCAAGAAAAGCACAATGACAATACGAAGACTGAACAAGAAAGCACTGGTCAAAAAATGGTCATAAATTACTCAAAAAAACCCACCAAAAACTAAAATTAGTATACAACAACAATAGCATAGTATTTCTTCTACTATACAGAGCCATACACACCGTGATGCGTCTGACTCAGTGCCAGGTTTCTGCTAAGCACCCATTATTACCATGTATCTGCACATTACCTATTTGGTGCATGTGCAAGCGTTCTAGGTCAATTTTTCACAGTTTACACTTCTCAGCATCCCAATATCTCTAAGCTTTTTGTATTGTGCTACCTGTTTTGATTTTAACATCAGTGCCATTTTTATTTTCAGGGTGAAACAAGCTGGGAGGTGTTGGCTTGTAAAAGTTGCCCCTTTATTTTAAAAAGGGGGTCTAATTGGCAATGCATAGTGGATTTTTATTACTGACCAATAATTGAGTATTTAAACTCTGTATGCTGAAATTGATTACATTACAAATAATGCTCTTTTACCTGAAAGGATCATGCCAGTTGCCTGTTATAGACATAATACAGAGGCAATGTTTGGCTGATATTTTTCCTAATAATATATATTTTCAATGCTGGTAAGCTACCTTGTAGTTATAATAGGAGACTCAGTGCTGGATGGTACTTGGTTTGATTCTGATTTGGGCCCGATCTGTATGGAGTTTCTACATTCTCCCCATGTTTGCTTAACTTTACTTTTGTGTACTCATATTTCCTCCAAGAGTCCAAACTTATTTCTAACTAAACTGACCCCAGTATTTGTGTGTTTGTCTGTCTTTAGTAGAGAATAAAAGGGCCCATACATCTGTGACGGATTGCTGCAATTCCCCATTCTGCCGACGTCAGAGCCGGGGATCGCATAGGCAAACGCAGGTTTTTTTTTTGTCTGCCTGGAAACCCCCAACCCCAGCACACAGATGACCACAGTAGAAATAGTAATATAATAGAATTTTGCTAGTGTTGCATGTTCTTCTCAGTATCACAAATGAAATAATTAGCACTACCTGTGGATCTTTTAACATGTATCAGACAGTAATAAATAACCTGTACACCAATTAGGAGATCTGGAAAACATACACTGTTAGGGATGCACCGTTATAGAGCCCAATATGTACATAATATCCAGGGCAGTGCTAGGTTCTTCTGCTGCTCCCCCAGGCTCCTGGACTTGCTCTACTACTCTGGAATGGTGCCCACATCTAAAATAAAAACATCCAGCTCAGCAGTGGCGGGCTGGGCTGGGGGGCAGGGTGCCAGCTGCCCCCCGGGCCGCTACAATTTTACAGCTTTGGGGCCGCTTGACTCACATGCTTGTTGGCCGGGAGACAGGGAGAAGTAGCTCCCCGGCTGCTCCAAGTCGACCTCCTGTCCTAGGCTTGTCAGTGGCTCAGTGCCACCCGTCAGGACTGGTGGTGGTCGGGAATCCCACAGCGGGGGCCGACCAGCGCCAATGACGTCACTGAGTTACCAGTCGGTCCCGCTGTCCACTTCCTGATGGCTTTGTCTTACCATTCAGTATAGTGAAGGGGTGGGCAAAATATGGCCCGCGAGCCAATCCTTCCGGCCCGCTGCTTCCCACCACTGCACAATGACAAGCGGCCCGACCAGCCGCTTGTCATTGTGTTACAGTACTTCCGTACCGCGGCTGCTGCTGGGAACAGCTGGGTGCAGCTTTATGCTCCCAACTACAGTGTCACATTCACAGGCACGTTCCCTTGTGCACTCTAGGGTGACTGTCTCCACCTATCAGAGCAGAGTCATGAGAGCATGCCGTTCAGCAGTGGATCGGCAGTGCAGAGAAAGGCACAAGAATGATTTTTACAAAGTGAATCAGCTATAAATCCCTTATAATAGTAAGTAATAAGGCAATATTTTTACAACACTGACATTATTTTTTATAATGTTTCTTTGTGTTTTTTATGGAAAAAAAACACAGATAGGGCTGGGCAAGTGTAGTGGGTGTTTGGGGTTACAGCAGAAAAGTATGAATATATAAATATTATGGGGCTGATTCTGATGGCTGCATTTGCGTATAGCTGCAGCTGCCTGCTACTACATCATGGTGATGTGAGAATTCGCCCCGTGTATACTAAATATTATGTAGTCTATCCCACCCTCTTTTCTTACATCGAGAGCCGCCATCATTAGTATTTGTACCAGCCCCATGCTGGGTGCAAAAGACCTGTCCCACCTCCATCCGCACTCTGCCAATGAGTACTGACACACCCACAACCCATCCCAGACAAGTACAGACTTTTTTAATAAATTATACTCAAAAAATGGTGGTTGCTCAAATAAATGTATAAGCCCTTTACAGATGCATGTAAGGGAAGGGTTAATCTAGACAAGAAAAAAGACAAAAAACATTCCCCCAGCACTCTGCACATAGGCCAGTAAAGAGATTTCTATTCTATATAATAATAGTAGTTGCAAAGATCTCAGGGCCTGATTCAGAGCCGGACGCTATTTGCGAACGGTCGTTCAGAAAAAGGGGCCGGCTATTTAAATTGAGCGGTCTGTTGACGCCTCTATGTCTGAGCGAGCGAACGAAACATGCGCTCGCTATTTTGTAAAGACGCCCCCTGGCCGTTCACATCCTACGTCATCTCCGCTATTTATTAGATTAATCGAGTACATCGAAAGGCGTCTGAACTGCTCGCAGTGCTTGTGGTAGGTTTTACTTCCCGCAATCACTGCGAGCTGTTCAGGCTAAAAGACAACCAAGTGACGTAGTCAATGACACTGCTTTGTTAATTATGCACACCCATTAAATGCCCATTTTGACCGTTTGGCACGCCTGCGTTCGGATCTCCACTCCCCGTTTTCAAGCACCTTCCCCTGTTACCACCCACAAACGCCTCATTCTGTCACTCAAATTAGCAGGCACTCGCTGTTTTGCGAGCGCACGATTTCCAACCGCAATGACTGGTTGGCGCATGCGCATTACGACCCATACGCATGCGCAGATGTGCGAACATCGCTCGGAGCGAGCGAGCGGCCGCTTACGAGCAGCTCTGAATCAGGCCCTCAGTACATAAATTTGCAAACATATGGTTAAGCCACCAGCCCCGCCATAACGTCCCTGCTTTTGGAGGTGCTAACACTACATGATAAGAGCACCCACTTTAGGTCATACGTATATGCATTTTCTTATTCTACATGATAGCACGTAGATTGATATATATTTCTAAATTGAGAGCTAACTCACCTGGTTGCTATTATCTTGTAGCATTAGGACACTTCTTTTTCCGTCACAGGGGGGAATTAAATTCAATGCGATGATGAATAGCAGCGGGAGGGAGCTCCCGCAGCTATACAATTCACTGCGCTCTTTGGACGGGCTATAGGATTTCTTCTCGCACCCCCCTGGGAATGCGAGGAGAACTACAACAAAAGTACCGGCCGTGCAGCTGTTTGCCGGCTTAGCGTGGTGCTAAAAGACGCGGGGCTGGCACTTTAGTCAGAGAATGCCGGTTCTCACGACTAAACACCCAGGTTAAGTAACGAGAGCCGGCATTCTCTGACCAATTCTCGACCAGGCAAACAGCGCGGTGTATTGAATATATATATCATCGCATTGAATTGAATTCCCCGCACAGCTTGCTGGTAGAAAAGTTGGGGCCACATGGTTGTGTTTGCCCCCAGGCTGAAAGTTTCCATTCAGCCCCTGCAGCTCAGGAAGGATGGCCCTACTGCCGCATCTAATGGCTTATTATGATCGCTGGTCCTGTACATGCTGTAATAATGATACACAATACACTTTGTACGACGCATAATAAAACTGGTTGAGTACTAATTCTGCCCTCTTCATGGACTGGCCACATTTGCTCTAAAATCAAGCATTTGGAAACCCCCCTCTAGAAATCCTGCGTTTGCCACTGGATCGGGGATATTCAACTTGTTGAAAAATCTTTTCCCCGATCCCAAGCCCAAAATGGTTGGAATCTGCAAGTCAGGGATTTTTAACCAGGCCCTACCAGAGGGGGGACTAGGGGGGAAAGTTCCCCAGGCCTCTGACTGGAAAGGGGCCTCGAAATTTTACGACTTATTGTTTTTGTGTTATGATTTTTATTGAATTTTTCATATATTTATCCTAGTGCCTAAACATATTCATTGGTTAAACTGGTATAATGCGCAGTGGTGCATGCGCTTATTGCTCTCTTTGTGCGTGATGCATCTATCCACACAGACACATGAGAACGTCACTTGTCCTGGAGATTTGCCGGGGTGAGTGACTCACAACTTTGCTAAGGGAATAGTTTATAATTAGGAAACTGGACTGGACTGTTTGATATTCAACGTTTACTCGAGATATTGCAGAATTGGCGTTTTAGGTACGTTAATTTCATCAATGTTTTATTATTACAATGCTCAGGCTTGTATACATTCAACAGGTCTTGTTTTTATTCATTTAAAATATCACTTTTTTTACATGAACAACTGAATGTTTTTAAAGATAAATAGCTTCAATTAGTTAACAGGACCGTTACTAGGGCGGTGCGGCCGGTGCAGAGTGGAACCAGCCGCCGCCACAACTCTTTCTTATACACTCCTTCCAGGTCTTGCAGGGCTGTAAAACTTCAGGAGAGGACAGGAGAGGGAGGGAGGGAGAATGACATCTGAGCATGGTCACGGTGGCGGGGCTACACAGACTGAGCAGCAGCTGTCAGACTCAAAGGGAGGAGTAGGAGCTGCATCCAGAAAGACTGTTTCTGAAGTAAGTGTGTGTGTGTGTGTGTGTGTGTGTGTGTGTGTAATTGTGGGATAGAATAAGGGTAAGGCTGGGTACACATTAGACAATATATGGGCCGATACATTGCTTTCGTAACGCTATATCGGGCACATCGCCTAATGTGTACCTGCTCACTCCTGTGAGTCGCATGCAATATTGTGTGATTGGCTGTGCAGCACGGCTAATCACACAATATCGTATGCGGGGTTATGCAGTGTATCATTCCGTCGTTCATTACATCGGGTAATGTGTTCCGGAAATCTTGCATGGTCCAGGGCGAAGGTAAATCGCCGGGGCGTCTAATGTGTACCTGGCCTAAGTGTGTGTGTGATTGCTGGGAAGGAATTAGGGTAAGTGTGTGTATGTGTGTGCAAGTGCGTGCGTGTGTGTGTGATTGCTGGGGTGGAATTAGGGTAAGTGTGTGTATGTGTGTGCACATGCGTGCATGCGTGTGTGTGATTGCTGGAGTGGAATTATGGTAAGTGTGTGTATGTGTATGCACGTGCGTGCCTGTGTGTGATTGCTGGGGTGGAATTAGGGTAAGTGTGTGTATGTGTGTGCACATGCGTGCGTTTGTGTGATTGCTGGAGTGGAATTATGGTAAGTGTGTGTATGTGTGTGCACATGCGTGCGTGTGTGTGATTGCTGGAGTGGAATTATGGTAAGTGTGTGTATGTGTGTGCACGTGCGTGCCTGTGTGTGATTGCTGGGGTGGAATTAGGGTAAGTGTGTGTATGTGTGTGCACATGCGTGCGTGTGTGTGATTGCTGGAGTGGAATTAGGGTAAGTGTGTGTATGTGTGTGCGCATTTGTGTATGTGATTGCTGGGGTAGAATTACGGTTAGTGTGTGTATGTGTGTGTGCGTGCATACTTGTGTGTATGTATGTGTGTGATGCTGGGGTGCAATTAGGGTAAGTGTGCTGAAGACTGTAAAAAACGGTCATCGATCAATTATTGGGTAAGAGCGAAGGAATGGGCTGGTCATCCTCAATATTAACTGTGACGTGGCACAAAAGTTGGATTTCTACAAATTCGATTGCTACATTTGCAGAAAAAAATCTAGAAAAGCACTTTTAATATTAAATCTCCAATAATACAGTACATCAGTATATGTATACAGTATTTTATTTGTAAATTTTAATAACATAATATATTATAATCAATTTAAAATAAATTTTTATTAAGACAGAGGGGGTGGGCTCTTAATTTGGGTTTCCCCAGGCCTCTGTGACCCTCTGAAAGGGCCTTTTTTAACATTATCAATGTCCATGGATTGCTGGTTTTGGTCGCCGATCGGTGGATCGGGTCGGCAGAATGGGGAATTGCAGCTCAGGTGTGTGGGGCTATATAAATAAAGGACACTCATATATTTCTTGGTATAGATTTAGGTACAGAGGGATGCTTTCAGTCAGTAAGAATATACAATTATTGGTTTATTTGTGTCAAGTAGATGATATTTCTATTTCTGTCTCTATATTGGTACTACAGAAGCCAACTCACCTGAGGAGAAAGCAAGTCATCTTTGATGTATTCACTAAATACATTGAACTCACGGCATTAGCTGTAATAAGGAAGGAGCACCCTTTCAAGTTTGGGTGTCACCCTTTAGTGTTTTTTATGAAGTATTGAATCTCTTTTTTACTTCTTCTTCTTCTATATCTTTTTATTTATGTGTCCACCGATTGTATAATGTTATACTTTATATGGAGATGTTTTATGAAATATAGGTAAAACAAGTTTAAACATAAAACGGTAGGGTCACCAAACAAAATAGACTTATAGGCTGTTTCCCATCTCTATGACAACTGTTCTGGATTAGTTGTTATCAACATCAACATAAATGGCTCTATTCATAAAGAATATGATAAAAGTACTGTTAAACGTCTTAAAAGATCACATCACATTGATGCGATATATCAGGAAGTTAAGGGGTTATTTATAGACATTCACCCCTCCTGCGATGCAGAGCCCAAAGTCAGGTCCCCAGTGATGTGCTTACAGGGCGCGGAACAGTAAAATTAAATCAATTCCATTAAAAAAAATAATGATATCATGATGGTGCATGCGCCGAGCAAATATGTTTCTGGGACTAGAGGTGGCCATTTTATTGGTGGAATGCTAGTGTGTCTGTTCCCGCCCAGAGACCCATACAGTGTAAGGGTTATAGAGAAGAGAGCGGGCAAGGTTCCACAGATAGGTGATATCACAATTGTCAGCATATGGGAAAGTGTAATGTGCACTAATTAGGAGCACTGCATTAGAAGTCTGAAATTTTTACCACGGTGATCCCTTCCCTTAATAAGTGAAGCAGTGAAAAGCCCTGGTATCACAGGGGAGGAGTGATAAAGGACTTTTCACTAGGGATGTGCAGGCTCGGATAGGTTCGAGTTTGCACGTGGAGTTCGGATTTTTCCCTCCAAAAAAACGGAACTCAGAACGAGGCAAAACGTCATCTTACATGGACGAACATCATCATTCCTGGTCTTTTGTCCAGGAATGATGATGTTCGTCCATGTAAGATGACGTTTTGCCTCGTTCTGAGTTCCGTTTTTTTGGAGGGAAAAATCCGAACTCCACGTGCAAACTCGAACCTATCCGAGCCTGCACATCCCTACTTTTCACTGCTTTATAATTAGAGCCCTTCGCAACCTCGCACAATGTAATAGAGTCCGAGAACATGCAAACTCGCACAATGCAATAGAGTCCGAGAACATGCAGCCTTGCACAATGCAATAGAGTCCGAGAACATGCAATCTCGCACAATGTAATAGAGCCTGAGAACATGCAACCTTGCACAATGTAATAGAGTCCGAGAACATACAACCTGGCACAATGTAATAGAGTCCGAGAACATGCAACCTCGCACAATGTACTAGAGTCCAAGAACATGCAACCTTGCACAATGCAATAGAGTCCGAGAAAAAAGCAACAGAAGAAACTCACGTTTGTACACTCAAAAAACTCTCACTCTTTAAGCTCTCATCCAGATATTTTCCCATTTTTAAGCTAAAACTCAACCAATGTGAGAGATTTCTTCTAAACTCACATTTTCTAAACTCTCACCCTCTTACATTTGGCCCAGGATATCAACAATAAATATTATGCATTCCTCCCTACATGAGAACCAAGGAGAGTTTGTTTACAATGTTAATACAACGCACAGCCCGCCCATTAGTGTCACAGCGTCAGTGAGTCAAAGGAGAAAGCAAGATGAACCATACACCCATCCAACAGAGTGAGCAGTAACAGTGACCTCTAGTGGCAAATTCGATATTTAATTTTTCCTTCTTTCTATTCTCACTGTTGTGAAGAAGTGTGACAAGTATTCAGGTTGTTAGTGTTCTTTCTAACACCTCTTTCAGACATATGACCCGGGAAATTTCCTGCTCAGACCCGGGAATTTCTTCTGTGCAAATTCCCGGGTATTTGGTCGAGACCCCCCTTTCACACTACAGTGTCTACCTGGGAAATTCCCAGGTAGACCCCTTTCAGACATAAGCAGGGTTTTTTCGTTTTTAATATTACCTGCCTCTCCTCTGCCCTTCCTAGCCTATCCCCTCTCCGGCTGCCGCTGATGATGTCATCATCATGCAGCAGGCAGCCGACCAATCACTACAGGCATTTTATTTTATTATTAAATCATTTAAATGTGCCCTGGTGGTCCAGCGGGAGTGCGGGTGACCCGCTGTGACAGAGACCTGCCGGTGGGTGTCCCCAGCGTCCGGCGCTGGGGGTGGTGAGCAGCGGTGCTGAGCGTCCTATAGGACGCTCTGCGCTGCCAACTCAAAACAGCAGCGCTGAACATCCGCGCTGCCAACTCAAAGCAGCAGCGCTGGGAATCCTATAGGATGCTCTGCGCTGCCAAATCAATGTAAAAGCTGCTTGGTGCAGCCCGGGAGTAGTAAATTCCCGGGTAGCACCATTCATACAAAAGCAGGCTAATTTCCCGGGACTTAGGTCCCGTGAAATTCCCTGGTCGATTGAAGGGTGGCTACCCGGGAACGTGTTCCCGAGTAGGTACCTTTCAGACATACGCGGCAACCCGGGAATTTGGCTGAGGCAGGCCAAATTCCCGGGATTCTCGGCATGTCTGAAAGGGGTATTTCAGTTTGTTGAATCATCTCCAAGAGAAAACCTCACTGACTGTATAATGGTACTGTAACATACATAAGGAGATGCTTCCAGAGGATGAACTGGAGACTGTATAATTTTGTTGTCCCAAGCACACATCTCATTTCATATTGTGGTGAAACCAGATCTGGACAGGAACCAGATGGGACTTAATAAAAAATAATGCACGTAAGCAATGGCAGCAGTTTAATCACACAGTAACCAGTAACTCTCATTTCTGCAGATCATAAACGGAGTCCCCTTTATTATTTCCACTCGCCACAAAACATTTCTGAATTTCAGCATGTACAATCCTTTTCATCTACAGTGGTCCAGTTCTCAGACCACGCAGCAGGATGATCACCCTGTGTGTGGCCAGTGTTACTAACGCATTCAGCAATTTTATTCGCTACGCAGCATCTGCAGTGTCTTTTAGAGCTTATTTTGTCAGGAAGTATGCTTAGAATAGATCCATTTCCTACAATCATCCATGACCAGGGGGCCTATGTATTAATGCACGCAGAGCCAGTTTCCGGAGGTGGACAGATTCTCCTTTGAGAATGCCTCTATAGGGATAAAGCAGTTTTTTTCGGAGTTTGATTCATAGCGTCAGACCATAGCCCCCACTGATAATAATGAGGACTGCGGTCTGCAGTGCTAATTAGCCTTTTGCAGGAGATTGTGATATGTCCTATATTAGGCTGTTAGCACATAGCAACAAAACACAGAATTATGCAGGTTACTGCAGTTTTCTACATAATGTTATGGGAAATCTATTAGGAGGAGAGAATGAGGGAAGAGGACCCAGTCTAAGTGGGAGGGATGTAACCACTAGGATGAACTGCGACAGAGAGTAAGCGGAGGGCCTAATTCAGAGATGGTTGGTAATGCAGCCGTGGTAGCAGCCACTCTGGCAATAGCAGTCTGCAGGAATATGCAAATGCTAATCTCAGCCGTCCCTTTGTGCGGTGAGACCCCCACTGTCAGGCTTCATGGTCTATGCATTTGTGATGGAGAATGTAAACACACCAACATTGACATTTGCGGTAGCCTCTAGCCACTCTCCTCTAATATAACTAAACATGGCTTCTGAAGCATTGGATTTGCGATTGGGAATGTAGCAACGTTCAAAAACACCCCCGTGACCCTTTTTGTGATTACTTTCGGTCAGCTCCCAGTCTCCACCCTGATATGACCAGGGATCGCCAACCTCTTGTCGAAGCTGGATAATTGGCTGAGACAAGATCAGTTTAAAATTGGATCGCAGCGACGCCATCTTGCAACTGGCCGCAAGACGGCATCTTGGAAAAAGGATCGCAAGATGCCATTTTGTGAATGGCCGCCCAAGCGCCATTTTAGATAAACTCACACTTTAGTACATGTTGCGATATTACTATTAGCATCATGCGATTGCATCTTTCACCATTTCTCATACACACATTAATATGCACAATTGCGCTGTTAACTAGTCGCATATTAGCGAATGCATAAGATCCTGTATGAAAACGCTGAATATTAGCTTCATGCACATGCATCTGCCCCAAGTTAACTAGCGTCTTTACATCAAACCCCACATACTCACACATTACATATTCACATACAAGGTTCCATAAGCTTTAAGGTATAAGATTCAAGTATGCACATTTATTATAATTGCTAGGAAATAAAGATTATTTCGTAACTAAGGTTTTATACGTGATAAGTAAGCCATGTTTGGTATTGTACTGAAGCGTACGCTCTGAACAGTATTCAGGTAATATCGATGGAGAGATCGCAACATGCATTCTCAACTTATGGACCGCAGAGACTTAAAGCAACAAAATGTACATTATATGACCAACTGTTAGGATTTGCATGAGGCGGGAAACCAGAGACCACCAGTTGTTAGAGGCTGGACTGTGTCTATTTGAACCAACCTGTTAAATGCCTTGTAACATATGCCCTCTCCTTTAGTACCAATGGTATTAGCAACAAACTTCTCTATTGTGTTGTTTATTTCTGGAGGGTATACATATGTGTGCTCTGTCCATGGGTGCCTGGTCTTCGTGCTGAATGCTGATTGACGAGGGGTTTCTTGCTGATGCCTACATCTGGTCCAGAGCGCTGCGTATGTATAACTGTACTTGGGTCTGTATAATTCCTTTGCGCCAAATTGTACTTATAACTAGCGTGTAACTGACTGTACTTTTACTTGAATAATACTTTGTGCTTTGGAACCACAGGTTCTAGGTCTGGAGTCTTTATTTACTGTATAACTGCGTACGCAAAATAGCGTCATCCTTAGGGGTATATAGGCAGGATATCAGAAGGTATAGGCAGGGGTGTATAGAGGTTCAAAGGCAGTATCGTTAGTTGGGGGCTCGTAGTGAAGTCACTTACCCACTCACACGGCACAGACGGTTACCGATATCTCACCAAAAGGTGGAGTGGCCACATGCAGGGTTTACCTGCAACCGCTCGGTGCTGAGAGATCGCTACCCGTTTTCGTGTGAGCCAGGGACGCTGACTAGAATCCAGGGACAAGAGAGGAAAAAGTTTGTTTTCCTTTGTTGATAGAACCTAACATTTAAAGGGGTGCCGCAGTATTGAACACACGGCTGAGTCACAGTTTTGCGCACAGTAAAGACGCACTTTTGTGTACGCAGCTAAAGATTGTCATACGGTTGTGTGGTAGTCGCATTATTGTGTATGCGACTGGTCGCACAATAGCGTATACGTACTTCCGGTTGTGCTGCCACATGTTTAAACAAAGCCATTGAGTTTACATTATCAATTGTTGCCAATAATTGGGTTAACATGTAGTTTTCTGCGCAGGAAAAGAGTGTGTGATTGTGAGTATTTGTTTAGGGTGTAACACGAGACCTAAAGGTTAAGGGTATTGTATGACCCTTAAGTACTAGACGCAGGAGTTGGCCTAGTAGCTCAGTAAGTAGCTTACCGTTCTATACACATTAGCAGGTGTACATGTTGTCTCTGTTGTAGGGACCGGCTCTCAGTGTGATTGCAGTGATCAATAATTAGGTTGGGTTATTTGAGCATTGTAGTTGAGCCAAACTAGGAAACTTGTGATTGTGAGCTGGGAGATAATAGGTGAGCGGGGGCATCTACAAATTTCTTCCGTAGGTTAGCGGGGGCATCTAGAAATTTCTTCCGTAGGTGAGCGGGGGCATCTGGAAATTTTGTCCGTAGGTAAGTGAAAGTATCTAGACTGTCTTTCACCAATTTAAATCTTTTTTGAAGAACTTAGGGTTCTCCCAGGATGAGGGCCAAGCAAACGGTAGAGATGTTAAATGATTTGCTGCTGTTGGAAGCGCCACTTGGGTCGGCGCGGCATATTATGCATATTAGGTACGGTGCCAATGCAACCAGGTATTGTGATTTATGGTTTAATATGACGAGGAAGAGTTTTAAACCGTTTCCTAGAATTGGTAGTTTTGATAAAGATGTATTGAATAATGACCAATTGAACATAAATGTAAACACAATTTATGTTATAGTAGGGATCGCGCTCTCTTTAGTGAATGTTGTAGATGTTGTAGATTGGATCCCACTTGCAGAAACACTGTGAGTGAAATAATGCAGACTGGATATATACAAAGGGGGATGTACAGAGTAATTTATTGATGTCACTCGCAGTATAGTGAGGACTAACTGTTTAAAATACATGCATGTGGCAGCTAATAATCTGTGTGGTTTATGCAATTGAACATATGCGGGTGGTGGGGAGAGATGGGGGGAGGGGGAATGGACAGGCACTGGACAGATGGATCGTGCAGGGGACAGTCCAGTGACGTGACTAAGTGTGCAGGGGGAGGGCGTCCTGCACCCCATTACACTGAGCAGCTGATGGTAGTTATGAGCTGTTAGTATCACAAAGTCAGGGTTGAAGTATAACAAGTCTAGATGACAGTCTTGGTGAGGCCTCACCTTATCTTCTTTCTTGGTCCGGGTCCTGGTATCTTCTTTTGGCAGTCTTCATCCACTCCTGCTATAGCCGTTGGTCAGACCGTGTTCCAGCGTGCGCCTTCAGTGCGGCTGCTGGTTTGGTCTCCACAGTATGTCAGGTGCTGAATCCCGTCCAGACCCGCGATCTTGAGAGATCACGCGGGCTGGAGGGGAAGAGCAGGCTCCAGACTACTGTGCGCTCAACTCTGCTGGGAGTAGACTTGGGCAAGCGGAGGGACGTGTGATAGATGTGTGTGATGAGAAGCTCCTACGCGTGTCGGCTAACCTCTAGCCTTCCCACGTTTATACCAAAATGGGAAACAATACTAAAAGACTGCTCTAAAAAACTCATTGAACGAATTATAGAAACACAAAATAATGAACTACAAACATTAGAAAGAGAGATCAATACTATTTATGGAGAACTTGACAAGTATAAGGAAGATAAGGAATTCATACACTTGGAGAACTTAACCAAAAATAGATTAAAGAAACATGAAGAGGATATTATACTCTTAAAAACCTCAAAAATTATTCGTGACAAAGTAGGTAAGAGGCACGGGATAAACCACAAAAAAACGAAACAAAAAAACGATCATTGGTCAAACGAAAACTCATAACCTAACAAAGAAACATCCACTACCCACTGCATTTAATTCAACAACCAGTACTCCACGTTATAAAAAGTTAAAATTAACATACCAACAATACATGACGCATATACATCAGACAGACAAAACGATCAAGAAAGCCACATTACTAACTAAGGAATTGGAATCAGAGGCTGACTCTACAGCAGACACTAGTTTCTCTACCTACAGCATCTGCGAGGATCCTGCTTACGATCATTTAGCAAGACAGTCTATTGATTTTGGGGTAACTTTACGCGCCACCAATATAGACCAAGATCAAGTAACACCTAGAGACATAGACCCATTGGAATGCAATCAGGGTATCATCAGCACATAGACATGGGGCACTCATTTTTTAGAGCTGGAAGCAGGCGCACTAGCCTGCGGAAAGATACAACTATCACAGACCAAAAGGAAACTAGACGAGTTAGAAGGGGATGCAGAGGAGGGTCAAGCAAAACATCCCAAAAGTCAGGAACATCAGAAACATCTAACACCAAGGCCATAGGAACAGGCATCTTTAACCTAAGTAACATGAAGCTGGAAAAGGAACACATTACTTTGTTAGATAAAGGTCTGAAATTTGCACCCACTACAGGCCTTAACAAATTCTAAACTTATTTAGATTTGCATCGCTTTACCAGAAAAATAACACTAGCAAAATACTTCAGCAAAAATCCATGCACACGCACAGACACGCAACAGAAAAGCGATAAATTTAAACATACAGACTTCAAACCATCTTCCACTTTTTACCCATTACATCTAAAGGGTTCATTGATAGAGACATTTGAGAAACTAGTCATCAAAGACATTGATAAACTAGTCACTAAGCCCCAACCCGTAAACATGAACATCACTAGGAAAGAGAAACAAGCATTAAAAGACCTAAGCACCAATAACGACCTAGTCATTAAGCCAGCAGATAAGGGAGGAGGTTTAGTCTCACTTAACAAACAAGACTATATTACAGAATGCACCAGATTAGTAAGCGACATAAAAACTTACACGAAATTACCTACAGATCCAACCAAACAATACCAAACTAAACTTCGGGATTTACTACAAAAAGGCCATGACCGAGGCATCCTGATGGAAAAAGAATATAATTATTTGGACAACTCTCATCCAGTAATTCCCGTTATATATTACTTGCCCAAAATCCACAAAAGTATTACCAACCCACCAGGGCGCCCAATAATATCAGGCATAGACGCCTTGACCAGCAACTTGTCCCAGTATATAGGCCACTTTTTACAGACCCATGTACGAAATCAGAAATCTCACATAAGAGACACCACTGATATCCTAAAATATTTGGAGAACTTAGAATGGCATACAGATTACTGGCTATGCACAAGTGACATAACATCACTCTACACGGTTATAGACCACCAACAGGGAACAGACGCCGTTAAACATTTCCTGCAACAGGATGTAGACATGGACTCGCAACAGATTCAATTCATAACAATGCATATTGTTTATATTACAACACAACTATTTTTGGCTTGAGGGCTCATTTTACAGACAGGACACTGGGACAGCGATGGGGACCAGGTTTGCTCCAAGTGACGCCAACCTATTTCTCAGTAGGTGGGAGGACCTTAACATCTGGTCAGAACACGAATTTGGGGCAAACCTGGTCCTCTGGCATCGCTATATAGACGACGTACTGTTTGTATGGAAGGGGGAAGAAAAGGAACTCATACAATTTCTCAATTACATCAATAACAATGATAACCACCTCTCTTTTACAACCAACTATAGCAAGACGGAAGTTAACTTATTAGACATAACCCTATACATTGAACAAGGGAAGATAGGAACCAGAACATATCAAAAGAAAGTAGACGTCAACAGCTATATAGCCTCAACAAGCGGACATCACCCGATTTGGTTAGACAATATCCCCTTAGGCCAATTCAAACGAGTTAGAAGGAATTGCAGTAAAACATCAGACTACCAAGCACAAGGGCAGCTGATGAAACAACAGTTCCTGAGCAAAGGCTACAAACCAGAAATAGTTAAGGCTGCTTTTGAAAATGTAGAAAGAGAGGAAAGAGAACCTTTACTACTGTCATACACAACCGGTCACACTGCACAAAAACAAACAAACACTGCCTTCATCACCCAATTCAGTAAGGATTATAAGCATCTGAACAGAATCATCCAAAAACACTGGCACATCCTCTTAGAGGATGAAGTCCTTAATGACCTGCTACCACTCAGACCTAGATTGACCTTTAGGAGAGCACCAAACTTGCAACAAAAACATGTTCGGAATCATATAAAGAGTAAGACATTTGCACAGAAGACACTGACAGGCCAACAACTGACCCCAGGTTTCCACTACTGTGGATCATGCCAAGCATGTAAATTAAACCCAATTTCCACCAAAAAAAGATGCCTCTTCAACTTCAAGCAGAAACAAATAACATATAAAATTCAAGATCATCTTACATGTAACAGCATGGGGGTGATTTATCTCCTCACATGTCAATGTGGAAAACAATATGTGGGAAGAAGAAAAAGGAAATTAAAGGTGAGAGTTTCTGAACACATTAGAAACATCAGAAGAGGACTAGAAACCCACAGCCTGTCCAAACATTATAAGGATCAACACAATCAAGACCCGACAGGTCTCGACTACATAGGAATAAAATTAGTACCCAAGAATTGGAGATGGGGCAACTATGATAAAAAGATTAATAAAAAGGAGCTAAAATGGATGATAGAACTGAATACACTTGCCCCACATGGACTCAATTTGGAGAATGAGGTAAAAACGGTCATTACGGGCTGTGTATCTTTTGATATATATGTATATATATATATATATATATATATATATATAAAATTAATTTCATTCTTATTCCAATCAAGTTAATTTAATTTATTTATTCTCATATAATGTATACCACTCCACAATAACCGGCATTGATTATTCAACACCAACCCCTCTTACTGTATTCATATATATAACTGTCTTTCCTACACATTGCCAATTCTATAGCCATCAACAAGTATGGACTGCACCCATTTCCATTCCTTTTTAAACTTCAGTTTACCCATGTTTTTATTTTTTATTTTTTTTATTATTTTCATTCAATTAACCAAAGGGCAACCGCCTTTATTTCCCTAACTTCACAAAATGTTCGCTGTTTTATATTATGCTTAAGCACCATGCAGGTTCATTCACATTATTCACTTGCCCTGGTGACCTTATTCAGACAATCCAAATAACCTGTCATTCTCACTCTGGACAGCAGTGCAGCCCGATCGTTACCATGACAACCCCTAACAGCCCAGTGACTAATTAGACTTCCCGCCCACAGGACTCTATATATTCCCATCTCTAAGATGGTGCTATTCACAACTCCCTGAGGAAGGCTAGAGGTCAGCCGACACGCGTAGGAGCTTCTCATCACACACATCTATCACACGTCCCTCCGCTTGCCCAAGTCTCCTCCCAGCAGAGTTGAGCGCACAGTAGTCTGGAGCCTGCTCTTCCCCTCCCGCCCGTGAGATCTTGCGAGATCGCGGGTCCGGTCGGGATTCAGCACCTGACATACTGTGGAGACCAAACCAGCAGCCGCACTGAAGGCGCACGCTGGAACACGGTCTGACCAACGGCTATAGCAGGAGTGGATGAAGACTGCCAAAAGAAGATACCAGGACCCGGACCAAGAAAGAAGATAAGGTGAGGCCTCACCAAGACTGTCATCTAGACTTGTTATACTTTAACCCTGACTTTGTGATACTAACAGCTCATAACTACCATCAGCTGCTCAGTTCAGTGGGGTGCGGGACGCCCTCCCCCTGCACACTTAGTCACATCACTGGACTGTCCCCTGCACGATCCATCTGTCCAGTGCCTGTCCATTCCCCCTCCCCCCCATCTCTCCCCACCACCTGCATATGTTCAATTGCATAAACCACGCAGATTATTAGCTGCCACATGCATGTATTTTAAACAGTTAGTCCTCACTATACTGCGAGTGACATCAATAAATTACTCTGTACATCCCCCTTGGTATATATCCAGTCTGCATTATTTCACTCACAGTGTTTCTGCAAGTGGGATCCAATCTACAACATCTACAACATTCACTAAAGAAAGCGCGATCCCTACTATAACATAAATTGTATTTACATTTATGTTCAATTGGTCATTTATCACACTAGTTTAGATTGGGGCATCTAAACATAGGGATCTGCAGCACTCACATCAATTGCTTCTAGTACCTACAGTGAGCGCCGAGAAACGGATCTACGTGATCTCCCTCTACATGTATTGAATAATGTCCGAGACCACATCAGTCTGATGCGCTCTCGAGGTAAAAAGGTAAAATATTATGAATGTTTAAGGTTGTGGCAGCATGAAGGAGATGCGTGGCTTAAAAATGCGCAAGCGACGCAAACTAGCATTGTGAGCGCATTGCCAGAGAATGCATCCGCGACGCTAAATTGCAATACGAGCGAGCCGCAAAATGGCGCGCACGTGCGGCAAGGTAGCGTTGTAGAAGGTATTGCCAGCAGTTCACGCACACCACCTCCACCTTATGTGGATGGAGGTGCAAGTACAGTTATCAGAAATACCCATAAAAATGTAACAAGCAATTTGTACCCTCTCTTAAGCAACCATAAAGAAAATGTTCATGATGTGGATGATGAGCCTATTGTAATGTCTGCCATTTCCCATGCTGTACAGATGATAGATGCTGCACCACAACAATCACGAGTGGTGCCGTCATCTCCATCAGTAACAGTAAGGGTAGTGCTAGCCCCCTCTGCACCCGTAGAGGAAGTTGTTAATATCATACGTAGCAGCAGCAGACTAAACCCCCAGCCAGGTAGCAAGGTCAAAGGTAGCAGCGCTGCCGGTCTGCATCCCATTCAGACAATAACTGTTCCGAATGGAAATGCAGATGCGAACGGTGTAGTGCCCACGAGGGAAGTGGTAATGCATTGTCCTTGGACAAGAGCAGAACTAAATTCCATCATAAAAGATTTCCCCGATCCCAAAAAGGAACTAGCCAAATGTCAAAGATGTTTGAGGAATTTGGGTAGTTCTCATGAGCCAACTAATAAAGATTGGCGTGTGGTGTTAAGGGCCTGTCTACCACACAATACCGACGTGACAAAATTTATCACGGATTGTGTATTGGATGGTGACGTTCCCTTAACAGACCAAGTAAACCAAGATAATATTTCCCGCATTGTAACTCAATTGGGTATATATTTTCCAGTAGTAGTTAACTGGAACAAAATTTTCACCATAAAGCAAAAGGAGAGTGAATCTGCAGAAGATTATTACGACCGGGCTCTGCAGACTATCACCCAGTACACTGGGTTAGAAGATATTAAAGATAGCACTCACCACAGGGGAATGATTGTCACCATACTCATGGATGGCCTTAAAGAAGACTTAAAGACCCGGGTTCAGACCTCACAGCCTGGCTGGAGGGGAGTTACAATAGATACCCTCATAGAATCTGCCATAGAACATGATAAAAACATCTCAAAGAAGAGAGAGACCCAGAGCAAAAAACTAATGGCTGTTAGTATCCAAGCTCTGGAAGGAATGACTGTAACATCACAGCCAGTAGACACACCTGCACCTATACACACACTTGCACCTGAACAGTTACACGTCCTCACCAATCCCACACCACAGCAAACACATCCTTACCTCACATATCATACACAACCACAGGTCCCATGCTACCCACAAACTTCATACCTCCCACCGTACCCTTATCCTCCATATTCCTACCCATACCCACCATCTTTCCCTCCTGCTCAACTCCCACAACAATCCTTTCATCCACCCCGTTCAAAAAGATGTTTTAACTGTCACCAAGTGGGACACATAAGTAAGTACTGCAAAGTGAAGAACACCACACATGAACACGGGTTTCCCATGGGTTCATAGGCAACCCCAGTATCTTCTCCCAGGCCTTATATGACTGTTTACAATCTTTTCAACCTGCCAATGGATCTGTTCTAATGTAAAATGTGGATGATTTATTGTTGTATTTAGGTCATGTTTAAATGATATTAAACTGTTGTGCTTTATCTCTCACACACAGGACACAAGGTTGCTAAGGATAAACGGCAACCATGCCAGGCTAAGGTCAAATACTCGAAATACTATCCAACCCAGGGGCACAGGCATTATTTAGAGCAGTAGCTATTAATAACAAGATTTAATTGCAGGAACCTGTATGCAGATACTATATCCCTAGAATTATTAAAAGTGATAGGGGGACTCATTTTTCAGGTGACGTTTCCCAGAACATGTGTAAGGTGATGGGTAATAAAACCAAAATCATTCCAGACTGTCATTTCTTTTATCTGTCCCCCCTTTGAGATACTGTTTAAACAGGCAGCCTCATGTGAAAAAAAAAAAATAAATGATAAAGAGGTTATTGTGCAGGGTCCCACGAAGATGAATAAGAATAACAGAAATTGAAAGTGTTATTAACTAACATGTCTAATGCAAACTGTCATGATGTCAAACCTGGGGAATTTGTTATGATCCGAATTTTTTTAGCTCACGTCGTTTGACTGATCGGTGGAAAGGTCCGTATCTGACGATTGTGGACAAAGTACCACATCCTCAAAGGGTGGCCGGGGAAGATACGTGGGTCCATTCCACTCACTGTAGGGAGGTTAGCCAACCGGTGGAGATACAAGGCGGAGACGAGGCCGATAACGTGGACCTGTCAATTGCGAGCTTGTGCCGGAAGGATTAAAAAGGTGACGGTGAGATACCTGAGCTAAAGAAATGTGTAGATCAGTGCTTCCAGCAATGGAGTGGTCTGCTGTGGTCATCCTAGTTCTTTCTTCCAGAGTTTCCGTCGTGATGATCTGTTTGTTGATACCCAGTTTCTGTGATGGAGGACCGATAGAGGAGATGGGAGCTGATGGCAGCACTGATGGAGTGGAGTCAGGAGGAGTGCTATGCCAATCAGGGGAGTGTCTGACCAATCCTAGTACTGTTATTGTTAAGAGAGCTGTTATTCCGGATACTCGGGGACGGTGTGGAGGTTTATCGTCTGAAGATTCCTGTATTTGTGAGCTTTGTGGGTCCCTAGTTGATGAGAACTGTATCCAACGGTGCCAGCCTAAATAAAACCCATAATGGGGTGGGTATCCTTTAGAGGATTATCATAGCATGGTAGGCAAAGTGCTAAATCAAACTGATTGCTGGGTGTGTTCACATGTGCCACAGGGACAGCATAATGTAGGGTTGGTGCCATTTCCGCTGAATATCACGGAAATTTTAGAATTACAGAAAGGGAAGACATTGGCTGGAAAATTCCTCTCATCCAAACCACCTCATTTCAAACTCTATCAATTCCAAGCAGATAGATCACTTTTGTGTTTAAACATAACCAACCCTAATAAACCCGGGAGTTTGGAAGTGACAGGGAATAATCAGACGATGACCTTCTCACAAAGAGCTGATAATGAGTCCATAAACCATGATCTGTTACGCTCAATTAAATCTAGTGGGAGACATTTTAGGTACTGGTATACATTGAGTTCCACCAAAGAAATTATTGGTAAGGTGCCAGATGGTTATTGTGCTAAAATAATACAGCCAGAGACTTGCATGTACCAGATGGAAGACCCAGAAATAGGATTGTTTGCAAGGGAAATGTGCTTAATGATAATGATGCATACCATTCCTTATGTTCTCCCTGATAATGTATATTTTATATGTGGAAGAAAAGCGTATAAGTGGCTCTCCCCGAGTTTCGAAGGTTTGTGTTACCTGGGAAGAGTAGTCCCAGAAGTTATGACCCTCACACATGTTTGGTATACATAAAAACACACCATCACCATATCTTCACACGCAATATGAACACAGAGGCAAATGAAATATGATACCTGGTGACGTGCATAAAGCCACTCAGTTAATTAGTGAGACAACTGGCTTTCAAGTTTTAGTCGCATTGGATCCCACCAGGATCGCTTGGGGTACATAAAATTTTAGATATATTCAGGAACTTGCTAAATTAATAGATAATATCACCGAGATGTACGATGACACATTCAGGTATACAGGGAGAGAATTGCAAGCTTACAGGAAAGAACTGGTGCAACACAGGCTAGTGTTAAATTATTTAACTGCTGTTACTGGAGGGTATTGCGTAACGTTGGCCACCCAATTTGGAGTAAAATGTTGCACCTATGTCACCAATGATACCAGCGACCCTAAGGAAGTGATAGACAGGAAGATGGATGAAATTCTGCAGCTAAAATGGGAATTTCGTAAGAACCACAATGCTTCAGTGGCTGAAGTAGGGGAGAAGATAGAAGGATGGGGTTCATGGCTGAACCCAGTGAAATGGTTCTCAGGTCTAGGGGAATGGGTCCAGGAAGTGATCGCCAGCATCAGCAAATTCTTAATCCTTATACTGATTGTCATCATAATAATTGGCATATGTGTCCGGTGTGTTCCTATTGTGTTAAAGTATGGAAAATGTAAAAATAGAGTAAAACGAAAGAATGAAATCATGATGATGGTCAGTATGAATACCGAGGTAAATACAGAACTGCATTACAACCCTGAACTAGGAAATACCATCATTTAATGTATTATATTTAGACCTGCATGGAATGTATTATTGAAATGTTATTTTTAAAACACCTCAGATAATGTAAAGTCTCAAATTCCCCTTCAAGACTGCCTTTATTGGACTGGTGTATCCCCACACCTTTCACATGATCTTCCAAGATCCGCGGTGTGCTTATAATAGTAGTTTTATGTCCCCACTCAGAGACACATTATTGATGGATTAAGAACCACCTTGTGCCATCCCATAATAACACTAAATAGTATATAAATGTAAGCCTAAATTATATTTTAAAATCAGATTGTGATAGCATATTGTTCGCTATCAAAGGGTGGACTGTCGAAGCTGGATAATTGGCTGAGACAAGATCACTTTAAAATTGGATCGCAGCGACGCCATCTTGCAACTGACCGCAAGACGCCATCTTGGAAATGAGATCGCAAGACGCCATTTTGTGAATGGCTGCCCAAGCGCCATTTTAGATAAACTCACACTTTAGTACATGTGGCGATATTACTATTAGCATCATGCGATTGCATCTTTCACCATTTCTCATACACACATTAATACGCACAATTGCGCTGTTAACTAGTCGCATATTAGCGAATGCATAAGATCCTGTATGAAAACGCTGAATATTAGCTTTATGCACACGCATCTGCCCCAAGTTAACTAGCGTCTTTACATCAAACCCCACATACTCACACATTACAGTATGCACATTTATTATAATTGCTAGGAAATAAAGATTATTTCGTAACTAAGGTTTTATACGTGATAAGTAAGCCATGTTTGGTATTGTACTGATGCGTACTCTCTGAACAGTATTCAGGTAATATCGATGGATAGATCGCAATATGCATTCTCAACTTATGGACCGCAGAGACTTCAAGCAACAAAATGTACATTATATGACCAACTGTTAGGATTTGCATGAGGTGGGAAACCAGTGACCACCAGTTGTTAGAGGCTGGACTGTGTCTATTTGAACCAACCTGTTAAATGCCTTGTAACATATGCCCTCTCCTTTAGTACCAATGGTATTAGCAACAAACTTCTCTATTGTGTTATTTATTTCTGGAGGGTATAAATATGTGTGCTCTGACCCTGGGTGCCTGGTCTTCGTGCTGAATGCTGATTGACGAGGGGTTTCTTGCTGATGCCTACATCTGGTCCAGAGTGCTTCGTATGTATAACTATACTTGGGTCTGTATAATTCCTTTGCGCCAAATTGTACTTATAACTAGCGTGTAACTGACTGTACTTTTACTTGAATAATACTTTGTGCTTTGGCACCACAGGTTCTAGGTCTGGAGTCTTTATTTACTGTATAACTGCGTACGCAAAACAGCGTCATCCTTAGAGGTTTATAGGCAGGATATCAGAAGGTGTAGGCAGGGGTGTATAGAGGTTCAAAGACAGTATCGTTAGTCTTCACGTGTTAGCAATAACGTATGCAATTGTGAATCGTACATATGGTTCGCGCATGCGCTGTAAGAGTTTTCTAAACTTTTTGCTCATGCTCAGCAGCAAAGCATTGCTGATATATCAGCACTGCGTCCATCTCTGAATCAGGCTCCGAGTATGTGCTATGAGGAGGACTAAATAAAACTAGCCTTAATTGCTTTTGATCTTCCTGCCTTTATATCCAACCCAAGTTTATCCTGCCCAAACTTAACGCAGGACTTTTTACTTTTCAGCCAGGGGCATAAGTTCATACCAGTAGCCCAGAGGTGAGATAGTTGTTGGTGCCACTCCCACCCTTTTTGCTCGCATTCTCTACCAACACTGCAGTCCCTACAGAAGTCACGCAAACTCTCCCTAACCCATATTCAGTACCAGCAGCACCAAGTTACACACTCTCCTCCCTCTTCATTCACTACCAACATCCCAGCAGCACCCAGTTATACACTCTCCTCCCTCTTCATTCACTACCAACACCACAGCAGCATTCAATTATACACTCTCCTCCCTCTTCATTCACTACCAACACCTCAGGAGCGCCCAGTTACACACTCTTCTTCCTCTTCATACACTACCAACATCCCAGCAGCACCCAGTTATACACTCTCCTCCCTCTTCATTCACTACCAACACCCCAGCAGCAACCTGTTACACAACTCTCTCCCCCTTGCATTCACTGACAACACCCAAGCAGCACCCAGACACACACTCTCCTCCCCCTGCATTCACTGCCAACACCTCAGACGCATCCAGACACACACCCTCACCCCCTGCATTCACTAGTAACACCCCAGAAGCACCCAGACACACCTTCCCCCTGCATTCACTAGTAACACCCCAGAAGCACCCAGACACACTCTCTTCTCTGCTTCCACTGCCAACAACCCAGCAGAACCCAGACACACACTCACCCACCTCCACATTCACTTTCAACAACCCAGCAGCACCCAGACATTCTCCTCCACCTGCATTTACTGCCAACACCCCAGCAGAGCTCACACACTCTCTCTCCCTGCATTCACTGCAGAACCAACACCCTTAGCAGCAGCACCAAGATACACACTCCTCCACCAATTAACTACCAACACCCCAGCACACATATGCTACATGTAGCTGATCAGAGATTCCGTTCTTGCTATTTGCTGCTCCCTCAGTAACAGCAATGGTAGAAGGTCCCACATGTGATTAAAATGTAATTATCTGTAAATAATATAGGTCATAGCTTATATTTAAAATGCTACGGAGAGTTTGCTATTTTATCTTTATCAAATAAAGTGAACATGTATTTCATGTTCCTGCAACCTGTGGCGTATCTATAATTGGTGCAGTGTGCGCGGGGCACACGGGCCCCTGGGTCCAGAGGGGCCCCACACCGCACACCCTACACCCATATTATTTTAAACCTACCTGTCCGTGGTCCAGCGTCGGGTGACAGCGCTGCTCAGAACACCGGAAAATGGCCGGCGCGGTCATTTTTCCGGTGTTCTGTGCATGCGCAGTAGACTCCGGGCACACTCTAGTGCCCAGAGTCTACTAATGCTTTGGTGGCTGGCCAGCCGCGTCAGTCAGCTGCCAGCCACCGGGGATTGAGGAGGGGGTCCCGCACGGGGAGTGCACACGTGACTAGTCACCATAATGATAAACTTAGGAGTGAATGAGTACTTGTTGGGTGATGATGTATATGTGGTACCCCTATATGTGTGCACAAATGGGGTCCCCAACTTTTTTTATTATATATACTACTTGCCCTGTAGATAGCTGTGGGTGTAGTGTGCCCTTCAGAGCTGGGCTGCTGAAGTTTTGCTGACCCCTATGCCTCTGAGGCTAGGGATGTCCATCGATCATTGATGACTCATAATCATCAATCGTTTATGGCCGATGTCGAATGCTTTTGCCATCAATGGGGGAGAACCAGATGGTTTCCCTCCATCGATGTCTAAGCATAACAAAATGTTTTTTTCTTTACAAGGTGCCGGGACATGGAGCATAGCTCCGCCCCCAGCACTCGCGAAATTGCGTCCCCAGGTTCTGATTGGCCCACGGGCCAGTCAGTAAAAATAACAGGGATGACAATCAGTTGTTGAAACCATTGATGGTCATCCATTGCATAGTTGGTAACCATTGATGGCTATTTGCTATTTTGCCATTGATGGTAACCACCCCGATGGCCATCCCTATCTGCTGAGTCTGGGCAACTCCAAGGAAGAGTTTTTATTTCAATCAGCAACCTACTAAGCCCCGGGAAAATTCCCCCCTATTCATTGGAGGACAGGATTGTAGGGCATAGGAACCTGGTGGCTGTCATCCCTGGAGGGCCAGTGAGAAGCAGGGGACCCAGGAGCAGAGGCGGACCCTGCGACTGCCATCCCTATAAAAAGCCTGTAGCTGAAGAGAGGATAGAACTCGCACAGATGGGAGGCTAACCTGTGAAGTGGATGAGTAATGTAGCCATCCGGAGTGTAGAGCGGGCCAATGGAGGAGCAGGTGTCAGCAGACTGGGGTGAAAGAGACTGCGGGACAGTCAGAGAAGCTGGCGCAGTGTGGAGGATCCTGGCTGTGATAGGCGGCACAATGACCGTGCCTTAGGATTCCTGCAATAGTGCCAATGAGCAGAGCAGGCAGTTGCCCTGTCGGAAGTCCCCTTGTGAAAATAGGGTAGTGTCTTAATCCCCTTCACAGAGAGAACCTTAACGTCATCAGCCAGTGTCCAGCATCATTCCCTACCATCCAAGTGGGCACAGGGGGGGAGCCTGCGAGGGGACAACTTCCTTGTTTAAGTGGAGACAAATTACTTGTTTAGCTGGCCTTCCTGGGCATGAACTGCACTTCCACCCTCACTCACGTCACTTCCAGGTCACTAGCATGTAGGGGAAATAAGCTCTACCCTGTGAATAGCCTTTTGCTGGAGGACCCCTGAATCTGTCCTGCCCCTGCCTGCTAATCATCAGAAGACACTGCAGCCTGAGAGGAGGCCGCTGAAGAGGAGGCACCACCGAGACTGAGCCGCCGCCGTATAAGCCACCATGGAGGGCAACCCAGAGAGGATCCCTGTGGCTGCCTTCCAGCCTTCTTGCCGTACGGACCACAGGGGACCAGCGCTGAAGGTCCCGCCACCAGCGAGTTGGAGAAGAAGAGGACAGTGCCGGCCGGAATTCAGAGGGGGATGAACCGCCTGCTGTGAGGAGTGCCCGCTGGGAGCCGGACCCCACCGAGGAAAGGACCTGATGGTGCAGGCAGCCTGTGGAGAGCACCTTACGTTTGGAGACAAACGACCAGAGGACCCCGCAGAGGAGACCACACTGGGTGACTTGCCCGCTCGCCGGACCTTGGCAGAAGACTGCTGATGCTGCTGATTGAGGGGTGTGACCGGAGAACCTGGAGACTCCGCAAAGGAGAAATCTGCCGCTCCTACACCGTCGGTATGTACCTAGAAATGTGTTTAAAATTGCAAAGCACAGTTCTCCCAGTAAGAGCTGTCCTCTGCGAGAGGGACTTCCGCACGCTGCGGGGGTACTGGGTGGGTGGGGGGGAGTCCAGTAATAGCTTGGTATATATGGAAATGTGGCCAAGTTTTGACCGCAATAAAAGCTTTAGTACAGTGGCGTAAGTTCATCTCAGACACCCGGAGATAAGTTATAATTTGGTGCCCCCGTCACAGCCGCTGACACTGTAATGTAGCAATTTGCATGCAGACAGGCTATAGACAGACGAAGGCAGCAGCTGATGGTCTGACATGGAGCTCTCCAATAGTGTATGGTGGCTTCTCAGGTGCCGGGAAAGGGTGCCATGTATTGGGAGGCTGTGATGGTACACTCCGGGTACGTAGTTACAGCCCTAAGTGGGGTGAATATGTTGTGGATAATGGAGGAGGTGCCCCTTCAGAGCTGGAGCCCGGCGCCAGACGCCTCCATTGTCTCCCATAGTTACGCCCCTGCTGTAGTACTGTACATCCCGCCCTTTATCTCCCTCCACTTTATCTCTCTCCAAGCTTTGATAAATCTCCACAGCCCCCCCACCCCGTGATTTTAAAACTTCTAATTGAGTTACAATTTAATAACACTGGCCCTGATTCAGAGCCAGACGTTCTGACAGAGTGCTCGCTCTGAGTCAGGGCGTCTTTTTTTTTTTGCCACCCACAGCTAATGCGAGCGGCCAGGATGATGGTCAAGACCATTGCGACCATTGGGCTTGCGACAAGACCCTTGTGGTAGGGTTTCGTGGCCGCAAACCCCTCTCCCACTGACGTCACTTGTGAGGTCAGTGGGGCCGCCCCCAGACGGTAGGCGTTCTCATGGGAACGCCTCCGTCTGGGCAGCCACCCCCCCGGCCCGCCCACCAAAGGGGGCGTGCTGTCACTCAACATCGACAGCACGCCCCCTTTGGTGCGAGACCCGGAGCGACGGAGTGCCCGTTGCTATCCGGGTCTCGCGCATGCGCACGACGGAGCTGGCTCCGTCGTGCGCATGTGCTCTGGGCCACCATCGACCTGGTTGCTAGCGATCAGAGCTTGGGACCGGGTCCGAATCAGGCCCTCTATCTGCAAGGCATTCTCTACAAATACATGCATTGTTTACTTATCATCACATGTGGTTGTTGCTTGGAGTGAAAATGTATTATTATTTGTGACTAATAAACTAAGGGCCTTATTCAGCAGTAAACGGTAATCTGCGCATGCACAAGACCCGTTCTGCGCATATACAGAACGGGTCTGTGATCCCGCACGGAGACTAGCAGCAGGCTTGCGAGCAGCTTTGCAATTCCGTCCGTAATTGAATCAATAAGGCAGAAACATTATCTTAAATTTAAATAAAAAACAATGGAGACATCTAGTGGATAAAAGTAGGTATGAGACATACATATTCCTTCAAGGCCTAATTATATTTTTATTAATAATTAATTATTAATAATTAATTTTGGTGGCGTTCCATGTGCTTCTCATGAATTCATGAAAATGTGCAATATTTTGTAAGCAATTAGGTGTCAACCTTTTGTCCCTTTCTTATGATGGAGATGTATAATAACATGACGAATATTGCAATCACTGATATATACAGTACAAATACTGTTTAACCTCTGGCAAATGCATTAGTAAAGTGATCTTGTTACTTTTGCAACCGTATGTATTCCAAACATAAACATATTTTAATGAAAACATTTGTATATAGGAATACATGCACTAACTTATATCAAACTTGCCAACTCTCCCTTATTGTCAGGGAGACTCTCTGAAATAGTAGCAATCACCCTGTCTCCCTGAAGAGTCTATCAGGGTGTTTTTCATCAAAAAATAAATTCTTACTAACTGCTTTGGGGCACATGTACATTTGGATGTAAGTCAGGTTTATGACACGCCTCTCAGATGTAGCAGTATATGTCCACTTTAACGCGCGCTCATAGGTGCTGCTTTCACAATCTCCCTGAAATTCTTTTTGAAAAGTAGGCAAGTATGCCTTATATACTCTCTCCAATGTCCAGGGGACCATAGGTGTACGCAGGGACTTGGGATCATAGTACAGTCGGGATCAAATTAAAATTTGGGGTGCCTAAGGGGTGTGCAGGCACACACCCAGCACACCTTGAGCGCTCTCTTATGCAGGAGACAGAGCATTAACTAGACTTTTTGGTGCCCTGTGGCAGAAAGAGCATTGGCGCCCCGTCATTTTTCAAAGGGGCATAATGCACCCAAAAAAGGACCATGGCTTCATGGAAAAGGGCCAGGGAAGATATAGGGGAGGCCAGGAGATGCTGGGGATGAAATAAAAGGAAGCTACAAGCAAGAATGAGAATAAACAGAAATTTGACAGGTCCAAACAGCGCCCCTTGACCTGTGGTGCCCTGTGCGATGGCACTGGCCGCACTACCCTAGCTACGGCCCTGGCAGGAGACTACATCATATTTTGAAGTTTTCCCATACTTCTAGGAGAGTAGATCAGCCTTCTGGATCATGCCCACTTCCTGCAGTGGGTATGATTTGCAGTGAATTATGTCATTGTGACATAGCTTCTACTGCATATTGGTAAACATTGCTGAATTGTATAGTGTAAGGGCAGGGCCACAACTAGGGGAAAGGGGCACATTCCCTGGGCCATTTGACTAGTGTGGCCGAAAAGGGGGCACCACCCATTAGAGAGCGCAGTGTCACAGTTTGGAGAGAGTACCACCCCTCCTCTATTCTCTCCTTGCTCCAGATGGATGCAATGCATGCACAGTGCACACTGGGCTCTTGCAGTCTCAGTCGCGGTTTGCGTAATCGGCGTCCTCCTCTCCCGTACTGAGACTGGCTGAGGAAGATGACATCACGCGCACTAAAAACAGTGTGTGAGAAGCCTGCCGCCGCCGCCTTAAGGAGAAGCAAGGAAAAGATCAAGGTAAGAGGTGATGGGGTGAGGGCAACACAAACACAGGATGCTGCAGAGATAAAGGGAAGGGGGGGAGATTTAGGCTGCTGCAGTGATACAGGAATGGGGGGGGGGGCACAGACTGCTGCAGAGACACCGGTAG
Source organism: Taudactylus pleione (assembly GCA_031769625.1). NCBI lineage: Eukaryota > Metazoa > Chordata > Amphibia > Anura > Myobatrachidae > Taudactylus > Taudactylus pleione. The sequence goes on from JAUIMM010000018.1 coordinate 25,896,481, forward strand.
GGGGGTGGGGAGGTATTAAATTACTGCCTTGTCCCAGGGGACAAATATCCTAGTTCCAGCCCTGAGAAGGGGGTGCCGCAATGATGCAAATTGTGACACCCCACCCTCCCTCACCTTCCTACTTGAGGGGACATTGAAAACAGTTGGAAAGTATGACAAGGCCTGTTTTAGAGTCAAACACAAATTCCACTTTGTTTTAATGTGCATGATTGTTGTGGTCCTATATTGAGTAAGTCCTTGTAGTTCTCTACGGTGGAAATTCAAATAGTGCTAATTACCTGTGTCATGCAGTGAAATGCTATTCAATAAAATAGCATAATCCACAAACCATGGGTTAATGTGAGCTAACCCACTGATTCTGCGTGAACTGTGGAATCAATTAGTTTTCCCCGTTCATCCCAGAGAGCGCCTTCTCACACTGACTTTTCCCTCACAGTTCCTGAAGCAGCAAGGAAAAGTCCACCTCTGTATTTTAATGCACAGGGAAAATCCGCTGATTGAATCTCCTGGTGCAGGGTAAACAACGTGGCTAACTGGATTCCCCCCTAAAGGGTTTTTTATTTTTATTCCAATTGGACTACTTCAGGGAGGATGAAAGAAGATACATTACAGATTCAGGGAATTCTAAACAGGTAAACAATAGATTTTGTGGGTATTTATTTAGATAAAATACTACAGCATTCTGAGGCTGGTGCAGAGTTGCATGTAAGTATGTTTTCTGGACAGATATTGCGTGTTTTTACACTGCATGTTCCGTAGCTAAGCGCATGCATCTACATGTAATGTTGAGATGTATGCAACTCAATGGCATCTCCACCTGTGGCAGGGGCATAACTCGTTGGTAACAGGCAGTGGCGGATTTTACCTAGGGGCAGGACTGCAGCCCCCCCAGTAAAATACACCACTCACTGGTACTGCTAGCAGTAGCAGTGGCTTCCCATTTGAAGGCCGGACAGGCGGTCCCGGGGTGAGGTGTCTTCTACCCTGGGACTGGCAGTCCCAACTGCAAATAGCAATTAGTGTGTGCTTCCAATGGGACCATTACCAGTGTTGCAACAGCAAGCAAAATGTATCTGTAGTATCTCTCTCTCTCTATATATATATTAGGGGTGAGCGGAAATCCGAACCCCCCCGAGCCCCCCCGATCCGAGGCAGATCCGAGTCAGGCTCGACTTTTCCCGCCTGACTCGGATCTGAAATCGAGGCAAAACGTCATCATCCCGCCTTCCGAGTCTCGCGGGTTTTGGAACCTATATAAGGTACCCGCGTCGGCGCCATTTTCTCACTCGGCTGTGGACAGTGAAGAGGGAGGGTGGGAGTTAGGGCTGGCTGGGCTGTGTAGTGTAGTGTAGTGTAGTGCAGAGTAGTGTTGTGCTGTGCTGTGCTGTGCTGCGCTGTGCTGCTGTTGTCCACTACTTCAAAGTCCATAGGGGCTGGCTGTGTTGTGCTGTGCTGCTGTTGTTAATAGGGGCTGTGTCCACTACTTCAAAGTCCATAGGGGCTGGCTGGACTGTGTTGTGCAGTCAGTTGTCCATAGGGGCTGTGTCCACTCCAAAGTCCTGTGCAGTGTTCCAGTCCTAAAGGGGTGCTGTAGTGTTGTCCAGGGGGTGCTCTGTCCATCAGGGGTGCTCCCCCCAAGTGCTAAAAAAATAATATTTTTTGTGTGTTTGTGAATTGTGTGCGCAGTAGCCGCACGTGCATCAACAAAGTAGTGCCAAGCGTGAGCCTGTGTCATAAGTAAAGGGCCGGCTGGCTTGACCGTTAAAGGGTGCTGTAACCCCCAAAGTACACTCCGGTCCAAATCAAAAAAAAAAATATTTTCTGTGTTTGTGAATTGTGTGCGCAGTAGCCGCACGTGCATCAACAAAGTAATGCCAAGCGTGCGCCTGTGTCATAAGTAAAGGGCCGGCTGGCTTGACCGTTAAAGGGTGCTGTAACCCCCAAAGTACACTCCAGTCCAAACCCCAAAAAAAATTATTTTCTGTGTTTGTGAATTGTGTGCGCAGTAGCCGCACGTGCATCAACAAAGTAGTGCCAAGCGTGCGCCTGTGTCATAAGTAAAGGGCCGGCTGGCTTGACCGTTAAAGGGTGCTGTAACCCCCAAAGTACACTCCAAACCAAAAAAATATATATTTTCTGTGTTTGTGAATTGTGTGCGCAGTAGCCGCACGTGCATCAACAAAGTAGTGCCAAGCGTGCGCCTGTGTCATAAGTAAAGGGCCGGCTGGCTTGACCATTAAAGGGTGCTGTAACCCCCAAAGTACACTCCAGTCCAAACCGCAAAAAATTTTTTTTTCTGTGTTTGTGAATTGTGTGCGCAGTAGCCGCACGTGCATCAACAAAGTAGCGCCAAGCGTGCGCCTGTGTCATAAGTAAAGGGCCGGCTGGCTTGACCGTTAAAGGGTGCTGTAACCCCCAAAGTACACTCCAGTCCAAACCAAAAAAAAATTATTTTCTGTGTTTGTGAATTGTGTGCGCAGTAGCCGCACGTGCATCAACAAAGTTGTGCCAAGCGTGCGCCTGTGTCATAAGTAAAGGGCCGGCTGGCCTGACTGTTAAAGGGTGCTGTAACCCCCAAAGTACACTCCAAACCAAAAAAAAAATTATTTTCCGTGTTTGTGAATTGTGTGCGCAGTAGCCGCACGTGCATCAACAAAGTAGTGCCAAGCGTGCGCCTGTGTCCCATAAGTAAAGAGCCGGCTGGCTCAATTCTTAAAGGGTGGTGTAACTCACAAAGTGCACTACTCTCCAGCAAAAATAAAAAAATATTTTCTGTGTTTGTGTGCGCTTTAGCCGCACGTATATATCAATATAACATAAATGGAGGACCAAACTTTCTCCGATAAAAATAAAATAGGGAAAGATCAAGAACCACTTCCTCCTAGTGCTGTTGCTGCTGCTGGGAGTTGTTCATCATCCCAGAGAGGAAGTAGGAACATCACTACTTTTACTAAACAATTGACCCTCCAACAGTCCCTAGCGATGAGGATGAAGTACGACAGCAGTCATCCTGAAGCAAAACGTATAACTGAGGCCTTGACTGCTATGTTGGTGTTAGACGTGCGTCCGGTATCCGCCATTAGTGCAGTGGGATTTAGACAATTGATGGAGGTAGTGTGTCCCCGGTTCCAAATCCCGTCTAGATTCCACCTGCATCCTCAAAGCAGCAGCGACAAGCGTGCGTCTGTCTGTTAAAGGATGGTGTAACCCTCAAAGTGCGCTCCACAAACAATAAAAATATTCTTCTTCTTTTTTCTGTCTTTGTGAATTGCGTGGGCTGTAGCCGCACTTGCATCCTCAAAGCAGCAGCGGCAAGCGTGCGTCTGTCTGTTAAAGGGTGGTGTAACCCTTAAAGTGCGCTCCACAAACAAAAATATTCTTCTTTTTTTTTCTGTCTTTGTGAAATGGGTGGGCTGTAGCCGCACCTGCATCCTTAAAGCAGCAGCAACAAGCGTGCGTCTGTCTGTTAAAGGGTGGTGACACCCTCAAAGTGTGCTACCCAAACAATAAAAATATTCTTCTTTTTTCTGTCTTTGTGAATTGTGTGGGCTGTAGCCGCACTTGCATCCTCAAAGCAGCAGCGACAAGCGTGCGTCTGTCTGTTAAAGGGTGGTGTAACCCTCAAAGTGCTCCAAAAAATAAAAAACTATTTTTTTAATGTGTTTGTGACTTGTGTGCGATGTAGCCGCACGTGCATCAACATAGTAGCAGCGCCAAGCGTGCGCCTGTGTCATAAGTCAAGGGCTGGTTTGGACATCTGGTCCGGACTGAAGGACGTGCCAACAATTTCTGACAAGTCTACTGTCACTGCATATGATACTGTCCTCAAAGCAGCAGCAACAAGCGTGCGTCTGTCTGTTAAAGGGTGGTGACACCCTCAAAGTGTGCTACACAAACAATAAAAATATTGTTCTTTTTTTTTCTGTCTTTGTGAATTGTGTGGGCTGTAGCCGCACTTGCATCCTCAAAGCAGCAGCGACAAGCGTGCGTCTGTCTGTTAAAGGGTGGTGTAACTCTCAAAGTGCTCCAAAAAATAAAAAAATATTTTTTTAATGTGTTTGTGACTTGTGTGCGATGTAGCCGCACTTGCATCCTCAAAGCAGCAGCGACAAGCGTGCGTCTGTCTGTTAAAGGGTGGTGACACCCTCAAAGTGTGCTACACAAACAATAAAAATATTCTTCTTCTTTTTTCTGTCTTTGTGAATTGTGTGGGCTGTAGCCACACTTGCATCCTCAAAGCAGCAGCGACAAGCGTGCGTCTGTCTGTTAAAGGGTGGTGTAACCCTCAAAGTGCGCTCCACAAACAATAAAAATATTCTTCTTTTTTTTCTGTCTTTGTGAATTGTGTGGGCTGTAGCCGCACTTGCATCCTCAAAGCAGCAGCGACAAGCGTGCGTCTGTCTGTTAAAGGATTACATCGGTGACAGCATCCAAGTAGGCATGTCAGACAGTCCGTACCTGTACTGGCAGGAAAAAGAAGCAATTTGGAGGTCCCTGTACAAACTGGCTCTATTTTACCTGAGTTGCCCCCCCTCCAGTGTGTACTCCGAAAGAGTGTTTAGTGCAGCCGGGAACCTTGTCAGCGAAAGGCGTAGGAGGTTGCTTCCACAAAATGTGGAGAAGATGATGTTCATAAAATGAATTATCAACTCTTCCAGGGAGACCAGCCTCCAGAACGTACAGAGGGACCTGTGGTTGTGGATTCCAGCGGGGACGAATTAATACTCTGTGAGGATGAGGATGTACACAACACTGAAGAGGGTGAGGAATCGGTGGATGAGGACGACATCTTGCCTCCGTAGAGCCAGTTTGTGCAGGGACAGATTAATTTCCAGCTTGTTTTGTGGGGGCCCAAACGAACCAATCATTTCAGCCACAGTCATGTGGCAGACCCTGGCGCTGAAATGTTTGGTTTGTTAAAGTATGCATGTCCTGTTTATACAACATAAGGGTGGGTGGGAGGGCCCAAGGACAATTCCATCTTGCACCTCTTTTTTTTCTTTGCATTATGTATAGTTTGGGGCCTAGTTTTTCAAACTGCCATCCTGTCTGCCACTGCAGTGCCACTCCTAGATGGACCACGTGTTTGTGCCGCCCACTCGTATCTCTTAACATAGTCATCCAGCTACCTCGGTGCAACCTTTTGGACATAAAAACACTATTGTGAGGTGTGAGGTGTTCAGAATAGACTGGAAATGAGTGGAAATTAAGGTTATTGAGGTTAATAATAGCATAGGAGCAGAAAAACCCACAAATTCTGTGATTTTAGCTGTTTTTATGCTTTTTTTCAAAAAAATACAGATCCAAAACACAAAACCCAGAACCCAAAACACGGAAGGGTGGTTTTGGCAAAACCAATCCAGATCCAAAACACGAAGAAAGATCCAGATCCAAAACCAAAACACGAAAAGTGGCCGGTGCACACCCCTAATATATATATATATATATATATATATATATATATATATATATATATATATATATATATATATTGTACATTAAAACAAAAAGTAGTTATGAGGTGTAGAGATAAAATCGAGGCTTATGTGAAGTATATGTTTGATGTTTGATTATGAATTACTGATTATGAGATCCCTTCATCAATAGTACATGGAGTGGATAGGCTAGTTCCAAAGGATGATGATGCTGGGTATATACAGTAGTTCTTCATTTTGGCTGAACTTACCTGCAGCCCATTGTTGATGACAATCATCGGCTTCTCATCATTTACTGGCTGTACCATCACGCTGACTGTTACTGGCTGGCTGTGGTGGTTTACATCTGAAGCATTGGCCATAATAACGAAACTGTCATTTCTGGTCTCACTGCCATCATGTTCATAGAATACTCGTCCCTGATCCAGCTGGAACGAAATGTGTATCATTATAGATGTAGATACTGTACTGCTAATCTATCTATCTATCTATCTATCTATCTATCTATCTATCTATCTATCTACACATTTATCATCTATAAATAAAAATAGAAAACGAATCCAAAAGGTTGTTGTAAAACATTTAAATACATAATGAATGCTTGCAATAAATATACTCAGATTAGGGGCATTTACATACATTTTCACACATTAAGGATACCTAATATAACTATCACACTTTAGGGACACCTGGTGAACATTCATCATCATATATGGGTGCATGTTAAATAAAGTTTTGAACTAGTGCCCTGTGCGGGTACAGTTAGTGCACCTTAGGGCACCGGCTTCCTCTCTACTCCCCACCTATACAAAGTAAAAGTGCTCCCTGGTGTGCAGTGGTGGAAAAACCTGAATAGATGGATGCAAAAGTGTAACGTCACTTCAAGATGCAAACTCCTATTCCTGTGCTACTATAGTCTTATTTGTGGTTTAATTAATCATAGCAGTTACATGTGTATGAAGCTTTTCATTATATTGCTGTTAGTGCGTCTACTAATGTGCTTGTCTGCCAAAGTGCAAATCATCGATATGGCTAAATACACAATAGTACCCCAGCACTGGTCCTGATATTTCAGTAAAGGTTTTGTTTGAAATGAAAAATAAACTGCATACCCCTTCCACAAATATTCAACCAGCCCCACCATTAGACAAGTGAGGAGTCTCCGTTGCTTATGCTTGTGATTGGCTGGCAGATGAAGGTGAGTCCCCCACATTAAGGGGTCTTTTCATAGAGCAGTGAAAAGCCCTATTTAGCTGAAAAACAGGGCTTTTCACTGTTTTCGTCAATTCATAGAGTGGGTTAGCGTGGGCAAGATTTGTCCTTCTCCAGCGGCACCCCTGCTTCCTGTATGCATCGCATCATCATACTTTTAAATGGTGAGTGTGATTCATAGAAGAACGGAAAGCTCAGCTATCCGCTCCTCTGCTGCGTACAGATTCACCATATCAGAATGGCATAATTTGTACTGTGAGATGAAAAGAGCAGGGAAGCTGAATACTTCCTTGCTCTCTGCCAGGCATCCGGTGCCGACTCCGCCCCCTTTAGACCAGCGTACCTTGCAGCAAGTCTGACCTGACCTGCTGCTCTCAGACGTTGGCGCATGCACAGTGAGAAATAGACATATCGAGCTCCTGATAGGTCTGTCTTCTCACTGCTTCTAGGGATCGCGGAGGGGCCATTTACTAGAGGACGACGCCAGACAGGTAAGTGTATATGAATGGCTATAAAACATTACTAAATATCACATGGATGTGATGCAATATATAGTGATATTTTTCGGTAGCCAGTACTCTGTACTTTGAACTGTTTTTTATTTTTTAAATTTACCATTTGGATTATGTTTTTCATGTTGCTAACAACCATGAATGGCAATCCCCTATAAGGCGAGAATTTAGACGTATTATTTCAAGAACAAAGGAAATTATAACATTAAACCAGGCCAGGTATATGATTATTTTAAGAAAAAAGATTTTACATGGAAATTGTAAACTATATGCACCTTTACTCCTAGAACTGTACCGTTACTGTATATTTTCTAATACATTTCAAAACACAGGATTTGCTCTAATACCTCACCTCATTCCAATTGAAGCTCCTCAGATTCCTTTTCTCTGTATCAATGATATGACCACTCTTTGGAGCTTCCAGTACTGTAAGTACTAAATGTAGACCCAAGTAGTAGTCGCTAGGAACCTTTAGTATGCTGCTGGATAGGACAGTTGTCCCACCCTCCTCCACTTTCAGGTCATTGGCTTCCAGTGGGATATGAACAGACAGAATCTCCAGGGGGACCACTATCTCCTGAGTTGTCCCTTCTGCAGACACCTCTAGTGTCATTCGGTCAGGGAGCATTTCTGAAGCTGAATGCAGGTACAGGATCCTTCCCTTGTTAATGTCCTCCTGGGTGAAAGTATGTACAGAGTCTAAACTTGGTGACCCATCAGAAGATAGTTCTCCACTAATAGAGACCAAGTAACCAAAAGAAGGAGGGTCTGTTAGACTGTATGCAATTTTGTGAGGGAAGAGGTCGTCTGCAGTTACCTGTGAACACAAAGTCAATTGGCTTTATACGTTTATTTATCTTAATTACAGTAGCTTTTATGTCAAATAATGCCTCCAACATGACCCATTCCACCAGGTACAAAATGCTTTTTCCCACTAATAAATTAGACTAATACAGGTGACTGCAAATTAAGTGGGAAGTTCTCAGGAGCAAAACATGTTGTACTCAGTGGAAAGAGTCATGTTAGAGGGTCAGTAAAATGTGAAAACAAATGAAATCCAATAATGGACCTTACAATAATAAAGCTTGCTTTTCAGTAAGCGGAATACTATACCTGACATACATAAAGTGCCTGACACAAGATGCACTTACAGCCCCTGTCTCCAGGAGAGGTGGACTGATGACATGCATGTGCAATTAAAGTACAACTATAGGCGATGGGTGTGTACGCCACATCTCCAGACGTATCTATGGCAGATGTTCAATCCCTGGTGCAAAGATGATCATCAGTACGGATCTTTAAACTTTATCTAGATGGTCAAAATGCCAAAAGTCATCATGTCGACATTGAATATGTCAACATTAACCATGTCAACATTCAGCATATAAAAAATGTATTTTTAGTATAATTCTAACACTAACGCTTTCCCTAATCCTAACAGTAACCCTAATGCTAATCCTGACCCTAAAGCTAATGATAACCCCAAGGCTAGAGGAAATTTCAACATTATGGCAATGCTGACACTTCATATGTCGAAATTAAGCCAATGTTGACATTTTCCAGTTGTCGACATTAATGATGTTGACATTTTAACTATGTCATCATCATGAAAGTCAACCCTCTGGTGTCAATCTGTGCCGTAACTAGACTTTTTGGTGCCCTGTGCCAGAGAGAATATTGGCGCTCTCCCCCCATTTTTTAAATAGGGACATAAGTGCACCTGAAAAAGGCCCATGGCATCATGGGGAAGGGTCAGGGAAGAGATAGGGGAGGCCAGGAGATGCTGGGGATAAAAGAAAAAGGAAGCTACAAGTGAGAATGATAATAGACAGGAAAACTGACAGGCCCAAACAGTGCCCCCTGCCCTGCGGTGCCCCGTGCCATGGCACTGGTCGCACTACCCTAGTTACGGCCCTGGTGTCAATATTATGAATGCTGACATTTTGATTGGTGATACCTTTGCTCCTAGTAGAGGTGTGATGAGAATGACAGGCCAGGATTCTGATCGCAAGTAGACAATCATAGTGAAGCCATCTGATCAGTTAATTGCATATACTCTGCTAGACAACACACAACATCATCCTTGAATAACCGCTATTTGAACTTCAGGCAGGAGCTTGTATATGAACCAATGAATTTAATTTATCACAGGTTAATTCACACAATGTATCAATGAAGTTAATTGTTAACCCACCTGGCATCTATATGCAAGAAGCATTCTGATTGGGCCATGGGCTGCAGTGGTGGATATCATAGTAGACATGTGAGGCATGCGCGTAGAGGCGCCAGTTGCTGGCACAGCCAGCCCCCTTTATCAGAGCCCAAGTAGCCCACTGGGGTGGGATTGGGGGTGTTGTTGGTGGCAAACTGTGGAACGATTGGTGAGGGGTTTGGTTTGGGCTGCCTTGGCTGTCCAGGTTTCAGAACCTTCCACGATATAATAGAGGAGGAGCCAGCAGTGACTTGTGGGGGGCAGAGTGCAGCCAATGTGTGTGTGTGTGTGTGTGTGGGGGGGTCAATTATGTTGTTCCTAGGGCCCGGTGGTCTGCCCCTAAATCTGCCCCTGCTGGGAATGGACTTGCAGCTCTGCTAGCTAGGAGTAAGGTATGTGCTGTATAGCAGGATTTCTATTATAAACTTACCTAAGGAGAAGTAAGATGGAGAAGAAAGGAAAGAAAAAAGAAGGAGAAACAAAACAATGAGGCATTGATAGTTCTTTATGTAGAAATTGAATAAAGGAATGTTAATACAATCTGTGTCTATCTTTTTGTCTCTAGTACTTTAATATGTGACACAACACATCCCAGTGGGTCCTGTAGTGTCAGGGCATGTTAGTGCTAGTAGTTTTACAAAGATCAGTAATGTCTGGCAGCCATGGGTTTGCTGTCACTTGTAGTTCTGCAAGTGCCAGCATAGTGAAGCAGTTAATGGCTGTCAATTCTTGCTGCTGTCAGTAGTGCCACATGTTAGAATCGGGATGTAGTTAATAGACCCTCGGAAGCGATGCCACCGGTCTAAATCCCGACTATACATGCCCGACACGGGACTTAACATAGGTTGAAATACTGATGCCTATATTAATCCCAACGCCAGAAGCCCGACCCCCGCCATCCCGATTGTCAAGAGCCGGGTAAGAATACTACTTAGCCTGGGGATGGGGGGGGGGTAGGTTTAGGGACCCCCAGGGAGATTTAGGGTTAGGCACCGCCCGGGGAAGATTAGGGTTAGGCTAGGGGAAGGGAGGGGATAGGGTTAGGCACCACTAGGGGGAGGTTAGGGTTAGGCACCTCCCCTCTGGAGGGTTAGGTTTAGGGTGCGGGAAGGGGGGTTAGGTTTAGGCACCCCTGGGGGGTGGCACTTAGGGTTAGGCACCCCCCAGGGAGTTTTAGGGTTAGGCACCACTAAGGGAGGGTTAGGGTGTTTACCAGTCAGCGTCAGGATGTCCTCCTGTTGGGCTGCCGTAGTCGGGATTTGAACTGGCGACTAAGCAGCCGTCGGTATATCAAAATCCAGTGCTGCCAGCACAACGCTATAGAGGTGGAGCTTCTCTGATGGAAATATGCACAGAAGTATAGAGTGTCTGATTCAGAGTTAGCCGCAATTGCACTAGCACTGTGTGCTTGGAACTGAATGTGGATATTTACCCGTATGAAGAGTTGCAGGGATGTGTGCAGCTGCACCGCCCTATACATATGCTTATAGAAGTAACCAGCAGCAGCAGCAGCAGCAGACCTTTATGTGTACCAGCCCTATATTTGATGCAAGAAGCCTGCCCAAAATCAAATGCATAGTCGGCAGTTCCACCCACATGCCCATGCCACGTCCTCACTCATAACACCCAGTAATGACCAATCAGCTGCAAGTAAAGATGTGACTGAGATTTGTATTGATTGCACGCAGGCCCCATATACCTCTGCCTGATTGACAGGCAGAGACGTTTACGGGGCAGTGCGTGGAGTGGCAAGGGCAGGATCTCTGTCCACTGACGCAGATTCTTGGCCTCGCATGCCGGCCAGCCTGCGTAAGCCGAGGTTTACTCAGCTGTCCGGCATCATCCAACACCGATGGTCGCGATGGTGAGCCCAGGCTGCAGCTTCGTCGCGACACTGGGATCGTAGATGCATCAATAGGTGTCAGACACCTCCTGCTGCATTTGCAGTTTAGCAAGGACGGATTTGCAAAGCTGCTTGTGTGCGGTTTTGTAATTCTGTCCTCTGCTGAATCACCCCCTAAGCTTTTTTGACTATCTAAGTAATGTGCTGGGTGAATGTTTTGCTACTGTATTTCTAAGGAAGCAGAAAATACTACAGCACATCACATTTTTCTTTTAAAGAAAACTGAAGTGGAAAGTGCATCTTACCTACGTACTTTCTGTAAGAAGAAGCTCGCGGTACTATTACATTATTAGCTATAGACAGGATCTGTCCAGTTATTAAGTACTTTAGTATATTAGGATTGCACACATAGGTGTAACTACCATAGGTCTAAGGGGTGCAGCTGCTATGGGGCCCAGAGCTGAGGGGGGCCCATCTTCCTTTTTAAAGTTACATGAGTTATATACATTTTATACCATTGGGTGGTACATAGGGGCCCTTACAAACTTTTGCTATGGGGCGTTGAAATACCTAGTTACACCCCTGATTGCACATGTACATTTTTTAAATGAACATAAAAATTATACGTAGCCTACTTGTTGAACAGTCCAGATGTTTATTTTATCATGTTGGTGGCTTTTTGGTTTCATTTGTATAACAGAGATTGCCAGAGCTGCCAGCTATTCTAGGCATTAGGTGAATGTGGAAAGTATGTGCTAAATGCCTTTGACAAAGTATATTGTTTACTACAATATTAGATGTTTCACCTTGATTTTTAGCTTGGTGGCCACACAGGGAGATAATTAAAACATGGAATTTTCTGAGTGCTGGAGAATGTTCTTTTGTCATCATTCACCATCTGGAATTATGCAGGGGTTTGACCAATGCAAGATAGTGGACAGCTGTTCGTATACTGTGTACAAAAATACTATATATATATATATTTATATATTTATCATTTATTTATTTACAGAAAGTGAAATGAAATGTGCAAATAATCATTTGTAGCAAAAGAAACAATAATGCTTAGTGCAAAATTATTTCACAATAACAGAGCTGGCAATTTCTGTGACATTACAGCAGTCCATTAACCGCACATAATCCATATTAATGGCTTTACTTGTGCTGTTATGATAAACAAATGGTTTTTTAGCAGCCACTTACACATATATGGAAGGGCAGAATATCATATAGTCTCATTATCAAGACAAAGTTGTTGTTTTTTTTTCTCCACATGCTGTAGGTTAGAACTAGAAGCACTTAAAAAAACATTATCAGTGTGTTAATGTCACAACTCACCATAAGATAGTCCTTCTTTATCTCTGCTGCCTCTCCTTGAAAGACGTAAACTTTCTCATTGTGTATCACATTCAGAGTCACAGGTGGCGAATCAGAGATTATTTGTACTTTGATGTCACCGACTGCAACTACCTGGTTTGCCTCAACTGAAAGCCTGAAATGGTCCCTGTTAATTCCTTCTCCACTGTGCTGATAAACTATTAATCCATCTGCCAAATCTTGCTGTAAAAATGAATCTGTGGGGTTTCCGTCCTTCAAAACTTCTCCCCACCTTGGTTTAGTATTGATATAGTACTTAACTTCATCTTCTGTGCGCAAATCCAAGTTGGTTTCCAGTTGGAGACTTGTGGCTGTCAGGGTTCCTTTCCCTCCTGATAACACATTCAGTGTGGTAATATTAGCAATATGGATAAAAGGGTCTGATGCTTGTACCTCTAAAATAGTGGTAAGATGATGAAGCCCATCAGATACTCGTAACTGTATATAACCCAGGTCAGGACCACTATGGATAAACAGAATTCTCTGTCTTCTGATATCCTCTTGCGTGAATCTCACAACTACGAGTGAGGGGTCATCTAAAAATAAAATTTTTCCAAATGGCACCCCATATCTAACCAGCACTATTTGTGAGTCTGTTGATCCTGAGTCTGGGTCTAAGAATGCAATATCATTGGTAGTTAGCAACTTCTGTCCATCACGAACCACAGTGAACACTTTGTGCACTATTTGCAAGGGGGGATTGTCATTAACAGGCTGAATAGAGACACGGAAAACACCTCTCACCACCTCCTGTTCATCATCCTCTCCTTCTCCACTGACATCAGAGGCACTACCTTCTTGCTGCCTAGAGGCTACAAATGGTATATCATCTTCTGTGGTTTCTGAGCCATCATGCTGATAAATGAGTAGACCATCCATAATATCCTCATTAGTGAATTCTGTTATCCCTTCTTCTATAGGATCTCCAGACTGTGGGTTTCCTTTCCGAATTAACATCCCATGTTGAGGACCATCTATGACTTCATAAATAAAACTAGCACTTCTACTGCTTTTTAGAAAAAGATGGTCTGGTGTTATTACCTCTTCCCCACCTTCTAGTACATGCAATAGTTGATTAATAAGTTGTGGGGCATCTGGGTCTACACCAATCAGAATTTTGTATGTGTAGATTGGGGAATTGTTGTTGCCATAGAACACTTGGAACTGAAACTGGTCTTCCATGTCTTTTGTGTTTTGGACTGTAGCTGCATAGCTGATGCGCTCATTCACTAGGTCTTCCTGGCTAAAACGCGAGCCTTCCATAAGCCGTTGTCCATCAAATAGCAAATTTCCCTTCCTGGGAGATTGAGAAATCAAGTATAAGTATGATGCCAGCTCCTGACCCTGCATGTCAGTGTCTACCTGTAACTGCTTTTCTGTAAGGTCCACTTTACGTTTCCTTCCCAACTTCAGGGGGATCATTCTCGTCATCTGTAGACTTGACCGCTTCACTTTGACTCGAAATGTGTTATTACTCACTACCTGAGTTTCAAGTTTTAGCTGGATTTTCAGATCTTCACTAACTTCTTCCTCTCTAAGTTCTGCAACTGTACTGAGATACCTTACACCGGCTCTTTCCAAGTCACTTTGTCTAAATGCCTCAGTCACTTTCCAATTGTCTCCAGATACCAATCTCTGAATAACCCCTAGCCTGGGGTGCTCAACTAATTGATATATGACTTCTATTCCTAGTTTATCTGTATTGGTCACTGCAGGTAGGTTCAAAGGACTGATTAGTGCAGATGCTCCCTGGGAAACAACTAATGCTTTCTGCGTTATGTTCATTTGAGGCTCCAGCACTATAAAGATGACATGTTCTAGGGAGCTTCTGGATGTTCCATCACTGGCTTGAAGTATGATCTGTGCTTGTTGTCCAGACTTATGAATAAAGCCCACATCACCTTTTTCTAAATCCCTGCAGGAGAATTCACTAATGGCTTCTCCGGGCCTGTTTTGAAATTGTACATGTCCTTCTCTGAAATTTCCAGTGACAAAGATGGTGAGAAGGTCACATGGCGTATCTGAGTCTGTGATCTTGATAATATCCATTGTAAAAACCAACCACCCATGTGATAAAATTCCTAATGTATTACCTTTAGGGAACTCTATGACAGGTATAGCTGTTGAAGGGGAAATATTTATTGTAAGATTGTAAAGTTGGGCCTTTCTCAGACATTCAGGAACATTTATGCTACTGGCCAGTGACACTTCCAAAATCAGTTGGTCTTCATGTGACTCTGACCCATCATGGATATATCGCACTCTGTGATTGCTGACATCTAGCAATGTAAATTTTCGTCTGGCTTCGGCACCTGGGATCTCAAGTTCCAGTTGTCCATGTTGAGTGTCACCAACCATAGTGAAAACTATCTGAGATTTGCGTATTCCAGCTTTGGCCAAATCAATTGTGGGTTGGACATATTTCCATTCTAAGACAGAAAACCCCCCTCTTGTCACTGGCAAGGGCTTTGGGTCCAGAAGAGAGGTCAAGTTTGGGTTACTGGGTTCCATCTTGCAAGTGTCAGAAAGACTCCTAAAAATTGTGGGCCTTGTAGTAGTAGGGGTGGGAGGAACAGGGGTAGTGTCCCTATCATATTCAGCATAGTCATCATACTCATGACAACCATCTGTAACATCTTGCATAACCAAAGCATCTTGTATTCCCATCTTCATGTTGTTTATCTTCAAGTCTGTGATGCAGCCAGAGAAAGATTTATATTCCATGTCATCTATGAATATCTTACCAAATGGACCGTCTCTCATCTTAGCTAATGTGATGTGATCCACCCCCCCAAGGTAAAGATCACCATGGAAATCCCATTTTTGTCTGAGACTATCAAGAGAGATTTGGGAGGAAGTTTTATCTACAATAAGCTGCATTTTAGTATTATCCACAGAAATTTGGACAGTGTGTGGCTGACTGTCACTTACATACACCAAGTTTTGAATTTTTACAGCAGATACTCCTGTATCTAGTGTTCCTTGTAGGTGACCTCCGGAAATCTCAACATAAAAATAGGTGCTGTGTGGTCCAGGTTGGTAAATAAGTGGAGCACGACCTGGTCTGGAGGTCTCCAGGGTTATTTGAATAGATCCATGTGTTCTGATATCCCAACTCGGAAACTTTAGATATGAACGTGGTCCCAGGAACCCAAAGGGTAAAGCAGAGTTGGACAGATTTTCTAAATGGCAATTTTCCCAATTTCCATGGAACTCCACTTGAGGAAGATTCCCAGATAGTAGGTCCATATTATTAAATTTGGCCTCCAGAATGCAGCCGTGAAAATTAGGAATACCCTGCAAATGATATGGAATGCTATTTCCACCATTTCCACCAAGAAATATTCCATTTTGTATATACAGCTTCTGTGGCGGCCATGGGAGGTCCATGATACTGGTTAAGTTGTCCAGTGTTAACGACATCAGGGACTCTGTAAGCATCAAATCTAGTTTGTGGGTCTCACTGTTTTTCAGAAACATCGATGTTGGGGAGTTAAGAATGGATTCTCCTGAACCTCTTTCCAGCCGGGCCTATAGAAGATAAAATAGGATATGTTGCAATGCATTAAGTACGTACTGTGAGTATTTCTATTCAAATACAGCATTCCTCACCAATGAGCCTACCTACTGTATGTTATATCTATATGTTTGTCTCTTTAATGACATGTTTATATAAGGTGAATGCATACATCATACTTTATTATAATCTAAAAATGACATTAGGTACAGTATGATTGAAAGACAAATCTATGTATATACAAGGAAATGTGTCTGTCTGCACAGCACTATAGGGAAATGTGACAAAGACGTCTGCCTACAGAATGTACCATATGGACACAAGCCGTGGGGATTTGTATCTGGATTCAGAGTTGTGTGAGGCTATGTGAAGAGCAATGTGTGTATGTGCATGGACAGATGGGGGTAGTTAAGGATAATTTCTAAATCCCACACTACCACATCTGGTCTAAATTAGGATGATAGGAACAAACTGCTTTACAGCGGAAGTTTGTGTTTGTACGTGTATGAGTGTATGTCCCACTGTACATGCATATCTTTGCAAATAGAACTGATAAATCTTTTTGGCATTTGCTTCTGGAAATGTGCATTACTGGGACTTCCTATAGTTTCTCTATTTCCACGTGCATTACGTCTCCCTGTCACACCACCTAAACCCTCTATCTGCTGCATAATCTCTGTTGGTGTTGCGCACATCTGTATTCCATGAAAGAGTCAGGTCTGAGAATCACTGCTGTATGTCATCTATCTGTCTCCCATAACACTCTATGATCCTTGTAGGCTTGCCGAAAATGTGTCTGTATTTATTCATAATACTCTCAGTTTTACTACCTGTCATTCTATGTCTCCGCCACTCTGTGTCTGTCTTTCTGTGATCTCTTTATCATTTCCACTTACTTATATTTTGCTTACTTCTCCTAAACCCCATACCTGCTATAAAGTACATTTCTCAAAGGTCTCCAAAGATGGTAAAGTTGGGATGCATCAGATAGAGTAACATTACAATCAAACGAATCAAACATGATTGAGGGAAAATCCTTAGTTTCTAATTTCTGTGAAATATATGCATTAAACAGAGCAGTCCAGATATCTAAACAAGTTATCAAAGTGTAATCTGCAAATTGTCATACATAAACAAATATTGCAGGCAACAGGTCCATAACTGCAGTGTGTCTGTCCTGAAATCGACACTTATAATTATCCAATTAAAATAAATATAACATTATTGAGAATGCTTGGGTGGGGGCCTTTATCTGCTTATGCAAGTGGTCATTTTCCAACCACACTAACAGCCCTAAATAATGCTGAACACAAAGGGCTGAATGGCCACCTAAGTGTACACTTGTTTCCTCATACACCCATCCTTGCTAAGCCATATGATGTGAGAAGCATGGCACGAGCTAGACTCCCATCGTAGCTGCATCCATTGCTAACATGTTGACATCATAATGCCAACACCTGTATAATGTCAATGGTCAATATTGACATTATGAACATGTTGACATAACGACCATGAGACATATTCAATTTGAGGCGAAAAGTCGGAGGTCGGACTTTTCGCCATCATCGCCGTTTTTTCCTGGGATAAAGTATCGGGCGTATGCCCGCTTATCCCCGTATTCAATTAGGATCTGGCGAAAATGGGACCTGGCGGAAAGGTAAGTATCGTAAAGTCCTGTCACTTTTGGGGAAATCAACCTGTCACCCCTCAAAAGATGGTCTGACATGGGGGATCACTATGGGTACCCCCGATTTGGCCTGCTGAAGTTAAGTGGGGTTTTTAAATAGCTGCGGCAGATGCATAAATGTGCCTGTGAAGAAGTGGTGAAGAAAAACATTTATCTTTTTTTTGGGGAAAAAAAACTAGTCCCATCAGATCTGGGGTACATGAAAATGAGTGCAAACATATTTTTAAGTCCCTAAAGTGATTTTTAAAAATTCTTCAAAAATCCACCTGCCGCAACCACCCGCATTCTTGAAAACACCTGCCGCATTCATGGGGACCCCCCTGAGGCTATTTCGCTAGTTTTTAAGTTTGTTCCCCAACATTCTTTTTTTGCCCCAAAATGAAAGTAAGTTTTTTTGGGGTGTCCGAAGGATTTTTTCTTTTTTTTTTACACAGATTACATTAAGGGGACATTCCAAAGGCTGCAGGCTATTTTTTTTTATTCGGCACCCCAAAACCCCAATTCTGCACTCTTTTTTCGCTACCTAAACATTGGTGAAAACGTATCCCCCTTTTTTACAAAGACTTTTCGCACCTGCGAAAAGTCTTTGAAATTGATTATGGGGATAAGTGAAAATGTTGAAAATTACGTCATCGGTGATAAATTATCGCCGGTAACTGACTTTTCGCTCCTAATTGAACACGGTCCAATGTCAACATTGCCTAATGAATGTCAACATTTTGACCGGCAACATAATATAAGACACCCAGGAGGGATGTATCAAGCCTTGTAACGAGTGAAGAAGAGGAGAAGTTGCCCATAGCAACTAGTCAGTCCCTAGCTAGCATTTATCCAGTTCATTCTCTAAAATGATAGGTAACAACTGATGGGCAACTTGTCCCCTTTTACACTATTTAGAAGGCTTGATACATCTCCACCAGTGTACTTGGCACATAGAATTAGTATTTTTATCACAAAGGAATTGGTATAAAGTCGCAGATTAAGCACAACAATACATGGCGCGGTGGGAGGTACGGCTCACTTGTATCTATCCTCAGTCTTTAGCAATCTTACCCATGTTAGTATCTGTGTTACAAAAAGCAACTGTATGGAAAGTCAGCGCCAGTGTACAGAGTACCCATACATTATACTTTATTCCATTAATGATGCGGACAAGACACACACTGTGAAAATCTATATGGCGGAACATATGGCACGGCTTAGTGACAAAGTCTGAGTTGTGCAAAACAAGGCAATTTGATGTAATTTAAGGACAGGTGTATGTGGGCACATATCTGTGTGGTCAGATTGGACATTGTTGCCCAGTACTTGTGCTGAGGATACTGGTAAATAAAACATGGATCGCTTGTTAGACTATGACGGATCATCATCTTTCTAATTTCTCTTATTAATGCTCATTGTTTGGGAGTGGGTATTTAGAAGTGGCCTGCGGGTTCTTTGGTGCATATTGTTGTCTTTTCAGTCAGATATGAACTGAATTGTGTCACAATATTATTTTCCTTATTTAACTATTATTCTATTTCATACAATATTTCTTATTATGCTGCCCAAAAAGTGAGCTGTATGTGATGTGTTCCATATATTATGTAACGAAAAATAACTTTGATCAAATGGGTTTCTAAACACAGTCTACTTATTTGCTTGTACATGCCCTACTGCAACTTTTAGTAAATATACAGTATTTCCTTATCTTCCTGCTGTGTTTGTCACCAAAGCTTTCAGAGCATCTCTGTTGACTATGGAATCACCATTTAGATATACGGCCCATATCATATCTGAAGGCTTTCATGAAATTATAAATCAACATATTTACTAACCGTTTAATAAATCATATGAGCTAAAATGTTGTGAATGCGGAAAGCCCTTCAATATGCTTGTAGCCTTGTATAATAATGGTCTTTCCATAATTATGGTCTGTACATCTCCAATATGATCCCCTAGTGCAGAATGCTGATTCTTACCCTTATGGTCCCATTGACCAGTTCCAGTAGCAGATACTGGGTGTTACCAGTTGCGAAAAATAGGAGTCCAGAGTTTTGCGAGGTGACAAATTTCATGTGCAGGCTGGAGTCCACCCTCCTCTGTAGGTCAGGTTTTCTTGTATGGTGTTGTCCTACAATAGTGAGGGGAAACATGATATATTAATGAAGTCGGGTGTGTGTGTGTGTGCGTGTGTGTGAAAAAGCACATTTTGATAACCTGATAAAATGGATCCTCCAGGAAATGCCATCACACATATGATACAAAACTCGTTGCATAAGATAATAGTGCATCTGAAAAAGGGCCATGGCCTCATGGGGAAGGGCCAGGGAAGAGTTAGGGGAGGGCAGGAGATGCTGGGGATAAAAGAAGTGGAAGCTACAAGTGAGAATAATAATAAAAAGGAAAATTGACAGGCCCAAACAGCGCCCCCTGCCCTGTGGTGCCCTGTGCCATGGCACTGGTCGCACTACCCTAGTTACAGCCCTGATGAAAGCGCCTGCTGTAAACCCCCGCGGGGGTTCCTGTGCGGCGTTACCACCTCCAAGTGTCTGCGCTGTTGTAAGTCAGGCTGTGTGAGACTGTCAGCACTGATATGGTATTCTGGGGGCTAATGGTGGAATCTGTGCATCGGAGCCGGCTGATAGATTAAAGGCGGCAAATGAAGCAGTCGGCTTCACAGGTTGTCTGGTGTACAGCAGGCATCCATGGACTAAGCATGGACACAAATAGCACCATAATAAGCTTCTAATAGATCACAAATGTAATCCATATCTAATTATAAACAATACAAACATAGAAAATTATAATATAAAAGAATATAAAAAAATTATAATAATATTCTTAAAAAGTAATAAATGTGACATATTAATTGAAATAGAAATAATAAGCGTAAATACATGCCATATATGTAGGAATAGCGTAAACATGTAAAATGCAAGTAAATAAACATTTGAGTTAGATGTAAGTTAAGTTATAATGGATATTTCATATGCATTCTAGATCTACTGTATATTGTCATTTAGACCTTGTGGTTTAAGAGACTGCATTTTCAGAATTCATGCAGCCTCTTGTCTGCGTAGGGTTCTGAAACGATCTCCACCCCTGCAGGTCTTAGATATCACCTCCACCCCAACTAATTTTAGACCTGTTGGATCACCATAATGCAGGTCCACAAAGTGTCTAGGAACGCTATGTTTCAGAAATCTATTTCGAATATTTCTTCTGTGTTCCATGAATAAGGACTTAAGAGTGCATGTTGTGCATACTATATACAGCAATATAGCCCACATGGGCAGATTAATAAAAATATAATGTATTGGGATTTGCAGTTTATATAAGTTTCAATAGAGAATTCCGTTTTGGATACTGCTGAATATAAACTTCTTGTATTATTTACAGCAAAACGACATGTGGTGCATCGATTAGAATTGCACCTATAGAATGCAATAGTAGGGGGACCTAACCATGTGTATCCACTATTCAATTTATTGTTATGTAGTGTGTTTTTAAAGAAGTTTAGGGCGCGGAAGTTTCAAAGGTTTTTTGCTCGCTTGAAAACAACAATTGGTTTTTTATCTAAAGTCTTCTTTAGGATAGGATCTGTAAAAAGTTATTTTTAATTCTTTCTAATTATATTAGTTATTTTGCTAGCTGCCACATTGAATTTTGAAACAAAAGTCAAACCTATGATTTATTTATTCCTATTATTAGTATTGGTGTCCTGAAGCGATAGCCCACCGGGATCACTCAGCCTCCACTCACACACACACAGCGCTTCCCCCTCATTCAGATCGTCTCCTCACTCAGATCTCCCCCTTCACACACACAACACAGTTCTCCCCCTCAGAAAGAGCTCCCCTCCTCACACAGACCAGCCCCCGCACACACTCATACACACACAACTCTTCCACTTAGCAAAGCTCCACACACACACACACACACACACACACACACACACACACACACACACACACACACACACACACACACACACACACACACACACACACACACACACACTACTGTTTCAGGGTGCCGGAGATAAATCATTTGACTGGGGAGGGAATCACCTGCTGATGAGCTGAGTCTGAAGCACATAAAGAGCTCAGTGTGTCCATACTGGAGGCAGGGTCGGACTGGCCCATAGGGGTACAGGGGAAACCCCCTGGTGGGCCCCAATGCCTGAGGGCCCACCCCTTCCTCTAGGGATCAGGTTCCAGACTGTGCACTTGAATTATACATTATACATATGTTACATTTTTTGCACAGAACTATGGTGTATTTTCTACAATACATTGCTGTTATTATTCTGGTACATTATCATGCATGCACCAGCATTATTTACTATGTATATATCTTTAAAGGGGCCCAGACCGTACACTCTTTAATGGTTAACCAAGCCTCTGTGGAGACTAGCCACATCCCTCTGGAGGCTGGCCACACCCGTAAGTATGGGCTCTTATCACTGCATTCCCCCAGTGGGCCCTTCATGCACTAGTCCAACACTGACTGGAGGCATGGTGTGGGCAGTGCCACAAGCACCGCTCTGTCCACACTGACACCTACTTGTAAGTATCCTAGTTCTACCCCTACCTCTCCCCGCAGCCTAAACCTAACCTCCCCCCTGCAGCCTAACCCTTATCCTCCCCCCCTGCAGCATGTCCCTTACCCTCCACACTTAGTGCCTAACCCCTAACCCTTCCCCTAGTGCCTAACCCTAACCCATAACCCTCCCCTTAACCCTAATACTTGCCGACGGCTGGGATGCTGGCACCGGGATTCTGACTGGAGTCGGCATTCCAACATCGGCATTCTGAGTACCAGCATCCTGACTGCTGGGATTTAAACTATATCCCTTTAGGGGGAAATGCTAGTCTAACGAAATTGCCATTCCAAAAGCTTACAGGAGAAAATGAGCAATAAACCTTAATTGATATGAGTGTCTAATTTGTATTAACCCTAAATCCATGTTTTATAAATAATTGTACTTGCATACTGTCTTAGAATTTTCCAGGAGACTCCTGAATTTTGGGAGAGTAGGCCTGCATTTGGAACCCCCACTTCTGTGCAACACAAGGTGGCATTGGACAGGAAGACAGGACTACATTCATGAAAATCTCAGGCCACACCCCCTGCACCCCACATGGAACTCTGGGCCTGATTCAGAGCCGGACGCTATTTGCGGACGGTCGTTCCAAAAAAGGGGCCGGCTATTTAAATTGAGCGCTCGCTCTTTGCGGTTTGTTGACGCCTCTATGTCTGAGCGAGCAAACGAAAAATGCGCTCACTATTTTGTAAAGACGCCCCTTTGCCGTTCGCATCACACGTCATCTCCGGTACTTATTAGATTAATCGGGTACATCGAAAGGCATCTGAACTGCTCGCAGTGCTTGTGGTAGGTTTTCTTACCGCTATCACTGCAAGCAGTTCAGGCTAAAAGACAACCAAGTGACGTGGTCGATGACGCTCCTATACTAATTATGCACTCCCATTAAACGCCCTTTTGACCGTTTGGCACGCTTGCGTTCGGATCTCCACTCCCCCGTTTTCAAGCACCATCCCCTTTTACCACCCACAAACGGTACATTCTGTCAATCAAATTAGCAGCCCCTCGCTGTTTTGCGAGTGAACGATTTCCTACCGCAATGACTGGTTTGCGCATGCGCATTACGACCCATACGCATGCGCAGTTGTGCGAACATCGCTCAGAGCGAACGAGCGGCCGCTTACGAGCGGCTCTCTGAATCAGGCCCTATGTTCTCTGGCAATTCCCAGAAGGGGACAAATAAAAGGTGGAAAGTATGCATGAAATATGTGTGAATGGGCTGTTGCACATATTTAAAACTATACTGATTGCTAAGTGCACAAAGACTAACTTTAAAGAACACAGCTTTTAAAATATTTATTTTTCATCACCTTGCATTCAGGGGGTTAAACAGCAACCACCAGGCCCCATATCATAATTTTGGGAACTAAGCCTGGCATGTACTGTATCTACTTACCACAGCTCTGCCCTCTTAAGCTTACACAGAGGCCGAGACACATGCATAGTATTGGCCCATTTGGCATAGCAGTTTCACTGTGATAATTAATACTAAAGGTCTATCTCATATTGGAACCGAAAACTCACAGGATATTCCTTTGTGCATGTATCAGTCTAGGTGTAAGCCAATCCATCACTGACAGGCCCAGGTCACATGGGGATTGAAGACCCCAGTCAGGACCAATGTACCTTTATGATATTTAATAATGCTGCACAAACAATAGATAAGTATAGTCTATAAAGTGTTAAAAAGCCGGGAAACTGGGCAGTGAACATTTATTACTCATTTGCTGTGTTCTGGTAATTGATGGTCACCTAGACATCTAAACATTTAATTACTTGTTTATTTGGATATTTAGTGGAATGTATATTGTACTTGTATAGTGCACTGCAGAATCCATGGGGGGCTTTCATGAAGGCGCCAGTTTCAGATATGTTTAGCACCACAATTCTGGTCTTAATCTGTAGCAGAAAGTGAGCATAGTAGCAGTGGAAACACAGATTTATATAGTAACTACATAAACAAATGAGACTGAATGTATATTAAATCCCTTATATGTAATACAGTTCACTAAATTGGATCTTAATTACTATACACAAATTAAAAAGCTTACCAATCACAAGTCCAATTTGCATATTAGTTTAACTAATTAAAGGAGATACCTCAAATAACAAAAGGATAGTGCCAGTGTATTTGCCCCCTGCATCTGACAGTCTCCTTGTTGATCGCTAGGTGGCGTGCCCGCCTAACAACCATGCCATGCAATACATCCTAGAGATTGGCAGTCAGCTGTGCAGACACATTCCCGTTTCTTGGCCACAGTTCAGAGAAGAGGACTGTGTGCGATAATGCAGCACTATACTACAGTGTCTGCTGATGTGGGTTCTCCTGATGACATGCCTGCATTGAATTATTTTGGAAAAGCAACAAATCTATGTTAGGAATTGGGAGAAATATTACATAAGGAAGTGAAGGCAAATACACTCAAAGGGGCTTATGCAGAATTAAGCACAGATTGTGCCCCAAATCCACCCTACTACATGTTATTATTATTATCTTTTATTTATATGATGCAAAAATGGTTCCATAGTGCCGAAATAGTGAAAGGAACATTTAGCAAAATTGCATTGTACATGGCTGATCATACAGGACAGTAACAGACAAATTCACACTTTACAAATAGACGTAATTATAATGACATAAATACATACAGACCACAAAGGAGAGAGGGCCCTGAGGCTATGGGTGGACACAGAGGGGGGAAGTTTTTGGTCTTGCAGAGGTTGGATAGTTGAAGGCAGGTAGTAGGCTTGGGTAAATAGATGAGTTTTGATGGTGCGTTTGAAGACTGAGAGGCTGGGTTAATGTTTGATAGAGCATTCCAAAGGATAAGAGCAGCATGGGTGAAATCCTGGGGCAAGGGCATGGAAGGAGGTGATCTGGGAGTAGGGGAGGCAGCAGTCATGGGAAGAGCAAAGAGGGTGTGGGTATGAGACTGGAGATATAGAGAGTGGAGGAGTGGTTGAGGAGTTTGAATTTGATTCTGGGTGGGAGCCAGTGGAGTGACTGGCAAAGGGGGCAGCAGAGATGGAGTGTTGGGAGAGGAAAATGAGGTGGGCAGCAGAGTTAAGGATAGACTGAAGGGAGGCAAGAAACAAGACAGGTCGGATTGTGAGGTATAGATTACTGTAATCCAGGTGAGGTGGAAGTGGATTTTTAAGCTTTCCAGGGTGATAAGGGGGTGGATCCTGGAGATATTGCGAAGATGGAAATGACAGGATTAGCAGAGGGACTGGATTTGGGAAGAGGATAACAGCTAGACACTAGACTAGGGAAACAGAGAAAAAGGGGGTACTCTAAATGAAGTGAAGAGGGGGGGGGAGAAGGGCCATTTGCAGGGCGAAATACATTGACTCAAGCATAGAGATGTTGAATTTAAGGAAGTGAGGGGACATCCAAGAGGCAGCAGGTGATATGGGAAATTACAAGAGGGGAGAGATGAAGGGAAGAGACGTAAGCTTACTGATGTATAGATGGAAATGAGGAGTGGGCCAAAGACAGAGCACTGACATATAACAACAGGGCAGGGAAAAGGGGAGGAGGTGCAGGCAGATAAATGGCGGTTGAACAAGTAGATAAAGAACCCTGAGAGAGCAGCACCCTGGGGGCCAACGGAGTGTGGCATTTGTAGGAGGAAGGGGTGTACGATGATGGCAAACAGAGGCGTGAGGTGGAGAAGAATCAGTATACTGTAGGTAAGTGACCCTTGGATTTGGAATTGAACTCTTACTTGGTTATCTTGTGTTGCATGTATCTTAAGAAAACACTTGAAAACAGGTATATCTGGAGGTACAGAGATACTGTGTATTTGCATGCATAGGTTCATTGGAATGCATCCCCAGATCCAGCTGCAAAACAGTATCATTTGTGTCAAACTTACTTCAGGTTTCAAAAGTATAGATATCACAGAGATGACATTGAACAGTGGGCCTGAGTCAGAGGTAGACGCTAATGCGTACCCAGCCGCGCTTTCCCACACTCGCAGCTGTGAAAATATGCTAATGTTAGCAAAGATCACCTGAGCATAAAGACGCCCACTGCTGCCTTCGTACTTGCATGCGCGATCGCATGCACGCATAAATATCGGTAACATCGAAGGACATCGGCGGCCATTTTACCTTGCGGCAGGTCTGGCCTGCCGCAGCCTAGGGAGTTCTTCTGCCACACAGGGCTGCTTATGCAATTGTAGTGGCTAATTTATGCATGCTCACGTAACGGCATTCAAACGCCCAGACACGCCTGCGTTTCCTTAACCACCCCCCGTCAACACCCCCAAATGGTTACTTCCTGTCAATCAATCTGCAATGGGCTCCGTGGTCTACGGCCTCACACGGCGGATGCTGCGGGATCGCATGTGCACTGCCTTCGCGCAAGTGTACACACTTTACAAATAGACGATGCATACATATACAATCCCTCAGTTTACGAGCAAATTGCAATAGCGTCCACCTCTGAATGAGGCCCAGTGTTAGAAGTATGTTAAAATCTCAATAACCTATTTGTAAATGATTTAATACTGTAATAAAGTGTTAAATATAGTGCTGTAGTAGGGCGTGTATGTGTCTCGGGACAGCACCCCCAGGGAACATTACAGAACAAGAGCACGGAGCGGGAAGATGGGTGATGGTCATGTGCCCTGTGCCTTTTTATGTAGCGAGATGCCTGGAGAGCACCTCACAGCTGGAATCAGGTGCCAAACCCTACTTAAATCTATAAGAGAGAACAGTTACGTTACAGCATGGCTGGTTTTACAGTGGGATGGATGGATCTACAGTTCCAAATCCCCCAAAAATAGGTCCAGCGGGGCAGAAGGGTAACTGTCACCAGACTGCTCCTGTTCTTGTGTCATGAGGGGAGCAGGGGTTAGAACTGTTCCCAGGACATAATCCAAATGGGAGAGTGAGGGTGAAGTCTGAGCAGGGGACGGGGCTACACGGGACTGAGCAGTGCTGTTGTCAGAGGGACAGGAGGAGCTGTGTGTGTGTGTGTGTGTGTTGGGACGTGGCAGTAAGAGACATGAAGGAGCAATGTGAAAGACCCATGCATACTAACGTTTTATGTTGGCTGGCTGTTGCAGATTTAGTGAGGGGGACTAAATAATTTGGCAGTTTTAACCACTTACCTGGCGTGGTCGCATCATATGCCTCCATGCCAAACTGGGCTTTCCCTGGCACTGTCGCATCTGATGCGGCCATGTCAGTGGTTGCTGGAAGGTAATCTTTCAGCACCCGCTGGGCTCAGCACACTTTGGGCCTCATTCAGACCCACTCGCAAGCGGCTGTTCGCTCGCAAGTGGGTCGATGGTGTGCACTGCGCATGCGCACGACGGAGGGACTTTCCTTCGCTCGTTGTGTCTGATCAAAGGGGGCATGCTGTCGATGTTGATTGACAGCACGCCCCCTTTGGTGGGCGTGCCGGGGGCGTGCCTCCCAGACGGGGGCGTTCCCAAGGGAACGCCTACCGTTAGAAGCCGGCCCACTGACATCACTAGTGATGTCAGTGGGAGTGATTTTGGCTCTGATAGAGCCAAAATCACTCCGGGCCTTGCGGTTGAGAAACTCAACCGCAGGCTCCGGCTCGCAGTGGTGATGGTCAAGACCATCGCGGCCATCAACCTGCACGCTCGTATAGGTTGTGGGTGGTGACCCACAGCTATACGAGCGTCCAGGAGGACGCTCCATAATTATGGAGGTGGGCCCTGATTCAGGGCGAGCGCTCTGGTCAGAGCGTCCGGCTATGAATCAGGGCCTTTGATTGCAGTTGCAACCTCCCCCAGCCTTCTCTTCCTGTGTGGGGTTCAGAAAGGGATCGATCCTAAAAGAATTGCCCACTTGGCTCATATTTGTTTAACACTGCAGTTTATTTTAACTGTATAAAACAATTTATTTCTGAAAATGTCCCCAAAATTGTGCATTTTTAAATGGTCAAATTTTGTAAATAACAGAGATTTAACCCTGATTCGGATTCATTTTAATAACAAATCTACATATTTATTAATAAAATTATACTGAATCTGGTTTAAATGGCTATTATTTACATAATTTGATGATAAAAAAAAAAAAATATGGTGATTTTTTTAAAAACATTAACCAGTTAAGTGGCTAAATGCAGGTGTTTATTTCCTATCTTACCTATCTCTTCCAGACAGGCCAGGATTTAAATAAGCACCAACGGAACTTACATCACCAGCTGGCAGCTGCAGCAAGTTGTCTAGGAAGCAAGTGGCGGTAGGACATAACATATCTTGGCCTTGTGCATTGTGAGTACTTTTTGTTGGTGTATGTTTGTTTTAGTCAGTGGCTGGTTGACGGGAGAGGAGCTAGAATGTTCATTTATTCACTATTTTCACCCAGCTAGGCACATCCCACAGCACAGGCCATACCCTCTGCCAGGGGAGTAACTAGGTATTTGAAGGCCCCATAGCAAATGTCTGTAAGGGCCCCTGTGTATCACCCAATGGTGAGAAATTAATATAACATATGTAACTTTGACAAGGAAGATGGGCCTCCCTCAGCTCTGGGCCCCATAGCAGCTGCACCCCTTGCACCTATGGTAGCTACACCCATACCCTGTGCACAGACCACACACCCACAACACTGGTCAGTCCCCCACATTCCCCAACATCACTAGCGACACTCCTGTGGCGCTGACCACACCCTCTATAGCAGTGCACAATAGGCCTTTCATGAATTTCAGCTCCTGGCACTTTCACAGATATTAATAAGAGAGACCCATTTTCAACATAAAATGTACTGTCATTAACTACAAACACAAATACTAATTTAATTAAATACAAACATATGTTTTCTCATTTCAACATTAAGAATCTACTTTCCTGTTGCAGTCCAAGTAGAAATGCCAATTTAGTAATATGAATAGATAATATATAGCCAGAAAGCTAATTATTTAAATACTACCAGCTATAAGCTGATCAGTGATTCAGGAGTGGCTAGCTGTTGCTGATAATTATTAACATTGCATATTATTGCACCAAACCTCAAGAGATAGGCCTTATAGAAGACGTATCTGCGGGTGGTTCACGTTTAATTCAGCTTCAATTATGTGAATACAGCCATGCTGTGCTTAGCCTTTGCCCGTCCCCTTTTAACCTCTACAGACATAACTGTATATGGAAGTATACATATGCATTTTGGCATTACAGAGTTGCATGTCTTACACACAAAACAAAAACCACACAAGTCCGACACTAAAGGTATTCCAACTAGCAGACAAGAAATTACATAGATTTATACAAATTTGGGCTATTTTAATAACTTTAATATAATATTATCTGTGAACTAATGATATTAGGATCCCTTCACTCCACACGTATGGACTTATTTCCTTAGTAAGTTACTATTGGTGGCCTGTGAAAGTTTTAAGTTATTTTCAAGCTTCTTGGTGGTTGTCATAGGCACTAACTCCCCCTATGCAATTAGAGATTCAAACGGGCTATGCCATGGATGGTTGTTGGGTTTCGGCCATCAGCAATTAACAATCAATGGTGAGACATGGATGGATAGACTATGCAGATGTGCAGACTGTTTTACCATTGGTGGAGTCTCTTTGATGGTGAAAACACTCACCATCATCATCTGACCATCGATGATTACTGACCATCGCTGGTTGATGGCCACCCCTACGGCATTTAGACTTCCCTGATATCAATGTAACTTCCATTGCCTTACCTAGATTTGGTTGTGAAGGGGCGAACAAAAGAAACTACAAGTCCCAGCAGCATGCGCTATCCGGGAACGAGACTTACATAGGTTTTGTAAGAGCTGGAGTCTAATAGTAGAGATTTAGGTAGTCACGAGCCACCGAAGAAACTAAAAATTGCTTGTGCTGTCAGCAGGAAGGAGCTGAGCGAGAGCCATAGTAAATAAATAGAAGTGGCCCAGACCAACACTAAAGTGGGCCCCATAGCAGCTGATGAGGTCCTCCCTGAAGTAGAGGACCTCATGATGACACCAATTTAATTATTCTGCCAGTCAGTCAAGTAGTCAGTTAGTTGCTGGTTGGGATTTATATGCCAATGTGCGATTATCCAGAAGTGTGATATCCATAGATTTTGAGGAAAGTGACAAGCAAGATAATTTCACAAGCATACAGTAGTCCTGACCCTAGATCAGGGACGTTTCATCAGAGTTCAAGCTGAAAGGGGAAGTCATATAAAGTAGGCTTCAGTTTCAGCGCAGACGGCGCCAATGGAGCATGCTTACAGCTTCAATTAGACATGTCAGGCGATAGGTACTTGGGCACTGCCCACCATCACCAGTACTAAACATTAGTGGTAAACTCACAGTGCTTGCCGCATCAAAGATAACTAAAGACATTCAGGACGAAATGCATCTAGCCCAAAATGTGGTCAAAGTTCAGAAAACTGCTGTTAGGCCGCATTTTCCATATGCACCAAGCTGCGGAAACTTCCTGGAGCTTGTACCCCATAGACCAATGGTTCCCAAACTGGCTGCCGTGACACCCTGGGGTGCCTCAGGGCACTTGCAGGGGAGCCTCGGGTTGGTGGTCCAGTACATATAAAATTATTTTTAGTCAGTGTGATAGGCCAAACCAGTGCTGGCTGCAGCCAATCAAAAAATGTGGACAAAAAAAAGTGGAGCCCTGTCAGCCACTACGTGACTGAACCTAAGGGTGACTTATAAGCACAATTTACTTCATCTAAGTTTTGCTGAATTTCTCAATTAGAAACTTTTGCCCCAGGGGTGCTGTGGAAAAAATGCTGATACATCTAGGGCGCCGTGATTCTAAAAAGTTTGTGAACCACTACCATAGGCAAAGCCTATGGGCTTCTTACCGCAATCATTCTCCCAGTGTCCTCCATGGCTCATGCATGCGCTGGCCTTCGCAGAAGGGCTCCTGGGTCATAATCCCGGAAGTCCTCACACCGCAAAGGACAGCTCTTTTCGGAAGACCTTTCCTTTGCGGTTTTAATTGCAAAAACTACATGCATATAGCATTATTAAAAGTTGCTATGCATCTGATCATTGTCAGGATGCATCACATACAAAATGCAATGCTTGATGCATCCCGCCATTAGTGAGGCACAGACTTGAGCACAGAGTCGCTCAGGTTAACTAAAGTAAACTCAGAGAGCTTGCCACATTAGATATAGCTAAGGACATTTAGAGGTTCATATTTTCATTCTATATATCCCCGAAAACTTATTTTACACTGCAATTTATGTTTGAGATAAGATGCCCTTCCCAAATCTAAATCTCTACACATTAATTCTGCCCCTACTGCAGCACAACATGGTTTCGCCAAAGTGCATAATTACTACATTTCTTGCTCTCTTCTTCTTTTTTTGCCAACCCTGAATATGTACAGACTGCTCCATTCTTTAGTAACATAACTTCACTGACAGACATGCACAAAGTGATACGCTGGAATTAGAGAGACTTTTAGGGGTCTAGTTACTAAGCAGTGTTAGGAGACAGAGTAAAAAGTGATAAGAAAATCATAAGGTGCCAGCCAATCAGCTCCCAACTGTCATTTTTCAAACACAGCCTGTGAGATGACATTTGGGAACTGATTGGCTGGCACATTATCACTTTCTTATCACTTTTTACTCTGTCTCCTAACACTGCTTAGTAAATAGACCCCTTAATGATGTACAGAATCTTCCTTTGACAATCATTGAAGGATATTCTTCTAAGCAGGGTCAGACTGGCCTGGTGGGGGAAGGGTAAATTCATGGTGAACCCCCCTCTTTGGAGCTCCGACCACTTCCATCAGGGATGGGCTGGTCCCTATTGGGCTGCCTTGGGCCATACTAGCTGTGCCACCAGTTTTAACTAAAAAAAATGGTACCTTGCTGTTAAAGGGACTACCTTTTATTGCTATTGTATTTTTTTTGTATGATTTAATTTTTGCATCACTCTAATAGCTATGTATTAATAACATCTTCCTAACAAAACTAACATTTTGGTTTGTAGCATTTAAATTTGTATTTAATGAAATACTAAGTCATACTTGCCAACTCTCCCTGATTGTCAGGGAGCCTCCCTGAAATAGTAGAATTAGTAGCAATCTCCCTGACTCCCTGACTCTGCTGGCAATCTCCCTGATTGCACCTTACCCCCATTTTGAAGCTGTTATATATAAAAAAAAATTAAAAAATCAGAGATATATACAATCAAATCAATCTTACCGACTTTTCAGGGCACATCTCCAGGAGCAGCCGAAGAGGACCTGCTGCTCTCATTTTCGAGGGGCGGGGCCTGACTATAGGCGTTATTAGGCCCCTTTACAGGAAAGCCCCGTGATTCGCGGGTCTGTGAGAAAGATGTGGGGCTAAATTACTTGATTTGCGTCACTTAGCCCCGCCTCCTCCCTAAGGACCCACAAATTTCTAGGAAAATCTCCCCATCCTGTCCACGTAACTAGGAAGTGAACGGGGTGCAAGAGATTTGCCTACTCTTCAGGGGGTGCAGGGGGTTACCAGAAAAATCTGGAGCCTCCCGCGACTTCCGGGAGAGTTGGCAAGTATGATTCAAATGGGATCATTAGTATAATTTCCCTGCATTGACTATAAGGCACAATGATCCCTATGGCTACATGCATTTTCTGAAAAGTATCAGTGTGTTTTCATCAACAAATAGATCTTACTAACTGCTTTGGGGCTTGTTTACATTTGGATGTTAGTCACTTTTATGACACGCCTCTCAGATCTAGCAGTACAGTCCACTTTACCGCCGCGCTCATAGGTGTTGCTTTCACAATCTCCCTGAAATGCTTTTTCAAAAGTAGGCAAGTATGTACTTAGCAGCGGTACATTAAACAGGTAAGAATATATTTCGGTGTTGTACTGCGGATCGTGCAGTGTGTATATCATTACATCGCATCACCGTAATGGCACATTGTTTAGGTGTGTACCCAGCTTAAGTCACTCAGCCAATCAGAGCACAGACAAGCCCCTATCCTACACTGCTAGGAATGGAGGAAGCTGGAGGAATCCGGAGGCTGCATGCAGAACAGGAAAGGATCAGTGTCAGTGTGCCCCGAAGTCAGGCCGGACGCTGGCACTTACTGGGAATTTTTTTCGGGGCCTGTTGTGTGCCGTAAAATTATCCCCGAAAAGTGCATTTTTTTCGTCAGCGCAATGGCGAAAACTCATAGGTCCATGAACTTATCATAGATCCTATGTGTTTTGGGGCAAATTATCCTATTTGTTTGTCCGCACAAATAGGATAGGATGAAAAAAAATTGTTGAAAAAAGGAGATCATCTGCAAAAAATTCCAGTTTATCTGGGCTAATTGGATACCGCCCTAAGTGTTTTTGACAATGAAAATATGGAATGATGTTTTTGCTATGCTCGACTTTTGGGACTAATGTATTAATATTGTAACTAGAGGAAGTGATGTCACTTCCTGACCGACTAAGCATTGCAAGCTGGAACACACATTGGGCGTGATTCAGAGTTGGGAATAGAGTGAGATATCTCTCTCAATGCAAGGGGTGTAAATACATAAATTTTTTTACATGTGGGGTAAACACTGGCTGATTTTGCATGTAACCCACAAATACTGCACAGCTTTATTATTACTCTACAATTTAGATGTCAGTTTGGAAACACTCCTCCCAAATCTAAATCTCTCTGCACATTTTAAATCTGCCCCACCTGCAGTGCAGCATGGTTTCACCAAGATTATCAGTTAGATAGATAGATGCAGAAGCCCCTCCCAATCTCGAGAATGAGATATTGTAGATAGATTGAAGTAGAAACCCCCCGAGAGAGAGACTGTAGATAGATAGATGTAGAAACCCCCGAGAGAGATAGAGAGAGAGAGAGAGAGAGAGAGAGAGAGAGACTGTAGATAGATAGATGTAGAAACCCCCCAGCGAGAGAGAGAGAGAGGGAGAGACTGTAGATAGATCACATACAAAACCAGAGCAGACTTCCTCTGTACGATCCCAGCTATGATCCTCCTGAGTGATCCCAGCTATGCTCCCGCCTCTGAGCTGCATACCATCCCTCAGTCAGCACAGCTTTCAGTTTGTGGTCAGCACTGCAGGGCCGACTTCTGGCAGATAGGCAGCACAAATGGAGATGGGAGCAGCTAGTGGCATCTGGCAGTACTGCACTCAGCAGTGACACTGACAGTCGCTCTCTATTCTGTGCCCGGCTGGCTCATAAGAGCCATCCTCTGGTCAGAGCTGTAGTGTCTGCAGGCCAGTACTGATCAGGGGGAGTTTCTGGTTACTCCGAAACCCCACTATCTACATACACTACTGTAGAGCATATTCTAAGGTCAATATTAAGTACTTCAACCCACTGGCTAATAATTCTATTACTAAAATAACCTTATTTTAATAACACAATTTTCATTTGTCACCAGGATAAGAAACATCAGATGGCTGATTGATGGACACAGGACCTGACTTAGAGACGGACGGTAATGCAACCACAACTGCATTCTTTCATGGAACCCAGTTGCTAAAATATGCTACTGCACTCCAAAGTACGGTGGAGCATCGGGACAGCCACTGCTGCCTTCTCATATCCGTATGACGACGTGTAACATCATAAACATCGGTACCGTCGACACACATCGGGCAGCCATGCTACATATGCAGCAAGTGTGACCAGCCGCAAACACTGCAGCACTCCTGACACGCAGAGAGCTCTCATGCTGCACAGGAGATCTCAATGGCTAATTTATGCCATCCCACCAAACGGCGTTGAAATGGTCAGACACACCTATGTTCTTCTAACCACCCCCCCCCAAACGCTGACTGCCTGTCACTCAATTTGCGAACGGTTCCTCTATACGAATATAGTCGCAAAACAATTGCTCCGTGTGCGCAGTGCGGCATGCGCATTAGCAAACAATCGCTTGTTTTGCTTAAATGTCGGCATGGCGTCTGTTTCTGATTCGGGCCACAGTCAATATGATACATGGATTGTGGAATGTCTGACACATGAACAAAGCCAGGTATGCCCATCTGCTTAAAGGTTAAATCAGTGATTTGTAATTAAAGGTTGTGACCATTTTCTCTCCTGTGCTTGGTGTACTGTTATTATTGTGTAAGCCCGCCTGTATGCGGGATGGAGAGGCAGATATTATCCCTGCCTAAGGTCATGCATTTACAGTATATATCATAGACTAGATATCACCACCAATGTTCAGTAATAATAATACACTTTCTCCCAAATGTACAGTATATGCAATGTTACCCAGTGATAATTAACGAGAAATTACATCGTTTGTTAAAAATTAAATGAATGCTGTTTTATGAAATGAAGATGGCAGCAATTAATGTGCATGTGATGATGATTCTGCATATTTTAGGCTGTTAATATGCATATGTTATTAAGTGACTGTTTGTGACTCATTTGCTACAACACAGAACCTCTTTCAGCTCCGTAGGAAAATATTATTTCAGCTTTTCCTGCTTTTAAAACTCTTGGGGATGCTATGTAGTGGGGTCCTACAGAAACTGAAAAACGCAATGCTACAAACAAGGAAACTGAATAAAACAGACTTAGCTGCACAAACACTTAGCACAGAAATTCAGTAACATATACTGGCCCATGTGTAAACACAGCGAAGCTTAGGCAGGTCCTGTGATTAGTAAAAGGGTGGCGTGTGCTGGTGCCTTGTGATTAGTCGAGGATGCTGTACAATGAGGTAGTGTGACTAGTAAGGAGGGCTGTTGATGGAGCAGAATCATTTCTATACAGCATGTGTGTAGCTGACGGTTTAAAATCTAAAGAGTGCTATGCAGGGCTGGGCAGCTCACTGTTACTATATTTGGATATATAATAGCCAGTGTGTTGATGCCAATTTTGATGATTCAGTGTCCGGGAGACTCAGTCACTGGAGAAACCAACCACATCAAGACTAGAGACCTGCGGAGCATTACCCAATTATATACACTCTCCGTTAGATAGAGACCTGCAGAACATTGCTCCATTAACACTTCACAGGGAACTGCTGCTGCGTTGTTTCCTCAGTCTCCCAGCAATACTGCAGCTGCACTGTTCAGCTAATGCTTCAACTGCCAGAGATCTGGAGCATTGACCCCATCAAGGAGATGTGGAGAAACAATTGCAGCTGGTCTTGGAGATCCAGTGCTCTAATGTAGCAGGACCAGTTTACAATTGGTATAAGAGAGAAGAGTGAAATGCACTGTCTACCAAGTTATCCCACCTCCCCTAATGTCCTCACATCGCCCCGGTGATGTTGCTTAGATCAGGCTAGCAGTGCGGTTGCAATTATTGCAACTGAAAGCAATCTGTCATTGGTTATTGATAATACAATTCTCCTCCAGTGATCTCCAGCAGGCAATCGGTAGTGTGTACTCTCTGCTCATATTCTTTAATACTGAGCTAGCCTACGCCAAGAATCATTGCTCCATTAAGTAATTCATTTTTGTAAAATTAAGGACAATGAATTTACTCCGTCAGCTAATTAACTCCTGTCTTACTCCTTATTAACAGAACAGTTGCTGGAGAGCTCTGAATGAACTGCTCCATTAACATCTGCCTCTCCAGGATTCGTGTCCACATTGCTGATACTAAGCAGGTCCCCCCTCAGGAATGAAAGACGTTTAACTGGAAGACGGAAAATAGTGCTCCATATAAATAGTGAAGCTGTGAGATCACCATTTTATAATACGAAGAAGCAGTGATAGAAATTCTTGTGCGTACAAGTGGTAATACAACAAAAGTTTCTTACAAGTGTGTGAATGTCTAGACAGCGTTAAGTTCATGCAATATTGCTGCATATGTTATACAGTACTATGTTGCAGTATAATAGCAGAATAATTTTTTTTGGAGGCATATCAAAGATTAGCATTTGTTAAATAAAAAAACCCCACACATTTCTTATTCGCTATTATTGCTATTGTACTGTGGCATATATTTACCTAGTGCTTAGGAGGAATAGAAATATAATATATTTTATTGATGCTAGGAGTCATAAGGAATTCAAATACTGCCACTATACTATAGCCTCCCCTGAATGTCCAATCAGGTTCATAGACAGTATGCTGTAAGCCTAGTAAAAGAAACAATTGCCGTATACAGTATTACACTATGGGGTCTATTCATTAAGGGAAAATATCCCCTGTGATAACTATCATGCCTCCTATACTTAATTATCACTTCTGAAAAGCTGCTCGTTTTGCTGAGGCAGCTTTTTGCCGTGGGAGTCTGCAACCCCTGAGACCATGCAGTCCTGCAGTGCCAGTCCCCCGCCACCAGTGCTGTGTCCTCTCCCTTGCTCCCTGCTCACAGGAGGACTGCCTGTGGAGCTTCATTAGGTAAGAGGACCCAGCAGGGAGAGATCTTTTCAGATCCCTCTGCTGCATTGGGTCCTGTACGTCATCTCAGGTTGGCGTACAGTATCACTGTTAAGTTCCGAATAAAAATGCTGTTTCGGAACTTGATGAATTATATAATTTTCACATCCCCATACTATAGTATGGAGACTGTAGAAATTATTGGGGGAGAATTGTAACCAGGAGATATCAGTGATATCTCCTGTGTTACAAGAATGAATAATGAATTACCCTGGCACTTAATTTCTACAAAAATAGGTGAAAATCTTAATTTTCACCTACTTTTGTAGAAAATAAATGATGATGAATAGAGCCCTATGACATGTTTGTATATACATGAACCCACACATTAAAAGTACCGCATCATTCAAAGTGAAAACTGTTGACTCTTCATACACTCACACTGGATCATGTAACCCACCAACAACCTCTGCAATCTGGCTGGAGCAATTTGCAATATGTAGCACCTATCCTTGTGTATCAGATTCCTATTTGCCCATAGATTGTGAGCAAGGCCCTCTTTGCTCTCTGGAGCTCATTCAAACCCGCTCGCTAGATGCATGCGCTCGCACCCAGCGTATTCAAATTCAGGGCATGCCCATCAAGGCAAGCGATTGCACGGCAAGGCATTAGCACACACACTATGTCTTGGCATGCGATCGCTTTGAGTATGTAGACACCCACCAGCCTGTCTTAAGACGCCCACTTGCGCACGTCATCTCCAGGAAGAGTATGCAACCATCGGTACATCAGGGACCATCGGATGCGATCGCAGCGCTTGAGGTTGACTATACCCTGCCGTAAGCACTACAATCACTTCAGTGTGAAATACAACCAGGTGACGTGTACTATGACGCTGCCTCTTAATTAGGCACGCCTCTGAAACGGCGTTAAGACGCTCAGGCACGCCTGCGTTCGCATCTCCCCCATTTCTAGTGGCCTTCCCCTGTCATCACCCACAAACGGCTTCTCCTGTCACTCAACCTGCTGGGCTGTCTATGCGCAGCGAGCGAAAGCTTCCTGAGCTTTCGTACTAGTTCGCACACGCGCACTGCGATGCATGTGCAGAATGCGAACATCGGCTAGCTACGAGCGAACGCTTCTTAGCATCCAGGTCTGAATCAGCTCCTGTCTGCTATTACCCAATCTAATTTTATTACTGTTTTATTCTCAATTGTAAATTTTAATAATAATGTTTTATGCCAGTCAGTATGGACACACGTGTGTCTGTGTTCAAGGCAGCGACAATGCAAAGTTACTGAGAACTTGGATATTTATGTATAACATAATATAGCGCCAACATTCTGCTGCATTGTGGAAAGCAGAGATGGGGTGACTTTGTAGCTGCAGACTGACTCAATGGTTGTGGGGCAGATTGTAGTTTTGGAATATAAAATACAGTTAGAAAAAAAGTTGCCTTCAAAGCTGTTTAATCATGACACTAATCTTTGAAACCACCAATATACAACAATACATTAATAAAGGTAAATGTTAGATAACTTTTACTTTTTGTAACCGAAGCCATTAATGGGAATCCATTCAAATGGGTAAATAATACAATCTATTCATGTCTAGTCAATGTTACCTTAAGTAAGGAGTACAACATATGGATCTAGTTTCTGTGATGATGTTTTATTGTATATTAGTTTTTACACTGATCATTTATTACATTTATTACCAGTTTCCATATTGAGAATAGTACAATGAAAAAATATAAATTTTTTGCTTATTATTAATAATTGTATAAATTAGTTTAAAAAATAAATAAATAAGAATTACATGGTAACATTTGGCCTGATTCAGAGCCGGACGCTATTTGCGCTCGCTCGTTCAGAAAAAGGAGCCGGCTATTTAAATTGAGCGCTCGCTCTTTGCGGTCTGTTGACGCCTCTATGTCTGAGCGAGCGAACGAAACATGCGCTCGCTATTTTGTAAAGACGCCCCCTGGCCGCTCGCATCCTACGCCATCTCCGCTATTTATTAGATTAATCGAGTACATCGAAAGGCATCTGAACTGCTCGCAGTGCTTGTGGTTGGATTTTTCTACCGCAATCATGCGAACAGTTCAGGCTAAGAAACAACCAAGTGACGTGGCCGATGACGCTGCTTTGTTAATTATGCACACCCTTAAAACGCCCGTTTTGACCGTTTGGCACGCCTACGTTCGGATCTCCACTCCCCGTTTTCAAGCACCTTCCCCTGTTACCACCCACAAACGCCTCATCCTGTCACTCAAATTAGCAGGCACTCGCTATTTTGCGAGTGCTCGATTTCCGACCGCAATGACTGGTTGGCGCATGCGCATTACGACCCATACGCATGCGCAGTTGTGCGAACATTGCTCGGAGCGAACGATCGGCTGCTTACGAGCGGCTCTGAATCAGGCCCTGTGTCAGTAGGAACTATGGCCCTCATTAAAAGCCGGCCTCCTGGCCGCTCGCTAAGCTGTGGGTGACAACCCACAGCTTCAGCGAGTGACCAGGTGATGGTCGCGATGGTCGAGACCATCGGGGCTTGCGACGAGACCGTTGCGGTAGGGTCTTGTCTACCGCAAGCCCCAGGTAGCTTCCTGCTCTAACAGAGCAGGAAGCTCCCTACTGACATCACTGGTGATGTCAGTAGGGCTGCCTACAAACGACAGGCGTTCCTTCAGGAACGCCTCCGTTTGTCCGGCCACCCCCCCACCCCGCCTACAACATCGACAGCCGCCCGTTTCTAGTGAGCCCCGGAGCGAGTGAATTTGTTAGTCGCTCCGGGGCTTGCGCACGTGCACTGCGATCGCGCAGGCCCTCACCATCGACCTGCTTGCGAGCGGATCTGAATGCGGGCCTATGCTCATTAACATGTCATGAATGCTGGATGCATAAATCACATACCACTACATCATTAGCTTTACAAGATATGTTTGACAATAAACAGGTAGAAACACCTCACAACTTCACCTCTACTCTGCCCCCTTCCCTTCACAAGAACCCCACCCTTGGATGTGCAACAGTACAACAACTTAACTGCTACATGGCCTGGAACTCCCCCACAGCCCTGACAATCCAAGTGCTGCTCTGAAACTGTGGGCCCTGCTCTCTGATGCTGTGAACCCTGCTCTTTGATGATGAGGGTCCTGCTCTCTGATGCTGGGGGTCCTGCTCTCTGATGCGGGGTACCCTGCTCTCTGATGCGGGGTACCCTGCTCTCTGATGCGGGGTACCCTGCTCTCTGATGCGGGGTACCCTGCTCTCTGATGCGGGGTATGCTGCTCTCTGATGTTGGGGGTCCTGCTCTCTGATGCTGGGGGTCCTGCTCTCTGATGCTGGGGGTCCTGCTCTCTGATGTTGGGTGCCCTGCTCTCAGATGTTGGGTGCCCTGCTCTCAGATGTTGGGTGCCCTGCTCTCTGATGCAGGGATCCTGCTCTCTGATGCAGGGATCCTGCTCTCTGATGCTGGGAGCCCTGCTCTCTGGTGTTTGGTGCCCTGCTCTCTGATGCTTTGGGCCCTGCTATCTGATGCTGTGGGTCCTGTTCTCTGATGCTGAGATCCTGCTCTCTGATGCTGTGGGCCCTGCTCTCTGATGCTGTGGACCCTGCTCTCTGATGCTGTGGGTCCTGATCTCTGATGCTGTGGGTCCTGCTCTCTGATGCTGTGGGTCCTGCTCTCTGATGCTGTGGGTCCTGCTCTCTGATGCTGGGATCCTGCTTTCTAATCTTGGGAACCCTGCTCTCTGATGCTGGGTGCCCTGCTCTCTAATTCCGGGGTCTTACTTTTTGATGCTGGGGGTCCTGTTTTTTGATGCTGGGGGTCCAGCTCTCTAAAGTTGTGGGTCCTACTCTGATGCTGAGTTCCCTGCTCTCTGATGCTGGGGACCCTGCTGTCTATCTCAATCCCAACCCACATCCTCCCAAGTAAGGAAAAACCTCTTTTTCGCTATCCTCCCTTCATTCACAATGTGATGTTGCACTATATGTCAGTGCTATTTGTACCTTAAGGCCCCATACACTGTGCGATATAGCAGCTGACGGATTGGTACAATTTTGCTGCTATATTGTACCGTATATGGGCATGATATCGGACAGAGCGCTCTCCCATGGGGTCGTACAACGCATCTCCAGATCTTTCTGCATGTTCATTTGATCTGGGGATTCCATGCAGCGCTATGCGGGTAGGGGAGAGGGGTGCTGGCATATCGGGCGGTCGGCCACCCGATCACACCGTTTGTGGGGACCGCCCGATATGTCATCTGATGGATCCCCCGTCGCGTCGCAAGGTGCATATCGCACCATGTATGGGGGCCTTTACTCTTTGTTTTATAGAAAAAACAAAAGTGGAGCGCCGTAAGGAATTCAAGAAATTTATTACACAATAAAACAGTTCATTACATTAATTCTCAAATAGTCATAAAACGTTACGTAAGATACAATTATGCACACTTAGATTGAATATTGTATGCACTGTTTAATCTAAAAGCA
This sequence comes from Taudactylus pleione, assembly GCA_031769625.1. Taxonomy (NCBI): domain Eukaryota; kingdom Metazoa; phylum Chordata; class Amphibia; order Anura; family Myobatrachidae; genus Taudactylus; species Taudactylus pleione. The sequence goes on from JAUIMM010000018.1 coordinate 25,938,629, forward strand.
TAAAAATCTAATATAATATTGCTAGCAGTACACAGCCTAAAATCTAACAATCTGAACAGATTCTAATCCTGTATGGTGAATGGTGAATGAGTTCACGGAAAGTGTTGTTAATCTCATGATGTTAAATTGAGGACAATGTCTGCAAATATAGTAGCAGTATGGGTGTGAGGAAATATCACAGAGTTAGTGCCGTATTCAATTCGGAGCGAAAAGCTGTTTTCGGACGTTTTTTGTAGATAATTTCACCTGAAAATTTATCTCCGTATTCAATACCAGTCCGTTTTCAATGCACTGAAATAGGCAAAACTTTTTCTCCACAGAATGGCAGGAGAAGAAAAGTGCAAAATCTATATTTTGGGGTGCAGATGTTGGGAAACCTTTGGTAAACCCCCCAAAAGACAATTCACCCCCCCACCCCCCAAAAAAAAGCCTTAGATATTGGGGGCAAAAATTCAAACAAAAGAGGGGGGACTTCAAAAACTAGCGAAATAAGCTTCTGGGGGTGCTCTAAGGCGGAGCCAAGTGTTTTTGGGATTGCAGGTGCTTGTATGACGGAGGAATTTCACGTTTTCTAAAACTTCACTTTAGAGACATAAAAAATGTCAAGCACCCCAAATTTGATGGGACTACTTATTTTCTCCAAAAAACACTGCTATATGCTATTCTTCAGCATTTTTACCTAGACGCTAATAGCAAGCAATTACCACCACTTAAGTACCCTAACTAGTTCATTTAGGGCTAAAACTAAACTACCGTAATGATTTCAGAAGTCAGCCCATCTTGTTCTGGGGTACAGTGATTATCCCAATTCATGCTGCACATTTCATCTGGTTCACATTGGTCAGGTCCCGTTTTTGCCTGTTTGGGAATTGAATACGGAGTAAATCGGGAGCACTCACGAAAAGTTTACACCTCCAAAACAGGCGAAGGCGGCGAAAAGTCGGGTAGGCAGAACTTTTTCGCTGAGGCGAAACTAATTCAATACGGGCCTTAGTTTCCAAAGTTCCAACTTTGATATTCCCAGGATAATGTTATAAATCAAAAGGTTCACCCTTCACAGCGATAGTAAATAAGGATTATTCACCATAATAGCAGTAAAATACAAACAACCTAATATTTCCTTTTCAGGAGTATCGTGCAATGAATGGAATAGATTCCCAGACAGGAGGTCCAATGTATACCTTTCCGGACGTTGCTTGATCTTTACACCGGTGGTGTGTATATAAAACACCTATTCTAACTCTTTGTATATGTCCATTTCTTGCCTGCACTATTGTTACCACTTTGTACACTGACAATTGTTTTTCTACAATGCTTGCAAATACAAATAGAGAGATGTATCAAACCTTCTAAAGAGGACAAGTGGAGGAGTTGCCATAGCAACCAATCCACTTCTAGCTATCATTTCTCTAGTACATATTATGAAATATTTTGTAGAAGCTGATTGGTTGTTATGGGCAACTTTTCCATCTGTCCTCTGTTGAAGGTTTGATACATCTCCCCCAAAATTCTAACTTGTCTCCACTATCTCAGTCACTGCCCAGTTTGGCTAACTATATCCAGTCACTACTATACAAACCTGCTACACCGCCATAAAATATGATGGCCAGCCCTGCAGAGCACTATATATGTCCTTAGGGACCTGAAATATACATACATTGCATTTATCATATTATAAAATATTTTGTAACAGGTCTACTCTACTGTATGTATATTATACTCTCAGCAGATACGGTGTCAGGTAATCATGGTTTCCCAGGGAAGCCCTAAAATATAACATCACAGTAATAATGCCTATCACTGTTATAGCCTGCAGATCACCATTTTCTATTAGGATATACTGTAGTAAGTATAACATGCCTTTGGCTTTTTAACCTTTTTCTATTACCTTGGCTCTCTGATCAACATATCTCTTCCTACTCCTCCAATCTACAAATTCAAGTTTGTGAACTAGTTATTATATATTGCAGGTTGAGTCTCCCATATCCAAAATGCTTGGGACAGGGGGCTTTTGAATATCGGATTTTTCCGTATTTTGGAATATTTGCATACCATAATGAGATTTCTTGGGAATGGGACCCACATCTAAACACAGGATGTATTTATGTTTCATATACTGTACACCTTATGCACACAGCCTGAAGGTAATTTTATACAATATTTTTAATAATTTTGTGCCTCAAACAAAGTTTATGTACATTGAACCATCAAAATGCAAATGTGTCACTATCTCAGTCATGCTAACAAAAATCTGTATTTCGGAATATTCTGTATTTCGGAATATTTGGATATGGGAGTATCAACTAGTATGTGTACAGGCAACATGGACAGATCCTAGGCCAAGCTTACAGAGAGCTGCAGAGTGTAGATGCTCGGCTTACTGTTCCCAATTTCATGGTGTGATGCAACATTTAAATGTAATTCCAAAGGACACTGTACATTGTACAGCGGAGCATGCTAATCCAAGCACAGCTGTGGGTGCAATTTATCTAGCCATTGAAGCATTAAAATGCTCATTATTACATGTTTAATGAACGTAGTTAAAATGTAATTGATTTGTATTTAAAATACTCCTCTTGACTATGTACAGCATTACATTATGAAGCCTAGAGAAAATGAATACTGGTTTGTGCATGAGTTCTGGTTGCCCTAGGTGATTCCCCTGTCTTGTGCACCACTCTCCAGCTACATTTGGCTAGTGTGGAGTTGGGGCAGGCAAACTCTTCTATGCTTTGGACTCTGGTGCTGGGCTGTTACATTATACAGTAGCTCAGCACCACATACCCAGCCTATTACAAACATGGATGTGCATGGTCTTGTAGTTATACTGCTAAGGTGATTCCTATTTCTAAGGCTGAGTACACACGTAAAGATTTTCTGTCCAATCATCCAACTAGTTGATTGGTTGGAATGAAAATCTGGTAAGGGATGAAAGCAAATGACAATCAGCAATTTGCTCCCAAACGCCTGAAAATGGACAAAAACTGTTGTTTGAACAAATTGTTTAGATCAAACATTTAACAAACTTGTCTGACGACCATTTTCATCTGTTTTCTGGCATTTAGGAGCAAATTGCTGATCACCAGTTACTCCCATACATTACCAGATTTTCATTCCAACCAATCAACTAGTTGGATGGTTGGACAGAAAAGTTTTACATTGTACCCAGCTTTATTTAGAAAACAAATTGTGTTTCAATGCCTAAAAACATGATTAACAATTTTTTAGTATGAGACTAAAGGCATGATTTTCAGTAACGTGCATTCACAAGCAGTAAAGACGCCTCTTGGTGTAAAACTGCCGCACTGCATCCATATTTACAGTTACATGTATGTTGCACTTGGAGAGGCAGGGGGCTTATTGTGTAAGTGCAGTGCAGTGAGGACATATAGGTGTAAGTTAAGTACACCATTATGAGATGTGTCTTATTTTGAGTTACAAAGACCCTGAAATATTACAGGTACAGACGTAAGTTTGGCACATACCTAAACCGGATGTAAATTTTGCAGTTGATGATTGTTGCATTTTTGCTCCAGGCACATCTATACACTACACTAAGGCTTATCTTTCATTTTATGATTTCCTTTTTCTTGAAGCAAATATTTAGTTCATAGTATATGTTTCAACATTCTAAATACAAATCTATAAGAGAAATATAGAACTTGGGGTGCATGCGTACAAATAGCATAAGTTTTACAGTAGTTGTGTGGTAAATACTTATAAATGTCAATATATTAAGTACCTGTGCCACTACACTGACAACATATACATGTGAGTGTGGTATTTTATGTCAACTTTCATCTTGTTGCCAAGACTTGAATGTCTACAAAACGCCCCTGATGGTCTAGTGGTGACTTACCTGGTCAGCTGATGGTGACTTCCGGTGGAGACAGTGGTTCTTCTGACAGTGAGTATTGTTAACCCTAACCATCCCTCTAGTGCCTAACCCTAACCCTCTGCTGCTCGTATATGCAGAATGTCGTAGTTCCACATGTTGACATTTCACATGACATTTTGAGCTTGTCAGCATTCTGCACATGCCGGCATGTTCAATGTTGACATTTTAACAATGTCAGCATAATAACTGATGATGTTGTAATGTTGACATTATGAATGTCAACATAGTTAATGTGGACATGTTTGCTACATCCCCACTAACACCTGGGTGTAAGTATCATATCTCAATCCGTTTATGTATTACAGATTCATATGGGATGTGAGATAGAACATCCCATTCAGAGTACGTTATAGAATAAAATAGCTATATCTTGTGTTGTACCAAGAGCTGTGCTGAAAGCATCACAGAACCTGTTTGTACAGGATGGAAAAATATGGATAATGTTTTCCCACATTTCAAAGAGTTTTTTGTGTGTTTTTCTTTTATTAATGAAGCTTCCAGCCAATCTATTCTGGAAATATGAAGACGCTTTTCCCTTAACTGTGTAAAAGCGGCAGCAGAGTTCAGGATCCATATTTGGAGAATGCTTTTACTGGCAGCTGCCGAAATGGCTAATAGCAGTTATTTGATGCCCTTGGAGGTTCTTGTGCCAGGTGGGAAGATGCCTAATATAGCCCACATCAGGGTATGGTATCATATTGACTAAATGATCTTTAGCAAATCTCAAAATCTGGTGCCAGAAAATCTACCATTGGGGCATTGCATTTTGGGCAAGTATTAGGGGTATATTTACTAAAGTGAAGGTTTTCAAAAGTGGAGATGTTGACCGTAGCAACCAATCAGATTCTGCTTATCATTTATCTAATGCTTCTAGAAAATAATAGCTAGAATCTGATTGGTTGCTATAGGAAACATCTCTAATTTTGTAAACCCACACTTTAGTAAATATATCCCTTAGGGCAGTGGTTCCCAAACTTTTTTGAATCACGGCACCCTAGAGTATCAGCATTATTTCTACTGCACCCCCTGGGCCTAAAGTTTCTTATTGAGAAATTCAGCAAAAATGAAATGAAGTAAATTGTTTTTATAAGTCACCCTTAGGTAGTGGGTGACAAGGCTGCACTTCTTTTGTCCACATATTTTTTTGTTTGGCAGTCATTAGCACTGGTTTTGCCTATCACACTGACTAAAAATAATTTTATTTGGTACTGGAACACCAATCTGAGGCACCCCTGCAGGTGCCCTGAGGCACCCCAGGGTGCTGCGGCACCCAGTTTGGGAACCACTGCTTTAGGGGGTTATTCATGAAAGCTTGGAGAGAGATAAAAATGTGTGAGATCAACCAATCAGCTCCTAACTGTCATTTTTCAAACACACTGTGGGGTTTATTTATGAAACCCTTGGATGGAGATAAAGTGAACGGAGATAAAGTACCAGCCAATCAGTTCCTAATTGTCATGTCACTCTGTTTGAAAAATGACAGAAGTTGATTGGCTTGTAATTTATCTCCATTCTCTTTATCCCCATCAAAGACTTAGTAAATAGACCCCACAGCCTGTAAAGTGACAGTTAGGAGCAGATTGGTTGGTACTTTATCTCTCATAATTTTATCTTTCTCCAAGCTTTCATGAATAGCCGCCTTAGCATTAAAGAGCCCTATCAAGATTCTTCTATGATGAACCTTGTCATAAATTATTGTAATTGTTATCATTTATATGTATATGGTGCTAATCATATAACGCAGCACTGTACACAGAATGTACGTCAGTCCTCCCTTAGATTTTGATTGTTGCATTTTGGTTAAGCTTATCTGAGGTCTTTAGTATTTACAAATAAAATTGTGGTATGCACTATAACTAACCCTTGTGTATTTGTGTGTATAAAGTAATGGTAAGGATTGGAGAAGTTACATAGATTTTGGAAATTAAATCATATTCGTAAGATTAGCTCTAGCAATATGAAATCTAGAGACAATTCCAACCAGTGAGTTCTTTAGCTATACTATTGCTCATGATGTTGAAATCACAGTCATGTTAGGTTTTTGGGCAACTGAATACCCGAGTAGGAGATGCAATTAGCATCCCATTCAATTTGAATGTTTCTGGCACATGGAGGATACGGTATGTTCTTTATGTAAAATCATGAGAATGGATTTGTCAACATTGACTGAAAATCCCCAATTTTACCAAATTCATCAAACCTAGCCATTAGTGGAAGCAGAGAGAACTGGATTAGATATATTTAAGATAATATCATCAGCAAATTCAGATATTTGTGATAGATTTATTCCTTATGTAGATAACTTAGTGATAGCCAGTCTTGAAGAATATAGAGCATTATGTCCACAGAAAGTTCAAAAAGCAAGTGAGGGTGTTCGCCTGGCAATTAGCATTCCCAATTTATCATCACTAAGGCCACTAACTGGAAAAGAGGCATGGCAGTGCCAAATCGTGGGAGGCATGGCCACGCCCCCTTAGCAGCAGCGAGTAGTCTCCCTGGTCTCCCACTGCAGCACAGCATACAACAGCATGTGCTGGGCTGCTGATAGGTACGAGGGAGGGGGTGGGAGTAGGTTTGGTGGCATCGGTCAGTGGGCGTGCCAATGAAAGCCGCTGCATTCCCAGACGCTCAGCCGCAGGCATAAGAAGCCATAGTCAGACGGAGAAATTGCACCTGCCATAGGGCTGGTGCAAGTTTTGATGGTGCGACCAATGGTGGCATATATGGACATACCAATTAGTATTACAGTGTGCACGGGCGCTAAAAGTGGGCGTCTCAGCCCTTGCACATTTGGCCACACGGATGTACACAAGGGGAACAGTTTACGGTTTTTGCATAAACTCGCAGACGAGCCACCGCCAATACATGCTGTTGCGTGTTCTTTGCATGCGACTCAGAATCAGCCCCTGTATGTGCTAATGCTCCAGTACAGGGGTTCTCAACCCCAGTCCTCAAGTTCTACCAGCAGGTCAGGATTCATTGATTTCTTTAATCATGCACAGGTGAGTTATCTATTTTGCTGGGTCTGTCATTATCTCACCTGCTTCCACAGACAGAAATCCTCGAAACATGAACTTATGGGAAAACTTGTGAGTTGTGCTTGAGAACTATTGCGCTAGTGTCAGGAACATGTAATAAGTGGCACTCGTAGAGGCTCAGTCTGATGGGAGTCTATAACTCAAGTTGTCAGTGTAGTCCTGAGATATACAATCTTAAAATGTGTGCAACTGAAAATACAGGTGTGATAATGCAAGTGAGTGGACATACATTGGGCTTCTTTATGTTCAACTCTATATCAGGCTTTAACCTGCTAAATTACATGCCCTTATCCCCTTTTATTTAGGGGCTTATAGTATATACCTGAGAATGCCGACATATGCTCTGTGCAACACATTGCTACAACCACTTACTGGTATCACCTACCTATTTATCTCTATTTGATACTTTCCTTTGTTTTTATGTTATTTTATTTATTTGTTTTTAAGACATTTTATTGTATATTGCCGTATATCATAAAATTAGTTTTATTCAATTTAACTTATTGGCATTGGATCTTTGGTGTATTGCATCCCATTATTCATGATGCCGGTAGACATAGGGTTTTTAAATGAATGTCCAAACCATTCCTCCATCCTATTGAGGTGCGTATACTGTATAAGATCTAAAGCAAAGTATCATTGGATATTCTGATCTGCACTATGCTGGCACTTTATTTTTCTTCCCTTAGAACTCCTGCGGTACCGACGACATCCAATTTGCTTAAGAAAGCAACCACCGTAGGACATCGGTGAGAGTTTGTCCAACGCCTACAATTGTTTTTAAAAAGGAACACTATGGTCCTATTTAACATTTCGACTATCCGGACGGTTTTAGTCGGAGGTTTATATTTTTTCAAATTAGTTGTATGTTATTAACGTTAACTAGAACTATCTATTATTGTTATATATTGGATGACAAGAACGGATGTAATTTCTGGACTGTACAAATATTTCTATGTTATACTTGTATGGTTATATGCAAATAATGTACCTGTGATCTTTGGGCCTGATTCAGAGCCGTTCGCTATTTGCGGTCGTTCGTTCAAAAACAAGGGGTGGCTATTCAAATGATCCGTTCGCAAATTGCAGTCTGTTCCCACCTCTAAGTCTGAACGAGCGAGCAAAACATACGCTCGTTTATTTGATAAAAATGCCCCCTGGCCGCACGCACCATACATCATGTCCGCTATTTATTAGATTAATCGAGTACATCGTACAGCGTATGAACTGCTCGCTATTCTTGTGGTTGGTGTTTTCAACCGCTATTTTGCGAGCAGTTCTGAGTTAAAAAAAAACAAGTGACGTGGTCAATGACGCTGCTTTGTTAATTATGCACTCCCTTAAAACACCCGTTTTGACCTTTAAGCACGCCTGCGTTCGGATCTCCACTCCCCGTTTTCAAGCACCTTCCCCTGTTACCACCCACATACGCCTCATTCTGTCACTCAAAATAGCAGGCCCTCGCTATATTGCGTACCAACGATTTTCGGCCGCACTGACTGGTACATGCGCAGATGTGCGAACATCGCTCGGAACGAGCGTACTGCCGCTAGCGAGTGGCTCTGAATTAGGGCCTTTATCCCCTATTTTTTCTTTTTCTTTTTTATTTTTCTTTCCCCCTTTTTTTATTTCTGTACCTCAGCTCTTTTCTATATAATTTTGAAACAATAAAAATGTAATGTTTAAAAAAAAAAAAAAAGGAACACTATTGGAAGAATGAATCTGAGTAATCCACTACCCTTAGACTATATACAGTGCTGGAACCATTTCCCCTACTCTATACATTTTATTTGTCAAATAAATATAGCACTTTCTTACATGTAGCCAGAAGATAGAAATGTTTTAATATATTACTAAATGAATTTGGCACCAAGTTATATATATGTTATATATTATCTACTGTCGCTAGTGACTGAGACAATCATATGTGGAAGCTTATCATAGAATGAAGTCATCTGTCTTGCTACTTTCTGCTGGTAATCAACTATGGTGGCTGCGAGAATATTAAGTAAACAAGTAAGTAAATTCAGTGCACTGCCATAGTATGACTATTAGATGTACATTGTGCTCTATCCCTTATTGCAACCACAGCCTTATTGTGGTCTGTGGACAATTAAATCAGCTTTTATAGGAATTCATAATTTACTGTCAGCAAAATATTTTGTTGTATAAATTCATTCAGTGTTTTTAATTATAGTTCTTGAAACAAGCTGAGATCTGCAAACTAATTATCATTGAATCCTATCCCTTTGCTAAAAGGACATGTTACTTATTTCAAGGGGTATATTTACTAAAGGACGGTCAAATTTAATCGATTTTAAATCGATCTAAATCGATGTTGTGTTTCTGGGGCTAAATTACGCATTTTACTTTAGTGTTAGCAAATGTTTGATTTAGCCCCAGAAACACAATATCGATTTAGATTGATTTCAATGGACCTTTTATAAATATACCCCCTGGTGTTTTTACCATGTATCTCTATATGACTCTTTACACTATACGTAGGTGCTCTCCTGCTCACACACCAGTATAGGGCAATATTATTATAATGGTCTGCGTTGTCTCAGGGCATCATTCTTTGAATTTCCACTCCTAGGAAAATTGGCAACTCTCCATTAGTAAATAATATTTCTCACTGTAGATTGGTGGACTTCAACATTATTGTAAATAGTCTTAGTTATTGCCCATTCCATTGCAGACTATAAGCAGAAATAAACCTGTATACTCGATTCTAACCTGCCAAAGGCTTTGCTGTTACTTGGAGGTGACAACACTTCCTGATGATCAAATAATAAAATATAGGACTAAATATATAAAATGATGATTATCCCTATTTTCAGTGTTTTCGCAGCATCTCAATATGTAAGAAAAGGCGTTCCATGGAGAAACGAGTGATCCAAAGTTGGGTACAGGTTGATCTGCTGCCATTTTCATTAATTCAAGATCATCTCTTCCATATATTTCTAATAGACTTTTTAAAACAAAAAAGCATGACTATAGAAGGAAAGATACACACATTTTTTTTTAAAACTTGGGAAAGTTTAACTGAAACCCTCGCCTCCATTACCAAGGAGCTTCACCACACTGTCTAGTAAGAATCACGTTTATGCACACATCATGTAGGACTCCTAAATGTGGCACATTCCAAAAATTACCTTTGATTGCTCCCATGAACTGCAGAATACTACTCACTATCAATGTACTAGTGCAAGAAGTTTTGTGTAGTTACAAAACGGGGTACAGTTCAATTACCGGTGTCCGGAATGCCGGTTGACGGAATCCCGACGTTGGAAGCCCGACCTGGTACTAAAGATAGGCGTTTAAATCTTGATGCCTATCTTTAGCCAGACGCCGAAATCCTGACGGCTGGCATCCCGAACGAAAGTAAGCGGGGAATTGTAGCATGTAGCTGCGGGAGGGGGGGAGGGTTAGGGTTTAGGCACCCCCGGGGGGACTTAGGGTTAGGCAACTCCCGGGTTGGGTTAGGCTAGGGGGAGGGGGGTTAGGCACCCCCGGCTGGACTTAGGGTTAGGCAACCCCCGGGTTGGGTTAGGGTTAGGCTAGGGGGCGGGGGGTTAGGCACCACCGGGGGGGAGGTTAGGGTTAGGCACCCCCCAGGAGAATTAGATATAGGGTGCGGGGAGAGGGGGTTAGGTTTAGGCACCCTCGGGGGTCTTAGGGTTAGGCACCACCCCGGGAGTTTTAAGGTTAGGCACCATTAAGGGAGGGTTAGAGGTATTTCATCTGCTAAGAATAGATCCGGCGGCATTACATACCGATTCCTTACAACACAATACCATGTAATACGGGCAACAATGTGCAGGGTCTATAATTGAATATTAAAGAATGTCTGTGTTTAAACTAATACATTTGTGAGGACTGCATCTTGTCCCAACAGATAGGAAAATTGGACTTGCTGGAAAATGCCATGAACTATAATCTGTACTTGTTAAACAAATCATATAACTGGATTGGAAAACTTGAAACTGCAGCATCCTCCATTCTGAGCTGTTCTGAAATGATGTGACTGGTTATGGTCCTAATATAGAGCTATTATGGGTTTATTTTTTCTGAAACAGGTCAGTGAAAAAAAATGTTATTTTTTTCCTTTCTTTGCCAGGTTATTTTTGTTGCCCAAAAGAGTGAGACAGCTGGCACAAAGTTGACACATAGAGGCACTAGCAGCTCAGACCATAATTATATGAAAAGCACGACCTTGTGAAAATGTACAGCAATTTATGGAACAAACTATATGCTAGAAATTCAAAATTTATCACATTGAAAAATAGATTGTAAAGTATGAATGCAGACCTGAAGAGTTTATTTAGCCTTTTTTTAGTTGTGGGGTTATTTGTAATGTTTTTTTATTACATGTTCTCAATTTCACTTTTCGAGGAAGCAAGAACAAAATGCCAGACATTGTATAGTCTTTTATAGATGACAGTTACCAAATAACAAGGAGTCTTTTAGCCCTGTGAGAGGCAATGTTACCTAAACAGGGAAGGAAATAGTTTATATATAAATACCTTTAAAAGCCATAAGTTAGTTGGCAGGTGAGCTTTAAACAAGTGTGATAGTAGTAGTTACCAGGTTTTAAGAATCATGACTGATAGTGTAGGACTTGCAGAGAAATAGGGCCCATTGAAGTGGGTTGCAGGCTTAAATGCATTGATCAAAACCCTATTATTTATGTACTATCGTGAGTGACTTTATGATGGTGAGTGCTGAATTTTGTGTTTTATTTATTTCAGCAATGTGGTCACATGCCATTTCACGCCCCAAGTCTGAATCTAGGAGCGGCGACGGCAATGGATTTATGTCTCTGTATATATTATTAGAGATGAGGTGAAAGTCGTACAGACCAGAACTGTGGGGTTCCTAGTCCCAGCTAGGATTACTTTGGGGTTCAAAGTAGAACAGAGTCCTGACTCGAGTCTTCTCACCAAGTTCAGAAATCTGATCTAAAAACTGGATCTTGCATATTTTGGGTTGCATTTAAGTACCTCCCTTGTGATTTCAGGTGCTGTGAGGGGGGGGGGGGGGGTCAAAATTTAATGGAAATGACTGTTATTTGATCTTAATAATACTATAGCAACAAAAACAGGCCCAAGTTACATGATTTTGGCCGTTTTTATCAAGTTTTAAAGAAATCAAAACCAAAACCGAACCAAACACTTGAGGGTGGTTTTGCCGAAACCAAAACACGATGATGATTATGGGGCCTATTCATCATCACTTATTTTTTACAAAAGCAGGTGAAAAATTTTAATTTTCACATACTTCTGTAAAAATGTGTCAGGGTCATTCATCAGGTTCTGAAAAAGCATTTTTTTCAGAACTTGATGGTGTTACTGAACGCCATCCTGAGATGGCGTAGAGCCCCGATAATCTGCACAGGCTGCTTGTTATACGGCTGCCTGTGAAGATCTACATGCCAGCCCAGCCACTGCAGCCAGCAGGGGATCTTTTAAGATCCCTCCCTGCTGTGTCTGCACTGCAGAGTCCCGCAGCTGAGAGCCCCGGGGTATCAGGGTATCACACACATGTAGCCCGGACTCACTAGCAGAAGATAGAAGACAGGTGAGTCGGGGGAGAAGATGAGGTGGTCGGGGGGGGGCTTAGGTGGACGAGCGGACACCCACTTGGGAGGTGGGGTGGATCAGACACCCGCGGGGGAGGGGGGGTACCCGGAACAGACACCAGCAGAAGGGAAGGGCAGGATCAGATATCAGGAGGGGAAGCTGGAACGGACACCCGCAGTGTTGCCAGATCAGATGCGGTGGTAAGGGTGGGCGGATCAGACACCCGCATGGGGGGGGAGCCAGTTTCCGACACCAGTAGGAGGGAGGGGACAGGATCAGACAGCAGCGGTAGGGGAAGCCGGAACGGACACCTGCGGTGCCAGCAGGGGGAGGGTTGTGGCCGGATCGGACACCGGAGAACGGAGGGGGAGCAGGGGTTGAAAGACAGTGGGGAATAGAGAGGGGGGGGCAGATACAGGGAGGAAATCCTTATGGATACCTCACCTGTAGGGGGAAAAATATAACTTTTACAAAAAGCTGACTCCGCAAAAAGAGTTTGTAGATGTGTTGTATATCAGATAAGACTCATGGACTCAGGAGTGCAACATAACACGTTTTACTAGAACAACATCAGTAACTGAACTGCCAAACAAACAGGAACTCCCTCCCAGCATGCATAGCCCCATGGAAAGTCTCATCCTGCTGGGTCCTAGGAGGATATATATCTACATCCCTCCCTTCATACAGATGATAGAGAAGAGGTAACACAATAAAAAGGAAATAACGAAAGGAGAGAGAATGGGTGAGGAAGGTTATGTGACATAATTCCGGAATCGGCAATTGGGTCTGCATACGGGTCCTGACTTGGTGGTATACATGTTAGGAATAGGAGCCTGGTCATTGCAAGGGATATCTGTTGGTGCCGTTGAGTCAGATGGCAGTTCATTATCAATTGTGGAAGCCACAGGTTCTGACAACCCCGGGCTTGGTGTGATTTGAGAGGGGTTTGTGCCGTCCACTGTTACATTGGGCGCAGTAATAGTCTCTTCAGGTACACTCAGGAGGTGGCGACGGTTACGCTCATACACAGCTCCATCTGCTTGAACAACATAGCTGTTGGGCCGGTCGGTTTCCTTTAGAACAGTAGCAAGTTTGTCATATCCTCGAGCGGTCTGTAGTCGAACAGCTTGTCCTGGGACCAACTGAGGGAGAGCATGTGCTGTACAGTTATAATTCCTTTTATTAGACATACGCTTAGCAGCCAGTGCTGGCTATACTTGTGTCTGTAATTGACGCTGTAATTGTTGTTTGGTAATTGGGATTTGGGTTCTGGTGTGACGTGATAACAACCGTTGGGCAGGGATGTTACGTAAGTTAAGGAGTGCCAGACAAATGTCGGTCTGGTCTCGGGCACATTTCTCTAACAGATGCTTGGCGGAACGAACAGCTCTTTCTGCGAGTCCATTGGATTGGGGATATAGTGGACTGCTGGTGATGTGAGTGAAATCCCAAGTACAAACAAACAGCTTGAACTCATTGCTTGTAAACTGTGTGGCATTGTCTGTAATGAGTTTCTGAGGTATTCCATGTGTGGCAAAGTGCTGTTTGAGCTTGGTAATTATGGTGCTGCTGGTAACAGTGGTTAATTGATCAATTTCAAACCATCCTGAGTAAGAGTCTACAAGAACCAGGTACTCCTTACCCCTCCATACAAAAACATCAGCAGCAGTAATACACCAGGGAAGATCTGGTATGTCATGCGGATGCAGTGGCTCTTTAGGTTGGTGTACATGAAGGGCTGCACAAGGGCCGAAAACAGAGACCTCCTTCTCTAGATCATGAAACATGGTAGACCAATAGAGCAGTTCCCTGGCCCTGCGCTTCGTGGCCTCCAGACCAGGGTGGACTTGGTGCAGTTGCTTGGTGTAGTACTTTTGCAATGTGTAGGGTATAACAAATCTCTGACCTCGCAAAACAATCCCATCTGATAGTGATAACTCATCTCGCATGGCAAAGAATGGGTGTAAGACTTGGGGTAGCTCCCTGTGGCCAGCCTCGCAGGATAACCTGAGAGAGGCGTTGACATAACTCATCCGCCAAAGATTCTGTATGCAGCTCCTCCATTCGGGCAGAGGACAGGAATTGCACAGTCATTACGTCATAGTCATCATCAACCTGCAGCGGAGCAGAATGGGGTAGGATCGCTCTGGAGAGGGCATCAGCCATGAACATTTGTTTGCCACGCTTGTAGACAACGTCTAGGTGGTACCTCTGTAATTTGAGCATCATCCTTTGAATACGGACAGATGCATTGTGCAGGGGCTTTCGCAGGATGGTAATGAGCGGCTGGTGGTCAGTTTCGCCGGTACCGGCTGCCCGTAGATGAAATCATGGAATTTCTGGCAAGCAAACACCAACACCAACAGCTCTTTCTCGATCTGCTCGTAACGAGATTCTGTGTCCGTCAGAGCCCTGGAATGAATAGCAATTGGTCCATTGTTCTGGAAGCAAACTGCACCCACCCCTGTGAGGCATCAGCTGAGATCACCACCGGTAAGTGTACATTGAAGTATTGCAGAGAAGGAGAGCTTGTGAGTATGCATTTAAGTTTTGACACCGCGGCCTGGTGCTGTTCCAACCAACACCACTCCGTATCTTGGTGCAGTTATCTCACTGTGGGCTCTATTTATTAACATTATTTTTTCTAAAATAAAGTGAAAAAGGGTGTTTTCACACCCTTTTCACATTATTTTAGTTTCACCTGTAGTTATTACAGGGCAATTCCAGTAGAATTAGTAAAATTCTACTCCAACCCCCAGTATCACTTATTTTTAGTAAAGCAGATCGCATTTCCCATAATTGTAATGGGAAATGTGATCTGTGTGCAAGTTACTAAAAATAAATTGTAAAAAAATACCGGGGGAAGCCCTGTGATAATAACGCCACCTGGAGGTGGCGTTATCCAGGGTCTCCCCCGGTTACCGGGCTCCCACTCTGCTCTAACGGGGAGAGCAGAGGCGGGAGCCGGTACCAGTAATCAGCTGTGTGGTCTAAGCAGACCGCAAGCTGATTACTGTAAAAAAAAAAAAAAAAAAATTAAACTTTTATTTTTTTCCTTACCTGCATCCAGGGACCGGTGATCGGGCCTCCGGTGATGGCTCCTCTCCGGTCAGCTGGTCTCCCACAGTGCACTGGGGCCCGGTCATCAGGTGTTCGGGTCCCAGTGCAGTATGGGAGATCACCTGATCGGGAAGCCCGGAGAAGATCACCGGAGGCCAGGAGGATGCAGGTAAGTGTAATGAAGGGAGGGGGGGTCGCGGGGTGGGAGGGGGGGGGGGGTCGCGGGGGTCCGCGATCGTGGGGGCGGGGCTTAGCGCCGGGGGGCGGGGCTTAGCGTCGGTGGGGGGGTAGTAGCGGTGGTCGGTCGGCGCATGCGCGGGCTCTTAGTCGCGGTATTTTTTCCGAAAATACCGCAACTAGAGTGCGGATGGGATCCGCAGGGACAGAGCTTTATCGCAAGCTCTGTCCCTGCAAGGGATTTATAGTAAATCCCTGTGATATTGCCTGAATTCGCAATGCAAATTCACTCGGTAATATCACACTACAATCCGCATTCAATATGCGGATTGTAGTAAATAGAGCCCTGTAAGTGGGGATGAATTTTGACAGGTAGTTAGTTATCCCTAAGAAGTGTTGGAGGCTAAGTTTGTCCACAGGCAAAGGCATGTGCTGGATGGTTGCCGTTTTGTCAGGGTCGGGTTTAACACCATGGTTAGAGAGGAGGTGACCCACATATGGGACTTCAGCCACTCTGAATCTGCACTTATCTGGGTTGAGCTTTAAACTGATAGCACGCATTCTGTCCAATACCTGGCATAGACGCTCGTCATGCTCTTGCATAGTACGGCCCCAGACGAGGATGTCGTCGACTATAATCTCACAGGGGTATCCAGCAAACAATTGTTCCATACACCGTTGAAACACCTCACTGCCGGTAGTTAATCCGCATGGCATGCGTAGAAAGGCATATCTCCCAGCTGGTGTCATAAAAGTAGTGAGGAGTGACGATTCTTTGTCTAATGGGATTTGCCAAAACCCACATTTCGCATCTAACGTTCTGAAGACCTTGGCTTCTGGCATGTCAGCAATGACTTGTTCTACTGTTCTCAATGGGTGGCGGGGTCTTAGCAGCGCTTTATTGAGGTGTACAGGGTCTATGCAAATCCTGACAGTCCCATCTTTTTTTATAGCAGCAACCATTGCAGATACCCACTGGGTCGCTTCTTCAATAGAGGCTATGACACCAAGCACAACTCAGCTAGGACCTTATCCTTCATGGCGATTGGAACCCTCCGGGGTGCACACAATGTAGGGGTGACAGATTCATCTACACATATGTGGTATATGATGGGAAGTTTGCCGATGGTGTCGCATGTGAATAAATCCTTGAAGTCGCGGAACTCTGGGGTGTCTTGTTGTATCATGTGTACTTCAGGCCCCAAATGTATCAACCCAAGGCGCACGCTGTCAGGCAGTCCAAGCAATGGCCTACGTCACTATCTACTATGTGGATTAGCAGGGGTGCACACGTATATTCGATGGTGGTGGTGCCACAGTCTTGATAATATGACCCCCATATGCCACTAAGGGCCTGATTCAGACCCACTCGCGAGCGGCTGGCTAGTGATGTCAGTGGGAGTGATTTTGGCTCTGATAGAGCCAAAATCACTCCGGAGCTTGCGGTTGAAAACCTCAACCGCAGGCTCTGGCTCGCAATTTCGATGGTCGCGATGGTCTCGACCATCGCGGCCATCACAAAGCACGCTCGTATAGCCTGTGGGTGGTGACCCACAGCTATACGAGCGTCCAGGAGGACGCTCCATGAAAATGGAGCCCGGCCCTCATTCAGAGCGTGCGCTCTGCTCAGAGCGTACAGCTCTGAATGAGGGCCTAAGTTTACAGTATCTGTGTGCTCTATTGTTGCTTGCGGACTGGTTTTGTGCAGTAGAGTTTTGGACATCACGTTGCATTTGGCACCAGTGTCAATTTTAATCTTCAATGTATTACCACTCTTTTTATCACATAAGTTAGTAAAAAGCTCTCCTTGGTTTGCAATTAGATCGACGCTTTCACAATATACTATCTCATCAGTATGCGCTGTTGACTCCGTGCCCACGTGGTTGACTTTATGCATCTGTGTTACTTGTGGTTCACTGTGTGTCACGGTTTGTCTGGATCTGCAACACTTTGTAAAGTGGTTAAGCTTAGTGCAGCGGTTGCAGCGTTTGTTAAAGGCAGGACACATCTCCCTCGCAGATGCATGGCGTCCCCCACAGTTGTAGCATGGCCTGTATTGCGTTTGTGTGCGCTGTACACTGCATATTTCAGCCTCCCTCCGTAACACTTTTGTGCCCTGTTCTGATTGCTCATGCAGCATGCAGATGTGAATAGCGGAGTTTAAGGGTAGATCCTTTTCTCGTAGTAAGTGTGCACGTACTGCGTCACTACGGGTACCACATACGATACGGTCTCTGATCAGCTCGTCAGTTATTGCTCCAAAGTTACTTTTGTTTGCCAATAGTTTCAGGGTGGACACATATGACTGTATATTTTCCCCAGTGTTCTGCTTTGTGGAGTTGAATGTGTGTCTGTCCATTATGCCATTTTTTACAGGCATACAAATCTCATCAAACTTTGCAATTAATACATCTGGGTCTTCTTTGTTTTCCCCTTCTGCATATGTGAATGTGTCTCCTTTAGTGACTGCCTCTGCACCAGCCAGATTAAGCAATGGGTATGCTTGTACCTGCTTTGATTTTTCGGACAGTCGAGTCATGCGGTACACAATCCATTCTGTCCTGAACTGCACGCATCTGTCAGCGATAGTTTCATCAAACACGAGGGGGTCGATGAGGCGGAGTCCTTGAGCCATGGTATCCCACTTCTGACATCATTTAGATGTGTTGTATATCAGATAAGACTCATGGACTCAGGAGTACAACATAACACGTTTTACTAGAACAACATCAGTAACTGAACTGCCGAACAAACATGAACTCCCTCCCAGCATGCATAGCCCCATGTAAAGTCTCATCTTGCTGGGTCCTAGCAGGATACATAGGATACATATCTACAGTGTTGTACTCTACTGCTGCCGCAGGGACGATTTTTGCAGCTTGGAATTTGCGAAAAATATACTAATGGAACAGCCGCCTGGACTTGTACTAATTCGCCCACCGAAGCCATCGAAGCTGTCCGCAACTGCGTATACATGTGCAGCATCGGACACTGATTATGCAAACATCGACTCCTGAAGTAAATTTACTAAGATGGGAGTTATATTTAAGAAGTGATATTGCCCATAGCAACCAATCAGATTCTACTTCTCATTTATCTAGCACCTTCTAGAAGATTATTCCTGGAATCTGATTGGTTGCTATGGGCAACATCACTTCTTAATAGAACCCCCATCTTAGTAAATTTACCCCCTTGAGTGAGTCTATGGTCACTCAAAATGGCCACCATAACTGAAACACTGGAGCCATGTTTCCTGTAGACGCAAGATGTGACACGTCCCTGAAATGGTCGAGACTCGCCTGCTTTTTTATCCGGCACTCCCCAATGCCTCCCCTAAAACGCCTACTGCTTGTCAATTACACTGCAAATAAAGAATTACAGCGTGCAACAATGTACCTCGCTGCATGCACATTACGACTCAGACACATGCGCAGTGGCAAAGAATCACTCCATTTGTGAATCCCGGCATAGCGTACAGCTCAGAATCAGGCCCCTGGTTCCTGTCCCCAGTTGCTTCATTGTGCCTTTGCCTGCTTACTGCCCATTCCATTCCTGAGTTATAAGTGCCTGCAAGTCCTGGGGGCAATAGAGTACTAATGAGCATCTCTATCACACATATCACCTATTTGTTATCATGAAAGGGTTTGAAGTGCTCACATTATATTACGATAAATATGAGATACAAATGTTGATCTCAGTAAGAAGTACTAGGAAACAAATGGGTGCAGAATGGTGAAAGCAGAGGGATAAGTCAGAAATGGGTGTAGAGTGATGTGGGGAGATGAATAAATAGGTATGTATCGGGTATGGTATACTGAGGGATTATGTGTATACCCCACAACTGTCCTTATTTGGCAGGACAGTGTCAACTTGAGGGCTTTGTCCTCCGCACCAACAGCTTTTAATATCAGCCAGAAGGTTGGGAGGCATGTCCCGTTCACTACTGCTCTGTAGTATTAAGGGTCCTTTCAGGAAAATGGAACGGTAAAGGTGAAGTCAATCCCCCCCCTCCCCCGACATGTGACCACACCTCTGACATATGACAATATACCCCCAACATGTGGCCACGTCCCCTTCTTGTGCTTTGCTGGCTCACACATGTTCAGTGGAAATGTAAGCTCAGACTTAGGCTTTGAGCTCCAATTTTAAAAATAAATAATAAAAAAAGTAAAGATATATATATATATAAAATTATTTCCGTCTATTTCTGATTATAAAAATACTTTAATTAATTAAAGAAAGCTTTTCGTTTCTATGAATATCTCCTGCTATTGACATGCTAAGACTGAGGAAGCAAATTGCCATGCATGAGGAAGGCTTGGCTGGAGAATCCTGGTGAATCTCTTCATCAGTGAGCGACACTGCCATCTATAGCATGGCTTTCTCCCATGATATATATATATATATATATATATATATATATATATGTATATAGTCCAAATCAGCCGGCACTCACTCATCCAAGATACATCTGGTCCTGGTGCCAGTAAAGATGTAGTCCATATAAACTCCAAGAAGGAACGGCACTCATCGTCAACGTTTCAGGGCTTACACCCTTACGTCAGGTTGTATGTGATTTATGGCCTGACGTAAGGGTGTAAGCCCTGAAACGTTGACGATAGGTGAATACACTATTCGTTTTATTGTATCTTGATAATTGTGTCCTCTGAGTGCCGTTCTTTCTTGGAATATATATATATATATTTAACAGATTCCTTTTTCTCAAATGAATAGGATTTCAGTATATCTGTTTACCTTTCTGAGATTATAGTGTTTCTGATTTCCTTCTACAGTTGCTGGTAGCAGTTTTTCCTGGTTAAAGTATTGCTGCTCATGTCTTCCCAGTACTGCTGTGAGGTGTAATATTACTGCGCCTGCTGCTATTTTTTGTAACTTGGCAATAGCATAATATCTCCTGTATTAATCCACGACAATTAAGAAAGTCCCCTCATTCCATGTGAACATGTCTGATCCTAGAATTAACATGCCAATTCTCGAATTACTCACGGCATCAATGGTCCTTTGTTGTTTATGTTTAGATTTAAAATGTTTGTCTTTTAGCTATAATCATAATAATGTTTCTATTTAAGTATGGCCACAACACTGACTTACAGGCACGTCTCTTGATCAGCATTGTTCCCAGGCTTAGCCAGAGAAGCAGATTGGGTGGCCTGGGCCTTTACTCCACTACCCTGGCTTCACTGGTACAAGGTGGGGGCGACCTTTGGACATGATTTTGAGTTGGATGGATGCAAATTAGGCATTTTGGGGCGGGACTGGGCGGTTACAATGTAATTGCACAGAACCACCCTGATTTGTGGGAGTGTTGTGGGCGTGTAGCTAAAGCTCTGTGTGATTCTGAGTCCTGCATACAGGGAAGGGAACAACAATAGAGGTGGAGTAGTCCACAAGTGCTGTTAGCAATAAAGTCAATAAATTCCTCCGTTCCAATGAAGGTTCCTGTGAAGACACCCTATATTTCTCCAGAAGATATTGAGGGCAGGGCCGGATTTGCCATCAGGCAACCAAGGCACCCGCCTAGGGCCCGTCGGGCCCGGCCACGAAATCCAGCCCTGTAGTTAATCTGCGCTGTGCTTGAACTGCTCCTACTGTATAGCAGTATAGCAGTAGAGCGGTCGGGGGCCTGTCTCTACTATGCGGAGGGAGGAGGACTCACGCAGAAGCAAAGTGGTAGCCCGGGTAACCGCTGTCATCACTGTCTGCAGGGAAGTGGATAGATCTGGCTCCAGTCCACTTCCTGTTCCTGCTCCTCACCTCGGCTCAAATAAACACCACCCCCGTGCAGTATGAGCTGCTGCAGTCAGTGACTCCAGCCAATCTCCTTCGACCAAACCCTCCACCTCTCTCCTCCCCTCCCCCTGCAGTGTAGCCACCGCCACCCCCCGTAGGTTGCGCTGATGTAATCAGCCCACTTCAACCAACTACCCTCCCCAGCCTGTGCTGCTGTAGCCAGCCCCCATTGTCAGTGAGTGCTGCCAGCCTCCTCCATTGAAGCCCACCCCGCAGTGTAGCCAGGCCCTCCCCCCCGCAGCATGCTACAGTCTTGTCAGACTACTCCAACACAGCCCCCCCGCCTCTGCAGCCTGCGTTATGCGCGACTGTAGCCAGCCTCTGCAGTCACAGTGAGTGCTGCTTCCAACCTCCTCCATTGTGACCCCCCCCCCAGTGTAGCCAGCCTCCTGTGCATTGCATCTCCCCTCTGGTGTTGGAACCACATGAGACTTCCATTCCCCTGACTCATTTCACCCCCCAAGTGAGGTCAATGGGGTGATTACACTTGATACTGCACTTCTACCTATGACATCAGAGGCAGCAACATGATCCAGCATGGACAGAGATTGCAGTCTGGGTAAGTTTGACTGAAAAGATAATCTTTTTAAAGTTTTAAACACAGCTCTCTCTTTGTCTACATATAGTATCACTGGTCACTAGCTGTTTTGTAGGTATTTTATTTCCTGTCTCCCTCTGTTTGTCCCCCTTTCCTCCCATCCCCCTCTGTTTGTCCCCCTTTCCTCCCATCCCCCCCTGTTTGTCCCCCTTTCCTCCCATCCCCCCCTGTTTGTCCCCCTTTCCTCCCATCCCCCTCTGTTTGTCCCCCTTTCCTCCCATCCCCCCGTTTGTCCCCCTTTCCTCCCATCCCCCTCTGTTTGTCCTCCTATCTCGCCTATCCCCGTTTGTCCCCCTTTCCTCCCATCCCCCTCTGTTTGTCCCCCTTTCCTCCTATCCCCCTCTGTTTGTCCCCCTTTCCTCCCATCCCCCTCTGTTTGTCCCCCTTTCCTTCCATCTCCCTCTGTTTGTCCTCCTATCTCGCCTATCCCCGTTTGTCCCCCTTTCCTCCCATCCCCCTGTTTGTCCCCCTTTCCTCCCATCCCCCTCTGTTTGTCCCCCTTTCCTCCCATCCCCCCGTTTGTCCCCCTTTCCTCCCATCCCCCTCTGTTTGTCCCCCTTTCCTCCCATCCCCCTCTGTTTGTCCCCCTTTCCTCCCATCCCCCCGTTTGTCCCCCTTTCCTCCCATCCCCCTGTTTGTCCTCCTATCTCGCCTATCCCCGTTTGTCCCCCTTTCCTCCCATCTCCCTCTGTTTGTCCCCCTTTCCTCCCATCCCACTCTGTTTGTCCCCCTTTCCTCCCATCCCCCTCTGTTTGTCCCCCTTTCCTCCCATCCCCCTCTGTTTGTCCCCCTTTCCTCCCATCCCCCTCTGTTTGTCCCCCTTTCCTCCCATCCCCCTCTGTTTGTCCCCCTTTCCTCCCATCCCCCTCTGTTTGTCCCCCTTTCCTCCCATCCCCCTCTGTTTGTCCCCCTTTCCTCCCATCCCCCTCTGTTTGTCCCCCTTTCCTCCCATCTCCCTCTGTTTGTCCCCCTTTCCTCCCATCCCCCTCTGTTTGTCCCCCTTTCCTCCCATCCCCCTCTGTTTGTCCCCCTTTCCTCCCATCTCCCTCTGTTTGTCCCCCTTTCCTCCCATCTCCCTCTGTTTGTCCCCCTTTCCTCCCATCCCCCTCTGTTTGTCCCCCTTTCCTCCCATCCCCCTCTGTTTGTCCCCCTTTCCTTCCATCTCCCTCTGTTTGTCCTCCTTTCCTCCCATCTCCCTCTGTTTGTCCCCCTTTCCTCCCATCCCCCTCTGTTTGTCCCCCTTTCCTCCCATCCCCCTCTGTTTGTCCCCCTTTCCTCCCATCCCCCTCTGTTTGTCCCCCTTTCCTCCCATCTCCCTCTGTTTGTCCCCCTTTCCTTCCATCTCCCTCTGTTTGTCCTCCTATCTCGCCTATCCCCCTGTATGAATGTGTGTGTCTGTCTATATATATATATATATATATATATATATATATATATATATATATGTGTATGGACAGTTGGCTACATATACATATTTATTACAGGATGTGCATATATTACAGTAGGTGTTACTGGAGCAAAATACACACATCATACTGTGTGAGGATTGTGTTTTACTACATATTTTTTGTTTTGCTTCCCTCGGGGAATGCGAGCAGAAATCCGATAAAAGTCCTGGCACGAGGCTGTTTTCTGCCCATTGCGCCTGGAAAACAGCATCGCGCCGGGAAGTTAGGTAGGGGAATGCCCGTTCTCGCGCCTTAAACAGGGTATGAATGACCGCCGGCTGAAATCTCAACGCTGGCAGACCGGCAGCAGTGGAAATCCCGACAGGGGATTTAGGTAAGTATAACTAACCCTACCTAAGTCTCCCAGGGGGGGGGGTGCCTAACCCTAACCCCCCCTTCCCCTAGCCTAACCCTAAGTCCCTCCCTGGGATTCTCTAACCTAACTCCCCCCCCCCGCACCTGCCGCCTGGCTTACCTTCGAATGGTCCGTCGGGATTTCGACGCCTGTCATTAGTACCCTGTCGGGATTTGACAGTCGAGAAGTTGGCAGTCGGCATTTCGACCGTCGGCTTCCTGACTGCATCCCTTAAATAGATCCTGTCTGATAGCGCAGGAGTCCTGTGGAATCTGTGAGCCTGGCAGGTCGGCAGCGCCTGGGGATGCATTACACGGGCGGCTCTGGAATGCAAGCCTGCTATTGCTAGGGAACACAGAACCCGGAAGTGCATCAGCTAGGTGTTTCCGGCCGGTGAGTGGTGATGAAGATGTCTCAGAGTGCCGTTCTTTATTCCCTGATCTATATATATATATATATATATTATATATATAATGTGTGTATCTCGCTCCAGCGACAACTACTGTAATTTATGAACAGGATTGTTTGAGGAAGGGGGGCCCCAATCCAGTATCTTGCCTAGGGCCCCATGAGGTCTAAATCCAGCTCTGATTGAGGGGAAATGTTGTCAAGTACATGGAGTTATCAATCTCTTTTCCCAGAAAGATGAAGAGACCTTAAGACTCACCCATTTAAGGTTATGAGCATTCATCAAAAGGTTTCAAATACTGACAATGATAGTTTACTTCAATCCTCACATTAGAGTGACACTCACCTCCCACTTCACATAGACATTCATATAAAGGTTTCTTTACTGGTAGGGGTTTGTACAGCCCGTTGGATTCTAAATGTATATCCAATAGAACACTTAGGGGAATATCCAATTAGCTGCGAGATTTCACACGTGGCTAATTGTCATGCAAAAGTCCCGCAATGCGGGGATTAGCTATTCAATTAAATAGCTATTTCCCTGCATCATTAGAACGGGACTCCTGCGCGAGAACACACTGATTCCGCAGTTCTCGAGGAATCAGTGTGTTCTCATGCAGGATTCCCCAAGACCCCGCTCGCGCGAGGCCGAATAGAGCTCATGTAGGTGCGAGGTAAAGTCCGACAGGGGGGACTCGTGCGCGGGGTCTCGGGGACACCTGTGCGTGGAATTCCCGCTAATTGAATTCCCACCAGCGTGAAAATTAGCTGCGGGGTTTAATTGGATATGTCCCTTAAAGTAAAATATTAAAAAAAGTCCATAAAAATAGCAAAAATAACCATATAAAAACAAATCCCAGAATTACATGTATGACACCCCAAGACCGATGGTTTGTTTCACTTCATACCTTAGCCACAAAAAGAAACATTCATCCACCACCTCTCCCGGGTAAGCAATGAGGTGGTAAATGTAGATGGATTAATACAGTTTTTTACATTTTAACATTTATATTATTGTAAAGTTTAAAGATTTTTATCAATAGATAGAGAGGTATTATATGCACTGGGATGATTCGTTTTAACCATATTATATAAAAAAGCGATTTTCTATTGAAATAGATATTAAGAACTATGGACCTGATTCAGAGTTGGGAATAGAGTGAGATATCTCTCTCAACTGATCATCTTGGTGAAACCATGCTGCACTGCAGGTGGGGCAGATTTAAAATGTGCAGAGAGATTTATATTTGGGAAGGACGTGTCCAAACTGACATCTAAATTGTAGAGTAATAATAAAGCTGTGCAGTATTTGTGGGCTACATGTAAAAACAGCCAGTATTTACCCTACATGCAAAAAAAATTATGTATTTACACCCCTTGCATTGCAACATGGTTTGTCCAGATACACAGTTAAGTGCTATCTCTCTCTCTTTTCCCAACTCTGAATCAGGCCCTATGTCTTTTTTAGAGTAATGATTCTATTGGTGTATGTAAAGTCACATGACCCATCAGTTAGGTATAAATGGCATTTATGGTTTGTTACACATCACACCCTGGGGAAGGATTTTGAATCCGAAACGTGTTGGTGTTGAAAAGGAGGACACACCCAAGACCTTTTTCCACTAATACTAAGTATACCATATTGTCTTATTCCCACTTTTACTATTTTTCATCTACATATACCATTTGCACTGATAATTCATATTTTTGCAATCTCAACATCGCCCATTGCAGGATTGTGCAGGGGTATTGAAGTATATGTACCAATGACTTGTGGTCTGTTTTGGCCACATTTTTGTAACTATAAACGTAACAATGTCATTTCTCACATCCCACTACATTTCTTATCCAATCGGTGCAGACTTGATCTGTGTTGGTGTCCTGACAAGTGAAGGACAGGCTTCAGTCTTTCCTTGTAGAGTGAATACTGTCACTAGGGTTTGCAGTCAGTATGTTGACATTGGGAATATGTCAACATAGTCTGAATGTCGACAATCACAATGTCAACAGTGACATAATGTGGACATTGTGAATGCTAACCCTAACCCTAGGGTTAGTTTGGGATTAGGGTTAGGCTGCGATTATGGTTAGGCTAAAGGTAACATTTACACGTAAAATGCCAATGTCAACATTGTAACTGTCGCCATTAACACTGGGGCTGATTCAGCAAGGAACGCAGATGAGAATTTGCACGCAACCCAGGCCGATGTTTTTGCACTGAGCATGCGTATGCATCGCACTGTGCGTGTGCAAACTAGCCAGTATGATTGGGTAAGGGTACGCAGGTTACAAGCAGTGTATATGCAGACCCTTCCGATATTGATTGACAGGAAGTGCCGTTTGTGGGTGGTGACGGGGGGTGATCGGGCAAACGCAGGCATGCCTGTGCATTGAGATGCCTTTATAGGGGTGTGCATAATTAATGCAGTGTGGCAGAATAGGAAGTGGTCAAAATCCTGCACGAGATCAGGTCAACCTCTATTGTGCGTATAGTTCTAGATGTTACCGATGTTTCCGCTGTCTTGCAGACTACTCAGGCATTGAGTAAAGGGAAGTGGGCGGCATTGTGCAGTGCTGGGTGTCTGCATCGTATGCTGCAGTTGCCGTGCATATGCATGGATTAGCATATATTTGCAGCGGCTGTGTGCATGCGCACACTTGCATTCCTTGCTGAAGCAGGCCCATTGTCATCAATTTGGCAGAGTCGATATTAGGTAAGTGTCGACGTTTTAGATGTCAACATTCGGACCATATTTCGAATGCATCCACTTGAATCACATTTTTATATCAAAGTAACTTAATATTGGTCCCATGTGCTTGGTTATAAGCTCGTTGACAGTTTCAAAAGCAATCAGTGTTAGAATGCCATTTCCATTTGTCCTTTTAGAGTAAGGTTTGCAGTGATTAATCCCCTGCAAAATGTAGCCAAATAACATACTCCACACAGTTTATAGTTCCTTCTGGTTTGTTGTGCTTCATCTCAGTAACGTTCTGCTTGTAGTATACTGTACAATTTCTGCACTATGTGCTGCATACAGTGTGCACTTTGAACGTTTTCCCTTTTTATAGCCGCTGCTTACTGTATGAGACCTGCAATAACATGTACCCGTACTTCTAGTTTGGCTCCCTCCTATACTGACTTTTGCTGCTTCAATGGTTCTGGCAATTATAATGATATCTCTATGTTGAGATCTTCTAGTAGTTTTTCCCTGCAACTTCATAATAAAATCAAAATACAATAGTTAATGACATTGGGCCTGATTCAGCACGGATCGCTACGGTGTAATGGCACACAATGAAGCTGCAAAAATATGCTAATGTCTGCCACCGCTCAGCCAGCATATAGACGCCCACTACTGCCTTCTCACATCCGTAATACAGTACCTCGCAGTCCTGCGTATACATCGGTAACATCGGAGAACATAGGCCCCTTATGCACAATTGCAGCAGGTCTGACCTGTATCAGAATTTGCAAGTCTCGTCGCATGCAGTGAGCTCTCCAGTTGCATAGGCAATCACCGTGGCTAATTTATCCCCGCCCATACAACTGCATTCAAATGGACAGACACGCCTGCGTTTCTCCAACCACTCCACCGCCACAACCACCAAAACGCTCACGGCCTGTCACTCACTCTGCAATGGATTCCACAGTGCGTCCGTAATAGCAATCGCCACGCACGTGCAGTGCATACACAGTACGTAACCATTGGCCTATCTGCATATGCGGTTGCAATTGTGATCCAGACTGATCAGGCCCCTTGTCTGTATTCTTACATATACAGTCCTGTGCAATCAGTTGTAGCTGAGTTAGATACTTCTATATTGATATTTTTCATGAAAATGTGGTTTCCCATTCTTCTCTGAGTGGGAACTGAAATGCAGAGTGGAAGTCAATGGAAGGAGAAGAGATAGCTGACCATCAAAGTAAGAGAAGGATAGGATGGGATGATGTACTCTTCTCTAGAAACTCCCCTCCATTGCTCTGTAGTCCAGGGTTGGGAAGCAGAACACACCTCCAAATAGTCCTAGACGTTGGGGCAACAGCCCTGACTGCAGGGATAGTATCACATAGTGCTGTAGGGATAAATGTGCAATGGGTGCCCTCACCCAGGACGGACCCATGGCTAATGGCCAGTAGCTCTGCTCAGTGCTTCTCGGAGCATTCAAACAATACTATAGTCATGCATCCTGCAGTGTGTAGAGCTGCATTCAGAATTTGGGGCACAGGGGAGCCCTGCTCCGGTGTTGGTATCGCGTCACACACTATAGGTAAAATGTAGTGGCCAGTGAATTTGTAATGTCTTCTGCGTCATTGCAAATCAAAGTGATTTTCTTTCAGTTTTGGCCTCCAAAATGCAGGATGTAAAAAAACAGAGATTAGGAGGGTGTGAATCCTGCAAATGATGTGCAGCAGGTTTACAAATGACACATCTTAGCACATAATGGCTTGGACGTGTGTGTTGCATTTGTTTAAAAAAATAAATGTATATATATATATATATTATATATATACATATAAAAATCAATCAGGCCACTCCTCCTCTGGCAGGTCTGAACTGTTCAGCAAGGGGTCGGGTCCTCCGGAGGATGTAGCCGCCTTCCTAGACATAACTGGCCCAATGATGTATAGCGCTTGTGATACTCCAGGGCCATGGGTACACCCTCCACACCTCTTCTTCAAAGGGCCCCACTTGGTCATGCCTAGGCCAGTATCGAGGCAAGTTCGAGATCTCGGCAGCCCTGAGCTCAGAATGGAGACAGCAGATGATAATCAATAATTTATTGCTTAAGTCAGGGATGAGGAACCTCCGGTCCGCAGGCCGTATACAGCCCGCAAGAGTATTCCATCCAGCATGGCCAGCTGTGGCGTTCTCTCTCTCAGCCACACCGGCTTATATTGCCTGCTCACAGTCCACTGTCTGCTGGAGGATTTTATCTGGCCTGGTCAGCTGTAGCGCTCTCCCCCTCAGCCGCGCTCTCTCCCCCTCAGCCACGCTGGCTTAAATTGCTTGCTCACAGTCCCATGCTGACCCAGCTTCCGAAATTTGCATTCCGCTGTGGAAAGTAACAACACGGAGATGGACCACCAGGACCGACTGCTGCTGACACTGACCGTCTCTACTCGAAGTAACACAGCCGCGTCCACTTCTGACACTGATTCCTCCCTCACTCTGCCTCTGACATCCTGCCGCTCTTCAGGGGAGAGAGGAGGAGTAAGCATCAACACCTGCAGGAAGCTTAAAGTGCTTGGATCCAGGGGCTGTGGGCAGACTACGTAATCTCCATAGGGCAGTACCACTGCAAGACTTGCCTCCCCGGTAAGTGTCCTAATAGCTCCATCCCCTCCCCAGTACTATTTAGTATATATGATTGCCAGCCCACTGTCTTGGTCACATCTTTGCAGCTTTATCCTATAGTAGGAGCTATATGTATTCTCCATTATCTGTCCTGTCTAAAGTCAGAACTTCTGCATCTTTTTTTCAAGTTATAAGTAAATAATATTTTTTATCACGTGAAGCCTTATGTACATTATGTTTTTTTCCTGTGGAGGCCAATGTGCTTTATTATTTTCCCTGTCATTGCCAATGTGCAAGTTTGTATGGCCCGCAAATTATTTTATAAAAATCAAAATGGCCCTTGGCAGAAAAAAGGTTCCCCACCCCTGGCTTAAGTAAAGCATTTTTTTCAATTTACAATTATTTTAAATTATTCTTTTTATTTTTCTCGAATTTGTATTATCTATTTTTCATCTTTAAGTTCCACTGCACATATGTGAACACATATGGAAAAGCTATAAATGATAAAACTATTTAAAATTTTGATTTTAGTCAGACCCAGTGGTACAAGTATGGTGGTATGGAACAGTACGGCATTCCATTAAGAAGGCTGAGAGTCACAGAAGGCTTGAGTGATGAGGCAGGAGGCTAGAAAGACAGGAGATTGGAGAGACACAAGGGGTAGGAGGCTAGAGACACAGATGACAGGAGGCTGGAAAGAGAGCAGAAAACTGGAGTGATGGGTCAGGAGGCTGGAGAGACACGGGGCAGTAGCTGGAAAGACAGGGGGCAGTAGCTGGAAAGACAGGGGGCAGGAAGCTGGAAAAACAGGTGACTGGAGAGACACAAGGGACAGGAGATTGGAGTAGATACAGGAGATGACACAGGGGGCACGAGTCTGGTTGAACCTCTGTTGTATGATGACATTGGTTATATTCAAACAGGCATCTTCTGGACCTCCTGTAATAATAGTGAATACCGATTGAAGACACGTCTTTCCTCGTTGCAGAGAAACCACTATACAGGTAAATTGTATTTGCAATGGAATGGAGAGGAATGTTCCAAGAGTGATGAAAAACGGGTGGCGTGTCATGCTGACATTCACCCTTTTTGAATGACCACGTCTATTGTGATGCGTGGCCATACCCTTTTTTTGCGCACAGAGTATAACTAAAACAATTGTTCTGCTTGTATCACTGTTCAGAGCAGAATCTCAGTTAAGAAAAGCAATGTGACAGCATAGGATATAGAGTAAAGTGCAGGTGAGTGCAGAGATCAGAGTAGGGAGATCATGAACGCAAACAGGAATAGCAACACATCAGACCCATAGGAAAGATTTCAGCTTCAGAGAGAGAGAGAGTCTGAAAAGATGGTCATGTTTGGCCAACTGCTACCCATCTGCAACATGTCTAACTGGAACAGCATTTAAATGTCCCCAATGTCTTTGGGAACATTTAAGTGGTGCCATTAAAAGTCTGTATAGTGATTTCCATTGAAAACTGGTTACTCACTGTGGCGGGTAGATTCAGGTGAACACTTGAGACTGAAATGCTTCAAAACAAGCTTTTATACCAGCGAAAAGGTACAGCCAGCACAATAGCTACAAAAGGTACAGCCAGCATAATAGCTACAAAAGGTACAGCCAGCACAATAGCTACAAAAGGTACAGCCAGCACAATAGCTACAAAAAGTACAGCCAGCGCAATAGTTATAAAACGGTACAGCCAGCACAATAGTTACAAAAGGTACAGCCAGCACAAAAGCTACAAAAGGTACAGCCAGCACAATAGCTACAAAAGGTACAGCCAGCACAATAGCTACAGTACTTACACAGGAGTACAAACAGCAGTTCAGGAACACAGCAATATGGCATCATAGGAGAACTGCAATATGGTAAGTCAGGGTTTGCAACATCCAGTACCCAGAGGGCTGCCAAAGATGTACCCTCTCCTATCTCTCCCACTACAAGCAGGTTTATGCACCTTAGCTCCTCTTAATTAAGAGAAAAGGTGTGGTTCTTTCCTGACCCACAGGTTAACTCTTTCTTCAAATGTGGGAGATTTCCACCCTGCCACACCTACACACATTCAGGGCATGCTTCACTACTGATCGCAACTGCGATTGCAGTAACGATTACACACGCAGTCTCACTACGATAGTATGCTAATCGATTGTGATCGCTATGCCGTCGCCCACTTTACCTTACACACATCCGTGATCCTTAGCAAGACTGCAAAACCATCGGTAACATCGAGTACCATCACAGCCTTACGCACACTTGCACAAGCTCTGACCTTACTCAGGAATTGCTAACTTCATCGCACGCTGTGTGTACTAAAGCTGCGTAAGGCGTCGCAGTGGATAATTTATGCACACCCCTGTAACGGCGTTCGAATGCTCAGGGTCGCCTGCATTTCGCCGACCACCCTCCCGTCACCACCCACAAACGGCACTTCCTGTCAATCACTCTCCGATGGGTCTGCGTAGTCACTGCGTTTGCAGTCCCGATCACAGTGGCCAGTTCGCACACCGTAATGCGATGCATACACATGCGCAGAGGACAACAATCTTCTGATTGCATGTGTAATCGCAGTTGCGATCGGTAGTGAACCAGGCCTTCAGACCACAAAAATGAGAGATTAATGGGTCTGTTTATCAAGCCCCGCTGCTGGCAATAGCTATTGCCGTGCACAGCATGGGGAAGCCTATTTAAAAAGGATAACGGTGTAACCTCCTGTACTGCTACAATCCTGTTATCACTATCACCATCCTCGATATCGTCTGCAGGAGAGGAAAAAATATTATATGTAATTAAGTTTTGTGTTTGTTTTTCATTTTAAAAGTATATTCAAATATTTTTTATTTCTATCGCTACATGACAGATACCAGTTACAAATAAAATCTGAAGCCAAACATTGAGCGTTATTATCACTTTTTGAGCAGATCAACTAAACTTATCCTTCCATTAGAAATATTGTAAATTATTCAAACATTGTGGACCTGATTCAGACACGGTCGCTAAGTTGCGCTCGCTCTGAGCGATTTTCGCCCACCTGCGCATGCATATAATTCACAGTGCGTGTGCGCAAGCCAGTATTTGCGATCTGATTTTGGTTGCTCGTAAGCCATTATCAGGTCGCTGCTTTGAGTGACAGATAGCGCCGTTTGTGGGTGGTAACAGGGGAGGGTGCTTGTGAACGGGGGAGTGGATGTGCGAACGCAGGTGTCAGACCGTCAAAACGCCATTTAAAGGGTGTGCATAATTAGCAACGTAGCGCTAATGTACACGTCACCTGCATGTATTTCAGGTCGCACTGATCGCAGTGCTTGCGGCGGGGAAAGGCAACCTCAAGGGCTGCGAGCTGCTCCGATGGCTCTCGATGTTACCGATTAATCCTACAATTCCTGGAGATGATGTGTGTTGCGAGTGGAAAGGGGTGTCTTTAAACACTAGCGAGTGCTCATTGCCGTAGCTCGCTAAGACATAGAGGGCGTCCTTACGCGACGCAGTGCGAGCGCTTAATTTAATTATCCGGACCCATTTTGCCTGCGAGCGAACGCATCTTGCGAGCGTGTCTGAATGAGCTCCTGTATACATACATTGGTGCAGACAATGAGATAGTTGGCCAAATACTGTATGTGGCTATTTATTAATATTGATTATTATAACGAAATCTGTAGGAACTATCCCAGTGTTTACACTTCCCAATTGCACTTCTTGGTTTCTATAATTAAATTAATTCCTAACATCTGTCCTACTTGGGGGTCCCGCCTCTTCGTTCGTGGCACTCTCTCTCTCTCTTGTAGAGTGGAACTTTAACACCATTGTGAATGCAGCCTAAAGTAACCCCAGAGTTCAAATGCCAAAATGGAGTTTAAATGTCACACAAGTGATAGAGGAACAATTTTACCATCAAAAGAAAATTAAAAATATGTTGCAGGTGGCCGATAACGAGTGATGATAAAAACAAATAAAATGTGGAAAGTTGAAAAAAAAATCCACCAAAAGTAACTCACAGTTCTGTCTGTCTCATCTTAGGTTTTAGTGGCTTTTTTAATTAAAAAAAAAAAAAAAAAACATCAACAGCAACTTATAACTTGCATTTATAAAAAAAAACTAAATTAAATTCTCAGAGGCGTTCAAGTGATACTGGTGATATTGGCTGAGAGCAGCTCACGTACTACTGTGCAGTCTCCTTAGTTGTGTGCATATGTACAGTATGCCGCTTGCCAGATGTAGGTTTTCAATTAATTTAAAAAGAAAATAAAGTAAATATTATAAACATACACACACAAACATTATAGATATTTATTTTAATAAATAATTTTTTTTTTGTAAAAAATAAAAAATGTGCAATGCTTTTGTTCTGTTATTGCCGTCTCAGGATAATGGTAACCCCTTTGATCTACAAAATGATGTGATAATGAGCCCTCTGCTGATGAAAACTCCTTTATTGACTGCAATTCATAACCAGGACTGCAAATATCCCATCCCCCCAAAGTGCAGTCTAAGTGCATGCAGGGGTAAATAATAGAGAATGTGGGAGGATAACGGTATAAATAGGGGAGGGCTGTGTAATAGGCCCAGCAGAGGATGCGATCAGGAAAGAAACAGTATCAGAGGAGAGATAGAGAATATAAAGTGAGGATAATTCTGTCATCTTTCCAGAAGCTGTATGAAAATAATGCAGAATTTATTGAGGCTCATGTTTTACTATTTCCTCCCTCCCCACTCCAGCTTACACACGCTCTCTGATTCCCCCTCTCCTTCCATTTCCAGCAGCCCCCTCTCTCGCTTCCTCCATCAATCTACCTCTTTCTCACACATCATTTCTCCCCAGTAATATGCGTACAATAATAACACATAATTCCCTAGCGAGCCTCTGATAAATGTTTTTGGGTATTTTTAGCTGGGAAATACAATATGGGAAAAGGTTAGGGATGCAGTGATGAAGGGAATAAGAGGAGAGGAGGGGGAGAGCAGGGGGATGAGGTAGAGAAAATGAGTGGATGCAAGAGGAAGATGCTTAGTCAGTCATTGGCAGTGTACTGCTGCTCCCTCATCCTGTCCTACTCTACCCCCTGCCCTGCTCTCCCCCCACGCTTCTCATTCCCAAACCTTTCCTTAACCGCGTTCTTAGTGACTCTGTGCTTAATTAAATAGAAGGATAATTCATCCTGGCCACAGAGGCTTCCCAGGGGATGAGCATAGATGATGTTGGGGATGTAAAGGCATAGCACGGGGTGGAGAGAACAGAGATATTGGGATGGGGAATTATGAGGACACTCTGTTGGGGTGTTGTCTAAAAGCATCTGGTGTCAGTACATATGTACAGCCCACATACATCAAACTGTGCATTATGCACATAACTGCTTCAAATCAACATCACGCATTCTAATCATTATCGCCATATTTTCTTGCAGTGCTACTTTTAAAGGAGAATGGAGTGGAACGCTGTGGAACGGAAGGTTTTTTTTTTTAAATATGAAGTTATCAGGAACCGTGTTCTGGAACCTATGTGAGTGGGTGGGAGTGTGGGACAAACGACATGATAGTGAGATAAGGGCATTTATAGTAATAGATTTGGCCAGCCCATGATCATAAGGATTTCTTATCGCTGCAATTTGCAGCAATAAGGAATCCTTATTCGTCAAACGTATTATTACTGAGTCGCCGGGACAGGAACTCCAATAGCAGCCTGTCCCGGCTATCAGTAAAAGTGAACTCTCTAAGACTACACTTTCTATTTTGGCCAGCTACGCAGGCGGGCAGCAGAAGGAGGGATCCTAAGGATTCCTCTCCACAAAAAATCTGCAGAGTGTAGCCCATAGGCTACAAAGGGCTAACGCCATCTTCTAAAGATGACGTGAGCTGCTGGGGCCAAGTTTGGAAAATCATAAAGCTTTGTAGCCCCCATAGAAACCTATGGGGCTGCGGCTGCTATTGGAAATGAAGAGACCACGGCAGATATGGAGATATCTGTTGCCGTCCCGCCATGGTACATTTGAGTGATAATTAGTATTTGTGGGTACCCCCAGAAAACAGGGGTTTTTGGTGGATTTCCCATCAATATTATTTGATAAATAGGCCCCATAGTGAGACACTTCGCCATGCACACGCCATTCTGATGGTATTCTGTCTGGTGAGGTTGGCGGCCAAATGAACTCCTCCCACTAGATGTTCCACCCTCAAGTTTGACCACAGAGTCAGAGCTCTCCTGAGACTTTGAAGGTATCTGTAGGGGAAGCATCTTCTTTGTTCTTAGTCCAGGCAGCTTAAAAAAAGATGAATAATAAAGTAGCCGTAAACTGTCCAGACAAGGACAGTCCGGAATTTATGGACACATGGAAAGAAACGACTTTGCTTATGTCCTTGACCTGATAAAATGAGGATGGAGATGTGTATTGATTGATATGCAATATATATATTTTTTATATCATTTTTATTTTATCTAGCAGAGATACTACAATGTGTACAAAAGATATAGCATTCTGGGACATTCAAGTATTACATAATAACATATTTTGGCACCTCATTTGTAATCGATTACACACAATGATCAATCAATAAAATTTGAGTAAATTTACAGTTAAATATATTTTTACACTTCATAATACCTTGCCATATAAATAACTCTCTCCCTGTCAGCCTCTACACTGACTAAAAAAGACAAAAATTGGGCTATGTCCCCATCAAACCCCCTGAAACCCCCCTTTTCTTGTACTTGCAATGTAAAATGTGTGTCTGTCTGTCAGTCCCTCCCCCCTATACAGTATATTATTATTATTATCATTTATTTATATGGCGCCACAAGTGTTCCGCAGTGCCTTACAAAGTACATAGACAAAAAAGTAACCATTGACTTACAATACAATACAATACAGGACATGGATAAACATTGCTATATTAGTGACATTAACGCCCGCATAAGCAGCCAAGTGTTGGTTGCCCTAGTGGCTAGTAAGAGATAAATTAAATTACAGTAGGGAGAAGCACAAGAGGGTAGAGGACCCTGCTCGAAAGAGCTTACATTCTTTAAATATATATGTGTGTATGTATGTGTGTGTGTGTGTACAGTATGTGCCTCACTCATCCCTACGTACGCTCTTTCCCCTCTCTGTCACATTACTATAATTTGTGTCCTCACAATTTGTGTCCAAGTTCGGTCCCTTGCAGCGAACCCAAAAACATTACAGGAAATGTACACGCACAAACGCACAGTGCTCTATGCACCCAGGCACTTGCTCTTAAGTACAGTACAATAATAAGGGGTAACCTGGACAATACAGATCAGCACACAAAGGGATCATTCTTGCAGGAACAGACACATCTCAATACTGTCCTTTAAATTAACAATCACATTTTCAAAATTCTAATCTTGCATCTTTCATAAACCAATGCAGATTTACTGAAGAAAAAAATACCATCTATCACCTGCACCCATTATGACACTGGTGCACACATAAATTATACACATTTCATGTAACAGTGAGCTGCTGTTTAAAACAATTACATTTATTGTGCTTGCACAGAAAAGTAAGATATAGGGCTGCATTTCTGAAGGGGACAAAATCATCTTTGATGGAGCCATGCACTCTCATTTTCTGAAATGTACCTATCGCTCTAAAGCTGGCCACACACTAAACCAACTTACATCCAACCAGCCAACTAGTTGATTGGTTGGAATGAAAATCTGGTAAGGTATGAAAGCAAATGACAATCAGCAATTTGCTCCCAAACGCT
This sequence comes from Taudactylus pleione, assembly GCA_031769625.1. Lineage (NCBI taxonomy): Eukaryota > Metazoa > Chordata > Amphibia > Anura > Myobatrachidae > Taudactylus > Taudactylus pleione. The sequence continues at coordinate 25,976,024 of JAUIMM010000018.1, forward strand.
GGAAAATGGATCAAAACTGTTGTTTGAACAAATAGTTTAGATCAAACATTTAACAAACTTGTCTAAACGACAATTTTCATCTGTTTTCTGGCATTTAGGAGCAAATTGCTGATCATCATTTACTCCCATACGTTACCAGATTTTCATTCCAACCAATCAACAAGTTGGCTGGTTGGATGTAAGTTGGTCTAATGTGTGGCAAGCTTAAGAATATTACTTTGTGGAACACGATGGTGGTGTTTGCAGAGGAAAAGAACCTTTAAGTATAGAGTTTTGCCAAGAAGAGCTACAACAAGATTTAAATCTTTATTAACATTATTTTTACTAAAATAAAGTGAAAAAGGTTGTTTTCACATCCTTTTCACATTATTTTAGTATCACCTAAAGTTACTACAGGGCAATTGGAGTGGAATTCGTAAAATTCTACTCCAAGCCCTAATTATCACTTATTTTTAGTAAGCAGATCGCATTTCCCATAATTGTAATGGGAAATGTGATCTGGCCAAAGTTACTAAAAATAAATTGTGAAAAAATACCGGGGAAAGCCCTGTGATAAGAACGCCACCTGGAATTGGCGTTATCCAGGGTCTCCCCCAGTTACCGGGCTCCTGCTCTGCTCTAACGGGCAGAGCAGAGCCCGGAACCGACCCCAGTGATCAGTTGTGTGGTCTAAACAGACCACACGCTGATCACTGCTAAAAGAAAAAAATATATAGTAAAAAGAAAACAAAAAACTTACCAGGGACCGGTGATCGGGGCTCCCGTGATGTCCTCTCTCCGGTCAGCAGGTCTCCCAGCCTGCACTGGTGCTCGGTCGTCACCTGACTGAGTCCCAGTGCAGTATGGGATGTCAACTGACCGGAACCACGGAGGACATCACCAGAGCACCGATGACTGCACGTAAGTGTAATTAAGGGAGGGGGGGTCCGCGATTGCAGGGGGTGGGGCTTAGCGACGGTCGGTCGGCGCATGCGTCGGCACTTGTCACAGTATTTCTTGCAAAAATACTGTGATAAGTGTGCGGAGGGGATTCACAGGGACAGAGCTTTATCGCAAGCTCTGTCCCTGCAAGGGCTTTGTAGTAAATCCCTGTGATATTGCCTGAATTCGCAATGCGAATTCAGTCGGTAATATCACACTACAATCTGCATTACAAATGCGGATTGTAGTAAATAGAGCCCTCTATGCAGTGCCCCCCAGTAGTGCCCCTTATACAGTGCCTCCAGTAGTGCCCCTTACACAGTGCCCTCAGTAGTGGTCCCCCCTATGCAATGCCCCTTATACAATGCCCCCAGTAGTGCCCCTTATACAGTGCACCCAGTAGTGATCCCCCCTTTGCAGTGCCCCCAGTAGTGCCCTTAGACAGTGCCCCCAGTAGTGGTCACCTCTATGCAGTGCCTCCAGTAGTGCCCCTTATACAGTGCCCCCAGTAGTGGTTCCCATTATATAGTGCCCCTTACATACACACAGACAACAAAAAACAATCCTTACCTGAATCCCTGCGCCCGCCCCCCGTCCGCTCCTTCGTCCTCCCGCTCGGAACTATGGGAGAGATGTCATAACGTCTCTCCCTTCATCCACTGCTGGAGCTGGAAGGCGGAGCTCCAGCCGTGGGTGCAGCAGCAAATGAGAGTCTGTCTGACTATCATTGAGTGCTAAAACAGTTTTACTGTGTAGTGCAGACCGCTCTCACTGCAGTCCACACTACACTGACTGAAACACCCCCAATTGTATCTCTCCCAGAAGAATTGCGAAAAGAAGCATATAGGCTGCTCTTTCTGGTGCATTACATGGGCTGCTCTTTCTGGTGCATTATATTGGCTGCTCTTTCTGGTGCAGAAGTGGAGGCATCTGTCTCTACAATACAAAAGGACTTTACTTAAAAGCTTTGAATTGCTGTAGATCTGTGCCTAATGTAAATCAAGTCCTCAAACACACAAATAGGCCACATCATGCATGAGATAATCACAACATTCCCACATTATCATAACTACTTTAAGCAATGACGGAGTCTACATCAAATAATATTTTATAAAATCAGTAAAAAAAAAACATATAAGTGAAAACACCGGAAAAAGTGATAAAAAAATACAGTGTACTTTCATGCAGTTGTTAGAAATATTGTTGAGTTAGGATTATGCATTTATAGTTTAACAATGTGTAATGGGGTAAGGTATTACACATTTGCAGTTATTAGGTAATATAATACGGCTTATTCACACTCCTGCCCATTAGGGGACGTGTCACATCACGCGTCTGCTATCCCGTACGCAGTAAATATTGCTCCATTGTCTGAGTTCCTGCGGCCATTCTGCGCGACCATAGAGTTACTCAGGACTGCTGACATCGAATGATCTGCGACTGATGCTGCCTCTTTATACGCAGATTTGCAAATGTGCAGGTGGTCGTCTCAATACATTTCCCGGCGGCTGTGTCATTTGCATATTGTCGCACATAGGTTGCGATCGCAGCTGCGGTGGCAATAGTGTCCAGACTGCATTATATGCAAATATTAAAGTAGCAGAGCATGAGTACATCAGTTTCAGTTCTTGTGTGTGGTGTTAATTAACTCTGAATATACCACAATATACGACTAATGAGATGTTGGATGTCAGTTACTATATTAAGGGGGAGATGTATTAAGCTCTGGAGAGTGATAAATTGGAGAGTGATAAACTACCAGCCACTCACCTCCTAACTGTCATGTTACAGGCTGTGTTTGAAAAATGACAGGAGCTGATTGGTTGGTAGTTTATCACACTCCAATTCCAAAGCTTAGTACTCGTACATCTGCCCCTAAATCTATTAACAGGTTCACTTGTAGGAGAATGAAAACACCATTTGGATGGTGTAACCCGCCAGGGCCATAACTAGGAGTGTGCAACCGGACTTCGGGAGATAAGGGGGTGAGCCGTCACAGAGCACATTTAAGCCCTGGTATAGCTCTGTAACCTGCATACATCATACAGGGATCTATTTACAAAGCAGTGTTAGGAGACAGAGTGAAAAGTGATAAGAAAGTGATAAGGTGCCAGCCAGTCAGCTCCCAACTGTAATTTTTCAAACACAGCCTGTGAGGTGACAGTTGGGAGCTGATTGGCTGGCACCTTATCACTTTCTTATCACTTTTTACTCTGTCTCCTAACACTGCTTAGTAAATAGACCCCACAGTGTTGTAACAATCTTGCTGCAGTGTTGTCAAAATCATTCCATCTCCTGTGAGAGGTTTGACAGCTGTGCACACTATTAGGATATGTTGAGGTTAAATGTACATATATCAAGTAGAATTTCATGTAATAATGCCTTTACCGATACTTATGTATCCATTAATGGAATGCACATGATTTTGTTCATTTGCATTTAAGTATATGCAGATATTATGACTAATCAAATGGTTTAACCTTGTGTCACTAATGGCTTGGGTGCCAGGAGCTTACCCCATTAAACACCTAATAATATATGCACGATGTCAGCAGAAATGCTTGCTAATGAGGGTGTACTATACCATGGGCAATATATAAAACACATACAGTATATACAGATCATTATAAGGGACTATATTATTTTCACTTTAATAACAACACAATAAGCACTTACATGGAGACACATGGAGAGTCACATATTAGGTAGATTTGAAGTGCTGGTACTTGACAGATTCTGAGTCACAGAATAGACATAAAAAACTCATCTAGCCATTATTTGCAAACTCCATAGGCACTACACCATGCACACGCACCAGGGGGTATATATACTACTTCTTCTAAAACTGACAAGTGGTGGTGTTGCCCATAGCAACTAATCAGATTCTGTGTATCATTTTATAGAATGCAAAAGAGAAATGATAGCTAGAATCTGATTGCTTGCTATGGGCAACACCACTTGTCTGTTTTAGAAGCTTTAGTAAATCTACCCCCTTGAGAGAGGCTAAATGCATGGCTGGTTCTCTCTGTCCGTGAAGTGGGTGTTTCTGGGTGTCAACTCGGTGGCTACCTTGCGGACGCATGCTAAGGATCCATTATGTGGGAGTGTTATGCGAGTGTTGTGTGCTTGTAGCCAGAGTTCTGTGCTATTCTGAGGCTTGCATGTAACGAAGGTACATCTTTTCTAGAGGTATCTCTTGCACCCAGCATGGGGAAGGAGTAAGTTCCAATACTAATGATGATGGTTGTGGGTGCAAATGGAAAAAGTGCGCCGTGCGGCAATACGCAGAGCCGTAACTAGACTTTTTGGTGCCCTGGAGCATAAGATGCACGCCAAAAAAAAGTGTGTGGCCTCATGGGGGAGGGGCATGACAAATCTCTCGTGCGATGATGAAAGGGTACTTATCCACTGTACCACTGTATCCAGGAGTCACTGCTAAACACATTGTGAATCCAATGGCTGCAGTGATGATACAATAATTATGCAGTATAACTAACCAGCTCTGGCAAAAGTACTCGAGGTGTGCTGGTAACATCTGAGTCTGGAATCGGTGTCCGTGTTCAGTGCTGCCATCAGAAATTGTGGGGCAGATAACTCCATATGTCAGGTGTCTGATTGCCATGTGACAGGTGCCAGGGAAGTAATAGAGGAGGCCAGAAGATGCCGGAGATAAATGAAAAGGAAGCTACAAGTGAGAATGATTATAAATAGAAAATTGACAGGCCCGAGCAGTGCTCCCTGCCGTGAGGTGCCCTGTGCGGTGGCACATGTTGCACCACCCTAGTTACGGCCCTGGCAATACATATGAGTCTGTGCTGATTCCTGCATTAGCATATGGTACTAAACATGGCTGCAGTAACTGTCCGAACATGCTCAGAATCACCAGCACATATTGTGCAACTGAATATATGAAATGCTAAGGATAATAATCTTAACTCACTCTTATTTCTAACACACTGAACGACTGATGTACAGGAAAGTGTACAGCATTTTCCAATTCCATTTTTCATGCGTTTTCAGTTTTTTTTTTAAATTTTGTTAATTGTGGTGGCGGCCGGTTCCGCTCCAGAGCATCCTGCGCTCCGGCTGCACCGGCCGCAACACCCTAGTTACAGCCCTGCCTCGCAAAACCTAAAGCTGTGAGGAGAAGTCCACTTATGGGTCTTAACGCGCGGGGTAAACCCCACGGCTAAGATTCCCCCCTAAGAGCACCACACAGCTCATGTTACTGTTGGACCCACTGGCAGTCTCTTCCTTAGTTATATAAGAAAAGCAATATTTATTGTATCTTGTTATATACCATGTCTGCCATCCATTACATTGCTTATATAAAGAAGTTGCCTGAGGATGAAACAGTCCTATTCTGTACTTCAGCACCACTGGAACACACATTGCTTCATTCTTTATTGCAGTTTATCATGTGGAGTTTGCCAGATTTTGATAGAAGTGAAGTTGCCCTTAGCAACTAATCAGCATCTAGCTATCATTTATCTAGTACAATCTATAAAATGGTTGGTAGAATCTTGTTGCTACTGGCAAATTCTCCACTTGTCCTTTTTAGAAGGTTTAATGTGTGATGCGTAGACATGACCCCATGAAGCATAGCCATGACCATTTTTGAGTACACGCGGCGACGGTTAGAAGCTGATGATTGCTTTGGGCAACTTTTCAAACTGCCCACGGTGCTCGCAAGGTGAGCTCCTGCCCCGCACTGAGTAGTGCATGGCAGGTGAGGACTGTGACCAGCATGTAACAACATTTTTCAATGGGGCCCACATACATCTAGTTATGCCCCTGGATGCCAGTATTTGGGAGATTGGGCACATTAGGTTCCCTCCTCAGTTCTTCTAGTATTTCGGCAGTTCAGGTTGATATTGCCTGGTGATTAGAAGCCAATAACCACTAAGGGGCCTTATCATTTCAAAGAGTGGACTTCTGTATTTTAAATGAGGGTTCACCTGAGCTGATTCAAGCCAGTATGGGAGATATACTCCCACATCCCTGGACTTCCTAATGATTTATGCAGTGCAGGGGTGTCCTTTGGTGATAACACATGCTCACCAGAGAATAACTTCTAACAGATCACATAATTTCAGAGAATACTTTCTCTTTCAAACAACGGTTCTTCTGAGTCTGAGAATGCCAGAATGGGGGAAATAGAACACTTTTAATGCTCTTTTCAACCATTTTCTGTACATTTCAGTAGTGTAGTGCCTGGGGGGATTGGTAATAAATGACAAAATCAATCCATTCCTCCTGCTGACTCCCAGTGATATAAATTTATAGATAAGTCCCCACCACTTTTGAACTCCATGTATTGCTGAGAATGAGCCCCACTTGTCCTTAGCAGTCAAGAGGTTAAAGACTGCAGACATGTGCCCAGTCACCCAAATTTGAAGACTATCTTTAAAGTTACTTGTGTTGCAACTAAAAGAACTGCTGATTACAGAGCCTTTGTGTGACAACTTTATTAATTAAAGTAAGTAAATCACGTTCCTATATATTTTCTGTCAGTTTGACATTATTTCTTTGTGTTAGTATTGCATGACTGTAATTTTGGCAACTTGGAGTCTGATTCAGTAATGCTGCGTACACATGGTACGATAAGCTGTCAGATTTTAACGATAACGATCCTATCGTTATCGTTAAAATCTGACAGTTTCTGGCCCCTGCAAACGACCATATGATGGTTGATGCGCGGCCACGTACGGCCGTTATCGACCAACTATCCGTCATCTGTGCAAGCAGTCAGACCTGGTTGATATCGACTATAGGGACCTGCAAACGTAGTTCGTGGGTCGTTATAGTCGTTAAGGGGTTACTGCATGTGTTGGATGAACATCCAACATATGCAGGACAATCAGGCAACGATCGACTGAGCGTCATCTAATCGTTGCCATCGTACCGTGTGTACTCAGCGTTAGGATCGCTATTGCGATCGCAATAGCGATTACGCACGCAGTCTCAATGCTAAGATATGCTAATAATTGCAATCGCAATGCCATACACAGTCTATCATGAGGATGCCCCCCTTACCTTACACAGATTCGTAATACTTAGCAAGACTGCGAAACCATCGGTAACATCGAATACAATTGCAGCCTCACACTTGCACAAGGTCTGACCTTACACAGAAATTGTTAACCTCATTGCACGCAGTGAAAGCCCAAGCTGTGTATGACATCACAGTGGATAATTTATGCACCCCAAAGTAACTAAAGCATTTCTTGAACGAAAAAAAAATTGCTTTCTATCATATTTTCACGGACATAAATCAGTCACTTGAAATATTTTAAACGCACAAAAAATTTTTTGGGACAGTAATAGACATCTACTGTATACTGTTATCCAATATTTTGTTACAGTTTTTTACGCTACAGGCTGATTTCCCCATTTTATTTAAATATCACGGGGGGTTTTGCAGCAAAAATTATTGCACCCAATTTTTTTCAATTGAACAGCACGAAAATCGGGAGTGCGCACAGCTGTGGTATTCAAAAATTGGTCGCGATAGCTACGTTAAGTTCTGCTTCAAAAATCTTGTGCCCAATTGAATATGCTCCTTTGTTTCTTTCCAATACTTCCGCTCCACAAAATCAATCTAATGTTTGCACTACTCTGCAAAATGAATTGCACCAGTGTATACTCCACACTTAGCAAGGTGCTCCAGCACTCGAATACTCCCCCAGCATCTATAAGTTCTGCTCCTCTGCCATCTTGTTCTGTAATTCTATGTACTTTAGTTGAAAAAGAAGGCGCACGGCGGTACTATAGCAGATTTTCTTCTGCCATTGGCCTTTTGTGCTTCATCATCCATAGTGCCTAATTTTGAAGGACCATATAAGGTTTTAAAAATTAGTTCATTGTTTTCAGTATATAGAAACTGTTCAGTAGAGCTCCCTTTATTCCGAATGGAATTATTATTCTTAGTGAATGTAATTTACACTCAATCTATTCTTATTCTCTGGGCTTTGTAATTCAATTTTCAATTAATGTAAAAAGTAGACTACAACCAAGATCATTAACCTATCATTACTGGCATGGCAGTAAACAAAGGTCGCTCTGATCTGTACCACGACTTGCTTTAATGCATCTGCCAGCCGCAAAGAGCCCTGTGAATTACGTATTTTCAAATCTAGGTAATGGTAGCTATGGGGACAATTTCAAGTTTAACATAACAGTTGTTGATTGTATATGTGCCAATATGTATCTACGCACTTATATTTACATGTCATTTATATAAATAACTGGAAATAAATAAATAAATAAATGTCTGTACGTGCAACCTTACAGTATAAGCTAATAATGTGACCAGAACAAATATACTTCAATTATTATCAACAACTGAAAAGCAGCTAACCTGCTCCCTTCTTGTTTAGGCACAGAATTTATGCTTGTTAATGAACATATATCAGAGATACATGTAACCCATAATAAGATGCATCTCAAATGGGTGTGTTTACCTTGCTTCTATACAATCTACCTGCACTACACTTGGAATGATTCACCTCTCCAAGCTGATCGGGATTTCGGCAGTCGGCATCCCCTCCAAGCATACACCTAGATATGAATGGCTTAAAATTTAGTTTCAAGAGGTGCATGCAAAGAGTCACTCATTTTACACAAGCCACATATTTGCGCAGCACAAATGCACGGCGTCCAACTCTATATCACCCTTTACAAGAGCACGTTTCTAGGTGTCCAGAAGTGATGCTATATTAATTAGTGAGTGTCTCATTCTGAACCAACCACACATGGTACTTATTAGAAGAGGTTATGGAAATCTAAATGTTGCTGATATACAGTATGAATGCAGATTTGAGAGCCACAGATAACTTAAAGTAACACAACTGTCTAAGCGGTATGCGGTCAGGAAACCAGTGGTCGAAATGCCGACCGTCGGCTTCCCGACGGTTAAATCCTGGGACTAATGACACCCGCTGAAATCCCCACGCCCGGCATACCGAACGAAGGTAAATCGGGCGTCAGGAGCGGACAGCCACAGAGGGGGGGGGGGGGGAGGGTTAGGTTTAGGGGCTCCCAGGTGGACTTAGGGTTAGGCCCCCCCGGGAGGGTTAGGCTAGGGGAAGGTTAGGGTTATGCACCCCGGGGAGAAGTTAGGGTTAGGCACCCCCCCAGGAGGGTTAGGTTTAGGGTGCGGGGAGGAGGGGTTAGGTTTAGGCACCCCCGGGCGGAGGTTAAGGTTAGGCAACCCCCCCCCCAGGAGGGTTAGGGTGCGGGGAGGGGGAGGTTGGGGTTGGGCACTAGGGGGGGGAGGTTAGGGTTAGGCACCCCTAAAGGGAGGGTTAGTGTTAGGGGGGGAGAAGGTTAGGGATAGTATAGTTACTTACCTTGTCAGGATCTTCTGTCTTCCGGCATCGGTATTACATCCGCCGGGCTCACGTTCGGCGGTATGTCATACCGATTCCGTCTGAGCATGTATGCCGCATATTAATGAAAACTCCATTCTAATGGCACGGTTAGAGATATGCAATTTCAAAGGTGTAATTAAGCTATAGATTTGTGTGGAGACAATATTTAGGGTAATAGAAATTATGATGAATTTTAATTCAGAATTACTCAGAGGATTACAGGAGCTGTTAATAAGAAACAGTTATGTGCCTATTACAGGAGCTGATGAACAGCGTAGCACTGGGGTGTAGTCACAGGGTGAGTAAATGATGTGCAAAAACAGATTTCCTCCCCCCTCAGACAAACTTTTCAAAGGAGGGTTTCTTGCTGAAAGGAACATTTAATGTCAGACGTGTGGTGCAGTGTCACACAAACACAGACCCCTCTGTATGCCGTACTCACTCCCAGACACACCCAGATGGAAAAAGTGATCCTGCAGCAGCAGGGCCAGAGATTCAGTGTGGCTGGTCCCCCACACACCTCCTACAACTGCCTGTCAGTGAGATGTTATGAATGAGCAGAACTAGAACCTGTTGAAGTCACCAGGTCAATACTCCCCAGAGGCACTGACCTCTTAAACAATAAAACATGTTACTGTCATGGGGTTACGTTGCTACTACTTGGCACATAGTATTCTAACTGCTAAAAATGTCACTGACATTGGGTTAAGTTTAGAAACTGAAACACTGAGAGCTATAATATATGACAGGACTTTTCAACACCCACCCTTGGTGGCCATGTAAAAGCCTTTGCATTGCGACAGTCATAGTTTAAAATTTGTGCACAACTAATAGTACTACAGTATGTCTCTGAGTATTTTGCAGTCAGTAACTGATACTGGGGCATATTTACTAATTATCGGGTTCTAGACCATATCATTATAATTTTTATTTGCGGAAATAAGAAATTAAATATCGCCGGCGTGTACTTTTGAACACATGCAATGACAGGTTCCCGCTTGTGTAAAAGTAAAGTGATCGCGTTAGTGAATACTTTCATTGGCTGGCAGCTGGCGCACTACTGTGCATGGGTGGTCTGCTAACTGCATGCACGAATAATCAGTGCCAGGAAGAGATCCTACAGGTCCTTCTCCCAGTTTTGCTTGGTATAGCCTTTGGGCTACAATGGCTAACACCATCTTCAGATGATGTTAGCTATCGGGGCCAAGCTCTGAAATCCAAAGCATTCCAGAGCTTGGCAAATTCAGAAAGCAACGTTTCTATGTGGGCTGCTTTTGCGTTTGAATATCCATAACAAATAGCAAATAATTAAGTGAAAAATAAAAAGTATGAATTTAGGTGAAAAATAAATTCAGTGACTATCAAATCAACAAACAACATCTCTCAACAGAAATGTATTTGCATCTTAAAATGACAGCAATATCTCTATAATAATAATAATAATAATAATAATAATAATAATAATAATAATAATAATAATAACAACAACAACAACGTATCTACCAAATGCAGTATTTAGTTTTCTGATGAGGCATAGAACTAAGCCACACACAATTTGTTTATTACATTTTTTTTAAAATGGATTTAGACTTTAACTATACCACTATTACTATATACCACTATTACATTTCTTTTGACAAATATAACAATTGCAATGCCATCCTCCTGAATGTAGAAAATAGCTTGAAATAGAAAACAAAAACATTTGATAAGAGGTACTGTAAGGTGAGCATTTCACAGATCAACAGGTGTGGGGTAGGTTATCTGTAAGTCTTATGCATATAAGCTCAGGCTTTCTGATACATATGTTTGGTGAAGTGTTCCAAAACCATTCAGAAGGCAATACATACGTCTTGTCAACAATAAATATGTTGACAGACAATATGTCTTCAGGAGATTGCCAACAGCATAATGCAGACACGGTTGTAATGTTAGCTAAAGCATTTTATCCATACTAGCCTACCCTCCCAGAACGGCCGGGAGGCTCAAGAAAATCGCATGGCACTCCCGGCTGCCCAGAAGGGTAGACAAGTCTCCCTAAGGCTATGGCTTCCCGGCCGCCCAATTCGCCAGTGAAGTGTTGAATTCGTCATCGTGGCTCTGTCCCAGGATTCACAATGCTGATAATAGCAGCATTGCATAATGGGGCGGGGCAGAAGTGGACGTCCCCAGACCTGTCCACTTCTGCCGAGCTCCGCCCCCACGCTGTGTCGACCTGGCTGTCCCCTCCTGGAGGAGGCAGTCAAAAGGTCAGCAAGTATGATTTTAATTGTGGCGGCATTATGACCTTAAACATGTTCATAATGCATTATGTTATAATGCCGACACAGTGACAATTGACTGTTGACATATTCACTGTCGAGTCATTGACTACTTCCCATTCATAAGCATTTTGTTCAAATAAAAGCTTATTCAATGTATGAATGCATTGTATTTATTGACAAAAGTTTAGGGCAAATAACCATGCTTGCTGACATTCTGGCTGCCCCTTCCGGGAGGGAGCAGCCAGATCGGCATAGCAGGAGTGTGTGGCCAGCATAGGGGGGCGTGGCCGGACATCTTACCTGGCATTTGTGGGTGGAGCGTGGGCGTGGCCAAGCAATCAAGTCATTTTGTTCCTGCTACACAATGCAGAGATTGCCGGCATTGTGAAGCAGGGGGCGGGGCCAAAATTATGTGATTCAGCGTGAATCGCGTCATCGGCCTCCCCAACTGCGAGGGTTTCTCTTTTTTAGGGAGGCCGGAGGGGTCGGCAGCCGCGGCTTGACTGCCTTTCCAGGGTCTGGGGGCGGCACCCGATTTTCGGGAGGTTCCTGACCGAATCTGCAGGGTAGGCAAGTATGCAAATACCAAATCAAATATGAACCACAATTCTATTGAATCTCAAAAGTCTGTGGCACTGGCTTAATGACCACATTAGTGGTCTTGCTGCACAAATGGCTCCATGCCCCCTCCACATGAATGCAGTGTATGGTATCACAGAGTAGTGAAAATCAATAAATAACATGACAGGATTTGATAGTATGTATAGAACAGGACATCACATGACAACATAAGTATCAGTCAACAACACATAATGGTATAAGGATAGAGCTGCCTGTTATCTGGAGGGTATGAAGTCGGGAAGCTGGCCGACAGCCGGCTTCTCGACTGCTTTATCCCGGCGAGGGTTAAATCGAAGTGATGCCGGGCGCCGAGCGCGGATAGCCGCGGGGTGGAGGGTTATGTTTAGGGCTCCCGGGGGAGACTTAGGGTTAAGCATCCCCCGGGAGGTTAGGGTTAGGCTAGCCGAAGGGATGATTAGGGTTAGGCAATTCTGGTGGGGATTTAGGGTTAGGCACCCCCCCGAGGGACTCAGGTTTAGGCGGCGGGGAAGGGGGGGTTAGGTTTATGGACTTAGAGGGGGGATTAGGGTTAGGCACTGGGGGGAAGGTTAGGGTTAGGCACCCCTAAGGAGGGTTAGGGGGGGAGGTTAGGTTAGTAAATACTTACCTTGGGATGATCGGGATTTTCAGCCATGTCGGCCAGCCGCTGTCAGGATTTGAACTGCCGGATTTGCATCCGCCGGTAGTTCATACCAATTCCATATGGAGGTGGTGCATCTTCTGCAGATCTGTGTTGTGCAATGCACAAATTGAACACTTCCCCTGTATATCTGTCCCTCTGGACTGGAGTTATGCTTGTTAGAAATGACCTCAGGCCTCACTAGCAGCACATTTTATAGATCTCCCCCACAGGAACACGAATGGAGATATCCGATTGTTGGGATACTAAGTAATGACGCAACACATGCTCCTTTAAAGCTATCCACAAAGCAGGCAGCATTAGGGAAATCTGAGGATAGGTTTAGGAAGTAGTGTTAAACAGTGGAGCAACAGATAGATTTGCATAGCATCCAAAGATGACAGGATAAAAGATTGTGGAATATATTAATGGTTTTGGGTGCATGGATATATGAGCAACAGCCAACAAGGTAAAAATAGTAAAAAAAAAAAAAGCAAAACAAAACAAAGCTTAAATAAAGGAAATATATCTGTGTACCCAAGTATTCCATGTACCTTCTAACGGGATGTAGTCAGGAAGCCGCCGGTGGAAATACCGACCACCGGCTTCCCGACAGTGAAAGTCTGGCATGGGACTACTGATAGTATAAATTACCGGCGCCCAGCCCATCATTAGCCCCACGCCGAAATCCTGACGCCCGGCATACCGAACGTAGGTAAGCTGGGCGTCTGGAGCTCATAGCCGCGGGGGGAGGGGCGGGGGGTGTTAGGTTTAGAGACTCCCGGGGGGGAGGGGGGAACTTAGGGTTAGGCACGCCCACGGGAGAGTTAGGGTTAGGCTAGGGGGAGGGGGGGTTAGTGTCAGGCACCACCGGAGGGAGGATAGGGTTAGCCCCCCCGGGAGGGTTAGGTTTAGGGTGCAGGGAGGGGGGGGGTTAGGTTTAGGCACCCCTGGGGGGAGGTTAGGGTTAGGCAATAGGGGGGGTGGTTAGGGTTAGGCACCGTTGGGGAGGGGGAGAGGAGGGTTAGGGTATTTACTTACCTTAGTCAGGATCTTCATCTGCCGGCCTTCCGGTGTTGGTATTTCATCCGCCGGCCTTAGGTCCGCCGGTAATACATACCGATTCCCTTCTAACATGACTAATTTCACCCACTGCAGAATGGTCTGCTCCTGTTTCTGCCATTTGTATTATGGCTGGTTGTGAAACCACGAGGTGCGATTAAAGCATGAAGACACTTGTGGTCCAGCTCCCATTTCTGTGTACCCTGAACTGTCATTGTTTTGATGCCTTTCAGTTTATAATTATTTGTTGTTTCTATTTGTACATGTTATTTTATGCAGTACATAGTCATGTTAATTGTTCTACAAGTTAGACAAGTTATTCCTAAATGTTGCCAGGTGGTGTGTTTTATTCAGATATGGGTTAAAGCAAAGTCACTGTGTGCTGGCGCCTGGATTGGGCTCCTGGGCACCTGCTCCACAGGAGCAAACTGTCACCAACCACCACGAGGGAAGGACACACACAGAGACAGACACACAAGACATCATTTTTCCCACCTATAACAATCTGGCTACTGCCCTTAATCTGTCCAACACTAGCTTTAACAATGTGGGAATATTTAAGGGGATATAATCTATGTTTCCAACTGCATTGGTGTGGTCATGGATTGGTGATTAGAACCTGCACTTCCATCACTTGTGTATGCTGTACCTGCAAAGAAGCTCATCTATCTGTGATTATATATCCACATGTCTGTATTGTCATCTATAGAATAAACCGCTTTTTGATAACAACAAATCTTCCTAGGTGATTTAAAAGAACTCCCTAGGACGTGCGGTCCTCACACTGGTGTAAACTTGACTGAATCAATTAATGTCAGATAAAATCGACATGAGTGAATTCAGTAAGCGCAGAGAACTGCAATAAGAAATACATACACAATAGGATAAAATGTGTGCAAAGGGTCAGGTGGCAAGGTAAAATCTTATAGGGCCAAATGTAATAGGGTGCGAGTTTTTTGTGGGGACTCAGACCCCCTCGCACATTTGGAAGTTAGGAGTTTGTCCCAAAAGTCGCAAAAGTAGTAGGGTGTGAGTTTTAGTATCACAGTTTGACTCGCATTGCGAATTAAACTGCCAGTAAACTCGCACCTTATAATGCAACTTTCATTACAAGGTGCGAGTTATACAGAAGGCTTCACAGATCAGTGAGATCTGTGAAGGCTTCTGTTACAAAAAAATAAAAAAAAGTGGGGTCCCCCCTAAAAGCACAACCAGCACCAGGCTTTTCTGAGCTGGTCCTGGGTATGAAATTACAGAGGACAAAAGTCATAGGGTCCTCTGTATTTACATCAACCAGGACCGGGCTCAGTGAGTCAGTCCTGGTTGTGGAAATACAGGGGATAAAATTAGTAGGGATCCACTGTATTTTAAAACATCCAACACCAGACTCTTTCTAGTGGGGGTGTAATGCCACAGCCATGGGAACCACAAGTACCAGCATGCGGGCAGTAAGGGCCTGCTGGTGTATCTAGTTCACCTGCAAAATAAATATTAAAATAAACACAGAACACAGGCACCAAAGGTTTTATTATTTTATATCACATGCACTCATTCAGTCACTCATACTCACACATACTCACCTACAATTCCTGTAGCCATTCACGAAAGCAAAAAATGAAGAAAACAAACTGAGCCCACCACAATGTACCATCCTCTAAGAACGCTACCTTGTGAATGAAGGCTCAGCTTCTGCATTTCCTATAGAAATGCATTAGCTGAGCATTCATTGGCTGGGAGAGGGCAGCCTTCGGCTCTCTCTCAGCCAATGAGTGGTTCCCACCGTTGACTTCAATGGTGGGAACCGCTAGGTTATTAAAGGCTACCTAACAGTTCCCACCATTGAAATCAATGGTGGGAACTGTTTATTGGCTGAGAGAGGCAGAGGCTTACCTCTCTCAGCCAATGAACGTTCAGCTAATGCATTTCTATGGAAAATGCAGTGGCTGAGCCTTCATTCACAATGTACCATTCTTAGAGGACGGTACATGTTGGTGGGCTCTGATTTTTTTCTTGTTTTTTTTCTTTCTGAAAACGGTGGAAGCCATGGACTGAAGAGGACACAACACAGGGGTAATTGAGTATGGATTTTTTATATTTTTTTACAGGTTACATGGATGCTACATGGAGAAGAGGACGTGAATGGCTACAAGGACTATAGACGAGTGTGAGTGTGAATGAGTGAGTGTATGTGAAATAAAATAATAAAATCTTCGGTGTCCTGTGTTTATTTTATTATTTCTTTTGCTGGTGAACTAGAGGTACCATCGGGCCCTTAATGCCCTGCATGCTGGTACTTTTGGGGCACATGCGGGGGAAGCTTGCTGGGACCTCTAGTTCTACTGTAAAAGACAATATTATTTAATCTACTTTTTACACAATCAACCCAGCACCCACCACCCAGGGGTGCCGAGGATAGCCCCGGGCTATCAGTCCAGGCGTCTGGGGTGCCCTGGAGAGGGAAAACCCTTTATTGGGGGGTCCCCACCTCCCCAGGGATCCCTGGCCTGGTCTGACTAGCGGGTAGGTGATGAATGCTTTGGCCAGTGAAAGGGTCTCACGGCTGTGGCATTACACCCCCCTAGAAAAAGTCGGGTGCTGGTTGTGGAAAATACAGTGGACCCCTACTCATTTTTTCCCCTGTATTTCCACAACCAGGACTGGTTCACTGAGCCCGGTCTTAGTTTAGGAAAATACAGGGGAACCCTATGTTTTTTTCCTCCTGTATTTTCACAATCAGGACCAGCTCAGGAAAACCCAGGGCTGGTTCTGCTTTTAGGAGGGGGAACCCCACGTCATTTTTTATTTTTACTGTTTTATAGGTTTATTTAACACAGAAGCATGCACGGGTCTATTATTTTATGAGATTTAGGTCTGTAATAGAGTTAAAAACGTGCACTCTATTACATTGGCCAAGTTGTATCCTCACAATGGAAAAACATCTGGATACGAGTTTTGTCATTGTGAGTTGCGGAGGAGGGTGAGAAACATGCGATTTTACATGTTCTCGCACCCTATTATATAGGGTGAGTTCTAAAAATGTGCGAGTGTAGCTCTATACTCGCACAATTTCAAAAATCGGACCCTATTACATCAGGCACATAGGGAGAGTAGAATGAATTACTGCAGCTTATACAGAGAGGAGTAGGTAGAAGATTTCTGCATATTTGTAGCTTAAGCTTTGATTTATAAAGAACTTGCATTTACTTTTTGTCAAATTGGCACAGCTTAGTATACAAATTATTCTAAAGTACAGTTCACTGTATATAATTACAAGCGCCACAAATAACTAAGGAAAGAATATACAGGAAGGTTGTTGTTAACAATTTAGTTGCCAAACTGAGGCTGTATGGAGCCTGTAAAGGATCTATACCTTAGAACAAAATGTGGGACAGTTTGAAAGGAGAATTGTGATCTGAAAGGTAAAATCCATTTAAAAAATAGTAGTATCTGGTAATAACGTAATTATTTGTGAAAAAATATAAGGAGAGGAACAAATAAGAGATAAATGCAGGGCCGGATTAAGGCTTGTGGGGGGCCCTGGGGCAACTAATTTGTGGGGGCCCCTCCAATAAAACTGACACCGTGCTGCCACTATGCTCCTTACCTTGCCCCACAGTGCCCCACCCGTTTGCTACACAGTGTTCCATAGTGCCCCCTGTTTGCTAGACTGTGCCAGCCACCACTGAGCCCTAGCACATATTCTCAGGCCTCTCTAAGCTCACTGTTACAAGTTGCGGTCACGACTTGTCTTCCTCAAGCAGTTCGCCTTCCCTGGATGTTGTCGTTTTGGTTCCCTCGGTTCCTAGGCGACCGGCACGCCTCAGGATGTCACATGCCATCCTTAGCACTGCGTGATTGGATGGTCCTCCTATTTGTACACACTGGCCTTTTGCCGCCTCGCCAACTATAGCGTTCCTGTGGGTTCCCTTGGCTCGGCTGCATGGTCAGCATTGTGTTCATCCTCGTGGTGAAGATTCTGGTTTTCCCGTAGTGGCTTCTGTGCTGTCTCTGGCTCTCCATCTTCTCCTATGGCTTCCTAGCTGCACCTACACCACCGTGCTGCCATCAGCTCTCAAAGCCACAGCACCTACTACCAACTCTCTACCATCGGCTTTTGCTGCACCATTGGCACCTTACTGCATCAACAGCTTCCGTGCTGTCTCTGGCTCTCCAGCTTCTTCTACAGCTTCCTAGCTGCATCTATACCACCGTGCTGCCATCGGCTCTCAAAGCCGCAGCACCTACTACCAACTCTCTACCATTGGCTTTTGCCGCAGCATTGACACCTTAGCCGCACCAGCAACTTCCGTGTTGTCCCCGGTTCTCCAGCTTGTCCTACAGCTTCCTAGCCGCCCCAATACAACCGTGCTGCCATCGGCTCGCAAAGCCGCAGCACCTACTACCAACTTTATACCATCGGCTATTGCCGCACCATCGGCACATTTGCCACTCCATCGGCTCCCAAAGCCGCAGTATCTACTACAAACTTTCTACCATCGGCTATTGCTGCACCATCGGCACACAAGCCACTCCATCGGCACAATTGCTGCACCATCGGCACATTTGCCGCACCATCTGCTCTCAAAGCCACAGCACTCATAATCAGCTTTCCACCATCGGCTTTTGCCGCACCATTGGCACATCTGCCGCACCATCGGCACACAAGCCGCACCATCTGCACATTTGCCGCACCTCTCTAAGCAACACCATTGACTCTTCCTATTCACTCTTTCCCTCATCACAGGATTCCAACCGACACTCCTGTAAGCTGCTACTACTCCGAGCAGTAAGTCCAGGTGGCCGCCTAAGTATCGGTGAGCTATTAATTAAGGGAACAACAGGAGGTTGTTAGTGTTAGCCTGAGTTCTAGATGGCTTACAAGGAGTGTTCACTGGAATTCATAACACCCACTCTCTGCACATACTGTACCATCAGTCAATTTAGCCCTTCCAGCTCACCCTCTGCACATACTGCCAGTCACCTCTCAGCTCTCCAAGCTCACCCTCTGCACAGACTGCCAGTCCCCACTGAGGCTCTGCATGTGTCCCCAGTCCTGGGTCCTTTCTCCTCACCCTCTGCACACACCGCCAGTCCTCATGGAGTGCTCATCTCCTCAGCCCTATTCACATCTCCCCAGTCTCACTGATCCCCAGCACATATGCCTTGTCCCAGCTCACCTCCACTCCGCTTCTGCTGCCAAGTTGCAGTTTTGATTATAGGTGGCATGAGGTTGTCCATTGAGAGGAGACACAGGGGAGACACCCAGTGTCAGCAGGCCAGACTAGCACTGAGCTGTTGACTGGATCTGTGTGGATGAGTCGTTCCCTACAGCGCAGAGCGACTCCAATCCCCAGTCCCCTCATCAGTGTCATGGACATGCAGAACATAGTGCAGCTGCAGCCCTCATCTGGGAACAGGTCCCGTAGCAGCAGTACTTAATGAAAAAGTCGCAGGGCACCTGTCCTCGGCAATTGCACGGTCGGGTGGCCCTGTGTGGGGGCCCCGTGGAGACCGCCCCAGTCGCCCCCAATACAGCCCTGGATAAATGACAGATAACGTGTTTGCTGAGGAAGGAATAAGGACCTGATTCAGAGATGGACGCTAATGCCGTTGCAGCTGCACATTTGTACGCGTTGGCTGTGTATACATATGCAAATGTCGCAGCCGCTGGGATTTGTATGGGGACACCCACTGGTGGCTTTGCAAATGAAAATGACTGCATACAAAGACGCAGCAGCGGTGGCAGATCAGTCAATTATCTGTCTTCTGAGTAACCCTATTGTTACCCAAAATGGCCACAGGAACTGAGAAGCTTGAGCCATTTTGACAGCATATGGGATCATAGTCGCAGACACAGACACGCCCCATAGACGGTCACAATACGTATGCGTTTCAGACGCCCCCTCCCCGTTGCCGCCCAAAAACAGTCCCTGCCTGTGGATCACTTTGTGAACAAATCCTCACTGCGAGCATCAACGGTAATAAAACGACGCATGCGCAGTGCGACTCAGATGCGTGTGCAGTTTAGCGATAATCTCCCGACTGTGTAAACATCGGCGCTGCGTCCATCTCTGAATCGGGCCCTTAGTATCCACCATTGCTACTCGCAGCGAGATGGATTCTTCAGCAGCACTTAATGAATAGGCCCCTTGGTATCTTTTATAGTAAAAGGACTGCAGTAGATAGAGTTGTAAATTATACAGAACAGTGGTAGATGTAGAGCAAAGTGATCATGGCAGTGTATCATAAAACAGGGAACGAGCATGATAGATACATAATATATGGATAAATACACTGAAGTAGCTAAATATGATGAAAAGAAAAAGTAATGTTCTATTATCCAAAAGGTACTTAAATACGGGATGTAGTCAGCATCCTGGCGTGCGGGATGCAGACGGTCTAAATGTCGAAGGTAAGTATCGGGGGTTAGGAGTTAGGCACTAGTGGGAGGGTTGGGCAGTAAGAGAGGGAGGGTTATGTTTAGGGTGCGGGGAGGTTAGGTTTAGGCACTAGGGGTGAGGGTTAGGTTTAGAGTGCGGGGAGGTTAGGGCTAGGCACTAGGGGGAGGGTTAGGTTTAGGGTGCGGAGAGGTTAGGGCTACGCACTAGGGGGACGGTTAGGTTTTGGGTGCAGGGAGGTTAGGGCTAGGCACTAGAGGGAGAGTTAGATTTGGGGTGCGGGGAGGTTAGGGCTACGCACTAGGGGGTGGGTTAGGTTTAGGGTGCGGGGAGGTTAGGGCTAGGCACTAGGGGGAGGGTTAGGTTTAGGGTGCGGGGAGGTTAGGGCTAGGTACTAGGGGGAGTGTTAGGTTTAGGGTGCGGGGAGGGGGAGGTTAGGTTTAGGCATCGGGGAGGGAGGGTTAGGGTAGAGGCTAAGGTTAGTGGTAGTACCTACAGGTGTCAGGATTCTGACTGTCAGGATACCGATGTCGGTATTCTGACCGACGGCATCCCGACCGCCGGGAACCCATACCCAGCCGCTTGAATACAAGGTGTATGAATTAGTTAGCTCAGCTTGTAGTCCATATAGGACATGGATTATGTGGAAGAAGAAGTACCTGCTGAATATGAGAATCAATGACAAGACACGGATTAATCCCATGTGTTCATGTGAAAAGATCATGGCTGGTGGTATTGCTGAGTTCTTGTGCTCAGGCTAATAATGCCTAGCTAACTTTCAGGGATGCTGGAGGACAAGACTGATACACTGCCCTATTACAAGAGAGTGAAAGGTGCTCGCTGTGTATGCCATGGATCATTCCTACATGTAGGGAGAACAGTATATTGTAGCAATATGGTCACACTGAATGATAGCTGTCAATACTGTAAAATGATTCATTCAGAAATAAGTGTGTAGTAATCACGAGTCCTCTCTCTACTGTGGGAACACAGGCAGCAAGCGTTAGCTATGTATAAGTTGGAGCCAACTGGGAGATAGCTACTGTATTCATAGAGTAAGTGATGAATGGATCCAATCACTATGAGGTCGTTTATGTGCATAGTAGTGTATAAAAATCAGGGAGGCATCAGAAAGCTGTGTATTACAGATAATCATAGGAAGAGATCATAACAACAACAACTGTGAATGTTATATAGAGAAAAGGAGTGATGAGTAGCTGGGCACAGAAAGAGTGCACAAAAAGATGGTACATTTCACATTGAGAGAAGTAAATGTATGAAACTCAGACAGATGGGACCAGAGTGAGGAAATGTGTATAGTCAGTGTGAGGTGCAGAGTGTGCCATAGATAGCAGAAAAAAGAGGCAGCTGTGCATCATATATACAGCATGAGAGAAGCATTGCAACAGGAGCAGTTCAACTTGTAGAGACTGCAATGCACGCTGTGCAGAATGAAAGGGAACTTTCAATCAAGTTTTGACTGCCCAGAGAATCCTCCATCCTGTACCCATCATCTCACAAACCATTTACCTTCAGATCCCATGTCTTGCAGAACTCCCCCAAGAAGCAGAAGCAGCAAGCAATATCCTCCAGCCATCATACATCTACTCCTGACTGCAGACACAGAGCGAGTGTGTGAGGGACTCATGTTACACTGGGGTTCCACCCTGTCTGCTTAACCCATCCAATGCACACCGTATGAACAAGTTAGTACAACTCCTGACGCACACTGTAGCCGTTATACACTGTAAGCTGTGTGTGAGCCATATAGAGGACCAACTGTATAACTGATGCAGATAGCTGTGCCTTAAAATGACAGATGTGTGCAGCAATGTAGGAGACTGACAGATGTGTGTGTAACAATTCAGGACACTAACAGATGTGTGTGTGTAACAAATGCAGGACATTGACAGATGTGTGTGTAACAGTGCAGGACACAGACAGATGTGTGTGTATCAATGCAGGACACAGACAGATGTGTGTGTAACAATTCAGGACACTAACTGATGTGTGTGTGTAACAAATGCAGGACACTGACAGATGTGTGTGTAACAGTGCAGGACACAGACAGATGTGTGTGTATCAATGCAGGACACAGATGTGTGTGTAACAATGCAGGACTGTGTAACAATGCAGGACACTGACAGATGTGTGTGTAACAATGCAGGACACAGACAGATGTGTGCAGCAATGTAGGACACTGACAGATGTGTGTGTAACAATGCAGGACACAGACAGATGTGTGTAACAAATGCAGGACACTGACAGATGTGTGTGTAACAATGCAGGACACTGACAGATATGTGTGTAACAAATGCAGGACACTGACAGATGTGTGTGTAACAGTGCAGGACACAGACAGATGTGTGTGTATCAATGCAGGACACAGACAGATGTGTGTGTAACAATGCAGGACACTGACAGATGTGTGTGTAACAATGCAGGACACTGACAGATGTGTGTGTAACAATGCAGGACACTGACAGATGTGTGTGTAACAATGCAGGACACAGACAGATGTGTGCAGTAATGTAGGACACTGACAGATGTGTGTGTAACAATGCAGGACAGACAGATGTGTGCAGCAATGTAGGACACTGACAGATTTGTGTGCAACAATGCAGGACACAGACAGATGTGTGTAACAATGCAGGACACTAACAGATGTGTGTGTAACAATGCAGGACACAGACAGATGTGTGTGTAACAATGTAGAAACTGACAGATGTGTGTGTAACAATGCAGGTATTGATAGATGAGTGTGTAACAATGCAGGACTCAGACAGATGTGTGCTTACCAAAGCAGGACACTGACAGATGTGTGTGTAACAATGCAGACACTGACAGATGTGTGTGTAACAATGCAGGATACTGACAGATGTGTGTGTAACAATGCAGGATACTGATAGTTGTGTGTGTAACAATGCAGGACACAGACAGATGTGTGCATACCAATGCAGGATACTGACAGTTGTGTGTGTAACAATGCAGGACATTGACAGAAGTGTGTGTGACAATGCAGGACACTGACAGATGTTTGTGTAGCAATGCAGGACACAGACAAATGTATGTGTAACAATCAGGGCCAGATTAAGGTTTGTTTGGCTCCCACGGCAACTAGTTTGTGGGGGCCTCCTATGATCCTCTACCTGGGGCTGGATTAAGTCTTCAGGGAGCCTGGGGCACTTACGACAGGGAGCCCGCCTCCACTCCTCCGGACCTCCCTCTTGTCCGCATGGCCCCCAATTGTCATCAGGCCCGTCCCCACTTGTCGTCTGGCCTGCCCCAACTTGTATTATGGGGGGGGGTTAATAGCAATTAAAGTTTAAAAGTTGACTTCCTGTAACCTATCTACAGTGCATTAGATAAGGTAACAGGATAGAAGAAGAATTAAATAAATAAATAAAGTAAACAGAACATGATGTGATAGAGGGGGTCTCACAGGAGCCCGAGGTGAGCAGGAGGGCCCGTAACAAAAAAAATATCATCACAGTGCCCCCCACAGTAACAAACAACACACGTTGACCCCCCACAGGAGAAGAAAAAAACATTTCTCCACAGGAAATATATACTACATTCTTGACCACTCAATATTCTGCACTACATCCCTTTCCTCTCTATACACTGCACTATATCCCCAAACCCTCCATATTCTGCACTACATCCACAAGCTGTGTGCTGAGCAGCTGTGAGGGAGGGGTGAGGCGACGCCGGGCCCCTCTAGCAAACGCGGGCCCAGGTAAACTGTACTTCCCCCCTCTCGGCGCCCATGGTCCTGAGCGTGAAGGGACACTGGGACTTTGTGTTACTTGTGACCTGAGGGGACACCAGGACTGTTTGTATTACATGTGTCACTACTGTGTGTTCATCTTAATCGAAATGCTACATGGAGGCACAAAATTAGTCCAATCAATTGGAAAAAAAAACATAACAACCCTATAATGAATAAATGTGGCCACACCATCCCTTTTTATAATATTGTTTTGCAAACTGATGTCTTGCATCAGTGCCCTCCTAACTTCTCCATGTGGTTAGTGTCATACTGCACCTCATCACCAGCCGGGTAGACAGCTGCTCCAGCATAGGGCATTACTCAGCAGCCAGCATAAGGGGGCAAGTGCACAATCTCAGCCTGTACTGATGACTGACACAAACAAGGGACAAGTTATAAGAGGACTAAACTACAACTCCCAGAATGCTCCTAACCAGGAAAAGACCTTTGCTACTGATTGGCTGTTGTGACTGTCGGACACTGATTGGCTGCTGTATGACGGCTGAATAGTGTGGCGGCTGGGACACCGAAAGAAAACATTGGAAGTACCAAAGTTTTTAAAATTGGATACAAAACATTGTTTAGTCCTAAACATTGGTTCTGGAACATCGATGTTATCCAATGCACTGGCGTCACTAGGCGGGTGCGGGCCGCACTGGGTGATACCATCTGAGAGGGTGACACCAAAATAGCAGAGCTGCTCTGCTATTTTGGTGTCATCCCTACGGATGGTGTCACAGTGAAGCCAAGACACGGAGACAGGCTGTCCCAGCAGCTGCATGAGCGCTGGGGAAGCCCACTGTCTTGAGAGAATGGGAGGCAGTAACACCCCCAAGATCGGCAAACAAGGGGGCATGGCTTCGCGGGCAGAGGCCACGGCCCTTTCAGGAAAGCCACGCCCCTCCCCAGGACAGCGCGCCTACGGCACGCAAACGGACATAGAGCTTCCACACCAGGTGTCATTAAGGTTAGTGACGCCTCTGATCCAATGTTATTGTTAACCTATGTTTTTATTTTTTTTAAGTAAATTCTTAAACATATAATACACTAATAAACTTCTGAAATCATACTTACTGTATGTTTATTTGATGGAGGGTTACAGTATATACAGTCCAGCTGTTCAAAAAAACAGCGGAACTCAGCAGATTTAAAAAATGCAAAACTCCTTTATAAGATCTGTAAAGACCAGGTACTTCTTAGACAGCATACTACAAGTAGTCCCCCTGAATCATTGGCATTAAATGGGGTATTTGTGCAGCCAGGACGCAGGCATCTAGCACCATGGGTGTGTCAGCGGTTGCCAGGCGACAGCGCGCCTGGTATATGGGAAAGATTCCTGGACTGCACAACCTGAATATATATAATGGGAGGTGCTACCTGATGAGACTAATTGCAGGCACAGAAACAGACACATCTCAAGTGCACAACTCCAAGTTATTGATATATTATAAATGCAATAATGCATGCTGTGGCTGCTCTTGACTATCTCTTTTACACTGCACTTTTCTTACTATGGAAGTGCCCTGGGGCAGCTTAGCTGGGCCAGTTTGGGGGGGTCCTGCGCTCTGGATTTGAACCCCAGTATGTCAGGGACCTACCCTAAAGAGGTAAAGAGGATATGGTGGGTAGGCCCATAACCTTGGCCATGATTATGCTAAAAACCTCTATTGATTGCAAAATTTTATTGCATTTATATATTATCAATAATTTGGAGTTGTGCACCTGAGATTTGTCTGTTTCTGTGACAGCGCGCTTGGTGTTGCTGGGAGACTGTGTGGCATAATTTTTGAGCACCTCGTTATCTGTGCCTCGTGGTTCCAGTGGTCACTCACTGGTTTGGTATCTTCTCTATTTAGAGCGGGGTTAGTAGCATCTATTTTTGGCTGCATGTTTTTTTATTTTGCTCCATTACTGTCCTAAGGACGTTCTTTATATATACCGAAACATCGACTTACACTACTGTCTGTATGTATTAACCACTTAACTGACACATTTTTTTTTCAAAAAATGCCCCCCAAATTTTTAGGTTTTTTTAACAATATTGGTTCAGAACCTCTATACATATACAGTCATACGGTACCTTTAACTGTAGGGAACAAGTTACCCCTACCAACAAAACACTCACTGTTACACACTTTTTCCTGCGCAGAAAAATACACGTTAACCCAGATATTGGTAATATTTAAAAAAATGTAAACCTCAACAGCTTTGTTCAAACACGTGGCAGCACAACCGGAAGTACATATACGCTATTGTGCGACCAGCCACATACACAATAATGCGAACACCCCACAACCGTATAATGGCTTTTAACTGCGTACGCAAAAGTGCGTCTCACTATGCGCAAACCTGCGACTTAGCCGCGTACTCAGTACTGCGACACCCCTTTAAACGTAAGGTTCTATCAACAGAGGAAAACAAACTTTTTCCTCTCTTGTCCCTGGATTCTAGTCAGCTCCCTTGATTCACACGGAGACGGATAGCGATTTTTCAGCACAAAGCGGTTGCAGGCAAACCCTGCATGTGGCCACTCCACCCTTTGCTGAAATATCGATTACCGTATGTACCGTGTGAGCAGGTAAGTGACTTCACTAAGAACCCCCAACTAACAATATTGGATCAGAACCTCTATACACACCTTCCTATACCTTCTAAGGTTGACGCTAGTTTGCGTACGCAGTCACACCATAAATAAAGACTTAGACATAGAACCTGTGGTTCCAAAGCACAAGTGATATTCAGGTAAAAGTTCAGACAGTTACACACAATTGATCAAGACACAATGTAGGCGCAAAAGTAAATCATACAGACCACAAGTACAGTATACGTACGCAGGCGCTTCTGGACCCAGAGATATGCTTCAGCAAGAGACCCCTCGTCATTCAGCATTCAGCACGAAGACTCCCATATAGTGTTTGTGCACCCATACTTATACCCCCCCAGTATAAACAAGACAAAAGGTATGTCTGTTGCTGATGTCAATGGTTCTCAGAGGTGAAGTATCTGTTACAGTGCATCTAACAGGCTGGTTCAAACAGACTTTCCCTACCTCTAACAGCTAGGGGTCTTCCTCCTCACGCCTTCGTCAGCATCCTAACAGTTGAATCTAAAATATACATTTTGGTTGCTTGTAGGTTCTGCGGTCCATAACTCGAGAATGCATGATGCGATCTCCTCACCGATAGCACCGGGAAACTGTGGAAAGAGTACGCATCAGAACAACTCCAAGAATGACGTGTTTATCTTGTATAATTCCTTAGTTAACAAATATCTTTATTTCTTAGCATTTAAACTAACTGAACCTTCTTGAATCATACACTTTAAAGCTTATTGAACCTTGGGCCTGATTCAGACCCACTCGCGAGCGGCTGTCCGCTCGCAAGTGGGTCGATGTTATGCACTGAGCATGCGCACGACGGAGGGAGCTCCGTCGTGCGCATGCGCCAGACGCGACGAGCGAAGGAAAGTCCTTCGCTCGTTGTGTCCGATCAAAGGGGGCGTGCTGTCAATGTTGATTGACAGCACGCCCCCTTTGGTGGGCGTGCCGGGGGCGTGCCTCCCTGACGGGGGCGTTCCCACGGGAACGCCTCCCGTCAGAAGCCGGCCCACTGACATCACTAGTGATGTCAGTGGGAGTGATTTTGGCTCTGATAGAGCCAAAATCACTCCGGAGCTTGCGGTTGAAAACCTCAACCGCAGGCTCCGGCTCGCAATTTCGATGGTCGCGATGGTCTCGACCATCGCGGCCATCACAAAGCACGCTCGTATAGCCTGTGGGTGGTGACCCACAGCTATACGAGCGTCCAGGAGGACGCTCCATGAAAATGGAGCCCGGCCCTCATTCAGAGCGTGCGCTCTGCTCAGAGCGTACGGCTCTGAATGAGGGCCCTTATGTATGAATATGGAATGTGTGGGTATTTGGGGTTTGATATAAAGACATATTAATGTGTGTATGTAGATGGGTGCATTTGATTCTAACATTTTAGCAGCGTGGCATGCTGGGCTAGATAGTTCTACATGTCCTGTCAGCAAGCCCCCCCATCTTTCCTGTGTTCAAAGGAAAGATACCTCTTTTGTCCTCCTAGACTCTTGTGTGAAATGCAAATTTATTATCACCTCAAGCTGTGAAGTTTTTGGGACCATCCTGTCTAGAGTTCAGACAGTTCCAATTGTGTATATCAATGCCTGGATTATACTACAATTGTCACAACTTTACTTTATCTGCATCCAGGGATTCCCAATTTGTATGTAAAAATACCCATTGTCTATTTCTGTTTACTTTTACTCAGAAAGCTTGTTTTTTTCAGTTGCCCTTGGTAGATTAACATTGCCATCTGTTCTTAGCACCTGGATTGTAACTTGAAATGACGCTAGTCATAAAATGGCGTATTGCAGATTCTTGTTTCTAAAATGGAGTCTAGCTGCCATTTGCAAGATGGCGTCGCGCACGCTTCAATTTTAAACTGATCTTGTCTCATCTAATAATCCAGTTTTGACATTTTATTAGCAAATTATGTAAACAATAGCTATTTAAACTTGATTCAATATATATTTTTTAACAAAAATTTGAAATCACGTTTAAATAGCTATTTATTATATAATGTGATAATAATAGTAATAAAACATACCAGTTTAGGGACGTTTTGAAAAAAAATAATACTTTATAATGTAGTATTAAATAACCTGCTAGCTGGGGGGATGGACAAAACGAGGGACAGGTATATGTATATATATATATACATAGTATTAATGGCAATGTTCAGTAGCTAACTTTACTGAAATTAATCTGTGGATTTTTTCTACAGTTTTTTCCTTTCTTCTTTTTCAGTAAAGTTAGCTACTGAACATTGCCATTAATACTGCATATATTTTGGACTCTGACTGCCATTGACACATTCAGTGGACGGTCACCATTTTAAGCCTATTATACCTATTTTTGTTTCATTAAAGCTCTATATTACCATATTCAGCTTGAGCTCATCACTCTTACACACACTCACAATTGACACACACCATCTCGATAAGGGTTTTGAGCGCATTTTGATCTGTGATTATAGATTAGACGTTCGTATTCAATTTAGGAGGCCAGACACCCTTCCTACAAGTGCAGCTCACCTTCATCGTTTATCCTGAGTCCAGTGCGCAATATCTTTTTACCGTGTTTCTTACTATATATATATATATATATATATATATATATATATATATATAATGTAATATATATAAATATATATTTACAATGTAAGCTCTTACAAGCAGGGCCCTCTACCCTCTTGTGCTTCTCCTTTCTCTACTTTCATCTACTTCTTACTCCCCACTAGCGCACCTAACGCCTGGTTACTTTGCTTTGTTGCTCATCTGGTGTTATGGTCACTAATGTAGCAATGTATATTATTCATGTTCCTTGTCCTGTATTGTATAGTACTATAAGTCACTAGTCAACCTATTTGTTTATGTACTCTGAAAGGTGCTGCGGAACACTTGTGGCATCATATAAATAAATGATAATGTGTGTGTATATATATATATATATATATATTAATATATATATATATATATATTGTGATATAGTCAGGGTAGGGGGTCCCTCTCCTGGGGTAGATGGACACCTCCTTACACACAGCGGCCAGGAAACAGCACACCTGTCCAGGGTTTTCGTGCAAGCTGGTCGGAACCAGTTTTATTGTGCAATATAAACAACAAAATAAACAAAACATAAAAATAAGTCCTAGCCTGTCTGGGCACTAACTAGACAGGTTATTCCCTCTCTACAAGTGGCAGGGCCTACTGCCTTACCACAAATACAAACACAGCACTTTCAAATATCGCAGTGTCTCTGAACAAACCTCAGTGTCTGTTCTCCCCAGGGTATGTGAGACACTCAACCAAAACCTAACACAGCTTATCTGAGCCACTTCCAGGTGCAACTTCTAATCAGCCTGCTCTCAGACTGAAAGGCCCAACACCTGGAATGGCTTGTGGATGGAGTCCTCCCTTCTCTTTTCACATCCACACCCCTACTACCCATTATCCGGCTTTTACCAAAAGCCGACACTTCTGGTCTGTTTGGCATAACAGACTTTTCCTGTTTTTTTTTAAAACACATATGATAGGAATCTGGGACACACATACATGCCATCCCAGACTTCTCCAGTGCTTCTACCACAATGTATATATATATATATATATATATATATATATATTAGGGGTGAGTGGGTTCGGATTTCTGAGCCCCCCCGATCCGAGTCAGGCTCGACTTTTCCCGCCTGACTCGGATCTGAAATCGAGGCAAAACGTCATCATCCCGCCTTCCGGGTCTCGCGGGTTTTGGATCCTATATAAGGTATCCGCGTCGGCGCCATTTTCTCACTCGGCTGTGGACAGTGAAGAGGGAGGGTGGGAGTTAGGGCTGGCTGGGCTGTGTAGTGTAGTGTAGTGCAGAGTAGTGTTGTGCTGTGCTGCGCTGTGCTGCTGTTGTCCATAGGGGCTGTGTCCACTACTTCAAAGTCCATAGGGGCTGGCTGTGTTGTGCTGTGCTGCTGTTGTTAATAGGGGCTGTGTCCACTACTTCAAAGTCCATAGGGGCTGGCTGGACTGTGTTGTGCAGTCAGTTGTCCATAGGGGCTGTGTCCACTCCAAAGTCCTGTGCAGTGTCCCAGTCCTAAAGGGGTGCTGTAGTGTTGTCCAGGGGGTGCTCTGTCCGTCAGGGGTGCTCCCCCCAAGTGCTAAAAAAAAAATTTTTTTTCTGTGTTTGTGAATTGTGTGCGCAGTAGCCGCACGTACATCAACAAAGTAGTGCCAAGCGTGCGCCTGTGTCATAAGTAAAGGGCCGGCTGGCTTGACCGTTAAAGGGTGCTGTAACCCCCAAAGTACACTCCAAACCAAATAAAAAAATATTTTCTGTGTGTGTGAATTGTGTGCGCAGTAGCCGCACGTGCATCAACAAAGTAGTGCCAAGCGTGCGCCTGTGTCATAAGTAAAGGGCCGGCTGGCTTAATCGTTAAAGGGTGCTGTAACCCCCAAAGTACACTCCAAACCAAATAAAAAAATATTTTCTGTGTTTGTGAATTGTGTGCGCAGTAGCTGCACGTGCATCAACAAAGTAGTGCCAAGCGTGCGCCTGTGTCATAAGTAAAGGGCCGGCTGGCTTGACCGTTAAAGGGTGCTGTAACCCCCAAAGTACACTCCAAACCACATAAAAAAATATTTTCTGTGTTTGTGAATTGTGTGCGCAGTAGCCGCACATGCATCAACAAAGTAGTGCCAAGCGTGCGCCTGTGTCATAAGTAAAGGCCGGCTGGCTTGACCGTTAAAGGGTGCTGTAACCCCCAAAGTACACTCCAAACCAAATAAAAATTTTTTTTCTGTGTTTGTGAATTGTGTGCGCAGTAGCCACATGTGCATCAACAAAGGAGCAGCGCCAAGCATGCGCCTGTGTCCCATAAGTAAAGAGCCGGCTGGCTCATTTCTTAAAGGGTGGTGTAACCCACAAAGTGCACTACTCTCCAGCAAAAATAAAAAAATATTTTCTGTGTTTGTGTGCGCCTTAGCCGCACGTATATATCAAATCGATATAACATAAATGGAGGACCAAACTTTCTCCGATAAAAATAAAATAAAGATCAAGAACCACTTCCTCCTAGTGCTGAAGCTGCTGCCACTAGTCATGACATAGACGATAACATGCCATCAACGTCGTCTGCCAAGGCCGATGCCCAATGTCATAGTAGAGGGCACATACAATCCCAAATGGCAAAGTTCAGGAAAATGACCTTGAAAAAAACATTTAAATAATCTGAAGAGAAACGTAAACTTGCCAATATGCCATTTACGACACGGAGTGGCAAGGAATGGCTAAGGTCTTTCCATATGTTCAAGACTAGTGGTTCAGCTTCAAATGACGATGGAAACCCTCCTCCCACTAAAAAAATCAAAAGAGTTAAGCTGGCAAAAGCACAGCGAAGAACTGTGCGCTCTAAGAAGATATCACAAATCCCCAAGGAGAGTCCAAGTGTGGTGGTGGTTGCGATGCCTGACCTTCCCAGCACTCTACGGGAAGAGGTGGCTCTTTCCACCATTTGCACGCCCCCTGCAAGTGCTGAAAGGAGCACCCACAGTCCACTTGCTAATATGCAAATTGAAGATGTCACTGTTGAAGTACAACAGAATGAGGATACTGGTGTAGCTGGCGCTGAGGAGGAAGTTGGCGTGGAGGATTCTGATGGTGATGTGGTTTGTTTAAATCAGGCTCCGGGGGAGACAGTTGTTGTCCGTGGGATGAAAAAGCCCATCACGGTCATGCCTGGGCAGAAGACCAAACATTCCACCTCTTTGGTCTGGCAATATTTCTATCCAAATCCGAACAACAACTGTCTTGCCATATGTACCATATGTAAAGGTGAAATAAGTAGGGGTAGGGACGTTAACCACCTAGGAACATCCTCCCTTATACGGCACCTGCAGCGCGTTCATAAAAAGTTACTGTCAAGTTCAGAAACTTTGGCTAAGACCGCAAGCAGTCCAGGGACACCTAAATCCCGTTGTCCTGTTGTATCCAAGCGCCTGCAAACCACACCGTCAACTCCCTCCTCGTCAATTTCCTCCTTAGTCAGGATCGGAAGTAGTCCTGCAGGCCATGTCACTGGCATGACTGACTCTCCTATCCGGGATTCCTCTGCAGGATCCTGCATTGCTACGCCTCCTGCTGCCGCTGCTGCTGTTGCTGCTGCTGGGAGTCGTTCATCATCCCAGAGAGGAAGTAGGAACACCACTACTTTTACTAAACAATTGACCCTCCAACAGTCCTTAGCGAGGAGGATGAAGTACGACAGCAGTCATCCTGAAGCAAAACGTATAACTGAGGCCTTGACTGCTATGTTGGTGTAAGAGATGGGGGGGGGGGTCCCCCTGAACTGTAAGTGTGAAACCTCGGCTGCGGTGCCGGTGGACTCGGACACTTACCTCCTGACTCCCAGACTCTCACCTTCAGGTCGCCGAGGGCGCTCCCGTCGACGGTCCTGGAACATAGGTCGGACGCGGACAGTCGAACTGGGTTTCCACCCCTGGCCCTGGAAAAAAACAAGGTGCTGAGGCGGGTTGACCTCCACTGGGATCAGTGGATGGTCATCATTGGCACTTTAGGCCTCAGACTGGCTACACCTACGTGCCAAGCACAAGGGTGTACCCCGAACGAAAACGCCCGACAGGGAAAAGGGAAGTTGGGTGACACACAACACAAACAGCACACAAAACAATTACGCTCACCGAAAATAATCTTGTCCCTTTGCTGGATGAGTCCTGATCTCAGCACCTTTAGATGAACACAACAGCAAGAGCCCGCACAGGACCCAATACAATAACAGATGCCTTACCACTGCCTACCTTTAATGGGGGCCTGACTGTGGGGCATACAGCGACTTACCAACAGCCTACCTTTAATGGGGGCCTGACTGAGGGGGATAACGTCCTGGTCCCAGCCGGTCTACCTTTGATGGGGGCCTGACCATCTGGCCAATTTCCGAACAATGCCTCTGGGGCCTTATGCCCTTGCCTACCTGCGGCCTAGCCTGACTGTTCCTTGTCCAAGGCCTAGCGCCGCATTTCAATGATCGCCGACAGCAACAACTCCTTCGACCTAGCGCCAAATTAACATGACCCACGGCCTAGCGCCGAATTACAATGAGACACGGCCTAGCGCCGAATTATAGTACCCACGGCCTAGCGCCGAATTACAATAAGACCCGGCCTAGCACCGAATTACTGTGAGATACGGCCTAGCGCAGAATTACAGTACCCATGGCCTAACGCCGAATTACAGTACCCACGGCCTAGCGCCGAATTACAATGAGACACAGCCTAGCGCCGAATTATAGTACCCACGGCCTAGCACCGAATTACTATGACCCACGGCCTAGCGCCGAATTACAATACCCACGGCCTAGCGCCGAATCCTGGTGGTCTAGGGAGGTATAAAAGACTTACTAATCCTGGGGCCTTTGGCTGAGATGAGCCTGGCCCATCCTCTGGGTGGTCTTCGCCGGAGGTGGAACAACTTCCGCCACCTCCGGGCTTCCTGCAGTCTTCACCTGGGCAGCAGTGGCCGGGGCTAGCGTCGCACACTGCTGCCCCAGGGCCTCCGGCGCCTTCTCCGTCTTCACTCCTGGTGGGCGCCGGTCTGCAGCTCTTCGTCCGGCGTCTTCGTTCTCCTGTCTTCGGGAGCTCTTCCCCGCTCCGTCCCGGCCGTCGCACTCCCCGTCCTCTCCTCGCGCCAGCTAATTCAAGCCGACGCCAGGGGGCGGGGTGATGACGCGGCGAGCTACGATTGGCTCGCCGTGGCCATCCCCTGCTGGCTGCCGATCTGTGAGCCCTGATTGGTTCACAGTCGGCGCCACATTCAAAGGGGCACGTGCTGATTGGCTGAGTCTGAATCCACCAGGATTCAGACTTGCCATCATGCCCGTGGAGTAGCGGCGGCAATCCGCCGCTACCTCCACGCCCGCTGCGCAGGATGGGGGGTGGGATCACGACCAATCCTGACCCGCCTGCCAGCTTGCGGATGGGCCCCGCCACACGCTCGAACGGTGCTGGGATCTCTCCGGATCCCACCCCACTCTGATGCCCGGGGCTCCCGCTGCCCCAAGGCACCCCCACCATCCAGGCGTGGAGGGTGAGGATGCCTAGTAGCAGGGTGAGTGACCGCACTGGTACACTCAGCCCTGCTACATTGGTGTTAGACGTGCGTCCGGTATCCGCCATTAGTGCAGTGGGATTTAGACAATTCATGGAGGTAGTGTGTCCCCGGTTCCAAATCCCGTCTAGATTCCACTTCACTAGGCAGGCGATACCGAGACTGTACAGAAACGTCACAAAAAGTGTCCTCAGTGTCCTGAAAAATGCCGTTGTACCCAATGTCCACTTAACCACGGACATCTGACAATGCCACCAATATTGTGCGGGCATTACATCTGGGCAAATTCCAGCACGTCCCATGTTTTGCTCACACAATAAACTTGGTGGTGCAGAATTTTCTGAAAAGCGACAGGGGCGTGCAGGAGATGCTTTGGGTGGCCCGAAAAATTTCTGGCCACTTTCGCCATTCAGCGACTGCGTGCCGAAGACTGGAGCGCCAGCAAACACTCTTGAACCTGCCCTGCCATCACCTGAAGCAAGAGGTTGTGACGCGGTGGAACTCAACCCTCTATATGCTTCAGAGGATGGAGGAGCAGCAAAAGGCCATACAAGCCTATACATCCACCTATGACATAGGAAAAGGAGGGGGTATGCACCTGACTCAAGCGCAGTGGAGAATGATTTTCGTGTTGTGCAAGGTTCTCCAGCCCTTCGAACTTGCCACACGTGAAGTCAGTTCAGACACTGCCAGCTTGAGTCAGGTCATTCCCCTCATCAGGCTTTTGCAGAAGCAGCTGGAGAAAGTGAAGGAGGAGCTAAGACGGAGCAATTCCGCTCGGCATGTGGGACTTGTGGATGAAGCCCTTCATTCGCTTAGCCAGGATTCCAGGGTGGTCAATCTGTTGAAATCAGACCACTACATTTTGGCCACCGTGCTCGATCCTAGGTTTAAAGCATATGTGGTGTCTCTCTTTCCGGCCGACACAAGCCTGCAGAGGTGCAAAGACCTGCTGGTGAACACACTGTCAGCTGAAGCGGAACATGACACGTCAACAGCTCCTTCTTCATTTTCTCCCGCAACTGGGGCTGCCAGGAAAAAACTTAGCTATCCTAAGCAACCCGCTGGCGGTGATGCAGGGCAGGCAGGACCAAGTTTGGACATCTGGTCCGGACTGAAGGACCTGGCAACAATTTCTGACATGTCTACAGTCACTACATATGATACTGTCACCATTGACAGAATGGTGGAGGATTACATCGGTGACAGCATCCAAGTAGGCATGTCAGACAGTCCATACCTGTACTGGCAGGAAAAAGAGGCAATTTGGAGGCCCCTGTACAAACTGGCTCTATTTTACCTGAGTTGCCCCCCCTCCAGTGTGTACTCCGAAAGAGTGTTTAGTGCAGCCGGGAACCTTGTCAGTGAAAGGCGTAGGAGGTTGCTTCCACAAAATGTGGAGAAGATGATGTTCATCAAAATGAATTATCAACTCTTCCAGGGAGACCAGCCTCCAGAACGTACAGAGGGACCTGTGGTGGTGGATTCCAGTGGGGACGAGTTAATACTCTGTGAGGATGAGGATGTACACACCACTGAAGAGGGTGAGGAATCGGTGGATGAGGAGGATGAGGACGACATCTTGCCTCCGTAGAGCCAGTTTGTGCAGGGACAGATTAATTGCCAGCTTGTTTTGTGGGGGCCCAAACGAACCAATCATTTCAGCCACAGTCGTGTGGCAGACCCTGGCGCTGAAATGATTGCTTTGTTAAAGTGTGCATGTCCTGTTTATACAACATAAGGGTGGATGGGAGGGCCCAAGGACAATTCCATGTTGCACCTCTTTTTTTTCTTTGCATTATGTACAGTTTGGGGCCTAGTTTTTCAAACTGCCATCCTGTCTGCCACTGCAGTTTCACTCCTAGATGGGTCACGTGTTTGTGCCGCCCACTCGTGTCGCTTAGCATAGTCATCCAGCTACCTCGGTGCAACCTTTTGGACATAAAAACACTATTGTGAGGTGTGAGGTGTTCAGAATAGACTGGAAATGAGTGGAAATTAAGGTTATTGAGGTTAATAATAGCATAGGAGCAGAAAAACCAACACATTCTGTGATTTTAGCTGTTTTATGCTTTTTTTAAAAAAAAATACAGATCCAAAACACAAAACCCAGAACCCAAAACACGGAAGGGTGGTTTTGGCAAAACCAATCCAGATCCAAAACACGAAGAAAGATCCATATCCAAAACCAAAACACGAAAAGGGGCCGGTGCACACCCCTAATATATATATATATACACTGTCACTCAGTAGACACTGCCCGATCACTGTTGCCAGCAATGATCGGGCACATGGAGGGCAGACGGCAGAGGCGGCGCTGATATACCTGTTGATAATGGCACTGTGAAGCTGGTGGAAAGGGAGGGAGGTCCCTGGGGCAGGAAACAGTTCAGCAGTCATGGGGATGTTAGGAGCTGGGCTGCTGCTATCACTAAAGGGAGCCGTGCTGGGAGGAGGGTGCCACTGGCTGGACATAGTGCAGCAGCTGCAGCGACTACAAGGAGCCGCGGCTACTGCCTTCTTTGAATGGGCCGGGAGGGGTGAAGCTGGCTTCCCGATCACTGCTGGTCACAATGATCGGGACACAGCAGCAGCTGCGGCGACAAGGATCCGCGGCAGCTGCTTCTATGTAAGACACGGCTGTCCTTGCAGCCGGACTGAGAGGGGAATGATGCCGGGTGCTCGATCACTGTGGCCAGCAGTGATCGGGACACAAAGGAGGGGATGCCGAGGGTGTAGAGGGACCGGGAGGTCCCTCTTATATAGGCTGCTGCTGGAAGATTAGCTTCCCGCAGCCGCCCAGTGTGCACTTCTGACTGGTCGTATCAGATACGACCATGTCAGGTAAAGCCCAGTCTGGTATGGTATTCGATACGACCATGCCAGGCAAGTGGTTAATGGTGGTTTAGATAAATTTATTTATTGGAGGGCTGTACCTTTGCATCTGGATATATATACTCGTGGTATATATATACATATATATATATATATATATATATATTGTGGCACTATCACCAGAGATGGCACTGGTGAGCAGCAGATTCTGTCTGGGGCAGGAGAGATCCGCCCACACAGAGAAGAAAAGGATTCTGTTATCATGTCTAAGGGCTGCCTTGTGGATAGAGCTCAGGTGTGGGCTGATGTGAAGGCAGACCAGTCAGGAGACAGTCTATGTGGGATTGTGGCAGCCAGAGAGCCCAGTGAAGCTGAGCGAGCCATTGGGGACCAGGAGGCCTGGGTCTGTACCTGCAGGAGGCAGGGGGGACCCCAAACTCTCAGACTGTGTGACATTGAAGCAGCTGGGCTGAAGGCTGAGGAAGCCAGGGCCTACTGTATGCCTGGAGGATACAGGGAAGGCACAGAGACTGTGTTTGTATAGCTGTGGCAGCCAAGCCAGACTGGAGCTGGCGATAGACCTGCAAGAAGCAGGCAGAGACTTTGTTGGCAGACTAGCTGCACCACATTAGAGAGGGCTCAAGAAGTGAGTTAGTGCCCTAAACAAGGGCTAGGTTGTTTATTGTTTTTCTGTTTCCTGATTTCACATGCTGGAAGTAAAGCACCATTTATGTTTATTTAAACTGGAATGCTACATGTAGACTCTAATTCTGCACCTACTCACTGCACCACTGACCCCAGTCTACCGAGCTAATTAACCCCCAAGTTATCACATATGGGGGAGAATGCGGGCATCAGGTCTACGCAGAAAGTGGATTACAGCAGCTAATGGAAATAAGGAGGCTCACTGCACCTGCATGGTGGAATGCTCGTCAAGGTGGTGAGTGAAGAGAAAAGTTAAAGTCTGTTGAACAGAAACGTTGTCTGCAAGTGTGCACTCTTCCTTTGGAGGGGAAGAAGACTTGTTTGCAAATGTGCAAAAGTGTTATTTCAAAGAAATGCAAGCGGTTATGACGTTTGTTACAGCAGTGTTAACAGGGAAAACTGTTTATTTTTCTGAAAGCACACAAAAGTGTTTTCTCTGTCTCGTTAAGACAAGATGTGTCTAATTATCTGGTCTGGACATTTATTTTGCAAAGAACAGAGC
Organism: Taudactylus pleione; assembly: GCA_031769625.1. NCBI lineage: Eukaryota > Metazoa > Chordata > Amphibia > Anura > Myobatrachidae > Taudactylus > Taudactylus pleione. Next base: position 26,014,782 of record JAUIMM010000018.1, read on the forward strand.
AAGTGCTGTGTTGATTGATGGACATTGTAGTTCCACAGAAATGAAAGCAGGTGCTGTGTTATATTATGCTGTACAAGTGAAAAGTGCAAGTATATTGTCTGTGAAGAGAAATGTGCACTTCCTCAGCATTGCAAGGGTTAAAAGAAATTGTGGAGTTTATCCTGGTGAATTGCTCATGCTCATTAAGTCAATGTGTGGTACTGAGGGAGCTGAGGTTCCTATTGAAAGGCTATTGAGACTGTTTGATACATGCTGGTAATTGTAGTGCCACATGAAGAAAAATGTTTTGCCATGTTGAAAATACTTTTGAAGACAAAGTGTGATACAGTGAAAACAAAAACAAGTTGTTCCTGTGTAGTTTGTGCCAAGAATCATGGGAAATAAAAAGAAAAATTCTAAAGGCAAAATTCTTGCTACAAAGTTTCATTCTCAGTCTAGAGAGATGGAAAACCCGGGCTGGAGTTTACAGTTTGAATATAAAGATGTCAGTGTGTATGGTGCAAGGTCCATCCAGACAGGACTATATCCGCCTGGAAGAATTTGACAGTATGTGTAAAGTTTTGAATGAAAGTAATACGTATTATGCTGGGAAGGTTGATGACTTAATGGAACAATTGGCTGATGAGAGAAATTTTCATGATCAAGCTGAAAAGAAATTATGGAGTGAATTGTCCTCTTTGAAAATGGCATTTGAGCAGGAAGAAATAAAAAAAATTTGAAGTACTTAAAGAGACAGACCTCAAATTGGCTGCTATGTCTGAACGCCTTGAGGAAGCTAAACTTTTCAAATGTGTTACAAAGTAGGAGAATGATGTTCTCCTAGCAAAGAATGATGTAATGGAGCAAAATATTGTTGAATTGTAGCAAAAGTGTGTGGTACTTAAGCAGGAAGTAGAAGAGTTGAAAGAATGTGTCCAGAGACATCAGAGTGATGCAGAGCGCTTGCAAGTGGAAGTGGCGGACCTGGCTCTGGAGTTAAAGGAAAAAGACTCTTTAATTGTGTCCACTCAAGTAAAGCTTAAAGACTGTGAATTGGAGAAAAGTTCTCTGGCTGAAAAGTTTTGTGAAGTAAAAGATAAGTATCTCCAGATACTTCAGACTCGCGCTCACTGGGAAACTGACCGTGAAGGAAAAGAGATGGAGATGGTCTGTCTTAAAGTCAGCTGTAAGGAACAAGTACAAACTCTTCACTCTAATTTAGTTGCAGCTAAAGCAGTTTCGGAATGTCTGACGTAAAGAAATGTGTTCCTGCAGGAAAGTTTGCATAAAGCCGCAGAGCATACTGAATCTTTGAAGAGAGAGCTTAACCTTGCCCATGGCAGGGCTTGGAAGTTGCAAGAACAGAGTGAGAACCTTGAGAAGTGTCTGCTAAGTACACAGAACCAGTTGCAAAGATTCCAAGTGGAGAGGAATATCAAAAAAATGGAGTTGCAATGTGAATTAAACATGGCAGAATCTGAAATAATTGTACAAAAGTTGAGAGTGGCTGAATTTGAAGTTGTAGAGAGCAATCTGCTACAAGCTGAGAGCAAGTTGGATAGCACCATGGTGAAAATTGCCCAGCTGGAAGAGCAGCTGTCTATTGCTCAGAAACAGTTCCACATGGTAGTGGGAAAGTCACAAGAGGAAAAGAAGTTAAATGACATTCTGAAGTTGATTTCTGGACCTAAAATGGCGTCCGATGTGTTCGCTGAACCCAGTGTGGCAGAAGTACATAAACACAAGCAGCAATTGTTACAGATTGATCCTGAAAAGGCTGGCACGCAGAGTGATATGCTACCAGTACAGAGTGTCTTGTTTGATGAGCAGCGGACAAACAGTGAATTGCGGGAACTAAGTAAGATTTTCCAGAGTTATATATTTCAGCAGCAATGGGACCATAGAGATGTCCTCATTAACGATACCAGTGTACAAGAAGGGACAGAAGTATCGGAGTTGGGAAATTCCCTAAAGGTCTGTCTTTGAAAAGTGGATGAGATTCCTTGCAGTGACTTTCAGCTTACAGTGATAGCTGAGGGTATGAAGTTCTACGAAGATAGTTATGGCTTCAAAGGGTGAGACTCTCTTGTTGCCGGGTGTTCAGAGTGATGAGAATGTGACTCAATCACACAGTTTTGCAGGTCAAAGCAGAAACTTAGAGAAAGTTAATTCTGAGAGCCTTGTGAAAAATATTACTCATGTATGTAAAACAATGCCTTCATGCAAGCAGGATGGAATTGCAGTACTGCTGGATTTATCTGTGAGGAAGTGAAGTGGTCTCAAATTACAAAGCTTGAAGCAAAATGTCCAGCTAAAGTGAATTGGAAAATAAAGACCTCTGTGGAGAGTGAACTTCAACCTGTGCTGGTGGAACATGTTGAAATTGTTCATTATATTTTCAAGGCTCAAAAATCAGAAGCACAAGAAAATCCAAGAGATCTATGCCTTAACGAAGTGGCATATAGCCATCAAAGCCGTGAGATAAATTATGTGGATCAATGGAGTAAATATTCACCCTAGTTATGCCACTGGTATGTATGTTAGTTTATTTATATAAGGCTCTGCCTTTATGGGCCAAAGTCTCTTACTGTATGTTGGTGTCTAGGGGTCCATACAGGGAGCATTCTAGTGACTGATATACAACTCATAGACCATTTAGTGACATTGTCACAGTCCGCTACAAGGAATTCCTCAGTTGGAGGACTTTGAGCCGGGGGGTTAGGGTGGCTGGGAGGCAACTGATGGGCTGTCAATAATAATGTCCTCTTTATTGGTCAAACCCAGGTGTTGGGTGACCAAAGGCGCGGAGTCTAACCTACTTGGTGGTCTATACCAGTGACCCCTCTTATTGGGATTTGGGTTTCACCGCACCAAGTGAGCAGGCTGTGGCCCTCTGGTGGTACCTTGGAGTGACAAGGAGACCAAGAGAATAGCGGGAATGAATACGCAGGATAATGAATGTAAAGAATACTGTGAGTTCGTACACTGGACTACAATGAAGGAAACATGAGAACACTGAAGATCCCAGCAAGGGCTTGCACTAGAGAATATCTCTGATGATCCAGACACAGAAGTGTATAGAAGAGCAACACTAGGAGTCAGTACACACACTGGTGATCCAGATGCAGGCACAGGAGAATGACACTTGAAGTCGGTACACAGATGCTGTACTGAGTACACATGTTGGTGATCCAGACGCAGGCACAGTTTCAGCACAGAGACAGGTTTTGACATATACACATTAGAATTAGGCGCTGATTAGTGCTGAAGTAGTTAAAGTGGAGTTTCAGCACAGAGACGGGTGCTGACATATTCACAGGAGAACTAGACGCTGATTAGTGCTGGAGTTTTCTGCACAAAGACAAGTAGTGAAGAAATCACTGAGGAATTTGATCCTGTGAAGCACTGGAAGGAGTCACTGGAAATAAGTAGTATAAAGCTAGGAGCTAATCCAGACACTAGGAATTAACACTGGTAGGAGAGAACATGGAACTTGGAAAGCTGCAACAGCTAGTAATCACAGTCACTGGAAAAGCGCAGTTGAAAAGAAGCTTCCTGTTCCTGGAGTCAGACAAAATACCCTTAGGTAGTTGGTCATTGGATCAGAAGATCAGCTGAGTGACCGTAGGGCTACCATTGAGAGAGACTAAGGTGATACGGACCAACATGGCTGTGCCTATACCCGCCACCACGGAAACCAGGATGCACGCACGGAAGTCCTAGCAGACCCTGGGGAGAATACTCAGCCCAACACTCACCTCCACCCCTGGCAACTGAACATCTAAGCTCAAGGACGCCGATGCAGCGGTGAGTAGCGGCCGATCCCAGGCCGCATCCTGACAGTCATCTAGTGACTGATGTACAATACAGGGACCATTCTAGTAATTGTTATATAATACATGGAGCATAAACACACACAAAGAATGCACAAGCTAAATCTCACAAAAGAATACACAAATGATAAGTAAATTAACATCAATATAGAGTATAAATTAATGACAGTCAGTTTATTATTTTAAATAATTAAACATATAAATCACCATTAGATTCTAAAACACAAACAGCATTCATAAAACATAATCATATTAAAATAGACTCCAAGGTTATATTTACTAAAGGTCAATTTTAGTCGATTTAAATCATACATTTACTAACCGATGATTTTTGACATAATTTTTTTAAACAATGTCAAAAAATCATCTGTTGGTAAATGCGTGAGTTAGACCCTGAAACACAAAATCGCCCCAACATTGACTAAAATCGACTTTTAGTAAATATACCCCAAGACATTCAATAGTGACACCTGATTAGGCATATACTGTAAGAGACAAAAGATTACTGGTATGCTTATTCCTCAATTCACTACTGAAAGATGTATCTATCCGGCACTTAGCTGTGTTTGGCTCTAGCAGTCATAAACACTTCAGGTCTCTTTAATTGAAAAGAGAACAGATGGAATACAACCGGCAACTTGATACTTAATTGTATATATTCACATTAGTTGAAAAGCAGCAGCATGGGTTCATTCATTATATAAATTTATATTAGTGCTGGGTGTTGTATATAAATTCAAAGAGCCGACATCTCTACTCTATATGCTCTAGACAGGTCACCATCAGAAAGTATTTAGTTAGGGTTGATCCTATTTCCCATTCAGCTAAAGGACCCGGATGTAACATCGAGTGAGGGCGGAAGTGCGGTTCCATGCCCTGACAGCGCTGATATTTTGTCTCAACTGTAGTATCTGGCCACCAACAGTCGAAATTTGTACACTCATGATATTTTGCGTACACCTCCAATGGTGGGGTGTCTGTGTATGACCCCTGACAGGTTGTTTGAAGGTGGAGTGGGGACGGTGCTGGTCCGTGTTACCAAAAAAGGGGGAGTGTTGCCCACGTTTACTGGGAGTGCCGAGGCGAGGGTCTGCATTTTTCGATACAGACTTCCTGGCCTCAACTACAGAGCTGTGAGGGCCAATCTGAGTGACCTCAGGGTTACTCAGATGGCCGATGGTTTCTTAGGTAGTCCAATTTACAACACTTGGGAATACAGTAGAACTGTATATAACAATAGAGTGTGACTACTACTGTGTACTAGTACGACAAAGGTATCATTTCACTCTACTGTATAGCACTCAACGACACAGCCATTATGAATTGGTTGCATTGTGGATATTGGACACACAACAATGTAGATGTCGTAGGCCGTGGTCGTATCAGATTCGACCAAACAGGGGTTTCCTGCTGTCATAGTCTGTCCATGATAACAGTGTGCGCACAAAGGGCCTGATTCAGAAATGGACGGAGTTACACAGCCGCACACAAGACACCTCCTTGCTGCATTTGCGATCCCAGCACTGCGACAGAGACATCGGAAACATCAATGGTCGCGATGGCAGACTTTGGCCTTGTCCGTCCTAGAAAACGGATGCAAAACGCATCCATTTCCAGGAACATCGCCCCGCCCTGCCCTGCCCTGCCCCCCAAATGCCGCAGCATGTCATTCATGCTGTGGCTTGTGCAGGTCTGCGAGCGAGATTGCAGGACCTGTTCCGCACATGCGCAGAATGGCTCCTGCACAGACGCAGACCCCTAAACATCGGAGATGTGCGTTCATCCTCGGATAACCGTAAATCTCTGAATAGCTATTATACAGCTAATTAGTTAGTCCAATAAAAGTCTGCCAAGCCCTTTACGCTCAAAATCTGTGAATTGAGAGGCACTTTCAAAATAAGTTTAGTTCCATGGCAGGTAGGCGATGTTGATAATGGTAAAAATATGGTTCTGGTAAAATATGTATTGCACCTTTCAGAAGGTAGTGAAAATAAGTGGTCATGGACTAACATGGGAATGGTCATGGACTAACATTATTGAAAATCAGTTTCAAGTTGCCCGACTCTGCATTTACCAAATTTTTTAGTTTAAATTCATTAAAAAATATATTGTTTTCGGTTTTATAGTATAGAAAGAAAATAAGAAAAAACATCATATTAATACAAAATCTCAGCTACTTGATCAAGACAAACTTTCATTAATAAACTGATTTCTCGGCCCCTTCAAATTTGTTGACAAACTGTTTACTATATACACATCACTGACTGAAATGTTCTTTACTCACTTTGAATTCAACTTCCAGAATAGGAAGCCTGAATGATCTGCTTGATGAGTGGTTTGGGTTCTTCAGTAAGCTCATAAAGGATGCTATTGAATGGTGACTCATACCAGTTTCTGATTTCTTCTTAACTGTTAAATGAAAATGTCTGCACAAAATCCATGAAACATAAATACTAAGGGGGCAAATAATTTCTTATCAGTGTGCTATCGGGTGTGAGGGAAAATTGGTGATGTTGGTTTCTGCGACGTTCTTGCACCCCAACCCTCCCTTGGCATTCCAAATGCACTTTGCTGATATTGCTGTGAATTGAATTGCCCCCTAAGAGCCTGGCAAATAAATAAATAATTGTATCTCTTCCAGTGGACAGCATACCACTTCTCAGTGTGAATAACCTTATCAGTAGCAGAATGGGTAATAGGAAGCTTCTGAAAATCCATGCCAGAATGTTTAGGTAGGTCGGTAAGGCCACAGCTACCTGCTGTCTGATTCTCGTGACTAAGATCCCAGAGTAGGTTGAAAAATTGAGAGGGAAATACTTTTGCTTGGTGTATAACATGTCTTCACTGATGATGGATTAAAGGTATATTCTTATGCAATTAATACTGTTTTATTTAGGAATATAAAATATACTATAATATACTATAAATTTGTAAATAATATTATTTGTTTCAATAGGATACTGAATTAACCACTTATCTGACATGGTCATATGTGATGCGAACGCACCGCCCCTCTGTGTTTTTGAAGAGGAAATTTGTTCTACACATGTGCAGAACAGATCTCCTCTGACTCCTCGGACTCTTCTGCAGTCCAGCAATTTCTGACCGGATTTGCTGGAAAAATCGTCAGTTAAGTGGTTACATTTTTTTTAATTTCGTTACAAATACAGATGGACAGTGGAACTGCATTCTCAGAGATTCCTGATTCAGTAGCAAGGAGTGAATATTGCAGAAGTACTGGCAGAGTATGTGCTTAAGGCCGTGGGTGCTAGATGGTGACCCATTTAGAGCCTATAGAGAGGTTGACTCTTTGAATTTATATGCAATACCCAGCACTGATATGAATTTATATACAAATGAGCTCATGTTGCTGCTTTTCAACTAATGTGGATATATACAATTGAGTATCAAGTTGTTGGCTATATTCCATCTGTTGTTATTTCAATTAAGGAGATTTCTAGTGCCAAACACGGCTAAGTGCCGACTGGATACATCTTCCTTTTTAAGTTATTATAGCGAATTGAGGAGTTAACATTCTAGTAATCTTTTATCTTCTATATCCCCAGTTTGTGGTCGTTATGGGACGTCTCGGAGCCTTTTTTTAATAATTTTATAATTGTAGTATGAGATTTAGAATCTAATAATGATGTGGTCAATATTGGATATCTTGGAGCCTGTTTTAATATTTTTGTATGGGATTTAGATCTATATGTTTAATTATTTTAAATAATAAACTGAACTGACAGTCATTTATTTATACTCTAGATTGCAATGTCAATTCACTTATTATTTGTGAATGCTCTTATGAAATTTAGCCTGCGTCTCCTATATATGTATGTATATTCCCTGTATTGTATATCTGTCATTAAGTACTCCATGTATTGTATATCATTCACTAGAATGGTCCCTGTATAGTATAATGGTCTCTAGACTGTCTATGTGTTGTATATCAGTCACTAGAATGCTCCCTATATTGTATGTTATTCTCCAGAATGCTCTGTGTATTGTAAATCTTTTTGTATTGTATTGCAGTGATGTGCGGGGAGGCACACATGGAGATGGGTCTGAGTGCTGAGAGCCTGCCTCACCCCATACTCACTGTAAATCTCCCCTCACTGCACTAATCTTCAGTGTCCATTGATTCTCCTATCTACATTACTGCGTCTTCTCTTGCTGTTGCTGACTGAGCTCCAGTCTGTAAACACTGTAGTGTACTTCCTGGTCTCATGACATATCCAATGTGCACATGTGGTCAGGGGCAGATTGGCCATAGACCTCACAGGAAGTTTTCCCGGTGGGCTGGACAGTTTTGGAGCCATTGTAAACAATTTATTTTTCTGTTTTTTTTTTTTAAATATGTGACCCAACCTACCCAATGTGAGTCAGCCCTGGCATATTGCTGAGACCATGGGTGGATTGGCCATAGCTTATCCAGTAATTCCCAGTGTGCTGCTTTGTGTTTTTATTTTGTACTGTAAATAATATTTTTACGCTGCCCAGTGGTGTAACTTCCCTATGTGCAGCCATTCAAAAAGGATGCATAACACAGTCTGCACTTACTGTGTACTGTGCAAATGTCTCTGCCCCCCAACTGAAATTCCACCACTTGTCCTGCCCCCTTTGAAGAATAAGCCTTGATTCTCCTAACCATGGCGGACAGGCAGAGTTGCATTAAGGGCTACATGCATACCTGCCAACTTTCTGGCTGCTCCTTCCGGGAGCTTGAGGATTCACCTCTGGGGATTAACAGAGTGGGTCCCAGCCAACAAGACATCAACATTTAATTGACTCCTCCTATCTCATAAATGGGTTGAGGGAAATATTACATAATCGTCCAAATACACAGTGCACATATGAAGATCCCTTTATCAAACTAACATAAACACACGCTGATGCCAGCAATCAAAATTGAATTGTGATTAAACCAACTCAGGGATACTTCATTTGGCATTCTCGTACTCTAGTCTGCAGAATAATAACTTTAACTAGTGGCAAGTTATGAGAAAACATACCTCTGTATAATAACTTAAACCAAAATACTGGCTAATTTTACTAAACTATAGAAAACAATAACTTAAAATACTGATGTAGACTAGAATAACTATGCACACCAAAACAGCATGGCGGATTGGTCGTAGGATTCACTGGTAGATGTATGCAATTTGTTTTGTTCAATATGCAACAATAATTTGGCAACAAAGGTCACTCAAGTTTGGTGATCCCCCATGCTGGTCTCCACACAGTCTGTTGGACACGGGCTATGGCCAGAGTGCTATTTCATGAGTTTCTCACCCAGAAGTGATCAAGCTACAAGCCTGGGGTGCTATGTACATTATGATGTACTGTATGGCATCACCTTGATGCTCAATGTACTGTATGACATTCAATAGAATGCTGTCTGTACATAATGGCAGTCACTGGGATGCTGTCAGCGCTGTATGGTGATGACGGAATACAGCCGTTGCTGTATGGTGGTAACTAGAATTCTGTTTGTGCAGTATTGTCACTAGGATGCTCAATTTAATGTGCGGCAGTCCCTGGAATGATCTCTGATCTCTGTACTTTACAAATTATTTTGCAGTTTATCCATTTTGATTGTAAATGATCTAATATCTACCTACTTAGCTTGCATGCAGGATTAAATAATTTGTAATTAGCATATAGTAAGCATTATAAACGAAAAATATATATATATATTTTTTTTATGATATAGTCTCCCTAATCCTAAATGTTTCTGAAACAACATGGTATATAAGAAGGCTATGATTCACTAATAAATCAGTTAGTGAAGAGAGATGGAGGCAAAGACATCTGGGCCAGTGGCAGCAGATGCCCTGCAGCAACACTCAAAGGCAGCCTAGGCCCTATAGCAGCCCCATTCTCTGTACCTACTGTCTGAGATTTGCTGCAAAATTGGACAGGTGCGCAGGCATATACTGGATGTTGAATCTGCGTCCAGGTCTCCATTAGGATTGTGTTAACAGTCTGGCCTGGAGTTGAATCCTCCACTTGATTCCATCATAAGTCATGCAGTGTCAGATCAGATAAATAATTTGCTTTATCCATTGTTTCTAAGAAAAAAAAAAACGCAGGTAAAATTGAGGGAGGGGTAAGGGTAACAGGCCAAAATTTATTAAAAAGTCCTTACTGGAAGCTGACGGACGAAATCCCGACCGCCGGCTTCCCGACTGTCTAATCCCGGCAAGGTACTACTGACAGGCGTCAAATTCCTGACGCCTGTCATTAGACCTAGGCTGGGAGGTACAGGGAGAGGGTGCCCGTAGCAGCTGCACTCTCTGCACCTACTATAGCTACGCACTTGGCTGGGATGCTGTTTGTGCTGTATGGCTGGCACAAAGCTACTCTCTGTATTGTATGGCTGTCAAGTTGGCTGTTTGCTAGCACAACTTATGACTGTTTTGAGCTGTCTACAGTTTAAATTTGAATGAGGTCAGTCTCAGATTCTTTTCCAAGGCCACTTTAAGTTCCCAATCCAACCCTGCATGTGCTCAAGGCAAACCCCCCATACTCAGAAGCATGCGTCTATTAGCTCTCTTTCTGTGCAGCTTGCTGCCCGTGATGTGGCCCCGTCCCCAGCTCTGCAAGCCGTGTCTGACTATAAAGATTGTAAGGCTGCAATGTTGATGCTTCATATCTTGTCTCCCTGCAGTTCCAGGGAGCGCCACAAAGATGGTGAGTGTTAACTATAAAACTGATTACAATAAACAAAGAAGATGTTTATAAGTTATAAATATCTTCTTTGTATTATTCTATTAATTTTTACATCAAATCTCAGGAGTAGCGATTGCGCACGCAGTCTCACTGCAAAAATATGCTAATGATTGCAATCGTAATGCCTACTCTCCCATACTACTAATAGAAGCCCCTGCAGCTGGGGGGGGTAGGGGATGACGCAATTCCCTCAGAATAGCGTCATCATGGCCCCGCCTCCTGCTTCACAGTGCCTTTCATTTTAACATTGTGAAGAGGGGACGGGGCCTAGATTTTGAGATCGTGTGGACTCCAATATGGAGTCATTGCTTGGCCATGCCCCACCCTGTATGCAAGCATTCATCTCCCTCCCGGAAGGAGGGAGCTGAATGTCAGCAAGTATGCCATAGGGGCCTCTTTGTCTTAACTGCCCCATGCTCCCCTGGAGCCTTAATCCGGCTCTAAACACAGCCACGGATTCCCAACCCAGGTGCAGTGTTACCAGCACACTTGGAGTACCCTTTCCAATGAGTTTAGCTGCTGTCGTAGGGTACATACACTACAAGCAGGACTCTTTCTATAACTTCAGTCAGTGATCTACACTGCCATGTCCAGGCTTGTGCACGACTGTTCTGATGGGCAAATCCTGCTGTAGCTTCACATGCGCTCCCCTACATCTATAGCTGGTGAGTTATACTGCATAATAATTAGAGATGAGTGGGTCCGGTTCTCAGAGAACCGGACCCACCTGAACTTTGCAATGCGAGCTCAGATCAGAGTCCAACCTGGGTTTTCCTGCCTGACTCGGATCCAAAAACGAGGCAAAACTTCATCCTCCCGCGGGTTTTGGATTCTATAAAGGTCCCGGTGATCAGCGCCATATTCACTCTGGCTGTAGAGAGTGTGCAGAACAGACGTGCTATCTGTGCTGCTGTTATTCAAGGGTGCAGTGTTATCGGGCTGGGGGGTCTGTGCTGCTGTTGTTTAAGGGTGCAGGGATGCATTACATAAAGGAGGGCTGCAGTACATAAAGGGGTGCTGCTGTGTTGTCCATAAAGGGACTGCAGTACATAAAGGGGGGCTGCAGTACATAAAGGGGTGCTGCTGTGTTGTCCATAAAGGCGCTGCAGTACATAAAGGGGGCGCTGCTGTCTTTTCCTGTCCATCAAAGGGCTAGGGCTGCAGTACACAGGGGTGCTCTATCAATCCGGTTGTGCTCTTCCCCAGTGTTAAAAAAAATAAAAGTTAAATACAATTATTATTCCACTATTATTGTTCGGTGACACTGCCAGCCAGACCGCCGTTTATCATCTACTTATTTTTGGCACTGCAGGTGGCCCGTCTGCACTCCGCTGCTCTGCAGGGGCGCTTTGTTGTTCATAAAAGAGTGCTGTGGTGTTCATCAAGGGGCTGTTGCCTTGTCCAGGGATGCTCTTCCCCAGTGTTAAAAAAATAAAAGCTAAATAAAATTATCATTCTACAAAAAAAAAGATCTGTTTTGATTTTTCTGTGTGTGTGTGCTACTGTAGCTAGTAGCTACGCTATTGTTCGGTGACACTGCCAGCCAGACCGCAGTTTATCATCCACGTATTTGTGACTCTGCAGGTGGCCCGTCCGCACTCCGCAGGGGTGCTTTGTTGTTTATAAAGGGGTGGTGTGTTGTTCATCAAGGGGTTGCTGCCAGGTTGGGAATTGCTTTTTCTAGTGAAGTGGAATCTAGATGGGATTTGGTAGTGGGGACACAGGACTCCAATTAACTGTCTAAAACCCACTACATTTTTGGCAGATATTGGACGCACATCTAATACCAGCATAGATGTTATGGCGTCAGTGATTCACTGTACAACTACGTGACTGTGTCATGCTTGCCCCCTCTTGCAAATTATTGTTTAACAGTCAATTGTTTTTTTTTAAAAGTATTACTACAGTAGTATTCTTCCTGGTCCCCTTCTGAGATGAAAATTCACTCCCAGCAGCAGCAGACATAGGGCTCAAGGATTCTTCTGGGGCAAGGACTGATGTGAATGACTTAAATATCTTTTGTAAATGCCTCCCTCATAAATTTGCTTCGGAATCAAAAAATTAAGTTAAGTTTACTACTAATCAATCTTCCTTTCCCTGACCTCAACTACATACATACTCCAACTCCCTCAGACATCTTGAATAATAAAAACATTTGTTTCCTGATGTGCCACATTGGAAGTTGACCTGCCACAGCTGCTGCAATCTTTGACATGCAGTTGCTGAATGTGCTGAATGCCAAAAATGTCCAGAAATGTTTATGGCCACAGACAGCATCTCCTACATGCCCCTTTAATTTAAAAAAATGTTCTGAACCACCAAGTTGATTTTGTGGGCAAAACATGGGACATATTGTTCACCCATGCTCTTCCCTCCTCCCTCATAAATTTGCTCTGGATTAAAAAAACTAAATAAAATTTACTACCAATCAACACTTACTTTCCCTGCCGTAACTACATACACCAATGCTCTTTCTGCCACAGGGCACAATAATGTTTAGTTACAGCTCTGATGGGGGGGTACAAAAATGTCTTGATACAGCCCTGTGTTAATACATCTCATCGGTACTGCTTCCTGCTTCTCCTCGGTAAGAGGTGAAGCAGGAAGAGTTATAGCGGCACGGTACAAGCCACTATAATACATCTCCCCCATTGTGTAGACTGGAATGATTCCCAAAGAGATCAGGACACAAGCAGAAGTCGATACACATGGAAACTCATATGAGGCAAGGCACGGTTCAAGGGAAAACCTGGAGGAGGTCTAAACACAGGCAGAAGTTGATACACAATGATGCTGAGGTGAAGTGTCAGTGAAATCCAGTGAGTGGGTCAATACATAGGTAGAAATTAGTACTCAGCAGGACTGAACAGACATAGGATACAATGAGGTACTGGTTTACCAGGAGCTTACAGGAATAACCAAGCACTGAGGCTAGGACATACTGCTAAATAGGGAGCAGTTAGATGACATCACTGGCAGTGAGAGGCGGATGTAACTTACAGCACTCAACAGTTTTTCACACTTTAGCTCTCTGGGGCAGTGCTATCTGTCAGTCTAGCTTAGCTCCAGCTACTGGTCCTGTTGTGCAGATATTTATCAACCCAGACAATCCTCCAGGAACACATGTCACAGCCTTTGAGACAAGGTACCGTGGAGGAATTAAATATACCTCAATGAATTTTTTTTTAATTTCCCTCTTTTCTCTGTCATTAAAGATACATTTAATATACCAAATTCACTATCAATATCTCAAACTGTAAATCCTTCACAGTTCTGTTAGCCACCGACTGCGACAGAGACCCTTCACCACCATTGTATCTTTCTGCCTTTGACAATCCTCTAAAAAAGGACTTATCTCCGCACTTTGGGCCTGATTCCGAGATTTACACTTATTCAATCGCAACTGCATTCTCTCACGGATTGCAGTTGCTAAAATATGCTAATGTCTTCCAAAGCTTAGCTGAACAAAGGGACGCCCACTGCTGCCTTCTTATATTTGTCTGACGACGTGCAACAGCGTAAACGTTGGTAACATTGAGGCACATCATCCAGTTATGCAGCATGTAAGTCAAGTCTGACCTGCCGCAAACACTGCAACTCTCCTGGCACGCAGAGAGCTCTCATGCTATGAAGGCGATCACAATGGCTAATTTATGCACACCCATGAAACAGCGTTTAAACTAGAGATGAGTGGTTCGGATTCTGTGGAATCTGGACCGCTCCGAACATAGGGGATCCGAGTCCACCCAAACCCCGTTCGGGTGTTCCCTGCCTGACTCGGATCCCCGTTCGGGGCAGAACGGCGGCCGCCTGATGTCGGATTCTCGCAAGAGCAGTACCCCTTTTAAACAATGCCCGCCAGCGGCAGCTGTGTGTTTGTTACAGCAGCCAAAGAGAGTCACACAGACTCTCACTGGCTGCTGCACGGAGGGAGGCGGCTGGAGCTCACTCAGGAGCTCCGTCTTCCGGCTCCCTCCTCGTCGCGTGGCAGCAGAGCAGACGGCGGCTGGAGTGGGGATACAGGTAAGTTTTTTTTTTTTTTAATGTGTGTATGGGGTCCTGCTAATTGAGGGGCCTGCTACTGGGGGGGCCTACTACTGGGGGACCTACTACTGGGGGCCTGCTTATGGGGGCATACTACTGGGGGGGCATACTACTGGAGGCCTGCTAATGGGGGGCATACTACTGGAGGGCATACTACTGGGGGGGCATACTACTGGGGACCTGCTTATGGGGGCATACTACTGGGAGAGCATACTACTGGGGGGCCTGCTAATGGGGGGCATACTACTGGGGGGGCATACTACTGGGGGCCTGCTTATGGGGTCATACTACTGGGGGGCATACTACTGGGGGGCATACTACTGGGGGCCTGCTAATGGGGGGCATACTACTGGGGGGGCCTGCTAATGGTCTGCATACTACTACTGGGGGCACTGCATAGGGGGCCCTACTACTACTAAGGGGACTGCATAGGGGGCACCACTACTGGGGACATTGTGTAAGGGACACCACTGCTGGGGGCATTGTGTAAGGCACACCACTGCTGGGGGCATTGTGTAAGGGACACTATTGCTGTGGGCATTGTATAAGGGGCATTACTACTGTGGGCTTTGTGTATAAGGGTCACTACTGTGGGCATTGTGTAAAGGGTCACTACTGTGGGCATTGTGTAATAGGGGCACTACTGTGGGCATTGTGTAAAAGGGTCACTACTGTGGGCATTGTTTAAAAGGGGCAATGCTGTTGGCATTGTGTAAATGGGGCACTACTGTGTGTCGTAACATAAATAAGAGACACTACTTTATGGTGTAATGTAAATCAGGGGCACTATGTGCGGTGTAATGTGTATAAGATTGTGCACTGTGACTCATAGGGCTGTAGCCCTGAGTAAACAAGTACTGTGATTCTGCTGGCCGTACCCCACTGGGTGGGTGCACTACTTTTCATTTCTGCCACTGCTGTGTGGCAATGTGTCATAGATGTGCTTTATACTGTAGTGTCTGTGTCGTTGTGCCGCTGCTTTGTCGCTTAGTAACCAGTCAGCTCACTGCAACCTTTGGCCAATAATGTTGAAAACAATATTATAAGGTGTGAGGTGTTCTAAATTGACTGGAAATTAATGTTATTGAGGTTAATAATACTCTAGGAAGAAAAAAAGACCAATTTATGTGATTTTAGCTTTTTTTGTCAATTTTTGTGAAAAAATCCAAATCCAAATCCAAAGCCAGTCACTGTAGTTTGGCAAATCCAAATCCAAATCCAAAGCCGGACGACGAATTAGAACCAAATCCAAATCCGGCAAAAATGGTCCGGCGCACATCCCTAGTTTAAACGGTCCAACATGCCTGCGTTTTTCAAACTTTCTTGCGCGATTGGCACACATTTTAAATGGAATATATCACAAGCATCCCCCACAACTCAACAAAAATCCTTTCTCAAAGTCTTGGCAAAGCCGGCAGATTTGAGCAGTGTGGCAGGGGCACTATGTGATAGGAGGTGCAATGTACAACGCGCAGATGTAATCAGGCTGACCAGTTCTAAAGGGTACCCAAACTGTTTAGTATACAGCTACACATTCCCTGGACTGCTTAATAATGATCTGTCAGGCCGCACTGCATATGTGCTACAGAAGTTTTGTGGCGGCATGGATGGATTTACAGCCCTAGTTCAGGAAAGAACTTTTAAATCCTTTACTTTCCCTCAGTATCACATGCTGTATATGTAAAGGGCATGTGGGGAGGTTTGAGGTGCATGATGGCCATTTACAACTTTTTTTCCCTCCCAGTTTAACAGTCCCCTCCACAGCGGCTGTTGATGCGGCATGAACATGAACAGTCTTTTGAAGACTTGCGACACAGCAGAGGTTTTGTTCTTCGGGAGGCTTGCCACCTAGCAACAGCATGTGGGTTAGGCAGCAAGCCTCCCAAAAAATGCTGAGGTAGAGGAAAGTGAAAAAATTTTCACTTCCTCTGCCTGTGCATAATGCGGCGTGCGCGCGCGCCCGTGGGCCACGTGCACGCTCATGTCACGTGCACGCCCGCGGTCATGTGAGCGCGCACCTGAGCCGCAAATTTAGATTTTTTTTCTGTCAGCGCTGACATGGAGGACACACTATCTGTTTCTGTGACCGACTCACTACAAACGTCCTCCATGGCTAGCAGTTATAAGGGGAAAAGAGCCCTCAAAAGGGCAAGCGCTTCCCCCTCTACTTCATCCTCTTCAGAGGATATTAATATTAAAAAGAAAAAAACTTTTCCTGTCAGAAGTTTTGACACTTCTGATTCTTCTGACTCTGAGGAAGAAAAATCTCCTCAGCACTGTGACAAGTCACCTCCCTGTTCAGGGAACTCACCAATCCATAAGAAAACAGGTAAAAATAAAAATAAGTTTAGCCCCAGGGAGACCTGTTCAGGTGTCATTCCCCCATTCCTTGGAATTGTCCCTAGCAGACAACGGCATAGTGCTCGGAGCAAGCACATCACCTTAGCTGGCAAGATACCTCTGCCCGTAGCCAGCAGCACATAGGTTCCCGCTCTCAGCATGTGGGGTCACCTGACAGACAGTCGCACTCTTCCCATAGGGACCGTGGCCACTTTTCCTCGGTAGACTAGGAATCAGAGGAAATTACCAGAACCTCCACCTCATCCAAACGTGGTGAATATAGCGAGATTCAGATGGCCAGGGTTGCTTTAGTGGGAAAAACACCGCCCACTAAATTATATTCCACACACTGGTCCTTAAAAAGTAACTCCGAGGTCCAAAAATTTGCCCAGTTGGCATTTAGAGCGGCATTGGTCAAAGAAGATGAGTTGGTGTTACGATCCTACACGGGTCAACCAGACGTACCGTCAATGTTCGCTCCCAATATTGACCCTGCCCAAGCCTCCATAGTGGGAGAGAAGAGGCACAATGATTCCACAGACCGTACCATGAGAAAAATTCAATATAAGATAGCCGACGCAGCTGGCCCACTGCTGTTTGTATTAGATAAAGCAGAGAGAGAAGGGGAATCCAGCGTCTCTCTGGAATCTCTTGTGGCATCCAAGCTTGCTCTCCTTAAGGCCATTAGCAGAGCAACACTCATATTAATAGGCCAGACATTTAACTACATCACCAACACTCGCAGGTCCAGATAGCTTACTGGCGCAGGACTCGCAGACCTAGCGCCTAAATCATTAGAATTCCCTAACCTTACTGACGCAGACCTCTTCGGCCCTCAGTTTATAGAGGTTAAAATAAGACATAAGGCAAGGAAGTCCTTCTCAGACCTCAAAAAAGTAAATGAGCCCTTCAAGAGGCCCTTTCTTCAAGGGGGTCAGACTTCGCGAGCCAGAGGTTCGACCCAAGACTTCCAAGGCACAAGAAGAGCCCAGAGAGGAGGCTTTGTGCACCGATCCAACGATGCCCCAAGAGGATCGTACTCTAACACTTGGAACAAAGCCAAGAGAGGCCGTAACTACGGTAAGTTCACCCACTTTCCCTTCTCGAGACTTTTCTCAAACAATCATATCTAGAGTGGCAGAAGATTACCACAGACAAGTGGTTGCTGAAAACAATCCATTCAGGGTAAAACCTCCCTCTAATTCGTTTTCCACACCAAGCGGGTCATATTCCTTGTCCAAGGAATTGCAGCCCTCAGTTAGACGAGGTACTGACTACAGCTCTCCCACAGGGAAAAATAGAATTGGCAGACCAGACGGCAAAAGGCTGGATAAGCCACTTATTTCCCATAATAAAGCAAGACGGCTCTATAAGATCAGTATTAAATGTCAAAGCTTTAAATCAATATTTGAAACCAAAACACTTTCGCATGGAAGGTATTCCAGACATTCCTTACATCCTCACAAAAGACTGCTTATGCGTAAAGATAGACCTGAAAGAAGCTTTCCATTCCATATCAGTTCATCCGAATCACAGGCGTCTCCTCAGATTTTTTGGGAGAGACACCTTATTCCAATGGACAGTTATGGTGTTTGGCTTCTCTTCCGCTCCTTACACTTTTACAAGGCTCATGAAAGCCTTAGTGTCCCACTTGCATCAGCAAACCATTCAATGTATCATTTACCTAGACGACATACTACTGGTACACTCAGACCACGACACCCTACTAAGACACAAAGACTTGACCCTTTCCCTACTAACAGACCTGGGATTCATAATAAACACTCAAAAGTCAGTGTAAACTCCGACCCGGAACATAACATTCCTCGGTTTCGATCTAGATACCCATTCTTTTTCCTTGTAGTCCCTCTAGAAAAATGGCTAGATACGAAAGAGTACATACAAAGTATTTCCCAGAAGCGCAGATTATCCCTCCGCTCCTTAGCAAGGATTATTGGAAAAATGATTGCTATGTCCCCTGGTTTCAGACATGTGCCCTTGTCATGCAGAGAGCTACAAATGCTCCTAAGATCTCTACTTCACGCCCACTATTCCTGGATGGACACCATTTTCCTCTCCAGAAGAGTAAAAACAGAACTGTTGAAGTGGAACAGTCTCCCTGTACCTCCTCCTCATCCACTCTTAGACACAACACCCCATATGATGATCACAAAAGATGCATCACTAAAAGGTTGGGGAGGTTTCTCTCAAGAGAAAGCAGTCAGGGGCACCTGGTCTCCCCAAGAATCCAGTCTCTTCATAAACGTACTAGAATTATGCGCAGCAAAATTTGCTCTAAAAGCCCTAGTTCCCGAGCACACAAGAAGGGTCTGCATCCAGCTATGCCTGGACAATACGACCGTGGTGTCATACATAAACAGAATGGGGGGTACCAAATCACTATCCCTATGCAAAGAAGCATTAGAGATCTGGGATTGGGCAGTCCAAAGGGACATCATTTTACTGGCAACCTACATTCCAGGAGAGCTCAACAAACTTGCAGACTCAGTATCCCGAGAAAGAATCTCCCTGGGATCCGCAGCATTGACAAACCAGGTCTTCCTAAAAATAATCCAAACATTCGGAAACCTAGAAATAGACCTCTTCGCCAGCCCCACAAATGCCCAAGTTCCATGTTTCGTATCCAGAATATGGACAAAAGGGGTATGAAGAATGGATGCGATGTCCTTCCCTTGGACAGACCTGTCTCACCCCTATGCCTTCCCACCCCCTGCCCTCCTTTTGAAAGTCCTACAGAAAATCAGAGAGGAGCGAGTACCCAGTATTGTGGTAGTATATCCAGTATGGCCATCCAGGGTATGGTTCTCCCTGATAAGCCAATTACGCATAGGACCCAAGATTCCCCTGGGGTTATCCAAGGACTGATTCCAGGGAACCCCAGACATTCTGCAACCACTTCCCCAGTGCATGTGGATGGCAATATTACTAGGTTGCTAACAGATCCTGCCCTAGCATCCCCCATAAGAGCCCTAATCAATGCATCCTTAAGACCCCAAACTAGAGCCAGGTATGCAGCAATAATTAACGAATTTGACTTCTGGCGGTCCCAAGGGTCTTTTTCTGACCAATCCTCTCTACTACATTTAGCCTTAGACTTCTTAGCCTCTAAATACCAATTAGGCCTAGCATCGGCCACCATAAAGTCATATGGTTCTGCCTTAGCCATCATGATCCCAAGCCTAACAGATAATAAACTTTACCTATGTCTGTTAAGGGGTATCTGTCTCTCCAGGCCCATACAACCTAAGTACTCTGGGATATCGAATACCTGGGATATCAAACCGTTCCTCTCTGCCCTAGCCTCTTGGGAGACAGAGAACAACATTACCCTGTTATCCCACAAGTTGGCATCCTTGCTAGCTTTAGCAATAGCAGCCAGAGGGGTCGAATTAACCCTTATACATACTTCAGACCCATGGTTATCACGGACTCCTACAGGGTACCATATCATTCTTAAAGGTCATACAAAAACATCTTCATTCAATAGCCCAATAGTCGAATTCGATTTGATACATGACACTTCAGAACCTAACCTGTGCGTGGTTTCATGCTTATCATCTTACTTGGCCCTCACAGCACCAATAAGGGATAATATCACACAGCTATTCATCACTTGCAGGAAACCATTTCGCCCAGCAAGATCCTCTACTATTAGAGGATGGATTGTAACATCCATGAGGGAAGCTGGGATAGACACTGACCACTTCAAAAGTCATTACTTAAGGGGAGCTGCCGCAACAAGAGCAGCAGAAAAAGGAATGCCCCTACACTCAATCATAATAGCAGCAAGGTGGGCCTCGGCCCGTACTTTGCAAAGCACTATTGGAGACCAATTGATCTACAAAAGATCGAGTTTCTCAGAGCAACCACCAGGTATGTTGTAGTCTACCCACATGCTGTTGCTAAGTGGCAAGCCTCCCGAAGAACAAAACAATAGTTTACAGGAATCTATGACCTGCAAACTGGATTTGTTCTAGGGAATAGGATTGCCACCTAGTAACAGCTCCCACCCTACCCTCCCAATTTTTTTTTTCTTACTCTCCTTTGCTAGGTCTGTTATTTCCTCTGGAGACTCTCACTTGACGTCGATTAACCTTACCTTTCTCGTCCTTAAGGCGCAGCAAGGGACCCAAAGAAGCCTCAAGCAACAACCAATAAAGAACAGAAGTAACCCGGGACTCCGGACAAGATTTCCTGCCTAAGTTTGGAACAGCTGTTCCCCGTCTAGTCCAGAATCCACTGTTCAAACCATTTTTCCTCCTAGGAAATCATCAGTTACAGTTCAATAAAAATCGTTCTTGTTGTGAAGCATTTACGGTTTCATCCTTTTTATTTTCCCTTTCAAACTAAGGTCAAAACGTTAAACAAAGGCATAAGGTACCAGGTATACAGGTTTACCTTCTCCCACACCATTACAATCTGGGTACTCAATTGTCACCAGCGAGCTTCCAAAAAAAATTTAATTCGAGGCTCAAGCGGGCGTGCACGTGACATGAGCGAGCACGTGACCCACGGGTGCGCGCGCCGCATTATTTACAGGCAGCGGAAGTGAAAATTCTTTCACTTTACCTCAGTGTTTTTCAGGAAGCTTGCTGCCTAACCCACATGCTGTTGCTAGGTGGCAATCCTATTCCCTAGAACAAATCCAGTTTGCAGGTCATAGATTCCTGCAAACTAGTGTTAGAGCTGTGTTGATGATTTCTGTGAACATATTGTTAGGTGGGGATGTTTGCGCACATGGGCATGTTGAGGGGTATTGAAGGCAATTAGGGACATTTACCATTTCTTACTCTCTTTAAGAACAAATGTTTTTTGATAGGGTTGTGTGAGTGGGGTGGAGGTTCAAATTGAGTCTATACCCCAGGTGAAAGAACACTTTGCTTCTCCCCTGCATCCCCCCATTCCTTATCCTGTAGAGGCCCCATATCACTCTTTCGAAATGTAAGCCTACACAAAATAGACTAGATTCAGAGTCCCCCTACCCTTGTATGTTGAATATGTTCATCTTTTAATCATATATCTAATACAAAAAGTTATATTTTCATTGATTCATTCTCAACTGTGCCCCCAATATAGTTTATTTTCCTGTTTCTTTTCCTTCTGCCCTCTTGGAAGAAATCCACTAGTAAATATGGAACTTAACTCTAGGGAGCACCCCATCACCAATTGTCAGACTAAAATTATTTTTCTATCCTACTTGAAGATAAAAGTCCTGTGCAGAATCAAACACCCCATTTTTGTACACTAGTTTTCACATTATAACAGCATGGCCGCTTGCATGGCCGCATCATCCTGGCCGCTTGTAATAGCTGTGGGTGGTCACCCACAGCTATGCGAGCGGCCAGGAGGCCGCAACTAAAATAACCAGCGCCCGCCCTGATTCAGAGCGAGCACTCGCTTTTTGCGAGCACCTCTGAATCAGGCCCTTGGTCCAGATGAAACATAGCTTATGGAAAACCCAGAGGGATAAATTTGAGAAATACTCTCCCCATCAGTTACTGGGAAACATATACCAAACCTGAATCCTAATTTTAAAATATCTCAATTCTGGATGAACGTTCAGTCCAACATACAACTATTGGTAAACTAAATTCCTAAGAATGTAAAGTGGGACACCTATTGAAAAGGCAAATTTGAAGAGGGAGTTGAAGGGACCCCTCAGAGAGTGGATGTAGGATTTATCCTGGTTAATAGAAAGTCCTGAAAAGGGGCCAAATTGTTAGACCACCTGGAGCATGTTAGCCAGAGGGTATCAGAATCAGACAGAAAGAGAATAAAGAGTGACAGTGTCTACTCTCTGACAGAAGCGTAGACCTCTGATGCCCAAATGCATTCTTAACTGACAAGCCAGAGGTTTGTTTGCAATTGTAAACAGTGCTTGAGACAGAGAGCACTCTGTTTGTGTCAGTGTATACGGTAGATGAAAGGGACTGTCTATTCGAAAGCAGCCCATTTGATTGGAGCACAGAAATTTAAACAAACTTAGGTATATAGGGTCCGCCCCAAGCAATTTTATCATGGCCTAGAAGATGGGACAATATACAGATTCAAATAATTGTGGAGCATTTAAAGAGACCACTACCACAGTGGCCACTTCCTCATGAGACACCTAGAAGTGAGTGTACAGTGTCCTAAGGCTTAAAAATGTCAGTCACTGGCAGTCTGCTACCAGATGCGCAGAACGGGTTTTGTGCCTGCGCAGATTCCCGGACATCAGGAATCTGCGTTCAGCAGTGCACTAGCGTGCACTGCTGAATTAGGCTCAAAGACTGTCCCTCTAATAGTGGAAACATTTACTTTCCACTCAATACTTGGAGAGGGAGCTTATGGCAAAGTTATGCTGACAACTGATGCTATTCGTAGGGAATAAGTAGCAGTTAAAATCTTAAGGAAAAGAGCACTAATTGAATATGCCGACAGTTTGGTAGAGTGTCAGGTCCTTGAATTGGCACATGAGAGCATTTTGCTGATCTATGGTTATGCAGCCTTCCACACAGAGGGCCTCATTCAGAGGCGGTCGGATGATGCAAGCGGTGGCTCAGAAACTGGGCGGCCGCTTGCATTTTGACCGGCCGCCTCTGTTTCGGTCGTTAGGCTGTGGGTTAACACCCACAGCTCTAATGACCGCTAGGGTGATGGTCGCGATCGTCATTGACCATCACCCTAGGGTAGGGTCTCACTTGTCGTAAGCCCTGGAGAGCTTCTGGCTCTGTCAGAGCCGGAAGCTCTCCACTGACATCACTAGTGATGTCAGTGGGGCCTCCCCGAAATGGCAGGCGTTCCCATGGGAACGCCTCCGTTTGGGCTGCCACCCCCCCGGCCCGCCTTCCAGACGGGGCGAGCTGTCAATCAACATCGACAGCTCGCCCCCTTTGGAAAGAGACCTGCTACGGCCGGCATTGTCGGTCGTAGCGGGTCTCACGCATGCGCACGAAGGAGCCGGCTCCCTCCTGCGCATGCGCACTAGACAAACATCGAGGCGGCCGTGCGGTCGTAGGCCGTACGACCGCCTCTGAATAAAGCCCAGAGAGCTATCTATACTGTGTAATGGAACTGGCTGGAGATCTGTTCAATTTCATGAATGAGACATCAGAATGGACCTCACCACAATAACATTTATAGCTGCTGAACTGGTTTGTGGATTGCAGTTTATGCACTCAAGAGGAATAATTCATCGGGACATAAAATTGGAAAACATTTTGCTGACCACTGTAGGTCATGTCAAGATCACTGACTTTGGTTTGGCCCTATTGAATGCGTATGGAGGGGTGTAGTACGTATCGTATGTAGTACATGTCGGGATTTGAACCGCCGAACAAATCCCGACAGCGGCAGCCCGGCAAGGGTGAAAATCCCGATCGTCCCTAAGGTAAGTATCGCTAATTCCCCCCTAACCCTTCCTTAGAGGTGCCTAACCCTAACCTCCCCCCCAAATGCCTAACCCTAATCCCCCCTCTAAGTACCTAAACCTAACCCCCCCTTCCCTGCCACCTAAACCTAAGTCCCCCGAGGGGGTGCCTAACCCTAACCTTTCCCCAGGGGTGCCTAACCATAACCCCCCCTTCACCTAGCCTAACCCTAACCTCCCGGGGGGGTGCCTAATCCTAAATCCCCCCCCGGGAGCCCTAAACCTAACCCTCCCCCCTGCAGCTGTCCGCACCCGGCATCCCTTCGATCAGGATGCCGGGTGTCAGTCTTCCGGCATCAGGTTAATGACAGGCGTCTACATTTAGACGCTTGTCATTAGTTCCACGCCGGGATTAGAAAGTCTGGAAGCCGGCGGACGGTATTTAGACGGTCGGCTTCCAAATTACATCCCGTATGGAGAAATCGATGCCACACACTTGGTGGTACACCTGGCTATAATGCTCCAGAAATTATAAACTGCCAGCCATACAGTGCAGGTGTAGACTGGTTTGCATTTGGTGTTATTTTATATTTACTCACCATAGGATCGTACCCTTTCCCTGGAGAGTCAGCATCAGAGGTACAGTAGATACAATGAGCTTTACACAAGAACAAGCATTCCCAGGCCTTACTGATCCTGTAACAGAGGACATTTTATCAAATCTTCTGTGCAAAGAACAGTCCTTCTGGCTCGGGATAAATGATAATGTGAGAGAGCACCTCTTTTTCTCTTTAATTAACTGGGAAGAGACAGAGACTGGAAAAACTGCATCCCCAGTCACAATGCACAAGGACACATGTCCCTGGAGATGCACAGTCTGCCGCCTGCTTCAACCTCATGTACATCCCTGGAGATGCACTGTCTGCCGCCTGCCATGACCTATGCTACATTCCTGGAGATGCACTGTCTGGTGCCTGCCCCTACCTTGGCTATGACCCAGGATATGCACTGTCTGCTGCCTGCACCGACCATGGCTAATATCCCAGGAGGTGCACTGTCTGCCGTCTGCCCCAATTTTGACTACGTCTCAGGAAATGTATTGTGTGCCGCCTGCCCCGACCTCAGCTATGTCCCTGGAGATGCAATGTCTGATGCCAGCCATGACCTTGTCTATATAGAATATATTACTGGCGATGGCGCTCACCACTGCTAAAATATTAAGTAAATTCTTAGACCAGAGTGCAGCTGCCAATCAAAGAAGGTAGTGCAGTTTCTCCAAAAAACAATATAAAACAAATTGGCTGCGCAGTCTAGTCAATTAAGAACAATAAAAAACATTTAATGACATATCACAAAAAAACTATCACAGTACACATTCAATTAACATGAACAGCAGTCTAGAACAGCGGCATCGGCTGTCCTGCTGTACAATAATGAAATTTACAATCGAAAAATGCAAAATGTAAAAAAGTAAATAAACACACAGGAAAAAATTATAATCTGTATAGCTAAATAGTTGTAGTCCTGGAACAATATCAGTAATGTTCACTTATAGATGGCAAAATTAATAAGTAATGAATAATAAATGTTATATTCTTGGATAAGTGCCGTGATTATCACAATAAAATTCCACTGGTGTTGACTGGTGTTTTTCATTTTTTCATTTTTATTCGCAGTTTTTATTTTTTATTTTTATTTTTCATTTAGGAGATGCACATTGAATACAGCTATTAAACATCCCGAAGCTTTATAGTCTGAGGCTTATCATGGATATTAATTTTGATATTTAGTCTATCTAGTAACAGACTTACTTATTAATTTTGCCATCTATAAGTGAACATTACTGATATTGTTCCAGGACTACAACTATTTAGCTATACAGATTATAATTTTTTCCTGTGTGTTTATTTACTTTTTTACATTTTGCATTTTTCGATTGTAAATTTCATTATTGTACAGCAGGACAGCCGATGCCGCTGTTCTAGACTGCTGTTCATGGCTAATTGAATGTGTACTGTGATCGTTTTTTTGTGATATGTCATTAAATGTTTTTTATTGTTATTAATTGACTAGACTGTGCAGCCAATTTCTTTTATATTGTTTTTTGGAGAAACTGCACTACCTTCTTTGATTGGCAGCTGCACTCTGGTCTAATAATTTACTTAATATTTTAGCAGTGGTGAGCGCCATCGCCAGTAATATATTCTATTTGGGATTTTTTTCTTTGTTGTGCTGGTTACAGGCTAGGCAGCATACCAATACTAAATATATTTACACAGGATATCATATTTATTTGACTGTACCTAATTTGTTTGAGAATATTGGCAATTAATAGTCATATTAATTTTACTTTATTTTATCATTTTTTTAAAATTTTAGAATATGAATTTGGCATGTTTTAATGTGAGGTGTAAAAGAACACAGGATTCCCTAGCTAGGGGAGCATTTAATAATGCCCCAGAACCACAAATAGATCCAGGTTCACAGGATCGGGATCTCTTTAGAAGTTTTAATAAAATAGAAGATCTTTTAAAGAAAGAATCAAGACATTGGTGGGACCATACATCGCTCTCACTATACCTAGAACAAAACATGATCCCAAGGGGATTATGAATCAATAAAACCCTATCATTTACTGATAATCCAGAACTTTTGTCTCAGTGGAACCTGGCATTAGACTCTTGCTCACAAACACTAATGAAAATTATGATTCAATATAGAATATCATTAGTTTCTCAAATTGAGACTGAATTAGAACAAGTGCAGAAAGATTTGGAACCATTTTTGGATCATCTTAAATTTAAAGAGAGGGATGAACTAGTTAACACTCGAGTACAAAAATACGAACAAGATATTATAAAGATCAAAAATAACAAGTATAGACGAGACTTTTTAGACTATGCTAATAAAGAAGTGAACATCAATCATAGTAAATGGAGTACTAATAATCAATACTACAAACGGAGAGGTTTTAATTCCCAAAATTTTAGCACTATATCTAGACATAGATCGATAGAGAGAGTTCATTCCCCCAATGAGAGACGATACACTCCAAAACAACAGAAAAGACATACAAACACAAGGACATTTCAAACCCCATATACATCATGTAACACCAAAAAGAAGAATATCTTCACCAAATAGACAAGGTGCTAAACCTAAAGCCACTAATCCCTATTCCTCAACAACTCATCACCCTTTTCACCAACACAATCAGGTAGATTTGAATCACACCATACCAGCCCCTTTCTCTTGGAGAAATCGGTACAGTATATTACAGACCAACACACCCAAGAGACTAAGAGAAATAGAAGGAGAGGAATTACAGAGGGAAAGCATACCACAAAGAAAAAGAAACAATATGATTCAATAGACATGCCATCAGGTATTTTTAATCTCTCATCAAAATCACTTACTAAAGCAGAAATCACTTTGTTGTCAAAAGGCTTGAAATTTGCGCCATCCAGTAGACCTAATTTGTTTGAATTATTCACAGAATTGAATCGATTTATACGTAGCCTCTGTAGAAAGAGATTTTTTGCTCTTAAAAAAATTAATTCAACTAGAACTGAGGAGTCGATACCGATTATTTTGGATAACACCGCTGGCCATCTTATAAAATTATTGGAGGAACTACAAAGCGATAGTGACATGGTGAATACATCTGATATTACACCACCAGTTAAAATTTTCGATACTACCCAAGATTCAACTGAATAAATTCAGACGTAAATCCAAATTTTTTCCGGCACACAATAAGAGTACACAAATAGATATTTTCTATAAAACAACCTTAGAAGATTTCAAACGTTTATGTGATCAGACAAACAATAAAAGACCATATTATACTTATAATTTGCCAACCAATGAACAACAAGATTTAAATGACCTCATGTCAGATCAAACCATTATAATCAAACCAGCCGATAAGGGGGGGGTTAGTTCTACAGAACAGGGAAGACTATCTTATAGAGGCAAACAGACAATTAGGAGATAAAACTTTTTATTCGATTTTGGAACAAGACCCAACTGTGAAATTTCAAAAAGAACTTATAAAATTGTTAATCGAAGCACTCAATGAGGGAGTGATCACTAAAGAAACAATGGATTTTTTAATTCCATCTTTTACAATAACGCCCACTTATTATCATCTACCAAAAGTGCATAAGTCGATAAATAACCCCCCCGGATGCCCCATTATATCCGGCATCGGGTCCTTAACATCGAACTTGTCTTTTTTTGTCGACTCCCACCTTCAACCTATAGCACACCAATTGAGGGCATACATACGTGATACTACTCATTTTTTGGAATTGATCCAACCCATAGGATGGAAATCTAGTTATTCCATGTTTACTTGCGACATACAAGCACTGTATACCAATATCCCCCATAAATTAGGATTGGAAGCAGTATGGTATTTTCTTGCTCAAGATAACACCAAGTCCGGGTGTCTTAAACAATTTTTGCTGAACAGTATTAATTTTATACTGTCTCATAATTATTTCATATTTAATCGCCAATATTACATCCAAACTAAAGGTACGGCGATGGGGACCAGATTTGCCCCGAGCTTCGCGAACCTCTACATGGGCCTCCTCGAGGAAAGGCTCATTTGGGGTAGCGAGTTCGGGGTGAACCTGGTCCTTTACGGGCGTTATATAGTTGACCTCTTTTTTGTGTGGGATGAGGATGAGGAGTCGGTAAATAAATCTGTTTCATATTTGAATCAGAACCCTTATCAACTATTTTTTACTAGCAAATATAGCAGAACATCGATAGACTTTTTAGATAGCACGGTTTCCATTAAGGATGGATATATTTCTACCTGTACATATCAAAAAGAAATGGATAGCTATAATTTCATTCCATTTAACAGCAACCATCACAAGAAATGGTTGCAGAATATACCATCAGGACAACTTCGTAGAATTCATAGGAAGTGTTCAGAAAAGAAAGAGTATATAGCCCATTCTGAGAAATTAATGGATGCTTTTCGGAATAGACAATATCCAGACTAATTATTACAAGACTCGTTTTAATAAAATAGTTAATATGGAGAGAAGGTCACATTTTATTCCAAAAACATCTACACACAGCACACAACATTCAAACTACACTGAAGCTATTAAATTCATAATCAAATATAACTCTGAAGCTGATAATATCAGGAAAATAATCACTACCAATCAAAAAATATTATATACAGACCCTATTTTAAAAAATGAAATGGGCTCTGGAACGAGAGTTATTTTTAAGAGAGCCCAAAACCTGGGAAACCTGTTAG
Source organism: Taudactylus pleione (assembly GCA_031769625.1). Taxonomy (NCBI): domain Eukaryota; kingdom Metazoa; phylum Chordata; class Amphibia; order Anura; family Myobatrachidae; genus Taudactylus; species Taudactylus pleione. The sequence continues at coordinate 26,044,366 of JAUIMM010000018.1, forward strand.
CACTAACATTACTTAAACCTACTTGCGGGACTACTAACCAGGATAAACATGCACATACCTGGTTACCCACAGACACGACAGGTTGTTTTAGATGTGGCTCCACAAAGTGCATAACGTGTGAATATATTCAACATAAATCTGTCTCTTTCCAATCTTACAGAACCCAAAAATTATTTGATATAAAATCATATATCAACTGTAATTCTACTAATACTATTTATTTAGTTAGTTGCTCTTGTGGGTTCCAATATGTGGGCCGTACCACACGCCGACTTAAGGATAGGTTCCTTGAACATCAGAGGAACATCCTGTGGAAATCGACAGACCACTCTTTATCCAGACATTGCATAGAAAGCCATTCAGGCAATCCCAAATGTATTAAAATCTTGGGGATAGAAACTATCAAACCCACAATTAGGGGGGGAGATAGATATACCAGACTTTGTCTGCGAGAAACATATTGGATACACTTACTAAGCACTCTGCAACTTGATGGTCTGAATGAGATTACTGATACTGATTTTGAAATATAGTCTCTCTAGCACTAGAGTTCCCTCAGGCTTTTAGGTACTAATATGTTAAATTCGATATAGTACAGTTTTAGTATATTTTTTGTTGCATTTCATTTGACATCTAGGGGCATTACCCGTATGTTGCTATTTCAGTTTTTATACATACATCTTGTAATTGTGGCCCTCACTCTGCACATTATATTTATATAAATATTTTATTTTTTCTTTATTTTTCTTTTTTCATTTTTATTAGTTTTTTATTTTTTATTTTTATTTTTCAGTTAGGAGATACACATTGAATACAGCTATTAAACATCCCCAAGCTTTATAGTCTGAGGCTTATCATGGATATTAATTTTGATATTTAGTCTATCTAGTAACAGACTTTCCCTTAGATTTTAGGTAATATGAGGTTGAGTCAGATATTGTATATCTACTCTGTTGTATTTAATTATTATTTTGGGAGGACCTTCTGTTGAATTTTATTATTTGGTTATAGTATATGTGAAGTTTATTGTTATTGTTTTGAATTTGCGTAAATTAGATTCTTTATTTTCATTTTATTTTTGAAGTAAAGTGCATGAGTATAGGGGAATACTAAAAAATACTCAATTAAAAAATACTCATTCATTAATATTTTGGGGCATATGTTGTATATATCCTCATACTATTCAGATATGTTCAGATATGTATACATATTTATATTCTTTCTTTATTGTGGTATCCATATATAATGGTCACAATATTATAAGATTGTAGTTCATTTCAAATTTAGGATGTGAGATAGTTTGAAATAATTTTCCTATATATATATATATATATATATATAGGAAAATATATATGATTGTATAAACACTAGATTTTTTTAGTGTGTTAACTATGACGAATTCATAACTTTTGTTGATATGCAATTAGTACATGAATATTACACCAATGTGAGATAATCTTTCACCTGTATAGATATTACAAAAAACTATACAAGCCTAACCTTGGTTTTTGAGGGAGGAATGGCTACAAATGTAACTGATTAGACATATCTGTGGATAATTAAAGGTGTGCTTTAAAAAGACTCATACAAGGATGGATACATTTTACTCCAGATGAAGGTGCTTAGGAGCACGGAAATGCGTTGAGTTCTGTCCATACTGGAACATATCATCACTTGGACGTTTATGCCAGATTACCGTTGTCACTGACTGGGACTGCTAGAGCGACACATACATCCCAGGCACTTCAATACCAGCTACGGCACTTATTCAGCTGGATATGCGGCTTATGGACAAGGGACGGATCCTCTGACCACAGCACGATCTTCCACTGCTCTATTGTAGAGCTTACGGACGTCCCACAGATACTGACCGCGGTGCACCCGGTTAAGTTCACTCGAGAGGGAGCATTGGATTTCAGCCGGATTTTCTATATTCCACACTGTCTAGTGATACTCATCTCACGTAGACACGGGGGATAATATCTTCATTTACACATCCCAGCCACTGTCATGTACACCACAGTGCCTTATAGACTGAAGAAAGGTGAGATAATAATTTCACTAACACCATCTCACAGTCCTTTATTGGGATATACTTATACCGCTCCATTCATAGAAATGTAAGCAGCTCAACACCAGTGGAATTTTATTGTGATAATCACGGCACTTATCCAAGAATACAACATTTATTATTCATTACTTATACATTTTGCCATCTACAAGTGAAAATTACTGATATTGTTCCAGGACTACAACTATTTAGCTATACAGATTATTTGAATAATTTTATCAATATTTACTCTCTAATTTTTTCCTGTGTGTTTATTTACTTTTTTACATTTTGCATTTTTCGATTGTAAATTTCATTATTGTACAGCAGGACAGCCGATGCCGCTGTTCTAGACTGCTGTTCATGGTTGATTGAATGTGTACTGTGATCGTTTTTTTGTGATATGTCATTAAATGATTTTTATTGTTCTTAATTGACTAGACTGCGCAGCCAATTTGTTTTATAATGACCTTGTCTATGTCCAAGGAAATGCACTACTGATTATTTTACTGAATTATATACATTGCTCACTTAAATAAAGTTTTTAAAAAATAAATAAAGGTGTCTAGCTTAAATATATGTAGATTTACTATGCTTCAACACCAAAACCGTTAAAATGTGGAAGGAACAAAATCAAGGCATGCTTTATCCTTAAAAGGTCAACAGAGATGTGTTTAGAAATGGTGTATATTATATAATCTATTGGAAAACTTTCAGGGCCTGATTCAGAAGTATACGTAAAGTCAATGCTGCATGCATCCGAGTTGCACTTCCCATGCGTACCGATAGTCAATGCTGGGAGATGCAAAATGAATGTGAATGCAAGAGCCCTGAATGTCAGCGGGCATTAGAGGGAGGTAACAAGGGGGTGGTTAGCAGACCCCGGCATGCCATGGGCGGGTCATGTTCAGATGGAGATTCTGTGCCTCCATAGCGCTGGTGCAATGTTCGATGGTGCAACTTAATAGTCTCAGAAGGAAGACCATCAGCTTTTGCATTAGCACAAAGATGCAGTCTTGGCTGCAATAGCATCCACCTCTGAACCAGGCTACAATATATTACTCTAGAGAGCCATAATTAATGGAAATGGAAAGATGCACAGATACTTGTTTACAATTGGGGCTTTATTTATACTTTAAGATTAATTTTAGATGAGTTTAGCAGTATGTAGTAGCATATAAAATCTAATGGGGGTAACCTAATTGAGGGCAGGCTTTTTTAAAAAACCTGCAGCGCTGGGGTTTTACCGCAGGGGACTGAAAATGGGACGCGGTGATTTTTATAGAAACACTGCAACTTTTTTCTTGCACCTCCAGAGCAAGTCTGATTTTTCCTAAAATGGTTAATGTTAGGAAAAATCAGCAGGACTTGCTTTGGGACCCCGGTGGCACGCCCCTATAGGACTAATTAAGCAATTGGAAGTTTCCACTTAGCTTAATTAGTCCTTAATTACTCAACTTCCGAAGCGGTGTCTTCTGCATCCAGCGTCGGGGGGCCTGGTCTGCTGCAGCAGGATGAGTATATGAGTATGTGAGTGTGTGTGAGTGTTTGTAAATTTGTATGAGTCAGTGAGTGTGTGTGTGAGTGACACCCCCCAGTGTGCGTGTATAGCCAGGCTGTGAAAATGACATCTCCCACCAGCTCTTGTGTTTCCCACCAGCCACTGGAGCTTCCCACAGCAACCCCCAGGACTCCCAACAGCCCCATCCCCACTGACATCATGGAGGGGAGGCCACGGGTAGCCACGGAGACCACCGGACAGGTGAGTTTCATTATTTTTTTTATTGTGCTGCAGGGTTTTCAGCTCTGAAAACACTGTGACCACTTTTTTTCAATTGGATACCATGGGTATCGGGAGCGCGCATACCCGTGGTAATTCAAAATTGGTCGGCAGGGGCATGAGGTTTTTTTTACCTTGCTAAGCTTTGCCCCCAATTGAATATGCCCCATTGTATGATGTAAGGTTATTCAACTTGTGTTCACCATTCCTTGATGTCTCACATGTTCCTACAGTACCTATCTCTTATGTCTTCCATGTGTCCTTTCTGCTTTCTCTTGCCTGCTTCCTTTGTCTGTCACTCTGCACATGTGCGTATATCTTCATCTCAGGTAATCTCTTATTCCCCCCATGCTCTCCTTTGTGTCTGATCACCTGCATCTCTCTCCTTTACTTACCTCTCAGTTCTTACTCCCTGCTACCCTTTCACCCCCTGCTTCCATATAAACCCCTGCACCTCACCCCAATTCCCTCTCTCATCCCCTGCACCTCTCACTGCCTGCTTCCCTTTCTCTCCCTTGCACCTATCACTGCCTGGTCCCCTCTCTCTCCCCTGCACTTCTCACTGCCTGCTTCCCTCTCTCTTTCCTGCACCTCTGACTGCCTGCTTCCCTCTCTCACCCCTGCACCTCTCACTGCCTGCTCCTTCTTTCTTCTCCGCACCTCTCACTGCCTGCTTCCCTCACTCTCTCCCCTATGTCTCTCACTGCCTGGTCCCCTCTCTCCCCTGCACCTCTTACTGCCTGCTTCCCTCTCTCCCCTGCACCTCTCACTGCCTGCTTCCTTCTCTCCCCTGCACCTCTAACTGCCGGCTTCCCTCTCTCTCCCCTGCACTTCTCACTGTCTGTTCCTTCTCCCCCTGCACCTCTCACTGCCTGCTTCCCTCTCTCTCACCTGCACTTCTCACTGCCTGGTCCCCTCTCTCTCCCTTTGCACCTCTCACTGCCTGCTTCTCTTTCTCTCCCCTTCACCTCTCACAGCCTTGTCCCCTCTCTCTCCCCTGCACCTCCCACTGCCTGCTTCCCTCTATCTCCCCTGCACCTCTCACTGCCTGCTTGCCTTTCTCTCCCCTGCACCTCTCACTGCCTGCTTCCCTCTCTCCCCTACACTTCTCACTGCCTGCTTCCCTCTCTCTCCCTGCACCTCTCACTGCCTCCTTCCCTCACCTATTGTGTCTTTAAGCCACTGCTCCACTCACTCCCTCCTTCCATCTCTCACTTCTTGCTCCTGCCTAAAACTTTCTTTTACTGCTAGTCATATTTCTCTCTCACTAGTGAAGTGAGTAAGGGGCCTATTCAAGATGTTAATTATCGAGGTCCGAACGGACCCGATAATTAACAACCTGACTTGCTGCGGATGCCAGAGCAATTCATCATTGCTCCAGCGCTGAGGCAGCTGATTCAAAAATCAGCTGCCCCAGCGAGCAGCTTCACTGCTTCACGGAGCAGTGAATCTTTTCACTGCTCGCGAGAGCAGTGCGCATGCGCAACCTACAGGTCACGCATGGGCACAAGAGCCCTGACGTCCGGTGGAAGGAGCCGGACAGAGGCGGAGGGATCCAAAAGGATCCTCTTTGTGACCCAGGACTCCTGCCCATAGAGAAGGAGCGGGTAGTGGTAGCAAAAACCATCTGAAGATGGAGAATGCTATCGCAATCAAGCTCCGAAAAAATAATATTTTCGGAGCTTGATAAATTCTGTCCCCATACTAGTGTATGGGGACAGTGGGTCATTCCGCAAGAGGATGAATGGGCAGATAACTTAATTTTTACAATTGCAGGTGAAAAATAAGAGATATGGTAAGAACTTACCTTTGTTAGCTCTATTTCTATGAAGTCCATAGGGTCCACAGGAGACCTTGGGGGTATAGGTTGATGATGCAGTCATCGGGCACCTCAATAGTTAAAGCTGTCCTCCCAGGATGCACCGCGCCCCTCTCCTATACCTCGCCCCCAGACCAAGGCACCTCAGTTACGTAACAAGTCAATGGCCGGAGGAGGAGAAGAGAGAAGGAAGAAATTCTGGAACACACAAGTATCACACTCTCACACAGAAGGAGACGGGAAAAAAACAACGGTGACCAGAACACAGTCCATCTGCAGCACAGGTGGGAGTCCTGTGGACCCTATGCACTTCGTAGAAATAGAGCTAACAAAGGTAAGTTCTTACCATATCTCTTATTTTCTACTGCAGGGTCCATAGGGCTCCACAGGAGACCTTGGGGAGTTCCCAAAGCAGTCTCCTTAAGGGTGGGGACGCTCCTGTGCAGAAAGGAGAATCCACCTCCTGAAGGAAGCATCCTGAGAGGAAAAGGTATCAAATGCATAATACCTTAAAAAGGTATGGACAGAAGACCACATGGCCGCTTTGCAAAGCTGAACAGCCGAGGCACCACGGCGAGCTGCCCATGAAGGACTCACAGACCGAGTAGAATGAGCCTTAACAGAGGCCGGAACAGGAAGGCCCTCATGAATGTAAGCCTCAGAAATTGCCATGCAAATCCACCCTGCCAACGTTTGATTAGTGGCAGGCCATCCCTTCTTACGGAAACCATAGAGGACAAACAAGGAGTCCAAAGTCCGAAATGAATTGGTACGGGCAACATAAATCTTTAGAGCATTTACCACAACCAAGGAGGCCTCACCAGCTGAGAGGTCTGGGGAATTAAAGGCCGGCACTATAATTTCCTCATTAATGTGGAAACTAGTTACCACTTTAGGTAGAAAACCAGGGCGGGTTCGAAGCACCACCCTGTCCCTATGAAAAATCAGAAAGGGAGGGCGACATGAGAGAGCTCCCAAATCTGACACTCTTCTGGCCAAAGCAATGGCCAGAAGAAACACAGTCTTAGCTGTAAGCCATTTTAAATCCACTGAGCCCAGCGGTTCAAATGGCGGTCCTTGGAGAGCCCTCAGAACCACAGCCAAATCCCAAGGAGCCACTGGTGGGACAAAGGGAGGCTGAATACGAAGCACACCTTGCATAAAGGTGTGGACATCAGGAAGAGTAGCAATCCTACACTGAAACCACACAGACAGGGCAGAAACCTGCACCTTCAGAGAAGCTAGGCGAAGAGCATGATCAAAGCCCGCTTGTAGGAAAGCCAAAACCGGACCTTGAGGCAACAGCATCGGAGTGTGTATGGAGAGACTCCGAACATCTGAGTACCAGTGATATCTGGGCCATACTGGAGCCACCAGCAACAGCATGCCTCCTTCTTGCTTGAACTTTCAAATCACTCGAGGAAAAAGGGAGAATGGAGGGAACAGGTTTGCAAACTGGAAGGTCCAACTGACCGACAGAACGTCTACCAGAAGAGCCTCCATATTTCTTGTTCTTGACCCATACACTGGCAACTTGTGGTTATGTTGGGATGCCATGAGGTCTATTTCGGGAAGGCCCCACCTGTCCACTAGAAGCTGGAACACTTCCCGGTGAAGAGACCATTCCCCTGGATGCACATCTTGATGGCTGAGGAAGTCCGCTTCCAGTTGAGGACCCCTGGAATGAACACTGCCGATATGGCTGTGACATAACCTTCGCCCAAGTCAGAATGCGGGACAGCTCTACCAGTACTGCCTGACTTCGAGTTCCTCCTTGGCGATTTGTGTACACCACCGTGGTGGTGTTGTCTGACTGGACTTGCATGGGTTTTCCACGAAGAAGTAGTCTTGCGTGCTGAAGAGCCCTTAGAACTGCCCTGAGTTCCAATATGTTTATTGGAAGGACCGATTCCTCTGTCGTCCACCTTCCCTGAAAGAAGTGAGGACCCATCACTGTGCCCCAACCCCGGGGACAGGCGTACGTTGTCAAGAGGACCCAATCCGGGATCCAAAAAGGGTGGCTCTTTGTAAGGTGACTTGTGTGAAGCCACCAAGTCAGAGACAGATGCACCTCCGGAGAAAGCGCCAATGTCTTGGTTTGTATCCGGCGTGGAGAACCGTCCCACCTAGAGAGGATCAGAGACCTTAGAGGCCAGGAATGAAACTGCCATACTCCACCATGTCGAATATAAACACCATGGAGCCCAGTAACTGCATTGCCGAGTGAATCGACACCCGGCGACTGTGCAGGCAGCTGCGAACCCGCTGCTGCAAGGTGGATATCTTATCCTTGGTCAAGAAGATCCTCTGTTGTTGCGAATACAACAATGTTCCGAGATGAAGCATCCGCTGATAGAGCGTCGGAGAGCACTTCTTCCAGTTGATCAACCACCCGTGACTTTATAGCACTGTGATTGTCAGCTGTAGATGCTGAAGAAGTAATTCTGGAGACCTGGCTAGCAACAGCAGGTCATCCAGGTAAGGCAACAGACGGACCCCCTACATCCGCAGCTGGGCCGCCATAACTGCCATAAGTTTGGTGAACACCCTGGGTGCCATGGACAGCCCAAACGGCAGGGCCTGAAACTGGAAGTGTTGTTGTAACACTGCGAACCTGAGGTACCTCTGGTGAGCTGAAGCTATCGGGTCATGCAGGTAGGCATCCTGAATGTCCAGAGACACCATAAAATCCCCAGGTACTATAGCCAGTATAATAGATGGCAGGGTTTCCATCTTGAACCGAGGCACTCGGAGAAACTTGTTCAGGGACTTGAGGTTTAGGATAGGCCTGTATGAACCATTTGGTTTTGGAAACAGAAAGAGGTTGGAATAATACTCCATTCACCTCTGGGAAGTAGGTACCAGAACTATAACTCCCGCCAGGAGCATAGAACGTATAACTTTCTGAAGTTCCAGTGCCTTGTCCTGATCCATCTGAAGTACCATAGGGAAGAATTGATGAGTAGGTCTGCTGTGAAAGCAGAGGGTGTATCCGTGAGAGACCACTTCCCTTACCCAAGTGTCTGTGGTGGTGTGACACAAGCACTGGGCGACCTTTGGGGGACCACCTTGGGGTCCTCCAAAGAGAAGCCCACTCCGTCAGGCTGGTTTAGCATCGGGCTTGGTAGCTGGACGTCTGGTACTCCAAGCCTGTTTCTTGGGCTTTGTGACCTTCTTAGTTTCGGAAGGTCTGGGAAAGGACTGGACCCTGAGGACGGAAGGTCCGAAAGGACGAAGTTCCAGATCCCGACGGCACTGGGGTCGAGGGCAAACAAGTAGACTTGGCAGCCGCCAAAGTGTCTACAATTTTGTCCAAATCCGGACCAAACAAGACCTGGCCATTGAAAGGTAAACTCTCTAACCCTTTCTTGGACTCTGCATCCACTCTCCAAGATCGCAACCAAAGATAACGCCTGGCTGACACCACAGCCGCCAAAATGTGAGATGTTAAAAGACTAGCATCCAAAGCAGCCTCTACTTTTCTGTCCATAACATCCTTTAATGATGACATGGACGGCATAGGAAGGGTCGCACTTTTAACTAAGCGAGTAATATGAGACTTGCCCTGAGGAGGAGTTTCCCATTTAGAGAAATACTTTTCCTCAAACGGATAAGCGGCCTCCAACCGTTTCTGTGGTTGAAATCTCCTGCCTGGTGTTTTCCAGGCCTCTTCCAAGTGTTCAGCCAGCTGATCAGACAGAGGAAAAGCTGTCGCTGAACTTTTAACTTCCTTAAAGAAGGCATGTTTGGATTTGGCAGCTGGGGTAGAACACAGGTTAAGTTGATCACGAGACAGCTGATAGCATTGTTGGTAGAACTGGGCTAAATTGAAAAATTGGAGCTGTCTAGTATATTACTGTGCAAGATAATCTCTCGCTACAAGGACACCTACCTTTGACCAGCTCTCTGTTGGGATGGGGGATTGGTAGAATGTTTACCTATTGGATCACTCTAAATGTATCTTATTAGTCTTTGTATACTGTACGTTTTACATTCCTTTTAATATTTCAATACATATAATACAACTTCAATACATTTGCAGATTCTTCTTCACTCTTATTTTTCCATCTCTGTATTTTGACCAGTTTGCACCTCCTCAAATCTTTTTTAGAAACTATGATGCCCAGTTATCTACTCATTTGTTTTATTCAG